>CM053027.1:229671212-230986212 GCA_028564925.1 Lithobates sylvaticus
AGACAAGTTTGAGCCAACATCTGTCGGAAAAAAAACATGGATTTTGTTGTTGGAATGTGCAATCGTGTGTACGCAGCATTACAGTTTTTATGAACACTGCTGGCTATTGTCCAAACTGAATAGGTGCAAAGTGAGTGTGCTGCCTACCTACAAGAAGATGGCGCCCTTTACACCTCCTCAGTAAGGTTGGATATTATAGTGCAGAGTGCACCATGTTGTGTCAGACAGAGCACTTCCTGACTTTTTTAACTTTTACAGATTAAAAAAAAAAATGGGAATGCACTGCCTACCACAGGATGGTGCACTGTAATAGCCAATCTTACTGGGCAGGTACAAAGGGCACCATTTTGTGGAAGGCATCACACTCATTGTGTTCACATTAGCTTAATTTTCAATTAATCACAGAATAAAAAAAAAATCAATCAACTGAAAAATGACCAGTCTTGAATACACTGACTTTTCTTTAGGCTAGGTTCACATCTAATAGGGTGCGAGAAGGTGTGTAATTGCATATCTTCCTGCACTGGCAGAGGATAAACACACTGCTTAGGAGATACGAGGAGGTACACTACAATGCAGGAAACCCTCAATCCACACACATTTCATGCACCTCATTCAAATTGCACCCCATTGCAATCTGCAGTGGGTGTCAGTGCTATCTTAAAGTGGTTGTAAACCCCCCCCCCCCCCCCCCAAAAAAAACCTGCAAGACAAAGACATAATGAGCTAGTATGCATAGTAGCAAGCATACTAGCTCATTATGAATTACTTACCTTCGATCGAAGCCCCCGCAGCGGTCCTTGTACACCACTTTGGCCGGCGACATCTCTCCCGGAGATATCTCTTACGTCCGAGTATCGTGGGCTCAGGCACTGTGATTGGCCGGAGCCGCAATTATGTCACTCCTGCGCATGCGCACGGGAGCCTGCTGATACAGGGGATATCTCCTAAACCGTGCAGGTTTAGGAGATATCTGGGGTAGCTACTGGTAAGCCTTATTATAGGCTTACCTGTAGCAAAAAGTGGTTGTAAAGGGTTTACAACCACTTTAACAACACCCCAAGCTAAGGTTGCAAAACAGTGTGTTTGCCTGCACCAGATTGCATTCACAAAATCACCATGCAAACCAATTGCAGTGCGGTTCCAAAATTGGTGCATGCATGACTTTGGTGCGATTTGAGCCCATTCAAAATGAATGGACCTTGATTGCACCTCAATCAACACAGTAAGCCTGGTTTTCACACTATAGTTTGCATGTAAATCGCACAGGAACTACAGCGCATTCCTGTGCAATTCACATGCGATTCTGTGTGGTGTGATTTGAGCCCATTTTGAATGGGCTAAATTGCACTACATCGCACCATAGAAGTGGAGGCACCTTTTTTTGAAAACCAACCATGCGATCTGGTTCAGACAAACACTGCGTTTGTGACCTTCTTTCGGGGAGCTGTTAACTTTGAACCTGCAGCAGATCAAAAACACAGTGTGATTGCAATGCAGTGCGGAAACGCACAGGGAGCACAGCGTTTCTTGTACCACATATGTATGAACCAGGGGTAAAACAGGGTCATGGCATGCCACTAAGGGAAGCAGAAAGTCCAGCCTGGCTCTGGCATTGGCAGACATGTTGTGGTGTCAACTGATGAATTAGTAAGCGGGTGAGCACCACAACAAGCTTGCCAGTGCCAAGCTGGACTGTCAGTAACACAAGCAATAGAAAACTCAGCTTAGCCTCAGGAAACTGTCAGTAACACAAGCAATGCAAAATTTAGCCCAGCCAGCCTCAATCACATACTTTGTCAGTTGCAACACAGAATCACAGACAGTCTCTCACTGACTCATGATTACCTAGTATGAACAGCAGAATGCCAGCAGCAGCACATCAGTCTGAGCAGTGGTAAGTCTTAGGACACTCTCTGAGACCCTCTGAGACTAGGCCAGAGTGAAAGGGGGACATACCTGGACAGGACAGCAGCAGTTCATCCATGTGGGGGGGGGGGGCTGGGCAGCTACACAGCACTCTGTGCTCCAGAACCCAGTCAAAGCTCCTATCCCAAGCCCAAGGTGGGAGTGGCACTCCAAGGGAATACATGGTGTGCAGTGGGCAGGACTACACGCACCGCCGGCTCCCACTGTGCTGCCTGGTAATAGATCTGTCAGCCTTCAGCCTGAGCCCGATAGACCAGCCTGACGGTGTACCACAACATGCGTGCGGGTATGCCTAAGGATCTTTTACACTTGCTGCAGCACATTATTACACTCTGTGTACCACTGACTGCAGTGCTGCCGTATCGCTGGTGCCACAGGCAGCAGGGACACCATGCATTTCATTTTGGCCCTGAGGGGGGTTTGGACACCCCTGACCCCCCCCCCTTATCTACGCCCCTGCACAAAATTTAATACTTTATACCATACCAAAACATGTCCTCAGTTCACTGGTATTGGTAGGTGTGACGGACCTCGTACCCAAGATGTCCGCCGTAACTGCTTCCTCTGTCCGGTACCACACAATCCAAGACCCCCTTAGCTTACCCAGTCACCAGACAACACCAGTGTAGGGTACATCAGGAAATGAATCTTTATTTGACATTTCACACACATATATAGCCAGATGATTAAAAGCTAACCTAATTAGCATGAGCTAATTATCTTAATCATTGCCCAGACTAGTTGACTGCCTGAAAAGGCTTTTCAAGGTCAGACTTTAAGGTTCCTAGTTAATTGGAATAACTATTCAACATACATTAACATAAACAGTAACACAGGGCTAATTAGCACAACAACATTGTGTGGAATACACCTTACAAGCCAGACCAGCCTCATCTACACAATAGACAGGTGGCTTGAGTTCATGACATTGAATGGGACACAAGGTGTCAGATGCTAGTCTATTTCTAATGCCAAATGCATATACAGAGAGTGTATTTTGGGGGGCCCGTGATCAGCTGGCAGGAGGCTAGCATGTAGTCCTCTCAAAAAGCCCGTGTCCCGGCTAGGTCTGTCACATTTCTCCCCTTTCGGCAGGAGACTAACACAGGAGGAGACCCCAGACGGGTTGACTCCGAAGTTAGTCCATAGTTCCAGTCCTCTAATGCCTGTACCCACACAGTACCCCAAACAAATTGTTCCAAACAGAGCATGACTCACCCAGCCAACCTCTGCCTCTCTCATAGAACATATCCGCCGCTGGGGAGAGGCCTGGACTGGCCATTCTCCCTGGAGTCTTTTCAGCCGCTGGAGAGAAGGCAGGGTGACTGGGCTCACTCCATCCTGCTGTTGGGGATCTGGGCCGACCGCCCAGCATCCCTGGGGTATACAGGTGGAGACTGAATTCCCATCCACCTTTACAGGAAATCTGTCCTGTGTCAGTTGAGGGCAGAGGCCAGCAGCGCTCTGTTCCGTTGCCAGCAGTTCAGCTGGGCGTAGGAGCTTCCCTACATCATCTGCTCCAGCTAACTGTTGGGGAGAGAGGCCGACTGCCCCAGCTCCCTGGAACTCCGCAGCTGTTACCGGTGCTGGGCAGAGGTTGGTAGCACTCTGCCCGGTTGCCAGCACTTCTGCTGGTTTTCTGTTAGTGGAGACCACAGGCCCATCCACTGACACCAGATCAAGCTGCAGTTGTGAGGTGACAACTGCATTCTCTCCTTGAACCCTGATCTGCAACTCGTGATGGACTGCCACCTCCTCACCCTTCTCCCCCTGTATCTGCTGCTGGGAAGTGATCGCCACCTTCTCACCCTGAGCCTCCAAAACTGACACAGGTGTGGGGCAGAGGTCTTGGACCCTCTGTCCGGTGACCAGCGCTTCAGCTGGGGAAGTTCCTTGTAACTCCCCAGATACTGCTGTTGATGCTGGGCAGCAGTTAGCAGAGCTCTGCCCTATTGTCAGCACTTCAGGTTTGGGGACGGCAATCTCCAGAGTTTCCACTGCCGATTCTCTTGCATGCTGCTGGACAGGCATATTCCTCCGTCCAACCTCGTTTTGTGCAGTAACAGGATCATCAAGGTCAGTCAGCACTTGCTGCATCCGCCATAAGACCTCCGCGTCCATAGCTGCGGGGGCAGGTGGGCAAAGCACTCTGTTACTATGCCCCATTGCTGACTCCTCAGCCAGGATTTCAGAGCTGTCTGCTGGTATTTCCTGATAGTCCCAGGCAAAGGGAGCCCCACCCTGCTGCTGAGCAGAGTCTAGCAGCTGTATGTAGGCAATCTCCAGCTCCCATTCCTGAGCGGCCAGGAACTCCAAATCTTCCTGTGCCCAGAGCACTTCCGAGATGTTCAATCTTTGCTCTCTGTGCTCCATTATTTCCTCCAAACGCCACTCCAGATCACTCCCAAAGTCGGGGTCCTCGGACAGCCTCCAGTACAACAATCCCAGGCCATTATAATCAAAGCCTTCCGTGGGCCTGTCATCCGCTGTCCACGGGCACACTTGTGCTACATACCACCGGAGGGCTCTGTAGCTCTCGTCCAAACGCATTTCTGCCCGGATCAGCCTGCTTAACTCAGCTGTCCACTCCTGCTTCGGTTGTTCCCCCAATAACAGCAATCGTACTTCATACTGCGACCAGTACCTTACATGGATGGAGGGGAGAACTTTTCCCTGGTGTCGCTGCTCACAGGCTAGCGCTTCTTTCCAGAGTTGTAGGCGAACAGAATCATACCATCCCAGCAGGACCTGCACCGATACTGGTCCTCTGTGCTGTATCCGCATCTCTCGCAACCTCCTTCCGAATTCCTCTTCCATGACGTATCTGTACCTCTGCTATCCGGGCCTTGGATCCAGGTGATGGTTTGGATGTGTTCACGACAAGGAAGCACGATCCCACCGCTGCCAGCCAATTGTGACGGACCTCGTACCCAAGATGTCCGCCGTAACTGCTTCCTCTGTCCGGTACCACACAATCCAAGACCCCCTTAGCTTACCCAGTCACCAGACAACACCAGTGTAGGGTACATCAGGAAATGAATCTTTATTTGACATTTCACACACATATATAGCCAGATGATTAAAAGCTAACCTAATTAGCATGAGCTAATTATCTTAATCATTGCCCAGACTAGTTGACTGCCTGAAAAGGCTTTTCAAGGTCAGACTTTAAGGCTCCTAGTTAATTGGAATAACTATTCAACATACATTAACATAAACAGTAACACAGGGCTAATTAGCACAACAACATTGTGTGGAATACACCTTACAAGCCAGACCAGCCTCATCTACACAATAGACAGGTGGCTTGAGTTCATGACATTGAATGGGACACAAGGTGTCAGATGCTAGTCTATTTCTAATGCCAAATGCATATACAGAGAGTGTATTTTGGGGGGCCCGTGATCAGCTGGCAGGAGGCTAGCATGTAGTCCTCTCAAAAAGCCCGTGTCCCGGCTAGGTCTGTCACAGTAGGTGTTTTTGATTCCATCACAGCCTCCAGTTTTTTCTTTTGGGGACTTAGGCCTTCATTTACTTTGGAGCTGTTAGAATAGCTTAATATTGCACAAGCTTTGAAATTATGATTGTAAGACAAATTTCTTAATTCAGCTTAAATCAAACTGTGTGATTTTATTTTCACACAAAATTTACAAACAATACTTACAAAAATAGTACATTCATATTCATAATTAGTGTTGCTTCATAAATGATCAAAAAGGTTTCAGAAATTGTTTGTTTGTTTCAAGTATATGAAAATAGTTCTTAACCACTTTCAGACCGGACCATTTTGCTGGCCAAAGACCAGACCACTTTTTGCGATTCAGCACTGTGTCGCTTTAACTGACAATTGCGCGGTCGTGCAACGTGACTCCCTAACAAAATTGACGTCTTTTTTCCCCACAAATAGAGCTTTCTTTTGGTGGTAATTGATCACCCCTGCGTTTTTTATTTTTTGCGCTATAAACAAAAAAAGAGCGACAATTTTGAAAAAAACATTATTTTTTGCTATAATAAATATTCCCCAAAAATGTATAGGCCAATACGTATTCTTCTACATTTTTATTGTGACTGCGGCATTATGGCGGACACATCGGACATTTTTTACACATTTTTGGGACCATTGTCATTTATGCAGCAATCAGTGCTATACAAATGCACTGATTCCTGTGTAAATGACACTGGCAGTGAAGGGGTTAACCACTAGGTGGCAGTGTAGGGGTTTAGTGTGTCCTAGGGGCGTGTTGCTAACTGTGGGGGGCGTGGCTGTGTTTTACACATTACTGATCTCTGCTCCAATCACAGGGAGCAGAGATCAGTGACACTGTTGCTAGGCAGAACGAGGAGATGCTTGTTTACTTTAGCATCTCCCTGTTCTTCCTCCCCATGAGATGATCGCGGGTATCCCCACGGCGATCGAGTCCGATGATCTGACGGAGGTCCCAACCGGTGCGTGCAAATTTAACGGGACGTACCTGCACGCCCATTTGCCTGTCCGTGCCATTCTGCCGACGTACATCTGTGTGCACCGGTCGGGAAGTGGTTAAAGAACATGTCAGATTAACCCTTTGTGTGCTGAAAAAAGTCTGTATGCTGTATAAGAAGATGTGGTGTGTTGAAGAAGGCAGCCAAGATGGGAAGAGACCGTTTTCAAGGAGCTTTTTCCTTTTAAGAACTCCAAGCCACGTTAAACTTTGCGCCTAAAAATACACATTCCCTGAATACTCCTACTCCTCCCATCCGAGGGTGGGGGGTCAAGAGAGTAAAAACTTGAGAAATATGAGACCAACATCTGGCTGAACATTAAACACAGGAAGATGTGAAATTCCATTTAAACAGCATGACTATTCATCAGACAGGAAACGGGTAAGAGACAACTAGAATGCATCTTTCAAACAAAATATCAGTTACATTGAAATACCTTTTAAAAACATATATAAGATTTACAATGCCCATCAAATGTTTCGACAGCTTCTAGAACTTGAGAACTTCAAATGTCACATCTGTAAACCATTAGCTTAATAAACTCACATTCACACAATTAAAAGGAGAACTCTGCAGAGATATATATTTTTAAAACCAAATTAAATTTTAAATATTAAGAATATAACATTCTCCTCTGAAATATTAATAATAACCATATTTCATATTTTAATCATTCATATATCATCATGTCACAGATACTCTGTCTTTGATCTAATATTTCCAGATGTATTTTCATTTGTAACTGAGTTTGCAACCTCAAAACCCATTCTTCTTTTACGCTTATTTTGCAATAAATCATCTCCTCTCCTGATTTAATTTCTAATTTGATAATATATTTTTTTCATTCTAAACATTAAACATAACTGGAATATAATGAATAACATAATAATAATAAAAAGAATAATGCCGCGTACACACGTACGGACTTTTCCCGGCGGACCTAAGTCCAGCGGACAATCCGCTGGACTTTCCCGCTAGGTACGCTGGACTAAAAAGCGAACGGACTTGACCACACACGATCACGCAAAAAGTCCGGCGGTTCACGCGATGACGTACGCACGTACGACGGGACTAGAAAAAGGAAGCTCGAGATCCCAAACGACACCCTTTGGGCCCCGTCAGCTAATCTCGTGTGTATCGCGTGTTAGTTGACGTTTGGTTAGAGACGATTCGCGCTTCTCAGACTTCTGCTTAATTCGTTCGCTTCTGCCGTTCAGTTTGTGCTTGTGAGGTTTGTATCTGGCTTTCAGTGCGTGTGGATCAGTTCCTACCTGTTCTCAGGCCGTTCTGGTCCGCTCGTTCCTGTTTTTCAGGTCGTTCTTCATAGGCCTTGCTGTTCTTCAGTGCGTTCTGTTAAGTTGTTTGTTTGATCAGCCGACCGTTTTGAAGCCATGGAGTGTGGACGTACTCGGGAACGAGTTCGTGCTGTGCAGGGGCTCGGTGTTGCGGTTAACACCTTGGCACGAGCCCGGTCCATGAACAGGGTGAGGAGGAGTTCATGGACCAAGAATTGGTTGCGCCAGCGTGACCAATTCTCGCATATGCCTTTGCTCCGTGAGATCCGTGAGAATAATCCTGATGATTTCAGGAATTATCTCCGGATGACGGACCCCATTTTTCACCGTCTGTTGGCTTCGCTGTCCCCTTATATTAGCAGGCAGAATACCTGCATGCGGCAAGCCATCAGTGCGGAGCAGAGGCTAGTCGCCACGTTGCGTTACTTGGCGACGGGGAGAAGCTTGCAGGACCTCAAGTTCACGACAGGCATCTCCCCCCAGGCTCTGGGGCTCATTATTCCAGAGACCTGTTCTGCCATTATCCACGTCCTGCAGGAGGAATACATTAAGGTAAGTCTTCTCTTTTAAAATTACCTATGTCTTGTATGTTTGTTAATGTAGTGCATCAATGTCATCATTAGCTAATTACCATGATAGGACTATTCTATGAATGTCCCCTATTCCTTTTATTTTTGGATTTTGTTTTTTTGTCTAGTATTTTATGGTTGACTTATCGAAATAGTTTTAAGAATGTATTATTTAGTGGGTCACATGCATATTTGCTTGCACCAACCTCCCCAGCATGGAAGCTTGGCCCCCTAAACACCCCTAGCCTAGTCACTTTCTTTGGTTAAAAATGTATATTACCAGCTCCATTGTACAGCTTTACTCACCCCCCCTTTCACCCCCCTTGACCCTCAATTTTAAATTGATTGCATGTGGTTTTGGTCAGCTTGTAATTATCCCCCCCCCACACCCCCTGATAATTAATAGCATGTGGTTTTGGTCAGCTTGTAATTATCCCCCCCCCCCACACCCCCTGATAATTAATAGCATGTGGTTTTGGTCAGCTTGTAATTATCCCCACCCCCACACCCCCTGATAATTAATAGCATGTGGTTTTGGTCAGCTTGTAATTATCCCCCCCCCCACACCCCCTGATAATTAATAGCATGTGGTTTTGGTCAGCTTGTAATTATCCCCCCCCCACACCCCCTGATAATTAATAGCATGTGGTTTTGGTCAGCTTGTAATTATCCCCCCCCCCCCACACCCCCTGATAATTAATAGCATGTGGTTTTGGTCAGCTTGTAATTATCCCCACCCCCACACCCCCTGATAATTAATATCATGTGGTTTTGGTCAGCTTGTAATTATCCCCCCCCCCCCACACCCCCTGATAATTAATAGCATGTGGTTTTGGTCAGCTTGTAATTATCCCCACCCCCACACCCCCTGATAATTAATAGCATGTGGTTTTGGTCAGCTTGTAATTATCCCCCCCACCACACCAACCCTACCCCCCCCCCACACCCCCTGATAATTAATAGCATGTGGTTTTGGTCAGCTTGTAATTATCCCCCCCCACACCCCCTGATAATTAATAGCATGTGGTTTTGGTCAGCTTGTAATTATCCCCACCCCCACACCCCCTGATAATTAATATCATGTGGTTTTGGTCAGCTTGTAATTATCCCCCCCCCCCCACACCCCCTGATAATTAATAGCATGTGGTTTTGGTCAGCTTGTAATTATCCCCCCCCACACCCCCTGATAATTAATAGCATGTGGTTTTGGTCAGCTTGTAATTATCCCCCCCCCCCCCCACACCCCCTGATAATTAATAGCATGTGGTTTTGGTCAGCTTGTAATTATCCCCCCCCCACACCCCCTGATAATTAATAGCATGTGGTTTTGGTCAGCTTGTAATTATCCCCACCCCCACACCCCCTGATAATTAATATCATGTGGTTTTGGTCAGCTTGTAATTATCCCCCCCCCCACACCCCCTGATAATTAATAGCATGTGGTTTTGGTCAGCTTGTAATTATCCCCCCCCACACCCCCTGATAATTAATAGCATGTGGTTTTGGTCAGCTTGTAATTATCCCCCCCCCCCCCCCCCACACACACCTTTAATTAATTGCATGTGTATTGTGTGACCTTACAATTATTTACTCCCCACCCACATCCCCATTATTATCTTCTCTGGTCCATCAGAGGGGTCATCAATCAGAGATTTGTCCCTTTTATCCTTAATCTTTTGGCTTTATTTCAAGGATTTACTAAATAAATACATATGTTCTTCCAAATTGTTTGTTAATTTGTTGCATTTAGTTTGGTGTTTTGCCTGGTTTATAATTTAAATTGTATCTTTCTGTTTGACTTCACAGTGTCCCTCCACGCCACAGGAATGGCAGACTGTGGCTTCCCAGTTTGCTGCCCGTTGGGACTTTCCCAACTGCGGAGGGGCGATTGACGGCAAACACGTGCGAATTGTGCCCCCACCCCATTCGGGGTCATACTATTGGAATTATAAGGGGTTCCATAGTATCGTGTTGATGGCGGTGGTGTCGGCACAATATGACTTTCTGTATGTGGATGTGGGGAAAAACGGCCGGATGTCGGACGGAGGAGTCTTCAACCACACGGAGTTCGGTCATCGTCTCCAAACTGGTGGGCTGGAGCTGCCACCAGATGAAGATAATGTGGAGGGACTCCCCTTCGTCTTCATTGCCGACGAGGCGTTCGGTCTGGGTGACCATCTGATGAGGCCATTTCCCCAACGATCCCTCACCCCTGAGAGGAGGATTTTTAATTATCGGTTGGCCAGAGCAAGAAGGGTGGTGGAAAATGCCTTTGGTATTATGGCCAACCGTTTCAGATTGCTCCTTACATCCCTACATCTGGCAGAGTACAAACTCAATACTATTATTCTTGCATGCTGTGTCATGCACAATTATTTACGGAAACATTCAGGAACATACTCCTTACCAATTGGCCCTGAGGCCGGAGTGGAAGGCAACATGACAGGGCTGGATAATCGCCCTCTTGGTTCCGCACCACAATCAGCCCAGCAAGTGCGGGACCTTTATTTACAGTATTTTAATGGTAGGGGGGCCATTGAAATGGCAGCAGACCCTTAAACCATCTTTTTGATTTACAAAGAATAAATACAGTTATTTATGTTTGAAATATTGGTAGTTTCGTATTGTTTTGCTTTTAATTTGGCCTGTTTTATATGTTGTCCTAGTGCACATCTTAATAGTGGCAAACTTGTTTAGCGTTTAGTAAATAAGCCCCTTTGTCAATGAACCACAACATGTTTTTGTCAAACTGGTAGTATTTAAAAAGAAGAAGCCACACATTTTTGAATTTGTGCAAACATTATTTTTTTTATTATAGTGCACATCCAAAACTTTTGTTTTATTTAATTTTTTTTTTTTTTTTTTTTTTTTTTTGTTTTGGTATTTTTGGTTTTATTTTTTTTTTTTTTTTTTTTTTTTACAAGTTTTTTTTTTTTTTTTTTTATGTTATCTTTTTGACATTTTTTTGGTGTTTTTCTCACAACATATTTTTTTTTGGGATTGATTTTTTCAAACAAACATAAAAACATGTTTAAAATTGTTAAAAAATTTAGGCTTAGCATTTGAAATTATTTACACAATGTAAAAGTCCAGAACTTACAAAGTTCAACAGGTAACCCATGAACAGAAGAAGCCAAATTTTGAATATGCACACTAATTTAACTGCAAAATGGGTAATGTCAACATGTGCTATGTTCCATCATGGGGAATCAATGGACGTGTTTTGTGTGTGAAACCCCTTCCCTCTCACCTACTAGCATTAGGGGTTGCAAACACCAAATGCGTCCATTGAGATCCCCTGATGGCACATAGCACATGTTGACATACCGTGTGCATATTAAAAATTTGGCCTCTAAAATTAGTTAAACAGCGCATCAAAAGGGGAATGAAGGACATGATTGATGTTAAGAAATGTAAAAGGGGTCTTTAGATTCTCCCCAAAACATCAATCATGTCCTTCATTCCCTGCTGCATGGTGGCCATCTCCTTCTGCATATTTTCCAGCTGCAGATTCCAGGCCATGATCTGGCCAATAAGCCTGTGGGCACTGTCAGTGGAAAATGGCTCCGCAGCTTGTCCTTCCACAAACAGATCAGCATCACCTAAAAGTTGGGTAGATAAAACACAAGAAAAAAAGTGTCAAAAACATGCAGACCTTAATTTATTACCTCAATCTGTGTTCTGAGACACTCACTTGGTGGGGTGCAGATTTGATCGACTTCAACGACCTGTTCCGCCACATCCACGCGCGGGCTTGGGCTAACTGCCCAATTAGTCTGGTGATGCCGGGAGGTCCTCGTAGGTTCGGACTGACGTCTGAGTCTTTTGCCCCCTATGGTAATGGAACACAAAAAGGTACACTTTTGAATCACACTGATATTTGAGTGCCAAAATAGGATTAGTAAACATTGTTTAAAAGTCTTGCCAATTATTAGCAGTTTGTTAGAAGATCCTACTTGAAGACAGAATTGAAATGTCTATCTAATGAAACTCCAATACTTAAACCGCCCTTCAACCCTAAATTTGAACTTCCGCTCATTGGATCCCTGCACCCCTGTGGTGTCTTATTTTGAACCTTTTAGGGGGGATGGGTTGCAGATACCTGTGTAAGGCAGGTATTTGCACACACATCCGGCCCTAGACTCCCACAGAAGTATACGCCACATCCCGTCCCACCGTGCTGTCTGCTGGGACACACAGGGGTCCCCGAGCTCGCGCGGACCAGTCCTATTGCATTGCGCAACTGGCGCATGCCCAATAGTGACCCGGGAAGTGAAGCCGCAAACATTAATTTCATGATTGCAAGATCAGAGATTGTAGCTGCACCATCCAAGGGACAGGTGAGTGTACTTCTTTGAAAAGTCACCACCTACAGTATTTAGAGATGATGAGCATTTTTTGGGAATTGTGAGCATGAGACCCTGCTTAACATATTTATCCCCCCCCCCCAAAACAGCCTCTGGAGTCCCTGTGTAAGTTACCCCTAAAACCCTTACTACAGCAGTAATTGTATAGATAGTGACAATAATAAACAACCTTACAACTCCAACAACCCAAAGCCAGGTAAACTCAATAAACGTTATGAAGACAAACGGAACTTTCATCAAATATGCGCAAGTTTCACGTACGAATGTTAATTACATCTGCGCAAGTTTTAGGTACGAATGGTAATAACATCTGCGCAAGTTTCACGGACGAATGGTAATTAAATCTGCGCAAGTTTCAGGTACGAATGGTAATAACATCTGCGCAAGTTTCACGGACGAATGGTAATTAAATCTGCGCAAGTTTCAGGTACGAATGGTAATAACATCTGCGCAAGTTTCACGGACGAATGGTAATTAAATCTGCGCAAGTTTCAGGTACGAATGGTAATAACATCTGCGCAAGTTTCACGGACGAATGGTAATTAAATCTGCGCAAGTTTCAGGTACGAATGGTAATAACATCTGCGCAAGTTTCACGGACGAATGGTAATTAAATCTGCGCAAGTTTCACGGACGAATGGTAATAACATCTGCGCAAGTTTCACGGACGAATGGTAATTACATCTGCGCAAGTTTCACGGACGAATGGTAATTACATCTGCGCAAGTTTCAGGTACGAATGGTAATAACATCTGCGCAAGTTTCACGGACGAATGGTAATTAAATCTGCGCAAGTTTCAGGTACGAATGGTAATAACATCTGCGCAAGTTTCACGGACGAATGGTAATTAAATCTGCGCAAGTTTCAGGTACGAATGGTAATAACATCTGCGCAAGTTTCACGGACGAATGGTAATTACATCTGCGCAAGTTTCACGGACGAATGGTAATTAAATCTGCGCAAGTTTCAGGTACGAATGGTAATAACATCTGCGCAAGTTTCACGGACGAATGGTAATTAAATCTGCGCAAGTTTCAGGTACGAATGGTAATAACATCTGCGCAAGATTAGACATATCAAGTATAACCATAGTAGCGCACGTGCTTGACTTACTTTTTTTGATGGCTTTTCGAATTCTCCTATACTGATCGTGCTCCCTGGATTTGATGTCGGACCATCGCTTGCGCAGTTGATCCTTGCCCCTTCGTACGCCGAATTTCTGCTCCAGGGTGCTGACGATTGTAGTGAGAATCTTGTCCTTGCGCAAGTTGGGTCGAGGGTACGGGCCATTTTCCCCGTCGTAATCTTCCCTTTGGAGGATGTCCACCATCTCCACCATCTCTTCAAAGGCCATATTGGTGGCCTTATATCTGCTGCTGGATGCAGATGTGTTGGCTTCTTGGCTTTCCTCCGCGCTACTGGCTGAGAATGTGTCCGCCATATTCATGAATTAATTCACCAACAATGCAACGAGGGGAAGCGGGGCGGGGAATACTCGTCATGAGGAACGTCATGGGCGGGCGACGCGGAGGACGCAGGCGGACTTCGACGCGTGCGCAGTGTATATAAGGCTGTTTGAGGGGCCCACGTGTTCCCGAACGGAAGTAGCGAGCGCTCTGTACGAAGGTAAGTGTTTTCTAGGATGCATTACTGTGTTTTTTTTGGGTTTTGGGCCAGCATTTTTTAAGGATATGTGTGTGTTGCTGCCTGTGTGTAGGGGTTGCTGCCTGTGTGTAGGGGTTGCTGCCTGTGTGTAGGGGTTGCTGCCTGTGTGTAGGGGTTGCTGCCTGTGTGGATGTGTTGCTGCCTGTGTGTAGGGGTTGCTGCCTGTGTGTAGGGGTTGCTGCCTGTGCCTCAATAAACGTTATGAAGACAAACGGAACTTTCATCAAATATGCGCAAGTTTCACGTACGAATGTTAATTACATCTGCGCAAGTTTTAGGTACGAATGGTAATAACATCTGCGCAAGTTTCACGGACGAATGGTAATTAAATCTGCGCAAGTTTCAGGTACGAATGGTAATAACATCTGCGCAAGTTTCACGGACGAATGGTAATTAAATCTGCGCAAGTTTCAGGTACGAATGGTAATAACATCTGCGCAAGTTTCACGGACGAATGGTAATTAAATCTGCGCAAGTTTCAGGTACGAATGGTAATAACATCTGCGCAAGTTTCACGGACGAATGGTAATTAAATCTGCGCAAGTTTCAGGTACGAATGGTAATAACATCTGCGCAAGTTTCACGGACGAATGGTAATTAAATCTGCGCAAGTTTCACGGACGAATGGTAATAACATCTGCGCAAGTTTCACGGACGAATGGTAATTACATCTGCGCAAGTTTCACGGACGAATGGTAATTACATCTGCGCAAGTTTCAGGTACGAATGGTAATAACATCTGCGCAAGTTTCACGGACGAATGGTAATTAAATCTGCGCAAGTTTCAGGTACGAATGGTAATAACATCTGCGCAAGTTTCACGGACGAATGGTAATTAAATCTGCGCAAGTTTCAGGTACGAATGGTAATAACATCTGCGCAAGTTTCACGGACGAATGGTAATTACATCTGCGCAAGTTTCACGGACGAATGGTAATTAAATCTGCGCAAGTTTCAGGTACGAATGGTAATAACATCTGCGCAAGTTTCACGGACGAATGGTAATTAAATCTGCGCAAGTTTCAGGTACGAATGGTAATAACATCTGCGCAAGATTAGACATATCAAGTATAACCATAGTAGCGCACGTGCTTGACTTACTTTTTTTGATGGCTTTTCGAATTCTCCTATACTGATCGTGCTCCCTGGATTTGATGTCGGACCATCGCTTGCGCAGTTGATCCTTGCCCCTTCGTACGCCGAATTTCTGCTCCAGGGTGCTGACGATTGTAGTGAGAATCTTGTCCTTGCGCAAGTTGGGTCGAGGGTACGGGCCATTTTCCCCGTCGTAATCTTCCCTTTGGAGGATGTCCACCATCTCCACCATCTCTTCAAAGGCCATATTGGTGGCCTTATATCTGCTGCTGGATGCAGATGTGTTGGCTTCTTGGCTTTCCTCCGCGCTACTGGCTGAGAATGTGTCCGCCATATTCATGAATTAATTCACCAACAATGCAACGAGGGGAAGCGGGGCGGGGAATACTCGTCATGAGGAACGTCATGGGCGGGCGACGCGGAGGACGCAGGCGGACTTCGACGCGTGCGCAGTGTATATAAGGCTGTTTGAGGGGCCCACGTGTTCCCGAACGGAAGTAGCGAGCGCTCTGTACGAAGGTAAGTGTTTTCTAGGATGCATTACTGTGTTTTTTTTTGGGTTTTGGGCCAGCATTTTTTAAGGATATGTGTGTGTTGCTGCCTGTGTGTAGGGGTTGCTGCCTGTGTGTAGGGGTTGCTGCCTGTGTGTAGGGGTTGCTGCCTGTGTGTAGGGGTTGCTGCCTGTGTGGATGTGTTGCTGCCTGTGTGTAGGGGTTGCTGCCTGTGTGTAGGGGTTGCTGCCTGTGTGTAGGGGTTGCTGCCTGTGTGTAGGGGTTGCTGCCTGTGTGGATGTGTTGCTGCCTGTGTGTAGGGGTTGCTGCCTGTGTGGATGTGTTGCTGCCTGTGTGTAGGGGTTGCTGCCTGTGTGGATGTGTTGCTGCCTGTGTGTAGGGGTTGCTGCCTGTGTGGATGTGTTGCTGCCTGTGTGTAGGGGTTGCTGCCTGTGTGGGTGGGTTGCTGCCTGTGTGTGGGTGTGTTGTGTAATGTTTGTTAAGAAAAACTGGTTGTGCGTTTTAAGTAACATTTGTGTTTTTGGTCTTTTGTATTGCCATTACTAACAAAACAGAAACAAACATGTCATCACCCCAGTTGAATCCATTCAAGGACCAGCAGTTCATGTCCGAATTCATTGCCCTGTACAGAAAAAATACCAACCTGTGGCAGCTCAAGAACCCTTTATATGGCAATAGGGATGTCCGGAAGGCAACACTGGGGCCACTTGTGGCTTTTGTGAAGACTAAAGTCCCCAACGCAAACACCAAGTTTGTGGAAGCCAGAATTGCAAGTTTAAGGCACATGTACAAGCGGTAGCGCAAGAAGATTGAGGAATCAGTCAGATCAGGAGCAGCAGCAGAGAATGTTTATGTACCCAAGCTGTGGTACTACAACCAACTGACTTTTATAGGTGACCAGATGGAACCCAGGCAATCACTGTCGACTCTTCCCTCCACCCTTCCCTCCACTCTTCCCTCCACTCTTCCCTCCACCCCAGCTGAGGCTTCCACGGAAGGAGAAGACCCCTCCACCTTGGAGCAGGCTGATGCGCCCAGCTGGAGCCAGGTATATATTTAGTAGCCTAAATTGTGATTGTGTGAATATTAATGCTGTAAACGTTAAAATGTGAAACAATTAACACCCTGAACTCAGAATTGTGAAAAAAACTGACAAAAATTATGCACACTTCTAAAAAGTGTTGGTGCAACATATCGATACATATATAGTGTATACATACATCCAGTAGTGGCAAAAAAAGCGTTAGACAACATTGGTGATCTGCTTGGTAAATGCAGGGGTCCAAATGATAGCCTTTTGGATCTTTTGGAAAATTTAGATGCTCGTTCCTAAGTTTACAATTGGATGATTGAGGAGGCCAGAAACCACAAAACAGGTGTTTGATTTTTGTTTTTATTTGCACACAGGATGAGCTGACCCAGGATGATGCCGGGACAAGTGGTATGGAGGAGGAGGAGGACATGACCAGCGAGAGCCAGGAGGTGGCTGGGCCCAGCACGAGCCAGAGTGACAGCCAGACCCAATTAAGAAGTCTACCTCCACCCCTGCCCTTACCCCCAAGAAGGCCCAGGAGGATGACCATTGTTGAGGAGGAATCACTGCAACTGATTCGGAAGGCGAGTGCGATTCTCGACAAACCCCCCCTTCCAGAAGAGGCCTATGCCAGCTACGTGTCCAGCAGGTTGCTGGAAATGGAGAGGGGCCAACGGCACCTGTGTGAGGGCCTCATTTCTGAGGCAATTAGGGGGGGTTTGAGGGGTGAATTACGAGAATCCACCCGCCTGACCCATGAAGGCCCGACACCAACTTCTCCTCCTCCTCCTCCTCGTCTTCCTTCTTCTCCTCCTCCTCCTCCTCCTACTCCTCCTCCTACCACAAGTCAGCCTCCAAGGAAGCGTGCAGGGAAGACTGCAGGGAAGAGTGCAGGGCAGCGTGGTGGGAAGAGTCGGAAGTGATTGCCTGGCTTCAGTCTGGTCTCACAGAAGACACAGGCTGTTGTAGTGCCACAGCTTGGGGACATAGATGTCATCTGCTGCTGTTCCTGGTCTGTCTGATTCCTGGTCAATCTTCTTGTGCTCCCTATATTGTATGAAATGTGCCCAAGCTTAATTTTTGGCTTCACAAACTTGGTGTCTGCCGTTGGGGCAAAAAGTCTTCACAAAATCTACAAGTGGCTCCAGTGTTGCCTTCCTATTTTGTTTTGCCTTGTTTGTTTTAACCAGAATAAATGGTCATTTAATTTTCATCAAATAATGATATACGTGCTTGTTATTCAAAAACATAGTTTCTTTAGGAGTAGGCAGGTACATGTCTAAACATTCATTTGACAATACAAGTGTAAAGTGCAACTTCAATGGAACTGCAAGTGCAGTCGCTGGAAAGGTGAGGGTTAAGATCTGAATTAAGGGCAAGCTCTGCTGACTCCACAATTGTATCATGTGTAATAACTAATCCTTTTGATAACCAACAAATAATAAAAAATATCTATATAGAGATATATGTACATATATATATATATATATATATATATATATATATATATATATATATATATATATATATATATATATATATATATATATATATATATTTTTATACACGTATAGATCTATATATCTATATATATTAATATATATATATATATATGTAGATATCGATATATATTTTTTTGGGCTTTTTTGAGAAATATAGATATATTTTTCATTTGGTGATTTGGATATCTATATCTATATCTATATATATATATATATATATATATATATATATATATATATATATATATATATATATATATATATATATATATATATATATATATATATATATATATATATATATATATATATATACAAATATATAACTTCACTAAAGAATGCTGAAGAAAAAACGTTCGGGAGTACTCTGCGTGAATATACAAGCAGCAAGGCAAAATCATTCTTCAAGTACGATAACATACAAATCCCGCTGTCAGAAAAAAAAAAAAAAAAAAATTTCAGCAGCGTGACGATTGTGCGAGCTTCGAAACGAAGGCTAGTTTTACCAGACCGAGCGAGTCCGTGACATAATAGCTACTGAGCATGCGTCCTTTTTGGTACGCCGGACCATACTACACACGACCGGATTATCCGCTGGACTGCCAAGTCCAGCGGATAATTTGAGAACAAAACCTGAAACTTTAGTCCGCCGTACTTTGGCCAAAAAAAGTCCGCCGGCGCCCACACACGAGGGGATTATCCGCTGGACTTCGGTCCAGCGGATAATCCCGCGGGATAGTCCCTTCGTGTGTACGCAGCATTACTATAGGATGTGAGAAAATATTTCCTGCTTCTGAAGTTATTGAAGTTTTTCCCCAAATTGATACACTATTACTGAATTTTTTCCACCAATTATTTCCTGAAAATTTGGACCATTGATGAGCTATTTCTTGCAAATGACCTTGTTCATGTTTAAACAATATTTCTGCATTCTGAAGTTCCTTAGCTAAAGCTATCAATAAACCTTTATCCTTTTGAATTACATTTGCCCATTTTTCCCACAGAAATTCACCTATCTGGGATATATTGTATTGTGTGGGAAGAGCACTTATATTTTTCATAAGCATACATGTTAACTGCTTTGCGACAGCCGGCTGTCAATTGACGGCCAGTTAACACACAGATACACGGTCCTGTCAGAGGAGAGGAGACCGTTGGTGTATTCTCAGTACAGAGAAACACCGATCGGTCTCCTCCCCTTGTGAGTCCCCTCCCCCTACAGTTAGAATCACTCCCAGGGAACATATTAACCCTTTCAGCGCCTCCTAGTGTTAACCCCTTCCCTGCCAGTCACATTTATACAGTAATCAATAAATTTTTATAGTACGGATTGCTGTATAAATGTGAATGGTCCCAAAAATGTGTCAAAAGTCTCCGATATGTCTTCCGCAATATCGCAGTCACGATAAAAATCACAGATCGCTGTCATTACTAGTTAAAAAAAAATAATAATAAAAATAATAAAAAGTGCTTTTTTTGTACAAGTGAGCCAAAGGTAGAAAAAAGGTCTGTGTGCTAGATTTTATAAATCGTTTATAGAGTTATGCATATACGTGGTCTACTGGTCACATGTGTTGAATTCCTCCGAGATCCATGCCTCATTCATTTTTATAAATGTGAGGTAGTCAACACTGTCGTGAGCTAGGCTAGTGCGCTTATCGGTCACGATCCCCCCTGCTGCGCTGAACGTCCTTTCGGTCAGGACACTGGATGAGGGGCAAGCCAATAGTTCCATTGCAAATTGTGCAAGCTCTGGCCAGAGGTCAAGCCTGCCCACCCAGTAATCCAGGGGTTCATCACTTCTCAGAGCGTCCACATCGGCCGTTAACCCGATGTAGTCGGACACCTGTCGGTCTAGGCATTCCCTGATGCTGGATCCGGATGACACCTGACGATGGGTCGGCTGAAAGAATGATCTCATATCAGAAGTGATCAACACATTTTCAAACCGCTCTCTTCTTGCAGGCGTTGTTGGATTGGTACCCGCAACTCTTTCTCTGGGAGTGGAAATTCCTCTGCCAGCGCACGCAAAAGCAGAATGCAACATTTCTCTAAGCAAGGCCTCGAAGTGCTCCATTCTGACAGCCCTCTGTGATGGTGGTAACATTTCCGCCATTTTGTGTTTGTACCGGGGGTCTAAGTACGTTGCCACCAAGTACTGGTCCTTGACCTTTATGCTTTTTACACGGGGGTCCCTCTTAAAACACTGGAGCATGAAGGCCCCCATTTGCACTAAACTGGAAACGGTGTGGTGGCCTGGCTCCTGCCCATCATCCAGGATCATGTCGTCCTCCTCGTTCTCCTCCCCCCATCCACGGACAACAACAGGGATCACAGAAAGGTTTAAAGCATGCTCTTCTTGCTTCTCCTCATCCGCCCCGGCACCATCCTCCTCTGACTCCTCTCCAGACTCCTGTTGTTAACTTGTCTCAGATAGAGTAGCCCCCCCTGGAAATTCATCCAGCATTGCGACTTCCTCATCTTCCTGCTCCTCGACGGCTTGATCAATGACACAACGCAATGCACGCTCCATAAAGAAGGCGTAAGGTACGATGTCACTGATGGCGCCATGGCTGCGACTGACCAGTTTGGTGATCTCATCAAATTGCCACAGAGGTCTGCATGCGTCACGCATTAGCAGCCACTGGCGAGGTGAAAAAAAACAAGCTTCCCAGAACCTGTTCTGCCGCAGTGTTCGTACAGGTAGTCGTTAACTGCACGTTTCTGATGGAGCAGCCTATCAAGCATATACAAGGTTGAGTTCCATCGCGTCGGGCAATCACAAATAAGACGTCTGACCGGCAGATTGTGTCGCCGCTGCATGTCAGCAAGGCAACCCATGGTCGTGTAAGATCTTCTGAAATGGGCCGAGATTTTCCTTGCCTGCCGCAAGATGTCCTGGACCCCAGGGTATTTGACAACGAATCGCTGCACGACCAAGTTTAAGACGTGTGCCATGCATGGCACATGTGTAATTTTGCCCTGTTTCAACGCGCTCAGCAGATTGGCACCATTGTCACACACCACTTTACCAACTGTCAAATTGAGTGGTGTTAGCCACTGATCTGCCTGTGAACGCAAAGCTGAAAGGAGTGCAGGGCCAGTGTGGCGCTTGGCTTTCAGGCACAACAGACGCAGCACAGCATGGCAACGTCTCACCTGGCATGTCGAATAGGTTCTGGGGGTCTTGGGCGGCACAGCGGAAAAGGAGGAGTCAGCCGAGGAGGAGAGGGAGGATGGAGCAGGAGGAGGAGAAGAAGAGGCAGGCCTGCATGCAATCCGTGGCGGTAAAACCAAATCTACACGGGGGCCACGGGTTACATGCTTGACGGCTGTCAGAAGGTTCACACAGTGGGCAGTAAAAGTTATATACCTTCCCTGCCCGTGTTTGCTAGACCACGTGTCTGTGGTCAGATGTATCTAGGCACCGACACTGTGTCCCAGAGATACATTCACTTGCCGCTGAACATGGCCATATAGCTCTGGGATGCCCTTTTGTGAGAAATACTTCCTTCCTGGGACCTTCCATTGTGGTGTTCCAATGGCCACAAATTTTCAAAAGGCCTCCGAGTCCACCAGTTTATATGGCAGTAGTTGGCGGGCTATCAGTTCTGACAAGCCAGCGGTCAACCGTTGGGCAAGAGGGTTATCTGGTGTCATCATTTTTTTTACGCTCGAACATTTGGCCAACGGAAGCCTGCCTTTTTCCAGAAAAACGTGAGGGCGGCATGATGGAAGGTGGAGTGGAGGACAATTCAGAGAGGAGAAGGAGAAGTAGAAGAGGCTGGACGGTGAGAGCCTGGAGCATGGCTTTGTGGGTTCTGATGGCGTTGCTCCCACTGGGCTCGGTAATGGCAGCTCATGTGCCTTCTTAAGGCGGTCGTCCCTAGGTGAGTGTTGGGCTTACCGCGTCTTATGCGTTGATTGCAAAGGCTGCAGATGGCAACACTATTGTCATCAGCGGACACGTTAAAAAAAGCCCACACTGCGGAGCCATGTGCCGGCGTCCTGGGAGCGCCAGATGTGACCTTACATGGTTGATGCCTCGCTCCTGATACATTAGCAGTCTGGTTTGTCCCTCCTGTGCAATGTAAGTTCCGCCTGCTTCTCCTCCCTATCTGCTGGTCCATCTCTCCCTCTGAACTCCCCTCCTCCTTCTCTCTTGTGGGCACCCACGTGACATCCCTAGACATGTCATCATCGACCTCACCTTCCCCACCACTATATTCAGAGATCTCGGAGTAGGCAGCAACAACGGGGACCAACCTCCTTGGGCTGATCTGGGTACTGTCGTCAGACTGCTGAGTGGCAGTGGTTGCTACCTCCTCATCTTGATCCAATGCCAAGAATGGCTGCGCATCAGAAATGTCTTGTGATGATGGATCGGAAAATAATTCCTGTGACTCAAGCGGAGGGTATATGGTGGTGGTGGTGGTGGTGTTGGTGGTAGTGTCTTTGGGGGTGCACACAGCAGAGAGTGAAGAGGGTGCAGATAGAGAGGATGAGGAGGGTGCAGAAGAGTAAGGCTGAGTGAGCCACTTCGGCTCAAGCCTGGTGCTCCTGCCCTACCCCTAAATGACCCTGTGACAAAAGTCTCTAGAGAAGTGCAGTATACGTGGAAGACGGTATATAACACCCGGCTTCAATCTAACGTTTTGGGGGGGCCACTGGTCTATCACACCAGTTATAATACTTTTTTCTAATTGCGTTTGTCACTCTTTGTAGTATCGCTGCAGAACCGCTCAGCAGTCACAATGCTGCACAGTAGAAATGCTTTATATATTTGAAAGTATTTTATACGTGTATTACACCCCTATATACTGCACACCAAATAGTACACCTATAACAGTCCTTAAAAGGACTTTTGTGGACCTATATTCGTTAGCGATTTGTGTCGCTACAATCTGTTCCCTGCGACACACACATAAACATCTACCTACACTGACAAAAGAGCTGCGGAACCGCTCAGCAGTCACAATGCTGCACAGTAGGAATGCACTCAATATGCTTTCTATATTTGAAAGTATTTTATACGTGTATTACACCCCTATATACTGCACACCTATACCAGTCCTTAAAAGGACTTTTGTGGACCTAATAGTAGATAGTTAGTGAGTTACAGACTGTCCCTGCTCCAAACCGCAAACTGTCCCTACACTGAGGACCACGGATCACAGTAAATTTAAGGAATTTAATGAACAACTCCACCTTCAATCCAAAAATGCAGCAAAATGAAAGCTTGGTAGTTTTCAAAAAAAATGGTTGAGGATGACATCAGAAAACTAAAAGTCAATAAATCGAAGAAGAATAACATTTGGAATACCATCAAAGAAATAGAAAAGAAGAAAAACATAACCGATAAGGGAGGGGGACTGGTTATACTAAACAAAAAAGACTATGAATTAGAAACGAACAAACTGCTGAACATACCAAACACGTATAATAAAACTGAAGGGGAATCCAAAAATAGAATATGAAAAGAAACTTAAATCCTATGTGAAAAAAGGGAAGACAAGGGAATCCTCGCAAAGAAGAAGGCTATTTTTCTAACACCAGAGGCAGCAAAAACTCCTGTGATCTACTATGGCCCCAAAGTCCATAAAAATCAGTTAAACCCACCAGGGAGGCCAATAATTAGCAGGATTGACTCGCTTTTTTCCCGACTAGGATCATATATCGACGGATACCTACAATCATTAATTAAAGAAGGAAGATCCTACTTGAAAGATAGCAGACAATTGAAATTTTTGAAATAGAAGACACTGATCTCCTGGTCACCATAGATGTGAACTCATTGTACACTAACATAGTACAAGAAGATGGCATTAACAGTGTAGAATGGGCATTACAAAACCAAACTGATATGAATGAGGAACAAATCAAATACTTAGTTGAAGGTTTAAGACTAGCCATGAGCCACAATTTTTTTGGCACAAGGGAGAATTTTTTACTCAGACAAAGGGCGTAGCTATGGGGGCCAAATATGCCCCCAGTGTGGCAAATTTATTTTTAAATCATTGGGAAGAAGAACAAATATTCAGCGTACAAAGACAAAATCTAAAAGTCTATCGAAGGTATGTAGATGACATTGTGATCATCCGGAAGGGTACAGAAGAACTACAAACCTTTTTCGATGAGATCAACCAAAACGCCTATGGCATCACCTTCTCAGGGATATGGAACAAACGAACCATTGATTACTTGGACTTACAGCTTTATAAAGCAAATGGTTATATCAACACAAGAAAATTTTTCAAGAAGACAGACAGAAATGGGTATATCCCGACCCATAGTTGCCATCACCGTCAATGGATTGGCAACATACCAAAGGGTCAACTAATGAGACTGCATAGAAATAGCAGCAAAACAGAAAATTATGACATACAAGTAGACATCCTCATAAAAAGGTTTGTAGAAAAAGGATATAAGAAAAATTATCTTGTAAAGCTGAAGGAAAAAGTCAAGAAAATGAATAGAGAATTGATGATAGAAGGTAAACCTAATGACAAAAAGAAGAAGAAAAATAAACGTGTTGACATGGCATTCCTCACGGGTTTTAACATACAACACAAGGCCCTAGAAACAGTCATAAAAAAACATTGGCCAATCCTACAATCTAAAAAAAATTTGAAAACCATCATACCACCAAGACCCACTTTTATCTACAGAAAAGCGTCAAATCTAAGGAATAGACTGGTACACAATGCCATAGACCCACCAAAACAAATCAAAATCTTTAAGGATCTCAAAGGCTTCTTTAAATGTGGAAAATGCCTCCCATGCAGGGTTAGTAAGAAAACTAATAAGAAAAAAAACAAACTTCACTTCATTAGCCAATGGATTCTGCTATAATATAAGGGAACTCATCACATGCAGCAGCACTCACGTGACGTATGTGATTGAGTGTCCCTGCCAGAAACAATATGTGGGGAGAACCACAAGAGAACTAAGGGTAAGAATCCGAGAACACATAACCAATATCAAAAACGGATTCAATAAACACAGTGTCTCAAGACGTTTTAAAGATTACCATAATAGGGACCCAACATGCATGTTTTTTTATGGCATAGACAAGATCAAGGGACATTGGAGAGGGGAGAATAAGAAAATAAGTCTTCCAGAATGAAACAAGATAGATTTTCCAATTAGATACTCTTCAACCTACCGGATTGAACATTGATTAGATTTAAACAGTTTTTTAACAATTTTTTTATTTTTAGTCATACAATTTACAGTATCAGCCGCCTTCTCCTATTTATACTTTTTATATTTTTTTATATTTGTTTATATGCACATTTTAATATTAGCTAACATATCATGGTCTATTCCATGCATTTGTATGCATACATGAGCCATTCTAGCTATTTTTGCGCTTTTTCAGAGATATATAACGTATCAATTATTTCCTCCTCTCATTTAACACCTTCTATAAATACAAAAAAATTATTTCCTCAATTTTTTCCTATTTTTAATAATATTTTTTTCAATTTTTATTTTTAAAATAATTTTTAAATATATTTTCACATATATGTCACAGTAAAGTCTCTCTCATATCAATTTAATTTTAATTATTATCCTCTAATTTATATATTTAATTCATTTCATTATATAATGTATGTACTTTTAACATTATAGTAATCCCAATCTTTTAAATAATAATTTTTTGGTGACACTTTGGTAACAATATGCTGTATCAGGATATATGATGCAATGCGATCGCCACAAATATGTTATTTTTTGATGGAAAGCATATCAACAGTATAGGTTTTATGACACTGTCATGCAAACAATCTCCGGACGAAAAATCACACCAAACATGGCCGCCGGAGTACTCTACAAATTAGAGATTTCTATTTAAGACATCATATTACATAGGGTGTCTATCTGTCACATAGGAAAATTGTATTGCGGACTTCAGTCTAATAAATCACACACAAAATGGCCGACATTTGTTTACATTATGATGAGACACTTTGGGCTTCGGTCTGCAATGTCTCATCAAAAATGGCCGCCGTAATTACGTGATCGCAGTGCACTATAATAGGAGGTGAGGCAGGCACGGCTGTATGCTCCAGATGACGTCAACCAGACGAAACTAGTAGAGCAGAGAACGGCCGTACCTGCACCATTTCCATTGTCAGCAGAAAACGCTTTTAAATATATGGTAAAATGTGAGTACTTTTCCACATCTTTTTAACAATAAAAGTTTACCTTACAGTACTACACTATTGGGATTCTTTTCTCCTCTATCTGACTTGCAAGAAAAATAGAGCCAGGACATCTAGGAGTGGGCAACATTTTCCAGAGTGCTAAACAGTGGCAAAAACTGTGAATGCCTGATACCCCTGGAGGGGTAGTTACCTCTGGTGAGTGCAGTCACAATAAGAGGACGGATAAGTCACGAATGCTGTGATCACGTCTCAAAATGGGAACAGACAGATCATCGTGGGATTTTTATTTGTGTTGTTTTTTCACCAGCACAATACACCTCCATCCACTACTATTATTATTATTATTGTTTTGGTTAGGATTATGAACTTTAATTTCTGATTGGGTCAATTAATTTTATTATTGGACTAATTCCTTTGGTCTATTAAGCCTATGCACGTTGGGCACATCAAATAATATTTTTTGGATTTTGCACAGGAGCACCTTCCTTTTTTTTTGCACAGGAGCATATTTTTATATTCTCAGTTTACACTGCATGCATATATTATATAGGATATACTACTTATTTTATAAGTTTGCATGCATCAAAGTTTATGGTTTGCACGTATTTATATTTATTACTATCATTATTATTAACTTTTATTTTGTGGTATCTATTACACTAAAATGTATCTATATTTTACACTTTATTATATAATTCTAACCACACACAATCATTTTAAGGGACAGGAACAGCACCATACCTACTTTTATCAGCATTTCCTATATCTTTTACCCCACCTAGGTGGGAGTAACCAGTAGGGGCAGAAGTTCGTTTTTATTCTTCAGATAATAATTTTCTTCCTGCTGGTATTCAATAATTCCATAGCGCGGAATCAAACACTTTTTTCATTGCTGACATTGAGGCCGGGTTCACACTGTTGCGGGGATCCGACTTGGATCCCCGCCAATACCAGGCACTGTGTTTGGTATGAATCTTGAGGGGGAACACCGCGCCAAATTTTAAATAAAAAAACGGCATGAGTTCCCCCTCCAAGAGCATACCAGGCTCTTAGGTCTGGTACATATATAAAAACACAAAACAACTTCCAGCGCTAAGGATACAGTCTCATATAAATCAGGTGTCTGGACAATATCTGGAGTGGACTGAGTTCAGAAACCAGAGCCGCTGTTTAACTTTCAGAGCAAAGTTCAAACAGAAAAAAAAAACAAAAAAACAGCGCTCAAATGGGATCATGAAAAAGAAGAAACATTTATTCAAGGATATGTTCCAATAACAAGAACAGCAGGGAACAATTCAATAAAATGCTGTTCACATCTTCAAGGAATATGGTAAAACAGAGATTAATTAAAATATTGCACCATACCGCCTCAGGTCCTGAAAACTAGGGATGTACCAAGATGTATAATGTGGCTTCACTCTCTGATGTGTGCATGAGCCAACTCCAGGCTCTGTATACTATGGAGCAGATGGTGTTGATGGGGAAAGGGGAAGAGAAGTTGCTCTCCTCAATGGTCTCCACAGAGACCGCCGGACGAAGGGGAGAAGGATGGGATGTACAACAACATTAAGTTGTAACCTGTCAGCTGTCAGCGCCAGTAGCGTCCCGCACGGCACACTGTAGGAGAAAGAGGGAGCACAATCCTCAGAGACACGGAAGGGGAAGGACACATCCGCTGGTCTGGAGGGCAGGAAGACGGAGCGCAAGCTTGTATGGTTGTTATGGCGACCGTGGCTTACATGTTTCGCGCGCATGCGCTTTATCAAAGCCACGGGAGCCATTGTAAAGGTAGAATTTAAAGCTAAAAAGAGCACCAATGACGGGAAGGGGGAAGGATAAAATTACCAACAAAATGTTAACCCCTTATTTTCACTACCCTTGCGATATGTACATAGACATTAAGCCTGACAAACATACTAAAGCCCCATACACACGGTCGGACTTTTTCATGGATTCTGTCCAATCGGACAAGGTTGTTGAAAAATCAGACCGTGTGTATGCACCATCGGACAGTGTTCGTCGGTTTGACCGACGGACAAAGTCTTATCTCCTGCTGGAAATCTTTGCCGTCAACACGGTCCGATCACACCAAATCCGATCGTGTGTACGGTTGTCCGACCGGACAAAGTGCCACGCATGCTCAGATCACATTACAAGACCAAAGCTATTGGCTACTAGCCTCTACGTAGTCCCGTCGTAGGCAACAAACGTCACCACGTTCAGAATGATCGGATTTTCCGACAACTTTGTCCGACCGTGTGTACGCAAAACCAACATCGGACAAAGTATGACGGACATGGTCCGACGGACCTGGTCCGACGGACCTGGTCCGCGGATTGTCCGACCGTGTGTATGGGGCTTAAGAGAGACAAGACAAAATAAATCAAAACTAAATGAAAAAAAAATATTAATTAAATAATAATAAGAAAAAATAAGAAAAAAACACAGGAAAAACTTGCTTGTCCCCACCCCCTTCCCTGACCGGCCGGGCTGCGTGCTCGGATAAGGGTCTGGTATGGATTTTGGGGGGACCCCCATGCCGTTTTTTTGGCGTAGGGGCTTTCCCTTAAAATCCATACCAGACCTAAGGGCCTGGTATGCCCCTGAAGGCATGCAGGTTTTATTAATAAATGTGAAAAAGTGCAGCGCTCAGAAAAATGAGATAAAAAATGAGATAAAAAAACTTGACCAATAACAGTAAAGGTGAGTGAATCAAGTCCTATTCCATGTGAATGGATACTGGTACTTGCGACAGTTTGAGTGCATATAAACTTATAAACAACTTAATTACAGTGCAAACCTAAACCAAATATGTGTTGATATATGTTAAATACATAAACTAACATTTGCAAAAAAATATGTGAATGCCCAAATCTATAAGTTCAAACACATAAGTGCATCCAAATCGCATGCAGTGAAAAACGCAAAAAAATCTATCAAAATAATCAAACAGAGTCCTCAGTACTGAATATTGAGTACATAAACTAACATGTGCAAAAAAAAAAAATATATGTGAATACCCAAATCTATAGGTTCAAACATATAAGTGCATCCAAATCGCATACAGTGAAAAACGCAAAAAAAACAATCAAACAGAGTCCTCAGTGTTCAGTAGCCTTTGACAGTCTCCTACACAGAGCGCTTCTGAGTGTAATAAGATTTTCTTAAAATTGACCTCGCAGTTCCCTTCAAGAGATATAAAGTAAGAAAAGGAGGCTTACCAGATGTCTGGTCTTTACCGCATATATCCCATCAAACGAGGTTCCAGGTACAGCGAATCAGCTGGGCAATTCCTCGCTCATCAGAGCGTGCATCAGGCTCCACCAAGTGCCTATATACCCCTCTTAAATACCCCAACGCAATTTTCTGTTGGAGTTGTTGGAGTTTTCTATGACTCACAATCATTTCTGGCACGATGGCTCTCATTTTTTGCAGATAAAGGGGGTGGCCATGGGGGCCAAATTTGCCCCCAGTATGGCCAACCTCTTCATGGCAAAATGGGAGGAGGATATTGTTTTGTTTAATAGGCCATTGCAGTTGGTAACCTGGAAGAGGTTTATTGACGATATCCTATTCATATGGGATGGGGATGTCCCCTCGGCCCAACAGTTCCTTTCCCATCTGAATGACAATGACCGGGGAATAGCCCTTAGTCACGAACTTAGCCCTACGGATATACATTTTCTCGACTTAAAAATATCTATTGTTGAGAATGCTTTGGTGACTACCACCTTCTTTAAACAGACGGATCGCAATGGATACATCCCCCTGGACTCGTGTCATCACAGTTCTTGGTTGGCTGCCGTTCCGAAAGGTCAATTTTTGCGATTAAAACGCAATTGCTCCAATCCCGCTGATTACACCAATGAGGCTTTGATCCTTAAAAAGAGGTTTTTGGCCAAAGGCTACGACGAACCCACTCTGGATTCCATCATTTCAGAGGTGGGTGGGAGAGATCGTCTTCTGCTTTTGGCTGATAAACCTCAGGTAGCAGATAACACTAACTATGGACTGGCCTTCATCACGACCTTCTCCAGCCAACATTGGGCAATTAAGCGTATTATAAGAAAGCATTGGTCGATAATAAAAAATGACCGGGTATTGGGACCTCTTTTAGCAGAGAGGCCCAACGTTATATTTAGGGGTGCTACCAGTCTTAGGAACACTATAGCTCCCAATGTCCCGGATCCTCCAAAGAGGTTATCCTTTTTTGGGGACATTAAAGGTTTTTTCCCATGTGGCAAATGCAGGGCTTGTAGAATAAATGCCCAACGTGGCAGGAGGTTTACTGATTTCACGTCTAGTGGAACAGGCTTGACATACCCCATACGCACGTTCATCACTTGTTCTACTAAATGTGTCGTGTACCTCCTCAGGTGTCCGTGCGGTTTGGAGTACGTGGGGCGCACCATCCGCATGTTGCACATCAGGTTGGGGGAGCACCTCACGAACATTCGTAAGGGTTATGATAAGCATAATGTCAGTAGACACTATGACTTGGTACATAAAAGGGACCCCACTGGTACCATTTTTTTGGCCATTGAGAGCTATGTCCCCCACTGGAGGGGTAGCAATGGCAAGCGCTCTATCTCCCGTGCCGAAACTAATTGGATACACAAATTAGGATCCCATGTTCCTGGTGGCCTCAACGTGGAATGGGACATCAACTGTTTTATTAATAACAGTTGATGTCCCCGTTCCAGTTTTTGGTTGAAAGATCTAGGCACTTTTTTCCATGTATCTATATATTTTCTTCTGATTTGCCATTTGCCTTACTATTATCATTTATCATGGTCACTGCATGGGGTTTTGGCATAGACATGTGAATTGAGATATGGTCCTTTATGTTGATAATGAAATAATCTGCACTAAATCATATGCACTTTTATGCTTAGCATAACAATATTTTTCTTTATCAGTAAATGTTTAGTATATTTACATGTGTAATAGGTGAAATATTGGTCAGAGGTCATACAGATGGAAGGCATAGGTGCTGACTATATAGGCACTTTTAATTTTAAATTTTTAATTTTCAGTTTATAGTTTTGTTATGCATTCCAATTAAAAGGGGGTGCATTAACCAATGTATCCACTAGATGGCGCTATATAAAACTTCTAGCAAGTCTATTTGTCATTTTTCTTTATTTCATTTGTACCTTTTTATTTCGATTTTATCCCTGCTCTAATTCCATATCAGGCAGGTGATGCAGATTTCAACTATAGTCTGGCGGTGCTTTAATTAACTTTTGCCCGCTTTTGTAATTTATATACACAGTAATTGTGTTTATGGTCTCACTAGGTACTTCCTGTGTCGCTTGTGATTGGACCCCAGTGGTTTCCTGTCAATTCTGACTGACTGCCTGTCCGACCTATAGCGCCGCTGTACTTAGCCTCAGACCACTATTGGACGCTTAGTGGTTTCCTGTCAATTCAGATTGATTGCCTGTCCGACCTATAGCGCCGCTGTACTTAGCCTCAGACTACTATTTAAATGAATAGCGCGGAGGTGTGGGCGTACCCCTGATGATGTCACGCTGTGACGAAACGATCGTCGGGTAGTTACGCCCACACGCTCTGCGCATATGCGATCGCTTCTACACTCCCAGGCCAGGAGTTTTTATCTTTCTTAGCTACAAGGTAGCGAAACTGTTTTTATTTTGTATTGCTACTTATCTGTGCTGTACATTGGACCCATTGAGCCAGAATAAAGGCATCCCTTGTTTTAACATACTACACGATCCGGACCTTTTTTGTTTTATTTTTGGTATCCCTGCGGGACTCTGATCGGACCCCCCAGAGGGGTATATAGGCACTTGGTGGAGCCTGATGCACGCTCTGATGAGCGAGGAATTGCCCAGCTGATTCGCTGTACCTGGAACCTCGTTTGATGGGATATATGCGGTAAAGACCAGACATCTGGTAAGCCTCCTTTTCTTACTTTATATCTCTTGAAGGGAACTGCGAGGTCAATTTTAAGAAAATCTTATTACACTCAGAAGCGCTCTGTGTAGGAGACTGTCAAAGGCTACTGAACACTGAGGACTCTGTTTGATTGTTTTTTTTGCGTTTTTCACTGTATGCGATTTGGATGCACTTATATGTTTGAACCTATAGATTTGGGTATTCACATATATTTTTTTTTTTTTTTTTGCACATGTTAGTTTATGTACTCAATATTCAGTACTGAGGACTCTGTTTGATTATTTTGATAGATTTTTTTGCGTTTTTCACTGCATGCGATTTGGATGCACTTATGTGTTTGAACTTATAGATTTGGGCATTCACATATTTTTTTGCAAATGTTAGTTTATGTATTTAACATATATCAACACATATTTGGTTTAGGTTTGCACTGTAATTAAGTTGTTTATAAGTTTATATGCACTCAAACTGTCGCAAGTACCAGTATCCATTCACATGGAATAGGACTTGATTCACTCACCTTTACTGTTATTGGTCAAGTTTTTTTATCTCATTTTTTATCTCATTTTTCTGAGCGCTGCACTTTTTCACATTTATTTCTATTTTTGGTTTAGTATCTAGAGCCATAGTGTTCAGCTGCTCTGGTTATTTCCTAATTTTTTCCGAGCGCAGATTTCTTCCACATGCAGGTTTTATTATTAGAGAGGCGACATTGGCGCTTATTTCTCGCGTTTGCTGCTATAGGAAAATGTGACACAATATCGACGGCAGATACTGTAACTGCATGTGTTTCTAATATGCTTACTGCATATGGCAGTAACTAAGATGATTTAACGGCTTCATGTTCATTTATGAAACTACATGGGTTTTCTTTTAATCTGGACCACAATGTGGAATTTACCAGATCCATGTGTATAGCAAAGCAATGTAATATATCGTTGCCAATGTACACATGATATTTTGCATCATTGATTACCAGGAATAAATGATTGTCTGTTTTACCCCCAATAGAATTTGATATATGCATTTAGCAATTATATTATGACTATTAGTCATTATGCAGATCATGGACCCAATTATCCTGAGGGTTTGGGTACCTAATTATTTTAGGATGGCCAACTATTCTAGTAATTTATACTAATGTAATTATATTCCTGGCATAAATCCATTTTAAACTTTTTAATATTTCCCAGGTCATTAACCTTTAGGGAAAGAACACATTACCATTCACATTTTCTTATCAAATTTGTTTATTGATTTAGAAAATATAAACATTGGTACAATTAACAAAATATTGATTACATTAAATGGTAGCATTAGTTGAATTTACATGTCAGATCTTAGTATTTCTTGTAGTTACCAGCATTTAAAGATTTAAGTAGGTTATATGTTTTTAGAAAGACTAAGGTGTTACAATCAATTTCAACAATTATATAATCAAGAGCAAAAAAAAAATTAAAAAGTTGTTAAACTTTTAACTTTTAGAGTAATATGTAATTAAGAAATAATATTAATTACTACGAGATTCAGTTTCTTATAATAGGACATTAGAGCTTACTAACTATTATTGTATTATAATTGAACATTTTAAAAGTGAATGTTTCACTAGCATTTTGTTATGTAATTATAAATAGGAGAAGACAGGATAGAATAAGGAGAAAAGACTAAAAGGAAAGAAAGGAAAAGATAAGAAGAGGAAAGAAAAAAAAGAAAAAAAAAGTCTGTATTGGTAGAGGTTTCCGGGGATTTCTTAGTAACAATATATACATAGTATCTATTTATTAATTATTCAAAACAAAATTTATATAGTTACCAAGGTCTTAGTAAAGAAGTGTCAACATTAGGAGAAAGAAAGTGGGTTACCCAAGGACTCCATATTTTCTCAAATTTAGGTATGGTATCATTGGATATGGCATCTGTTTTCGAGAGGATCATGGCTTGATGTATTCTATTCGTAGTTTCAGAAAGCATTAATGATGAGGACTTCCACGCTTTGGCGATGGTCTGCTATGCGGCTGTGGTAATTTGAGATGATAGTTTTCTTGAATAATTTAAGAGCATTAGGAATATTTATTTCCAATAATTTTTTGCTATATGGCAATCCCAAAAGATATGAAAATGCGTTCCTTGATCACCACAGCCGCAAAAGCAAAGTGGAGAGTGTTGTGGAACATATTTTGCTATCCTAACAGGGACCAGATACCAACGCATAAGTACTTTATAGTTCGCCTCTAAGGCTACTACATTTTGAGAATATATTTTTGTATTGGCCCAGTCCCATTTGGATGAGTCCATGTGAAAACCAAGATCACTCTCCCATTTTTCCACATAGGAGGGTGTTTTTGTATCAGGAAAAGCATTCAGTTGACTATACAACATTGACACGAGCCCCTTTGAATGAGGGTAATTTTTACAAATATGTTCAAAATGTGTTATGTCACATAGATTATCTCTACCTTTTCTATTTTTTTTTGATCTGTAGATAACGAAAGAGTTCTGAATCTGGAATTTGATGGGTTTCACATATTTCAGGAAATGTTTTAAGTGAAGTGGTCGTTATCGGGTCATAGAGTTGTGTTAAGTCAGCAGAAATACATTTTTTTTTAAAGTTTTAGAAGATGCATGAGCTGGGTAGAAAAGTGGATTTCTAATAAATGATACAAGAGGTATATGCAGCGATTGTAGTCTTTCAATTACTTTAAATCTATCCCATATAGCAATTGTATGTTTAGTAATCCTATTTTTTATTATTTTATGGTCAGAAGAGGTAGACCATATTAGATTTGGTATGGAGATTGGATCACAGTCGATTGTCCATCAAGTCCAACCTATGTGTGTGATTATATGTCAGTATTACATTGTATATCCCTGTATGTTGAGGTCGTTCAGGTGCTTATCTAATAGTTTCTTAATGTTTACAAGGCCAGCTATGAAACTTTTTCAGCTGATGCTTTTAAGAAAATAATTCCTGGATTTGTTGAAAATACTTCTGAGACAAAATAGTTACTTGGATACTTGTCTAATAAATTCATTATGGTATCCTGCTTCTATGAAATACCTGTAAGGAACAAAAATACTTGGAATGACATGTGAAATGTGTCTTCTTGCCTGCTGTATAACTTACTCACCCATAGAGAAGGCCCCCTTTCCTTTTTTTTTCTCACACAGGCACATTCCAAAGACTAGAAGGTAAAAAAACTGCGCTAATCCGAAAAGTAAAAAATATATATAACAAACAATAAAAAATTAAAAAAGTTACTGGATCTCTAATATAGCAGCAATAATTGTGGGACACAGATAGGAATGGATAAAGAGAAAATCACGCAATTAAAGTCCAGATATAAACAAAAACTTTCCACAGAAGTGAACAAAACTTTCTCTCCAAAGTGGCACTTCATGTATTTATAGAGAACATGCTCACCAGATGTAAGCCATAAAATCGCATATGGCTTTAACCCAGCCCGGGTTGATTATCCAGTTGCTGGGAGGGGATACGATGAAGCGATGTGGTGTAATTTACTCATAAATCAGGATTAAAGGCCATCGAGAAAAAAATGTAAATGCACCATAGCATAATGCTGCTAGACTATATAAGGGCAACTAAGTCGCCAAGAACCATTATATTGGAAAATATAGTGAATAAAAATTCGGTAGTAAAGTGCTTTCAACAGGTACCCAGGGGAGAAAATATTTGGACCATAGCGTTATACTGTACTAAGCGGTTTAGTTTAGCGGGCTGACGTCACCATGGTAAGAAGGACGGGAGTGTTTGTTCGTTTGTAGCCGGCCGGCTCTACAATTTTAAATCTGCTCTTTTCATTTTGTCTGTTTGTAAGTGCAAACCTTTTTATATTCTAATAAACCGTTTAGTACAGTATAACGCTATGGTCCAAATATTTTCTCCCCTGGGTACCTGTTGAAAGCACTTTACTACCGATCTGCATAAGACCTTGGGCTGTGGAGGAATCCCCATCTTGGAGAGCTGTGCTGGCCTTATCAGATTTGGCTGTTTGGTAAGGAGGCATCTCATATGGTGATTGTGCACAGTATCCGCTGTTTGGTGTCCATTGTTTGGTAAGGAGGATCTCCTTAAGGTGGCTGTTCACAATCCATTTAAATACACTTTGCACTATTCAAGCTTAAAACTACTCCATCTCTATTGGTTTGTTTAAACGGGAGAACCTTAAAGGGATATTACTTGTTTTTGCGATTTATCTTTTGGCATCTGGTAAGGAGGCCTTTCATGTGGTGGTGGTGCACTTAAATGTGTTTTTGATCACTGGGTGTTTCTCTATAAATTAGTTTGACACAATTTTTATTCACTATATTTTCCAATATAATGGTTCTTGGCGACTTAGTTGCCCTTATATAGACTAGCAGTATTATGCTATGGTGCATTTTCTGTTTTTTCTCGTGGCCTTTAATCCTGCTTTATGAGTATATAACTTGGAAAAGAGCAGAAATTACACCACATCACTTCATCGTATCCCCTCCCAGCAACTGGATCATCAATCCGGGCTGGGTTAAAGCCATATGCAATTTTATGGCTTACATCTGGTGAGCATGTTCTCTATAAATACATGAAGTGCCACTTTGGAGAGTATTTCTGCTAAGACTGACTTTTTGTTCACTTCTGTGGAAAGTTTTTGTTTATATCTGGACTTTAATAGCGCGATTTTCTCTTTATACATTCCAAAGACTGTCAGTTTTTCTTTACAGCAAAGTTTTGGCTGCAAGATGAGATCACAAACAAGTCACCCCCCCCCCCCCCTGCCCTTTTGCAAAGGAGGTGTAGAATTTATTTCAGAAAGAAAAAAAATATATATATATATATATATATAAACATTAGGGTTTCTTTGCTCATATTTTTTTTACTGGTCAATTACAGACATTTGAACATTTAAGCTGATTTGCTCATTTTGCTGACTGGTAATTCACAAACATTTACATGATTTGACACCTCAGCCAGCTTTTCACTTGTTGGTCTTAGACAGGGTTCTGGATTGGGGTCCCTTCTTCTAAAAGAAGGATTTTTGGGTTGTACAGTGAGAAAAATACCCCAAACTGCATCTGATCCAACCTGTCATGTAAATTACTTCTATTTTTTCAACGAACCCTTGTGGGTGTATTTTGGAAATCAGAAGCTTGAAGGACCGGAGTTTTTACCAACTAAAGTATAATCACTTTTTGGTACCTCAATTTGTCCCTGCTTCTTTTTAAACTGAACCTCAGCTATTATCTGAGCGGGCTTTGTTGATTTATCTTAAGGCCTACCACTGTTCTGTGGAACAGCAAAAAGAGTGGTGCTCTCTGTTATTAGCCAATTCAAACCATTTTCGGCATGTAATCCCAGGCCATAACAATTTTTAAGTTATTGTAAGGCATCATAAAACAGTTGGATAAATTCATGGCTCTCAAAATTTATTATTTTTTTTTAGCCAAGCTATAGGCATTCTTGAAAACTTTTTCTCTGTTTTTATTTCCCATTCTTCTTTGATATAAGATATCACCTGATATTTTACCAATTCTCCGGTTTTCCTGTGATGCACACCAATTTCATTTTCTGCATCAGCAGGACCGGCTACACTAGAAATATCTTCAGTGTCAGTCATTTTTCAATATTGAAACTAACTATGGCAATATCCACCCCAAAAAAGTCAATAAAATATATATAATTTGCACAATTATATCACTTGTTTCAAACTTTGACAGAACTCGCTGGGCCCTCCATAATATGTCAGATATTTAAAAAAAGACAATAAAATATATATAATTTGCACAATTATATCACTTGTTTCCAACTTTGACAGATCTCACTGGGGCCTCCATAATGTGTCAGATGTTTATACTGAAATATTAAAACAGTAATATATTTATGGAATTATGCAAAATCTGCATTTAAGGAGATTTTCACATTTTCCCACAATACAACCAATTAATTCAAGTTTGTTTATAAATGCTAGTTTAATTATGAGTGAGTACAAAAATGTGCTAAAAATATATATATTTATTAACTAAAAATTCAGTGTAAAATAATATGAGATATAATTGGTGATATACAAAAAGATATATCATTTCAAATATCAAATAGATGGGTGATACAGATGATAATAAATGTTACCACAAGCTCTTGTTACAACATGTCTTTTTACAACACTTTATGTCTTATAAAAACTCAGACTTAGTAACACTTAGTAAATAGCTTTCCCTGGCTCTACAGACTTGTGTAAACAAACTAGTTGTTGAATTTAACACATGGTATTCCTTCTCAAAACAAAGAGACCTCCAAGCTTAAAACTCTTTTACAGTATATGGACAATTTTGTTAACCATATACAAACTTGGTAATTTAACCAAGATTTAGTTTTAAATAAAAATACATTTAGAATGAATTTGTTTTTAACCACATATCACAACAAAACCATTGTACAGACTTTGTCATTAGCTTTGTAGTGATAGAGAAAAAAATGCATTTCTCTTGATATTTGGAATCTAATTATTTCATGCTGCAGGTAAAAATAATATAACTCAAATTTGCTATGCCATATATTTAAATGGTTTAGTTTTGTATATGTTAAAAAATTCAATTGTTGACCACCAGGCCCTGAATTGTAATAAGTTGTGGGGTTATAATGGTTACCTCTATTGTGACCTCTGCCACCTATCTTGTTAGAATTGGAGCCTCTACCTCTCTGGTAATTGTTTGGCGTATGGAAGCTAGAATGTTGTCCCCGTTGATATGAGGAACTATCCCTCTTTGGGTCTTCGGCCCCCAGGTACTTATGTGGGTTTATCATTAGGATTGACACCAGAGCCAATACCGACTTGACCTCCAGAGATACCTGAGATGTTTGGTGGTATCTCAGAGGTGGGTTCAGATGGAGGTGGCTTCTGCCAACCAAACACCACCCCTGTAGTCACCAATATCTCTGGAATACTTCTTATGTTTCTTATTCTTTTGGTCTCTCTCCTCCTTCTCCAGGTGATTCTGGAGATTGGATAAGAGGGAATTGTATTCAGTTGAGTTTTTAAAAATAATCAGTTTATCCTTCAGATCCTTGATCTCTTGTCAAGAGTGGACAATCTATTCCTTTTTCTAGTGATGATGAAATTAAGAAATTTGGTACCGGCCTCATTAAAGTATTTAAACCACAATTCCAAATCTGAGTCACCCTTCTGGGAATGGACACAATCCTCCAATTTGCGAGTCAAAATTGGATGTAAAGGGAAAAGTTTATACCGCACAAACCCTTAAATATAACAACAAGTGCTGATTTTAAGACAGAGGTTTCTTGATAAGGGGTACCATCAGGGTGAGGTAGATTCAGAGCTCCAGAAAACCCTGAAAGTGGATAGGAAGTCCCTATTGGCCGATAAACCTCGCCCAACCAATATATTTAAAGACAAAGGATTGGGACTTTTGAAGCGCATGGACACATATTTATATACAAAAATGTAAATTAAAATTTATTTGAAATGTAGAACATCAACATGAATAACATCATATATCTAAAGGAACATTTAAAAACAATACATCTCTGAATACAGGTGGAAGTTGGCAGATGTTAGTATGTCTCAACATGTTTCGCCCTCAATAGGGCTTCCTCAGGAGAACTGACTAGTGTCATACATACTATATTCACTGTAACGAGAGAACAAAAATCAGATACAAGACACAAAGATAAGCTCACCACATCAGAATCAAAAACAATATAGCCACCCCAGAGAATGATAACACTCCAATGCTGACCTGTGTATTCAGGAAAGACACCTCGCAGTCCACCAAATGTTGAATGTGTGGGGTTCACTAATGATGTACCATAGAGAGGGAGATAACAACCAAGACAATCAAGTCTCAGAATCCATCTATTGGATATATATGGGGAGATTTATTATGTGTATTTACACAAAAATCTGTTTTTTTTAATAGAGGTAAGGGTATATAATAAAGTAGAGTAAGAAATAGACACAATAAAGCACCTACTTATAATTCTAAATTTAGAAAAATCCCAGGCGTGTATTAGGGAGACCCTTACAAACTGCCCCTAGCAATATTGGACTTTGGACAGCATGTAATTTCAAAAAGCTCTGAAAGATTATAATAAGAGATTTTTTATAAGAGATTTTCTCAATTTCATCAATTTCATCAATATTGAAATACAAAATATAAATCGCCAAAAATTGGTTTTCAATTTATATTACTTGCACAATGTATTTGCATCCAAACTGCTTCAACCAGAACGGAAGCCGTCCATATGCATAGGATGAAATGGATATATGAATACCTTTAATCTTTCCCTTTTAGGAGAATTAACAAGAGTTTTAGTGATCTAAAGTCGGTCTAAAGAATAATAGATCTGTCTTATAAAGATCCTCTTACCTCATAGGAATCACATTAAGCATAAGCCCCAGTGGATCAGCTCAATCTTACTGACCAAATGTTGCCCTTTTTATATCCCTCTCCACCGCTGTTGGGCGCCAAAACAGTCAGGTGAGGACACAGATAGCGTCACAGCGGGTGCGCCGTCGCACCGGAAGTGACGACAGCGGAACCGGAAGTGCAACCCGCAACAGGAAGGTCAAGATTTAGCCTCCTGCATTGTGTACACTAAAACGGCGCCGGATGTTGACAGCAGTCAACACCGGAAATGATGTCAGCGGGAAAAGGGAAAGTGCAAGTGTGCTGGGAAAAATTACCAGTCAATTTAAAATAAAGAGCAGAAGCCTATAAATTGAATTGTAACAGTTGAAAATGTTGTTTACAAAAACATCCTCCCACACCGCTAACATAATAAGGACAAGATGTAAATATCGCTTCTGCTAGCCTAAGCGGCCGCATCAGGGATAAGCGCACCTATGCATGACTATTAGGCACAGATGAGTTAAAGGTCCAAAGAACCTCAAAGTGCCTTGGGTGACCCTGTAATGCATCAAAACACCACTTCAACCATTTTTATTACAATGCTGAAAAGTCCAGCACAGATTACATGGCCAATCCAATCCAAACAATAACTAATATTGGTAGTCCATAAAGTCTGGATATGTAAGGATAGGCATTGAGAATTTAGGACATAAAGAGGATATCCATCCAAAAATACAACAAGCCAACACAAAACCATTCATCAATAGTCAAGGGCAGACATTAATGTATATATGTACCACACAAAAAAGAAATTTTATATAACACACATATATGTTCAAATTTAATAATGAGAAATTAATCTCTTAACAGTGGCGACCTACCCTATAAAAAGGGTTTAAAGCTTAGGGATTCGTTCAAGCCTGGATGGGTAGTAGCACTTAAGTTATGAATCCATTTCGATTCTCTTTGTAAGAGAATTCTATCTATATCACCACCTCAATGGAAGTCCGCTATAAATTCCAGAGCAAAAAACTTCATCTGTGATATATCAAATGAGTGATATAGACCCATATGACGGCTGATAGGGGTTTCCATTTTTTTCTTCTTAATGAGAGAGACATGATCTCTAATTCTATGGAAAAAAGGTCTCTTCGTTTTGCCTACATAAAATGCTTGGCAATTGCATCTCATAAGATACAAGACACCAACAGTCCGACAAGTCGCATAGAAATTTGGTCTGAATATATGACCATTCGGAAGAGTTATTTCAGTGGAATTCATTAACAGTTCACAAAATTCACATTTACCGCAAGGAAATGTGCCTCTACGTTGTGTTTTAGTTCTTACAGTTAGATAGCTATGAACTAATTTATCTTTCAATGAGGTGGACTTGCGATATGTTATCTGTGGACATATTTTGAAAGTACATCATCCACCGAAAGGAGATGCCAGTACTTCTCAAAGATGTGGCATACTTTTTTATGTTCGCCTACATACCTGGTAATAAGGCGAACTTTGGATTCAGATTTCCGTGGCTTCACTTGGTGGATCAATTGATGTCTGTCTCTTTGCTTTGCCCTATTGTAGGACCGTTTAAGGCAATTCTTGCTATAACCTCTTTCTAGCAATCGAATCTGGAGAGCTTTTGCCTCACACTTGAAATCAACATCTCTGCTACAATTTCTCTTTAGTCTAAGGTATTGACTGTAAGGGATACTCTGGACAAGGGACTCGGGATGAGAACTATCTGCATGTAGGATTGTATTACCTGCTGAAGGCTTTCTATAGAGAGAGGAGCCCATAGTTCTATCATCATTTATGTAAATCTTAATATCCAAAAAGTTAATGGTGACCTGACAAGTCATCATGAACTGTAAATTATAGGAATTAACCTCTAGACAGGTTAAGAATTGCGATAGCTCATCCCGAGTCCCTGTCCAGACGATAAAAATATCATCGATAAATCTTTTCAAAATTTTCTGCAGCAGAGAATATCTCTCACTCCCACCCCCCCAGATACAGGTTGTCGTACGATGGGGCACACTGGGTCCCCATCACCACCCCCTGTACCTGGAGGTAGTGGGAGCGATCGAATGTGAAAATGTTATTACTCAAAATAAACAACAGATCTACAACAAAACTATTGTAGGGCTTGGCTGTTGGCCCCCGTTCTGAGAGGAAACCGTCTATAACCTGAACCCCCAATTTATGGGAGATCGAGTTATAAAGGGCCTCCACATCAATGGCCACCAACCAAGCCTGATCAGGTAAACATAACCCATCCAGGGATCGCAGCAGATCAGCTGTATCCTGGATGTAGGAGCTTAATGATTTCACATGCGGTCTCAGATAATCATCTACCAGCTTACTAGCTGGTTCTGTTAGACAACCATTACCCGATATGATCGGACGCCCCGGTGGAAATGAGGCGTTTTTGTGTATCTTGGGCAACGCATACATTGTAGGTAATCTGGGGTTCTCCACTAATAGGAATTCACATGTTTTTTTAAACCAATGATGATTGCTTTAAATGGTCAGTGTTTATCCCTTTCTCTATTCAACATAGACAAATCAAACACATCATTAATAAACACTGTGACATATTGAAGAGTGATTGTGTCTTAGGTCCATTATTACCAGATAGGGCAAAGGTCATTTACAGAGGGGCTCCCTATTTACAGAGTAAGATTTCTCCTAACATCATCAACCCTCCCATCAGGCCTTAATTTTCCCACAATCTAGTCGGTTACTACCCATGTAAAAATGTAATGTATGCCAAAATAACACACGTGGCAGATGTAAGGTTTCTTTATATGTGCCACCAAAAATATTGTGTACTTATTGACTTGCCCTTGTGGCAAGTAATATGTTGGTAGAACTATTCGTTTCTTTTTGGTATAAGTGAACGAGCACAAAGCTAACATTAAAAAAAGGAGTCACCAACCATAGTTTACTAGCATTATCGCCAGTACCATAATCACAATCCGAAAGGTACAGAATTTTTCTTGTTCAATATTTTTATTGAAATTTGTATAAAAGAATACAAATTATAACAAGTATCATAACATAACACACATATATAAACATTTTAATTATATCTATATATACATAGCTCTAAATAATCTTCCTAGGAAATAGAAAGTTAAGCAACGTAGAGACATTAAAAGGTAATGATGAATGTGAGATTCCAAATTAAGGTTTATGTGAAAAATTTGTAAAGTATGCCTCCAGACCACCCGTCCACCCCTTATGGGCTCAAACTGTGGATGGGTGGGGGCATGAATAACCAAAGCTGGGAACGTTATTGCTTATAATATTTAAATTATGTTATATATAACATAAAGGTGTAACACCTAAGGAATAATAGCTAAACGTAACCAATTTAAAGAGAAAAGTAGTAAACATTGAATCCTCAGAACAAGAGCAAATCTCAATGCTGATGAGGAATAAATCAGTAATTGAGATATTAAGGTAACCCAAGTATATCTTTAGCTCAGTAAACAAGAAAAAAAAAAAAAGTAAAGTAAATAGAAAATAGATTATAAAAACCATATGGGTAATACAGTATTTGTATTGAGCACCCGATAAGGAATACATTAAATTACCCTTCATATAAAAGATGTCATAAGAAAACAAGGAGTAAGACATGAAAAAAGAAGAAAGAAGAGGAAAAAGAGAAGAAGAAAAGGAAGAATCTCTCGAGATGATGACCTGACTCATGACATAGACAAGCAATACAACAACTTTATCACAAGGATTCTAGTAGGGTAACAAGAATGACTGGTCAAAATCAGACGAAAATAAATGTTTAACCCATGGTTGCCAAATCATACCGAATTTGTCAATATTATTGTCTTCTATGGCTGTCATTTTAGCAAAAATTAGAGCTTTGTTCATTCTATGTTTGGCCTCCGCCACAATCAGAGTATTGGTCTTCCATGCCTTAGCTATGGTTTGTTTGGCCGAAGTATTAATGTGAATAGTAGCTTGAATTATGTCCGGGTAAGTGAAGCCAGTTTAAGATTTAAAAATGCTATAGCAGGATCTAGGGCAATAGAGATATCTAAAGCTTTAGAAGCCATTGCAAATACATTCTTCCAGAATTCTTGAGCCACTGGGCACTGCCACCATATGTGTAAATTGGTACCTGGTGAGGAGCAACCTCTAAAGCAATTATTGGGATAAGATGGAGTCAATTTTTCTATTCTAGCTGGTACTAGGTACCACCGTGCCAGAACTTTGAAGTTGGTTTCCCAAGCATAACAATTATGAGATGATGATTTGGTGGCTAACCAAATATTAGACCAGCCATTGATGTCAAACATTCGTCCCATATCCTGTGCCCTTTTAACAGTATAGGAAGGAAGTTCCTCGTTAGGAGTAGAAATAAGAATCTGATACACTCATGAAATCAATCCTCTAACATGTGGGTCGCTAATACAAATGAGTTCAAATTAAACTTTAAAACCTCTATTAAAACTTGTTTTAATAGAGGTAGATAGTTGGCTGCAAAAAGATCAGAAAGTGAGGATGTGACATGCACCCCTAAATATGGTATTTGACGATGAACCCAATTGAATATTAAAAAGAGGTTTGAGCCTGATGAAGGTCGGATTGTGTTAACCACTTCAATACCAAGGACGTCATATGACGTCCTTGACATTGAGTGGGGATATCTGAATGATGCGTGCAGCTACAGGCACCATTCAGATATCAATATTTCTGGCCAGCGATTCTGTGCACGATAAGAATGATCATAGCGGCAGTTTTGCCGCTTGATCATTCTTATAGGCAACGTGAGGTGACATCCCCCCCTCCCGCCACCATCCGGTGCTTCTCCGGGCTTCCCGTGCCATCGGGGGGCTGGAGATAAAATTGCTCACCGCCGGATGACGAGCATAGAGATTTCCGGTGACCAAATGGTCACCAGTCATCTCTATGACCGTCGGAGGCCCGGGCACGACGTTATGACATCACGCCCGGTACCCAGAAGTAAACAAAGCCGCAATTGCGGCTGTCAGCATGAGATCAGTGAATTTTTTTTACCAATCTCATGCTTTCCAGCCTGGAGGAGAGATGTGGGGTCTTATTGACCCTGCATCTCTCCATAAAGAGGACCTGTCACATGCATTCCTATTACAAGGGATGTTTACATTCCTTGTAATAGGAATAAAAGTGATCCAAAATTTTTTTTTTTAAAGTGTAAAAATAAAAAAAATTAAGTAAAATAAAAAAAATAACTAAAAAAAATTAATTTAAAACGCCCTTGTCCCCGGTAGCTCGTGCTCAGAAGCAAACGCCCACATATGTAAACGCCGCTCAAACCACACATGTGGTATAACTGCACTATGTCAGGAATTACTCCCTGGGATACCAATAGAGCACCTGGAAATGGACAGAGTGCATCGTTCTCTTATGCCTAAGAAAACAGATGGACCTCCAAGAGACATTATAGCAAAATTCCACTACTATAAAACTAAAGAAGAGCTATAAAACCCCAGCTCCTGGAACTACCACGCCATGATATTAAATATCAATGGGGATTTCCATTCTCTCTACGCTTTTCACATCAAGGAACAAGATTTGTCTGCAGATCTGTGGCAGAACTCCAGCAGGCCCTTTTTTCATGTAATGGAATATCTGAGATGTCTGACTTGATAAAACTACAGCCACTGCAGAGGTAAAGACAGATGAACTTTCTCTTTTTTATTTTTTCGATTTAAAATATACTTAAAAGGCTGCTAATAAACCGGTGTATTTTAGGAAATATGAGAATCGAATTGAGACTATATATGAATATTTTCTGAATTGCCTGATCTTCCTGAAATTTTTTAAAATTACACTACGGCCATACCAGAGCATCCACCAAGGAAAAAAAAAAAAGACATTCAAATCACTTTAAGGCTGAGAAGCCTGAATCGATTTAATTACAAATACTATAGTGATAGAGGCAGGTGAATGTTTTTTGTTTGATAATTACATTTCAAAATCTCTCTAAGAACTGAGGTATGCACCTGAAATATTTGAATAAAGGTCACGGGTTGAATTTTTGTTTGAAAGATTCCATTGGACACATATGATATGTAGCACAAAACTGATCTATATGAACTGCTTGGATAATGGGCTGCAGCTGAGGGTGATGCTGAGAAATGCTACTTTCTTGCTAAGGAAAAAAAGATATGTTTTGTGCTAACATTCTATCTGAACTGCTGAAATGGAGGATATCCCTGAATGGAAGTGACCAAACTATAGCCACTACAGAGGGGAAGACAGATGAAAGTTTTCAACCTGTAAAACACATTTAAAAGGCTATCATAACTGTGTGGAATATTGATATGAAATATCTGAACTGAGGTCTTATATGTGCATTACCTGAATTACTTGAACGGATACATGTGTGAAGGTGGGAATAGACCTGAGCTACCTGAATCTGATTAATTACAGCCATACTGGTGTGTCTATTAAGGTGGAAGCTTTCTCAACTTATTCATAAAGCAGAATCGCAACAAAAAATCGCATATGTGTGAAAGTGGGAATAGGCTGGACTTCGCTGAGCTGATTAACTACAGCCACACTTGTGCGCCTAATAAGTGGAAGCCTCTTCAATTTATTTATAAATCAAGACAGTAATAAAAATATGAGATAAGGCTATCATAACTAAGGTACTATGTGAAATACTGATGGGAAATATCTGAACTGAGGTTTTATAAGTGTACTACTTGAAAAAATCGCAATAAATAACATGAAATATTGAACTGACCAAGTTATATCCATAGCAGAGGCACAGACATATAGGGGTAGTACCTGAAATTGCCTAAAACCGACAAAATTGCTTTGAATTTCTGCCTGAAACAACCAGGGGGACATGTGTGTAAGTGGGAATAGGCTGGACTTACCTGAACTGATTAACTACAGCCACACTTGTGCGTCTAATAAGTGGAAGCCTCATCAATTTCTTTATAAATCAGGACAGTAATAAAAATATGAGATGGTGTTACAGTGGTGTGAAAAAGTGTTTGCCCCCTTCCTCATTTCCTGTTCCTTTGCATGTTTGTCACACTTAAGTGTTTCGGAACATCAAACCAATTTAAGCAATAGTCAAGGACAACACAAGTAAACACAAAATGCAATTTGTAAATGAAGGTGTTTATTATTAAAGGTGAAAAAAAATCCAAACCATCATGGCCCTGTGTGAAAAAGTGATTGCCCCCCTTGTTAAAACATACTATAACTGTGGTTGTCCACACCTGAGTTCAATTTCTCTAGCCACACCCAGGCCTGATTATTGCCACACCTGTTCACAATCAAGGCATCACTTAAATAGGAGCTGCTTGACACAGTAAGGTCCACCAGAAGATCCTTAAAAGCTACACATCATGCCGAGACCCAAAGAAATTCAGGAACAATTGAGAAAGAAAGTAATTGAGATCTATCAGTCTGGAAAGGGTTATAAAGCCATTTACAAAGCTTTGGGAATCCAGCGAACCACAGTGAGAGCCATTATCCACAAATGGCGAAAACATGGAACAGTGGTGAACCTTCCCAGGAGTGGCCGGCCGCCCAAAATTACCCCAAGAGCGCAGCGACGACTCATCCAAGAGGTCACAAAAGACCCCACAACAACGTCCAAGGAACTGCAGGCCTCACTTGCCTCAGTTAAGGTCAGCGTTCATGCCTCCACCATCAGGAAAAGACTGGGCAAAAATGGCCTGCATGGCAGAGTTCCAAGGAGAAAACCACTGCTGAGCAAAAAGAACATCAAAGCTCGTCTCAATTTCTCCACAACACATCTTGATGATCCCCAAGACTTTTGGGACAACATTCTGTGGACCGATGAGACAAAAGTGGAACTCTTTGGAAGGTGTGTGTCCAAGTATATCTGGTGTAGAAGGAACACTGCATTTCAGAAAAAGAACATTATACCAACAGTAAAATATGGTGGTGGTAGTGTGATGGTCTGGGGCTGTTTTGCTGCTTCAGGACCTGGAAGACTTGCCGTGATAAAAGGAACTATGACTTCTGCTGTCTACCAAGAGATCCTGAAGGAGAATGTCCGACCATCTGTTCGTGTACTCAAGCTGAAACGAACTTGGGTTCTGCAGCAGGACAATGATCCTAAACACACCAGCAAGTCCACCACCGAATGGCTGAAGAAAAACAAAATAAAGACTTTGGAGTGGCCTAGCCAAAGTCCTGACCTGAATCCTATTGAGATGTTGTGGTATGACCTTAAAAAGGCCGTTCATGCTCGAAAACCCTCTAATGTAACTGAATTAGGACAATTCTGCAAAGATGAGTGGGCCAAAATTCCTCCAGGACGCTGTAAAAGCCTCATTGCACGTTATCGCAAATGCTTGGTTGCAGTTGTTGCTGCTAAGGGTGGCCCAACCAGTTATTAGGTTTAGGGGGCAATCACTTTTTTCACACAGGGCCATGATGGTTTGGATTTTTTTTCACCTTTAATAATAAACACCTTCATTTACAAATTGCATTTTGTGTTTACTTGTGTTGTCCTTGACTATTGTTTAAATTGGTTTGATGTTCCGAAACACTTAAGTGTGACAAACATGCAAAGGAACAGGAAATGAGGAAGGGGGCAAACACTTTTTCACACCACTGTAAATCTAGGAATCTGGCTTGATTTACCTGAATTGACTAAATCACAAAAGTTTTTTTTTTTTTTTCGTCTTCTCTCTCTCCGGTTCTTTTTTTTTTTAGACCTTTTGTACTATTTGAATTGCCTGAAAAGACCGGATTAAGAGATTGCAGGATAGTAACCTACCTGATATATACATGGCATTAAATATGACATAATAAATCAAGCTCTCAAAGGGTGGTATACAGTGGAGGGGAGTAATAACAGCAAGTTGACAAAATTTATGAGAGGGCGAACGCAGAGGGGTACGGAACCAAAGGTCTCAAGGGAAAGCCTGAATATAAGTATAAATACTAGTACGATACAAAAATATTTAACGCCCAAGGAAGGGAATACAGGAAGCCCAGGAATGGAGAAAAAGCAACAAACTATAAAGAGCAGTAAGAAAGAGATGGCAAAATTAAAGGGCGCCCAAGGAGAGACGCCTGCGGGGGAACCGGAGGTGGAGAGAGGAGTGGAGAGAACTAACGAGGAGGAGCAGAGCGTTTTGTCCCAAATCCCTACTAAAGCGGATATGATTGATCTATTTAGTAAAATGGAAAATCTGATCAAAACGAAATTACTAACGTAAGGATGGATTTGAGCCACTTATTGAAGAGAGTAGAGGAGACGGAAGAAAAGATGGAAAAACAGACGCAAGAAATCGCAGAATTAAAAATACAGGTAAATCAACTCCAAAAAGATCATAGAGAATTTCTCTATAAATTGGAAGAACAAGAGAACCAAAATAGACATCAGGATTTAAGAATAAGAGCCATACCGGAGCAGAATGGTGAAAACCTAGAGGAAAAAATGAGAATTTTTAACCCCCTACTAGGTAGGGGTGAAGAGGAAGAGCTAAAAATAGACAGCGTACACAGAGTGAGGAAACCTCCTGGACGGAAAGAGGAGATACCACGAGATGTTATTGTGAAATTTCATCAGTATGAAGATAAAGCAAGAATTGGACTAAACTCAGAGGTACGGCCCCAATAATATATGAAAAAATTACTCTTCAGATCTTCACAGATTTATCTGCAGGTACGCTTGCTAGAAGAAGGCAACTACAGGACTTCTGCAGTAAACTGGAGATACCGGTCCCGGATCTAATTGGAGGACAGGAGGAGGATGGAACAAGGAGAGTAAGGGGACCCTGGCAGCGAACTTAGGAACAAGAAGGAACTTAGACTATGCTCAGGAAAAGGAGTAACGGAGTTGGTTGAGAGGGGGGATCCAGGGGGGATGACGGTCTGGACTTGCCCGCTCCGTCCTTCGGTGCTGTTTTTTTTTTTGGTTTTCCTCTCTCCCTGGTTGAGGGGGAGGGGATCAGATGTGCACTCAGCCTTGCCTCTTCTCTTCCCCATTAGATCAAGGGGAGGAGGAGAGGTAGGAGGCTGCAGCTGGAGTTACACCCCAAGAAATAGGGTGCGTAATGATGGGATTGGGGGATAGCCCAGATTACGACACGCCGTCAAAGGGCCAAGGGAGGGGAAAGGGGGGTGGGTGGGAGAGGGAGGAGGTGGGGAAGGATTGGGGGGGGGAGGGAGTGGGGAGGGAGGATCAGGGGGGAAGGGAGGGAGAGGGGTTGGGGGGTTATGGAAACCATCTTAAAAAAGCAGCAAGTAAAGAGTAGAGAGAAAAAAAATGTGCAGTCCTGACTTCAGTAGTGCCTCTCTGGATGGAAATATGTCCCCAGGTATATTGAGAGTGAAACTATGACCACGGTCAATTTGGTGACATATAACGTCAGAGGGCTAAATACACCAGGGAAAAGACACAAAATATTGAAAGAAATAGAGAGGTATGGGGCCAGAATCGCCTTCTTACAGGAAACACATCTAACCTATGAGACAAGAATAAGATTGTACTCCCAGAGGTTCCCGACTTGGTATTATGGAGATTCACTATCTAATAAATCAAAAGGCGTGGCCATAGGCATAGATATGGACGTACGTTTTATTCTAGATGATAGACTAAATGATCCTGAGGGAAGATTTATTTTCTTGAAAGGAAAATTATGGGGTAAAGAATTTACAATGGCGAACATATACTGTCCAAATAAGAACCCAATAATATTTCTGAAAGAGACTTTAAAAAGATTATGGGAATTTAAAAAGGGAAGAGTGCTTATTGCAGGAGATTTGAATTATTGTATGGATCCTGAATTAGACAGTACGTCCCATGCACAGGGGGCAAGGACCTCCCAATTAAAAGCTATTAAGGATCAAATGCATCAACTACAGTTAGTGGATGCTTGGAGAGTGCAACATCCAAAGACTAGAGACTTTTTGTTCTACTCCCCTGTGCATGGGACGAATACAAGGATTGATTACTGGTTGGTAGAACATAATATGCTGGATCACGTGGTATTCTCAGGAATAGAAATAATATCCCTATCAGATCATGCACCAGTGAAAATGAAAATTAGAATCCCAGACAATAAAAAACAACCATTCTCCTGGAAATTAAATAAGACCCTCTTTGATAAAAATGGAGCCGATAAAATAAAAAGGGAATTGGAGCTCTTCTTTCGGACCAATGAGACGGAAGAGGTAGATAGTAATACAATCTGGGAGGCTCATAAAGCCTATATAAGGGGGATATTTATTTCAATGGGGGCAAGGAGGAAGAAGGAAGAAAACAAAAAGAGAGAAGAACTAATAGAGGAAATTTATAGACTGGAGCAGATTCAAAAAAAGAATGGTAGGAACCAACAAGATGTAGGAGCGCGACATAATCTGGTGGTCAAGAGGGATGAATTAAAAGAACTGCTGGAAGCAGAAAATAGAAAAACGTATAATAGAATTGCGAAAGAGAGATATTAGTGGGGCAATAAAAACAGTCGATGCCTAGCGCGGAAGTTAAGGAAAAAAAGATCACCCAACTATATAGAGGAAATGCTAAATAAAAAAGGGGAAATAGTAAATAAGACCACAGCATTGCAATGGTGTTTAACCACTTCAGCCCCGGACCAATTGGCAGCCAAAGGACCAGGCCCCTTTTTGCGATTCGGCACTGCGTCGCTTTAACTGACAATTGCGCGGTCGTGCGACGTGGCTCCAAAACAAAATTGGCGTCCTTTTTTTCCCACAAATAGAGCTTTCTTTTGGTGGTATTTGATCGCCCCTGTGGTTTTTATTTTTTGCGCTATAAACAAAAATAGAGCGACAATTTTGAAAACAATGCAATATTTTTTGCTTTTTGCTATAATAAATGTCCCCAAAAAATATATAAAACATTTTTTTTTTCCTCAGTTTAGGCCGATACGTATTCTTCTACATATTTTTGGTAAAAAAAATCACAATTAGCGATTATTGATTGGTTTGCGCAAAAGTTATAGCGTTTACAAAATAGGGGATAGTTTTTATAGCATTTTTATTAATATTTTTTTTTTTTACTAGTAATGGCGGCGATCAGCGATTTTTATTGTGACTGCGACATTATGGCGGACACATCGGACATTTTTGACACATTTTTGGGACCATTGTCATTTATACAGCAATCAATGCTATTTAAATGCATTGATTCCTGTATAAATGACAGTTGTAGTGAAGGGGTTAACCACTAGGGGGAGGGGAGGGGTTATGGGCTGTGACGTGTGTGTTTTTTTTACATTAGGGGGCGGGGCTGACATCTGACGTCATTGATCGGCTTTCCCGATGACCGGGAACAGCCAATCAATGACAGGCAGAGTAGGAAGCGCGGGGAGAGGTTTGTTTACACATACCTCTCCCCGCTCTTTAGCTCCGTAACCCGATCGCGGGACACCAGCGGCGATCGGGTCCGCTGGTCCCGCGGCCGGGGTCACGGAGCTCCCGACCGGGTCGCGAGCGCGCCGCTGGCGGCGCGCGCGACCCACAGGCAGGCAAATGCACGATCACGTACAGGTACGTGATTTTGCCTGCCCGTGCCATTCTGCTGACGTATATATGCAGTGGGCGGTCGGGAAGCGGTTAAGGAGTATTATGCGCAGTTATATTCGGTGAACAAAAATCAGACAGGAATACAGGGTATAGATAGGGAAAAAAAGATTAAGGAATATGTGCAGAGGGCGGAGCTTCCCCAGATCTCTGAGGAGATGGCCCAGGACCTAGAATCCCCAATAACAGTTGAAGAGGTAAACCGGGTTATAAAAGAGGCAGCTGGGGGAAAAGCCCTGGGCCAGACGGCTTTATTATGGAGTATTTTAAAAAGTTTAGTGAAATATTGACTCCCAGATTATGGGCATACCTTAATGGATTAGGCCAGAGATATGAGCTAAGTAAAGATGCATCAATGGCAACGATCACAACAGTCTAATGCCCCATACACACGCTCGGATTTTCCGATGACTATTTCCGTCGGAATTTGTCCGAAGCTGGTGTTGCATACAAACGGTCGGACAACGTTGTCGGAATTTCCGGTCTTCGAGAACGCCGTGACGTAAGCCCTGTTCAACGAGACTATAAAAGGGAAGTTCAGCACCCGTTGGGCTCCTTCTGCTGATTCCGTGTTTATCGCATGTTAGTAGAAGTTTGGTTACATTCGATTTGCGCTTTTCAGTTTTCAGACTCAGATCGTTACTGCTCTTCAGTTTGTGCTTGTCGTGCGTATCTGTTTATCGGTGCGCGTAGTCAGTTCGCATTTGTTGGTCATTGCGGCCTATATCTTGATATAGGACGCTTTGATTTTCACTGCTTATTGTCTGCTCGTTTCTGGTATTAATTTCGTTCTTTCAGGCCTTGCTGTTTATCGGTGCTTTCTGTTTGTCCGTTCTGACCAGCCGACCGTTTGTGAGCTATGTTTCGTGTACGTACTCGTCGTAGAGTTCGTGCTGTGCAGGGGCTTGGTGTCGGGCTTTTAGCTTTGACCCAAGACCAGTCCATGAACAGGGCGAGGAGGAGTTCATGGACCAAGAATTGGTTGCTTCAGCGTGACCAATTCTCGCACATGCCTTTGCTTCGTGAGATCCGGGAGAATAATCCTGATGATTTCAGGAACTTTCTCAGGATGACGGACCCCGTTTTTCACCGTCTGTTGGCTTTGCTGACCCCTTTTATCAGCAGGCAGGATACCTGCATGAGGCAAGCCATCACTCCGGAGCAGAGGCTTGTTGCCACGTTGAGGTACTTGGCGGCAGGGAGAAGCCTTCAGGATCTGAAGTTATCCACAGTTATCTCTCCCCAGGCTCTGGGAATCATTATTCCAGAGACCTGTTCTGCTATTATCCAGGTCCTGCAGGAGGACTATATTAAGGTAACTTTTCTCCTTTACTATTCCCTTCTATGTATGCTCTGTTTGCTAATGTCTTGTATTTTTGACCTCCTTCCCTAATTACAATGATTGCAATATGCTCTAATATGCTGTGCCCCTTTTTGTCCTTCATGCATTTTTGCCTTCACTTACCTCCCCAGCGTGCTCTTCTGGCCCAATATACACCTATGGCCTAGTCACTTAAGCAATGTATTTTGTCTGCTCCATAGTATTGGTTTCCCCCAAACACCCCCTAAAATATGCACAAATGTTTTCTGTGTGTTTTACTTATGTAGAGTCCCCTTTTTTTTGTTATTTTTTTTTTTTTGGTGTGCCAAACTCATTAGGAACCCCCCTCTCCCCTAACTGCTCGGTCAGCTGATACCAATCCTCTATCTGCTGGCTTTGCCAAGCTCAATACACACTATATACCTACCTCTTTATAGTGGTCATATTTAGGGATAAATTCAGCAAAGCATGTAGTGCAAGGGGCTGGCTCAATACTTTCAAATGTTTTTTTTGGTGGGTTTTTTCGTTTTTCCTCATATTATTAGCTTGATAGGTAATTGCAGAATGTCAAAATGTGCTTCCCTTTATGTTTTTTTTTTTTTTTTGGGATTAGGAATCTTCTTTTATCTTTCCGGTGGGCTGCCAATAGTGTTAAGTAAGGAGTGTCTGGCCAAACTATCACACATTATTGAGCCATTCGGCTCTCAATGAAGTGGAGAGGGTTACCTGTCCAATCCCCCCCCCCCCCCCAAACCCCTAGTTCTTGTCAATGGCCCATCAGAAGTGGGGGGAAAGATGGGGGGTGAGTAATCTGCTAAGGGGACCTTGAAATTTTGTTTGCAAATACTTTCTTGGTTAAATTTTAGTCTGATCTTGTTCCAAAATGTTTGTGTCTAATCTGCTTGCAATGTTTATGTGCAAACTGACTATTTTTTTTTTCTTGTTTGACTCCACAGTTTCCTTCAACGCCACAGGAATGGCAGACTGTGGCCTCCCACTTTGCCAGCCGTTGGGACTTTCCTAACTGCTTAGGTGCAATTGATGGGAATCACGTTCGCATCGTCCCACCCCCCAACTCGGGTCGTACTATTATAATTACAAGGGGTTTAATAGTATAGTGATGTTGGCGGTGGTGTCGGCGACATACGAGTTTTTGTATGTGGACGTGGGGAAGAATGTCCGGATCTCGGATGGTGGTGCCATTGCGCACACGGAGTTCAGCTGGCGTCTCCAGAGTGGCAGTCTGTGCTTGCCACCTCCAGAGGAGAATGCAGAAGGACTCCCCTTCGTCTTTGTCGTGGATGAAGCGTTTGCGTTGTCAAGCCATCTGATGCGGCCCTTCCCGATGAGGACCCTCACCCCGGACCAGAGGGTCTTTAATTACCGGCTGTCCAGAGCCCGCAGAGTGGTGGAGAATGCCTTTGGGATCATGGCCAGCCGCTTCCGCCTCTTTTTGACACCTATCAACATGGCGGAATATAAACTGAACCACATTGCGCTTTCCTGCTGCATATTGCACAACTTCTTAAAGCGACATAGCTATCAGGGACCTCGTCCGCCGCGTGCTGTAGTGCGCATGCGCACTGGTCCAGCGCTCCGGCGCACAGGAAGAGATGGGGTGATGCTGCGGCGGCGCACTCGCGGCTCCACCGAGCGGCGCGCGCGCATGCGCACTAGCGCACGCCCCATGTGACCATCAGCTGGCCTATAAAAGAGAGGCCTCTACACCAAAACAAACGCTGGTTCGTCTCTCAGCTGTCCCTTGTCCTTGTGCCTGTACCTGCTATCTTGATTGATCACCTGTTGCTGACTTGGACCGTCTTGACCACCCTGCTCTCTCCAACCTTGACCTTTGGCTTGCTCTACCGGACTTCCCACTATCTCCTGTGTTTGACCCTCGGCCTGTACCTCGGATATCTGCTTCTTGCTGCCAGTACTTGACCCTCTGCCTGCCTTTGGACCTGCCTTGTCTCTACGCCTGGTTACCTTGCCCTGGACTTGCCTGCCTGTGTTTGACCCTCTAGCTTGTGCCTGACTAACCTTCTGTGTTTAACCCTCAGCCTGCCTCCTGCTTGCCTACCTGTGTTGGAGCCTCAGCCAGTACTTCAGTTCCAGTCCATAGCTGCAGCACCTGGGCCCACGCCTAGTCACCACCCAGCAGGTGGCTTGTGCCTCTTGGTGCCAACTGCCCTTTGTACCACCTTCAGGGGCAGTGGGCGCTGAGTGGCAAGGGCAACCGCTCTCGGCATCTTGGCCTCGGTGAGTACTTAGTTCCTGATAGTACGAACCAGCCATGACAGAGGCCAACAGAGCGGGTTCTCCTTTGGAGATGCTATGTCAACAGGTGTCTGCCCTCATGGAAGCGGTGCAAAAACTACAAGAGGGCTATGCTCAAGTGGACAGCCGCCTCCAACAATTGGCAACTGCCTCTTCTCCCGCTAGCCCAGCTCCCGGGTCAGCCAGTGGAACTTCCGCACCCCAAGTTCAACCTCCACCTGCTATGATGATGGCTGTGCCAGAACCCAGGGTACCTGTGCCTGAGCGATTTTCAGGCGATCGCAAAAAGTTCAGGTCCTTCAAGAACGCCTGCTCCTTATACCTCGCTTTACAACCCCGGACCTTCTCCTCAGAGATCGTAAAGGTGGGATTCATTATTTCCCTATTATCAGAAGAACCTCAGACCTGGGCTCATGGTCTCATGGAGCAAAGGAACCCCCTGCTAAACACGGTAGATTCTTTCTTCGAAGCCATGGGCCAACTGTACGATGATCCCCAACGTACTGCCATGGCCGAAGCTACCTTACATACCCTCTCCCAGGGTAGAAGACCCGTGGAGGACTATACAGCGGAGTTCCGTAAGTGGTCAGCCGACACGACGTGGAACGAGGCAGCCCTCCGTTACCAATACCGATTAGGGTTAAACGAGAGCTTAAAGGATGAACTAGCCTGTGTTGAGACCCCCACGTCCCTGGAAGAACTAATCCAGTTGGCTACCAAACTGGATCGGCGCATGCGTGAACGTCGTTCCGAGCGCCTACAAGGACCGCTACCAGTGTGGGGGCCCCCAAGAGGTTCCTCCATGTACCCAACCACTCCTTTGCCTTCCGGCCCCTTGGCATCAGAGGGGGAACCTATGCAACTAGGTCTAGTTCGCCCCCGTCTGTCCCAAGAGGAACGCCAGCGCAGACGCAGATCCAACTTGTGTCTCTATTGTGGAGGATCTGGCCATTACCTACTGAATTGTCCCATCCGGCCCAGTAGGCTCAACACACTATGAACTGTCAAAACATTAACCTTGCTCAGGCTTATGTGACTCTCTCTGTCTCCCTGCAGCTGGCGGGAAAGAATATTCGGTTACCGGCCCTAATTGATTCGGGTGCTTGCAGCTGCTTTTTAGACATCTCCGTTGCCAAAGAATGGCATATCCCATGCCTTGATAAAGGAAGACCATTACTGGTCCACTTGGCCGACGGGTCCCTTCCACATTCAGGACCAGTAACACAGGAGACTTCACCCATCCTCACCACCACAGACTCCGGCCATCAGGAGCTTCTGCGCTTCGATCTCATTTCTTCTCCAATGTTTCCTATCATCCTAGGACTTCCTTGGCTACAGGCCCATGATCCTCAGATCCATTGGGACCAGAAAGAGGTCTCCTTCTCCTCTCCATACTGTCATCTACACTGCTTGGCACCAGCTCCAGGTGCTCATCTGGCAGTCATCACGGCACCGGAAAATCTACAACACATCCCCCCAGTCTACAAAGACTTTAAGGATGTTTTCGATTAAAAAAAAGGCCGACCATCTACCACCACACCGGGCCTATGACTGCCCCATCGAACTACTTACCGGCTCCGAGATCCCTTTCGGACGCATATTTCCCTTGTCAGAGACAGAGCAGAAAGCTCTTAAAGCCTATATTGACGAAAACCTTGAGAAAGGCTTTTTTCGGCCTTCCACCTCCCCAGCCGGGGCTGGCATTTTCTTTGTGGGTAAAAAGGATGGCTCTCTCCGACCCTGCATCGACTATAGGAAACTTAACAAAATTACTGTCAAAAATCGGTACCCATTACCGCTTATCCCCGAGCTCTTTCAACGATTCCGAACGGCCAAGGTGTTCTCCAAACTCGACTTAAGAGGTGCCTACAATCTTGTCAGGATCCGCGCAGGGGACGAGTGGAAAACAGCCTTCAGGTCCAGGTTTGGCCACTACGAATATCTGGTGATGCCATTTGGCCTATGCAATGCTCTGGCCACCTTCCAACACTTGGTGAATGACATCTTCAGAGAGCACTTGGATTATTTCTTAGTCGTATACTTGGACGACATCCTCATCTTTTCAGCGACCCTGGAACTCCACCGAGAACACGTCAGGTGGGTACTTACCATCCTCAGAGCCCACCAACTGTACCTTAAGGCTGAAAAATGTGAATTCGAGAGATCTACAGTACAATTCTTAGGATTCATCATTTCCACCAAAGGTACCTCGATGGATCCCCAGAAAGTCAAGGCAGTGGTAGAGTGGTCACACCCAAAGGACAAAAAGGCTGTGCAACGATTCATTGGCTTTGCCAATTTCTACCGGAGATTCATCGCTGGATTCTCTGCCATCGTTTCTCCGATCACCCACCTAACCCGTCAACATGGCCGCTTCCAGTGGTCCCAGGAGGCCTTCATCAAGTTAAAGACTCTCTTCACCACCGCTCCCATTTTACGGCATCCGGATCCTCTGCTCCCCTTTGTACTAGAGGTGGACGCCTCTGATTCTGCCACAGGTGCCATTCTCTCTCAACGGCATGGGCCGAAAGCCCTCCTCCATCTGGTGGCCTTCGCCTCCCGGAAATTAAGTCCTCCCGAAAGGAACTACGATGTGGGTGATCGAGAGTTATTGGCCATCAAATTTGCTCTAGAAGAATGGAGGTACCTTCTCGAGGGGGCAGTCCACCCAATCACCATCTTCACCGATCATAAGAACCTCGAATACCTATGGACTGCCAAGAGGTTAAAACCCCGCCAAGCCCGCTGGGCACTCTTCTTTTCGAGGTTCACATTCCACATTTCCTACCGTCCAGGGTCCAAAAATGGCAAGGCAGACGCACTCTCTCGCATCTCTCTGGAATCCTCCCAAATAACAGAACCCAGTACCATCCTGGCCCCCCCGAGAATTTTCTGCTGCTTACCCCAACAGACCTGTCCTCAACTCTCCACGCCGCCTCAACCCATTACAGAGACCCCATTGTAGCCACCCTGGAAAGGCGTGAAGACCTGCTCTGGCTCCAAGATAAAATCTTTGTTCCCCAAGAAGTGAGACCCTTAATCCTGAAAACCTTCCATGATCACAAGCTAGCTGGTCACTTCGGAGTCCGGAAAACAGCGGAACTCATCTCCCGCACTTTCTGGTGGCCAGGCTGGAGACAAGACTGCCAAGCCTACATTTCTTCCTGTATACCCTGCCAACGGAACAAGGGGGCCAAGACCAAACCTTGGGGTTTACTAAAGCCACTACCCATCCCGAAGCGCCCATGGGCCGACATCTCGATGGACTTCATCGTGGACCTACCACCCTCAGAGGGCTTTTCTACCATCCTGGTAGTAGTTGACCGGCTGTCCAAGATGAGCCACTTCCTGCCCATGGTTGGTACTCCCTCTGCTTTAGAAACTGCCAACATCTTTATTAAAGAAATTGTCAGGCTCCATGGGGTCCCCAAGAGCATTGTTTTAGACAGGGGTTCACAATTTACTTTGAAATTTTGGAAGGAACTTTGCAAGTCCCTAGGAATCAGGGCCTGCCTTTCATCAGCCTACCATCCACAGAGCAATGGACAAACTGAGCGTACTAACCAAACGCTTGAACAGTATCTACGCTGCTTCTGCTCCTCGGCACAAGATGACTGGTCCTCCCTGCTGGCATACGCAGAATTCGCGTACAACGACTCCTCCCACTCGGCCACTAATCAAACTCCTTTCTGGGTAAATTTTGGCTTTCATCCATTCTTCCTCCCAAACTCCTTTCCCGAATCGCCAGCTCCAGCGGTGCAAGAATGATTAGAATCCATCCAATCCAATTTCCAAAAACTCCGGGAGACAATGCAACAGGCACAAGAAGAATACAAGAAGTATCACGACAGAGGTAGAAGGGAGAATCCCTCATTCAGAACGGGGGAGAAAGTATGGTTGTCAACCACTCACCTCAAACTCTCGTGCCCCTCACGAAAGCTGGGCCCCAAGTTTATTGGCCCATTTGAGATCAAGAAGATGGTAAACCCTGTGGCCTTTGAGCTTTCCTTACCCAAGACTTATAGAATACACCCGGTGTTTCATGCCTCCCTGCTAAGGTCCCTAGTCCTTTTCCGGATAGAGAAGAACTGCCTCCACCACCTGTCACAATTGATGGTATAGAAGAATATGAAGTGGAAGCGCTACTGGGTTGCAGGAAAGTGGGCCGTCAGTTGCAGTATCTGGTGAAATGGAAGGGGTACCCTCCAGAGGACAACTCCTGGGAGCCGTCCAAAAATTTCCATGCCCCAAGGATGATCAGGATCTTTCACCAAGAACACCCTGAACTAATGGACAGCCTGGGCGTCCGGAGTCCGCCCCTCAGGAGGGGGCACTATCAGGGACCTCGTCCGCCGCGCGCTGTAGTGCGCATGCGCACTGGTCCGGGGCTCCGGCGCACAGGAAGAGATGGGGTGATGCTGCGGCGGCACACTCGCGGCTCCACCGAGCAGCGCACGCCCCATGTGACCATCAGCTGGCCTATAAAAGAGAGGCCTCTACACCAAAACAAACGCTGGTTCGTCTCTCAGCTGTCCCTTGTCCTTGTGCCTGTACCTGCTATCTTGATTGATCACCTGTTGCTGACTTGAACCGTCTTGATCACCCTGCTCTCTCCAACCTTGACCTTTGGCTTGCTCTACCGGACTTCCCACTATCTCCTGTGTTTGACCCTCGGCCTGTACCTCGGATATCTGCTTCTTGCTGCCAGTACTTGACTCTCTGCCTGCCTTTGGACCTGCCTTGTCTCTACGCCTGGTTACCTTGCCCTGGACTTGCCTGCCTGTGTTTGACACTCTAGCTTGTGCCTGACTAACCTTCTGTGTTTAACCCTCAGCCTGCCTCCTGCTTGCCTACCTGTGTTGGAGCCTCAGCCAGTACTTCAGTTCCAGTCCATAGCTGCAGCACCTGGGCCCACGCCTAGTCACCACCCAGCAGGTGGCTTGTGCCTCTTGGTGCCAACTGCCCTCTGTACCACCTTCAGGGGCAGTGGGCACTGAGTCGCAAGGGCAACCGCTCTCGGCATCTTGGCCTCGGTGAGTACTTAGGTCCTGATAATAGCACCAACTATGTTGTGTCTGTTGGCCCTGATGCAGACATGCCTACAAATGACAACCTCACAGCCCTTCAAGCTGCACGTCCTGGCTTGCCCCCCCTAAATGCCCGCGAGAGGTATATGGAGTACTTTGTGGGTAGGGGGGCCATTGATATGCCTGACGATGGGTGAGAGGCATTTTTTAATAAATTTATTTTGGAACCTGAACTAAGATTTCTTTTCATTTACTGCTTGTGTTTCTTGTAGGTGTGTTCTAGCTTATTTTTTGTTTTCTTTTTGGCCTTTATATTCAACAGTGGGAATGCACTTTCTTGGCGAGAGGAGGTTACAGTCTCTTCTTCCTAAAAATAATCTTCTCATGTTGTGGGTCTGATACATAGTAGTTTTTCTAGGTAAGGTATGTAGTGCATAACTGACCCCAAAAATACTCCTTTTCATTACCATGACAGAAATGTGTGTATTGCTGAAAATGGCGTGATAGGTGGTTTATTCCAAAGCACTGTGGGTGTCATTTCCAAAAGACAAATCCACTATGCACTACAAGTGCACTGCAAAAGTGCACCGGAAACTGCACTTGGAGTGCAAAGTGGAATAGCCTTTAGTAAATAACACCCATTGTCACCAAATTCATTAACTTTTGATGCAAATAATGCTTTTGGGGTTTGAAATAAGGTAGCCACACATTGTTGAGATGGTAAAATTTTATTTCAAACACATTCACAAGTGCCTTTCAAAAAGGCTTTTGGAAACTCAAAAGATCTTTGGTCTTTAGAACATTCTTTACTAACTTGGCGCATTTCTGTAAACCAGGCATTTAGCAAAGCAAAACATACTGAAAACAGGAACTTACAAAGTTCAACTTTGAAAAGTGAAGACAAGATCAGACATGACTATGTCCAAACTGGAAAAGCTAAATTTAGAACATGCACACAATTTGGGGATCAAAATGGGCATTTGATGCAAGAACACATGCCTAGAATGTCCAAATGTGCAATCTCCCATCATGGGGATCAATCTACGTGTTTTGGGGGTGCAACCCCTTCACCTCAGCCACTTTAGTAGTTAGTAAAGTAGTTGCACCCACAAAACGTTGTCATTGATCCACCATGATGGGAGCTAGCACATGTTACACACCCACAAATGTGTGATAAGTCGTTTGTGTGGTTTCATATTTTCCCTAAAACATCAATGATGTTCTTCATTTTTTGTTGAACATCATTGATGTTTTTCTTGATATCATCTAGATCTCGATTGCACACCATTATCTCCCCGATGAGGACGTGTGCACTTTTACTGGTAAAATGTGATTCTTCTTCCACAACATCCACATCACCTAAAAAAACTTCTACAATCTCTCCTTCCTCCTCCTTCTCTGCTTCTGGTGTTGGTATTTCCCCTTCTTTGGGAGGTGTGGGGTTCCTGGTGTCCTCAGATGTCCCGAGTCTTCTCTCCCCTATGAGAATGTACAAAAGGAATACTTAGCACGCCAATCTATGAGGGCAGAAATAGGAAATATGAAACATTGCTTGGAAGTGACGTACAATAGTGGTTTGTGGCCAGGTTCAAAGGACAACAACATTAATGTTGTCACTTTGTAAAGGTGCAATACTTACTACCTTTTTGGTGCCAATTTGTCAGATGGAGACACCCCTATAGTATCCACTGGAGCACATGTGTGTGAGAACATAATAAAAAGGGGGTTTGGGTGTCCCAGCACTAGTGCTCTAGAGTCCAGATGTGTAAACAGCTACTACAGTGTGAATATGAGCAGCTAAAAAACTTCATTCTTCTTGCATTGTAAAGAAAAAGAGAATGCGCTGCATTAAACACATTTTAACATTGCAGCGTGACGAATGTGCTGTGTCGACTAGGAACGTTAGTTTTACCTGACCGAGAGCTTCCGTCACAGAATTTCTTCTGAGCATGCATGGCACTTTGTCCGTCGGACTAGGCTACACACGATCGGAATTTGCGTGATCGGACTTTGTTGTCAGAAAATTTGAGAGCAGGAGATCAAACTTTTTCCGTCGGAAAATCCGACGGAAAAAGTCCGATGGAGCCCACACACAGTCGGAATTTCCTACAACATGGTCCGATAGGACATTTTCCGTCGGAAAATCCGACCGTGTGTACGGGGCATTAAAAGAGGGGAAGGATAAAAAAATTTGCTCAAGCTATAGACCAATCTCGTTGTTGAATATAGATATAAAGATCTATGCAAAAGTATTGGCATATAGAATAAAAGATATAGTTCCGGAATTAGTCTACTCCGACCAGGTTGGGTTTGTAACAGGGAGGGAGGGCAAAGACAATGGTATTAGAACATTACTTCTTCTCCAGAAAATGAGTGAGGGGGGAATCCCCCCCCCAGTCTACTCCTCTCGATAGATGCTGAGAAAGCTTTCGACAGAGTAGACTGGGGATTCATGATGGGGACTTTAGCGGGGATGGGTTTTGGAGCCAAAATGATGGAGAGAATTAGGATATTGTATAGGAACCCAATGGCAGCTATAAGAATAAATGGGATGCTGTCCCCCCCTTTTAGGCTATATAATGGCACCAGGCAGGGGTGTCCGTTGTTGCCCCTCCTGTTTATATTGACATTGGAGCCTCTACTATCGACAGTAAGAAGGAACGTAGATATAGGAGGGGTACAAGTTGGAAAAGAAACCCACAAAGTAGCTGCATTTGCAGATGATCTTTTATTCTATATTACCAACCCCCGAATCACTATGCCCAATCTATTGAATACATTAAGAGAATACGGAGAAGTATCAAACTTTAAAATTAACCCAGACAAGTCGGAGGTATTAAATATTAACATTGGTCCGAGAGAAGAGCAGAGTCTACAAAGAGAATTTAAATTCTCCTGGAAAAATACAGAAATAAAATATTTGGGAGTAAAATTAACCCCTTCAAAAGATAAGATCTACCAGGCCAATTATATCCCATTACTAGAAGAGGTGAAAGAGGAGCCTAAAGTACTCTACAAACTTCGAAGGCTCCCCATTTACATACCCCCAGCATATTTTAAAGTGATTAAAATATTAATTACAAGACTAATATGGCAGAATAAAAAACCTAGGATAGTGCTAAGTATTCTACAAACAGAGAAAGATCAGGGAGGATTAGGAGTACCGAACTTTAAAAAATATTATGAAGCAATAAACTTGACAAGGGTAGTGGAATGGACTAAGTCAGAGAGTAAAAAAAGTTGGGTAAAGATAGAACATATCACGGATGGAACTAACTTAGGAAACAATATATGGATACCACCTAAGTACCGAGCACTGTGGAGAAATACACTAATGCCACGTACACACGAACGGACATTCCCGCGGGATTGTCCGCTGGACTCGAGTCCGCCGGACAGTCCGATCGTGTGTGGGCCTTCAACAGACTTTTTTCCCAAAAGTCCGGCGGACTAGGTTTTAAGTTTTGTTTTAAAATTATCCGCTGGACTTGGCAGTCCGGCGGACAATACGGCCGTCTGTAGTATGGTCCGGCGGACCAAAAAGGATGCATGCTCAGTAGCAAGTATGTCACGGAATCGCTCGGTCTGGTAAAACTAGCCTTTGTATTGAAGCTAGCACATTCGTCACGCTGCTGATTCTTTGATATTTTAATAGAGCGCAATTTGTATTTTATCGTGCTTGAAGAATGAGGTTGCCTTGCTGCTTATATTCACGCAGAGTCCTCCCGAACGTTTTTATTCATCATTAATTTGTGAAATTAGATATATATAGAGCGAGATATATCTCGATCTAGATCTATCTATCTATATATATATATATATATATATATATATATATATATATATATATATATATATTTGTGTTTTTTTTATTTATAATTTTTTTTTTGGTTGTTTTCGGTTTTAAAAAGTATTTTGGATTACACATGATTAAATTCGAAAATCAGCAGAGCTTGCCCTTAATTCAGATGTTACCCTCACATTTACAGCGACTGCACTTGCAGTGCAATTTAAGTTGCACTTTCCACTTGTATTGTCAAATGAATGTGCGTTTTGGAAATAACCCCCATATTATTTAGACATGTACCTGCCTACTCCTAAACAAACTATGTTTTTCGATTACAAACACATATAGCATTATTTTGTTTAAATTAAATTTCCATTTATTCTGGTTAAAACAAGGGGAAAAAAATAGGAAGGCAACACTGGAGCCACTTTTAGATTTTGTGAAGGCTTTTTTCCCCCACGGCAGACATCAAGTTTGTGAACCAAAAAATTAAGATTGGGCATATTCAATACAATAGGGAGCATAACATTGTCCAGGAATCACACAGACCAGGAACAACAGCAGATGACATCTATGTCCCCAAGCTGTGGCACTACAACAGCCTGCGTCTTCTGTCAGACCAGACTGAAGCCAGGCAATCACTTCCGACTCTTCCTTACAGCCTTCCCACCACGCTGCCCTGCAGTCTTCCCTGCACGCTTCCTTGGAGGCTGTACCTCTGGTGGTGGACTTGTGGTAGGAGGAGGAGGAGGAGGAGGAGTTGCTGTCGGTTCTGCATCTGTCAGGCGGGTGGATGCAGTCAGTTCACCCCTCAAACCCCTCTGAAGAGCCCCTCTCCATTTCCAGCAACCTGCTGGCCAAGTAGGTGGCATAGGCCTCTTCAGGATTGGGGGGTCTTCTGAGAACCTCACTCGCCTCCCGAATGAGGGCGAGTGATTCCTCCGCAACCCTGCTCATCCTCCTGGGCCTTCTTGTGGCTATGCGCAGGGGAGGAACTTGACTCATTACAGTCTGGCTCCTGCTGGGCCCAGCCACCTCCTGGCTGTGGATGGTCATGGCCTCCTCCTCCATACCACTTGTCCCGGCATCCTCCTGGGTGAGCTCATCCTGTGTAAAAAGAAAAAACAAATTCAAACACATGTTTTTTTGTTATGGCCTCCTCAATCAGACAATTTTACATTTCTTACGTGCAAATTAATTTTACCATATATCAAAAAGGCTATCATTTTGACCCCAGCATTTTACAAGCAGTTCACCAATCTGTTTTAGGCATTTTTGGCCACTACTGTATAGTTATATGTATACATATGTAGCACCAACACTTTTTAGAAGTGGGCGCTAGTTTAGTTTTTTTTTTTTTTGTTAAGAATTCTGAGTTCTGGGTGTTAATTGTTTGACATTTTTACTTTGGCATCAGTTTGTCTGGGCTGTGCTGGAGTTCTGCCTGGTCATAAGTGAGGTGAGGCACCTGTGACAGGCTGACAACACAGTCTGGTTGTACACATTAGGTTACAATTGCTCGGACACAATCAGTGGGAGCGTCTGGCCCCACTGTGTATTTCGTGAAGCGGTATTTGAGATGCTGAGGTCATGTGTTCAGGCTTGAGCTTCACTTTTGATTCCTGGTTCTGGTCCGCAACAACCCCACAAGTGTTCCTGGGCCCAGGAGTGTCTGCTGGCCCTGGAAGCCTGGTCACCCTGACCAGCCCCAGAGGCCCTCGTTGTCTGTGGTGGGGATCCATCCTTTGCCGAGCCTCAGAACTGGCTAGTTTGAGGCACAGTAATTGAAGGAGGATTCTGAAGTGTCCCCGTGTCCTCTCAGGATTGGAGAGGCATAGCGACTCGTACCGGCGAACACGGGGGGAGGGGGCTCTTCGGAGGAGGGCAGTGGGGCTGGCTGCTTGTTAGGAGCCTGGGAGCTGAGATGTATAGACACTAGTGAATTGCCATGCCCTACTGTTTTGCTGCAATGGCTGAAAGATAAAGGTAACATCGGAACTGTTGCTAAAAAACACCCTTTCCTTACAACATAGTGTGTGGCGGACACTTTGCTGGTTCCAAGTCACTTGTTGTTTGCTACATCTGTGGACAAGGGTATATCCAACAGTGAAGTGTCCAGTTGTGAGGGGCTACTCTCTGGGCTTTCTTACTAAAATTTCTTGGGCTGCCAGCAGTTCAGAAGTGCCTGAGCTTTATCACCCATGCCCTCAATTTACAACTGAGAGACTGTGTCATGTTTAAACATTGTTAAATAATGATCCAAAATCTTAACAAATTAAAGGTGCTTTGAGTATGGGTCTCTGCAATTGATGGTTACTAACCCGGGAACCCCTAGACAATGAATGACAAGCGGGTAATCGGTAAGCTGTGAAAAGACATAGCGGCCTGTTATAGAGTGGGAGTGGAGGTGGTTTCCGCATAATAGAATTTAGGATTAAAACATACATTTGTAAGCAATTCAAATCTTTACATTTACATCATTAATATTCACACAATCACTATTTAGGCCAAAAAATATATACCTGGCTCCAGCTGGGCGCATCAACTAGCTCCAAGGTGTAAGGGTCTTCTGCTTCCGTGGAAGCCTCAGCTGGGGTGGAGGTAAGAGTGGAAGGAAGGGTGGAGGGAAGGGTGGAGGGAAGAGTGGACAGTGATTGCCTGGGTTCCATCTGGTCATCAAGAAAACGCAGTTGGTTGTAGTACCACAGCTTGGGTACATAAACATCCTCTGCTGCTGCTCCTGATGCTAGCGACTCCAAAATCTTGTTGCGCTCCCGCCTGTACATATGCCTCAAACTTGAAATTCTGTCTTCCACAAACTTGCTGTCTGCCTTGGGGAGTCGAGTCTTCACAAAATCCAAAAGTGGCACCAGTGTTGCCTTCCGTACATCTCTATTACCATATAAGGGGTTTTTCTTAACTCCCACAGGTTTCGTTTTTTCATGTACAACTCTATAAATTGGCTCATGAAAGCCTCCTCCTTAAATGGATTTAATTTGAATGATGCCATATTTCTGTTTTTGTTAGTAACGTCAATACACAAGACAAAAAACACAAATGTCACTAAAAACTCACATTAGGATTTTATTAAAAAAATTGACACACACACACACACACATACACCCACACACCCACACACCCACACACAAACACACACACCAACACACCCACACACCCACACACACACATACACAAACACCCACACCCACACACACACCCACACACCCACACACAAGTAAAAAATGCAGGCCCAAAACACAATAAACCATAGTGATGTATCCTAAAAACCTTACCTTCGTCCAGAGCGCTCGCTACTTCCGTTCGAAAAATACGTTGCCGTCAAAATAGCCTTATATACACTGCGCACGCGTCGAGCTCCGCCTGCGTCCTCCTCGTCGCCCGCCCATGACGTTCCTTGTGACGAGAATTCCCCGCCCCGCTTCCCCTCGCTGCACTGTGGGTGAATAATTAGATGAAGATGGCGGCCACATTCTCATCAAGTAGCGCAGAGGAAAGCCCAGAACCCCAGACATCTGCATCCAGCAGCAGATATAAGGCCACCAATATGGCCTTTGAAGAGATGGTGGACATCCTCCAAAGGGAAGATTACGACGGGGAAAATGGCGCCTACCCTCGACCTAACTTACGGAAGGACCAGATTCTCACTACAGTTGTCAGCACCCTGGAGCATAAGTTCGGCGTACAAAGGGGCAAGGATCAACTGCGCAAGCGATGGTCCGACATTAAATCCAGAGAGCACGATCAGTACAGGAGAATAAAAAAAGCGCTCAAAAAAAGTAAGTAATTGACGTGCGCTACTATGCTTCTATTTGAACGTAATTACCGTTTGTAAATATTTATCTCGAATATTGCGCAGTTTTAATTAGATATCCTTCGTGAACCTTGCGCAGTTTTAATTAGATATCCTTTGTGAATCTTGCAAAGTTGTTGTAGATCTTGTTCGTGAATCTTGCGAAGTTGTTGTAGATCTCGTTCGTGAATCTTGCGAAGTTGTTGTAGATCTCGTTCATGAATCTTGCGAAGTTGTTGTAGATCTCGTTCGTGAATCTGGCGAAGATTTTATTAGATCTCGTTCGGGAATCTTGCGAAGATTTTATTAGATCTCATTCCGGAATCTTGCGAAGATTTTATTAGATCTCGTTCGGGAATCTGGCAAAGATTTTATTAGATCTCGTTCGTGAATCTGGCGAAGATTTTATTAGATCTCGTTCGTGAATCTTGCGAAGATTTTATTAGATCTCGTTCGGGAACCTTGCAAAGATTTTATTAGATCTCGTTCGTGAATCTTGCGAAGATTTTATTAGATCTCGTTCGTGAATCTGGAAAAGTTTTTATTAGATCTCGTTCGTGAATCTGGCAACGTTTTTATTAGATCTCGTTCGTGAATCTTGCGAAGATTTTATTAGATCTCGTTCGGGAATCTGGCAAAGTTTTTATTAGATCTCGTTCGTGAATCTGGCAAAGTTTTTATTAGATCTTGTTCGTGAATCTTGCAAAGATTTTATTAGATCTCGTTCGGGAATCTTGCAAAGATTTTATTAGATCTCGTTCGGGAATCTGGCGAAGATTTTATTAGATCTCGTCCGGGAATCTTGCGAAGTTTTAATTAAATTTTGTTTGTCATTATAACGTTTGTTGTGTTTAACTGGCAGTAGGTTATTTTAGTTGTAATGTTTTTTATTATTGTCAGGATATATTGTATTACTACTGTAGTAATTGTTTTGGGGGTAACTCACACAGGGACTCCAGAGGATGGTTTGGGGGGGGGCTCCATCTGTTAAAGAGGGTGTCCGGCTAAAAATTACAAAGAAAAGGTCAGCATCTACAAATACTGTAGCTGATGACTTTTCTAATAATGACACTTACCTGTCACAGGGTCAAGCGACCTCAGCACCCGAGGCCGAACCATCCCTCGGATGCTGCAGCCACCATCTTTGATATTGGAATCAGGAAATTAATCTTTGCTGCTTCACTTCCCGGTTTCCTATTGGGCATGCGCCAGTTGCGCAATGCAATAGGACTGGTCCGCACTAGCTCTGGGACCCGTGTGTGTCCCAGCAGACAGCACGGTGGGACGGGAAGTTGCGTAGACTTCTGTGGGAGTCTATGGCCGGATGTGTGTGCAAATACCTGCCTTAGACAGGTATCTGCACCCCCTCCCCCCTGAAAGGTGCCAAATATGACACCGGAGGGGTGGAGGGATCCAATGAGCGGAAGTTCAACTTTAGGGTGGAAGCCCGCTTTAAGTATTGGAGTTTGATTAGATAGGGATTTCAATTATGTATTCAAGTAGGATCTTGTAACAAACTGCTAATAATTGGACACCACTTTGAACCAATGTTTAATATTCCTATTTAGGGACTCAAATATCACTGTGCTTAAAAGTGTACCTTTGGTTTCCATTTCCATAGGGGGAAAAAGACTCAGACCTCACAGGACCTCCCGGCCTCACCAGCCTAATTGGGCAATTAGCCCAAGCCCACGCGGGGATGTGGAGGAAGAAGAGGTGCTTGAAGTCGAGCACATCTGCACCCCACCAAGTGAGTGTCTGAGAACACAGATTGAGATAATAAATTCATGTCTGCATGTTTTTGACCTTTTTTTTTGGTTTTATCTACCCAACTTTTAGGTGATGATCTGGTTGTGGAAGGCCAAGCTGCAGAGCCATTTTCCTCGGACAGTGCCCACAGGCTTATTGGGCAGATCATGGCCTGGAATCTGCAACTGGAAAGGATGCAAAACCATTTGCAAAGCATGCAGAACGAGATGGCCACCATGCAACAGGGAATGAAGGACATGATTGATGTTTTGGGGAGAATCTGGGGAGAATCTAATACCCATTTTCCAGTTCAAATCATCAATCATGTCCTTCATTCACCTTTTGAGACGCTAATTTTTCACGATTTTAGAGGCCAAATTTTGAAGATGTACATGGTGTATCAACATGTGCTATGTGCCATCAGGGGATCTCAATGTATGCATTTTGTGTTTGCAACCCCTTCATCATAATGCTAGTAGGTGAGAGGAAGGGGTTTCACACACAAAACACGTCCATTGATTCCCCATGATGGAAGATAGCACATGTTGACATTACCCATTTGGAATTTCAATTGGTGTGCATCTTCAAAATTTGGCTTCTACTGTACATGGGTGACATCAACAAGTTGAACTTTGTAAGTTTCATAGTTTTATATTGTGTAAATATTTTTATTTAAAAAAAAAAGGTTTTAACTGTTTTAAACCATGTTTTAATTATTTTTCACAAATAAAAAAAAAAAAGGTTAAGATAACCAAAAAAAAAAAAAAATTATTTAAAAAGAAAAAAAAATGTGAAAAAAAATAAATAATTTGAAAAAAAAAAAAATAATTTGAAAAAAAAAAAAATAATTTTGGAAAAAAAAAATTTGAAAAAAAAAAAAAAAATGGGATTCACCCAAAAAAACAAAAAAAAAACAAAAATGTTATGAAGAAATCAACCAAAAAAATAACCAAAAAAATAAAAAAGGAGAAAAACAACCAAAAAAATATGGAACATGTTTGGATGTGCACTATAATAAAACAAAAATGTTTGCACTAATGAAACAACAATGTGTGTGGCTTCTTCTTTTTCAATACTACCAGTTTGATCAAAAAATGTTGGGGTTCATTGACAAAGGGGCTTATTTAATAAAGTCCCAAAAAGTCCCTATAAGAAGTGCACTAGGAGAACATAGAAAACAGACAAAAAGAAAAGCAAACAATACGAAAACCAACTTTTTTTGGTAAAAATAAATTTATTTATTTTGTAAAAATAAAGAAATTTTTAATGGTCTGCTGCCATTGCAATGGCCCCCCTACCATTAAAATAGGTGACATATCTGTCCCGCACTTGCTGTGCAGATTGGGGGGCCAAGCCAAGACGGCCATGATCCAGCCCTGTCATCTCGGGGTCAACTCCGGCCTCAGGCCCAATAGGTAGCAGGTAGCTGCCCGAAAGCTTGCGTAGATAATTATGGAGTACGCAGCAACTCAGAATAATCGTGTTAAGTTTGTATTCTGCCAGATGTAGAGAAGTTAAAAACAAACGGAACCGGTTGGCCATAATGCCGAAGGCATTTTCGACCACCCTTCTTGCTTTGGCCAGCCGAAAATTAAAAACACTCCTCTCAGGGGTGAGGGATCTTTGGGGAAACGGCCTCATCAGGTGTTCGCCCAGACCAAACGCCTCGTCTGCAATAAACACAAAGGGGAGTCCCTCCACATTCTCCGCATCTGGTGGCAGCTGCAGGCCACCAGTCTGGAGACAACGGCAGAACTCCGTCTGGTTAAAGAGTCATATTGTGCCGACACCACCGCCATCAACACAATACTATTGAACCCCTTATAGTTCCAATAGTAAGACCCAGAATGGGGTGGTGGCACAATTCTGACATGTTTGCCATCAATCGCCCCTTCACAGTTGGGAAAGTCCCAGCGGGCAGCAAACTGGGAAGCCACAGTCTGCCATTCCTGTGGCGTGGAAGGACACTGTGGAGTCAAACAGAAAGATACAATTATAAGTTAATACAAACCAAAACAAAAAACTAAATCAAACAAATTAACAAACATTTTTGAGCAACATATGTATTTTTTAAAGTAGTCGTTTAAAAAATCTAAAATATGAAAGATAAGGCCCAATTCTCTGATTGATGACCCCTCTGATGGGCCATAGAACATAATAATGGGGATGTGGGTGGGGAGTAATTAATTATAAGGCCACACACTTCACATGAACAGATTTAAACCAGGTGGGGGGGGTAATTAATTATAAGGCCACACACTACACATGAACATATTTTAACCAGGTGGGGGGGGGGGAGTAATTAATTATAAGGCCACACACTACACATGAACATATTTTAACCAGGTGGGGGGGGTAATTAATTATAAGGCCACACACTACACATGAACATATTTTAACCAGGTGGGGGGGGGGAGTAATTAATTATAAGGTAACACACTACACATGAACATATTTTAACCAGGTGGGGGGGGGTAATTAATTATAAGGCCACACACTACACATGAACATATTTTAACCAGGTGGGGGGGAGTAATTAATTATAAGGCCACACACTACACATGAACATATTTTAACCAGGTGGGGGGGGGGGGGGGGGAGTAATTAATTATAAGGCCACACACTACACATGAACATATTTTAACCAGGTGGGGGGGGGAGTAATTAATTATAAGGCCACACACTACACATGAACATATTTTAACCAGGTGGGGGGGGAGTAATTAATTATAAGGCCACACACTACGCATGAACATATTTTAACCAGGTGGGGGGGGGGGAGTAAGTAATTATAAGGCCACACACTACACATGAACATATTTTAACCATGTGGGGGGGGAGTAATTAATTATAAGGCCACACACTACACATGAACATATTTTAACCAGGTGGGGGGGAGTAATTAATTATAAGGCCACACACTACGCATGAACATATTTTAACCAGGTGGGGGGGAGTAAGTAATTATAAGGCCACACACTACACATGAACATATTTTAACCATGTGGGGGGGGAGTAATTAATTATAAGGCCACACACTACACATGAACATATTTTAACCAGGTGGGGGGGAGTAATTAATTATAAGGCCACACACTACACATGAACATATTTAAAAAAGAGGGGCAAGGGGGGTGAAAGGGGGGGGGGTGAGTAAAGCAGTACAATGGAGCTGTTAAGATACATTTTAGTTATAATAAAGGGACTAGGCTATGGGTGTATATGGGCCCAAGATTGCATGCTGGGGAGGTTGGTGCAAGCAAATATGCATGTAGGCCACTAAAGAAGAAATTCCAAACAAATTTCTAAGTAAACAGCCCAAAAAAACAATAATAAACTTTGAAAATGCATGCATGAATAGGGGACATTCATAGAATATTCCTATTATGGTAATTAGCTAATGATGAAATGAATGCACTACATTAGCAAACATACAATACATATTATGTAATTTTAAAGGATAAAACTTACCTTAATATATTCCTCCTGCAGGACCTGAATAATGGCAGAACAGGTCTCTGGAATAATGATCCCCAGAGCCTGGGGGGAGATGCCTGTCGTGAACTTGAGGTCCTACAAGCTTCTCCCCGTCGTCAAGTAACGCAACGTGGCGACTAGCCTCTGCTCCGCAGTGATGGCTTGCCGCATGCAGGTATTCTGCCTGCTGATAAAAGGGGACAGCGAAGCCAACAGGCGGTGAAAAACGGGGTCCATCGTCCTGAGATAATTCCTGAAATCATCAGGATTATTCTCATGGATCTCACGGAGCAAAGGCATATGTGAGAATTGGCCACGCTGGCGCAGCCAATTCTTCGTCCATGAACTCCTCCTCATCCTGTTCATGGACTGGACTCGGGTCAAAGTGTTAACCGCAACACCGAGCCCCTGCACAGCACGAACTCGTTCCCGAGTACGTCCACACTCCATGGCTTCAAAACGGTCGGCTGGTCAAACAAACTTAACAGAACGCACTGAAGAACAGCAAGGCCTATGAAGAACGACCTGAAGAACAGGAACGTGCGGACCAGAACGGCCTGAGAACAGGTACGAACTGATCCACACACACTGAAAGACAGATACAAACCTCACAAGCACAAACTGAACCGCAGAAAACGAGCGAATTAAGCAGAAGTCTGAGAAGCGCGAATCGGTTCTAACCAAACGTCAACTAACACGAGATACACACGAGATTAGCTGACGGAGCCCAAAGGGTGACGTTTTGGATCTTGAGCTTCCTTTTTATAGTCCCGTTGTACGTGCTGTACGTCATCGCGTGAACCACCGGACTTTTAGCATGATCGTGTGTGGTCAAGGGGGACCAGGTTCTTGGCTGTTGGAGGGGATGTGGGCAGAGAGGGACCATGGCACATATATGGTGGAGCTGCCCCAAGATTGAATTATATTGGAAGGAAATATTAAGATACATCAAAGATATAACGAATACCCAGGTACCGTATGACCCCTGGGTCTGTCTGTTTCATGAAGTTGAAACCCCATATGGAGAATATACTAACTCCCTGATAGTGCATCTTATGAATGCAGCCAAGACCTTGATCCCTAAAAAATGGAAAACAGTAGATAGACCAAAAGTAAAGGAATGGTTTGATAAAATAAACAAAATATTTGAAATGGAAGGGCTTAGGGCAGGCAAAGAGGGGGGAAGAGAACGCCTCAATATCAGGTGGGAAGCCTGGAAAGAATTTAGGTTAACGGAGAGGTACAGTGAAGTAATAGGCCTGCAGATTTAAACTGAGGAGATAAGATGGTGGGACCGGGGGGGGGGGTAGATTAGAAGGGCAGGGGGGTAATAAAGGGTAAAGGGTAATTAAGATAGATAAGGGGATAGAAAGAGACGAGTATGTAAGAAGATGGGAAATTAGAAGTAACATTTAATGTCTTTTTATGAAATATTTACATAAAATATAAACTGCGAAAATTTGAAATAAATAAAGAAAGCCACAATGATGCCAAAATGAGATGGGACAGAGATGAACGGCTAAGCTGACATAGGTCCCCGATAAAAGCTTTGCTGATGCAAGAGGAGTCGACATGCATCTCCACCTCAAGAACAAGAAGACACTATGGAATGAAAATACTGAAGACCTAATTTAACAGACTTAATTTCATTTTTGCCTTTCAGAGATTGATCAATATAGCAGAATCCTTTAGAACCTCTATACAAATCTCCTACTACCACTTATTATCTAATTTATGGATATTTAATATTAAATGATTTAAAATACATTTGTATTTACATTTAAACCCCATATAATTTTAAATTTCAGTTTTGGTTATCCTCAAAGTAATTCATTTACTATTTTTATTACATTTTTATAAATAAAAATTCTCAAATTTTTTATTTTATCATTTTTTATTTTTTTCTATCTAAAATGTATTTTTTATATTTTAAATTGATTTAATTTTTTTTTCCACTTGGACCCCCAAGATTTATAAATTTTATGATTTATTAATAAATCTCTGGAGCAGTCACATAATAACAAAAGCGCATATCCATCTAGGAAATGATTTATTTATCCCTTTTTATGGTTGTTTTTAACCCAGGGCCGATCCTGAAGCGCCAGAGTGCTCCCCTTCCTTCCTCCTCCTCTTCTCTTTATCCGTAGGCCGCTCTCTCCGCCTGTCACCATGGCCACCGCCGATGTGTTTATTGCCGATGCCCATCCCCCCTCCCTCCTCCTGTCAGAGGGGGAGAGCGGAAACTGCCGGAGATCGGAGCGGCTGTGTCTGTGTGCAGAGAGACCAGCCGCGCAGTGAAGTTACTGGGGGGGGGGGGGTTCGTGCCCAGTGTGTTCCAGTTCTCCTCCTCCTGTAACTCCCGCCTTCTGCCCAAGCCTCACTCACACACTCTGTTCTCTACCATTAGTAGAGAATGGCTGCACACTGTCCTCTCATCTCCAGCTGACGCCCGGATGTCTTTTAATTAGCTTAATGGAGGGATGGGGGGTGGGTTGTCCTGGATGGTCTATACTAATAGAGGAGGATTGTCCTGGGGGGTCTATACTAATGAAGGGGTGTTTGTCCTGGGGGGGTCTATACTAATGGAGGGGGGTTTGTCCTGGGGGGGTCTATACTAATGGAGGGGGGTTTGTCCTGGGGGTCTATACTAATGGAGGGAGTGTTTGTCCTGGGGGGGTCTATACTAATGGAGGGGGGGTTTGTCCTGGGGGGATCTATACTAATGGAGGGGGGTTTGTCCTGGGGGGGTCTATACTAATGGAGGGAGGGTTTGTCCTGGGGGGTCTATACTAATGGAGGGAGGGTTTGTCCTGGGGGGTCTATACTAATGGAGGGGGGGGGTTGTCCTGGGGGAGTCTATACTAATGGAGGGGGGGTTTGTCCTGGGGTCTATACTAATGGAGGGGGGGGTTTGTCCTGGGGGGTCTATACTAATGGAGGGGGGTGGTTTGTCGGGGGTCTATACTAATGGAGGGGGGGGTTGTCCTGGGGGGCTATACTAATGGAGGGGGGGTGGTTTGTCCTGAGGGTCTATACTAATGGAGGGGGGTGGTTTGTCCTGGTGGGGGGGTCTATACTAATGGAGGGGAGGTTTGTCCTGGTGGGGGGGTCTATACTAATGGAGGGGAGGTTTGTCCTGGTGGGGGGGTCTATACTAATGGAGGGGGGGGGGGGGTTTGTCGGGGGTCTATACCAATGGAGGGGGGGTTGTACTGGGGGGTCTATACTAATGGAGGGGGGGTGGTTTGTCCTGGGGGGGTCTATACTAATGGAGGGGGGTGGTTTGTCGAGGGTCTATACTAATGGAGGGGGGGTTGTCCTGGGGGGTCTATACTAATGGAGGGGGGGGGTGGTTTGTCCTGGGGGTCTATACTAATGGAGGGGGGTGGTATGTCCTGGGGGGTCTATACTAATGGAGGGGAGGTTTGTCCTGGGGGGGTCTATACTAATGGAGGGGGTTGGTTTGTCGGGGGGTCTATACTAATGGAGGGGGGTTGTCCTGGGGGTCTATACTAATGGGGGGGTGGTTTGTCCTGGGGGGTCTATACTAATGAAGGGGAGGTGGTTTGTCCTGGGGGGTCTATACTAATGGAGGGGAGGTTTGTCCTCGGGGGTCTATACTAATGGAGGGGGGGTGGTTTGTCGGGGGTCTATACTAATGGGGGGGGTTTTCAATGGGGGGTCTATACTAATGAAGGGGGGGTTTGTCCTGGGGGTCTATACTAATGGAGGGGGGTGGTTTGTCCCGGGGTCTGTACTAATGGAGGGGGGGTGGTTTGTCCCGGGGGTCTGTACTAATGGAGGGGGGTGGTTTGTCCCGGGGGTCTGTACTAATGGAGGGGGGTGGTTTGTCCCGGGGGGTCTGTACTAATGGAGGGGGTGGTTTGTCCCAAGGGGTCTGTACTAATGGAGGGGGTGGTTTGTCCCGGGGGGGTCTGTACTAATGGAGGGGGGGTGTTTTCTCCTGGGGGGTCTATACTGATGGGGGGTCTGTACTGAGGGAGGGGGTTTATACTTAGTGGGGGTCTGCACTGACGGAGGGGGTCTATACTTAGTGGAGGGGGGTCTGTACTGAGGGGCGACTATAGTTGGTGTGATACCATGTTTTACCACACCGGGTGACACCAACCCTAGTAGCCCACACAGCATGCTCAGCTGAATGGGAGAGAGAGAGCCAGGAGCCCGGGAAAGCTTTCAGGGAAGTACACCAAGGACTCCAGAGGGAGAGGACAGTGCTGAAAGAACACCATCAGAGAGAGAACCCCGCTGCCCTGTTCCACCAGACGGAAAGCCACACAGCCTGGCGCCATCCCTGGTGGAGAAAGGAATGGAGTCATTGCCAGAATACAGATCTGGGATCTACCCAGCGTAGTCGCCACGGGCAATTCAAAGTGAGCAGACTCCTGATCAGAGGAACCGTTGTTGCTGTATCGCTGGGTCAGGTGAGAGGGCCAATCAGCCATTATCTACTAACGTCCATAGGAACTGCAGTCTCCGACCATCTTCTGTACTATGTCTGCAGTCTCTGACCATCTCTTGTAACATGTCTGCAGTCTCTGACCATCTCTTGTATTATGTATGCAGTCTCTGATCATCTCTTGTAACATGTCTGCAGTCTCTGACCATCTCTTGTAACATGTCTGCAGTCTCTGACCATCTCTTGTATCATGTCTGCCGTCTCTGACCATCTCCTGTAGTATGTCTGCAGTCTCCGACCATCTCCTGTAGTATGTCTGCAGTCTCCGACCATCTCCTGTAATATGTCTGCATTCTCTGACCATCTTCTGTACTATGTCTGCAGTCTCTGACCATCTCTTGTAACATATCTGCAGTCTCTGACCATCTCCTCTAATATGTCTGCAGTCTCTGACCATCTCCTGTAATATGTTTGCATTCTCTGACCATCTCTTGTAACATGTCTGCAGTCTCTGACCATCTCTTGTAACATGTATGCAGTCTCTGACCATCTCTTGTAATGTGTCTGCAGTCTCTGACCATCTCTTGTAACATGTCTGCAGTCTCTGACCATCTCTTGTATCATGTCTGCCGTCTCTGACCATCTCCTGTAGTATGTCTGCAGTATCCGACCATCTCCTGTAGTATGTCTGCAGTCTCCGACCATCTCCTGTACTATATCTGCAGTCTCTGACCATCTCTTGTAACATATCTGCAGTCTCTGACCATCTCCTGTAACATGTCTGCAGTCTCTGACCATCTCCTGTAATATATCTGCATTCTCTGACCATCTCCTGTAATATGTCTGCATTCTCTGACCATCTCTTGTAACATGTCTGCAGTCTCTGACCATCTCTTGTAATGTGTCTGCAGTCTCTGACCATCTCTTGTAATGTGTCTGCAGTCTCTGACCATCTCTTGTAACATGTCTGCAGTCTCTGACCATCTCCTGTATTATGTCTGCAGTCTCTGACCATCTCCTGTACCATTATTGCAGTCTCTTACCGTCTCTTGTATCATATCTACAGTCTCTGACCATCTCCTGTACTATGTCTGGGGGCTCTTTCTAACAGACTCTCTAACAGAAGCCCTCTCTGTGTGCATCACAGAGACTCCCCTCCAGGTCCCATTAGTGTACGCTTTTCCTGTATTTTCTTTATTGTTAAAGATCATGGGAGGATCCCAGGGTAACGAAGACTTCTTAGGGGAGAATCTCTGTGTTTGATTCGTTGCCATGGTAACATTTGTAAAGGGGAGGAGTTAGTAAGATGACCGCGCCCACGTGGGGGTGCCAGAAATATTTCTGCACCCAGGCATCTGTGACCCTAGGATCGGCCCTGCTTTAACCTTTTATTATTAGTCAATTGACTCAAATTTGTTGGGTGGATAAGTCTTTATTATGCATTTTTTTTTTTTTAGCCCTGTTATTGGATAAATATTTTCCTTTTTAAATAGTAATTATACGTCTTTGTATACTATAACTCTAGAAAGGTTACATAGTAGATTTAAACACAGATGGTATTGGAATTTTTTAAATTTTTTTTTTTTATTTAAAAAAAATTTTTTTAGGGCTTACAATCATACATCTTTAGGATGTTCAAGTTAGAATTTTTGGGGGCGGGTGTTCCTCCTGCGAAAAATACGTGTACCCCAATTTACCTTTCTCAGACCCTTACAGTTATTATGTGGGGATTCGATGAAAGCTCCTTATCCCCTGACGGAGGATGTATCCTTCCTCACGGGTAAACGTTGGATCTCTTTATACCTCTACTTTATTCATATGTAATATGATCTTTTATGATTTACATTTTTCCCCCATTCTAGATATTCCTGGACCTTTCCCTCTTCTCTCTCTCTCTTTATTCGCAGGTGTTTGGTCGAGGAGCCACCAAGTCGTAACATGTGGTAAGAAAAGCTTGTTGTAGCAGCTGCTATGGCACCATTAAATAGAATTTCCCTAAATGTCCAAAAACGTACAAAAGCATTTCGATCTTTCCAGGCCATGAAAGCACACATTGTGTGTTTACAAGAAATCCACTTTACAAACAAATCTACTCCCAATTTTTTTAGTTCATCATACCCACAAGTATTCACAGCTTTAACAGATACTAAACAGAGAGGCACCTTAATAGCGTTCCATCGCTCAACTCCTTTTACAATGCAGGCTGCAATAAAAGACCCTGAGGGACGGCATTTAATACTAACTGGATATGTTTTGGACACGGCTATAACTGTGGTTTCATATTATGCGCCTAACACAAAACCTGTACCCTTTTTATCACACCTATTTCAGGTAGTACACTCTCATAAAAGGGGCTCACTCATTGTATGTGGAGATTCTAATCAAGTCATCCTTCCATTTCTGGACAGATCCCCATTTATTCCATCCCGAAACCAAACTAATTAATCGCTTTCTCATCTCCTTTCTAACTATAAATTAGTTGATTCTTGGAGAGAAAACAACCCGACCAAAAGAAACTATACATATTTCTCCCAGCCACATCAAACATTTAGTCGAGTTGACCACATATTTCTGACGGCAGGGTTGTTGCCAGAAATAATTGCATCTAATATTATCCCTATCCCATGGTCTGACCATAACGTAGTCTTCACCTCTATTGCATCTCTTATACCCAAAGCACATGATACCACATGGTATTTACCAAATATATTATTGAAACACCCCTCTTACCGTATAAACATAGAACAGGCTCTGAAAGATTATTTAAAACATAATACATGCCCAGAAGTCTCCTCATTAACCCTCTGGGAGGCACACAAACCAGTTTTATGAGGGATATTCCAACAACAAATTGGAATACTCAAGAGGGAACGCAGAAACCTGGCGCGGAAATTGCTAAATTAATTAAATTCTTCTTTTACAGCCTTTCAAACTAATCCCACTGCATTGGTAAAAAATAAACTAGAAAAAGCAAGATTGGAATATGATTTATTTCTCACTGATTCTGCTGAGAAAACATTGCAACGCACCAGACATGCATTTTACATAAAATCTAACAAACCTGGTACTTATTTAGCGCGAGCACTTAATTCTATCAATAAGTCTTCTAAACCTATTCAACTTAAACTGACCAAAAATACATATACGAGTAATCCTCCAAATATAGTAAAAAAAATTCAGCTCCCACCTGAATAACCTATATTCAGAATCCAACTCTTTTGATTCCACTAAAGCAAATTCCTTCTTCTCGAAAATAAATCTACCCCAAATATCCCCTTCACATAAAAACAAATTAGAGCAACCTATAGTGGTGGAAGATGTAATAGCAGCTATTAAAGAGTTGAAATTAAACAAAAGACCGGGTCCAGATGGCTTCTCAGCCCTATATTACCGCACTTTCACTGATATCATCTCTCCTATATTGAAGAAAGCATTCAATAATATCTTGGATAATAAATCTTTTAGACAAGAATCACTAATGGCTATTATTTGCATGATTCCAAAACCACACATCAAGCACAAATTCCTGCCCCATCTCCATGATAAACATAGATATTAAAATTTTAGCAAAACTTCTAGCTACTCGTCTTAAAGATACAATAGGATCACTTATTCACCGTGATCAGGTTGGCTTTATGCCAACACGTCAAGCAAGCGATAACATACGTAGAGCGGTACTGTTGGCACAGATTGCTACATCCCGTCAAATTCCAGCTTGTTTCCTTTCATTATACCTCAAGAAAGCATTCAACTCCATTTCCTGGTCTTACTTGTAATATACTCTACAAAAATGGGGTTTTGGCCCCAACTTTATAAACTGGATTATGGCCCTTTATAATAATAACCCAAAAGCATATGTTAAATATGCATGTTATAAATCTGAATCCTTTAGTATAAATAGAGGTACACGTCAGGGATGTCCACTCTCTAGACTATTATTTGCTCTCCTAATAGAACCGCTAGCTCAAATGATTAGATCGGACCCCACTATAACTGGAATTGAAATTGGCGGTTACCAACATAAATTATGTCTATTTGCGGATGATATCCATCTATTTCTTTCTTCTCCACAAATATGGGGCCCCAACCTAATTCCAATACTAAATGAATTTGCATTATTTTCTGGTCTTCATATTAACACTAACAAATGTCAAGCCTTAAACATATCCCTCTCAAATGTAGAACTAAATTCAGCAAAGATAGGTCTCCCTTTTGCTTGAGCTGACAAATCGATCCCTTATTTAGGGATTCATTTGTTGGCTTCCTTTACAAATTTATTCTCAGTTAATTATCCATCCATTCTGAAAAATATATCTAATCTATTAAAATCCTGACCCCACCTCCCGTTATCATGGTTTGGAAGAATCAATGCCATAGAAATTACATTCCTACCAAAAATACTATATTTATTCTGTGTTTTACCAATCCCTGTTTCTGCCTATTTCCTAAAGCCCCATACACACGGTCGGACTTTTTCATCAATTTGGTCCGATCGGACAAGGTTGTTGAAAAATCAGACCGTGTGTATGCACCATCGGACAGTGTTCGTCGGTTTGTCCGTCGGACAAAGTCTTATCTCCTGCTGGAAAGATTTCCCGTCAACCCGGTCCGATCACACCAAATCCGAGCGTGTGTACGCTTGTCCGACGGACAAAGTGCTACGCATGCTCAGAAGAAATTCTGTGACGGAAGCGCTCGGTCAGGTAAAACTACCTTTCCTAATCGACACAGCACATTCGTCACGCTGCAATGTTAAAATGTCTTTAATGCAGCGCATTCTCTTTTTCTTTACAATGCAACAAGAATGACATCTTTTAGCTGCTCCTATTCACCCGCACTTCTCACAAACTTACTTCTTTATTACTTTGCAGCATTTATACACTACATGTTTATTTTTACTCTGAACGGAAAAGAATCTTTGTTATTTTTTTACCATGATTTGTCTTTTTTTTTTTTTTGGGGGGGAATACATATTTGAATGTTTTTTTTTTTTTTTTTTGGAGGGGGGTTGTGTGTCTCAAATTACCAAAAACACATTATTTACATTTGTATTTCTTGCTTACATTTACTAGGAGTTTGTTGGTTGTTGGTGCCCCTTGTTAATTCTACTTTAGGATTAGTGAAATGTACCTGCCTACTCAAAGAAAAACTGTCATTGTAGAAAAGTAAAACACAATAGTCAATGATTATTTCAAATCAAAAAAACCTTTATTTAGGTCTCAGCAACAGACCAAAGAGGAACGCAGCCATGGTGAAACTTGGGGAATTTGCAAAGCCTTGGACACCCATGGCAACCATCATTTTACAAACTTAAACAATTGGGGGCATGAAGACTACCTATCTAAATAATAAGGGAGCGCAATCTGGTCCTGAAGTCCAAAACATCCGGAACTGCAGCAGATGCCATCTAGGTCCCCAGGCTCTGGTACTACGAGAGGCTCCATCTTCTCTCAGACCAGACTGAGTCCAGGTCGTCACTCTCTTGTCTTCCTTGTACGCTTCCTTCCACGCCGTGGTGCTGGTGCTGGTGGGGTGGCAGAAGGAGGAGGAGGAGGCGGAGCAAGGTCACTCTCGCAAACATGTGTGAGGGGAGTCATCTCCCCAGCCATCCCCTCATTTAGTATTTTGAGGATGACCTCCTCACACATGCTGCGTTGCCCCGCCTCCATACCCGTAAATTTACTTGTAACCAAGGAGGCAAAGGCCTCCTCGTAGGTGGGTGTGGCATAGAGGGAGGCTGAGGCATCTTTTATCAGCTGGAGCGCTGACTCTCCCACCTCCCCCATGTTTTTCGCCCTTCTGTAGAGAAGGCGGAGGGGAGAGACTTGGGAGACAGTCAGGCTCCTACGCCTACCCCCCTGTTGGATGCCACTACCCCCTGCCTCCTCCTGACTGCCACCTTCCACAGCCACCTCCTGGCTGAGGTCTTCCTGTGTATGAAAAAGGGACATAGTTTCAGTTATTTGTTCATCAAACACACACAATTCTCATCTAGTGACTGTTGCAAAATGTTTTCAAATACAAAACCATACAATTCTCAGCCCTGCAGTTTAGATTCTTCCCAAAAATGTCTCCCACACCACTGTCTGTTGATATGTCAATCACGTTAGGAAATAAGCAATTGGGGATCCTGAATTAACTGAACATCATTCATTATTCAACAAACTGGTTCCAAAACTACTATACCTGGAACAAGCTGGGCACCTGCACATATTCCTGACTGGAAGGCCCAGGTTGCTCCTCGGAAGCCTCATCAGGGGTGGCGTGCGTGGAAGGACGCGTGCAAGGAAGAGTCGAGAGTGACTTCCTGACAGTAGCCTGGTCTTTGAGAAAGTGGAGCCTCTCATAGTACCAGAGCGTGGGGACATGGACATCAGCTGCTGCAGCTCCAGATGCTTGTGACTTCAGGACCTTATTGCGCTCCCGGAAATAGGTAGTCTTCATGTTGGTGATCTTCACTTTTAAGTTTGCGACGGTTGCCATGGGCAGGGTAGGCTTTACAAATGCCACCAGTTTCAGCAGGGCTGCGTACCTCTTTGGTCTGTTGCTATAATCCCTGTGTTTTGCCTGCCATAAGAGGGGGAATTGCCGGTATTTATCAATGAAGTGTGGGAGAAAGCTCACGTTGTAGAAGGCATCCATCACCTCTGCAAGACACAACGCCACACAAAACAATATAAATAATGTCAGCCTAAACTCTCCTAATCTTCTCCATAAAGAAGCCTCAAGTTCTAATCAGTCTAGGCTAGTTATGTACCAACGTCAAATTGTACCTTCGTTTGTAGCGATCGTCTCGTGCGTGAGCTTTCTCTCCCCTCGTCTCCCAGATCGTGGCTACGACACAGGCGTGTGACGTTTTATATACAGTGCGCATGCGTCAAACTCCGCCCGCCCCTGACGATCTTTCTCGTCTATTCCCCACCCCTTCTCTTTACGGCGCAGTGGGGAGAGCACATGGCGGGGACACAGCAGGTGCGCCCCAAATATCCCCCCAACGAGGAGGTGGACGAGGAAAGTCCGGAGGCACAAACGTCCCGATCCCGGAGCCTGAAATTCAAGGCCTCCAATATGTCATTTGGAGAAATGTTGGAGATGGTGGACATATTAAAGAGGAGCGACTATGATGGGAAGTATGGGCCTTACCTCAACCCCAATGTCCGCAAGGCCAAGATCATTCCTAAAGTTGTGAGAAGGCTGTACAATCATTTTGGGGTACAACGATCCAAGGAGCAACTCAGGAAACGCTGGTCAGACCTGAAACTGAGGGAGGCCGATCAGTACAGAAAGATCAAGAGAATTCTTCAAAAAAGTAAGTAGTTGTGTTTTGTGTTTGATTTCTTGCTTGCATACTGCTCCATGTGGTTTGATTTTTACAAAGTTGTGCATTCCAAAATGGCCACTTTCATGTTCGTCTGTGCATTCGATCGTACTCAGCCTCGATCTTTCTGCCACTGTCATGGTCGTGTGTGTGTCCATTCGATCGTACGCAACCTCGATCGTGCGGCCACTTATAATACGATGTTTGGTGTTTTTTTTGTGGGAAAGGAAGTTTGTTCTCCCTAGAAATGTCATCCAGAATGTAAAGCCAATTTATTCAATGTAAAGGAGAGGTCACCCAGTAGCTGTTTACCCATCTGGACTCGAGAGCACTAGTGCTGGGACACCCAAACCCCCTTTTTATTAGCCTTTTCCACACATGTGCTCCAGTGGATACTAGAGGGGGGTCTCCATCACACAAACTTCTACCAAAAAGCAAGTCAGTTTAGCACCTTTACAAAGTGACTACATTTATGTAGTTGACATTTGTAACTGGCCAAACTAAAATAGTGTCCGTCACTTTCAAGCAATGTTTGTCATTTCCTATTTCTGCCCTCAATAGCTTGTGTTGCTAAATCTTCCTTTTGGACATTCTCATAGGGGAGCGAAAACTTGGGCCGTCGGAGGAAACCCCCAAACCAACACCTCCCAAAAAAGGGGAAAGAGCAGAAGCAGAGGAGGAGGAGGAGGAGGAAGGAGAGATCATCGAACTTGGAGAAATTGTCACCACAACAGGTGAGTGTGGGAGAACACAGCTACTGGTAAGCTAATCCATGTATGGCTGCCTCATTTCCAACACCCCATTTTTGTTTGTTTGTGGTTTTTAGGTGACGTGGATGTTGTGGAAGAAAAATCGCACTTTACCACAGAGAGTGCCCACGTACTCATCGGAGAGATAATGGTCTGCAATCGAGATCTAGATTACATAAAGCAAAACATCAATGCTGTTCAACAAAAATTGAAGAACATCATTGATGTTTTAGGAAAAATATGAAAACGCACCAAGTAATTAACACACATTTGTGCCAGCTTCTGAACACATTTGCAACTTAAAAACTGTCTGAAATTTGGAACATGCACACATTGTGTCCACATGTGCTAGCTCCCACCATGGTGGATGAATGGCAACGTTTTTTTGGGGGTGCAAACACTTTACGAACTACGAAAGTGGTTGTGGTGAAGGGGTTGCACCCCCAAAAAACGTCCATTCATCCCCATGATGGAAAATGGCACTTTTGAAGCTTCTAGGCATGTGTTTTACCATCTAATGACCATTTTCAGTCCCAAATTGTGTGCATGTTCCAAATTTCCACTTTTCGGGGGTGACCCCCCCATGTGATGAAGGCAAGATCAAACACACTTTGAACATATAGTCATGTCTGATCTTGTCTTCACTTTACAAAGTTGAACTTTCCAAGTTCCTAGGTTCTGTTTTGCTCCATGCCTGGTTTTACCAATTGCGGAATGTTTGTAAACAATGTTGTAAATAACCAAGATGTTGTCAGTTTTGGCGTGAAGATTGTAAACGCACTTGGGAATGTTTTCCTAGTAAACTTTTATTTTTCTAAATGTGTGGCTTCCTTATTTTAAAAACACAATGCATTATGTATGTAAAATGAAAAGGATATGGGGGGCAATGGGTGTTATTTACTAAAGGCAAATCCACTTTGCACTCCAATTTTCTTTCCCGGGGAACTTTTTCAATGCACTTGTAGAGCATAGCGGATTTGACTTATGTAAATGACACCCACAGTGCTTTGTACGAAAACACGGAGCACAGCATTTTGGAGAATACACACATGTCAGACCTGGTGATGAAAAGGAGTATTTTGTGTGTCAGTTATGCAGTACAAACCTTCTCTAGACCAAAGATTAGGTAGCAAACACACAACATGAGAATAATCTTTTTGGGAAGAAGAGACTGTTACCTCCTTTTGCCCAGAAAGTGCATTCCCACTGTCGAAGGCAAAGGGAAAAAATGTCAAAGTAAAATAAGCTAAAAAGAACACTGAAATGACAAGAAATCATAGGTTGGTTTAAAATATCAGATTTATTAAAAAATGCCTCTCACACATCGTCAGGCAGAGCAATGGCCCCCCTACCCACAAAGTACTGCATATATTGGTCCCGGACCACACGGGCATTTAGAGGGGGCAAGCCTGGACGTGCCACTCGAAGGGCTGTGAGTTCCGCATTTGGAGGGCCCTCCACATCTGGGCCAACGGCCACCACATAGTTCCTGTTATGTCTTTTGAGGAAGTTGTGCAATTTGCAACAGGCAAGAACTATGTGGTTGAGTTTGTATTCCGCCAAGTTAAATGCCGTCAGGAACAGGCGGAAGCGGCTGGCCAGGATGCCAAAAGCGTTCTCCACAACTCTTCTGGCTCTGGACAGCCTGTAGTTGAAGACCCTCTGGTCCGGGGTGAGGGTCCTCATCGGGAACGGCCTCATCACATGGGGAGTCAACGCAAACGCTTCATCTGCGACAAAGACGAAGGGGAGTCCTTCGGCATTCTCCTCTGGAGGTGGCAAGCACATACTGCCACTTTGGAGACGCCAGTAGAACTCCGTGTGCGTAATGGCCCCACCATCCGATATCCGGCCGTTCATCCCCACGTCCACATACATAAACTCGTATGTTGCCGACACCACCGCCAACATCACTACACTATTAAACCCTTTATAATTATAATAGTAGGACCCCGAGTTGGGCGGTGGGACGATGCGGACGTGTTTCCCATCAATTGCCCCTCCGCAGTTAGGAAAGTCCCAACGGCTGGCAAAGTGGGAGGCCACAGTCTGCCATTCCTGTGGCGTGGAAGGGAACTGTGGAGTGAAACAAGAAAAAAAAAATTAGTCACTTTGCACCTAAACATTGCAAGCAGATTAGACAATCAACATCTTGGAACAAGAGCATTGTATAAAATTGGAGGCTGGAAAGTATTTGCACAGAAAAGTAGAGGCTCCCCTTCACAGATTACTCACCCCCCCCCCCATCAATCCCCCCACTTCTGATGGGCCATTGGCAATAACTAGGGGTTTTGGGGGGGGGGGTGGTGGACAGCTAACCCTCTGCACTTCATTGATTGGCAAATGGCTCAATAATGTGGGCTAGTTTGGCCAGACCCTCTGTACTTAACACTATTGGCAGGCCACAGGAAAGATCAAATAACATTTCAACCCCCCCCCCCCCCCCCCCCCACAGAAGGCAGGCACAGTGTGACATTATTAAATTACCAAGCAAGCTAATAGGAGGGAAAGAAGACAAAAAAATAGGAAATGGAATGTATGGAGGCAGCCCCTTGCACTACATGCTTTGCTGAATTCATCCCTAAAGATGCGCACTATAAAGAGGTAGGTATATAGTGTGTATGGACCTTGGGAAAGCCAGCAGATAAAGGATTGGTACCATCTGACAGAGCAGTTGGGGGAGGGGGTTCCTAATGAGTTTGCCCCCCCCCCCCCACCAAAAGAACAAAAAAAGGGGGCTCTACATGAAGTAAACCACACAGCAAACATTTGTGCATATTTTAGGGGGTGTTTTGGGGCAAACAATACTATGCAGCAGACAAAAGACATTGCTTAAGTGACTAGGCCATAGGTGTCTATTGGGGCAGAAGAGCATGCTGGTGAGGTAAGTGAAGGGAAAAATGCATGAAGGAGAAAAGGGGCACAGCATATTAGAACATATTGCAATCATGGTAATTAGGGAAGGAGGTCAAAAATACAAGTCATTAGCAAACAGAGCATACATAGAAGGGAATAGTAAAGTATAAATGTTACCTTAATATAGTCCTCCTGCAGGACCTGAATGATGGCAGAACAGGTCTCTGGAATAATGATTCCCAGGGCCTGGGGAGAGATACCTGAAGAGAACTTCAAATCCTGAAGACTTCTCCCTGTCGCCAAGTACCTCAACGTGGCAACAAGCCTCTGCTCCGGAGTAATGGCTTGTCTCATGCAGGTATCCTGCCGGCTGATAAAGGGGTCAGCAAAGCCAAAAGACGGTGAAAATCGGGGTCCGTCATCCTGTGAAAGTTCCTGAAATCATCAGGATTATTCTCCCGGATCTCACGAAGCAAAGGCATGTGCGAGAACTGGTCACGCTGAAGCAACCAATTCTTGGTCCACATACTCCTCGTCACTCTGTTCATGGACGGGTCTTGGGTCAAAGCTAAAAGCCCAACACCAATTCCGCGTACAGCACGAACTCGGCGACGAGTACGCACGGGAAACATCGCTCAGAAGGTCACAAAAGGTCGGCTGGTCAGAACGGACAAACAGAAAGCACCGATAAACAGCAAGGCCTGAAAGAACGAAGTGAATACCAGCAACGAGCAGACAATAAGCAGTGCAAATCAAAGCGTCCTATATCAAGATATAGGCCGCAATGACCAACAAATGCGAACTGACTACACGCACTAATAAACAGATACGCACGACAAGCACAAACTGAAGAGCAGTAACGATCTGAGTCAGAAAACTGAGAAGCGCGAATCTTAAGTCACCAAACTTCCACTAACTCTCGATAAACACGGGATCAGCAGAAGGAGCCCAACGGGTGCCTGACGTGGTGCTGAACTTCCCTTTTGTAATCTCGTGGACGACGACTTACGTCACGACGTTCTTCCGGACCGGATATTCCGACAACGTAGTCCGACCGTGTGTACGCAACGCCAACATCGGACAAAGTACGTCGGACAAAGTCCGACCGACCTGGTCCGCGGATTGTCCGAGCGTGTGTATGGGGCTTAAGACTTATACAGAAGAGAGTAATGTCATTCATATGGGGTTCCTACAAACCGCGAATACAACAGCGTACTTTATTTCTTACCAAACTTAATGGAGGATTAGGATGTCCTAATTTTGCATGCTATTATAGGGCAGCACACTTAGCTAGTTTAACTAAATATCATGCACAAAAAGAAATCCCATTATTGGTGTCTATAGAAGCAGCTGAGTGTGACCCTATTTCCATATCAAACCTTCTTTGGATCTCTCCTAGAGATCATATAAATCTACGAAATCCTATCACTAAACATTTTATATCTCTTTGGGATAGGTTTAAAATAGGAAATCACTTACAATCTACACACAATCCGCTATTATCATTTTATAAAAACCCAGCATTTTATCCGGCATGGGTCTCTCCTAAATCAATTAAAGAATGCGTATCACTAAATATTCTGACCATGCATAAGTTTGTAGACTCCTCATCCTTCATCCCCTCCCCCACACTTTGTGACACCTATGGCTTACCCCATAAAGAAATATTTAGATATCTCCAAATTAAAAACTTTTTCTCACCCTTCTTAAACACGAACACTCCCCTAAACAAACTAACCAATTTTGAAACAATCTGTAAGGATGGACCAAATGCCAAAGGAATAATATCCCTTCTATACCCTCAAATATTAACTCAACCCAACTCAGAAAATCCTTCATACGTTCAGAAATGGGAGGTTGACCTAGAGAAAACACTTGAAAATGTAGACTGGAACCTAATTTGGTCAGTAACCAAATCAGCCTCTCCTAATGTAATGGCAATGGAGGCCAACTACAAGGTACTAACAAGATGGTACCTTGTACCAGTCAGGGTAGCTAAATATACCCAAAATTATTTGGCTCAATGTTATCATGGTTGTACAGGTTTGGGTACTTATTTTCATATTTGGTGGGATTACCCTATTGCACAAGCCTTCTGGAAGGAAATTTTTAACATTTCATCTAAATTACTCAAAATGAAATTACATCTGGACCCTACAATGGCCCTACTCAATTTAAAACCAGAATTCTTATCGAATACCCGCTTTAAATTGTTGATACAGCTCTTCATGGCGGTGAAACAAACTCTGGTGAAAGCGTGGAGATCCTCAACTTTGGAAGTCAATGAGACTGTGAATAGAATGTATAATACTATGATACAAGCGAAAATGTTAGCTCTTGAAACGGACCAAATCCCTAAATATGAAAAAATATGGCAACCTTGGATAGAATTTTTTTTGCCATATCTCTCTCGCTGTTAATTGTCAAGAGAGATTAATATTAGAAAACATCTTATTTGCGTTAGTCAGATTAAAATCTGTAGCAGGGGAATATACTTTAGCTAGATTAGAACGAAACACCTCTAGTATTTTAACTGGGTTACTAGTATATGCTTCTCAGGACGTTTTCACCCTTAGGGTGGTTTCACACTGGGGCATTTTTCAGGAGCTACAGCGCTAAAAATAGCGCCTGTGTAGCTCCTGAAAAAAGCGTGTCCTTTCACTCCAGTATGAAAGCCAGATGGCTTTCACACTGGAGCGGTGCGCTAGCAGGACGGTAAAAAAAGTCCTGCTAGCAGCATATTTGGAGCGGTGTATTCACCGCTCCTATACCGCTCCTACCCATTGAAATCAATGGGACACCGCGGGGATACCGCAGCGGCGCTTTACGGGGGATTTTAACCCTTTTTCGCCCGCTAGCGGGGGTTAAAACCACCCCCGCTAGCGGCCGCATACCGCGGCTAAAATTATGGTAAAGCATCGCTAAATATAGCACTGCTTTACCGTCGCCGCCCGCACCGCCCCAGTGTGAAGCCGGCCTTATGGAGGACCGTATTTGAATTATTGATTTTAAACATCTTGCCATAGGGGTGTCAGGTTTATTAGCTTTAAGATATTGGATATGTTGGTGTTTGCGTAAAGGTTTGTCTGCCGAATCCGTTAAAAATTTATCTAAATCTAGGCGGGCTTTATCTAGTTTAGCATTATTAATGGCATTCAGGGATGATTGAAATGCATTATGACAAGAATTAAAAGTAGCTTCTAAATTTGCAAACAAAAGTTTTCGTTCTCTTTTAAGCTTTGTTGCTTGTTGTATTAATCTGCCCCGAATGATTGCTTTATGGGCTTCCCATAATGTAAGGTCAGAAATATCTCCCATATCATTAGAGGAAAGATAGTCATTTAACGTTCCTTCGATCTCAAGACGATGGAAAGGGTGTGCTAATGTAGAGTCATTGATACACCAAGTGGTATCGTGTGACCTGGGTATTGTAGAAGCAATAGTGGTGTATATTGCACAATGGGCTGACCATGTAAATGGGAGCATGTTAGAGGATAAAATTTCAGGAATCATACTAGAAGGGACTAGAATATGGTCAATGTGAGAAAAAGATTTATGTGGGTAGGAGTAATGTGTAAAACGCCTACTAGTGGGGTTAGTTTTGCGCCACGTATATACCAAACCGTGTTTAGTAAGTAAATGTTGAAGGTTTACATTTTTGGAGTTGATGATAGGGGCTGGGGGGGGGGCTTATCTAAAAAAGGAAAAACCGTTGTATTTGAATGACCACATAGGACTACAGTATCAAATTTGTGTGTTTCAACCACATGAAAAAGATGGGATAAGAAAGATTCTGTTTTTTTATTCGGAGCATAGTATGATACAATTGTAATAGCTATATCAGATATATAACCAGTGAGAAGTATATATCTACCCTCTGGATCATTCAGTTATGTTAGAAGGGTAAATGGCATAGAGCGGTGAAACCCTATAAGAGTCCTGCTTTGTTTAACTGTGGTAGAGGCAGTATAAAATTGTGGATATGAGGCAGAAAGAAATATAGGGGAAGCTTTGTCAGTAAAGTGGGTTTCCTGCAAACATATTATGTGTGCCTTCTTGGCTGAAAAGGATTGCATTGCTTTCGTTCGTTTGTGTGCAATATTAAATCCTTGTACATTCAGGGATAAAATGTTTATGGGAGTCAAGTCAAGATAGGCATTTGGCGGAATGGTGCTCTTTGTGAGCTGTATGCCTGGGGACCCCTGATGTGGTGTTACTTGGATTCGGGTCCATGTCCCCCCCAAGACACACAGACTCTGGATATGTATATGCCATATTAGCAATAGTGACTGAATCATACTGTTGGGACACAAACTGTTAGATGCTAATATCATCAACTCCAGCCACCTGTCTGTTGTGTAAAAGAGTATTCCACACATTGTTGTTTGTGCTAATTAACCCTGTGTTGATGTTTATGGTAATGTGTATTAAATAGTCAGTCAGTGAGCTAGGAGACGTAAAGTCTTACCCTGAAAAGTCTTATCTCTCAGTCAACTAGTCTGGATCAATGATTAGATAATTAGCTCATGCTAATTAGGTTAGGTTTTAGTCAAGCTGCTGTATATATTTGTGTGAGATCTCAAATAAAAGGCTATTCCTGATGTACTCCAAGACTGGTGTTGTCTTGTTCTTGTGGGTCCCTATAGCCAGATCCATTGGACTCGTGTTCCAGGACTTAGGAAGCGGTATACTGATGGAAGCACTCAAGCGGAGTGTGGGGGATAGGTTCCGTCACACTATCAAAGCTGTAACCAACCAGGAAATGGCCTCATTAGTATTGGTAGCTAGGGATGAGCTGAACACCCCCCCCCCCCCCCCCCCGTTCGGTTCGCACCAGAACATGCAAACAGGCAAAAAATTAGTTCGAACATGCAAACACTGTTAAAGTCTATGGGACAAGAACATGAATAATCAAAAGTGATAATTTTAAAGGCTTATATGCATGGTATTGCATGGCATTTTAAAAAGGGCAGTTTTTCGGGAGCAGTGATTTTAATAATGCTTAAAGTGAAACAATAAAAGTGTAATATTCCTTTAAATTTCGTACCTGGGGGGTGTCTATAGTATGCCTGTAAATGGGCGCATGTTTCCCGTATTTAGAACAGTCTGACAGCAAAATTACAAGGAAAAAAACTAATTTAAAATGACTCGCGGCTACAATGAATTGTCGGGTCAGTTCATTGATAAAAACGGCATGGGGATTTCCCCACAGGGGAACCCCGAACCAAAATTTAAAAAAAAAATGGTGTGGGGGCCCCCCTCAAAATCCATACCAGACCCTTATCCGAGCACGCAACCTGACAGGCTGCAGGAAAAGAGGGGGGATGAGAGAGCGCCCCCCTCCTGAACCGTACCAGGCCACATGCCCTCAACATTGGGAGGGTGCTTTGAGGTAGATCCTCAAAGCACCTTGTCCCCTTGCCCGGTGGTTGTGGGGGTCTTTGGGCAGGGAGCTTTATAGGAATCTGGAAGCCCCCAGATCCTGCCCCCCGTGTGAAATGGTAATGTACCCATACCATTTCACAAAAAAAGTGACAAAAAGGTTAAAAAACACAAGAGGCAGTTTTTGACAAGTCCTTTATTCATTTCTTCTTCTTCCATCTTCTTTCATCTGGTCTTCCTTCGGTGTTCTACTTGTTCCTCCAAATTCTTCTTCTCCATCTTCTCCTTCATCTTCTTCTTCCTCCGCTCTTCTCGTCCCGCATCTAGCTCTGGCTTCTTCTCCGCTTTGCCCGCACGATCCGCCTCAGTGGGAATCTTCAGCCGAGTGATGCTTCGATTCTTCTGACACTTCTTAAATAATGGAGGGCGGGGCCAACCGGTGACCCTGCCCTTTTCTGACGCACGGGGACTTCCCTATGGCTTTCCCCGTGTTGTCAGAGGGGGGGTCACCCATTTATGTAAACGCATCAACCCTCCCAATGTTGAGGGCATGTGGCCTGGTACGGTTCAGGAGGGGGGGGCGCTCTCTCGTCCCCCCTCTTTTCTTGCCTCTCAGGTTGCCTGCTTGGATAAGGGTCTGGTATGGATTTCGAGGGGGACCCCCACGCCATTTTTTTTTTACTTTTGGCGCGTGGTTCCCCTTAATATCCATACCAGACCTGAAGGGCCTGGTATGGAATTTAGGGGGACCCCCATGCATTTTTTTTTTAAATTTTGGTTCGGGGTTCCCCTGTGGGGAAATCCCCATGCCGTTTTTATCAATGAATTGTTATGTGTATTGTTGAACCCGACAATTCATTGGAGTAGTTTTAGTAGTTAGTCGTTTTTTTCCTTTAGAAATTTCATTTTGCTGTCAGACTGTTCTAAACACGGGAAACCTGCGCCCTTTTACAGGCATACTATAGACACCCCCTGGGGCAGGACCCAGGTCCCCAAACACTTTTTATGACAATACCATGCATATAAGCCTTTAAAATTAGCACTTTTGATTTCTCCCATAGACTTTTAAAGGGTGTTCCGCGGCTTTTCGAATTTGCCGCAAACACCCAAAATTCTTCGCTGTTCGGCAAACTGGCGAACAGCCAATGTTCGAGTCGAACATGAGTTGGACTCAAACATAAAGCTCATCCCTATTGGTAACAAAGAAAAAAGAAAAGAAAAAATAAATATATAAAAGAAAAATAGGAATTGGATATGACACTATTAATACAAGAAGACCTGTTTTTAGGAGATAATAGACACAAAAAAAGTTATTATTTTCTGGTAAAAATTTTGAATTTTTTTTTTAAACAAAAGGGATTATTTTGGGAAATGAGCAACTGAATTAAAATATTTATTATAATTCAGGCTAACCAAGAAAATACGAAAAAAAAACAACAAAATAATCAAAAAAAATATATAAACAAGAAAAATATATAAAATTGAAATCATGGTATTTTAGGAATTAAATGACTTTAGTCGATGTAATATCCTGGAGACCTGAAAAAGAAATAAGCCATCAGTCCATCGAGTCTTCGATATTAGGAGTCGGATTTTCAAAGCGACCATGCTTATGCAAATTCTGATGTAAAGCGGTAGATGGGTAGGGGTCTGCTAATGTAATTTGCTGAAGGGAACTGGAAGCTGATCTTCTACGCGACTGGTCTTTAGATGTGGCTTGGTCTGCAAGGCCCATTTCAATCAAGGCTGACTGTAGGTCCTCTGAAGAGCGACATACATATCTGGTTTCTAAATGTGTAAATTTGACAGAGAAAGGGAACCCCCAATGATAGGTGATGTGATGATGTTGAAGAATTTGTAGTTGGGGTTTAAGAGCACGTCTTTTAGCCATTGTAATAGGAGATAGGTCTGCAAAGAGCTGATATACTTGACCCTGGAAAATTAGGGATTCCTTTCCTCTAGCTGCTGCAAGCAATTGCTCTTTTGTGCGGTAGTAATGCAGTTTAGCAATTATGTCACTGGGAGGGCCATTTGGTTTGCATGGAGCTAACGCTCTGTGTACTCCACAGGAATACCAGGGTGTAATTCCTGAAATAAAGCTGTAATAGTAGCTTGCACATCAAAGACAGTCTCAGGGATACCCCTAATCCGCAAGTTAGCCTGTCGGTCTCTATTCTCTTGGTCCTCTAAACGGGACTGTAATATAACATTCTCTTCTTTAAGATTCCTAAATTCAGAGATATAGTGCTGGGTTTGGCTTTCAATATCATCTACGCAAATTTCTAATTCAGCTGTTCTCAGACCCAGTTCTCTTATTTCTCTTGTCAGTTTATCAGTAATGTGAAAAAACAAAGAGAGGGGCGCCTCTGGGTGCAGTAGTTTTGAACAAGATAATTTTATTTTAAGCATGTGTTTTAACAACTCACATTTTGTAGGGTTGTTTTGAGCATGTATTTTTATCCATCAAATGTCCTCAGATCGGTCTCCGGTTAAGTGCTGGGTTCAGTCCTCCTGGGATTAGTGTCTCTGTACACCGCTGTGATGAAAAAGCCGGCTGCGGTGGAGAAGATTCTCAAAACGAGGCTTGGTCAGCATTGAGTTCCAGGCACACGGAAATGACGTCACTGGCAAACGACGCGTTTCACGAGCGTGTGTTGACATGACAGCCGCGCTCCTTCCTCAAGCTCTGATGTCTGTTTTAGAGCTTTCTGTAACATACGTTCAATTTTTTTAAATATGACAGATTGAAGCTCTGTTTGTGAACCACCAGAATCAGAATCAGACTCCCCATTGACATCTAAAGTATTTAGGCTGATTTTTAAAGGTTTATCCTTTTGTGAGGTACCAGTCTGTGAGGAAACTGCTGCTGCCATCTTAGAAGACGGCCGAGGCAGTGTTTCTTTACTGATGATGGTTTTAAGTTTTGATTTTGTGCCCTTCAAAACCATAATTGGAGATACCTGAGGCTTTGAGGAGTGTGTGGCTGGCGTTATTACCAAGTTTAAGAGTTTCTGTGACCTGTAGTCCTCCGGCGCAAGTGTCACTGGTGCGGAGCGCTAAGCCGGCATTACTTTCCTGTCAGGCTTCCGCGCATGCGCCTAGGTACAGAATTTTTAATCATTGATAGATATATTCCTCCTTGGAAGGGTGGAGCTACAACTAGAGGGGTTTCACATCTAGAAACCTTCTGGATCTATGAGTTACAGTCTCACTCCCCTTCATGGATGTACGTGGAGTGGGACGTTATCTCCTTTATTAATCAAGCATAATTTTCAGTTAGTGCCCCTTAACATCAATACACATTTATTTAGGCACTTTACATTGTACAGTGGGGCTGTTTACAATACTTTTATATACAAATTTGTTTATTTACATTGTATTTTATTTTATTCATTTTAATATTTACCTGTTATTTTAATCCAATTTTGTCCATTTCTGACCCGTTATGAATTACCAGCCATGTCCATACTTTTTCATTACTATTGGCAAAACATTTTTTCCTACACACTGGTTTTACTTGAACAATAGCTTTATTGCATTGTTTAATTATTAGAAGTTTAAATTTCCTTTATTTCCTTTCCTATTTTTGTGTCACCATCTCAAATTGAGACTTGTTTTCATCATTTTGTTTCCGAAGGAAGTGGTCTGATGGCACGGCGGATGTTGATGTATGCCATATTTTCCACACCATGTTTTCCTCCTAGGAAGTAAGCTGTTGATGACACGGTGGACGCAGTGGCTGGCATGGTTATCAAAACAATGCCTGACCCGCATGCTCTCATGCTCCCCCTTCTCATCCAGGAAGGGATTTTCTGAATACACACAAGCATTACGTCACAGGTTGGTACTTCAGTTAGGGGTCACAATTCCTATATAAGCGCAATGACCAAGACAGGCTCACACCCCAGATGATGTCTATTCAGATGAAACGTGTCGGGTCAAGCTCTGTTGGTGCCATTGCTTTATGCTGATTGCCATTTGAATTCAAGCACTTTTTATCTTTGGACATGTGATTGTTCTTGACCATTTACAATACATTTTATATTCTACGGATTTACACTAATTGGAGTTTCTCTGTCTTTTTTGGATATCGTTTTGAGCTTCTTTTCGCGACACTGTTCACTTTGAGGTCTGCCATTGCTGATCCATCCATTCATCGCACGGTTGAGTCTCATTAAGGACTTAGGAATCATCTCCTACTGTGGCCAGGAAAAGCAGTGTGGAAGCCTCCCATATTGGTGTGTTAGCATCCCTCTGCTTGGTTCACTCACTGGGCGTCTGCCTAATTGAGTTCACATGTTTCGGTAAGCCTCTTCAAAATTGGTGGTGGATTCTTTCACTCATGTGATTTTTGTTGCTGGCACTTGGGACTTATATCCCCCTTTTTTGGCTCTGGATAATCAAGAAGAACAATTGCATTTCACTATATGGATTTATTGGGCATTTCTTTGGACTTAGTTATCTGTTTTCAGATCATGTGTATGTGATTTAATATGTTTGTATATGTATGTATATATATCTATGTATGTATATGAACACAGTATTTATTTAAAGACACTTTTTAGTGTTTGGTACATTCACCAAATTGCACTGTAGCCATACAGGTTATTTTCACTTTATTCAGAGCTGCACATTTTTTCTTCATTCTTGATGCTGTCAGTCAAACTCCTGGGAGGAGGATGCAGGGGCGTGGCTTACAGGTGCTGTGTGTGTCTATGGATGCATAAAGCCCACATGGGTACCTCCATAGCAGAAGAAGGGGTGCGGACCACACGGGGGGGTTCAGGGGTGGAGGTAAGAGACCACTCTGTACAATATCATTGCACAGATCAATTAAGTATAACATCTTCTATTTTGATGACTTTAATATCACTTTTAAAACATGAATTCCTGGAGTGGGGAGGAATGGGTGCAGGAAGTATGTTCTAGTGTGCTTTGCAGTGTGAAGGATACCTTTACAGTATTAAACCTTGGCATCAAATTTAGTATTCCCTATTAGAAAAAGCTTTTCTGGGTAGTGAAGATACCTGTTTAAACTGGAAAAAAAGATGGGATGGTAGGTATTGCAGACAATGAAATTAGATATTGTGGGATGTCTGTGAAATGCTTCAGGGTAGGGGGCTTAACTGTGACATTATGTTGCAGAAATGTAATGATCACTGAAATAAAGTAGTATACAGAAATGGTATCACGTCTATAAGCAGAAAGGTAATGTGTTCTGTCTTTAGGGCAGATAGCTAAATCTTCTTGTCCCATAAACTTCAGCTACCATATTTCTTTGATCTCAGTTTTATTAGAACAAGCCAGGTGAAACTACAAAATAACAGAAATAGACCTCAAGTACAATATTGCATACAATACAGCACACATTGCAGAAACAATGATATACAATACAAGATGTGATAGTAAAAACATACTTTTTAAGTTCTCTAAGGGGTGATGGCGATAGATTGAGAAATACATGTGTTGATTCCTGAGTATCTTCTCAAAAAATGGTGGCTGCTTCACTTCCTGTGAAGATTCTACCCAGAATTCCCTGCTTACTAACAACATCACCAAGTTTAAGATTAGGCTTTTCAGTGTGCCACTTTCTCCTTACTTGTAGAGTAGATATATATTGTTCCCTTCACCTGCTCCAGAAGGTATTGGCAAGGGTTTGTACTTGTCTCCATTGATGTTTGTAAAGGTCCTTCTCACAAAACTCTCCAGCTGGAGCACTGGCAAGACCAGTTATTTGCGTGAGTAACATGGCAGGTGTGAGGACCACTGGTTATTCAGAGTCACTTGAAATTGATGTCAAAGGTATGGAGTTAATGATAGCTGCCATAAATGTCACTAAACATTCGTGAGTAAGCCTTGCAATTAGTTCAGCTAGCTCTGTGACTAATACTGCAGCACAAAGTTCCAGCCTGGGTATGGTGTGTTCGGGAAGTGGTGCAAGTTCTGCTTTCCCCATTACAAACCCTATGTGACATTGTCCTTTAGTGTCTATGGTTTTCAGGTAAGCTACAGCAGCAATTGCTTTAACAGAAGCATCCGAAAACACACAAAGTCTTTGCATCTGAACAGATGACAGAGGAGCAGAGGAGCATATGGTCGTGGAATTTTAAGGTTGGATAGAGCTGTTAGTGAGACCTTCCACTCTAGCCATAAGTTATTCCTGTCGGTGGGGAGAGGGTGGTCCCAATCTAGTGACTCACAGGTTAAGTCTCTAAGTAGTGCCTTACCCTTGATGGTGACAGGTGCTGCAAAGCCTAAGCCCGGGTTCACACCAGTGCGTTGCGAATTGAATGTCCGGTTTAGCTGCGCACAAAAAAGTCAGTTGTTCAGCGGTTTGTCAGCGTTTTAGGTGCGAATCAGCTGCAAATTCATTAGTAACCCCTGAAGTGTCTAATTAGAGTTGCTAATTTTGAGCTAGCCAATCACTTGTTATGATTTTGTCTGGCTGCTAATAAAAACTGTGATTTTTGTGTACACTTCCTGGTTGTCCAGGAGTCTATAGTGTGTGTTTTGTCTTTCTTTGCAAAATGTGTGCTGCTCTGCCTATGATAATGCCAACAGTTGTTGCTGCAACAGCAGCAATCTTGCTTGAAGTAGAGAATAGGAGAAGGATGAGGAGAAGAAGAAGATACTGGGTTCATCCCATCATTGCAAATCGTGAGGAGAGAGGCCAGTTCATAGTTACATAGTTACATAGTTAGCTAGGCCGAAAAAAGACACAAGTCCATCCAGTTCAACCATAAAAATAAAATAAATAATGAATAAAAATAAAATATATCGTACAATCCAATAAACCCCATTCTATACCCACAGTTGATCCAGAGGAAGGCAAAAAAAAACCCCAAAAGAGCATGCTCCAATCTGCTACAGCAGGGGAAAAAAATCCCTTCCTGATCCCCCTAGAGGCAATCGGATTTTCCCTGGATCAACTTTACCTATAAATGTCAGTACCCAGTTATATTATGTACATTTAGGAAAGTATCCAGTCCTTTCTTAAAGCAATCTACTGAGTTAGCCAGAACCACCTCTGGAGGGAGTCTATTCCATATTTTCATAGCTCTTACTGTGAAGAAACCTTTCCGTATTTGGAGATGAAATCTCTTTTCCTCTAGACGTAAGGAGTGCCCCCTTGTCCTCTGTGTTGACCGTAAAGTGAATAACTCAACACCAAGTTCACTATATGGACCCCTTATATATTTGTACATGTTGATCACATCCCTCCTTATTCTCCTCTTCTCAAGAGTGAATAAATTCAGTTCCTCTAATCTTTCCTCATAGCTGAGCTCCTCCATTCCTCTTATCAGTTTGGTTTCCCTTCTCTGCACTTTCTCCAGTTCCCCGATATCCTTTTTGAGAACTGGTGCCCAAAACTGAACTGCATATTCCAGATGAGGTCTTACTAATGATTTGAACAGGGGCAAAATGATATCTCTCTCTCTAGAGTCTATACCTCTCTTAATACAAGAAAGAGCTTTGCTTGCTTTGGAAACCGCAGCTTGACATTGCATGCTATTATTGAGCTTATGATGTACCAAAACCCCCAGATCCTTCTCCACTACAGATTCCCCCAGTTGTACTCCCCCTAGCATGTATGATGCATGCATATTCTTAGCCCCCAAGTGCATAACTTTACATTTATCAACATTAAACCTCATCTGCCACATAGTCGCCCAATTAGACAGAGCATTGATGTCAGCTTGTAAATTGGAGACCTCCTGTAAAGACGTTATTCCACTGCATAGCTTGGTGTCATCTGCAAAGACAGAAATGTTACTTTTGATCCCAGACCCAATATCATTTTATAAAGATATTAAAAAGTAAGGGTCCCAGCACTGAACTTTGGGGTACACCACTGATAACCTTAGACCATTCAGAGTAAGAATCATTAACCATGACTCTCTGAATTCTGTCTTTTAGCCAGTTTTCTATCCATTTACAAACCGATATTTCCAAGCCTGTAGACCTTACCTTACACATGAGCCGTGTGTGGGGAACTGTATCGAACGCTTTTGCAAAATCCAGGTATACCACGTCCACAGCCACGCCTCTGTCCAAGGTTTTACTTACCTCTTCATAAAAAGAAATCAGGTTTGTCTGACAACTTCTGTCTTTCATGAACCCATGCTGTCTGTTGCTTAAAATGTTTTTTTCCAGCAAGAACTCGTCTATGTGGTCTTTTAATAATCTCTCCAGTATCTTCCCAACTATAGAACTTAAACTAACAGTTCTATAGTTACTTGGTAAAGACTTTGTTCCCTTTTTAAATATAGGCACCACGTTCGCCCTGCGCCATGATCTTGATCTTGTATGGAGACCTCCGTGTGCATGAAGATACATTTTTCAATTTCACACGCATGTCAATAAGTAGGTGAGTAATTTTTCAGCAAAACCATACTTTATTTGCAGCCATTGATGTATACTATGTTTTATATTTTAAAGACACAAGTCCATCAAGTCTAACCTATGTGTGATTATGTCATTCTAAGATTATTGTAACTAATAAGCGTTGCCCACTCCCCCCCCCCCCCCCCCCCCCCCACAAAATACAAACTGAACATTATTTGAGCATGCAGCCAAAAAGGGCACAAAAAGAGTGTCAGCTAGCACTCCCCTCCTGGTGCAAACCAGGTCATATGCCCTTAACATGTGTATTGTGATATTTTACCCCCCAAACACCTTGTCCCCAAGTTTCTGGTGACAAGGTGCTTTGTGGGTGGTGGTGTTGCCACGCAGCTTTGTTGTGCATTTTTAGATCAGACAATTGTTATTGTTAAATTCAAAGGCCAGTGGTTTATTCTCTGTTGAAATGAGGACCCATGTGCAAAGGTTTTGTTTGTTTTAGGCCACTTATTTAACCATAATTATATTATAACGAAGGACGCATGCCTTGTTACCAGAAATAATGTCCTTAACCACTTACCTTACTATTTTTTAGACAGTAGGGACAAATGTTTATCACACATGTATGTATTATTTAATATTATTTGACTTCGTTTTGACGAATTGCTTGGATTAATCTCCCCTCGCTTGGAGCGTCAGAACACGTGCTACAGATCAAGTATCCAGCCTGCTGAAAGATTATTGATTACATTAAGGTAAGTTTCAGCACTGATGTCCTTTGTCATGTGATTTATTGACCATGTAATCGAATGTCTTTATAATTTTTCAAACCTGTGTATTTTCAAATATATGACGCAACAAAAAATGGTGGAATAAGTATTTATTCACGTATCCCAAAATAATAAAAAAATATAAAATTGACTCATGTATTAAACATAAATTAACTCTGAAATAATTTAAAAAATAAACTTACGGCCTCTTCCATAATTTTTTGGAAAAATGTGTCATCTTGGTCCTTAACCTTGAACAGACCTCATCACAGATTCTGATATGTTTTTTGGAAAGGGGCCTCATAGGAGTATTGAGTTGCGGAAGCTGGGTCATCACTGGCAGTGTGGGGAGCAGGCCTAGCCTCCCCATGTTGACTTGGCACATACATACCCTGGTTTTGGGGGGGGGGGGGCCTTATTGAAGGAATTGGGGATGGGATAGGGAAGGTTACTGTGTGGCACTTCATATCTGGAGATTTGCTTTTCATAACTTGAGGGATAGGATGGTGGATTATAGGGGTAAGGATGGTGTTGCTGCTCAGGATAGTGCATGTATCTTGGGTAGTTAAAGGGAGGTCTTGGTTGAGGCACATTTGGGAATTTAAATGCAGCTTCCTCCTGTGGATGGGAAAAGGAGTGCAGCACTTGTTCTATAGTTTTTCGCATTTCATAGTAATGCTCTGGGGGTACCTTTTTAATTAGTGGGACAAAACTGAGCGCCAGGATTGTATCGGGACATAAAAATGCATCCACATTTTCTGTAATGTTTTTTAACATTTCTATTAAGCGCTCACTTAGGTCAGGTTGGGATAGTGGTGGCACTTTGCCGGGCCGAACAATGTGTGCAGGAGCAGAGGGTGTCCCAGGGACAGCCTCTGCCACTGCACATTGTTCATCTGGATTAGTTTCCCAGAGATTGGAAGATGTTTGGATTAGTGATAAATCCTCTGTGCCTTCTGGAAATTCAATGGGTGCTTCGTCCTCTGTTGTTCTGGTTCATCATCAAAAACATCTTGCTCCTCCCAACTAGCTTCTGTCCTGTTTTAAATTGTAAAAATTGAATAAATTAACTAGGCATATTCATTGTTAAGAGATTGTGCGATACATAGATGATCTAGATGAAAACTTACTACCTCATCTCCACAATGGGTTGCAGAAAATCCTGGCAAACATATAGGGTACCCTAGGCGCCGGCCCCGAGCCACTCCTTGATTCTTTGAGGTGCCGCATATATTTTCTGTAAGCATCAGGCATGCTACGCCATCTTGTCTGTAAGTTGTGCACTGAAAAATATCAAACAACATAATTCAAATATTTTTTTTGTTTTTTAGGTACTTAGCAACAGGAAATGAATTTGGAAGTTTGCACTATGAATTCAAAGTTGGAAAATCAACTATAAGTGGCATTGTTAATGATACCTGCCTAGTCATATGGGAAGAACTGAAGGATATGGTTATGAAGAAGCCAAAAAAACAAGAATGGTTGAAGGTAGTGGAGCTATTCTGGGAGCGATGCAACTTCCCCAACTGTCTGGGAGCCATTGATGGGAAGCATGTCCGTATCCTCAATCCACCAGCTAGTGGGAGCCAATATTTTAATTACAAAAAATATTTTTCGTTGGTATTAATGGCAGTGGCAGACGCAAATTATACATTTATTTATATTGATGTGGGTTCTTATGGCAGCAGCTCGGATTCTAGTGTATTTTCACATTCCTCATTTGGCCGCATGCTGCGTGAGAATACACTAGACTTGCCCAATCATTCTCCCCTGCCCGGGACTACAGAGCCTCCCCTCCCACATGTATTTGTCAGAGATGAAGCGTTCGCGCTTTCGCAGCACATGCTCAGGCCTTTTTCAAGTCGCTCTCTGACAACAGAAAAAAGAGTGTTCAATTATAGGCTGACTAGGGCACGACGAGTAGTAGAATGTGCATTTGGTATACTATGCAATAAGTGGAGATTCATGCATACTTCTATAAACCTCAGTATTGATCATGCTATCAGTGCGATTAAAGCAGCCTGTGCACTGCACAACTATGTGCGTGAACGAGACGGCTATCTATTTGAGGATTCCCTGAGCCATAACATGGAGGCAGCACAGTGGAATGTTACTAGGGGCACCACTACTGGTACACATATTCTTGGGGAATTTCAAAAATTCTTTTAGTCACCAGCTGGGGAGGTGCCTTGGCAGATGAATTCTATTAAATCATAAAAAGTATGTATTTGTTAGCATTATATTATCATGCCTTTACAAAATGAAAAGTGTGCTGTATGAAAAATGTTTGCTGTAATTTTGGCCATGACAAATAAAAATTATGTTGATCACATTTGTGGTGTATATAATATATTGGTAACCTTACAAATTATAAGACAATGCATTTATTTAGGGACTCTTCCGTCGCTGTATAAAGCTGTTATGTGCACAATGTTTAGAGCATGTGGCCTGGTATAGATTTGGGGGTGACCATATGCTGTTTTTTACAATATAAGAAATGCAATAAATGTACACCATCAAAAAAATACAGGACAGCATCTACAGGTAGTGAAAGGGAAAAAAAAAAAAAACTTACATTTGTCAGCCTGAACTTGTGAAGAGCACATGCTCCACTCTGGCAAGAGGTTTCTGGCAATTTCCAGATGCCGGGTGTCATAAATCATCGGTTTCTCCCTCACAAGTCTTATCAACTCCTCACAACTGATGGATTCTTTCGCCTGCGGCGACTGTGATATCATAGGGGGCGGGGTCACCATGTGACATGAGCATGTGACCCCGTCCCCTTGTCCCTATATAAGTCACAACACAGCGCGTCTCTGCCATTCCGGCCAGAGAGAGCGACGAGTCAACATCGGAAGGAGAAGAAGAAGAAGAAGAGGAGGAGGAAGAAGAAGAAGAAGACAGCGCAGAAGGCGGCGACAGCGGCAAGAACAGAAGAGACCCCCGAAGACCCCCAAAGACCCCGAAGGCGGAACGAGACCCTCGTCGGCTCATGAAAGAGCTAGGTAAAAGAGCAGAAGAGAGCGGAGGAGTACGGCGAGAAGACCCCCCAAGACGGAAGAAGACACCCAGAGCTGTGCAATAAAATATTTGAAAAAAATTGTGTGTTTTTTTATTTACACTTTTACATACTCATTCACATAGGGTGGGGGGCCGGGATCTGGGGGCCCCCTTATTAAAGGGGGCTCCCGGATTCCGATAAGTCCCCGCCCGCAGACAATCCCGCCGGAAAGTCCGAGCGTGTGTACGCCGCATAACTCTCCCACTCTAGCAGAGTGTCTAAGGCCAAATATAGCAACTGCAGGGGAAGGACTGTTGCAAAATATGTGCACCCTCATGCGGTATTCTGTGATGTCTCTAGAGGGGTTGTTGTCCCTGAACCAGAGAAACTTCAGAAAGTTTTGGTGTTCTTCTTTAACAAGAAAGCAATAGAACATTTGCTGAATGTCTGTCATGAATGCAACTGAATCCTTGCAAAAGCAGAGAAGTACTCCTAATAGTCTGTTGTTAAGGTCAGGGCTAGAGAGAAGAACATCATTTAGAGAGACACTCTCATGCTTGACGCTGGAATCGAACACCACTCTAATCTGCCCTGGCTTCTTAGGGTGATAGACTCCAAATATGGGTAAGTACCAGCATTCCTCTGAGTCTTTGAGGTTCGGGGCTCAGCATGACCATTCTGGAATATTTTCTCTATGAAGAAAAGGAAATGTTCTTTCATCTATGGTTTCCTTTGAAGATTGTGTCTTAGGGAAGTGAGACGTTTATATGCTAGTTCTCTGTTGTTAGGCAAACATTGTCTTTGTGGTCTAAAGGGAAGAGGTGCAACCCAGCTATTAGTCACGTCTTTCTCCATACTTTTTTCCATGAAAAGAAAAGGACGACCATTCTCGAGGGTACTAGTGAGCAGGTTATTAACAGATGCCGGTTTGTGTGCACCTCCCAGGCAAACATCACCTATAATGACCCACCTGAGGTCCAGTTTTTGGCATATGGGCGTTTTGAGGACCGTTGATCAGTTTTCTTACTTTGTGGACTTACAAGATATCTCTCCCTAGGAGTAAGATTATCTGAGCCTGATCATCTAGTTCTGGTATGAGATGTTCTATGTGGTTCAAGTGAGTCTGGTGAGCTGCTGCATCTGGTGTGGGAATCTCTGATCTGTTGTCTGGCCTCTGGGTAGGCATGTCTTACCATCCATAGATTCAATTTGTAGGACATCAGCTCTTCTCCCCGCCGTTTCCACTGTACCCGCACAAGTCCTAAGAGAGTAAGGGCTGCTGGGGCCTTTAACCACCTTGCATCCAGGCCAATTCTGACATTTCTCTCCTACATGTAAAATTCATAATTTTTTTGCTAGAAAATTACATGGAACCCCCAAACATTATATATGTTTTTTTAGCAAAGACCCTAGAGAATACAATGGTGGTCGTTGCTTTTTATCTCGCACGGTATTTGCGCAGCAATTTTTCGAACGCGTTTTTTTCAGAAAAAAACTGTTTCATGCGTTAAAAAAAAAAACAGTAAAGTTAGCACAATTTTTTTACATAATGTGAAAGATGAAGTTATGCCGAGTAAATAGATACCCAACATGTCACGCTTCAAAATTTCATGCGCTTGTGGAATGGCGCCAAACTTTTGTATTTGAAAATGCCCATAGGCGACAGTTACAGAAGAGGTCTAGGGCTAGAATTATTGCTCTCGCTCTAACGTTCGTGGCGATACCTCACATGTGTGGTTTGAACACCGTTTTTATATGTGGGCGGGACTTACGTATGTGTTCGCTTCTGCGTACAAACTCACAGGGACAGGGGCGCTTTAAATTATTATTTTTTTTTTTATTATTGTTAATTTTACTTTTATTTTTTTAGTTTGACACTTAAAAAAAAAAATAATAATATTTGATTACTTTTATTCCTATTACAAGGAATGTAAACATCCCTTGTAATAGGAATATGGCACGATCGGACCTATAGCCTGGGAAGCCTAAAATCCCCCAAAAAAAAACGATCACGGCTTCCCAGCCGAGGCGGCGCCGTTATTTGAATGCAGAGGCCGGGTGTGACATCTTAACATCACGTCCGGCCTCCGAACGATCATAGAGACCCCGGATGATCACCATCCGGGGGCCGGCGGATCCTGTGTCCGACTCACCGATGGAAGCGGTGAGTCGGTAGAGGCACCGGAGGGCGGCCGGAGGGGGGGAACGTCCCCTCCTGCCGCCCGTAAGAACGATCAAGTGGCGGAACAGCCACTATGATCATTCTTATGGTGCAGGGAATTGCCGTCTGAAAACGGCAATATCTGAATGATGTCTGTAGCTACAGGCATCATTCAGATATACCCCCGGAAAGTAGAGGACGTCATATGACGTATAGTAGGCGCAAGGTGGTTAAAGTTTAGAATGTCAAAAAACACAGATCTAGCTAGTGACTTATTACTCTTATCATCCAAGATGACGTAGAGCTTGACTGCTTTGTCTCTGCGTCCTTTTGGGTAAACTCTCACTAGACAGATTAGAGCAGGATCTGCCACCTGTACTTCCTTTGCAGACTTCAGTGCACTGTGAAGTGATTGCTATGGCGTCTGTACTAGATTCTTTGGTCTCCCCGCCTTGTTTCTTGTCCCTATGAACAGGTGGGAAAGTTCTAGGAGTAGGCCTTGGGTGTAGAGATGTGTTGTGCTCTGTGCTGTCACATTCTGTACATTTGACACTGACCTTACAGTCTTTGGCGAAATGTGTGGACGAAGAGCAGCACTTGTAACAGATGTTGTTCTCTTTGAGGAAAGCTTTGTGATACTGAATGGTCTTTGTCCTAAAGGCTCTGCATTCCAGAAGAGGATGTGGCATCTTATGTAGAGGGCAGAACTTAGTAGGGTCGCTGTCTTGATCCTCTGGCTGAGGCTCTGCAAATCTGTGGGAAGAAATGTTAGTTTTGTGCACTGCTACTGGATTCTCTGAGTTTTTTAGGGCCAGAAGAAGTGGTATAAGACACTGGAAAAATTAAGCTGGGGTCATCTTTCATTCCTGCTTGTCTGTCTACAAAGTCCACAAACTCACTAAAGGGTGCAAAAGGCACATTGTGTTTTCATTTGTAGTTACAGCCATGAGTAATCCATCTTTCGTGTAACTCATAAGGAAGTTTTTGTGCTAAGGAGTTGAAACCTCTAGCAGAGTCAAGATAAGAAAGGCTAGGTAAGTCTCCTTCTGCTTTAGCAACTTGTAACTCCATACACAGGTCACTGAATTCTCTGAGTCTTTGGTAACCTCTGCTAGGTATTTTTGGTAAGTCTTCTATCCTTTTAAACAGTGTACTCTCTATAGCCTCTGGTGAGCCATAACATCTATCCAGTCTGTTTCAGATGTTTGTAAGGCCTATCTCAGGGTGGTTTATATTAATGTCTCTGATCCTTTTGGCATGTTCAGCAGAATCATTGCCAAGCCACTTTACAAGGAGTTCTATCTGTTCCCTGCAGGATAGATCTAGACCTTGAATGACACTCTGGAAAGAGGATGGCCACGCCCTGTAGTGTTGAGGGCGATCACTAAATTTGGCAAGTCCTTGGGTAACTAACTTGCGTTTGGCCAGGAACTTGGCAAAGTCTACAGTAGCCTAATTGGCATTGGGGTAACCCATGGTGTTTGATGTTTGTATGAAGGCTGGTTACCTTGTGGAGTAGAAGGTTTGGTTGCGACTGGAAAGTCTGGAACTCTGTCAGATTTTTCTTGCTTGTAGCACTGGGTTCTAAGGTCGTCTTATTGCTGCTTTATTTGATGTGACTCGCTGACGTCATGTTTAATTTCTTGTTGTGGGATGCTGCTTGGGTCACAGTGCTGGTAGACATAATCTGACGTGCGTTGCAAAGAATCTTGTTGGTCCTCCTCTAGACCCGGTATGCTGCCTACTCTTGGCTCATCGTAGACGGCTGCTTCTAAAGCTTCTGCGTCTGCAATGGCGGCAGCAGCATCTCGGTCCACTGCCAGCTTCTCCATGTTAGCTTCTAAGATAGCTTGCTGCAATTTACGAGATGCTTCCTGCTGGGCTAGCTGTTCCTGCAGGTGTATTTTTTCTGCTTCAAGGTGGGCCTTTTCTTTTTTCATCTGCAGCTCTTGTTCTGCGAATGGGGCCCTGGCTCTTTCTGCTTCGGCTTTCGAACAGGCGATAGCTGCTGCATTTGCGACACATGACTTAGATGAGCTTGCTCGTGATCGTGTTTTATAAGAAGATGTCCCACTGTGAGACATGGTTGTGGGGAAGAAGCTGTCTTGCTGTATAGAGACCATTCTAGTATCGATGCTGCTTGACAGAGCGCGTCTCTGTGTAGCGTGGCTGCTTGCTTCACCTGCCGCGGGCCTGTTTCTACTGCGTAGCCCTGGGCTGTACAGACTTCCGAAGTCCGCTTATCTTCCCTTCAGAGGTCAGCTTAAAAATGTCACTGTTCTGTCTCTAGGGCAGATAGCCGAACCTGCTTGTCCCATAAACTTCAGATACCATATTTCTTTGATATCAGTTTTATTAGAACAAGCCAGGTGAAACTATAAAATAACAGAAATAGACCTCAATACGTACAATATTGCATACAATACAGCATACATTGCAGAAACAACGATATACAATACAAGATGTGATAGTAAAAACATACTTTTTAAGTTCTCTAAGGGGTGATGGCGATACATTGAGAAATACATGTGTTGCTTCCTGAGTATCTTCTCAAAGAATGGTGGCTGCTTCACTTCCTGTGAAGATTCTACCCAGAATTCCCTGCTTACTAACAACTTCCTTAATTACACATACAAAAAATCTAATAAAGCAGAACAACTGCAGCAATACCAAAAAGGAACGCTAGATGGAGCCTGCACACCACTTATGATTGTCTTATGTAAATTACACACTTTACATGTAAATTTAACAACACAGGCACAAATAACCAGCATAAACATCTGGTGGACAGAACATAATGTCTGTCAACAAGGTACTTTTTCAATAGCAATATCAGTGTAGCTTTCCTGCCCCTGGGCTGGTTAAATTTGGTATATGGCTCTGCTGTAGCCAGCTGAGCTGCAATTTTCTTGTTAGGTCTGATCAAGTTCATCCCTAAACCTGGGGGGGTTGATTTCTGTCTGCCTCTGGAAGTATGTTCCAGAAATATTGTGGGAGGGTCGGTCACTGGATTATGCATATTTATTTGACCTCAGTCAATCCCTAGGTAGGAGGCTCAGAATGTGTGGCTGGAGAGAAGATAATTGTTTTGGAGGGTCTGATCAGAACCTTCTCTCCTGGGGTTTCATTGTCAGCCTTGCTTGAGTTCAGTTTCCCCAGATGACAGGGGAATGTTAGGTAGATGAGGACAGAATGAGGGGTTCTGTAATCCATTGGGAGAACTTGGCAAGGCTGACAACACTGGGAATTCAGTGCAGCAGGGGCATCATTTTTACATGCCTGCAATAACTTGGCATCATGGACAACCAAATAATATGGTTTATATGACGTCTTAGTGGAATGTGGATGTGGCCATATAGTGGTAACAGTAATGCCGCGTACACACGTACGGACTTTTCCCGGCGGACCTAAGTCCAGCGGACAATCCGCTGGACTTTCCCGCTAGGTACGCTGGACTAAAAAGCGAACGGACTTGACCACACACGATCACGCAAAAAGTCCGGCGGTTCACGCGATGACGTACAGCACGTACGACGGGACTAGAAAACGAAAAATACTAGAAAAATACTTGCTACTGAGCATGCGTCCTTTTTGGTCCGCCGGACCATACTACACACGACCGGATTATCCGCTGGACTGCCAAGTCCAGCGGATAATTTGAAAACAAAACTTGAAACTTTAGTCCGCCGTACTTTGGCCAAAAAAAGTCCGCCGGCGCCCACACACGAGGGGATTATCCGCTGGACTTCGGTCCAGCGGATAATCCCGCGGGATAGTCCCTTCGTGTGTACGCGGCATTAGAGAGGCTTAAAGGGGTATAGTTAGAAAAACCTTTGCCTACTCTGATTTGGGTCAATATTGCATAATACACAGTGTGCGGTCGTCAGGAGTGCATAATGTTTTGAGTGCAGGGATCAGGGTGTTTTTTGTATTAAATACAGGGGTCATGAGCAAGTAACATACAAAATGCTGTGGTCAAGAGTGCACATATCAGAAGTGTGTAACACACAGATTGTAGAGGTCAAAAATAAGTATTGCCCATAATGCAGGATAATAAGTGCTGCTGCAGCATATTAGTTTAAAGATATTTTACTTTGGCTTTTGGCTTTAATGTGAGCCACAGTCTGGCACCAATTTCTTCTCCTCCTGTTTGCCAGGTTCTTCATGTAGGTGTCCAAAGGCATTCTCCCTGGTTTCCACTTGACGTCCACTTGGCAATCGTCTGTCCAGATTCCAAAATGGCACTGCCCAGGCAGGTGCCTGGTGCAGCAAGGTTACCATGAATGTACAGGCGTGCCGCAGCTGGTGCCCAGCTATAATATTCTTGAATATAGATGGGCAATTGCCTAGTAGGCCTCTGCACTGTGCATTGTTTATTGTGGGCTGCCGGGGATGCATGTTTCAATTTGAGAGACCCTTTGAAATGTTGACCGATGTATGGTACTCATCACAATAGTTTATTCCTTGCAGGCCTGTCATACCATACCACTATTATCCCTATGTTTCACCATGACCAGATCTATGGAGGTGCTGGAGTGGGCTGTGCTCCCCAAATTACTGTTGTACCCCCCCCCCCCCCCCCCAAAGCACCCTGATCAACCAGCCTCCTTCCTGGATGCTCTGGCTGGCCGCTGAGCTCCTTTTGCATTGCAGCACAGCACACAGCTCCACCTTCTCCTCCCTACACTACACACAGTTGAGATCAAATTCCTTTACATTTAGCCTTAAACTGCACATGTGTAGCTGGCTACTGCAGCTACACTGCTGTTCTGACCAGCAGTGCCATCTTAATAGCCTCATGGGCCCCTGGGCAAAGTAATGCACTGGGGCCTCTACCAGGGAGATGGTGACCTGTGGCACTCTATGCGAGCTGCCACAAAAATTGGGTGTGGCTAACATATGATACATATTGCGTGTGACTTTTTTGTCTGATTAGAAACTACAAACACAATCAGAGAATTATCTCAAAATATATTCACCACCTGTACACACTGTCCCACCCTCTCTACACAATGTCCCCTTTGTACACTGCCCCTCTTTTCCTTTGTATTCATTTACAAAAGAAAAAAATTCACAATGCAGTTCAGGGAGGGGGTGGACTTTGGTGAAATTTCGGGAGTCTAAACCCCTGATGTCGCACTTTAGGGACAAAAAAAAGGGACTGGGGATGGACACAGGTTGCCCAATCCTTTTCTATGCAGCCTCAGATGCACTAGAGATGATTGAATAGTAAGCACACTGAGGCTTCCTGTTCATTCACAAATGGAAGCATAATAAGACTCGCTGTGCACATTAACCGGTTCCCGACCGCCACACGCTGATATACGTCGGCAGAATGACACGGGTGGGTAAATGGACGTACCAGTATGTCGCTCCCCGTGCCCGTGCCAGTTGGATTCATTAGAGGATCAATCAGTCCCCAGGGCCAGACCAATGATTTATGGTCTGGACCTGCTGATTGGTCCTAACGAATGGAAACCTTCCCCTGTCTGTGTAAGTGTAAACACAGACAGGAGGAAGTGATGTAATCTCTCCTCGTGGAGTCTTTTCGATTCCAGTGAGAGGAGAGAGAACATCTAACCGTGAGTTGCACAACACTACACTAACACCAGTACACACAGGTACACTTTCCACCCCCCCCCCCCCCCCAATCACCCCTGATTGCTCCCTCCCTGTTAACCCCTTCATTCCCTGTCACTGTGTCACCAATTGCAGATTTCAGATTTTTCACTGATCATTGCATTGGTGTCATTTGTGACTGTAAGTGTTAGGGCAGTTAGTAGTAGGCCCCGTTAGGTCTAGATTACCCCCTAAACACCCCTAAACCCCCCTAATAAAGGTTTAACCCCTTGATTGCCCCAGTTAACCCTTTTACCCCCTGTTGCCAGTGTCACTAATCGATCACCGTATTTGTGTCACAGGTGACGCTAGTTAGCCAGTTAGTTGATTTGTTTCACTGTCAGGTTTTTATAGCGTCAGGTACCCCCATATATTACTTAATAAAGGTTTTAACCCCCTGATTGCCCCCTAGTTAACCCTTTCATCCCCTGTCCCCAGTGATCACCGTATTAGTGTTACGGGCGATGCTGGTTAGTTAGTTTTTTATAGCATCAGGGTACCCGCCGTATATTACCTAGTAAAGGTATAACTCCCTGATCGCCCGGCGGGTTATATCAGTTAGGTTTTAGCATCAGTAAGGGTCTGCATCACCCCAGGCAGAGTCAGATTAGTGCCAGTAGCGCCCACGCATTCACCATACACCTCCCTTAGTAGTATAGTGTCTGAACGGATCGATATCTGATCTGATCAGATCTATACTAGCATCCCCAGCAGTTTAGGGTTCCCAAAAACGCAGTGTTAGCGGGATTAGCCCAGATACCTGCTAGCACCTGCGTTTACCCCCTCCGCCCAGCCCAGCCCACCCAAGTGCAGTATCAATCGATCACTGTCACTTACAAAAACACATAACTGCAGCGTTTGCAGAGTCAGGCCTGATCCCTGTGAACGCTAACAGTTTTTTTGATAGTGTTTGAATCAGTCGCTGACAGTCAGGAGCTCTTTTTCCTGTCTCACTAGTGTACCAGTAAATTTAGAGACCAAAATGTCAAATCAAAGGTACACTAGTGAAGAGGCCTACACGTTTCTGAGCATGACAGATAGTGAAGAGGAAGTCACTCATCTGTCAGATTCAGGCTCATTATACAATCTTGTAGACAGCAGCGGCACCCTGACAGATAGCTCTGACGACGGAGTTGTGGTCCCTGCCAAGGTCAGGCGTACCTGACCACGTTCTTCTGCTGATGTTGAGGTGCAAGAACCGCAGGGCTCTCGTATGGAGCAGAGAGCCAGTACTGGTGCCGCTCATCCTTCTGGTGAACCTAGTACACCCTGGTCATAGTCAAACCAGCACTGCAGTAACATGTGGTGACGTGGCGAGTCACATAAGTGCAGTTCAAGCTGGTGAGGTGGCTAGCACAACTAGTGTCCTGCAGCCACCAAGAAGACATAGACAGGCCCTTCGAGCCCATAGTGCCCTTCCTGCTGCATTTGCCAATCCTAATTGGGAGCCCACCACTTCTGCAGCACCCGTACTTCCCCCAGTCACTGGCCAACCTGGAATTCAGGTGAAAACAGTTGATTTTACGTCACTTGATTTTTATTCGCTGTTTTTCACGGAAGATCTCTATAGATCTATTGTGGACCAAAGCAATTTGTATGCTGGTCAATTCATCGCTGCTAATCCCCATTTGACCCTTGCCAGAGATTGGAAACTTATTACGGTTTAGAGAATTTAAGACCTTTCTGGGCCTATCCCTCCTCATGGGCATAACTAAAAAGAGTGCGTTACGGTCATATTGGTCCACTGACTAGTTCACCATATGCCCGTGTTCTCTGCCTCCATGACCAGGGCACGATACGAGCAGATCTTGCCTGGATACGATCAGCTCTACAAAATTCGGCCCCTCGTAAACCACTCAACCAACAGTTTGCAGCCTTGTTTACTCCCGATCAAGTTGTCTGCATTGATGAGTCCCTGATTAAGTTTCTGGCCGCTTGTCTTTCAAACAGTATCTTCCCAGCAAGCGTGCCAGATATGGGGTCAAGATGTATAAGCTCTGTGACAGGGCCACATGTATACAAATAGTTTTATGGTTTACGAGGAAATAGTCACGTAGAGCCAGAAAACCGCCCAGATTACATAGGGAGCACTTGTAAGATTGTGTGAGACTTGGTGTCACCCTTATTCGGAAAGGGGTACCACTTGTATGTGGACAATTATTACATGAGCGTGCCACTTTTTAGTCACTTGTTTGATCATGGAATTGGTGCATGTGGCAGCATACGATCTAATCGCCGGGGCTTACCCCAGCGGCTTGTAGATTCCCGTCTTAGGCTGGGGGAGAGAGCCTGCTTGAAGTGTAATAATTTGCTCGCTGTGAAGTGAAGGGATAATCGGAATGTTTTTGTTCTGTTCTCCCTTCACGCAGACATGATGATCCAAATTCCTATGGTGACTGGTGTTGTGGAGAAACCCCTCTCTGTAAACGAATATAACCTTAATATGGGTTAAATTCCAGGAAGAGATCATCACAGCCCTTCTGTTTCCAGACGGTGCTGTGGCCCAACCTGCTCGGATAAGGGTCTGATATGGATTTGGGGGGGACCCCCATGCCGTTTTTTTCGGCGTAGGGATTCCCCTTTAAATCCATACCAGGTGACGGGGCTAGCGAGGTGTCAATCTCGCCGATCGAGGCGGCGGCATTGACTTCCTTCGCTAGTCCTGTCTACCTGGAGTCACGTTCTTGTGGGGCAAGTCCATTCATTTCAAAAGTCCCGCGGACTAGCACACAGACGAGCGGATTGTACGCTGGACTGCCGAGTCCGGCGGATATTCTTACTAAGTCCGCCGGACTTTTGGGAAGAAAAAGTCTGCCTGAGCCCACACACGGCGGATTGTCCGATCGTGTGTATGGGGCATTAGGGTGTAAATTTTTGATTTCACTCCTCACTACCTATCACAGTTTTGAAGGCCATAAAATGCCAAGATAGCACAACCCATTTTGGAAAGAAGACACCCCAAGCTATTTAATAAGAGGCATGTTGAGTCCATGGAATATTTTATATTTTGCCACAGTTGTGGTAAAATTACAAATTTTTTCTTTTTGCACAAAGTTGTCACTAAATGATCTATAGCTCAAACATGCCATGGGCAGAAGTGAAATTACATCTCAAAATACATTCTGCTGCTTCTCCTGAGTACGGGGATACCACATGTGTGAGACTTTTTGGGAGCTTAGCTGTGTACAGGACCCTGAAAACCAAGCACCGCCTTCAGGCTTTCTAAGGGCGTAAATTGGTGATTTCACTTCCTCACTACCCATCATAGTTAGGAGGCCCTGAAATGTCCAGATAGCACAACCCCCCCCCCCCCCCCAAATTATCCCATTTTGGAAAGAAGACACTTCAAGCTTTTTGCTGAGAGGCATGCTGTGTCCATGGAATATTTGATATTTTGCCACAAGTTTCGAGAACATTTTTTTTTTTTTTTACACAAAGTTGTCACTAAATGATATATTATTCAAACGTGGCATGGTTATATGAGGAATTACACCCCAAAATACATTCTGCTGCTTCTTCTGTGTACGGGGATACAGGGGCGTACCTAGTGCATTTGGCACCCGGGGCGGATCCTATATCTGGCACCCCCCACCTTAAAACGTAAAAACACCCCACTGTGCTCCCTGCATACCTCTGCATCCTTAAATATCTCTTTGTCACTACTGTGTACATTACACACCCCCTGCACCTCTGGACCCCTTTATATTACACAGCACCCTGCACCTCTGGACCCCTTTACATTACACAGCACTCTGGACCCCTTTACATTACACAGCACCCTGAACCCCTTTACATTACACAGCACCCTGCACCTCTGGACCCCTTTACATTACACAGCCCTTGCACCTATGGACCCCTTTACATTACACAGCACCCTGCACCTCTAGACCCCCTTTACATTACACAGCACCCTGCACCTCTAGACCCCTTTACATTACACAGCACCCTGCACCTCTGGACCCCTTTACATTACACAGCACCCTGGACCCCTTTACATTACACAGCACCCTGCACCCCTTTACATTACACAGCACCCTGCACCTCTGGACCCCTTTACATTACACAGCCCTTGCACCTCTGGACCCCTTTACATTACACAGCACCCTGCACCTCTAGACCCCTTTACATTACACAGCACCCTGCACCTCTAAACCCCTTTACATTACACAGCACCCTGCACCTCTGGACCCCTTTACATTACACAGCACTCTGGACCCCTTTACATTACACAGCATTCTGGACCCCTTTACATTACACAGCACCCTGCACCCCTTTACATTACACAGCCCTTGCACCTATGGACCCCTTTACATTACACAGCACCCTGCACCTCTAGACCCCCTTTACATTACACAGCACCCTGCACCTCTAGACCCCTTTACATTACACAGCACCCTGCACCTCTGGACCCCTTTACATTACACAGCACTCTGGACCCCTTTACATTACACAGCACCCTGCACCCCTTTACATTACACAGCACCCTGCACCTCTGGACCCCTTTACATTACACAGCCCTTGCACCTCTGGACCCCTTTACATTACACAGCACCCTGCACCTCTAGACCCCTTTACATTACACAGCACCCTGCACCTCTAGACCCCTTTACATTACACAGCACCCTGCACCTCTGGACCCCTTTACATTACACAGCACTCTGGACCCCTTTACATTACACAGCATTCTGGACCCCTTTACATTACACAGCACCCTGCACCCCTTTACATTACACAGCACCCTGCACCTCTGGACCCCTTTACATTACACAGCCCTTGCACCTCTGGACCCCTTTACATTGCACAGCACCCTGCACCTCTAGACCCCTTTACATTACACAGCACCCTGCACCTCTGGACCCCTTTACATTACACAGCACCCTGCACCTCTGGACCCCTTTACATTACACAGCACCCTGCACCTCTGGACCCCTTTACATTACACAGCACTCTGCACCTCTGGACCCCTTTACATTACACAGCACCCTGCACCTCTGGACCCCTTTACATTACACAACACTCTGGACCCCTTTACATTACACAGCACCCTGCACCCCTTTACATTACACAGTACCCTGCACCTCTGGACCCCCTTACATTACACAGCCCTTGCACCTCTGGACCCCTTTACATTACACAGCACCCTGCACCTCTAGACCCCTTTACATTACACAGCACCCTGCACCTCTAGACCCCTTTACATTACACAGCACCCTGCACCTCTGGACCCCTTTACATTACACAGCACCCTGCACCTCTGGACCCCTTTACATTACACAGCACCCTGCACCTCTGGACCCCTTTACATTACACAGCACCCTGCACCTCTGGACCCCTTTACATTACACAGCACCCTGCACCCCTTTACATTACACAGCACCCTGCACCTCTGGATCCCTTTACATTACACAGCACCCTGCACCTCTGGACCCCTTTACATTACACAGCACCCTGCACCTCTAGACCCCTTTACATTACACAGCACCCTCCACCTCTGGACCCCTTTACATTACACAGGACCCTGCATCTCTGGACTGGACACCTGTATGTTACACAGACACCCCCCTAACAGCTCTGGGCCCCCTTGCATGTTACACATATCCGCCTACAATACAGACCCCCCTACAGTGCAGACCCCCCCCTTCAGTACAGACCCCCCTACAGTGGAGACCCCCCTACAATGCAGAGCCCCCCCTTCAGTACAGACCCCCCTACAGTGGAGACCCCCCCCCCTACAGTACAGACCCCCCCTACAGTACAGACCCCCCCTTCAGTACAGACCTCCCCTACAGTGGAGACCCTTCCCCTCTACAATGCAGACCCCCCTACTACAATGCAGCCCCCCCTTTAGTACAGAGTGACCCCCCCTTCAGTACAGACCCCCCCTACTACAATGCAGACCCCCCTACGACCCATAATGTACCTTGGGCTCGGGAGTGTCAGCGCGGGACTGTGTAGACTACAAGGAGGAGGGGGAGGCGGAGCCGGTGGCTTCACTCTGCTCGGCTGTATGACACAGCCGAGGCAGTTCAGAGCCGCGCAGAGCGGAGAGCGGCGAACACCCTCCCCCTCCTCTCACCTCACCTGCCGCTGCCAGGCTGCCTGTCACTCACCGCGCCGCTGCTCGGCGCGCTGTCCCCGCTTCCATCGCGGAGGGGGGCGCCGGCCTGACACCCCCCCAGTGTGTGGCACCCGGTGCGGCCCGCCCCCCCGCACCCCACTTAGTACGCCACTGCAGGGATACCACATGTTTGAGACTTTTTGTGAGCCTAGTCGCATACAGGACCCCAAAAACCAAGCACCGTCCTTCGGGCTTTCTAAAGGCGTAAAATTGTGATTTTACTCCCCACTACCTAGCACAGTTATGGAGGCCCTAAAATGTCCAGATAGCACAGAGGCATGGTGAGTATTTTGCAGATCTCATTTATTTTTGAAAATAAAGAAAGAAAAGGAAAATGTATTTTTTATTCTCTCAAAATTTCAAAACTTTGTGACAAAAAGCGAGATCTGCAAAATGCTCAACATGCCTCTCAGAAAATAGCTTGGGGTGTCTACTTTCCAAAATGGGGTAATTTGGGGGATTTTGTGCTATCTGGGCATTTCATGGCCTCCAAAACTGTGATAGGTAGTGAGGAGTAGTGAGAACTACCATAGCACCCACGTGGGTCGCTATGGGGACAGCAGCCGAGTGGGGCCCGGTGAGTGGCGTTGCTAGGCGGGTGTGAGCCGCACCAGGTGACACCCGCCAGAGGGGTGACACCCTTGGGTAGCGGCAGTCGCACCACTAACACCACTCGCTGCCCTGATTAGCTGTGCGTCGCGCTGCTGTGTCCCTCAGCGGAGCGGACTGAAGCCGCCTCTCCTCCTCTCTGTTTACATCCACAGAGGAGGAGGAGCCTGCACTCGAGGGACACACACCGCTGTATGTATCTGGAGACTATCAGCGCTGTTCTGAGGTATGTAAAGGGGGGCTTCTATACTGCTGGGGGGGTCTGTACTACTGAGGGGAGTCTGTACTACTGAGGGGGGTGTCTGCACTGAGGGGGATGTCTGCACTGGGGGGGTGGTCTGCACTGGGGGTGTGTGTGCACTGCTGGGGGGGTCCTGCACTGAGGGGGGTGTCTGCACTGGGGGGGGGTCTGTAATGCTGGGGGGTCTGCACTAGGGGGTGTCTGTACTAAGGGGGTGTCTGCACTGCTGGGGGGGTGTCTGTACTGAGGGGTGTCTGTACTGCTGGGGGGTCTGCACTGAGGTAGGGGGTGTCTGTATTGATGGGGGGGTCTGCACTTGGGTGGGGGTCTGTACTGATGGGGTATGCACTGAGGTGGGGGGTGTCTGTACTAATGGGGGGGTCTGTACTGATGGGGGGGTGTCTGTACTAATGGGGCTCTGCACTGAGGGGGGTCTGTAATGCTGGGAAGGACTGCACTAGGGGGGCTGTCTGTACTAAGGGGGGTGTCTGCACTGCTGGGGGGTGTTTGTACTGAGGGGTGTCTGTACTGCTGGGGGGGGGGGGGTCTGCACTACTGAGGGGAAGTCTGCACTACTGAGGGGGGAGTCTGAACTACTGAGGGGGGAGTCTGCACTACTGAGGGGGGTCTGCACTGAGGGGGTGTCTGTATTGCTGGGGGGTGTCTGTACTAAGGGGGTATCTGCACTGCGGGGTATCTGCACTGAGGTAGGGGGTGTCTGTACTGATGGGGGTCTGCACTGATGGGGGGGTCTACACTTGGGTGGGGGTGTCTGTACTGCTGGGGGGGTCTGCACTGAGGTGAGGGGTGTCTGTACTGATGGGGGGTCTGTACTGAGGGGGGTCTGTAATGCTGGTGAGGTCTGCACTAGAGGGAGGTGTCTGTACTAAGGGGGGTGTCTGCACTGCTGGGGGGTGTCTGTACTGAGGGTGTCTGTACTGCTGGGGGGTCTTCACTGAGGTAGGAGGTGTCTGTACTGATGGGGGTCTGCACTTGGGTGGGGGTCTGTACTGATGGGGGGTGTCTGTACTGAGGGGGGTCTGCACTGAGGGGGGTGTCTGTACTGCTGGGGGGTCTGCACTGAGATGGGGGGTGTCTGTACTGATGGGGGGGTCTGCACTAAGGTGTGGGGTGTCTGTACTGAGGGGGGTCTGTAATGCTGGTGAGGTCTGCACTAGAGGGAGGTGTCTGTACTAAGGGGGGTGTCTGCACTGCTGGGGGGTGTCTGTACTGAGGGGTGTCTGTACTGCTGGGGGGTCTTCACTGAGCTAGGGGGTGTCTGCACTTGGGTGGGGGGTCTGTACTGATGGGGGGTGTCTGTACTGAGGGGGGTCTGCACTGAGGGGGGTGTCTGTACTGCTGGGGGGTCTGCACTGAGATGGGGGGTGTCTGTACTGATGGGGGGTCTGCACTAAGGTGGGGGGTGTCTGTACTGATGGAGGGGGGTCTGAACTGAGGTAGGGGGGGTGTCTGTACTGATGGGGGGTCTGCACTGATGGAGGGGTCTGCACTGAAGGGGGAAGTCTATACTGAGGGAGGGGCATCTATATTGATGGAGGGGGTCTGTACTTAGTGATGCCCCATGTGCACCTGGGCAGTGCCCAGGGGTGCCCGTTCGATAAGACGGCCCTGCTATCCAAGGAATTTCACAGATCAAACCTGCAACATAGTAGCCAGCTACACACTGTGCAGATTGTGGCTGTGTGTGATCTCAGCTGTGTGTACTGTGGGAAGGAGGAGCTGTGATGAGAAAGGAGTTCTGCTCGCAGTGATCCCTTTCCTTTGTCTCTCCAGTGGTGAGCCCTGTCCTCTGCCTCTCCAGCGGCAACCCCTGTCTTCTGCCCTACCAGCAGTGACCCCTGTCCTCCACCCTGCTGACCCCTACGCTTGGCTCTGCTGACCCCAGTCCTCTGCCCTACTGACCTCCTGTACACTATTCAACCAATTCCTGTACAATCCCCTGCTGACCTTCCATCCTTTGCCCTGTTGACCCCAGAGGCGGCCCCTGTCCATAAGGGGTGCTGCTCCCCTAATCCATGCGCCTAACCCCTAATCTACATGCAGGGCGCCGGACGCATGGATTCCAATGGATTTTTTTTTTTTTTAGAAGCACGTAATTAGAGCCTGAGGCTCTAATTGGCTTTAAAAAAAGGGTGGGCTTGGGGTGCAGAGCACTGTGTCCCGAGCCCACCCAGTTGTGTCATAATAGCGAATTAATATTAATAATTAATATTCTTCCTGATTCTCCTCCAGGCCAATGAGGAAGTGGGTCCTGAGACCTGTCACCCGGCCAATAGGAGAAGCGATCCTATTGGCCGCCGAGGAGGAGGAGGGAGGAGACTCAGGGGAAGCCACAGTGAAGCCCGGGAGGAGGAGACACAGGGTGAAGCCACCTCCTGGAGAAACCGCTGCCCGCGACCTAGATGGGGTAGGTGCGGGGCTGGTTACTGACCCAGCCAACACCGCTGCCCCTATTGGTTATTAGAAATTGCTAACCGTATTCCCTGCCCTGCTGACCCCCTGTACACGGCTCTGTTCACCTCCCATTCTCTGCCCACCCCCCCTACATTTTCTACTACGCCCCCACATCAGACAGGCTAGATCCGGTGTTCTGTCAAAAACTGTCCCCCCATCGGATAATGTCTGCCCCGTACTGCGCAGGTGCATCGCTTGCGCAGTAGGGAGGACAAGGAGACTCCGAAAGTCTCCGAAGATGAACAGCGCCTGCGCAATTGCTAGTACCTTCTGCCGAGTTCAGGTTCAAGCCCCACAATGCAAGTGGACATACGGTAGCACTTAGTGACAGGGCCCCTCTCGGGCTCGCTTTGCTCGCCTCGCTTCGCTCGCCACGCTTCGGGCACGGCTTCGCTCTGCAATTTTTTATTCTAACTCTATGTCCACTTGGATGGTGGGGCTTGAACTGCAGGCGCCGTTCAACTTCAGAGACTTTCCTTGTCCTCTGTACTGCCCAAGCGCAGTACAGGGCGGACACTATACGACGAGGGACAGTATTCGACAGTACACCGGCTCTGTTTCACCATCATCGTTCCATCAATGTTATTTATTTATTTTTGTGTCCTTTTTTGGGCATGATTATAGATGTCTAAAACAGAATAAATAAAAACGTCCCCATATTGATATGTTTCCTGGCCTTGAATATTGATTCAATTGATTTCCTGTTTATTAGTAAAAATTATCCTGAAGTATAGTTAGATAAGGAGGTGTAAAAGACACGACTAGGTAGACCTTTGGGCCTGTGGTTAGCACATTGTACAAAGAACAGTCTCTGATGATGATGTGCTGAGCTCAGGGCACGCGCACAGCAGCAATCCATAACGGAGACGGATCGGGGGCGTGCATGGCACTGCGGGAATGCGCTGATCACTCTCTGGGCTTTTGCCCTAATGCGGAGCTCTGCCTGCCTGTCACATACGCACTACACGGCTCAGACACAAGACATCCTATTCAAGATACTGAAAGGGAAATTAAGTTCTCATCTAGAGCATCCAGCCTAGCAGAGGGCGTGAAAGAGAGACACCCACCCAGAGCACAGCCTGAGCCAGGCAGCAGCTGCTTACTACTGCATCCTTCTCAGCACCAGTGACAGCTGTGCCCGGATTTCTCTGCCTATCATCATGCGCTCCTATTTCTAAAGAAAGCATCATCATCGCCCTAAACAAATGTATTAGGCAACTGGATCTGGTCTCTGCACCACCCATCCTGCAAGCTACAGCCACTTCATCATCACAGCATCATCACCACCATCCATAGTGGTGGATCCAGAAGAAGAAGGAGGACATCTGGAGCCAGCCTCATCCCAGGGCCTGCACATCATCACCACCATCCAAGGAAAGCCGGTCGGTGAGATGACAGGTCAGCACTGCGGCTCTAGGTGGGAGGGGGCTCCTTATTATAGTCTAGGGTTGTCACTGAGCCTTGACATTCATACTGCAAAATGTAGATTTGTGTGTGCTAGCAGATTCAGAATCAATGTTCCTATAGCTATTAATGTTTCTTTGTGTGCATGCTAGCCCTTGCTCTCATCTTTCTCTGTCTTTGTGTGCTGACAGCTGAATAGACTTCACACTACACAGCCTCCTTCTGCTCCCCTGCACTGCTAGTGTACAGTTCCAGCTCTTATTATGTGTCACTTGTGCCCAGCAAAAGCTTATCAGTCGCTTAAGATGTCCTACCTACCCTGTATGGATGCACCAGGTTATACCGTCCTTATTCATGGACTGCATTACCACATATCTAAACCCAAGAACACAAATTTCTAGTATTGCAACTTACTGGGTAGAAGGAACCACCGCTCCAGGTCACTAGATGTGATGGCTGCATTCGTTTTTTCATTCTTCCCCCCTCTTTACTTTAACCTGGTAATTCTGTGATTAACACATTTCCTGTCCTAGGGTGACAACAGTACTGAGTAGTGTTGTCATCCTAGGAGTGTGTTAGGACTACATAACACCTCCCTTGCCCATAACAGGGGAGGAGTTTTGCAGTCCACCAAGCTCGCAGGAAACAATGCTAACTGATAGCTAGCAGTCCAGAGGCAGAGAGTACAGGAAGTGATCAGCTCACAAGATTTCTCGCTGGATGAATAGCTTTTTTTCATTTTTTTCAAATTCAAACAGATAGAATAATAAAAAACTTTCAATGTCATATTTTACTGACCAAAAGGGTTTAATCAGTGGCATCCCATCTATTAGGGGCGCACGGGTGCCGTCCATCCTGGCACCCGGGCGCCTAATCTACATGTAGGCCGCTGGACAAATGGATTCCAATGGGGGGGGGGGGGTTTGAAGCATGCAATTAGAGCCAGAGGCTCTAATAGGCTTCAAAAAAGGTGGTCTCGGAGCGCAGAGCACTGCGCCCAAAGACCACCCAGTTGTGTGACAATAGCGAATGAATATTTGCTATTATCACACTGATTCTCCTCCCGGCCAATCAGGAAGCGGGTCGTGAGAACCGTTTCCCAGTTGGCCAAAAGGAGAAGCCATCCTATTGACCTATGAGGAGAAAAGAGGAGGAGGAGACGTACGGCTGAGGTGAAGCATGGTTAGTCCGACTGACGGAGCCAGGGCACGGAAGAGACTGAGGGGGGAAGCTGCCGCCGTGCTATGCTTTCAAATAATTCTCCAACTCTACATATCAGTAATAAAACACTATCAAATTCAGTTTGGATATTTTTATTTAACACCACTTTCTTAAATATTGTCTAATTTAAATAGACTCCAGGAAACAGTGAACTCATAGATAAAATCAAAGAACCAGATATAAAACAGTACCTAGTTATTCCTTAGCTATCAAATCCCTTCTGGTCTGTTACATTTTCCATTGAAAGCTCTTTATTATATAACATACATAATAAAGAGCTTTCAATGGAAACAAGTGCAAAGAAAAATAGCTGTTCATCCAGCCAGAAATCTTATTCCCAGAAGTCTTGGTGGACTACAAAACACCTCCCCTTTTCAGTAGATCAGAGGGAGTTATGTAGTTTTAACACACTCCCTGTCCTAGAGTGTCAAGTTTGCGCAGTACGGTTGTCACCCTAAACAGGAAGTAAGTTATTGTCAGGATTACCAGGTTAAAATAAAGGGAAAAAAATTGTGAAAATGGAAACAAATGTAGCCACCTCATCTAAGGGCTGGTAAGCTGCAATATCTGTTCTATTACGTATTAATTATTGATGGGTAATTATTTTTGAATAGGCTATTTTAGGGCTCAATATTTAGAGCTCACAAATTAGGCAGTACTTTACATACTGTGCATTTATAAAACATTTATATAATTATCAGAGTATTAAAGCAAGTCTTCCCCATTTTATCAGCTACGGTAGGTTTTTAATATGATTTCTGGTGATTTTAACACACAATTCTTGTTACTAGTTGTACTGCACATTTATGGAACCATCTGCAGGAAGTTCACTATTCCTTAATGACCCTATAGAAAACAATTGACCATTATGGATGATGGAAGGCTGATGACTTTTGGTGCAGCTGGTAGTAACAGCTGAGTGGCCTGTTGTATAGCAGTAAAAGTAAATATGTCAGTATAAGCTGCTATAGGAAAGAAGGTTTTAATGTTAATGCTTAATATTTAAGAGTCGATTCCTGGGTTGTAAAAATGTTTTCCTATAGGCCTGTGACATCAACTAAGCAACTTTATCTGTGCGTTGCACAGTGACTGTGCATTTCTGTATTGACTAAGAATATACCATTGGATTACACTTTTAGCAAATAAAATCAGTGCCTGGTATCTGGGGAGGACTCTGGGGCTCTAGGGGATTTGTAGTCTGGGGGTCCACTCTAACTAACCCATTAATACAACTACAGTCTTTATCTCTTTATCCAATAACATTATCTCTGTTTCTGATGCAACAAATTAACACAAAATAATTAGAATTTGCCCTATATTTCTAACACAATTAAATACTGAAAATAAACATATATATATATATATATATATATATATATATATATATATATATATATATATGTATATATATATATATATAATGGCCTTATTTTATATCACAGGAAAATTGAAAACAGATTAATTTGTCAAGCAATTGTCACTAATTATGATGGGTAATATGACCAGTGGTAAACGCTGAATTATTGCTTCTCCCAGTCCTAGAGTTTGTTGGTATAGGGGGGAATTGGGGGTTTGGGGGTATTGTGCTCTTTAGCTCTACCCACAACATTTTCACCCTAAAATATAAATAAATAATAAAATGTAACCCCATTGTAATATCTTTAAAGCAGAGCTCCACGTTGTTTGCACCCTCATAAACCCCCCCCCCCCCCCCCCGGTGCCATATTTGGAAATTTTTTGGGGGAAAGGTTTTGACAGGTACCCGCTCCCACTTTCGGCTCGCTGTGGTGCACTGAGCCAGAAGTTCGGCTCCCTCCTTCCCCTGCAGTCTTCTGGGACAAATCACAGTTCCCAGAAGACTATGGGACCATTCACATGCACATTAGGAAAGGTTGTGAAGCTGCAAGGCTTTACTTCCCGTTTCCCTTACTAGAGATGCCTGCGCAGGCACCTGAAGCCGATTGAAGAATCGGCTTGGGTGTGGACATCGCGGGATCCCAGGATTTTTATATTAAAAGACATCAGCTACAGGATTAGTAGCTGCTGACTTTAAATTTTTTCTGAAGGAGTCTGGAGCTCCTCCTAATTACTGGCTTGGTTACCCTTTGGACTTCTTCACACTGGTGTGGTGACTTGTGTTTTCCTGCATCGGATTAATGCCAGCCAGCGCAAGGGCACTGGGAAAACAATTGTTTTTTATTTGCTCTGGTCAAGCTGAAACTTAGCCCCTCGGGGCCGAGCAGTGTGGTGCATAAAAATGCATATGGCATGTATTTTTCCATAATGGACCAGAGTTCATCTGAAGGCTCTGCACACTGTCTGCTGCACGCACTGCAGACACAGTAGTGCCTAGAAATGAATGAAATGTCATTTTGATATTTAAATAAAGATGGCAGAAAAAAAAAACATGCATTGCACCACCTTTTTCTGAACTTTCAACTGACAGCTGTCCACACAGCAAAAGCCTGTGTTTTACTGTGCGGGTGAGTAAGAATTCACCTTTCATTTTACAGTCTTATGCTTCTAATAGACCCCTGATGCCTCCATAAAGAGGACCTGTCACCTGCCCAATGCTATCACATAGGGTGCTTGCTAGCCCTCTTGTGATATCAGTAAAGCTAAATGAAAAGAAAGTTAAATCATTTATTTATTAAATAAAATAATAATAAATAAATAATAATAATAATAAAATGTAATAATAAAAAATAAATGTAACCCTATTGCATGCACACAGTCCGCACATATGTAAACCGTGATTGCACCACATATTTGAGGTATTGCTGCGAAAGTAGTGACAGCAATAATTTTAGGACCGTCATTTTTGAGTATTTTTACAATTTTGACCTGTAAAGGCTTTTAAAGCATTGCCCATGGAGACTTTTGGATTCCATGGCTTTTTGCAATATCTTTTTATTAATTCTTTATTTTTGGTTTTGAATAGGAAAGGGTGTACAAATCACACAAAATGATAATACATATTGACATTGAAAAGCATGTAGATCTAGTTTACATAAAACCAACAGAAGTTGTTCAAAAGATAAACACCATCAGAAGTATCCATAAAGTCTGAAGGGGGAGGGAAGGGGGAGGGAAGGGGGAGGGGGGTGCCTTGGGTGGTGTGCCAGTTGGATGGGAAGCAGAGTCAAGTGTCCTCAAACATCAATCTTACCTTCTACAGAAATGTGAAGCCAAGCCAGTAGAACTGTTTTTAGAGCTGAGGCTTTCAGCAGAAAAGGCCAAAAATGCCTTGGTGTTTACAGAGCCTAAACAGTTTTTAAAGGATTTTAGTAAAAAAATTGTTTAGGCTCTGTTCACACCAAGGCGTCTTTGGGCGTTTTTCTGCTGAAAGCCTCAGCTCCAAAAACGCCCAACAAGACAAATACCATTAATTTCAATGGCCCCGTTCACATCTGAGTGCACCGTACACCGGAAGTGACGTTCAGACGCGAGCCAGCCGCTCGTTTCCTACCCTGATCCTCAGCTGCTTTTAAATGTGAGTCTATATTTTTTCATGCAAATGTAAAATAAACCTTTTGAGAAAATACTACACCATATTTCCAAAGCTTTGGGAATCCAGCGAACCACAGTGAGAGCCATTATCCACAAATGGCGAAGACATGGAACAGTGGTGAACCTTCCCAGGAGTGGCCGGCCGCCCAAAATTACCCCAAGAGCGCAGCGACGACTCATCCAAGAGGTCACAAAAGACCCCACAACAACGTCCAAGGAACTGCAGGCCTCACTTGCCTCAGTTAAGGTCAGCGTTCATGCCTCCACCATCAGGAAAAGACTGGGCAAAAATGGCCTGCATGGCAGAGTTCCAAGGAGAAAACCACTGCTGAGCAAAATGAACATCAAAGCTCGTCTCAATTTCTCCACAACACATCTTGATGATCCCCAAGACTTTTGGGACAACATTCTGTGGACCGATGAGACAAAAGTGGAACTCTTTGGAAGGTGTGTGTCCAAGTATATCTGGCGTAGAAGGAACACTGCATTACAGGAAATGAGGAAGGGGGCAAACAATTTTTCACACCACTGTAGTCCTTCGTTTCCTTCCCCCTCTATTACGATGAGTGACGATTGCTGAGTGTTCCCTGCCAACGAAGTGGTATCCAGCCCCCAGTCCCCACCTGACACAGAAGGAAGAGCCGCAGACCAGACCTGTAACCTCCTTCCCCCTGGAGTGGCCATACACCTCCCTGGTGTCTATTCAATGCTGTTTACCTTACAGCAGTAAGGTAACCATTTAGGGCACTTACAGGTGTCTTCTATACACCGAAGAACCACAGCACAGAGCACCAAGCAGTCACTATTTTAGTCACAGCATTACCATATGTAATACCCACCAGCACCAATCATTTCTTCACGCTGCATCTGCCTCCGCAAGAGTTGCAGAAATCTCTACAGAGCATCATTTCTGCATTATATCGCAGCATCACTGTTCCATCTATCTATTTCTCCTATAGTCACTGCACATTTATGTGTCTTGAACTTGAATGCGATTTTGAACTTTTTACGCAATTTCTGCGATTCTGAAACTTTATGCGACTTTTGGAATTTTATGCGATTTTGGTAATTTTTAATGCGATTTCATATGAAATTTTTTTGTTTTAATATTTTTTTGCACTGTGAATCTATTCAGATACCTTTTAACTTGTTTTATTCTCACTAGAACACTGCTTAGTGGGTATGCGATCCTTGAGCAACCGTGCACCTTGTATTGTGAATTTTAGCACACTGTAGCACCTTTATCACATTCCACTTTATTTAATTAACCCCACTTGATTTTAGCAATTTCATGCACATCAGTCACATTTGTTTTTACTGTTTATATATATATATATATATAATTTTATATGTGTATTGATTTAATTCTGGTAAGACCTTTGCCATCCTCTATTACTTACCACTGCCATCCTAGCCTGACCATCTAGCATAGTTTTTGGGAGCGCAACACCACACATTGATTTATTCCATAGATATGTGAGTTACCTTCAAGGTCAAAGACAACAAAAGTGTCTCAAAAGTGAGACATCGGAGGTCTGTTTAGACCCCTGATATTTCATCAAAGCCCCCAAACAGGGCTTTAAAAAAACTGCAAAAAATAATAAAGAATAAAATAGTAAAAAATAAATAAAATAAACCTGTAAAAAATAATACAAATACAAAACACATAGTTAAAGGCTCATGCTCACAGCTTCTCTGACCCATACAGTGTGAATGAGTGGTTTGTCTGTGTGGCTGGAGTTGCCTGTTATTCCACGAAGGCGCAGCAGCTGTATGAACACAGCTGCAGGTCCTAATTTTACAGGTGTGCAGGTGAGTGGCTCTAAATGCACACTGTGTTGGGGGCTGCACACGTCTGCCAAATTAGGATCTACAGTTGTGTTAATTCAGCCATAAAATAGAATGATCCCCATGTCCTCATGCACACACATTATGTGGTGTGTGCACCCCCCCTCCCCCAATAATGATTTTAGTGTATTTTTAGGAAAAACATTGTTTTGATATTTTCAGGAGGGGGGGGGGGGGGTGTTGGAGGTGCAAATGTCAGATGGGCTGTACAGAGCCCATGATTTATGACAGTGGCCCTGGTGGGAATCAAGGAATAGCGGAGTAAAAATAAGGAACCAGGTACCTGTATTTCCGCTCAGTGTTATACACTAATTGATCCACTTCCAGGCTTCCCAGCCATGTCATGTATATTCTTACTGCACAACAAGTCACTAACATGATTAACAACTGCCTCCCAGCTGCAAACTTCCTGTCTCCTGCTGCATCTACCTCCTGCACATGTATACTAAAAAGCAAAGATTGGAGCAAAACAATTGTTGTGTTTCTACAAAAAAAAGGAAAGGCAAACTTGTGCCACAAGACAAAAGCAGACCCTGGAAAGGTAACACATTAGTGGTATCTGATGATAGCAGCATAGGGTGCCATTTCACCAGTTTACTACCAGAACCGGTTTTGAATTTTTTTCACACATGTTCAAATGCACATTTTAGTCCTTTTTCCAACCATTTTCACAGCAGCAGGGCCTCACACTGTCACAGAGAGCAGTGGTGAGATGGGGAGTGGAAAGATAGATTTGAGTGTCATTAGCATAGAGATGGTATTGGAAGCTGTGAGAGTTTATCACATGACCAAGGGAGGTAGAATAGATGGAGAATAGGATATGTCTGTGGACAGAACTTTGGGGTCCCCTACACTAAGAGGAAGTGGAGAGGAGGAGACAGAGTTGTAGACAACACTGAATGTAGATAGGAGGAGAACCAGGAAAGAGTCTTGGAGGCTACAAGAGTTGAGTTTTTGAGGAGGAGGGGGTGGTCAACAGTATCAAAGTCAGAAGAAAGATCTAGTTGTTTTTTGGGTAATGGCCATTGATTTTAGCAGTTGGTAAATTGTTTGTGAGTTTTAATAGGGCAGTTTCTGTGGAGTGTAGTGAACAAAAGCCAGACTGCAAGGGTTCAAGAAGGTTATTGTGAGTGAGGTAGGAGCTCAGAAGGTTGAAGACTAGGCGTTCTAAAATTTTACAGGTAAATGAGGAGATGGCTATTTAGTTGTTCAGGCTGGAGGGTTTTAGTAAAGCGCTTTTAAAGTATTAGGGTGATAAGCACATGCTTTAGAGGGTAGGGGAAGGTGCTAGTAAAGAGAGAGAGATTGAAGATATGAGCGAAGGAGCATAAGACAGAGCAAGAGGGTCCCTGAAGTAGTTGTGAGGGAGCAGGGTCTAGTGGACAGATGGTAAGGTGGACTTGTGAGAAAAGGTTGGTGACCCCTTCTGTATTAACAAGGTCAAAAGAGGAAAGTATTGAATGTGGTTTTACACAGGGTATGCTAAGCAGGATAGATTTCTGTGTAGTAGAGATGTCCCCACAAATTACATCAATCTTTTTTTTTAAGTGAATGGCAATCTCCTTAGCAGTAAGTGAGTTACTGGTTGGAGGTGGTGGTGGACAAAGTAGAGAGTTAAAGAAGAGCCAGTGAAGACTGGATAGGCCTTAATGAGAGTGACAAATAGTCTTGTTTGGCCGCATGGAGGGAGGAATTGTATTTTAGGAAGGCAGCTTAATATAAGGTGAAGGCTTGCAGGGATTTGGTTTTATGCAACAATTACTCCAGTTCATGGCTTTGTCTCTTGAGATTTCTGATATTGCAGTCTGCCAAGGTCGTAATGGTAGGGGTCTGATTCTGTGCATAGTGAGAGGAGTAAGTGAGGATAAGAGTACACTTTTATAAGTGGAAGTGGCCAGGTCAGGCCAAGGCAGGGGTGAGATAAAGGAGGTCAGTAGCAGAATAGAAACGAGGGGAGTTAAAGTGGCAAATGTTTTGGCAGGTAAATGTTTGTTGTTTGGAGGGATAAATGGTTGAGGACAGGGACACTGTCAAAGTGATGAGGTTGTAATCAGAGAGAGGAAATGGTGTGTTAGTGAGGTTGCAGAAAGTGCAAAGATGGGAGAATACAAGGCTGTTACCATCAATATGAGTGGAGGACTGTCAATTGTGTTAGGTCAAAATATGAAGTTTAGTTGGAAAGTTAAGATGAAGCCAGACTGTTAACATTAATGGGGATGGTAAAGTCTCCAAGAATGAGAGTGGGTATTTCAGAGGAGGGAAAGTGGAGGATCGAGGAGGGGGACTGACTAGAGGAAGTAACGGATCATGGTTCCTAGCCAATAGACACACGATCTGTTACTCCTCAGAACAGAACAAGGTTTTTTCTGTGTTCACACACACACTTCCGTGTGCTATCCCTCGTGCTCGCGATCACTCATGGCTGGTGGTCATCGTGACTGTGGGCCACAAACATCGGCACCCCCGCTGTGCAGCGGGCCTGTGCGCGTGCCTGCTATCCGCGAGCCGACGTATAGCTACAACAGTTCGCGGGATCGTGCCGACCTGCCGCAGTTAAATGACAGCGTCTGGTCGGCAAGCGCTTAATAAGTTCAAGAAATGTGTTGGAAGGGATGCTACTGTCACAGCTTCTGCTTTCTTTACCCACAGCACCTGAAAATATAGTCCTTTTTTTATTATTAGCCAACTTTTAGCTAGGTGTGAATTTTGCATTAAGCAGCAGCCATACACTCTTTTACTTATTAATAGGGCTAAGTTACTGTAGTAGTTACCAATAGCTATTCTAAAGTAGTAGTTATCAATAGTTACAATAAACGTTTTTTCTGGAGTTCAGCTTTCATTCAAAAAAATTTGTGTGCCAAACTTTTATGAATTGGGGCTGATCTGGGTTTTGAAGCTGCAGGAATTGGGGGTGATTTGCGTTCTGAAGCTGCATGCATTGGGGCTGATCTGAGATCTAAATGTGCAGAATTTGGGGCTCATTTGAGACCTGATCTGAGGTGTTAAGCTGTATACACACTATAAAACTTTTGTTGTTCGATTTCCTTTAGATTATCCTTCAACTATGTAGTACAAGGTCCTGCCTGATTGCATACAAATTGAAAGTGTTTACGTTCGACCTCATATTATATGGTTTTGGTAAATCTAAAGGAAAAAAAACTAAAGAAAATTGTGTGTATCCAGCTTTAAAGTACAGAAATTGGGCTTGATCCAAGATCTGAAGGTGCAGAAATTGGCCCTGATCTGTGGTTTGAAGGTGCATGCACTTGGGCTCATATGAGACCTGAAGGTGCAGAATTTAGCCTAACCTGGGATTTGGAGGTGCAGAAATTGGGCCTTATCCTGAGTTCTGAAAGGGCAGAAATTGAGTCTGATTTGAGGCATGGAGTTGCAGAAGGTTGGGCCTTATCTGAAGTGTGAAGGTGTATGCATTGAGGCCCATATGAGATCTAAAGGTGCAGAAATTGGGTCTGATCTGAGGTGTGAAGGTGCAAAAATTGGGCCTAATCTGAAGTATGGAGGTGCATGCATTGGGGCTCATGTTAGATGTGAAGGTGCAGAAATTGGGCCTGATTGGAGTCCTGAAGTGTAAAGGGTGCATGCATTGGGGCTCATATGAGATCCGAAGCTGCAGAAACTGGGCCTAATCTGAGATCTGTAGGTGCAGAATTTGAGCCTGTTCTGAGTTTTAAAGGGGCAAAAATTAGGTCTGATCTGAGGTGTTAAGGTACAAAAGCTGGGCCTGATCTGAGGTTTGAAGGTGCATGTACTGGGGCTGATCTGAAAACTGAAGGTGCAGAAATTGGGCCTACTCTGAGATATGAAGATGCAGAAATTGGGACTGATCTGAGGTGTGAAAATGCAGAAATTGGGCCTCATCTAAGATCCGAAGGTGCAGAAATTGGGCCTTATCTGAGTTCTGAAGGTGCAGAAATCGGGTCTGTTCTCTGGTCCGAAGGTGCAGAACTTGGGCCTGATCTGAGGTGTAAAGGTGCAGAAGTTGGGCCTGATCTGAATTGTGAAGGTACATGCACTGGGTCTCGCATGAGAACTGAAGATGCAGAAAATAGGTCTGATGTGAAGTGTGAAGGAGCAGAAATTGGGCCTGATCTCTGGTGTGAAGGTGCAGCATTTGGGCCTGATCTGAGGTGGGAAGGTGGCGAAATTGGGCCTGATCTGAAGTATGGAGGTGCATGCATTGGGGCTCATGTGAGATCTGAAGGTGCAGAAATTGGGGCTGATTGGAGTACTGAAGTGTAAAGGGTGCATGCATTGGGGCTCATATGAGATCTGAAGCTGCAGAAACTGGGCCTAATCTGAGATCTGTAGGTGCAGAATTTGAGCCTGATTTGAGGTGGGAAGGTGCAGAACTTGGGCCTGATATGAGGTGTGAAGGTGCAGCAAATGGGGCTCATATGAGGTGTCAAGGTGAGGATGTTGGGGCTCATTTGAGGTGTAAAGTTGGGGCTGATCCGAGTTGTGAAGGTGCAGAAATTGAGGCTGATCTGAGGTGTGAAGTTGCAGAAGTTGGGCCTGATCTGAGGTGTGAAGGTGCAAAAAATTGGGGCTGATCTGAGGTATGAAGGTGCATGCATTGGGATTAACATGAGAGCTTAATGTACAGGATTTGCACTGATCCGAGGTGTGAAGGTAAAAAAATTGGTGAGGGTAGCCTTGGCAATGCTATCTGCATTTGAATCTATTTATATGTGTGTTAATTTCTTATTATTGAACTAGTTTACAGCATTTACTTTATAAAAATACCCTTTTGTGAATGAGCGTGTGAAGTTTATTTTTATCTAGCCGGTACTCAATTTCTTTGAAAACATTTTTTGGCACACCATGCTCAAAAGGTTGTCTACCCCTGCCTTAGGAGATATGTACCAAAGCCAAAATGAAAAAAAATAAAAAAAAAAGTACAGCAGAGAGAGGGCTTTTTTATGCAGCTTGGATTACAACAGTAAAAATACACAAATCACTTAAATTACAGGTTTTTGGGATGCTTTAAAGCTGCAGGGATTGTTATGGAATAGTTTGATTTTCACAAATGGCCTCAGAGACAGCGTTATCTGGCAGCACATATTTGGCCATATCATTTTTTTCTTATGCAAGTAGCAACCTAATCTGATTTAATTGTATTATAAATACTTTCTTAAGGTACTTTTATCCGTGACACGTTTCACTGAGGGCAACCTCAGCCTCTAACTGCTCACCTCACGCATACCCAAGTTTTGGGTGGTTGAAATATTCCTCTGTGAAGCCTGTTCACTTTCCTACTAATCATCTAATTGTTACATGCATTAACAACTGTGTTGGTAAAGAACTAACCACTTAAAGCGGGAGTAAACCCGCTGACATTTTTTTTTTTTTTTTACACCTGTAAGGGAAAAGGCATAATGAGCTAGTATGCACCGCATACTAGCTCATTATGAAATACTTACCTTAGAACGAGGCGTCGGTAACTCACCTGGTCCACGCCGAGGTCGCTGACATGTTGCCTCGGCGTGTCTTCCGGGTATCGCGACTCCAGCGCTGTGAGTGGCTGGAGCCGCGATGTCGTCACTCCCGCGCATGCGCACGGGAGACTTCGTCCCGGCAGGGTTCGTATTCTGCCGGCCTTTCAGACGAGAATCCCCCGTGCGCATGCGCCGCTGCAGTCAGCGGCGTATTGCACGGGGAATATCTCCTAAACCGTAAAGGTTTAGGAGATATTTTTTGTACCTACAGGTAAGCCTCATTACAGGCTTACCTGTAGGTGAAAGTGGAAAATCTGACTTTACTTCCACTTTAAGGACCGAGCCTCTTTCTGAGATTTGGTGTTTACAAATTAAAAAAATTTTTTTTTAATATAAAATTACTTAGAACCACCAAACATTATATATATATTTTTTCTAACACCCTAGAGAATAAAATGGCGGTTGTTGCAATACTTTATGTCACACCGTATTTGCGCAGCGGTCTTACAAAAGCACTTTTTTTGAAAAAAAATACACTTTTTTGAATTAAAAAATAAGACAACAGTAAAGTTAGCCCAATTTTTTTATATCATGAAAGATAATGCTACGCTGAGTAAATTGATACCCATGTCACGCTTCAAAATTGCGTCCGCTCGTGGAATGGCAACAAACTTTTACCCTTTTAAAATCTCCATAGGTGGCGTTTAAAACATTCTACAGGTTGCATGTTTTGAGTAACAGATGAGGTCTAGGGCTGGAATTATTGCTTTAGTTCTACCGATCTTTCAGCCACCTTGGCAATACCGTAAGAAATGTGGATTCACTAGTGCCAATACAACTTCCCTCGTATAAGGAGTCCCCCATTGGCCGCTTGTACGAGTTGCTGTGCCTCTCCAATGCCGAGAGCACACCGGGACACCTCTGAATCCTCCTTCAGTTACTGGGCCTCGAACTAGCCAGTTCCGAGGCTCGGGAACGGACAGATCCCCACCCCAGACTATGAGGGCCTCTGGGGCTGATCAGGGTGACCATGCTTACGGGGACGGCATACACTCCGGTCCGGGACCACTCACAGGGTTGGTCCGGACCGGAACCAGGAATCAAAAAGCAAGCCGAACCCCGGACACGTGACTTCAGCATCTTAAATACCCCTTCCCAGACGACACAGCGGGGCCAGATGCGCCCACTGATCACTGCACCTATGACCAGGCAGAACTTCAGTACAGCCCAGCCAAACTGATGCCAAAGTAAAAGACCTGTACAATTAACCCCCAGAACTCTGTTACAGTTCTGGAAAAAAATTAATTTGTATTATAGTGCACACTTTAGTAAAGTGTCGGCGCTACATTTCTTATTTATTTTACCTTTTATTTTTTATTTTTACACTGTTCTTTTAAAAAAAATTGTGTCACTTTTATTCATATTACAAGGAATGTAAACATCCCTTGTAATAGAAAAAAAGCATGACCTGACCTCTTAAATATGAGACCTGGGGTCAAAAAGTCTTCAGATTTCATATTTACACTACAATGCAAGAAAAAAAATAATACAATTAAATGTCATTTAAAAAAATAATAATGTCTCTTTAAGAGCTATGGGCGGAAGTGGCGTTTTGACTTAGCTTCCGCCCTGCAATGGTATGGAGATGGGTGGGGCCATCTTCCCCTCACTCGTCTCCATACCAAGCCAGGGAGCAGACCTGATCTACCGACGGCTCCGGTAAGCGGCGGAGGGCACCGGAGAGCGGCGGACAGGGGGGGGGGGGGCCCTCTCCCGCCGCCGATAAAAGTGATCGCGTGACTAATCCGCCGCAGAGACCACTTTTATCTGAAACTGGACCTCTCACTGAAGAAGGATACTAGCTGCTGCCATAACAACAATATCACTCTTCAAAGTGATGACATATATCGGCGTGAGCCGCTCCGGAAGTGGTTAACTGCTGTTATCAGTAAGGCCTGGTTCACACTAGTGCGATTTCAAATGTGACTTGAGTCACATTGTTTTCAATGTTGCTTGTTCATATCAATGCAGCACGGTGCGATTTTGGAAAAGGGTCCCGTGCTCCTTTGGTGCAATTCCAGCACGAATCTGGCCCCATAGAATATGCAAACCACATCCAAGTTGCATCACATAATCGCACTGAAAGTCAGATCAAAATCTGACCGCAGCAGTGTGAACTTAGCCTAATAAGCTATGGGGACTATAAAAGAATTTGGGAAAGAGAAGGTCAGGAAAGAGGGCACATTGGCAGACAACTGCGCCTGGGAGGATGTACTGTAACAGTGTTGCCAACCGTTCGTAAAATTACGGGCAGCCCGTAAAAACAGGACAATTTTTCCCCGCCCGTAAATGTTCGTGGCACGGAAAAAGTGCCAATAAAAATGTCTGTGACCATCTCAGCTTGGAACTGCGCATGCGCAATTCCCAGAGATGCCCGAGAGCCAGCTGCCGAGAAGATCCAATCTGCACCTCAGAGAATTGCACCGCCCACCACCGCCTCTCAGCCAATCAGCATTACTGTAACCAGCCCTCCTCCTGCAGCCCGCCACATTTGACAAAAGATGCGGCCAGCCGAATGTGTAGCTGTGCTGTATTGAGGCGGGCGGCCCAGGCGGGAGTCTGCTCTGCTCTCTTTCCTGAACTTAACATTACCAGGCAATCATCACCCTCGCTTGTTCTCCTGGCCACACTGTGACAGAGGAGAGGCACGCCTATGGGCTGCATGTTCTAGAAAGCCTGCTTCTCTTCTGTCAGGACCGGAGCGGCTGCTGTGAGTCTGACAAGGAGTGAGCCAGAGCAGGCTCTCTGTGATGTCCCCCCACGGCCCCCCTCCCCCTTCTCGTCAGCAGAACGAGCACGGAGATCAAGGACACACAGACAGGGCTGTGTGCATTCTTCCTCACCCTTCTACCAGCAGTGAGGGTGGTGATTAATTAATAATGCAGCGGCAGGACTGAGCAGTTTGCAGAGGGGGACACAGAGTTGCAGGTAATGATTGTGCAGTAACCCCTAGCAACTGAATGATGGGCAGTAATGTACAGTAGCCGAATGATGGACAGTAATGATAGGCAGTAATGTACAGTAACCAAATGATGGGCAGTAATGTACAGTAACCAAATGATGGGCAGTAATGTACAGTAACCGAATGATGGGCTATGATGGATATCTCCCTTATCCTAGTTTTTTCTACTACCAGTACCGAGATAGTCGAATCCCTCCCAATCCCTTGTGGGCCATTGGCTCAGTGGACGCAGACTCAGCACCTGCGTTTCCTAGCCTCAAATGTCCCCCTGTTACTGCTATACTGAAAATAAGAAATATGTTTTTTGACTTAATATCTTCCTTAAATCACATTGCTAATTGCACATATAACTTGTTTGTTACCTAAAAAAATGAAATTTGCACTTAAAACTGTAATTTTATAAACTTTGGGAAATGCGAGTAAAAACTTGGCTGTGCCAGAAAATTTTGGGTGTCGTGCCAGTAAATTTCAATCTGGTAGGTTGGTAACACTGTACAGTAAATGTGAAAGTTTTTGTCAGCCTGTCAACTATCTGTTGGGTCTGCTGTGGCTGTATTGGTCAGCTACTTTAGGGAAAGAAAAAAATAAAAATAAAACACACATGTACCCTACTTCCAGGCACACGCACTTGTTCTAGTTTGTGCAGCTCTCCCATCACTATGTATTGCAGGGCCTGCTCGTCCCTACTTTCTCCACATGCATCACCTCTGCTCTCATTTTTGGCCTACTTATTGTAGTTTTTTTAGGGGATGAATGCGATGTCTAGTTTTTAATAAAACTATGTTGATAAAAAAGGGTTAATATGTTGTGCTTTTGGTGCACACTGCAGTGTACAGTGCAGTGGTGTGCTGCGTATAGTGAGCAGCTGCAATAACAATTCAGTAGGTGAATATTGCAGCCAAAGCTGCTTTTTATTGTGCACAAGGATATTTAGCCCCACCACACAGCAATCCACAAAATAGCATAGTATGGCACTGTATAGCAATTAGGGATGGTCTGGATGTTCAAGTCGAACATCGGGTGTCTGCTTGTTCCCATATGGGGCGATCGTGCCAAATTCAAGCGCCGCGGAGCACCCCATAATACACTGTGAGATCGCAGTGCATTGATGACTGCTGATTGGCCAAAGCATGCACCTGACCAATCTCACACCAATCTGCGATCTGCAATCATGGCTCAAGTCCACGCCCCACACTATATAAGGCTGCTTACACCGCGGCTGTATGTAGTGTGATAACATGGAGATTGAGAGAACTTGAGCTAGATTAGGCAGGTTAGTTAGTGGCGTGCAGGCAGTTTAGTATATAGTTATACAGTGCAGTCAGTGTAGAATATATATACAGTGCCTTGAAAAAGTATTCATACCCCTTGCAATTTGCCACTTTTTGTCATGTTACAACCAAAAACCTAAAGGTATTTTATTGAGATTTTATGTGATAGACCAACACAATGTGGCACATAATTGTGAAGTGAAAGGAAAATGAAAAATGTTTTTTAACCACTTCAGCCCCGGACCATTTGGCAGCCAAAGGACCAGAGGTCTTTTTTCAATTTCGCACTGCACTACTTTAACTGGTAATTGCGCGGTCATGCAATTTTGTAACCAAACGAAATTTGCGTCCTTTTCTTCCCACAAATAGAGCTTTCTTTTGATGGTATTTGATTGCCTCTGTGATTTTTAGCAATATAAACGGAAAAAGAGCGAAAATTTTGAAAAAAAAAGAGATTTTCTACTTTTTGTTATAAAAAAAATCTAATAAACTCAATTTTAGTCAAACATTTGGGCCAAAATGTATTCAGCCACATGTCTTTAGTAAAAAAAATGCCAATAAGCGTATATTTATTGGTTTGCGCAAAAGTTATAGCGTCTACAAACTAGAGTACATTTTCTGGAATTTACACCGCTTTTAATTTATGACTGCCTATTTCATTTCTTGAGGTGCTAAAATGGCAGAGAAGTACAAAACCCCCCCCAAATGACCCCATTTTGGAAAGTAGACACCCCAAGCTATTTGCTGAGAGGCATGTTGAGCCCATTGAATATTTTTTTTTTTAGTCCCAAGTGATTGAATAAAGACAAAAATAAAAAAGATTTTTTTTTTTTTTTTCAAAAAGTTGTCACTAAATGATATATTGCTCACACATGCCATAGTTATATGTGGAATTGCACCCCAAAATACATTTTGCTGCTTCTCCTGAGTATGGGGATACCACATGTGTGGGACTTTTTGGGAGCCTAGCCGCGTACGGGGCCCCGAAACCCAAGCACCGCCTTCAGGATTTCTAAGGGTGCAAATTTTTGATTTCACTCCTCACTACCTATCACAGTTTCGAAGGCCATAAAATGCCAAAATAGCACAAAACCCCCCCAAATGACCCCATTTTGGAAAGTAGACACCCCAAGCTATTTGTTGAGAGGCATGGTGAGTATTTTACAGCTCTCATTTGTTTTTGAAAATGAAGAAAGTAAAGAAAAAAAAATTTTTTTTTTCTTTTTTCAATTTTCAAAACTTTGTGACAAAAAGCGACATCTGCAAAATACTCACAATACCTCTCAGCAAATAGCTTGGGGTGTCTACTTTCCAAAATGGGGTCATTTTGGGGGGTTTTATGCCATCTGGGCATTCCATGGCCTCCGAAACTGTGATTGGCAGTGAGAAGTGAAATAAAAAAAATTACACCCTTAGAAAGCCTGAAGGCGGTGATTGGTTTTTGGGGTTCCGTACGCAGCTAGGCTCCCAAAAAGTCCCACACATGTGGTATCCCCGTACTCAGGAGAAGCAACAGAATGTATTTTGGGGTGTATTTCTACATATGCCCATGACATGTTTGAGCAATATATCATTTAGTGACAACTTTTTGTAAAAAAAATATATATATTTTTTTTTTTTTCATTATTCAATCTCTTGGGACAAAAAAAAAAAATATTTAATGGGCTCAACATTGCTCTCATCAAATAGCTTGGGGTGTCTACTTTCCAAAATGGGGTCATTTGGGGGGGTTTGAACTGTCCTGGCATTTTATGCACAACATTTAGAAGCCTATGTCACACGTCACCCACTCTTCTAACCACTTGTAGACAAAGCCCTTTCTGACACTTTTTGTTTACATGAAAACATATTTTTTTTTTGCAAGAAAATTACGTTGAACCCCCAAACACTATATATAATGTTAAAGCAAAGGCCCTACAGATTAAAATGGTGGGTGTTGCATTTTTTTTTTTTCCACACAGTATTTGCGCAGCGATTTTTCAAACGCATTTTTTGTGGAAAAAATACACTTTTTTTTATTTTAATGCACTAAAACACACTATATTGCTCAAATTTTTGATGAAATAAAAAATATGATCTTAGGCCGAGTACATGGATACCAAACACGACATGCTTTAACCACTTTAGCCCCGGACCAATTGTCAGCTTAAGGACCAGAGGTCTTTTTTCAATTTCGCACTGCACTACTTTAACTGGTAATTGCGCGGTCATGCAATTTTGTAACCAAACGAAATTTGCGTCCTTTTCTTCCCACAAATAGAGCTTTCTTTTGATGGTATTTGATTGCCTCTGTGATTTTTATTTTTTGCGATATAAACGGAAAAGGAGCGAAAATTTTGAAAAAAAAAGAGATTTTCTACTTTTTGTTATAAAAAAAATCTAATAAACTCAATTTTAGTCAAACATTTGGGCCAAAATGTATTCAGCCACATGTCTTTAGTAAAAAAAATGCCAATAAGCGTATATTTATTGGTTTGCGCAAAAGTTATAGCGTCTACAAACTAGAGTACATTTTCTGGAATTTACACCGCTTTTAATTTATGACTGCCTATTTCATTTCTTGAGGTGCTAAAATGGCAGAGAAGTACAAAACCCCCCCAAATGACCCCATTTTGGAAAGTAGACACCCCAAGCTATTTGCTGAGAGGCATGTTGAGCCCATTGAATATTTTTTTTTTTTAGTCCCAAGTGATTGAATAAAGACAAAAATAAAAAAGATTTTTTTTTTTTTCAAAAAGTTGTCACTAAATGATATATTGCTCACACATGCCATAGTTATATGTGGAATTGCACCCCAAAATACATTTTGCTGCTTCTCCTGAGTATGGGGATACCACATGTGTGGGACTTTTTGGGAGCCTAGCCGCGTACGGGGCCCCGAAACCCAAGCACCGCCTTCAGGATTTCTAAGGGTGCAAATTTTTGATTTCACTCCTCACTACCTATCACCGTTTCGAAGGCCATAAAATGCCAAAATAGCACAAAAACCCCCCCAAATGACCCCATTTTGGAAAGTAGACACCCCAAGCTATTTGTTGAGAGGCATGGTGAGTATTTTACAGCTCTCATTTGTTTTTGAAAATGAAGAAAGTAAAGAAAAAAAAAAAATTTTTTTCTTTTTTCAATTTTCAAAACTTTGTGACAAAAAGCGAGATCTGCAAAATACTCACAATACCTCTCAGCAAATAGCTTGGGGTGTCTACTTTCCAAAATGGGGTCATTTTGGGGGGTTTTATGCCATCTGGGCATTCCATGGCCTCCGAAACTGTGATTGGCAGTGAGAAGTGAAATAAAAAAATTACACCCTTAGAAAGCCTGAAGGCGGTGATTGGTTTTTGGGGTTCCGTACGCAGCTAGGCTCCCAAAAAGTCCCACACATGTGGTATCCCCGTACTCAGGAGAAGCAACAGAATGTATTTTGGGGTGTATTTCCACATATGCCCATGACATGTTTGAGCAATATATCATTTAGTGACAACTTTTTGTAAAAAAAATATATATATTTTTTTTTTTTCATTATTCAATCTCTTGGGACAAAAAAAAAAAATATTTAATGGGCTCAACATTGCTCTCATCAAATAGCTTGGGGTGTCTACTTTCCAAAATGGGGTCATTTGGGGGGGGTTTGAACTGTCCTGGCATTTTATGCACAACATTTTAGAAGCCTATGTCACACGTCACCCACTCTTCTAACCACTTGTAGACAAAGCCCTTTCTGACACTTTTTGTTTACATGAAAACATATTTTTTTTTTGCAAGAAAATTACGTTGAACCCCCAAACACTATATATATTGTTAAAGCAAAGGCCCTACAGATTAAAATGGTGGGTGTTGCATTTTTTTTTTCCACACAGTATTTGCGCAGCGATTTTTCAAACGCATTTTTGTGGAAAAAATACACTTTTTTTTATTTTAATGCACTAAAACACACTATATTGCTCAAATTTTTGATGAAATAAAAAATATGATCTTAGGCCGAGTACATGGATACCAAACACGACATGCTTTAAAATTGCGCACAAACACGCAGTGGCGACAAACTACATACATTTTTAAAAGCCTTTAAAAGCCTTTACATGATACCACATTAGATTCACGGAGGAGGTCTACTGCTAAAATTACTGCCCTCGATCTGACCTTCGCGGTGATACCTCACATGCATGGTGCAATTGCTGTTTACATATGACGCCAGACCAACGCTTGTGTACGCCTTTGCGCAAGAGAAGGGGGGCAGGGGTGCTTTTTTTTTTTTTTTTTTTGTTTTTTTTTTTATTTATTTAGCTTTTTTATTTTATTTTTTAAACTGTTCCTTCCATTTTTTTTCTTTGTTATGATTTTTATTGTTATCTCAGGGAATGTAAATATCCCCTATGATAGCAATAGGCAGTGACAGGTACTCTTTTTTTGAAAAAATTGGGGTCTATTAGACCCTAGATCTTTCCTCTGCCCTCAAAGCATCTGACCACACCAAGATTGGTGTGATAAAATGCTTTCCCAATTTCCCAATGGCGCGGTTTATATCCGGGAGGGGGGACATTCCCTCCCACTGCTTGTAAAAGCAGTCTAGAGGCTAATTACCCGCTAGAATTGCTTTTACATGAAAGCCGATCACTGGCTGAAAAGAATGATACCAAGATGATACCTAAACCTGCAGGCATCATTCTGGTATAAACCATTCAAAGTCCAGCAACATACTGGACATATATTGTAATCTTTTTTTTTTCATGCAGCCTCTTGGCTGAACGAAAAAAAGAGATTGATTGGTGGGTATGCCCACCATTAGAATACCTCCCTTCATCCACCCACTTCTAATGATGGGCATACATGCACCATTTATATATGCCGATGCATGGGGGCATCCTCCCGCAAAAGTTATGCCGTGTACACACGGTCGGAATTTCGACCGTATGTACGTGGCATTAGGAGCCAATCGCTCCTCCCCCCCCCTGCTGCCCCCATGCTTCGGCATATATGCTCTTTTTTTTAACTGTGGTGGTGAAATCACCTCCTACAGCGTTGGAGTCGCGGCTTTATGTATCGTGGGAGCAAACGCTGTTGCTGTCAAGATAAATAAATCCGCGTTGCAACTGAATGGCGCACCTGAAAACAAAAAATGCTCAACACTAAAACACACAGTAAACAAAATTACATACCTGAAAAGCAAGCATGATAAAACATAATAAAACATAATAAAACATAATAAAACATTGCAGAATAGAATGGAGTAAAAAAAGAGCAACAATAGAGAGAGAATAGAGTGAGAGAGAGAACAATAAAACGACAACTATTTTATTTTTTTTTTTATTTTTTTGAGATTCACAGGTAAAAAAGCTCCTGACTGAAGCGACTGAATCAAAACGCTACCACAAAAAAACTGTTAGCGATCGCAGGGATCAGGCCTGACTCTGCGAACGCTGCAGTTATGTGTGCTTAGTGTTTTGTAAGTGACAGTGATCGATCGATACTGCACTTGGGTGGGCTGGGCTGGGCTGGGCGGAGGGGGAAAACGCAGGTGCTAGCAGGTATCTGGGCTGATCCCGCTAACAATGCGTTTTTTTTTTGGAACCCTAAACTGCTGGGACGCTAGTATAGATCTGATCAGATCAGATATTGATCTGTTCAGATACTGTGCCACTAAGGGAGGTGTATGCTTTGCGCGTGGGTGTTTGCGGTACTGGCACTAACCTGGGGCGACGCAGACCTTATTTGACCCTAAAACCTAATTGATATCACCCGCCGGGCGATCAGGGGGTTAAACCGTTATTGGGTAATAAATGGCGGGTGCCCTGACAGTATAAAAAACAAGCTAACTAACCAGCGTCACCCGTAACAGTAATACAAAAAAAAACTGGTTACCTAGCGACACTAATGCAGCGATCAGAAAAACGATCGCTTAGTGACACTGGCAAAAGGGGGTGAAAGGGTTAACTAGGGGCAATCAGGGGGTTAAAACCTTTATTAGGTAATATATGGGGGTACCTGACGCTATATAAAAACCTGACGGGGAACCTAAATAACGAAATAACTAACTGGCTAACCAGCGTCACCAGTGACAGTTATACAGTGATCACTGGTGAAAGGGTTAACTCTAGGGGCAATCAGGGGGTTAAAACCTTTATTTAGGTTGTAATATGGGGGTACCTGACCTATAAACCTATTTATGAACCTATATAAACATGGCGGTTACCTAAAAAAAAAAAAATGGTTACCTAGCGACACTAATGCAGCGATCAGAAAAACGATCGCTTAGTGACACTGGCAAAAGGGGGTGAAAGGGTTAACTAGGGGCAATCAGGGGGTTAAAACCTTTATTAGGTAATATATGGGGGTACCTGACGCTATATAAAAACCTGACGGGGAACCTAAATAACGAAATAACTAACTGGCTAACCAGCGTCACCAGTGACAGTTATACAGTGATCACTGGTGAAAGGGTTAACTCTAGGGGCAATCAAGGGGTTAAAACCTTTATTTAGGTTGTAATATGGGGGTACCTGACCTATAAACCTATTTATGAACCTATATAAACATGGCGGTTACCTAAAAAAAAAAAATGGTTACCTAGCGACAGCAGTGACACTAATACAGCGATCAGAAAAACGATCGCTTAGTGACACTGGCAAAAGGGGGTGAAAGGGTTACCTGGGGGGCAATCAAGGGGTTAAACCTTTATTAGGGGGGGGTGGGGGGCTACCTTGGACCTAAAACTAACTGCACTGACAGTTATTACAGTCACACTGACACTAAATGCAGTGATCAGTAAAAAAATGATCACTGCAATTAGTGACACTGTGACTGGGGGGGGAGGGGGTGATCTGGGGGGTGATCTGGGGGTGACAGGGGGGTGTTTTGTGTGCCTATGTGTACTGGTGTCAGTGTACTGTTGGTGCACTAACCTTTAGATGTTCACAGCTCGGCGTTCCGGTCACATAGACCGGCGCACCGAGCGTGACATCACTTCCTCTGCCTGTGTTTTGATTGACACAGACAGAGGAAGCATCTGATTCGCCAGGAGCGATCGCGAGGGGGTGGCCAGAAACCACTGGCCGTCCCCTCATCCCGGATCGCTCCTGAAGCGATCCCGACCGTCCCCGCCGGCCGGGGGGGTCCGATCGGACCCCCCACCCGCCGGAAGAATGGCACGTACAGGTACGTGGTTCTGCCTGTACGTGCCATTCTGCCGACGTATATATACAGGGGGCGGTCGGCAAGTGGTTAAAATTGCGCACAAACACGCAGTGGAGATAAACTACATACATTTTTAAAAGCCTTTAAAAGCCTTTACATGATACCACATTAGATTCACGGAGGAGGTCTACTGCTAAAATTACTGCCCTCGATCTGACCTTCGCGGTGATACCTCACATGCATGGTGCAATTGCTGTTTACATATGACGCCAGACCAACGCTTGTGTACGCCTTTGCGCAAGAGAAGGGGGGGCAGGGGTGCTTTTTTTTTTTTTTTTTGGTTTTTTTTTTATTTATTTAGCTTTTTTATTTTATTTTTAAACTGTTCCTTCCATTTTTTTTCTTTGTTATGATTTTTATTGTTATCTCAGGGAATGTAAATATCCCCTATGATAGCAATAGGCAGTGACAGGTACTCTTTTTTTGAAAAAATTGGGGTCTATTAGACCCTAGATCTTTCCTCTGCCCTCAAAGCATCTGACCACACCAAGATTGGTGTGATAAAATGCTTTCCCCAATTTCCCAATGGCGCGGTTTATATCCGGGAGGGGGACATTCCCTCCCACTGCTTGTAAAAGCAGTCTAGAGGCTAATTACCCGCTAGAATTGCTTTTACATGAAAGCCGATCACTGGCTGAAAAGAATGATACCAAGATGATACCTAAACCTGCAGGCATCATTCTGGTATAACCATTCAAAGTCCAGCAACATACTGGACATATATTGTAATCTTTTTTTTTTCATGCAGCCTCTTGGCTGAACGAAAAAAAGAGATTGATTGGTGGGTATGCCCACCATTAGAATACCTCCCTTCATCCACCCACTTCTAATGATGGGCATACATGCACCATTTATATATGCCGATGCATGGGGGCATCCTCCCGCAAAAGTTATGCCGTGTACACACGGTCGGAATTTCGACCGTATGTACGTGGCATTAGGAGCCAATCGCTCCTCCCCCCCCTGCTGCCCCCATGCTTCGGCATATATGCTCTTTTTTTTAACTGTGGTGGTGAAATCACCTCCTACAGTGTTGGAGTCGCGTCTTTATGTATCGTGGGAGCAAACGCTGTTGCTGTCAAGATAAATAAATCCGCGTTGCAACTGAATGGCGCACCTGAAAACAAAAAAATGCTTAACACTAAAACACAGTAAACAAAATTACATACCTGAAAAGCAAGCATGATAAAACATGATAAAACATAATAAAACATTGCAGAATAGAATGGAGTAAAAAAAGAGCAACAATAGAGAGAGAATAGAGTGAGAGAGAGAACAATAAAACGACAACTATTTTTTTTTTTTTTTTTTTTTTGAGATTCACAGGTAAAAAAGCTCCTGACTGAAGCGACTGAATCAAAACGCTACCACAAAAAAACTGTTAGCGATCGCAGGGATCAGGCCTGACTCTGCGAACGCTGCAGTTATGTGTGCTTAGTGTTTTGTAAGTGACAGTGATCGATCGATACTGCACTTGGGTGGGCTGGGCTGGGCGGAGGGGGAAAACGCAGGTGCTAGCAGGTATCTGGGCTGATCCCGCTAACAATGCGTTTTTTTTTGGAACCCTAAACTGCTGGGACGCTAGTATAGATCTGATCAGATCAGATATTGATCTGTTCAGATACTGTGCCACTAAGGGAGGTGTATGCTTTGTGCGTGGGTGTTTGCGGTACTGGCACTAACCTGGGGCGACGCAGACCTTATTTGACCCTAAAACCTAATTGATATCACCCGCCGGGCGATCAGGGGGTTAAACCGTTATTGGGTAATAAATGGCGGGTGCCCTGACAGTATAAAAAACAAGCTAACTAACCAGCGTCACCCGTAACAGTAATACAAAAAAAAACTGGTTACCTATCGACACTAATGCAGCGATCAGAAAAACGATCGCTTAGTGACACTGGCAAAAGGGGGTGAAAGGGTTAACTAGGGGCAATCAGGGGGTTAAACCTTTATTAGGTAATATATGGGGGTACCTGACGCTATATATAAAAACCTGACGGGGAACCTAAATAACGAAATAACTAACTGGCTAACCAGCGTCACCAGTGACAGTTATACAGTGATCACTGGTGAAAGGGTTAACTCTAGGGGCAATCAGGGGGTTAAAACCTTTATTTAGGTTGTAATATGGGGGTACCTGACCTATAAACCTATTTATGAACCTATATAAACATGGCGGTTACCTAAAAAAAAAAAATGGTTACCTAGCGACACTAATGCAGCGATCAGAAAAACGATCGCTTAGTGACACTGGCAAAAGGGGGTGAAAGGGTTAACTAGGGGCAATCAGGGGGTTAAAACCTTTATTAGGTAATATATGGGGGTACCTGACGCTATATAAAAACCTGACGGGGAACCTAAATAACGAAATAACTAACTGGCTAACCAGCGTCACCAGTGACAGTTATACAGTGATCACTGGTGAAAGGGTTAACTCTAGGGGCAATCAGGGGGTTAAAACCTTTATTTAGGTTGTAATATGGGGGTACCTGACCTATAAAACTATTTATGAACCTATATAAACATGGCGGTTACCTAAAAAAAAAAAAAATGGTTACCTAGCGACAGCAGTGACACTAATACAGCGATCAGAAAAACGATCGCTTAGTGACACTGGCAAAAGGGGGTGAAAGGGTTACCTGGGGGCAATCAAGGGGTTAAACCTTTATTAGGGGGGGGTAGGGGCTACCTTGGACCTAAAACTAACTGCCCTGACAGTTATTACAGTCACACTGACACTAAATGCAGTGATCAGTAAAAAAATGATCACTGCAATTAGTGACACTGTGACTGGGGGGGGAGGGGGTGATCTGGGGGGTGATCAGGGGGTGACAGGGGGGTGGAATATGTGCCTAACTGTACTGGTGTCAGTGTAGTGTTGTGCACTAACCTTAACATGTTCGCCGCTCGGCGTCTCCGGTCACATAGACCGGCGCACCGAGCGTGACATCACTTCCGCCTTCCTGTCTATACAATAGACAGGAAGGGGAAGTTTCTCATTGGCCAGGAGCGATCGCGAGGGGGTGGCCAGAAACCACTGGCCGTCCCCTCGTCCCGGATCGCTCCTGAAGCGATCCCGACCGTCCCCGCCGGCGGAGGGGGGTCCGATCGGACCCCCCAACCGCCGGAAGAATGTCACGTACAGGTACGTGATTCTGCCTGTACGTGCCATTCTGCCGACGTATATATACAGGGGGCGGTCGGCAAGTGGTTAAAGTTTTTTACAAAAAAATATCTGAAAAGTGTGGCATGCATTTGTATTCAGCCCCCCTTAGTCAATACTTTGTAGAACCACCTTTCGCTGCAATTACAGCTGCACGTTTTTTAGGGATGTCTCTACCAGCTTTGCACACCTAGAGCATGTAATTTTTGCCCATTCTTCTTTGTAGAATAGCTCAAGCTCTATCAGATTGGATGGAGAGCGTCTGTAAACAGCAATTTTCAAGTCTTGCCACAGATTCTCAATTGGATTTAGGTCTGGACTTTGACTGGGCCATTCTAACGCATGAATATGCTTTGATCTTAACCATTCCATTGTAGCTCTGGCTGTATGTTTAGGGTCGTTGTCCTGCTTGAAGGTGAACCTCCACCACAGCCTCAAGTCTTTTGCAGACTCTGACAGGTTTTCTTCTAATGCCACGTACACACAATCGGACTTTTCGGCCGGACTATCCGAATGTGTGGACTTGCCCACGCACACCCGGACTTTTCCGGTGGACTAGATCCGGCGGACAATCCGTCTGAGTTTTGGTGAAGGTCCGCCGGACTTTTACACGGAGTAAAGTCCATTCATTTATAACGTGACTCCAGGTAGACGGGACTAGCGAAGGAAGTCAATGCCGCCGCCTTGATCGGCAAGATTGACACCTTGCTAGCCCCGTCACCTGGTATGGATTTAAAGGGGAATCCCTACGCCGAAAAAACGGCATGGGGTCCCCCCAAATCCATATCAGACCCTTATCCGAGCATGCAGCCTGGCCAGTCAGGAAAGGGGGTGGGACGAGCGAGCGCCCCCCCCCCCTCCTAAACCATACCAGGCCGAGTGCCCTCAACATGGGGGAGTGCTTTGGGAAAGGGGGGATCTGCGGCCCCCCCACCCCAAAGCACCTTGTCCCCATGTTGATGAGGACAAGGGCCTCTTCCCGACAACCCTGGCCGTTGGTTGTCGGGGTCTGCAGGTGGGGGGCATATCGGAATCCGGGAGCTACCTTTAATAAGGGGGCCCCCAGATTCCGGCCCCCTACCCTATGTGAATGAGTATGGGGTACCATGTATCCCCTACCCATTCACCTGGTGAAAAAAGTGTAAATAAAAAACACAACACAAGTTTTTAAAATACTTTATTACACAGCTTCGGGGGTCTTCTTCCGTCTTGGGGGGTCTTCTCGCCAGACTCCTCCGCTATCTTCTGCTAGCTCTTTTACTAGCGGAGGAGCCTGGCTTTCTCCTTCGTTGCCGCCACCGTCTGGGGGTCTTGTTCCGACTTCGGGGGTCTTGTCCCGCTCTTCTGTTCTTCTTGCCGGGCCTCCGCTATCTTCTTGCAGCTCTTTTACTAGCGTTGGCCCGGTCTTCTGTCGCAGTCGCTGTCGTCGCCGCCTTCTGCTTCTTCTTTCTTCATCCGATGTTGACACAACGCTGTCTCCGCTTCTAATGGCCAAGACGTGTTGCGCGGCCAGTTATATAGGGACAAGGGGCGGGGTCACCGGCTCAGAAGAAGAAGATGGCAACAGCGACAGAATACCAGGCCAACGCTAGTAAAAGAGCTGCAAGAAGATAGCGGAGGCCCGGCAAGAAGAACAGAAGAGCGGGACAAGACCCCCAGATGGCGGCGGCAACGAAGGAGAAAGCCGGGCTCTTCCGCTAGTAAAAGAGCTAGCAGACAATAGCGGAGGCGAGAAGACCCCCGAAGCTGTGTAATAAAGTATTTTAAAAACTTGTGTTGTGTTTTTTATTTACACTTTTTTCACCAGGTGAATGGGAAGGGGTACATGGTACCCCATACTCATTCACATAGGGTGGGGGGCTGGAATCTGGGGGCCCCCTTATTAAAGGGGGCTCCCGGATTCTGATAAGCCCCCCGCCCACAGACTTCGACAACCAACGGCCAGGGATGTCGGGAAGAGGCCCTTGTCCTCATCAACATGGGGACAAGGTGCTTTGGGGTGGGGGGGGGGGGCGCACGGCCCCCCTTTCCCCAGGGCACCCCCCATGTTGAGGGCACGCGGCCTGGTTCGGCTCAGGAGGGGGGCGCTCGCTCTTCCCACCCCCTTTCCTGACCGGCCAGGCAGCATGCTCGCATAAGGGTCTGATATGGATTTGGGGGGGACCCCCATGCCAGTTTTCCGGCGTAGGGATTCCCTTTTAAATCCATACCAGGTGACGGGGCTAGCAAGTTGTCAATCTCGCCGATCAAGGTGGCGGCATTGACTTCCTTCGCTAGTCCCGTCTACCTGAAGTCACGTTATAAATGAACGGACTTTACTCCGTGTGTCGGCAAGTCCATTCATTTCAAAAGTCCTGCAAACTAGCACACAGACGGCCAGATTGTCCTCTGGACTGCCGAGTCCGGCGGATAATTTTGAGTCAAAACTTCTTTCTAAGTCTGCCAGACTTTTGGGAAGAAAAAGTCCCCCGGAGCCCACACGCAGTCGGATTGTCCAGCGGACTCTAGTCCGGCTTTAATTGTAAACATTTTTGAAAACCATGTATCATTTTCCATCCACTTTACAATTATGTGCCACTTTGTGTTGGTCTATCACATAAAATCCCAATAAAATACTTTCACGTTTTTGGTTGTAACATGACAAAATGTGGAAAATTTCAAGGGGTATGAATACTTTTTCAAGGCACTGTACAGTGCATTCAGTGTAGACTACAGTATATATACACAGTGCATTGAAGTGGCTAAGGGGAACCCTATGACATCATTTAGAAAACAAAACGTCACGGGCCCCCCCCCCCCCCCCAAAATCCATACCAGACCATTGGGGTCTGGCATAGATTTTAAGGGGAACTCCACGGCAAAAATTTGAAAAAAAATTGCGTGCCCCCCCCCAATCCATACCAGACCCTTATCCGAGCAAGCGGGGCGGAGGGTGAGAGAGGGATAAGAGCCTCTTCCCAACAACCCTGGCCATTGGTTGTCGGGGTCTGCGGATGGGGGGATTATCGGAATCTGGAAGGCCCCTTTAACAAGGGGGCCCCCAGATCCCGGCCCCCCCATGTGATTGGGTATCGGGTACATTATACCCCTACCCATTCACCTAAACAGACAGTTTTTGACAAATCCTTCCATGACCATCCAACTGCACGTCATTTTTTTCCTTGATTTTTTTTATCTATATTGTCGGGAGTCGGCAATACATTACAGCCACGAGCAAGTTTAAATTACATTTTTTCCTTTAGAAATGTCATTTTGCTGCGGCACTGTTCTACACATCACACAGATGCGCCACTTTACAGGCAGACTAAGGGGACCCCCCCCCCCTCCCCCCGGGCACAATATTTAACCACTTCAATACCAGGCACTTACCCCTTTCCTGCCCAAGCCAATATTCTTCTTTCTGCGCTGTTTAAATGACAATTGCGCGGTCATGCTACACTGTACCCAAACAGAATTTTTATAATTTGTTCCCACAAATAGAGCTTTCTTTTGGTTGGAATTTGATCGCCTATGCATTTTTTATTTTTTGCTAAACAAATAAAAAAAGACGGAAAATTTTGAAAAAAATAAAAGTTTACTTTTGTTTCTGTTATAAAATTTTGTAAATAAGTACGTTTACTCCTTCACTGATGGGCACTGATAATGCGGCACTGACGGGCACTGATAAGGTGGCACCGATGAGGTGGCACCAATGAGCGTGCACTGATGGGCACCGACGATGGGCACTGATAGGGTCACTGATGATCCCACTGTCTGACAGCTCCTATGCCTCCCGCCGCATAACAAACTATGACATCACCATATGGCCCTGCCCCTTGTGACATCATCGACCGGGGCATGCTGGATCAATGAGGTCATAAGGGGTGGTGATTGATAATGCATCTGTTTTAATTTTTTTTTTTATAAATCTGTGTTCGCATTTTTATTTACTTTTTGACATTGTTTTGGTGAATAAATAAGTGTACAGTATACCCCATTCTCATTCACATGGAAGGGCGGGATCTGGGGATCACTCCCCCTTTTCCTGGCCTGCCAGGCTGCATGCTCGGATAAGGGTCTGATATATATTTTGGGGAAGGACCCCACAGTATTTTTTCTTAAATTTATGCGTGGGGATTTTTTGTTGCCAGCAGTTGTTTCTTTTACATCCAGCTGTCGGCAGGAGAACCCTGCTGACAGCTGATGACTAATTCGCTTTTAAGGACGCAATGGCTGGCTTGCAGGCACCCCCCTTAACAAAAAGAGATTAGCCAAGCTTTTTTATCTTTTATCCTTGCAAAGAGCATTTTTATGTATTTTTTTAAATAAATTAGTCAAAGGTATCTCTGCACTATTGGAGTCTTTTTCTAATTATAACTTTTTGCGGAAATCCAGTGGATGACTACATCCCACTGGTGGAAGGAATCAGATCTTCACGTCCAACATCAGTGCCTGACCTCACAAATGCACTTCTGGAAGAATGGTCAGACATTCCCATAGACACACTCCTAAACCTTGTGGACAGCCTTCGCAGAAGAGTTGAAGCTGTTATAGCTGCAAAGGGTGGGCCAACTCAATATTGAACCCTGCAGACTAAAGCCCCATACACACGGTCGGAAAATCCGACCACCAAATCCATCGGATTTGGTCCGACGGATTTAGTCCGACACTGGTGTTGCATACACACGGTCGGACAAAGTTGTCGGAAAATCCGATCATTCTGAACGTGGTGACGTTTGTTGCCTACGACGGGACTACGTAGAGGCTAGTAGCCAATAGCTTTGGTCTTGTAATGTGATCTGAGCATGCGTGGCACTTTGTCCGTCGGAATTCGCTACACACGATCGGAATTGGTGTGATCGGACTTTGTTGTCGGAAAATCTTTAGAGCAGGAGATAGAACTTTGTCCGTCGGACAATCCGATGGAAACTGTCCGATGGTGCCTACACACAGTCGGAATTTCCGACAACATTGTCCGATAGGACAGAATCCATCGGAAAATCCGACCGTGTGTATGGGGCTTAAGACTGGGATGCCATTAAAGTTCATGTGCAATAAAGTATTGGCGTCCCAATACTTTTGACAATATAGTGAATTTTAAAACTAAAAGGAAAGATAGGTATCTTTTGATTGTAGCAGATATTTGCTGCAACTGAGAAGCAGATTTGAAAATTAAAGGTAAAATCTGATTATCTACTCGTAGTCAACCTAAAACTAACATTTTCTCAAGTTCGTAATATTTCTCAATATTAAATGTGTGAGTCTGTAAAATGATGCTATTTAAATATCAAATCCCTTGCCCTTAATAAATTAGTAACTTTACAATGTCATGATATCGAAGTTGTGGCCTCAGTAAAAAAAAAAGGACAAGTATGGTGGCCTGAATTTATGGGAGGAGCCCCGAGGGTATTTAACCAGTTAAGCCCCGGACCAATTGGCAGCCAAAGGACCAGGCCCCTTTTTGCGATTCGGCTCTGGGTCGCTTTAACTGACAATTGCGCGGTCGTGCGACGTGGCTCCCAAACAAAATTGGTGTCCTTTTTTTTTCACAAATAGAGCTTTCTTTAGGTGGTATTTGATCACCTCTGCGGTTTTTATTTTTTGCACTATAAACAAAAATATAGCGACAATTTTGAAAAAAATTTAATATTTTTTACTTTTTGCTATAATAAATATTCCCCAAAAAAATCTATAAAATTTTTTTTTTTCCTCACTTTAGGCCGATACATATTCTTCTACATATTTTTGGTAAAAAGAAAATCACAATTAGTGATTATTGATTGGTTTGCGCAAAAGTTATAGCTATTACACAATATAGGGGATAGTTTTATAGCATTTTTATTAATATATTTTTTTTTTACTAGTAATGACGGCGAATCTTTATTGTGACTGCGACATTATGGCGGACACATCGGACATTTTTGACAAATTTTTGGGACCATTGTCATTTATACAGCAATCAGTGCTATTTAAATGCACTGAATCCTGTGTAAATGACACTGACAGTGAAGGGGTTAACCACTAGGGGGAGGGGTTAAGTATGTCCTGTGTGTGTTTTTTTTTACTATAGGGGGCGTGGCTTGGCGTGTGACATCACTGATCATCTTTCTCTATGACAGAGAACAGACAATCAGTGACAGTCTCTCTAGGAAGCACGGGGAGAGGTTTGTTTACATATACCTCTCCCCGTTCTTCAGCTCTGTGACCCGATCGAGGCACACCAGCGGCGATCGGGTCCGCGGGTCCTGCGGCCACGGTCACGGAGCCCAGGACCGGGTCGCGAGCGCGACCCGCGGCTGGGCTCTTAAAGGGCAACGTACCTGTACGTTGATGTGCCCAGCCGTGCCATTCTGCCGACGTAAATGTGCAGGAGGCGGTCCTTAAGTGGTTAAGCAGCCCAGTCGCCCATGCTCTTTGTTGGTTCATTGTGCGATACTACACGTCACTAGGCTGACTCACCTCACCTCACCTTCGTGATGCTGTTCATTCGATCGCAAGTGCATTGCGGCTTCTCCATTCGTGGTCTTCGTCAGCGGTTCCCGCTCACTGTCGCAGGTAGTATTCAAACCTTTTCGTATCATGTGCAAATCTTGCGATACGTTATGCTTCCTATCCGTAAAAAAAATTGCCTCCAAGTTGTTGTCGCTCATGTTCTGACATCATACGGCACAGGCGTAGTACTTAGACCCACCTGGTGCCTTGTCTGCACTTGATCAGCCTGGGGGGCTGGGTGGTTGGTAGGTGTTTGGTTTCAGAGTAAGGGGTGGCATACACTCTACAAACAATTCGTATCAGATTCATTTATCACGCCTTACTACCGGTTCGTATCGGATTTATTTCATACATTTTACAACCGATTCGTATCAGAGTCATTTCTCTTTACAACCGATTCGTATCAGATACATTGCATACTTTCTAACATTGCCATTTGTTGTTGCCCCCATGCCATGTGTTTTAGTTCCCGCAGCGGAACTTACGAATCGATTGTACACGGTTCTTCTCTCATTTATTTACCAAACCAAAGTTATTTTCTGTGTGTCCTGCACGGTGCCACACCACACTCTTTGGGTGTGTTGCACACCCGCTCCAGTTCAATGCAAACCCAGTCGCACAGTCACTTTCGCAGGTAGGATTTATTACCGTGTTTGTCATGTCAAAATTTGTGACTGCTCGCGGAGTCACCCATACCATGTGTTCGGTTCCTGCTGTGGAACTTACAAATCATTCGTACGCACTTCCCGCGTTCTACTTTCTACATACACTTTCTTCATCTTAGCAACCTCACGCTTGTCTAGACCTTTGCGACCACGCAATCTCGTCTCAGCAACCTGACACCCGTTCAGACCCTTGCAGCCATACAAAATCCTCTCAGCAGCATGGCACTCTGCTGAGACCCTTGCAGCCACCCAATATCGTCTCAAAACAACTTCATACTCATCGAGACCCATGCAACCACACAGAAAAACCATACTGAGACCCTTGCGACCACGCAATATTGTCTCAGCAAACCAGACTGAGACCCTTGGAACCATGCAATGTCGTCTCAAAAAATAAACCTTCATACTCATCGAGATCCCCTGCAACCATGCAATATCGCCCCAGCAACCTGACACTCACTGACATCCTTGCAACCACGCAATATCGTCTCCAATAGTATAAAACACTTTGCAGCATACACCTACGTGCAAACCCGCATACAAACTAACTTGCAAACACACCTTAGTGACAAACAATCAGCCACACAAACACGCAGCAGCACCCAGTTGGCCATTCATCTCCAGTGGCACGTGGGCCACTCATCTTTTCTCCGTCTTTCTCCCTGAGGTTAGTTCAGGTTTCCATCCGGGACCAGGTTGGACTTTATCTCCTCCTACAGGGCATACAGAAGCACCAACCCGTAGTCAGTGGCAAACGCCTACCTATCACGAGTGCCCTCTTCAGGGACATACTTTTTCTCAGTTTGGGGCTTTTCTCAGCCTAGTCATCTACCAGGCCTTCTACAATTTCCTACGACCTAGTAAATCTACCATCAGCAGCTCCGGCAGTCAGACACTGCTCCGACGCCACCTGACTTGCTTTCCAAACCATTACACCCTTCATCTCACAGTCTGCAAAATGCAACAAACCGGCCCCGGGGTTGACACCAGCCTGCTTCAGTAAAAGAAATAGGTAATCCGCGCTTAGGAGGGTAAATGGTGTGCAGCCTCCCCTGATTAGACCCCTAAGGAGCCAATCGGTAAGTAAAAGGTGGAATGTGGGGGGTAATTGGCACTCCCTAATAATACAGCAAGAGTAGGATATACAATATATTCCAACACACCCAGTGAAAATATGAATATATAAAAATGTATTAAATTAATTACCACCAATCAAAAATCAATTAGTGGATCAAAGCATACCACAATGTTAACGTGACTAATCAAGTGATACAGTAAACAATTCAATATACTGGACCAGTGCCTGTAGACCTATAAGGTCCGACCAACTGGTCTATGTATGGAATCCCCAGTGGGTGTTGACCACACAGACTGGATTAGGGTTAAATTATAACCCGTGCATGATGTCAGTGTGATATAAACATAAAATCATTCAGTAAAAGAGAAAGTCCAGTAAATCCATCAAGTGCAAGTGAACAAAAAAATATATAAACATAAACAAAAAAATATATAAGCATAAAGCCTCCAAACCTAACAACGCCTGGTGCTCAGTGACAGTGCTCGACCGACTACTGTCCCATCTACCCAGCCAATCTGATGGTAGCTCGTTGCTACCCATTCTAACCAGCCCCCTGAGTGGCAGCCAGTTTATCAAGCATGTCAGGATCCTCCTAAGCAACTTGGGCTTCAACCCCAGTCAGTCCTCTGGACATTCCTTCTGGATCGGAGCAGCCTCAGCTGCCTCCCAACATGGAGTACAAGACCATGTAATCAAGAACCTAGGCCGATGGAAGTCCGCTTGTTTTGCCACATACATCCCAAATCCTAAGGAATAAATGGCATAAGCCTTTACCAAGCTGGCTCGATAAACACAAGAATCAATTAAGAGTTATTACCCTATCTGAGTCTTTTGCCCCCTTTTCTTGGCATACCGACCAGACTACCAAGGCACACTTCAGGTCTATTTATGTTGTATGTCTTGTTGCGTGTTTATGTGATCCACATCTCTCTCGGTCTTAGGGCCACGACCATAAATAAGAAGGACAGCATGGTGGACTGAATTTATCGGAGGAGCCCGGAGGGTATTTAAGCAGCCCACTCGCCCATGCTTTGTCAGTTCAGTGCGCAATACCCTCCAGCCCTTCCCTTTTTCAGGGCACTTCTCAGCACATCCTTCTTCATAAACTACCCATTACTTACCTTGGGTATGCCCCCTTTTCTTGGCATACCGACCAGACCACCAAGGCACACTTCAGGTCTATTTATGTTGTATGTCTTGTCGCGTCTTTATGTGATCCACATCTCTTTCGGTCATAGGGCCACGACCATAAACAATTTATATTGGTCCCCTATTGTGCAACATGGACAGCTGAAAACATTTACTCCCATATATAAAGGTTTCTGTGTATTTCCTATGAATGGTGGTGGTGCCAGGCCCTAGGCTTTTTTGTCTGTGAGAGCATTCACTGACAAGCTCCATATGTAATAGGAGAGAGTGAAGAAATAAGCCCTATTATTTTCATTCACCACATGCTCTACTCTCCAATATAATCAATATATATGTTCATCTGTTCCCCTAGATCCTCCTCTACATCTGCTCTGTCCTTTTCTTTATCCTGCTATATGCTTTGTTCCTTTGCCATGCTAGCTTCTTCACAGTTCTTTGTTCTTCTTTTTCTTTAAATATCCCCTGCTGTTTCTCCTTCTGTCTTACTGTCAGCTGCCTGCACAGCATCACATGCATCTACCCTTGTGTCTGTTTTTTTTTCTATATGGTGAAATGGGCATATAAGAAGCCATTGATTTGTTTTTGTGCAAACAAAGACAACTTTACTGACAACTAGAGATTGACTTGGCTGTATTTGGCTCACATGTATTCATTAATTAAAAGCATCCCAATAATCTTGATATACAGTGCATGTAAAGATAGGATGAGCACACTTACTATCTATCACTAGATGTTAGTGAAGACTTAAAGTGGTTCTAAAGGTAGAAGTTTTTTTTTACCTTAATGCCTTTTATGCATTAAAGCGGGACTGTACTGAAAAAAAAAAAAATTTAAAAGCCAGCAGCTACAAATACTGCAGCTGCTGACTTTTAAAAAACGGACACTTACCTGTTCCAGGGTCCAGCGGTGTCGGCAGCAGAGGCCGATCGATCGCTCGGCTCTCTGCTATAGTCGGCGCCATTCTCGGTAAGGGAATCGGGAAGTGGCTTCACTTCCCGATTCCCTACTGCGCATGCGCGAGTCGCACGGCGCAATGAGAATCTTCAGCGCTGTCTGCCGGGACACGTGTGTGTCCCGGCAGACAGCGCGCTGGGACAGGAACTTGCGTAAACTCCCGTGGGAGTTTATGCCGGAAGTGGGTGCAGATACCTGTCTTAGACAGGTATCTGCACCCCCCTCCCCCCTGAAAGGTGCCAAATGTGACACCAGAGGGGGGGAGGGTTCCGAAAAGCGGGAGTTCCACTTTAGGGTGGAATCCCGCTTTAAGGTAAAAAAACCTTTTGGGTGCAGCATTCCCCCCTCCCAGCCCCTCCTTATACTTACCTGAGCCCTATCTCAATCCAGTAATGTGCATAAGAGCAGCGGCTCTCTCAGGTCTCTCTCTCCTCATTGGCTCACAAAGCAGTGGAAGCCATTGGCTCCTGCTGCTGTCAATCACAGTCAGTGAGCCAATAAGGATAGAGCGGGGGGGGGCAGGGCCAAACCACGCTTTGTGTATGAATGTACAATCTATTCACAAGAACAGTTTGGGAGTGAGCCTGCTTGAGTGCCCCCATAGCAAGAGACTTGTCATTGGGGGCACTCAGCAGGGGGGAGAAGCCAGCAGCGGCGAGAACCCAAAAAGATGAGATTCGGGGCTGCTCTGTGCAAAACCATTGCATAAAGCAAGTCGAAACAACATGTTTGTTAATTAACAAAAAAAAATGATAACCTTTGTAATCACTTTAAAACAAAACATGCGCAATCGAATGTGCCTATAGGGTGTGAACAAGCCCTAAAAGAGCAGTGAACAGACTGAATATAGGAAATGATGATTTAGAGAACAAGAGGAAATAGAACTAAAGGGCTTATTTACCCTCCTTACTTGGCATACTCAGCAGTGGCAGCCTGTGCATTGTGGGCGCACGGGCGCCGCCCCCCCCCAACACCGCCGCCCACCCTATCCATGCGCCCGGCCCTGTTCAGGACGCCGGGCGCATGAATTACAGTTGCAGGGATAGGCGGGGGGTGTGTATATTGATGCACCTGATTAGAGCCTAGGGTGGGCTCGGGAGCAGAGCATTGCGTCCGGAGCCCACCCAGGTGTGTTGCAACAGCGAATGAATAGTATCGCTGGAAGGAGCAGAGAGGAGACGCACTGCAGAAGCTGCTCCAGGAGAGGACACCGGAGCAGCTTTCTCCGAGCCTGCCATGCTTAAGGACAGGGACGACCGTGCTGGAAAATGGCCACATCAACTCCACACTCCATAAAGACCCGACCACTGCTCTCACCGCCCGCATCCAGGGTAAGGACTGACCAACAGCAGGTGGTTATTTGCCGCCCCCCCCCCCCCCAAAAAAAAAAAAAAAAAAACACCAGCTATAATGCCTGCGTTAATCTATTAAGTTCTTGTGGTAAAACCAAGGAAGACTAGACTTCTGAAGTGTATCAATGCTTTACTAAACAGGGAAAAATCTGCACATACAAACTGTAGGATGAACAATACAATACAACTTATAGCTTCACATATAAGCATGTATAATATGTACACATTAAGTAAACTAAACAATTACTCAACTTAGGGGTCAAGATGTCCTCCATGGTCCTTTGCTCAGTCCAACTCACAAAAGCGTCTCCAACGTTCTCCAGTTCCTGGAAGCCATGTGTTTTCTCTTTGTCCTCCAAACACCAACTGTCCCTCTGTCCCCAAAACACATGTCTCTTTCAAACCCTCCCCATGCCTCCCCCACCCACTTCCTGTAAACACCAACTTCCTCTGCTCATCTTCTAGCTGGTTTATTTACATATCAATGGAGGTGGAAGAGGCCTTTGTAGACATATGCTGTTACTAAATCTAAAACTCTATATTATTGCAATAAAGTCACTATACAAATGCCCATAGCAACACATACCACCTCTTGACTTTATAGGATAATATAGGAAACTTCTTCAAGCCTTTTGTCCAGGAAAGGGCAAAATAAACCCCCCGTATAAATGGGAGGAACAAATTCCCTTTCGACCCCCATCTTGTGGGCGGTCAGACGATTGGTTTGTCCCTGGAAGGCTGACTTTTGAGCAGGGTTAACAATGTCTTTTGGCAGTTTGTAAAGAAAGTCCCAGATGAAAAGTCTCTTTTCTTCTTGGTCATAAGGAAAATGCTCAGATGGAAGTCCACTCCAATTCAGCCACCTTTTCTCAGGCTCTCTTCTGGTCTGTCTCCTCCCATCCAGTATGGTCATCTGCTCTGCCTGCTCCACCTCTCGATGCTCAATACCTGAAAAGAGTAAGAGACAAAGCAGATTATATGTTCCTTCCAACTGTGCCTAAAAACATAGCTCACTGCTCACATTTCTCTATCTGCCCATTTCTAACTGCAAAACTATTGTAGGGTGCCCACTGTTGCCTTGAAATACTTTCACGGAAAGGCATTGACTTCCAACGTAACGAATAAACTTGCATGTCTCTCCGTGCTGTCCTGGGAAGCACACAAGCTTGCTGTTGTTCAGCCTTCACAGCATGGCACATTTTTGCAAAATGCCCCATTTTATGGCAACAGAAACACTTAATGTGACTGAATCTACCATTCCCAACCATTTGCTTCCACTTCTTAAACAATGCTGGTGTAGGAATCCCATCTATTTCCTCTCTAGGGACCCCCACCTTAAGTAAATCAATCCACATGTGTCTCCTGGAGATCATAGGCCTTGCCTTCCTTGTATCTGACTCAACTCGGTCATTTGAGCTGATCAAATCCTCTGCTTCCCGGTTATGAGAAGTAACAGTGGCACATGTCCTACTTCTGCTTACAGGCTTTGGGCCTTTGTCCTTTGTTAGGGTATCATTAGACTTGGTCATGAGGGCTGCACACCGCTCATTCAAATCTTCAGCTCGGCCTACAGGGGTTTGAACACACTTCAAAGCCACTGCAGGTTTAACTTTGATTACCCTCCTTTCTAAATCTTTTTCCTTGCTTGCAGTTTCTTCCACACACTTGGATGCCACTGCAAGCTGCTCCTTCAGTAAATCTCTTTCTAATTCCGCCTTTTCCCTCTTTTCAGATTCAATATGTAGAGCATGCAGGAAGTGCAAACCAAACACAGCAACTGCCCGCATCTCTCCCTTACTGAACCCAAAACTTTTGAGACTAAAATCTGAGGAAAGATCACAGACTCCATCCCCCCAAGCTCTGTTCAAAGGAGACGCATATCTAGCTAGCTCCTTTGCAACAGGCATCCACTGACTATTTCTGGCCCAGATAGGAAGGGTGCACGCCTTCAAGTCCTCCTGGACACCAGAAATCTTTGCAGCCTTACTCCTCCTAAACAGTGTACGCAGCATTTTTCCCCCAGCACAAGCAACAAAACACACAATATAAAACAGGTCTGCTTCAGTTGAAATTTTAGCACAAATAACGGCCGAGCCCCCAAATGTTATGCCTGCGTTAATCTATTAAGTTCTTGTGGTAAAACCAAGGAAGACTAGACTTCTGAAGTGTATCAATGCTTTACTAAACAGGGAAAAATCTGCACATACAAACTGTAGGATGAACAATACAATACAACTTATAGCTTCACATATAAGCATGTATAATATGTACACATTAAGTAAACTAAACAATTACTCAACTTAGGGGTCAAGATGTCCTCCATGGTCCTTTGCTCAGTCCAACTCACAAAAGCGTCTCCAACGTTCTCCAGTTCCTGGAAGCCATGTGTTTTCTCTTTGTCCTCCAAACACCAACTGTCCCTCTGTCCCCAAAACACATGTCTCTTTCAAACCCCCCCCAATGCCTCCCCCACCCACTTCCTGTAAACACCAACTTCCTCTGCTCATCTTCTAGCTGGTTTATTTACATATCAATGGAGGTGGAAGAGGCCTTTGTAGACATATGCTGTTACTAAATCTAAAACTCTATATTATTGCAATAAAGTCACTATACAAATGCCCATAGCAACACACCAGCCAACCCTGATGCCAGTCTGGGCAAGAGATATGGGAGGGGTAAAAGAACTGCACCAAATAAATTAGATTTTGTGATCTTAGTTTGTAGCTATCAGTTAGGCAGCGATTGTAAGGAAATAGCTAAAACTATGTTGGGATTATGGAACAAATGCAATAGGATCCAAAGGGCTGCACACTTGAAAACTGCATTCACTTTATTGATAATCTTTGAAATGCCATATATACTGTACAGCAACAGAAAACACATTGGGGGCAAGGAAACACAGTGTTTCCTTGCTCCCACAGTGTCTGCTGTATATGGCATTTTGAAGATTATCAATAAAGGTCATGCAGTCTTCAAGTGTGCAGCCCTTTGGATCCTATTGCATTTGTTCTACATGGCTGGATAAGGGGTGCTTGCACCTGAATATACTGGAGATGAAAGGGACTGTGTGGCAGACCCACCTGGAGCAGCAGTGTACACATTACACTGGGATTTTACAGTCTTTAACCACTTCAGCCCCGGAAGAATTTACCCCCTTCCTGACCAGAGCACTTTTTGCGATTTGGCACTGTGTCACTTTAACTGACAATTGCACGGTCGTGCGACATGGCTCCCAAACAATTGACGTCCTTTTTTTCCCACAAATTTTTAAATTTTTTGCACTATAAACAAAAAAAAGAGCGACAATTTTGAAAAAAAATCATTATTTTTTACTTTTTGCTAAAATAAATATCACCTAAAAATAGGTGATTACATAAAAAAAAAAAAGACATATTTTTGCTAAAAAAAATCGCAATAAGCGTTTATTGATTGGTTTGCGCAAAAGTCATAGCGTCTACAAAATAGGGGATAGATTTATGGCATTTTTATTAATATTTTTTTTTTTTACTAGTAATGGCGGCGATCTGCGATTTTTATCGTGACTGCGACATTATGGCAGACACATCTGACAATTTTGACAAATTTTTGTGACCATTGTCATTAATACAGTGATCAATGCTATAAAACTGCATTGATTACTGTAAAAATGTCACTGGCAGTGAAGGGGTTAAACGCTAGGGGACGGAGGAGGGGTTAAGTGTGACCTAGGGTGTGATTCTAAATGTCTGGGGGATGGGCTAGCAGTCACACGAGACTGATCACTGCTCCCGATGATGGGGAGCAGACCAACAGTGTCCTGTCACTAGGCAGAACGGAGAGATTCTGTGTTTACATCGACATCTCCCCGTTCTTCAGCTCCGTGACGCGATCGCGGGCACCCAGCGGACATCGAGTCCGCGGGTCCCGCGGGCGCGGTCACGGAGCTCGCGGCGTGTGCACGCGTGCACGGCGGGAAACTCAAATTAAAGTACAGGTACGTTACTTTGCCCAGCCGTGCCATTCTGCCGACGTAAATGTACAGGAGGCGGTCGGCAAGCGGTTAAAGGGTTATACATTTTGCTTAAAGCAAAAGGCCTGTGTGGACTGTCTCCTTGCCCCATGTGACAGCCTAGGGCAAATCCCCAGGCACCATGCTGCTACATACCCCAGTATATTTTTGCTCTTAGCCCTAGTTCACACTGAGGGTGGGTTTGAAATCAGCAGAACTCACGCGATTTCAAACCTGCATGTCAGTGCGTATTCGGGGGGCAATTTGAATAACATCTAGGCAGGTTCATGCACAGATGTCTATTAAAATCGCCCATGAAGTTGCCAAAAGTAGTGCAGGAACTACTTTTGGGAATCAGCGCAGCGCCGCAAAGTCGGCGTCGCACTGATTCGCATGGTGCCGTTGCCGCCAATCGGCTCTGATTTTGGCATGCGATTTGACATGTCAAATCGGCCCGATGTGAACGGGGGCTTAATGTTTGTTTTAAGTACAGAAGCATGGGGGATTCAGCATGTTCAATTAGTTGATTTTGCACTCTCCAGTTTTAGTAAACTAACCCCTATGGTGTCTCTACCACCTTCTTAAAAAGTGTAATTATATATTGTACATTAGTATCAGTTTTTCATTTTCTTTTTATACATATTGGGTGTATATATACAGTACTTTAAAATGGCAGCACATGTTATGATTGCGCTTTATTAGCAACTGGTGCAAGGACATACAGGCAGTCCCCGAGTTACGAACACCCGAGTTACGAACGACTCCTACTTACGAACGGCCTCAAATGCCGGCCACTTGTGTTCCACGCTGGTCCTGGATACCTCCGGACATATCCCATACTGCCAGGGGCGTAACTAGAAATCACAGGGCCCCATAGCAAAATGTTGTATGGCCCCCCCCCCCCACAAAAAAATGGCGGGGCTTAAATTAAATAGTGGGCGTGGTTTAAAGGGCGGGGCTCAAAGGGTGTGTGGTTTGAGTCTGAGAAGAAAGAAAGAAAGAAAGAGCCCAGATCCTACACCACAATAGCAATATATGTATTCCAGAAAGTTTAATCAACAGATAAAGATACTCCAAACACCTGGTGTTAGCGCTTCAATAATCCTCACCTGTGCCCAATGTAGCGTGGTCTGCCCATGCCCAATACTGCCTCACCTGTGCCCACTTGCGCCCAATGCAGCGTGGTCTGTGCCCAATACAGCATGTCCAGTGCCCAATGCAGCCTCACCTGTGCCCAATGCAGCATGGCCAGTGCCCAATACTGCCTCACCTGTGCCCAATACTGCCTCACCTGTGCCCACTTGTGCCCAATGCAGCGTGTCCAGTGCCCAATGCAGCCCCACCTGTGCCCAATGCAGTGTGGCCTGTGCCCAATGCAGCCTCACCTGCCTGTGCCCAATGCAGCATGTGCAGTGCCCAATGCAGCCTCACGTTTGCCCAATGTAGCCTCACCTGTGCCCAATGCAGCGTGGCCTGCCCATGCCCAATACAGCCCCACCTGTGCCCAATGCAGCCTCACCTGTGCCCAATGCAGCGTGACCCGTGCCCAATGCAGCCTCACCCAATGTAGCCTCACCCGTGCCCAATGCAGCCTCACCTGTGCCCAATGCACTGTGGCCTGTACCCAATGCAGCCTCACCTGCCTGTGCCCAATGCAGTATGTTCAGTGCCCAATGCAGCCTCACCTGTGCCCAATGCAGCGTGGCCTGCCCATGCCCAATACAGCCTCACCTGTGCCCAATGCAGCCTCACCCGTGCCCAATGCAGCCTCACCTGCCTGTGCCCAATGCAGCCTCACCTTTGCCCAATGCAGCGTGGCCTGCCTATGCCCAATGCAGCCTGACCCGTGCCCAATGCAGCCTGACCCGTGCCCAATGCAGCATGACCCGTGCCCAATGCAACATGACCCTTGCCCAATGCAGCCTCCCCCGTGCCCAATGCAGCCTCACCCATGCCCAATGCAGCCTCACCTGCCTGTGCCCAATGCAGCCTCACCTTTGCCCAATGCATCGCGGCCTGCCTATGCCCAATGCAGCCTGACCCGTGCCCAATGCAGCCTGACCCGTGCCCAATGCAGCCTGACCCGTGCCCAATGCAGCATGACCCGTGCCCAATGCAGCATGACCCGTGCCCAAAGCAGCATGACCCGTGCCCAATGCAGCCTCCCCCGTGCCCAATGCAGCCTCACCCGTGCCCAATGCAGCCTCACCCGTGCCCAATGCAGCCTGACCTGTGCCCAATGCAGCCTCACCCGTGCCCAATGCAGCCTCCCCCGTGCCCAATGCAGCCTCACCTGTGCCCAATGCAGCCTCACCTGTGCCCAATGCAGCCTCTCCCGTGCCCAATGCAGCCTCACCTGTGCCAAATGCAGCCTCACCTGTGCCAAATGCAGCCTCCCCCGTGCCCAATGCAGCCTCCCCGTGCCCAATGCAGCCTCACCCGTGCCCAATGCAGCCTCACCCGTGCCCAATGCAGACTCCCCCGTGCCCAATGCAGCCTCACCTGTGCCCAATACAGCCTCCCCATGCCCAATGCAGCTTCACCTGTGCCCAATGCAGCCTCCCCCGTGCCCAATGCAGCCTCCCCAAGCCCAATGCAGCCTGACCCGTGCCCAATGCAGCCTGACCCGTGCCCAATGCAGCCTGACCCTTGCCCAATGCAGCCTCACCGTGCCCAATACAGCCTCCCCGTGCCCAATGCAGCCTCCCCCTTGCCCAATGCAGCCTCACCTGTGCAGTGGAAGAGGTGAGCCAGACTGCAGCAGCCCTCAAATGGCTATTGGCAAGCGTGGGGCTGTCTCAGAGTGGGGGGGGGGGGGGTGATCACCGCCCGCACGGTCCCCCAGCCAGGGGAAGTGAGGAGAGGAAGAGGCGCGCTGTCCAGCAGAGCGCTGTAAAAGCTTTCATTTGAATGTCCTGTGTTCCCGCTTCCCCTGGCTGGGGGACCGTGCGGGCAGAGCTCACCCCCCCCCCCGGGCCCCCGGCAGTATGCATTCATCTTCCTCCCCACGGGCCCCATAGCGGCTGCGGGGCCCCATAGCGGCCGCGTGTGTCGCTATGGCGGTAGTTCCGCCACTGCATACTGCAGTACTACATGTACTGCATTGTCAGAAGAGCCCCAGATAACATAACAAGCGCCTGGAACATCCCACATCTATTCATAGGCGGACGTTACACTTACGAATGCAGTGTTCCAACCGGAAGTTACACTTACAAATGCAATGTTGTGACTTACGAACAACTTCAACTTACGAACAAACCTTCAGTCCTTATTGTGTTCGTAATTCAGGAACTTCCTGTACCTAAACTGCCCATTTATGTCTAATCAAGTAGGCCAGTTTGTAAAAAAATAAATCCTTTCAAAATATTCAAAATATTCAAAATATGTAAGTGTAAGACCTACTTCTTATCAGTGTTGTACATTGAGACAGCACAAAAAGGAATGTCACTTACATGTTATTGACAGTCGTTAGTGACTAATGGACTCAAATTGTGTGTGGTTAAATAACAGATGTCTGGCAAAGAAAACTAGAGCCTTTGTCCAATTAATGACAAAAGATCTCTTGGCCACTGCTCAACATCTGCTGTTTGTAAAGTTATATGTGACACCTATGAATAAAGTAACAGAAGAGTTGGTACCTGCTACTTTGCTTCTACGGGTAAATGTTTTATCCACCTTCATTGCACAGTTATAGGATTTTTTATTTTTTTGCTTGAATCTTAAAGTAGTAATTTTTTTTCATTTTGCATAGAGTTAGGGCGGGTTATAACCCGTCAGTTTTTTTTATGCCATCTGTTTCCCATTGTTGAGACATACCTTCGCTTTCTGTCCCATAGCCAAAACAGGAATTGGTAAGAAAAACCTGCAAATTAAAGGGTATCTATTGGGGACCCCCAGGTCACCAGAACTGATATCCCCAGACTTCTCTATGACTTTTCTGGGGACAACCCCAAAAAATGTTTTTAATTTTTTTTATTTGTAAACAGGACAAATTGAGAAGTGAACGGGCACGGACAGCAATAACAACCTAATTGATGTTCTAATCCATCTCCACTCTATCCAAAACAAAAAGTGTTGCCTTTAGTTATACTTTAACATGGGGCGGATCCACTCAGTGGACAACACTAGCTCACTGAGCAGGGAGGGACCTGTCAGAGCCCCGCTGATTTCTATGGGGAATTTGGACGAAAACGCATGTCCATTTTAATCAGATCCCATCCGATCTGCCAGACGGATGGCGAACATATCGCCATACATCTGTTTTGAGCGGATCGGATGGCAGACATCCGTCTGCCCATAGGAATCAAGGGGTGTCCCGCTCGGATCAGCCTGCAAAAACAGACAGGTGGATCTGAGTGGCTTATCATGTGAAAGGGGCCTAAGACCCCATACACACTATTAGATTATCTGCAGACTTTTGTCTTCAGATTTACCAAAACCATATAATATGAGGTCAAACCTTAAGATTTTCAATTTGTATGCAATCAGGCAGGCCCTTGCACTACATGGTTTTGGTAAATCTGAAGACAAAAGTCTGCAGATAATCTGATAATGTGTATGGGGCTTAGGGGTAGATATGGTTCTATACAAGCTGTCAGTAAACTAATTTTCACAAAATATTTAACTATATTACTATACAGTATTTCTTACTTAAAATATAAAAGCAATAAATATTTTTATATACAGTATTAGACTGCAAGCTACTTGAGGGCAGGGACTGATGTGAATGTACAATGTATATGTAAAGCACTGCGTAAATTGATGTCGCTATATAAGTACCTGTAATAAATAAATATATCTATAGCTCTTACCCCTGTTCCGGTCGTCTCCCCTCACTTCACTTTTCTTCCTTGTGCTTTTAAGATGCCCTCTTTTCTACTCCCTCCTTGTGTTCCTATAAAAATGTCCTACTCTGCTTCTGTTACCCAGAAAATTGCAAATGTGAGATTGAACAACAGTCACTAACATGTTTATTGTGTGTACATTGCTGTCAAATCTCAAATTTATACTTTTTCTGGCATTACTGAATCACAATGACTGTAACCGACTGTTCTACTCTGTTTGTATCTTAAAGCGTTTGTTACCCCAACACTTCATATTCCTGACATGTGCCTGCTGTACTTGTATGAGAAAGTATCCTGTTCTCTTTGTATTGCTTACTTTATATGAAATCCCTGTTGTTCCTGCTGGTCCCTTGCTTTCCTATTAAAAACTGACCACACTAAGCAATAGAGCACACCGTGGTCAGCTCTCTAACTATGCTGGGAATTCGGTGTACTCTCCTCCAATGATCAGACTTGTCCTGACATGCCCCCGCTGTACATCCATTCACTGGCAAGCTCAGTGTGCTGCTGCTCCTCCTCCCCCCAGTTCTTATGCAGCTGAGAACAGAGGGAATGTGATCACTTATAAAAAAAGGGAAAAGGGTATTTAGAATGTTTTTTTTTATATGTACACAAAAACGTTTTACCTTTCATTTCTATTTTAAACTGAACGGGTAGGTTAAGGAGATATTTCTTGGACCTACAGGTAATCCTTAATCCAATTATCCATTAACCACAGGGAAAAAAGGTAACAAGCCCTACTTAAAGCGGAGTTCCAGTCATAGTTTTGTTTATTTTTTTGCTAGAAAATTACTCAGAACCCCCCAAACATTATATATGTTTTTTTAGCAGACACCCTAGGGAATAAAATAATTTTTCAAGCGTCTTTTTTTTGGAAAAAAAACGGTTTCATGAATTAAGAAATAAAAAAACTGTAAAGTTAGCCCAATTTTTTTTGTATAATGTGAAAGATGATGTTACGCCGCGTAAATAGATACCTAGCATGTCACACTTTGAAATTGCGTACACTCATGGAATGGCGCAAATTTCGGTACTTAAAAATCTCCATAGGCGACGCTTTGAAAAATTTTACAGGTTACCAGTTTAGAGTTACAGAGATGGTCTAGTGCTAGAACTGTTACATACACTCTAACGCACGCGGCGGTACCTCACATGTGTGGTTTGAACGACGTTTACATATGTGGGCGGGACTTGCGTGTGCGTTCGCTTCTGAGGGCAGGGGTGTTTTACATTTTTACACTTTTTTTTACATTTTTGATCACTTTTATTCCTTTTACAAGGAGTGTAAACATCCCTTGTAATAGAAATCTATTGGGACAGGTCCTCTTTATGGAGAGATGCGGGGTCAATAAGACCCCACATCTCTCCTCCAGGCTGGAAAGCATGAGTTCAAGGGAAAAGAAAATCACTGATCTCATGCTGACAGCGGCTTTGTTTACATATGGGAACCCGGGCGTGACGTCATAATGTCACGCCCGGGCCTCCGATGGTCATAAAGATGACTGGTGACCATTTGGTCACTGGAAATCTCTATTGTCGTCATCTGGCGCTGGCTGATTCTATCTCCGGGCCCCAATGGCACAGGAGAGCCCAGAGAAGCACTGGATGGTGGCGGGAGGGGGGCATCCCCTCGCATAGGCTATAAGAACGATCAAGCGGCAGAACTGCCAATATCATCATTCTTATCGTGGGGCACCCAGCTGTGACAGCTCTCTTCTATGGGCACCCAGCTGTGACAGCTTGCAGTTTCACAGCTGGGTGCCCACTGCGCATGCGCAAGCGGAGAGGTGCTCTGTGACTGTGACAGGGAGAACTTCCGTCTCTGATCGTGACCGGAACGGAAGTATGAGCAGGTACCTGTCAAAATCAGGTACCTGCCCCCCCCCCCCCCCCCCCAGTTTTACAAACAGGAGTCAGGGGGGAGGCCTTAAAGTGGAAGTTTCACTTTTGGGTGGAACTCTGCTTTAAAAGTAACTTTGAAAGAAGGCAAAGTTGTTCACGTTACCAATAGTATGTAAGGATGCTGTTAAGCGATTTATCAGGTTGTAAATGTAAACTGCCAGATGATGGCACTACAAAAAATGGTGAGAAGTCCAGTCAATTTTTTAAAGAAATAACCCTGGTGTTTGGATATGTTGGCAGCTGAAAAAAATTGAACAGTATCTTAAATTGTATGTCCCAGTGGCTCATTTTTTCATGGTATGAGCTATTGAAAGTAATCTTCCTCCTAAAGTCAAATAATTTTTTTATAATAGTTCATCATTAAAAGGAAAAAAAAAAAAACATACAATCCCATATACACATATCTATACCCTCAGTTGATCCAGAGGAAGGCGAAAAACCCCAGCAAAGCATGATCCAATTTGCTACAGCAGGGGAAAAAATCCTTCCTGATCCCCCAAGAGGCAATTGAATATACCCTGGATCAACTTTACCTATAAATGTTAGTGTTAGAAGTTTTTGAGTTCATTATAATTTAAGTGATACGGGTTTCTGATAAACACACAAAAGATATATGTAATTGGTGATAGGTTTTGAAAGTCACAGAATATAAGGACAGAGGGTATAGACAGATATGGTCTGCTGTGTAAGTAATTCTATTCTGAGTAACTATTTCAGGACACAAGACTATGGGTGGAGTTATGCTACTTATTTGTAGACAAAACCATGATTGGGTATATATGCAAATTATGTGTGTCACCAAGATATGATGACTTGACAGTAAAAAACACTATAAGAATGGAATAGGGTTATGGTAGATGGAGGAAGGGGAGGTGTAGAGAGTAAGAATGAAGGACAAAGGAAGAGCGGAAGGAGGAGACGGGCGTTAAAATGTAACATCAAGTGTCTCTACCTCTGAAGCCGTAACCATGATGTCTTGTCTTTGCTTATTCTCGCTGATGAATAAACTACCTTTCAAGTATTTTGGATGAGAAACTGATTCTTAATAGTATCAGAATGCTGCCTTGGATCCTCTAGGAGAGAGGATATTGACTGACACATTTAAACAGACTTTGCTAATTCATCTTGAAAACGCTCCTGTGAGTAGATGACGAGATAGAGATATTTTCCCTATTTCCACTTTTTTTTCAGTTAGTACCCAGTTATGTTATGTACGTTTAGGTAAGAATCTTTTTTTAAGCAATTTACTGAGCTGGCCAGAACTAGCTATTGAGGGAGTCTATTCCACATTTTCACAGCTCTTACTGTGAAGAAACCTTTCCGTATTTGGAGATTAAATCTCTTTTCCTTCAGACGTAAAGAGTGCCCCCTTATCCTCTGTGATGGCCTTTAAGTGAATAACTAAACACCAAGTTCACTATATGGACCACTTATGTATTTGTACATGTTTATCATAACCCCCCCCCCCCCCCCTTCAATATCCTCTTCTCAAGAGAATACATTCAGTTCCTCTAATCTTTCCTCATGGCTGAGCTCCTCCATGCCTCTTATCAGTTTGGTTGCCCTTTTGTCCAGTTCCCCGATATCCTTTTTGAAAACTGGTGCCCAAAACTGAACTGCATATTCTAGATGAGGTCTTGCTAATGATTTGTACAGGGGCAAAATTGTATCTTTCTCTCTGGAGTCCATACCTCTTTTAATACAAGAGAGGATTATGCTCTCTTTGGAAATTGCAGCTTGGCATTGCATGCTGTTATTAAGCTTATGATCTACCAAAACATCCAGATCCTTCTCCACTATTGTTTCCTCCAGTTGTACTCTCCCTAGTGTGTATGATGCATGCATATTCTTAGCCCCCAAGTGAATAACTTTACATTTATCAATATTAAACCTCATTTGCCACCTTGTTGCCCAACTATACAGTGCATTGAGGTCGGCTTGTAAGTTGGAGACATACTGTAAGGACGTTATTCCACTGCATAGCTGTTGTCACCTGCAAAGTCTAAAATCGTACTTTTATTTCCAGACCCTATATCATTTAAAAAGTAAGGGTCCCAACACTGAACCTTGGGGTACACCACTGATTGCCTTAGACCATTCAGAGTATGATTCATTAACCACTTCTCTCTGAATTTTGTCTTTGAGACAGTTTTCTATCCATTTACAAACTGATCTTTCCAAGCCTGTAGACTTTACCTTACAAATTAGCTTTGTGTGGGGAACTGTGTCAAATGTTTTTGCAAAATCCAAGTATATTATCTACACAGCCACCCCTCTGTCAAATGTTTTACTCACAAAAATAAATCAGATTTGTTTGACAGCTTCTGTCTTTCATGAATCCATGCTGTCTGTTGCTTAAAATATTTTTTTCCAGCAAGAAAACCTATGTGGTCTTTTATTAAACTCTTCAGTATCTTCCCAACTATAGAAGTTAAAGGGCCTGTAAAGCTTCACTTTTTTTTTTTTTACATAACAAACATCTTACTTACCTCCACTGTGCAGCTCGTTTTGCACACAGTGGCCTTGATCCACGTCTTCTGGGGTCCCTCGTGGCTGTCTCGGCTCCTTCCCGCATCAGCTAACTCCCTCTGGGAAGCGCCCTCCCGGGGGGTTAGCTTCTGGGTGCGCTCCCGAGTCCTGTATCCGGTGTCCATAAGCCGCCGACTACAGGACTCGGCCCGCCCCCGGCCCTCGCGTCATTGGAGTTGATTGACAGCAGCGCAAGCCAATAGCTGCGCTGCTATCAATCTATCCAACGAAGAGCCAAGAACAGCCAAGAAGACCAGGCCGACATCAATCGCGTTCTCGATGCGGGACTTTCGAGGGCTCAGGTAAGTAAATGGAAGGCTGGGGGGCCTGCAATCCCCACATTTCTTTTTACCTTATTGCATAGGAGGCATTAAGGTGAAAAAACATGAACCTTTACAACCCATTCAAACTAACTGGTCTATAGTTACTTGGTAAAGACTTTGATGCCTTTTTAAATATAGGAACCACATTGGCCAATCCAGTGGTATTATTCCAGTCATTAAGAAGTCCCTAAAAATGGGAAACAATGGCTTTGAAATGACAGAGTTTAATTCTTTTAGGATCCGTGGGTAGATACCATCTGGTCCAGGTGCTTTATCCACCTTTATTCTGTCTAAATATTTCTGGTCCATATCACTTTTGAGCCATTGTGGATCAATTGGGGCTGTGCCAATATGTTCCCCATTATGGACATGAGCTCCTCCAATCCTTTTTTGTATACACAGAGCTGAAGAAAATATTTTAATAAATTTGCCTTCTCTTTGTCTTCAGTTACCCACTCTAGTTTATTTTGTAAAGGACCTACACACTCAGACCTAACCTTTTTACTATTAATATATTTGAGGTATTTTTGGGGTTTGTCCTACTATCTTTTGCAATCTGTCATTCATTTTGAATTTTTACATGCTTGATTTTCTTTTTACATATAGGTTATATTCTTTGTAACATTTAAATGATGATAGTGTTCCTTCAGTTTTATATTTTTAAAAGCTCTTTTCTTTGTATTTATATATTTTTCTAACTTTGGCCGTAAGCCACATAGGTTTTATTTTTTACCTTGTACTTTGGGAATGTACTTTGCAGTGAGTTTGCATACAGTCTTTTTGAAGAATTCCCATTTCTGTTCTGTGTTCATCTATGCCAATATTCCCTCCTAATCGAAATCTTGGAGAGCAGCGCAGTAATCTCTTAAAATTAAGTGTTTTTATATTTCCAGTATGGGTTTGTTGCTTACAGCTAACATTAAATTAAATCATGTTATGGTCACTGCTACGCAGATGTTCTTTTATATGAATATTGGTAATAAGCATGGTTTGAGATTACCAGGGTCTAGCAAAGCATCATTCTTAGTCAGAGCCTCAATAAACTGGACCATAAATTTGTCCTGTAATAGGTTTATAAATGTTTGCCCTTTAACTGTCCCAGCAGTGCTATTACTCCAGTCAATTTCTGGGTAGTTAAAATCCCCCATTATCATCACTGTCCCAGCCCTTGCAGCCCTTTCCGTCTGTGCAAGGAGCTGAGTCTCCACCTCCTCATTAACACTGGGAGGTCTATAACAAACTTCAATGATTACTTTTGTAATATGCACACCCATGTACAGTTCCACCCATCAGGTGTTCCTAAGCTGTTAAAAAAACATTCTTTGAGAATGAATTACTGCACCTAAAAATGTCATGGATGGTTTATTTTAAAGTTGTTTGGTAATTTATTGTCCACAGTCTGGACACAGGTGCACTTTAGGGCAAGAAAAAAATCTATGTGCTACTGCTGCAGTTTACATTTGTGTATAACTGGTGAAGATGTAAGGATTTGTGAATCTTGTGAAATAAAGTATATTGTTGCTTTTTGCTATATGTTCAAGCTTTTAGATTTGTAAATAAAAATGCCCACAACATAACAGGTGAGGTGTGGTGGTGGAGCGAAAAAATGTTGCATCAGTAGGTTAAACTGTGGGTAAATAAAAAAAAGACTAGAAATCAGAAAATATATGAATGTCAGTTGGAGCTAGAGGCATTGCCTAAATTCCTACAGTTTTGCTTTCTGTAGTAACATTAAAGTGGATGTTAACTTCCATCCCTGACTTTTATAATCAGGCTTACCTATAGGTAGTGTATATATCTCCTAAATGTGCACCGTTTAGGAGATATTTACTGTACATGCAGCCAGTGACATCACTGGCACATGAGCTCTTCAGAGCCCTGTGCCGTAAACACGGGAGTGAGGGCATCGCAGCTCCAGCCAGTCACAGTGTCCGTGAACCCGGAAGCAAGACGGATAAAGATGGAAGGGGCCCTCCAGCTCTGACATCTCAGCGTGTGAGGGCTCCGTTTTGAGTTAAGTTTAACATAATGTGCTAGTATGCGATGCATACTAGCACATTATGGCTTTATCTTGCAGGTTAAAAAAAAAATTAAAAATGCCCAGCGGTTTCCAACTGCTTTAAATGCTCTTGGTTTCATCAAGAAGGTTACAATTGATCAGCTGGAGAGTGTAAGAACCTAGTTTGACATATGGTGACCTGGGCCACCAAGCAAGGACAGGACTGGACTAAGTATAACAAATCTCAGAAATATAACATCTAGCCACAAATATGCATTTCTTAGATTTTTTTATTTCATCCAGAAAAGGTTTATTAGTATGAAAAGGGCAATTGTAACAATATCAATGCTTACAAAAACATGAATTTATGTTGTACATATTCAGTCAAGGGAATAGATAAGACAAGGTCTCTGCAATATAGTGTACACGGAAGAAATGTATTAAATAGACATTGAAATGTGAGACCTAATAACAGACTATTTGTAGAAATAACAAGAACAAGCTTAGAAAGGAGACTCTGATATAGAAACAAGCTATATAAGGTGGATGAACTAAAATGGGCACTCCAAACGATCTGAGAGTCAGGCCAACTAATAAGTGGCGTCTGGAGTTAGCTATAGATACGACTCAAGGCATGCCTGTCAAATGTCTATGTGTAGTTCCTCAGGTCCCGTACAGGGATTTTCCCTCTTCTGAGTGTATAAACAGATTACAAAGACTCCAGGTCTTCTTATAGGTCTCCTGTCTGTCATGCGCCGTCAGTATCATGTCTTCCATCTTGTTTATGTCCTCCACCTTCCGCAGCCAAAGTGCTGTGGTCGGTGGGTCCTGTCGTTTCCAGAACAAAGGAATGCAGGATTTGACTGCATTTAGTAGGTGGCGTAGTATGGATTTTTTGTAGGTTTTAGTCGACAGAGTAGAAACGTGTAGTAGGAAAAATGCCGGGTCATCAGGGATCTTAAAGTCTGGATTTTTGGGAAATGGTGCGGACTGCCGTCCAGAAACCATGCAGTTTCAGGCATGACCAGAATATGTGTAGGATCATTCCTCTGTCCGTGCAACCTCGCCAGCAGTGCTCTGGTGTGTCTGGAAAGATAGTGTGTAGTCAGCTGGGTGTCAAGTACCATCTTGTTAGTGTCTTATAGTTAGTCTCTTGTATTTTGGTGCACAATGAAGACTTGAGGGTGTAGCTAATCATATTTTGGATCTGTGTTTTAGTAAGTACGGTGTAGATCTGCCTCCCATTTTGACAGGCAGGGCAAGCTTGGTTGCTCCGGGGGGTTATTGAGCAGTGCATACAATTTGGAGAGGACCTGGGGCAGCGATTCCCTCCCAGTGCAATATTCCTAATTTAATTTTCTAACATAGGCCTGGGGGTCTTGAGTCCATCAGTTCCGTAATCGTGGGCCATCTATTTCCTCTCACAAACTGGGAGGCAGTTACGCAGGCTGATTCGCGGAGCGGTAGAAATTGTGTGGAGGATAGTGCTGGGGGGGAATTTGGGGTTTCCCAAAATCAGGGTCAGGGGTGAAATCCTGGTCGTTTGTAGAGTTTGTAAGGTAGCTTGTGAGCATTGTCGTAAGGTATTCCCTATCAGAGGGTGTGACCCCCATAGTGTTTAGGCATGGTCAGCTGGGTACGGGGAGTGCGTGGTCTCTTGTGGGCCCAGACAAATTGTGTAAATAATGCCTGTACCTGTTTGAAATATGAAGCGGGTATCGTGACCGGTAGGCCTTGAAATAGGTAGAGGTATTTTGGTATTATGCACATTTTTAGTAAGTTACACCTGCCAAACCATGAGTGAAGGCCCTTGTGCCATGTATCTAGTAACACTCTGGTTTTTGTTAACAGGGGGGGGGGGAATTTAAGGTTAAAAGTGCGGGAGAGGTCAGACGGGATGCTTGTGCCTAGTAGTAGTTCAGTGCGGACGATGTCTACTTAAAGTGAAACCCAGATCGCCTCATTTGGAGGGATTGTGGGGATATTGCTATTTCCATCGCTTCAGACTTGGAAAAATTCATCTTCAAGTTAGATAAAGTTCCAAAAATCCAAAATTGTCAAAGGAGGTTCGGCAATGATACTATGCGATTCATAAGTGAAAAAAACAGGTCATCCGCATATGCTGAGATCTTGTGCTGTGTCTTACCGACTGTTACTCACTGAATGTCTGGGTGCAATCTGACCGTAGAAAGGAAGGGTTCTAGGGAGAGGGCAAACAGGAGGGGGGATAGAAGGCAACCTTGTCTCATTTCATTTTTAATTGGGAAAGGTTCAGAGAGCACACTGTTCGCTTTCACCTGTGTGGTCGTGTTACAATATATTCCCGCTATCCGGCTCAGCATCACCTAGCCCAGGCCAATATGCCTGAGAACTGAAAACATAAATGTCCAGTTTACCCGGTCAAATGCCTTTTCTGCATCTGTGTTTATAAAGACACATGGGGTATTTGTTGACTTCGCAAAATGTAGGAGATTCAGCACTTTAGTGGTACTGTCTCTCGCTTCCCATGAGGGAATAAAGCCGACCCAATTGAGGTGTACAATTTTCTGCAGGTGTTGTGCCAGCAGGGTAGCTAGAATCTTAGTGAACAGCTTGAGATCCACATTCAACAGTGATATGGGTCTATAGCTGCCGCAGGCTGTGGGGTCTTTCCCTTCTTTATGGATCACTGAAATGTGAGCTCCCAGGGTGTCTCTGGCAAAAGAGGAGCCTGAGTCAATTGCTTAATCATACATGGGCCCAGTATTTGAAGCAGTGTCTTGTAGTACTGTGTGATGTACACATCTTGGCCAGGTGCTTTCCCTGGCTTCATTATCCCTATTGATTTTTGGAGTTCCAGTAGAGATATGGGGGAGTCTAGTTCCTCACTAAGTTCAGGGGAGAGGGAGTTGAGACGCCTTAATGTAGTCCTCCATGGTTGATGCTTATTCAAGCAAAACGCGCCGGGAACGCTTGCTGACCTGCTCAAACACAGCTGTTTTGACTATATAAGCGCTTTATATTTGGAAGCATGTAAGTGCATTTCCTATAATTTTTAAATAAATACATTTTTTATACGGAATTATGCTATGTTCCTCCTGGTGAGCATTGACCTGGTCATCCTCTGATCCCCTGATTTGAAAACGATTGTGTTGGAAAGGCCTGATCTTCACTTAACTATCTGTGACCCCTGGAACCATTTTATCAAGCTTGCTTTGACCCACCAAGTGTACGCTTGAGTGTGTCATTGTATTCTGGTAAGCATTTTGTGCTGCTGGTGGTGGTTGGTGTTTATCACTTGCTGGATTCGATACACATGAAAACATTTTCTTATTAACCACTTATCATTTGGACTGCACCTTTATGCATTGGACCAGCTATATATTTTGGTCTTCACTTAGTTTTTGTTATTTATTTTACTTTAGCGGAATCACATTGTGTCTTATGATTTATGATTTATGATTTATGTCACTAATTGATACACAGTGAATCACATTGTCACATTTATATTTGTTACTTTGTTTCATGTATAATTTATTAGTGCTGCACTTGTTTTCTTTTGTTACATTTCTATATACCTTTTAGTGCCGGCAGCTACACCTGGTGATAGCGCGGTATATACATACATTCTCCATGGTTGACTGGGATGCCATTGGTGTTGGTAGATTGAATAGGTGGGAGTAAAACTCTTTGAACTCCTGAGTAATTTGTGCATGAAGGACCACCTTTTGACTGTCATTCCTAGCAACCTGGGGGATATATGTGGAAAGTTTGTGTTCCCTAACCATTCTCATTAACAATTTCCCACACTCTCCTGATTCGTAGCTTGTTTTGCGACAGAACTGCATTGCCGCTTTCGCTTTTTAGTGGAGGAGGTCAGTGATCTGTTTCCTGATAATTGTTAGTTCTGTCCCCGAGGCCTGGGAGGGAGCATGTTTATGTCTAGATTCAGTGGCGTCTAGTGTGCGTAAGAGTTGGGATAGCTGTTTTGCGCGTTCTCTTTTAATACGGGCACCGTGTTTAATGGGCATTCCTCTGATGGCCTCCCATAGGATACCTGGGTCGCAATCTGGATGGTCGTTTGTCTGAAAGTACAGTTTTAGCTCTTTAGTCACCTCTTTCAACACCTCTGGGATCTGTAAGAGACTCTTGTTAAGGCACCAGAAACGGTGTCAGGGTGACATGATACCGGTCAGGGTGTAGGTTAGAAATATGGGCGCATGGTCCGACCATGTTATTTTGCCTATTGATGTGTCGTGAACTGCATGTAGTTGAGTATGAGGGATCAGGAAGTAGTCTATCCTGGTATAGACTTTATGTGGGGAAGAGTAGAACATGTAGTCGCGTTCCCCAGAATGTTGTAGACACCATGCATCAATCAATTGGGCTTTGTGCAGTGTTTTGGCTACCCACTTGAGATGACTCGGAGGGATAGACGATATGACAGTGGAAGTATCTGTAGATGGTATCAGAGGGACATTAAAGTCACCTCCGAGGATCAGTTGTCCCACTTTAAATTCCTGGAGCTGTGTCAGAACGTCGTCTAGAAATGTGGCCTGTTGTTCATTAGGGGCATATATTAATGCCAACGTCACCTGTATGTCTCCCAGTAGTCCTATAAGAAAGATGTATCGGCCCATAGGGTCTACCACGGAACCTTGGGCCTTCCATTGGATTTTCCCGGAGATCAGTATGGAAACCCCTTTTGGTTTGGCAGTCATGTTAGTGGAGTGGTAGGTCAAAGGGTAAAACCTATTTCGTAAATATTGGAGTTTGTCATGTTTGAAATGTGTCTCTTGGATGAAAGAAATATCCGTATGGGAGCGTTTTAGGTCATGTAACAGCATGCGTCTTTTCTCTGGCGTGTTGAGCCCTTTAGCGTTGAGTGACATCACTATGACATTATCCAGCGCCATAATGTGGGGATGGGGGGGAAAAGGGGGAGTAAGAAAGGTAGGTAGTGGAAAGGGTGTAGGGGTACAGAGGAAGGAAAGATATGTAGCGTAGGGGAAAGAATTAGGTAAAGGAAAGAAAAGAAAGAAATCAATCAGTGAAGCAAGAGGTAGTAAGATCCAGGCCTAATGCCATGGTTCTGTTGTCAATAACAGTATCTATCTGCATACAACTCCCGGGAGGCAACCGAATACCTCCCAGGAGGATATGCTATCCTAACTGGGAGAGAGGGAGGACAGGACCCCCAACCCCCCCCGCCCACCCCGACAATACTTATTAGTGCAAAAACAGTTACAGTTCTAGAAGAGAACAACATGTCAACCAAATAATAAACAAAACAAAAAAAAAAAAGGAATAGAAATATAATAGTGCCAACTTTTAGAAATCTCTCAGTAGTCCCCCCTCCCGCCTTGCAGCCTGACCTACTCCGCCAACCCATTTAGTAAATTACACGTTGTCTCACTCGCAAACCATCTTGGGACTGTGACTGTTGGCCCCCCCATCCCCTTTAGACCAGAGGACTGAGTCTTTAGAATATGAAGACAATCAGTGCATTTCACCACTTATGATTCAATAGACATTATGCATGAGAAAATCGGTACCACAAATCTACTGAGCATAGTCCCGCCCACCACCCCACAAACCTGCTGCTCCGCTCTCCATCCAAGATAGAGGTGTCGGGCCCCCTCGAATGAGTATAGCCATTGCCCCCACCTGTAGAGAGCGGGGAGAGGGGGGCCCCTCCCCTTCACATTCTTAAGGTGTCATCTATAGCTGGCCCGATCCCATAAAGTCCAAGCATGTCTGCTCTCCGTCTCTCTCTCCTCGTAGCCGGATAGGGAGGGGGAGGACTGTAGTTCTCCCGGATACACAGTCTTGTGTTGTGTCTCTCAGCCTGTACCCAGCAGGTCTAACTAGGGACATGTTTAGGTGTCTGTTTGTAGTGGAGACCGCTGGGTTCAACCAATTGGGCTCACCTGTGAAAAGCTCGGGAGGGGGGAAGGGTATTGCTGTGTCAGAAGGCAGACACTAGAGGCACGTCTAGCTCTCGTGGCGGGTGAAGGGGTCTCATCTGGGGCTACTGTGCGGGGTGTAAGTGTGCACATCTGGGGGTCTCTCTCCGGTGTGTAGAGAAAGAACAACCCCCAGAAAGGTGGGACTTTAAATAGTGACTAGAAACTTAGAAAAAATATATATAAAATAGATAAATGCCTTTATTAAACACACATATACAAACTTTAAAAATAAAGAATGATCATGATAATTTACAAATAGGTAATGGATGGGTATAAATACATATAGATCAACTCTTTTTGAAGCTTGACCCAACGTTTCTGGCTAATGCCCTTCCTCAGGGATTCAATTCAAGCAATAATAAGGATCTGGAAAACGTATATACAAAATATTAGTAAACTAATTAATCAGCATTCATAGGTTGTTGTCAGCAAGAATCCCATAAGCGGGCGCCCAGGAGAGATTTCCTCAGAGGTCTAGATGTAATTCCAAAAATATATGTATCTTTAAACTACCAAATATACAAGAAAAAAAAAAAAAAAAAAATATATATATATATATATATATATATACACACATATATACATATATATTAGGGCTGTTACTAATTAAAATTTTCATGTTTGATTAATTTGATTTTTTTTTTAATCGATTAATCGACTAATTTTGATTAATTATAATGCACATACAGATCCAACTACTTTTAGCTAATCTCCTTGCATTGCAACTCTGCATTAGTCAGCGGTAAATGTGGAATACACTATATACAATCACCCGACGCTAGTATGTTTCCACAATCCATGACTCAACTTCACAGTTCACACAAATACGTTTTAAATTCAAACTGTAGCACTGACGTAAGTAATTTTTTTTTCCACAGTAGCGTGACAATCCCTCCACCTCCGGTCTAACTAATCACTCTCACTTTATGGCATGGACCCCTGTGCAAACAGGTGGTCATGCAAGCAGGTATCAAAATGGTTAACATGGACCATAAACTTCTCTCACGTCTCCTTAGATCTCAGCAAGGACGCCAGGTCATGGGTAGAAAGAAAAGATCTAAGTGCTCACTGCTTAAGTATAAGATTACATTTTTGTATTCAAACACAAACTACTCACATAAAGATGTTAAAAACACAGCATGTAAAGCCTACAATCGCTTTAGTTCCGTAGGGCAGCAGCGGGTGACGTCATGCGTAGCTCCTCCCCGTACACGTTACGTTAAATCAGAACTTCGACATCACCGGACTCCTCCCCCCTTCCCTTTGTTAGCAGACGGAGGCACTTGGGGATCACCGGATCTCCAACGGAACTCCCTGAAGACCCGGAAGCCGGCAGAGAAGTGAGTACCAATCAAAAAAATTTACGATTAATCGAGGAATTAATCTTTAATTTTCACAGCCCTAATATATATATATATATATATATACACACACACACACATGTGCATGATATCAAGTGTACGCACATGTATGTATAAAAAAAAAATGCATATCAAGGCCACTTGTTAGGGAAAGGAACCCCCAATAGGAAAATATATATGTAAAAAAGACTTATGTATGCGTACCATGAAAAGTAAGGTGAACAAAGAGTGTTGCGCATGCCCACACTTAATGTTTGCATAAGATAAGAGGGTACAAATGATCCTCAAATCCAAGGAAAATTCCTGTTCAAACTGAAAAATAGAAAGTGACATATAGACACTATGGGCTCCAAAAACTTCAAGTAATCTAAAAAATAGCTACCAAGTGTAATATTTACCAAGTTGGCAGGAGGTATAGGCTTCTCTCTATGTGTCCACTGCAGCACAGCCGTGACAACTGAATGTGTTTCTTGGCTGTCTTTTTATATAGGCCAGGGGAGGTTGCTCACACCTGTGCACAAATCAGTACGCCACAGCAAGCCTAGTGGTCGCATAAGATATGACGTCCAGGTGCAGGCATATGCGCAGTAGCGCCATCACAGGCTATGGTGCATACATGTGCGCCATGTCAACGCGATGCGCCACTGGCAGACGCGCGTGCGCAAAGCCGACATAGTGATCAATTGCGCACCATGATATGATGATCACAGTGAGGGGACCAGATATGCACAGAAAACTAGACGCAACAGAACGGGATGCCCTGTTCGGGAAGTGCAGAGCCCAGCCCCAATTAAGGGACAGAGCTCTGCGCTGAGCGAACACCGATGCAGGATCACTGTCAAGCAGTGAAAAAAGGACGGACACTTCACACTCTCCGGTGTGTAGGCTCAGGTTGTCTCTCAACTTCCAATCACTGGTTGTGGATTTGTAAAGGAATCTCTGGGTGGATGTGAACAGTGTCTCATCGTCTCATTTTAAGGAGCTACTGACAGGTCTGGGCAGCGTCCCCGGCTGGGTTGGCCAGGTATTTGGGGGGGGGGTTGTGGGGTCAGGCAGAGCTCTTGGAAAAAGTATTTAAAGCAAGGGCAGCAAGGGGGGAGTACTCACGGCCTGGAGGTATCATGATTCTTGTGCCGCCTCTGGAGTTTGCTCACTGGGTTGGCGTAGGCCTCTCTGCTGCCTGGGCTGGAAGTCCCCTCTTCTCTGTGCCGGCTGGTATGGGTGGCTGGGGAAACATGGTAAGAGGGTCAGCCAGTTAGGGACCTCCATTGGTTCCATATCCAGGAACTCAAAAAGGTCCGGTAGGGATGCTGGAGTTCAGAGGGTGAAGGATTTCTGATCTCTCCAAAAGGTCACAGACAGCGGATATCCCCAGTGGCTCAGCAGTGTAGTGTGGTGTGGGAGAGATCCGGGAGAATTTTAATGGGCACTCCATCGAACTCCAGGTCTCCCGCCTCCCATGCCGGCCAATGATGTGCTCCTTGTGAGCATAATGGTGTATCCTGCAGATGACATTTCGGGGTCTCACTGGATCCGCATATTTTGAGGGCCCAGCGCCCTGTGAATGCGATCTAGTGTTACCCAGTCTGGGAGTTCCACACCCAGCTCCGTCTTCACTTCTTTCAGCTCCTTCCTGTGTGCCGCCTCCACAGTGCCGATCAAGGCCACAATGTCGACCTTAGTGGGTAACGCCTGGATCAGGGCGTGTAGTTCTGTATCTGCCCTGGAGAGGAGATATGAGGGCTGCGATGGACCCCCAGATTCGAGATCTGAGTGGAAGTCTGGTAGGGTATCCAGGAATGGGTCGGAGTTCCGGGGTTTCAAATCTGGTAAGTTACCGGATGCCTGGCTCCCTACGATGCTTGCATGTGTGTCCGCCATTTTAAGCTCTGGAGAGCTCAATTGTGAGAGTTGGAACAGCCGCCTGATTTCACTCTGTGATGGAGCCAGATGTGAAGGTTTTGAAGGCTTGTTGTTTCTTTTAGTTGTTCTCTTCTTTGAGGTACATACTGTGCTGGATCTAGCTGAAAAGTCAGGGTATTCAGGGGATGAACAGGAGCTCAGGCAAAACACGTCTCTATCCAGCCATGTCCAGGCCACGCCCCCTTAGATTTAATTTGTTTCTCTAATGCTCAAATTGAGGCTAAACCCTCTTATCCTTTACAGCCAAGGAGGCTGTCATCTTAGCCTCTGTTTGATATCTAGTTGCCTTGGTGCAGCCCAATGCGATCTGCTATGACACCAGCCATTTGATGGCTTGATACTTGGGTTGAGAGTGGACATAAGCACACTAGCAACTGTGACAGTTATCATTCACTGAATGCCTTGAATGTAACTGTTCTTGGAAACAGTTACAGTGATTGTAAAGGCTATATAAAAAAAAAAACACAAACATGTCATACTTACCTGCTCCGTGCAATGGTTTTGCACAGAGCAGCCCATATCCTCCTTTTCTTAGTTCCCCCACTGGTGCTCTGGGCTCCTCCCCCTGTCCATAAGATACAGAGACCGCGGCTCAGTAACCACCCCCCTCCTCACTGGCTGTGTCACTGGCCAATTAGGAGAGAGATCTGGCTTAGGTATTGAGGGGGGAGCTGCACACTGAAGGTAAAACAAACGTTAGCCTTTAGTATCACTTTAAAAGGGATGTATGGGTCTTCTTTTTTTTTACATACTTACCTAGGTGGATGCAGCATAGGCACCCCTAACACTGAGAACTGAGAGATCGAACACCGCCGATCGCTCGGTTCTCACAGCTCCCTGCTCAGAGACCTGGTGACTGTCAGTCAGCAGCTCTCTACTCACCCCCCCCCCCCACACACACGCACACACACAGTGCTGGGCTGTGGAGGGGGTGGCAGCGGATGGCTCATGCTCCCAGTGGCTTGCTTAGAGGCTAATCCCGGTGCAGGGCCCATCGGCTTGCTGAGAGGCTGGGCCCAGTGTTGGTCCCAGCGGCTTGCTGAGAGGCTGGGCCCGGTGCGGGTCCCAGCGGCTTGCTGAGAGGCTGAGCCCGGTGCCAGGACCGGGTCTGTGACATCAGTCGACAGCAGGCTTCGGCCTGCTTTCTGCTGAAAATGGGTCACAGGAGTGCAGAACAAACGAAAAGGGGCATGGTTGTACTGGTCTTACTACGGTTTATGGAATATGATTTTTATTTTTATTTTTTTAATTTCCACGTCGGTGAGCTCTTCCTCGAGAGACTTATTTCAAACTCTGCAGCTCCACAATGTCCCCTCTCGTTTTCACATCATTGTGATATTTTTCTTTCTGGAATATGATTAACAAAAATTTAGTAAGCATAACATTTACTTGTAATAAAATGAATCTATTTAGACAGAACACTGGATTATTGACAAACATGATCCTGTAAGGCAAACTGTCATGTCACAATAATTAACCATTCAAATAAAAATGCTGACATTTTTTTTTTGGGAGTTTTGGAAACACACCAAGAACATAATTATTGGAGAGTGGAGCATTTGCAATGTAGTAGACCTTTGTGTGGTCAGTGACAGAGTATAATATGGTAGTTATATTTGGCATTTCATTTTAGCCATTCCAGATGACTCCCAGTCTAAGCTTTCAATTACTGGTTCAACTGACCCTAAACAGCATTATTCAAAAAACAAGTCTGAGTTTGTTGATTTATTTCAGCCAGTGTTTATACAATTGATGTGCTGCTACTGATAATAAACAGATATACTTAATTTGCATATTACTCCTTGTGTATTAGGCACATCTGTGGTATTTTTTTATTTTTATTTTTTTTAAACTCTGACTAATGAATACCCACATTCTGAAAAATAATGAGATATTTCCTGTTACAGAACAGTAAGACTTGTTTTAAAATGGATATATTTGTCTTTTTGTATGTATTTATAAAGTTGTATTAGCTTTCTTTGTACAGTATAGAGGTTACATTCATAATCCTTAAAACTGTTTTCTAAGCTGTCTTTTTTTTTGTGATCAGCTGCTATGTAATTGTAAAGTATAGACATTTTTATTAGCAAGATAGAAGGAAGATGTTGTGTAAATGAATTTGTATTTGTTTTTTTCAGAGTGCTTTTTTGGCACTCTTTGTTCAAACAACTGTGAGCAATAATTGCAATTTGTTTCACTTAGTTCAAGCAATTACCATATTTTTTAATGTAATTTGTTTACATATTTAATTTTTAATACCGTCATTTATGTTGAAAGAAAGTAACAGCAAATTAATTGATAGATAATGAAAGAAATTGATAGATGCATTATGCCGGTATATACCAAAAGAATTCACATATATTGTTATATCTCTGGATGTAAGAAAAAAAAATCTTTATTCAGATTGAGTTAATTGTTTTATTATGTGCCACATAAAGTTGCAAGATCAGTTGGGGGTGTTTGCCATTTCCTAATTAACAACAACTTAGGCTGGCAATACATTATACAATGTTCCTATTCAATTTCCTTTAGATTTACCTTCAACTATGTAGTGCAAGGGCCTGCCTGATTGCAAAATAATTGACAGTTTTTTGTTTAGAGCTCATATTATATGTTTTTGGTAAATCTAAATTGTGTAATGTATGGCCAGCTTACCAGACACAACCGGCAGAGTGGCAAAGGGAATCTGCTTTGGGGGACCGGTCTTGCAATTAGGGTGAAGCCTCCAGGAACGAGGGATAGGGTAAGTATTAGGCCGTATTCACACCTGAGTGACTTGGAATCGCAGGCAGAATTGTGCATCACTGCACCAGAACATTATGGCGGTGGGGGTGGGGGAGCATCCAAGGAGGAGGACAGATCCCAACAGAAGGTAAGTAATGTCTCTTCCTTTTTTGTATTTCTTTTTTTAGGTAAACTTAGCTTTTGTCAGTGTAACAATGCTGTTTGTTCTACAATAAGTTCTCACATTCTCATCCTGTGGACAGGGTAGGCATAGATGGATCTGTGGTTTTAAACCAACTTTCAGTAAGAGACAAATTAAAACTAACTCCATTTAACAATTTAGGTAGTTAGATTAACAGGTTGTGTTCCTTTTTGTAAGCCGATGACACGGCTCTTTAACCATATGATTGGCTGTGTCCAACATGCTGTTTTTTGCCTATCATCGCCTCACACTGACAGAGCCGGATCCCCTCACAGGGGAGACATGTTCTGATCTTCAGGGCACTGATAATCAGTGCCCTGATTATCAATGTAGCCCCAGCGGTGCCCATCAGTGACACCAAGCAGTGCCCATCAGTGCACATCAGTGACACCAATCAGTACCCATCAGTAATGCCAGTCAGTGCTGCCTTTCAGTGCCCATCAGTGCTACCTATTCATGCTCATCAGTGCAGACCATCAGTGCCACCTATCATTGCCCATATGTGCTGCCTATCAGTGCCATGTATCAGTGCCCATAAGTGCCGCCTATCGGTTCCGCATATCAGTGCCACATATTAGTGCCTCCTCATCAGTGTCACCTAATCAGTGCCCTACAGTGCCACCTCATCACTGCCTATCAGTGCAGCCTATCAGTGCCCATCAGTGCTGCCTCATCAGCGCACATCAGTGAAGGAGAAAATTTACTTATTTACAAAATTTATTGACAGAAAGAAAAACTTATTTATTTTCAAAACTTTCGGTCTTTTTCAGTTTTTTTTAGCAAAAAATTTAAAACGCAGCAGTGATTAAATTTCACCAAAAAAGAATGCTCTATATGTGGGAAGAAAAATTATAAAAATGTCATTTAGTTACAGCATTGCCTGACCGTGCAATTGTTATTCAAAATGAGACAGAGCTTAAAGCTAAAAATTGGCCTGGGCAGAAAGGGGGTGAAAATGCCCGATATTGAAGCGGTTAAGCTTACAGACAAATATTTAGCAAAAGTGGTTCTAAAGTCTTAATATTTTTAACTTAATGCATTCTATGCATTAAGGTAAACAGTGCTTCAATACTAATTTCCTTCTATAATAGATTTAATCCAAAAAAATTGTGGAAATGAAATTGGGCTGGATCCGTGGCAATGTCTGTTTCATGCGATAAATTCTACAAGGAAGAAATATAGAACAGCAATTACTCCTTTTTTGCTGAATGCGGCCAAGGCACTGATTCCCAAACATTGGGGGTCTAAGAAGGCCCTGACAATAAAGGAGTGGCTTAGGAAAGTAGATAAGACTAGGCTTATGGAGGAAGTAATCCACTTGCAAAATGACTCTGAAGCAAGATTTGCTAGTATTTGGAAAGGATGGTTAGAATTTAAACAATCTCAGGTTTACAGGAGTTATATGGGAATTGAGGGTGGAGGTTAGGATCCTGTGCCCGATCCCTTCCCTTCCCACTTCTGTTACTCCTCCCTTCCCCCTTTTTTTTCTTTTCTTTTTATATATATATATTTCAATTTTCAACCCTTTTTTTTTTTATTTATTTTTTTAGCCTCCCTATTTTTCTCTTTTTTTTTCTTCTTCTCCCCTTCTCTATGCTCCTCATTAAGAGGCACATTACTAGGGATATATAGTGGTGGCTGAGATAAGATTCTCTCCACCTCATAAATAAAGAAAGGGGTAAGGGAGGATCACAGATTCACCAGTGGGTGTGCACGTGTGCGTGTATATACATAAAAGAGATATTACTTATTTGAAAATATAGGAGTGGGGGAGTGTAAATAATGTAAATAAACAATATAGATTAAAGTGAGGATGGGGGATAGGTACTACACGGGGAGGAAATGATGATGTGGGGGGGAGGGTTGTATATAAAAACACATTATAAATGTAAAGAGGAAGGGGGGAGGGCGGAGAGGAGGGAAGTGAAGAGGGGAAATGAGGAGGGGTTATATTTAAAACATTTTTTTTTTCGGGGGGGGGGGGGGGTTGCAGAGAGGGGATGGGGAGCTAAGGGCGCAGTATCCTCGCCTCCAAACTCAACAGGAAACAAGGAGATAGGGAGAGAGGAAAGGGGAAAGTATAAGAAAATGCTTTGATTATATTTTTTTCAGAAATTTGGCCAATGGAGAGGGATAGATCCAAAAAAAGGGAAGGGAAAGAAAAAAAAAAAAAAGAGAGAAAGGATAATTTTTTTTTTCTTTTTCTTTTTTTTCTTTTCTGTTATTGTTTTCGTATTTGTAATTGTGTATGCATTTTATTTGAATGTTTTATATTCATGTATTGGAAATGATATGGAAGAACTTGTATTGTATGTTCACAATAATTTAATAAAAATAATTTAAAAAACAAATACTAATTTCCTTCCTCTCTGTCCCTAAACACTTACCTAAGCCCTCTATTGATCCAGTGCTGTGCTCACCTGCAGCCTCATTCTCCTCGCTTCCTCTTATCATAGGACACACAGACAGCAGCAGGAGTCATGGGTTAATGTTCCTTATATAACATGGTAAATTTAAGGCCCCTTTCACACGAGGCGGGCTCCGCTTGCACGGAGCCCGCCTCTGTCCGTCGGCTCAGCGGGAGATCTGTCCGTTGATCTCCGCTGAGCCGGCGGATGACAAGCCTCTCTCCGCTCACTGAGCGGGGAGGGGCTTGCGAGCGCCGCTGATCTCTATGGAGAGATCGGATGAAAACGGACAGTGTGTCCGTTTTCACCCGATCTCACCCGATCTCACCCGATCCGACGGATCTGGACGTGTGGTCCATACGTCTGGATTTGGCGGATCGGACCGGATCGGATGTCAGCGGACATGTCTCCGCTGACATCCGACGCTCCATAGAGTAACATGGAGCGCCCGTTCAGATCCGCCGTCAAAACTGACAGGCGGATCTGAACGGGCCTTCCGTGTGAAAGGGGCCTTAAAGCTTAATATTGAAATAACATTCCCAAAGAATATGCTCTGTAAAAAAAATAGGTGAAACGCCCCCATATATTACAAGCAGTGTGAAAGACCTTGCCAAATAAATTGACGCAATGGGGTTGATTTACTAAAGGCAAATCGACTGTGCACCTTGCAAGTGAAGTTTCTCCAGAGGTTAGTAAATTAGGTAAATCTTCACTTTGCAAAGAATACTCAATCACATGCAAGGAAAAATAAATAAATAAAACTGCATGTTTGCCTGCACATGATTAGATTATGGAAGTCAGGAGAGCTTTTGCTCATTTGCACTTGCCTTTAGCAAATCCACCCCAATCTGCAAATTATTGATTTTGTTTTGGGCATTGACCTGCAACACATTTCTGGGTAATTTTTACCATAGAGATCCCACCTGTAAAAGAAGTGTTTTTTACTTTACCCTTTGATGGCCCATGTAGAGAAAAACTGCCATATCTCTGTTTCCCAGGCATTGCCAGCAGTCGAGTCAGTAAAAGAGTCTCACGTGTTCAAAAAGTAGCGCAGTGTGTCACCTCTCTAGAACTTATTTGTGAATTTGGCACATGCTCTGACACTTTCAGAACGCTTGCAAGACACTTTTACAAAATCCATCTCTGTATGCCAAAAGAAAGTTGGTCTTAATTAACTTCACTTTTGTAAGATACGAACTGTCTGTATTTTATTTTAAATTTGGTATGAATTGCGTCACAATGTGAAAGTGGAGCACATTAGAACCACTTGAATTTGGCGCACGAGTCACTGTCAGAACCAAAACTGTCGCAGATGTTTTTTTGAATTAGGCACAATGCATTATCAAGAGCAATTACTGCCAGAAAAGTGGCACAGCAGCTTTATTGAATTCCCACAATGTGGGCTAACATACATGCAAACTTGCATATGCATTTATCATCGCTGTACAATTTGTTATTATTGGATGAAGTCACTTTGCATTTTTCTTTGAGGTGTACAAGGACAAAGCTAAATGTCATTTTAATAGTGTTTTAATTTACACATTTTAGTACCAACAAATGTACACATAATCCTGGGATTACAGTTGTTTCCATGGAATCACTGGCCCAAGCCCCTCCTATCCCTCTTTTAAATTCCACAGTCAGTTGCTAGAATTGTCCATCTCTGTCTCTCTCTCTGCTATTAAAGAAAAAAGATGTTGACACAATGAAAAAAACATGATTTATAAAATAAAGATGATTTACTAAAGGAATTTAGAATGTTCACACAGTAAATTGTTCAAAGTCACTTCAATTATCCAATGATGTGAAAAAGCAGATTACTGTTTACTGATTTCATCTGCAGATTTATTCTGTGAACATTCCCAGCTACATTAGTAAATCAGCATCTATGTTTAAATTTAATTCAAATGAACCTAGGTATACATTTTTATACATACTGTAATGTACTGCTTTTTGTTTTAGTAACTTGGAATTTTTATTTTTAAAGCAAGGAAAGGGTTAACGGGAATGGTCAAGAAGAAAAGCCCTATTGTAAAAACAGATATGAAATGGAAGCTTTGTCGTTTCGATTGAAGGAGAGGCAAATAAATAAGAGCTCCTTTGTAACAAAGGAGTATGGCTCTGCTCTATAAATATTTTAAAATCCTCATCCGATTGACCCACAGTAAAGGCTGCTAGGCCAGCAGTAATGCTTGTTTGTTTATGCATCTGTTTTGTGGAGCAGGCATACACTCACTTTAGAAAAGTCTTGCTGTGATTCCCCTTTTCATAAGTGTTCTTATATTTATAATCTATTATTTTCCCCAACCCTTAGTCTGAGTCTTCTGGGAGATTAGTATTTGTTGTCACAAAGATAACATTTTAGCCAGTCTCTTGATAGCACGGGAGGTTCAACAAGGGAATACAGTTTATTGATTCATCAGCGGCAGGTGCAAACGTCCAGAATAATGTAGACGATTCATTGCCCATGGGGAACCATCATTTGTTTACTTGTATCATAGGAAATGTCAAGACAATGTTAAAAATACACACATATTTTTACAACGGAACATGAAATAACTGATGAATCTTTAGTTGTCTAGGCCATCTCCACCCACACTGCAGTCACAAATGCATATGGATGAGGTTGGTCTGCCTAAGGGGGAGGACAATCCTCTGTACTCATCTGCATATTAACAGGTCTGCCTGCTGATCTCCTATAACCAGACAGGCTGGCTTCGTTCCATCTGCACAGAAACACTCCAGGGTAAATTCACATGTTTATGGTTTTCAGGGAAAAAAAAAAAAAAACAAGAATCAGTATTAGCAACTGAAACACAGTCTGGAAAGGTTAGAGGCTAAATGAACAAATTTTACGCTGCTAGAAAAAAAAGAAAAGCTATGAACGAAGCGTTTATAGACAGGTCGGTAGTTATGCAAATAGTATTTTAATGAGAACATCATTGTAACACCAAGATTATGAACTTGTGTACATGCTTCATTGAGATACAGAGAAAGAGGTTAGGAATTTGCGTGTGGGATGTAGGAATGTAATGCTCTGTACAGACTGAATCCTTTTTCTGTTAATGAAAAATAACAGAGTGGAAACGAAGACCATCACAATAGCAGGGAGAAGTCTTGTGGTGTTATTACTTTGTTTTTTTGAGATTTCTATTTGTGCCTCTGTAAGTGAGCTTCTTTTTCTGAAGCTTCTGGTATTTCTATGTACTTTACAGCTACAGTCACTCTATGCTAAACATTTTCTTTAGTATGGTATAAATTACAATATAGCAAGGAATGAACATTAATGTCACCATGATAGTAGTAGTACAAAATGTTTTGTTCTGTTCATGCCCACTCTCTTCCATGCCAACAAGTACAATATTAAAGTACATGTTAATGCAATCACTAAAATCTCCTATGAGCTCTAACTTGTTAAATTGGTTATAAAGGCTAAAGTTTTTTTTTTTACCTAATGCATTCTCTGAATTAAGGTAAAAAAAAAACTTCTATTGATAACCCCCCCCCCCCTCCCAAAATACTTACCTGGGCCCATTCTGGATCCAGTGCTGTACCTGAGAGCGATGCTCTCAGCGATGCTGAGAGCGATGCTGCTCTCGCTTTCCCTCCTTGCTGGACTCAGTGAGATCAGTGGGAGCCATTGGCTCCTGCTGCTCTCAATCAAATCCAGTGGAGGGGGGAGGGAACTGCACTGTGTGTGTTGAGCCCACACATGTGCCACCATAGGAGCCCAGAGGGCTGCCGGGTATCCCAGAATAGGAGGATTGGGGTTGCCCTCTGGAAAACAATGTATAACATAAAATAAAAAAAACAACAAATTTACAATCACTTTGAAGAACAATTCCAGGCATGGCATTTTTACATAATTACCTTGGCCCAGCTTGGACCAAGGTAACTATGCATATACCCTACTTGCGGATTCCCTCTTGAATAAGGGTTCTTAACCTGGGGTCCACAGATGGGTTTTAGGGGGTCCATGAGGGTCAGATAAAAAATACCATTTACATTTACTTTACAGCCCTCCCCCTTTTCCCAATCAGTGGCTTTGTATTAAAAAGAAATTACGGAAAACGCACCTTACCAAGGTCTATGGAATTGATGACATGTACCTGGATATAAAACCTGTTAACCACTTTCCGACCGGCGCACGACGATGTACGTCCCTTTTTTGAAGAGGGATATCTCGGTAACGGCAGCAGCTGCTGCCACAACCGAGGTATCCATCTCTTCAGGCGCCGGTCGGCTGTTCTATAATGGTGGTCATCGCGGCGGATTCGCCGCGAGATCACCGTTATCGGCGGCGGGAGAGGTGCCCCCCCTCCCGCCACTCTCCCGCGCCTTCCGCCGCTTACCGGAACCGTCGGCAGCGGCGGAGGCGATCGGGTCCTTTCCCCTCCTGTGCCTAGAGATGAGTGACGCTAAGATGGCCGCCACTCATCTCTATACCATAGGAGGGCGGAAGCGACGTCAAAAACGTCACTTCCGCCCATACCTCTTAAAGAGGAATTTTCAAATGTAATTTTTTTAAATGACATTTTTTTTTTCTTTTTTTCATTGAAGTCCAAATATGAGATCTGAGGACTTTTTGACCCCAGATCTCATATTTAAGAGGACCTGTCATGCTTTTTTCTATTACAAGGAATGTTTACATTCCTTGTAATAGGAATAAAAGTGAGCCAATTAAATTTTTTTTTAAAAACAGTGTAAAAATAAATAAAATCAAGAAAAATAAATAAGAAAAACAAAAAAAATTTTTTTTAAAGCGCCCCGTCCCGACGAGCTCACGCGCAGAAGCAAACGCATACGTGAGTAGCGCCCGCATATGAAAACGGTGGTCAAACCACACATGTGAGGTATCGCCGCGATCGGTAGAGCGAGAGCAATAATTATAGCCATAGACCTCCTCTGTAACGCAAAATATGCAACCTGTAGAATTTTTTAAACGTCGCCTATGGAGATTTTTGAGGGTAAAAGTTTGATGCCATTCCACGAGCGGGCGCAATTTTGAAGGGTGACATGTTAGGTATCAATTTACTCGGCGTAACATTATCTTTCACAATATATAAAAAAATTGGACTAACTTTACTGTTGTCTTATTTTTTTATTCAAAAAAGTGAATTTTTTCCAAAAAAAGTGCGCTTGCAAGACCGCTGCGCAAATACGGTGTGAAAAAAAGTATTGCAACGACCGCCATTTTATTCTCTAGGGTGTTAGAAAAAAAAAATATATATAATGTTTGGGGGTTCTAAGTTTTTTTCTAGCAAAAAAAACTGTTTTAAACATGTAAACACCTAAAATCCAAAACGAGGCTGGTCTAAAGCCCCATACACACGCTCGGATTATCCGAGCACCAGGTCCGTCGGATCATGTCCGTCGTACTTTGTCCGATGTTGGTTTTGCGTACACACGGTCGGACAAAGTTGTCGGAAAATCCGATCATTCTGAACGTGGTGACGTTTGTTGCCTACGACGGGACTACGTAGAGGCTAGTAGCCAATAGCTTTGGTCTTGTAATGTGATCTGAGCATGCGTAGCACTTTGTCCGTCGGACTACCATACACACGATCGGATTTGGTGTGATCGGACCTTGTTGTCCAAAAATCTATCCAGCAGGAGATAGGACTTTGTCCGTCGGACAATCCGACGTACACTGTTCGATGGTGCATACACACGGTCGGATTTTTCGACAACATTGTCCGATCGGACAGAATCCATGCGAAAATCCGACCGTGTGTATGGGGCTTTAAAGTGGTTAAGGAACGGGTCCAGAGGGTGGTGATAATGGCATATTTCCTGAATGATCTGGAGTTGTGAGCTGTGTGCCTAAGGGCTCTGTCCTGGGACCAATTCTGTTTAACTTGCTCATAAATGATATAGAGGTTGTAAAAAAATCTTCAATCTTAGTGTTTGCTGACGATACAAAACGAAGCAGGGCAATAACTTCACAACAGGATATAGCAACTTTACACAAAGATCTAATTAATATAGGATATAGAATATGAAGACATTGCTTGCCTGAACTGTGTAATATGGGGGGACACCTCAGCAATCACTGCGATCCATGACTAAAAAAAAGCCTCTGGCACCCCTGTACCCAAGACCTTCCTACATTACCTGCTACTTGCCGGTCTGGGTGAGCACATCACAAACCGCGACTCCCAAGATGCCGCCCACACACGTTTTGCAAAATGTTGCTGAAATGATACATTATAAGCTTATTTTATCTGGTCATATTCACTTACCAACCTTTATTCACTCTTGCCTACTGTATTCTGAATTCAGCATCCACGTCCACCAAGTGGCCCCGCCCTTACCTGTATAAGAACTGTCAAACAGCAGAGGAGGCATTCGGCAGTCGGTCGTTAATAGAGGCGGAGCGTTTTTTTTTTTTTGTTCTTTTTTGGTTGCATTCGGGCAGTGTGATAGACAATGGATTCACATCGGGGGACACTGTTTTTTTTATTTTAATTAAGGGATTGGTAAAAACATTCCCTGTGTTTTTTATTACTTTTTGACACTTTTTGGTGAATGGGTAGTAATTGTACCCACATTATACCCTATACTCATTCATGTGGGGTGGGGGGGGGTGGGATCTGAATCTAGATTACGATAAGCCCCCGCAGACCCCCACAACCACAGCCCAGGGTTGTGGGGAAGAGACCTTTGTCCCTATCAATATGGGGACAGGGTGCTTTGGGGTGGGGGGGGCAGAGCCCCCTCCCCAAAGCACCCCCTCCATGTTATGGACATGTGGTTTAGGAGGGAGGGGCACTCGCTCATCCTGTTCTTTTCTGACCTGGCAGGCATGCATGCTCAGAGAAGGGTCTGGTATGGAGTTTGGGATAGACCGTGCTGTTTTTTTAACCGCTTCAATACTGGGCACTTTCACCCACTTCCTGCCCAGGCCAATTTTCAGCTTTCAGCGCTTTCACACTTGATGACAATTGTGAGGTCATGCAACACTAAAATGTTTTTCCCACAAATAGAGCTTTCTTTTGGTAGTATTTAATCACCACTGGCTTTTTTATTGGCAGAAAATTTTGTAAATAAGTAATTTTTCTCCTTCACTGATGTGCACTGATGAGGCATCACTGATGGGCACTGATAGGCTGCACTGATGGGCACTGATTAGGTGGCACTGATGAGGAGGCATTAAAGTGGCTCTATACCAAGATCGGGGGTCGCGCTGTTCCTAGGGACACAGCGCGACCGCGATCACTCACGTGAGAGCTACGAGATTGGGGCAACGTCATGTGGCGGCATTTCAGAACGAGAAGAGAAGTAGTTAAAAAAATGTTGGCGTGGGGTTCCCCTTAAAATCCATACCAGACTGCGAGTCAATTTAAATAAAATTTTCTTTTGAAATGCCATTTCTTTTGCAGCATGTTCTATGCATGCTACAGATGCGCCACTTTACAGGCAGAGAAAAGAAGAAAGGTAACATCGCTCTCTGCAGGGACAACTCAATCCATACACCAGGTCCACTCACAGGTGCCAAGGCTCGATGTGTCCCAACACACACCAATGCAACAGTAGTAAGAAGAGTCGGCAAAACTGTAATCCTTGAAGTGTTAGGTTTGCAGTTTAGGTTAGAACTTTCCCCTGTTCAGGAGTTCTGCTGTGAACCGAACAGGGGGTGTTTGGCCCATCTCTACTAGTTATATCTGAAAATCTGGCAATCATTTTTGTAGCTCTGGACTGTTAGCCATCATCTTTGAAAACCCCATAATTTCATTAATCAACTTGAGTCCAAACAAAGTGTAAATTTACAAAAGCTCTGGTTAAAACAGAAATGCAGTTGTGTATCAAATCACGTACAATTTGCTTGCACAAATGTTAGCATTAATCTTTGGCTCTTCTGTTTTGAGACAAACACATCGGCATTAGTTTTGCATGATCATCAGGTCAAAAAAAGCAAATGTCAGCTAATTTCTCTGTTGGGCATTAACTGCGAGCACTTATTTATTGATGAAATATAACCCCAGAAATCTTGCAAAACTTAGAAGTGGTAAAGGGAACTTTTTAAACACACACAGACATGTTCAGTGGATAATTAATTATGAAAATTGGGGGCGGAAAATAAAGGTTTAGATTAAAATAAAATAATGTATTATTATAATTAAAATAAAGAAATAAAAGAAGATGTAACAGATTAGTAACCACAAACAATAGGACTGTTTTGATAAATACCCATCATAAAATGTAATGCTTCTAATAGTAATGGGACTTCCCAAATTCATTGTGTTACTTTTCATGTATGGGAGTCAGCTACATGCATGAGTCCTCCTTTTAAAGAAACCTACTTTTCGGTAAATTAAATGGTTATTTTTTGTGATTGATTTATTTTCTGCAAGGGGAAGGCTGTCACCTAGCCTTCTAATGCCCCGTACACAAGGTCGGATTTTCGATGGGAGCTTTTTGTCGGAAATTCCGACCGTGTGTAGGCTCCATCGGACATTTTCCATCGGAATTTCCATCACACAAAATTTGAGATCTGGATATCAAATTTTCCGACAACAAAATTAGTTGTAGGAAATTCCGATCGTGTGTACACAATTCCGAAGCACAAAGTTCCACCCATGCTCGGAATCAAGCAGAAGAGCCGCACTGGCTATTGAACTTCATTTTTTTCGGCTTGTTGTATGTGTTCTACGTCACCGCGTTCTTGACCTTTGCAATTTCTGACCAACTTTGTGTGACTGTGTGTATGCAAGACAGGTTTGAGCCAACATCCGTCGGAAAAAATCCATGGATTTTGTTGTCGGAATGTCCGATCAATGTCCGATTGTATGTACGGGGCATTAGAGATCAGAGACTGCTTCAATAATGGAAAACTATAGACCACAGAAGTGTGTTTCAACTTCAGGAGCAGTCAGTGTCCAAGGAGAAGGAAGATGTTTTAACAAAATATTTTTTGTTATTTGAAATGGGTCAGGAATTTTTTATGCCTATTGTTAAGATAAGCTGTTATTATACAGAATGTTAAAAAAAAAAAAAAAACATGACAAATCCTATGTGCTTTCTTGTAGACTGAAATTCGGATTGCAAGACTGACAAAACTTAAGGAGCTGACAATCCTTGTCTGGAGTAAGTTTACTGTATGAATAATTAAAAAAATTATTTTATTGAAATAGTTTTTTCAATTTCATTTCACAAGCTTTGTTTAAAAAAATTACCCACAATACATGTTTAATATATATAATCCTTTGTAGAAATTACCAAACATGTTGAAAGAATTATGCACATTATGCTTAGAAAAGAAAAAAATATTATTTTCCTAGTTTAGCTATAGTGCATAGGTTTGAAAATATATGCTGGATTTGTGTCACTGGTATCGATTTACTAAAACTGGAGAGTGCCAAATGTGGTGCAGCTGCACATGGTAGCCAATAACCTTCTACCTTCAGCTTGTTTCAGTTTATCTGAAAAAAAAAAAAAAAATGGAAGCTGATTGGTATGCAGAGCTACCCAAGATTTTGCACTCTTCAGTTTCAGTAAATCAACCCCAAAGTCTCCAACCTGTAGTATTTCCATCTCAGTCCAAAGCCCTCTCCTAATTATTATGTCCATCTGGTACACAAATATATTTGACAGCTTTCAATACTTTAATACTTACTGCACCCAAGTTTCCTTCGCGACCAGATCCAGGCCTACGATCACAGAACTCAAATTTTTTATATCTTACACACGATCGGAATTTTGGCCAGCAAAAGACAGATGAGAGCTTTTCGTCAGAAAATGTGACCATGTGTATGCTCCATCGGACTTTTGCTGGCTGAATTTCCGCCAGCAAAAGTTTGAGAGCATGTTCTCACTTTTTGGGTCGGAAAAAGTTCCGATCGTCTGTAGCAATTCTGACGCGCAAAATTCCTACGCATCCTCGGAAACAATGTGACGCATGCTCGGAAGCATTGAACTTAATTTTCTCAGCTCGTCATAGTGTTGTACGTCACCGTGTTCTTGACGGTCTAAAGTTCAGAGAACTTAAGTGTGACCGTGTGTATGCAAGCCAAGCTTGAGTGGAATTCCGTCGGAAAAAACATCCAAGATTTTTCTGCCGGAAAATCCGCTCGTGTGTACGGGGCATTACACTTGAATTAGGATGTCCCAATACCATCTCAAAGTAAAAATAAACTGCTGTTTTTGTCACAGTCAACTGGAATTCTTGAGTTTCAAATCTTTTTAATGACAGTTATTATAGCCACTTCTCATAAATGAACTATACTTATAGTATTAACTAGTATGAAAATAATATCGAGAGGTACACCATTTTCTTTTTGTATTTCAATGAAATTTAAACAGTGCTTTACATACGTACTGATATAAATTTGTTGTGGCAGGAATATGTAACCATTGGAAATGATTTTCCTCCCTAGTAGGGAACAACCTAAATGGCCATTGCATTTTCCATCGGAATTTCCATCACACAAAATTTGAGATCTGGATATCAAATTTTCCGACAACAAAATTAGTTGTAGGAAATTCCGATCGTGTGTACACAATTCCGAAGCACAAAGTTCCACGCATGCTCGGAATCAAGCAGAAGAGCCGCACTGGCTATTGAACTTCATTTTTTTCGGCTTGTTGTATGTGTTCTACGTCACCGCGTTCTTGACCTTTGCAATTTCTGACCAACTTTGTGTGACTGTGTGTATGCAAGACAAGTTTGAGCCAACATCCGTCGGAAAAAATACATGGATTTTGTTGTCGGAATGTCCGATCAATGTCCGATTGTATGTACGGGGCATTAGAGATCAGAGACTGCTTCAATAATGGAAAACTATAGACCACAGAAGTGTGTTTCAACTTCAGGAGCAGTCAGTGTCCAAGGAGAAGGAAGATGTTTTAACAAAATATTTTTTGTTATTTGAAATGGGTCAGGAATTTTTTATGCCTATTGTTAAGATAAGCTGTTATTATACAGAATGTTAAAAAAAAAAAATGACAAATCCTATGTGCTTTCTTGTAGACTGAAATTTGGATTGCAAGACTGAAAAAACTTAAGGAGCTGACAATCCTTGTCTGGAGTAAGTTTACTGTATGAATAATTAAAAAAATTATTTTATTGAAATCGTTTTTTCAATTTCATTTCACAAGCTTTGTTTAAAAAAATGACCCACAATACATGTTTAATATATATAATCCTTTGTAGAAATTACCAAACATGTTGAAAGAATTATGCACAATATGCTTAGAAAAGAAAAAAATATTATTTTCCTAGTTTAGCTATAGTGCATAGGTTTGAAAATATATGCTGGATTTGTGTCACTGGTATCGATTTACTAAAACTGGAGAGTGCCAAATGTGGTGCAGCTGCACATGGTAGCCAATAAGCTTCTACCTTCAGCTTGTTTCAGTTTATCTGAAAAAAAAAAAAAATGGAAGCTGATTGGTATGCAGAGCTACCCAAGATTTTGCACTCTTCAGTTTCAGTAAATCAACCCCAAAGTCTCCAACCTGTAGTATTTCCATCTCAGTCCAAAGCCCTCTCCTAATTATTATGTCCATCTGGTACACAAATATATTTGACAGCTTTCAATACTTTAATACTTACTGCACCCAAGTTTCCTTTGCGACCAGATCCAGGCCTACGATCACAGAACTCAAATTTTTTATATCTTACACACGATCGGAATTTTGGCCAGCAAAAGACAGATGAGAGCTTTTCGTCAGAAAATGTGACCATGTGTATGCTCCATCGGACTTTTGCTGGCTGAATTTCCGCCAGCAAAAGTTTGAGAGCATGTTCTCACTTTTTGGGTCGGAAAAAGTTCCGATCGTCTGTAGCAATTCTGACGCGCAAAATTCCTACGCATCCTCGGAAACAATGTGACGCATGCTCGGAAGCATTGAACTTAATTTTCTCAGCTCGTCATAGTGTTGTACGTCACCGTGTTCTTGACGGTCTAAAGTTCAGAGAACTTAAGTGTGACCGTGTGTATGCAAGCCAAGCTTGAGTGGAATTCCGTCGGAAAAAACATCCAAGATTTTTCTGCCGGAAAATCCGCTCGTGTGTACGGGGCATTACACTTGAATTAGGATGTCCCAATACCATCTCAAAGTAAAAATAAACTGCTGTTTTTGTCACAGTCAACTGGAATTCTTGAGTTTTAAATCTTTTTAATGACAGTTATTATAGCCACTTCTCATAAATGAACTATACTTATAGTATTAACTAGTATGAAAATAATATCGAGAGGTACACCATTTTCTTTTTGTATTTCAATGAAATTTAAACAGTGCTTTACATACGTACTGATATAAATTTGTTGTGGCAGGAATATGTAACCATTGGAAATGATTTTCCTCCCTAGTAGGGAACAACCTAAATGGCCATTGCAGATCCCTTGCTGGCCAAAACAATGACATGCCACTGCTTTGTCCCCCTCTCCCCCATTTGAATTGGCCTTCAAGTGTATCTAAATCCTTTTTTTTATTTTTATTTTGGATAAAGTAGGGGGTGGATTATAACTAGTGTTAAGCAAACAGTTAGGCCCGAGCATGAGTTTGGGCCAAACATTGGCCCCACGATACACTGCACGCCCCACAGTGCATTGGAAGCCATGATTGGCTGAAGCAATGAAGGATTTGCCCAGTCAGGGCACAGAACGCTGTCAGAACCATGATTGGAGAAAGTAATGATGACTGTGCCCAATCATGGCTCATTGCTCATAGACCCACCCCACACTATAAAAGGTTCCTTCCCAAAGCAGCCATATGCAGTGTGATATTGGAGTGGAGATAGATAGAACAGGGCTCTGTTCAATGCTACTAGCGAGTTAATGTGCTATAATGTGCTTTTGTGATTCTATTGTGAGTGTAAAGTATCAGTGTAGTGTGAATATAGTGATAGTGCAGCATGAGTGTAGTGTGCCCATTTTTACTGTAGTGTCAGCTTAGTGTGTTAGGGCAGTTTTACTGCAGCATATTGAAGTGCGTTAGTGCACTTTTACTGCAGTATATTGAAGTTCGTTAGTGCACTTTTACTGCAGTATATTGAAGTGCATTAGTGCACTTTTACTACAGTATACTGAAGTGCGTTAGTGCACATTTACTGCAGTATATTGAAGTGCGTTAGTGCACGTTTACTGCAGTATATTGAAGTACATTAGAGTACTTTTTACTGCAGTATATTAAAGTTCGTCATGGTAATTTTACTGAAGTATATTGAAGTGCGTTAGTGCATGTTTACTGCAATTCATTGAAGTGCATTAGTGCACGTTTACTGCAGTATATTGAAGTGCGTTAGGTTTACTTTTACTGCAGTATATTAAAGTTTATCAGGGCACTCTTACTGCGGTGTATTGAAGTTCGTCAGGGTACTTTTACGGCAGTATATTGACGCGCGTTAGTGCACTTTTACTGTAGTATATTGAAGTGCGTTAGTTCACTTTTACTGCAATATATTGAAGTGCATTAGTGCACTTTTACTGTAGTATATTGAAATGCGTTAGTGTACTTTTACTGCAGTATATTGAAGTTCATCAGGGTACTTTTACTGCAGTATATTGAAATGCGTTCGTGCACTTTTACTGCAGTATATTGAAGTGCGTTAGTGCACTTTTACAGCAGTATATTGAAGTGCGTTAGTTCCCTTTTTTTTTTTTTTTACTTTAAACAGTAACTTTTCTTGAAAGTTATGCAAATTAAGGGATACAAACACTGTACTTTGCACATTAACAATAAAGTGGCTAACTGTCTTTGGGAGTTTTTCATCCCTTTATAAGTACAAGATATTACGAGAGACACATCAACATAAAAAAAAAATGGTTATTAAGCATTCGCCTTATATGGTTGACAGGTATATATATGGATACATCAATACTGCTGGTGACATAGTGACAGTGATGCAAAGTCAGTTAAACATTTATAAAGAGACATCCTAATTAAGTGCAAGTTTCAGGGGCTTGAAGCCATCTATCCCATATTTTGTTAGTCCACTTTCACACTGAGGTGCTTGACAGGCGCTTTAGCGCTAAAAATAGCGCCTGCAAAGTGCCTGTACAGCGCCTCTCCTCTCACTCGAGTGTGAAAGCCTGAGTGCTCTTACACTGGAGCGGTGCGCTTGCTGGACGTTAAAAAAAGTCCTGCAAGCAGCATCTTTGGGGCGGTTTAGCAACGCTGCCGAAGCACCTGCAAAGCTGAAAATCGCCGCTAAAACTAGAATCGCTTTACCGCCGACGCTTTCACCACCCCAGTGTGAAAGTAGCCTTAAATTTAGATGGGCAACCCCTATGAATGTACAAAAATGTATTGTATGGTAAATTATTGTATATTTCTATATACAATGTATGGGCAGGCAGTTTCGCAAGGACAGGAAAACTCAATAAACTACTCAATCGCTCAACAGCACCTTGGTAGTTCATTGAGAACTACAAGCCGACAGCCTTAAAAGCTGTTGACACTTGTAGTTCATTGATTCACAGGGATTGTGAATCAATGATGCGGCCTTGTGGGCAGAGCCCTGCGTGGTCACGCTCTTTTCAAATAGTGACAGCAAGTATGGGGAAAAAATCTTCAGCCTGCTGTCCAGGGAGTGTGGGGATCAGGGAGCAGCTGCAGGATCAGGTACATGTCCACCCTAAAAATGTGTGAAATATGTAACATGTTCCCGAAGGTGAACTTCAAAACTAATTTTTGTGAGGCAATATTATAAAACCACAAGAAAAGAATAATCACATGCCAAATCAAATATTGTGATTAAACCAACCAATAGACTTAAAGCGTTTGTTACCCTAAAAATCCTGTTCCCTTAACCTCCCTGGCGGTATGATAATGTCTGGAATTTTGTGCTGAAAGCGGTACAATTATTTTGCATGGAAATTTGGCGTTTTTATATTGTAGGCATGCAATTCTTATGAATAACTCACTTAAATCTGTCCAAACCAGAGTCTAGTAGACATCCCGGGTATGATAAAGTTTGAAACACAAAATCATAAATTATAATAAAATAAAAATATATATAAAAATTATTCAATAATGTAATCAAATCAAAAACACAAAAATTTGCTCAGTTGCAGAATAGTCGCTGTCATTAAATTTAGTGTTTGATGATGAATTGTGATTCTAATTTATTATCGCTGTTTTCTAGCTGGTCTAAAACCACTTTTTACATAAAGAAACACTTTTTGGTTGCTATGGACAATCTCCAGTTTCCAGGCAGAAAAAAAACTATTTATTATATAAAATGACATGCAGGGCACTGGGCAGACCACTAGGACAAAGGGGGTGTGTATTTTTTGTATACAGTACTGTAATCTGTAAGATTACAGTACTGTATGTGTACTGTGTTTTTAAACTTTTTTGACTTTGGCGCCGATCTCCGCTCCCGTGCGTCGTAACGTTGCAGGGAACGGAGATCAGCGGCACTCGGGCACTGTGTAAATCGAGCGAGCAGAAGGCTCGCACACACAGCGGGGAGACATCGCAGGATCCAGGGGACAAGGTAAGTAACTTCCCCCTGTATCCTGCAATGCAAGCCCGAGTCTGGCTCGGGGTTACCGCTTTTGGTACTGAAGATCCTGCCCCGAGCCAGACTTGGGATTACCGCCAGGGGGGTTAAAGCATGAATAACATCCCCCTGTATAACCTAAAAAGCCTTTCTGATCCTGCCTGGTTCTGCCCTCCCCCCTGTAAACTGACCACGGTTTATTATGGCTGCTGAGCCCTGGCATCGTGGTCAGTTTACGTGCCTCCGTCTCCGCAGCTCTCCTCTACCCCTCACCTCCCTGCCTGTCAGCTCCGTCCACTCCCCAGCCCTCCCCTCCTGCTGCTATCATAATTACAATATAATATAAACATACATACCCCTCTGTAAAATAACATTATGTGCCCCAGTGTCTGTGTTATATAAAAAAGATACAGATTCCTACCTTATATCAGAGCGTCTCCCGATGCTCACGTGATTCCTCGGCTCTCTCTCCTTCCCTCCTCCCCGGCTGACGCCAACGGGAGTTCTCTTGCCGGCTGTAGCTGTCAGCCGGGGAGAGGAGAGAGCCAAGGAGTCACAGACACCAGGACACATGTTATTTTACAGAGGGGATTATATGGATATATTGTAGTGGCTTAACAACCACTTTAACAACAAAAAAACTTACAAATCCATGTACTGTAAATAAACAAGGCAGTGTAAACACTGTGTGTGGAAGAAAGGAGATCACCCACTGAAAACATCTCCCTCAACTGGAGAGTGAGAGGAGACTCCCCCCTCCTGTTTCTTTGGCCAGCAACTGCAAGTGACACAGAAGCAGTAATGTGAGTGAATGTGAGTAATATGAATGCAATCACAGGCTCCTTCCAGTACAGCCAGCCTACATGCATCCTGTGGAAGGACAAAGTTGCAGAGAGCCGAGTGACAGCAATCCTGGAAGTTAATAGCAGCATGGAGGAACTGAGCCGAGCCTCAGCCCTCTAATGCTGTCAGTGGAAGTAGAGAGGAAACAGCTTCCCTGTCCCACAGCTGATTATTATGTATGTGAGTTTATTGCAGCAGAGGAGAGCTTACATCAAACAGACTGATAGCATATATTTTGGGAAGAGGAGGGCTTGTAATTGTAGCGGGTTCTCCGCGGCCCTGCACTTCCCGCTGGCCCCCGCCGGGACTAACCCAGGTTTAGGGAGACACAGCTCCTGTGGGGGAATTCTCCCCCTTCCTCTCCTCACTCTGCAGTGTGTGAGATCGGTGTTCGTAGGGAGAACGGCCACCTATTCTGCCAATAGGGAAGCAGGGGAGGGAACCAATGGAAATTATGGAGTGCTGCAACGGTGCATCTTGGGACATTTAGTCCCTATCACAAACCGGCAACATTGCCTTCTATGGGGACAGGACTACACACTCCAGCAGGCAGCAGGGGAGGAAGAGAAAAAGGGACCGAGAGGCTGACAGGAATTTGGGGCAGACTCCACAAGGCAAGGAGAAGACCAGACCCAGGGGAGAGGTGTTGCCTCCTGGGTCGGTGTACCAACCTTCCAAGCATCCACGGCTGGTCAGGGACATTCTGCCTGAGAGGGGGATCCCAGGTGCATTCTCCAGGCTCACCTGTACAGATGGCATGAAGTGTTCCAGTTGTGAGGTAGCCAGTCTGCCTTTTCTGTTCCAGGACATTTAACTTGGGCCTTGACCGCAGGATTGGTGATCAGTTACTTGCCCATTTGCAAAGAAACAGAGACACTGCATGAATACAACGTTGCCTATTTTGCTCACACCTGCCAGAACCTGGGTCACACTTACTGTGTTTTCAGTGGGTGATCCCCTTTCATCCACCCACAGTGTTAACACTGCCTTATTTATTTAGAGTATCCAGGTAACAAGGCAGACACTGTGACTGCTTATAGTCACAGTGTCTGCCTTGTTACCCGGATACTGCCAGCATGCTGCACTTTCACTCTACCAAACAGGACATTTAAGTGCACCAACTAAAATAGCTAGCTGAAGATTCAAGGCCTCTTCTTCCAAGGGACTGAAGTTACTGGTGCCGTACAGGCACACACATACACCCAGGGCTCAGTATATGTAGTGCAAGCGCGGGGTAGTTTGACTTGGAAGGTACTCTATTAACCACTGAGTTAAGTGCAGTGTTTATAGTTTGTGGACCTGTGGGGTCAGGAATCAGAAGGGAGAGGTCTGACATAAGAGAGAGTCATTCCTTTGCTCTTCTTCTGCCTGGACTCATAGAGCCCAATTTAAATAGAGTGGTGGTCAATCCATTAGTGTCTGCTATATTGTGATCAGTCAGTTTTTAAAGTGTTTGCCTCTGCTCTTGGGGTTACTCATCTTGAGGAGTCCCCTGAAAGCACACAGATAGTACACTAGAGTTCTACAGCTTTGATCCTCAGTCAGTATTATACCGTTGATCTATTTAAGATATATTTTAACGTTAACGTGTGTCTTCATTGGTGGTGTTTGCATTGACATTGTTGCCAGGTGTGCCAGAGGGACTGGGACTGTTCTTGGGGTTGAGAGGCAGATTGCAGAACCAAATATACTCAAGCGGTTTCTCTGGGGGTAGTGCTACATAATGCAAAGAGAGGGTCTGGCAGAGATATGCATTACACAGGGATAAAGAAAATAGGTGCTATTCCTGACCTGCTTCCTCATCTAAAAAACCTCTTAACCTAATTACTGTTAACAATAGCTGAGCTAAAGCACACTTGAAATGAAACAAGGAAGATGTCATTGCTGAGGTTTTATTTTTTTCTGAAAATGCTAGTTGCTTGGTTGCCATGCTGACTGCATTGTTCTGATTCAGCGGTGTGCCACAGCCACACACATTGTACATGCTTTTGTTGTGGCATTTGTATACCTCCATACAGCTGCTTTTGCCACTTAGGGGGTGGGAAGGGGCGTTAAAAACACATTTTTTTTTCTGTTCCCTAACCCCAAGTGTAAACTAAGCTTAAATCTAAAACATTACTGTAGATGTCATAATTTCCAAGTTTCCTATTCTACAATAAGAGTTGTAATCATTGCAGCACATGCCACAACCACTACATACATTTTAGTGATGCATACACCTCTCTAACCCCCACTCCTGAATCCTCCTGGGATGGCTCTATGTTGCATTTTCACCCTGGGTGCTAGAAGGCCTTGTTCCGCCACCACATACTGGGTTGATTTGCTAAAGACAAATAGGCAGTTTGTTTTACAAGGGAAGTTGGTGAAATACAGTTGTGCTCATAAGTTTACATACTGTGGCAGATTTTATTCATATGAATAACACAAAAACCTTTCTTTCACTCATGGTTAGTTTTTGGCTGAGGCCATTTATTATCAATCAACTGTGTGTACTCTTTAAATCATGACAAGAGAAACTACGCAAATTGTCAAAAACTGTGTGTATGTTTTTATTGCTTTTTTACACTTTTTTGGTGAGTGGGTAGGGGTACTATGTACCCGATATTCATTCGCATGTACCCGATATTCCACGGTGGACTGCAAGTCATTTTGAATGGGATTTGACTATTTTTTTTTCTTTAGAAATTTCATTTTTTCTGCAGCAGGTTCTATATATGCTACAGATGTGCCACTTTACAGGCAGACTAAAGCCCCATACACACGGTCGGATTTTCCGATGGATTCTGTCCTTCGGAAATCAGACAACAGACAATGTTGTCGGAAATTCCGACCGTGTGTAGGCACCATCGGACATTTTCCATCGGATTGTCCGACGGACAAAGTTGTATCTCCTGCTCTAAAAATTTTCCGACAACAAAGTCCGATCACACCAATTCCGATCGTGTGTAGCGAATTCCGACAGACAAAGTGCCACGCATGCTCAGATCACATTACAAGACCAAAGCTATTGGCTACTAGCCTCTACGTAGTCCCGTCGTAGGCAACAAACGTCACCACGTTCAGAATGATCGGATTTTCCGACAACTTTGTCCGACCGTGTGTATGCAACACCAGTGTCGGACTAAATCCGTCGGACAAAATCCGATGGATTTTGTGGTCGGATTTTCCGACCGTGTGTATGGGGCATTAGGGGATCCCCCCAGGCACTATATTTAAAGGAATTTTTCGTTTTTATTGTTGCACTTTAAGCATAATTAAAATCACTGCTCCTGAAAAAAAATAGCATTGATACATATACCCCTTTTATGACCAATTACTTACATATAAGCTTTCAAAATGGGCACTTTAGATTTTTCCTGTTCGGCTCCCATAGACTTCAATGGGGCTCACTGTTCGGGTTAGAACTTTTCCCCTGTTCGGGGCTGCTGCAAACTGAACAGGGGGGTATTCAGCCCATATATATTCAAGACCTTGCTTTGTGCACTGGTGCGCAGTCATGTTGAAACAGGAAGGGACCATCCCCAAACTGTTACCACAAAGTTGGGAGCATGAAATTGTCCAAAATGTCTTGGTATGCTGATGCCTTAAGAGTTCCCTTCACTGGAACTAAGTGGCCAAGCCCAACCCCTGAAAAACAGCCCCACACCATAATCCCGAGCGAGTTTGGGGTGGAAGAACTTGACTGGCCTGCACAGAGTCCTGACCTCAACCCGAACACCTTTTTCGATGAATTAGAGCAGAGACTGCGAGCCAGGCCTTTTCGTCCACCATCAGTGCCTGAGCTCACAAATGCGTTTTTGGAAGAATGCTTAAACATTCCCATAGACACACTCCTAAACCTTGTAGACAGCCTTCCCAGAAGAGTTGAAGCTGTTATAGCTGCAGAGGGTGGGCCAACTCAATATTTAACCCTACAGACTAAGGTCAATAACTGCTTAAGGATCGCTCCACAGAGAGCCAGAACGGGGATCTGTCTCATAGGGCAGAGACAGATCTGCTGTTCCTAGTGATTAGGAACAACAATCTCTCTCTCCTCCTCCAGTCAGTCCCATCCCCCCACAGTTAAAAACATCTCACAGGGAACACATTTAACCCCTTGATCGTCCCCTAGTGTTAACCCCTTCATTGCCAGTGACAATTACACAGTAATCAGTGCATTTTTATAGCACTGTTCTCTGTATAAATATCAATGGCCCCAAAAATGTGTCAAAAGTATCTGTACTGTCCGCCGCAATGTTGCAGTCCTGCTAATAATCGCATACAAGTAAAAATAATAATAATAAAAATTCCATAAATGTATTCCCTATTTTGTAGACGCTATAACGTTTGCACAAACCAATCAATATACGCTTTTGGCGATTTTTTTTATAAGAATACATATTGGCCTAAACTGATGAAGACATTTGTTTTTGTTTTTTCTGGATATCTATTATATCAAAAAGTAGAAAATATAGTTATTTTTTTTTAAAATTGACGCTTTTTATTTTTGTTTATAGCACAAAAAATAAAAATTGCAGAGGTGATCAAATACCACTAAAAGAAAGCTCTATATGTGGGAAAAAAAGGACATCCATTTTCTTGGGGTTCAACATCACACGACTGCCTGGCCTGGTCATTAGGGGGGCAAATTCTCCCGGTCCTTAAGTGCATGTGCGTGTAAAGGCAGGTGTCCCAATACTTTGGGCAATATAGCGTATCTAGCCCTGTAAAGAAAAAAGAAAAAAATCGATATACTTACCTATTCTGAAGCCACTTCGGTCCAGTCTCCAGCAGTGCCCTCTGTGTGCAGGAGAAATCCGACAACAGCTGGGAAATGCCTGGGAAGTGACTTTACCCATAGATTTACTATAGGGCTTCCATAGTCAGCTGCCTGTCCTACTCACTGAAGCCGCCATTGACAGCTCAGCCTGGGATCAGACTGCAGTGGCTGCAGGATTGGTAAGTATAGAGATTTTTTTCTTCACAGGACTAGCTCGATTAGGTGTAGAATGTAGCTTAAAGTAGGTTTAGAGTTAGTTAGGTTTTGTCTTTACTTCCACTTTAATTCACAGCAAATTTCCAGGATTCAAATTGTCTTTATACTGGTGAATTTTGGCAAATTGTCAGAGAATTATGGAACTTACCCCTAATAGGGTAAAGGGTAAAAGGGTAAAACCCCCTTTGCAGCCTTTGATCCTGTGCAGTATTCTTACAGGAGCCAATAAGGTCCATACTTCTGCTGGTCAAAGCAGGCCTAGTAATGTTTGATGATAACACACGTTGATGCTAAAAAGTCCAGTAAAAAGCCTTTTTTTTAAGTGAAATAAATCAAATAATTACTTGATTGAGGTACTGCTGTTGGATTGGGGTGCAAAGCTGTTTGTAAACCTTTTTAAAATTCAACAGCCAAATACTGTATACTGTACATTCAAGGGTAAGCTGTTCCTGAGGCCATCCCTAAAAATAATGGTAGTTACGAACAGCATTAAAGCTGAACTTCAGTCATTTTTTCATCTTTCCATCTATTAAATCTTCTGCCTTTGTTGTTTTAACTTTGGATAGTAAAAACATTTTTTTTTCTGACAGTAAATCCCTTATACAGCCCCGTTCCTGTTTCTTGCCTGTCAAACGCCTAGGCTTATGACATCATGCACAGTTCTCTCTCATTCTTGTGAGAGTTTGCCAGGAAGGGAGGGCGGATGCATCATAAGAGGGCCAATGAGAGCTGCAGAGCTGGAGGTGTGCCTCTGTGTGCCTGTGTAATTCCAGGAAGTGAACACACAGCAGCTTCAGCTGCCCACAGTTAAAATGATTACAGCCAAACTCAGTGGAGGGAGATTTCTGCAGCATATTTGGCAAATACAGAATCACAGTATATATAAAATAATATGCAAAGTGGTTGAAGGGAAGCTTCAGAATGGCAAAGATGTTTTTATTACAAATGATGTGAGCAGACTGCAGTTACTCTTTAAGCCCAGTAAACATGGGCCAAATATCGTCTGGTATCAGCCGGTTCAACAGAAACTGTCCGACAATTAGCCTGTATGTACGGCAGCCTGCCCGGTAGAAGCCTATCGTCATCCGATCAGTGCTCGCAGCCATTCGCAGTCCCCCTGTCAGAACACAATAGCTCAGCGGGGGGATCGCTGTGTTAATATTGCATAGTTAGTACGGACACAAAAAAGCAGAGACAAGCAGCATGTCATTATGTGGAAGTCCGGATGAGAAGCAGGTGATGTGGCTCCAGAAGGAGGGGGGTTGATCCTGTTGCGCTGTGTGATTTGGTCTGGCGACGCCGGTGGTTACCAGTGTCCCAGGCTTTAACCGGCAGAGCACTGTAGAGATCGTTTGTCCGTGGAGTCACAGGAGTCGCCGTGTAATGACGTTATCATTGTGCACGCGTTCGGAGCATGCATGCTCCTTCTTCAGGCATAGTGTACCTCCATCTTGGAGGAGGTAAAGAAGGGAAAGGGGCCCACGGACAAACGATCTCTACAGCGCTCTGCCGGTTCTGGAGCCACATCGCCTGCTTCTCATCCGGACTTCCACATAATGACATGCCTGCTTTTACTCTACACAGAGTGAGCGCCTTTTCTTTTTAATCAATTAAAGTTATGACATATTACTGCACTTAGGTTGGCACTGCTTGTCTCTGCTTTTTTGTATCCTCTCTAAGGTGTATTCTGCCCTTCAGCGTGCTGCCTCTTGCTTTGTGCCAGTACTTTTTTCCCTGGGATAAAACAACCAGGCTAGAGAATGCTATAAACAACAATCCCACCAGTATAAGGAGTCATCAATTGAAATAACTGTTCATTGACTCTCTGCCTGCCTTTTCTAAACTGTTGACACAACGCTCTCTCCAGTCTCAATGCCAGGGACGCGTTGATCGTGTGTACACGGCATAGGAAATGTATTGACGACAGAGCAAAACCTGCCAATGTACATGAACTGCCACAGAACTTATGGTCTTAATCAGGTTGTGAGATTAATAGGGTGTTTACAGAATATATGCAATTGGTTTATTGACTAATGCATTTGTGTCTTTGCAGATCTGATTATAGAAAGCTTTAAAGGAAGCTCTCGTTTCATCCTAAGAAGCAAAATGAAGTCTGAACCTGCCTTATGGACACCCTTTATTATTTTACTTTTCCATCTTGCTTATGCTATTGAAGTTCCTTTGGACCGTAAGTTATAAAGAATATTATAGCTGTGTCGGGATGCCAATGTTGGATAGCTATAACTAAAGGAATTAGAATTAGGAGTAGAGAGGGATTAAAACACATATGAGCTTTTTTTTGCTGTCTGTGCCCTGTTTGGGAGGTTCACCCTCTCTATTTGTCCTGTTTACTGATATCACCAAGAGTAAAAGTGAAAGAAATTCCCAAATTTTGGGTAGCCACCAACAGGAATAGAGGAGAAATATTTTAATGGATGCAATAGTTCTGGTGAGAACCAGGGATTCCCTCATTTTGAAATAATTGCCACTCACTTACCGATTTTGCTATGGTACACGAAGTGAAGGGAAATCCCTCCAATGGGACGCAGAGGGCAAAAAAAATGACAAAAACTGACAAAACTCACATACTTTATACAAAATGAAAACAAAAAGCGCATCTGACAGCTTGTGTCCCAACAGTGTCATTCAGTGTATTGCTAATATGCCAAATACATATACAGATTCTATGTGTATTGGGGGCCAGCATGGACCTGAATCCAAGTAACACCAGCTCAGGGGTCCCAGGCTTACAGCTCAAAGAGCACCGTTCCCCCAAATGCCAGGGCCCATAATCGCAAGGTAATAGACTCGCATTCAGTCCCCTCCAACAGCCTCTGTCCCGGCTAGGTCTGTCACATTTCTCCCCTTTCGGCAGGAGACTAACACAGGAGGAGACCCCAGACGGGTTGACTCCGAAGTTAGTCCATAGTTCCAGGCCTCTAATGCCTGTACCCACACAGTACCCCAAACAAATTGTTCCAAACAGAGGTGAACGTGTGAATAAGGAGACTTTAAACCACTTGTAGCCAGGGCAAAACGCCTTGAAAAAATCCTGGCCAAACAAAAAGCCCCAACAGGGATTGTGCTTCCTTCAACAACACCTTAAGTTTTGACAAAAACACGGAAATCAACAATCTCATACGGCGCAACTTTTCATCAGGTAGTCTAAACTCCATTCGCTCGAGTCGATAGTAATGCCCAAGAATTCAATAGTAGAAGATGGGAAAAACCATCTGCTCATAGAACATATCCGCCGCTGGGGAGAGGCCTGGACTGGCCCTCCTCCATGGAGTCTTTTCAGCCGCTGGAGAGAAGACAGGGTGACTGGGCTCACTCCATCATGCTGTTGGGGATCTGGGCCGTCCGCCCAGCATCCCTGGGGTATACAAGTGGAGACTGAAGTCCCATCCACCAATATCAGCTCAAGCTGCAGTTGTGAAGTGCAGATTGCATTCTCTCCTTGGGTCCTGATCTGCTGCTCAGGAGTGACCATCACCTCCTCACCCTGGGCCTCCAGAACTGCCACAGGTGTGGGGCAGAGGTCTTGGACCCTCTGTCCAGTTGCCAGCACTTTAGCTGGGTTGGTGTCATCATTCTGGGGCACCATCTGCTGCTGGACAGTGTGACCGATTGCTCCAGCTTCCTAAAGCTGTGGAGACATTGTAGGTGCTAGGCAGAGGATAGCGGCGCTCTGCCCTGTTACCAGTGATTTGGCTGGGAGTAGCAGCTTTACTACCTCAGCTTGTCGCTGGAGAGAGGGGCCAACTACCCCGGCTCCCTGGAACTCAACAGTTGTTGCTGGTGCTGGACAGAGGTGGGTAGCACTCTGCCCTGTTGCCAGCACTTCTGCTGGGGACTCCACATCCTCCGCTCTGGTTAACCGTTGGGGCAGGAGGCTGGCTTCCTTTTCCATCCCCTCATCTGGCTGCTGGGACAACATGTCTCTGGTATTGTCTCCCAGGTGCACAAATCTTTGCTGGGGAGGAAAGATCGCTTTCTCCACCCTGACCAACTGTTGGGGAGGGACGACAAACACCTTCTCCCCCTGTATCTGCTGCTGGGAAGTGATTGCCACCTTCTCACGCTGAGCCTCCATAACTGCCACCGGTGTGGGGCAGAGGTCTTGGACCCTCTGTCCGGTGACCAGCGCTTCAGCTGGGGAAGTTCCTTGTAACTCCACCGATACTGCTGTTGGTGCTGGGCAGAGCTCAGTGAAGTTTGGCCCTAATGCCAGCTCTTCCTCAGCAGAAAAGTCTATTAAATCCCCTGTCTCTACAACTGATGTCTGGGGATAGAGGTTCACCATCTGTCCGTGGAACCTAGAAGATGCCATCGGTGCTGGGCAGAGGTTAGCAGAGCTCTGCCCTGTTGTCAGCACTTCAGCTTTGGGGATGGCAATCTCCAGATTTTCCACTGCCGATTCTCTGGCATGTTGCTGGCCAGGCATATTCCTCCATCCAACCTCGTCTTGTGCAATAACAGGTTTGTCAAGGTCAGTCAGCACTTGCTGCATCCGCCATAAGACCTCCGCGTCCATAGCTGCGGGGACAAGTGGGCAAAGCACTCTGTTACTATGCCACATTGCTGACTTTTCAGCCAGGATTTCAGAGCTGTCTGCTGGTATTTCCTGATAGTCCCAGGCAAAGGGAGCCCCATCCTGCTGCTGAGCAGAGTCTAGCAGCTGTATGTAGGCGATCTCCAGCTCCCATTCCTGAGCGGCCAGGAACTCCAAATCTTCCTGTGCCCAGAGCACTTCCGAGACATTCAATCTTTGCTCTCTGTGCTCCATTATTTCCTCCAAACGCCACTCCAGATCACTCCCAAAGTCGGGGTCTTCGGACAGCCTCCAGGACAACAATCCCAGGCCATTATAATCAAAGCCTTCCGTGGGCCTGTCATCCGCTGTCCACGGGCACACTTGGGCTACATACCACCGGAGGGCTCTGTAGCTCTCGTCCAAATGCATTTCTGCCCGGATCAGCCTGCTTAACTCAGCTGTCCACTCCTGCTTCGGTTGTTCCCCCAATAACAACATTCGTACTTCATACTGCGACCAGTACCTTACATGGATGGAGGGGAGAACTTTTCCCTGTTGTCGCTGCTCACAGGCTAGCGCTTCTTTCCAGAGTTGTAGGCGGACAGAATCATACCATCCCAGCAGGACCTGCACCGATACTGATCCTCTGTGCTGTATCCGCATCTCTCGCAACCTCCTTCCTTCCGAATTCCTCTTCCATGACGACGTATCTGTACCTCTGCTATCCGGGCCTTGGATCCAGGTGATGGTTTGGATGTGTTCACGACAAGGAAGCACAATCCCACCGCTGCCAGCCAATTGTGACGGACCCCATACTCAAGATGTCCGCCGTAAATGCTTCCTCTGTCCGGTACCACACAATTCAAGACCCTTTAGCCCACCCAGTCACCAGACAACACCAGTGTAGGGTACATCAGGAATGATCTTTATTTGACATGTCACACAAATTTATACAGCCAGATGACTAAGACCTAACTTAATTAGCATGAGCTAATTATCTAAATCAACACTGGACTCCTTCATTCAATTGCAGGGTTAATTAGCACACACAACAATAGGTGAAACACTCCTACAAGCCAGACTATACTCATTTACACAACAGACAGGCTGGCTGGAGTTCATGACATTAGCATCTGACAGCTTGTGTCCCAACAGTGTCATTCAGTGTATTGCTAATATGCCAAATACATATACAGATTCTATGTGTATTGGGGGGCCAGCATGGACCTGAATCCAAGTAACACCAGCTCAGGGGTCCCAGGCTTGCAGCTCAAAGAGCACCGTTCCCCCAAATGCCAGGGCCCATAATCGCAAGGTAATAGGCTCGCATTCAGTCCCCTCCAACAGCCTCTGTCCCGGCTAGGTCTGTCACACCCTCATACTATCCCATGTTTGCCCTGCATACTGCATGGCTTGTCACATCTGCCATCATTTAAAGTGTTTCTGATTAACCCCAAATAAAGTTCAGCTGTTCTAGTAGGTCTTTAATTTTCTTAGTCGCATCCTACAGCAAAAGCCATGGTCTGCAAAGCATCAGAGGGATCTCATTGTTAAAAGGTATCACTCAGGAAAATGTTAGAAAAGAAATTCCAAGGCATTAGATATACTACAGAAGACAGTGATCCTCAAGTGGAGAAAATATGACACAACAGTGACATTACTAGGAACTGGACGTCCCTCCAAAATGTATGAAAAGACAAGAAGAAAACTGGTCAAACTGCAAAAAGGCCTACAGCAACATTAAAGAAGCTGCAGGAATATATCTGGCAAGTACTGGTTGTGTGGTACATGTGACAACAATCTCCCGTTTTCTTCATATGTCTGGGCTATGGGGCAAGACAAAAGCCTTTTCTTATAAAGAAAAACATCCAACCCCGGCTAAATTTTAGCAAAAACGCATCTAAAGTCTCTTAAAAGCATGTGGGAAAATGTGTTATGGTCTGATGAAACCAAGGTTGAACTTTTTGGCCATAATTCCAAAAGACATAATTCCAAAAGAACACCATACCCAATCATGGTGGTGGCAGCATCATGCTTTTGAGCTGTTTTTCTTCAGCTGGAACAGGGGCCTTAGTCAAGGTAGAGGGAATTATGAACAGTTTCAAATACCAGTCAATTTTGGCACAAAACCTTCAGGCTTCTGCTAGAAAGCTGAACATGAAGAGGAACTTCATCTTTCAGTATGACAACGACCCAGAACATACATCCAAATCAACAAAGGAATGCCCTGCAGTAGAAGAATAAAGTTTTGGAATGACCCAGCCAGAGCCCAGACCTGAATCTGTCAGGAACCATGAATCAGACGGAGACAGAAAATGCAGTAAAAATCACACCATTTAATATAGTGGTAAAAATGGTACAAATCGTAAACATAGTCAAAACATAGCCAGGGTTCAGTAACCAAATCGGGTACTCGGAACAAGCCAGGAAATCAGGGAGCCAGAGATTAGTGTAGTCAGAGCAGCAGACCGGATCAGGAATCAGAAGGGACGTCATCCAGGCAAGTCCTAAACAGGAAACCATCAGAGCGTCTCTAGATATGTTGACCAAGGCGAAGCCACAGGAGATCTAATCCAGGCAGCTTAAATAGCCAGCAGGGCTTGTTAACAAGCAGGATATTATCAAGGGTGAGTTACTGTGGAATGAAGAGTACTGGCAATTAACTGACAACTGAGCAGCATGAGCTCAAAGAAGGGAGGGCTGAGCCCAGCCCTGACAGAATCCCATTGAAAATCTGTGGGGTGATCTGAAGAGGGCTGTGCACAGGAGATGCCCTCGCTATCTGACAGATTAGGAGTGTTTTTGCAAAGAAGAGTGGGCAAATATTACCAAGTGAAGATGTGCCGTGCTGATAAACTCATACCAAAAAAGACTGAATGCTGTAATAAAATCAAAAGGTGCTTCAACAAAGTATTCGTTTAAGGGTGTGCAAACTTATGCAACAATATTATTTTATTTTTTTACTTTTACTTCCCTCCACCTAAAAGATTTTAATTTGATGTTCAACTGAGTTGTAAAGTTTCTAGGTCACATTAAAGGTGGAAAGAATTCTGAAATTATTTAGCTTTGTCTCATTTTTTAACATTACAGAAACCTGACATTTTAACAGGGGTGTGTAGACTTTTTATATATACTGTATTTGTAAACAATCACCTTGTATAACAACCCATTCAGTTTAAAATAGAAATGAAAGGCAAAGCATTTGTGTATGGATAAAAAAAACATTATAAATACCTTTTTTTTCCTATTTATGTGATCACATTCCCTCTGATCTCAGCTGCATAACAGCTGGGAGGAGGAGAAGCAGTAGCACACTGAGCTTCCGAATGAATGGCTGTGCAGCGGGGGTGTCAGGACAAGTCTGATCATTGGAGGAGAGAGTTTCCAGCATAGATATAGAACTGACCACAGTGTGCTGCTTAGTGTCGTCCGTTTTAGTGGGAAAACAGAGGGACTGGCAGGAACACCAGGGATTTCACATAAAGGAAGCAATACAAAGAGAACAGGATACTTTATCATGGTACATGGTACAGCAACCACATATCAGGAATAGGAAGTGTTGGGGTAACAAACACTTTAACCACTTGCTTACTGGGCACTTTTACCCCCTTCCTTTCCAGGCCAATTTTCAGCTTTCAGTGCTGTCGCACTTTGAATGACAATTGTATGGTCATGCTACACTTTACCCATATGACATTTTTATAATTTTTTTCACATAAACAGAACTTTCTTTTGGTGGTATTTAACTTCTTGATGTCCGCGCTATAGCCGAATGACGACCACAGCACGGACCTGAATTTCCGGGAGGCCGTCATATGACAGCTTCCCTTGTGCACGCTCCCTGTACGTGCCCTACAGGGCGCGCGCTGTGATCACGAGTCACTGAGACTCGGGTGATCACCAATCCAAGTCCCGGCCCCTTACCATGTGATCAGCTGTCAGCCAATGACAGCTGATCACATGATCAAAACAAAAGCTCATGGTCGTTTTTTTTTCTCCTCACGCTGACAGTGGAGGAGAAAAAAAAGCTGATCACTGGCTCATCTGCAAGGGACATCGGTCCCGAAGAGGAAGAGGCAGTTATGCCTCATCTATGCCACCTGCCATTGCCAACTGAAGGTGCCACATATCAATGCCCACAAGTGCCACCTATCAATGCCCACCAGTGGTGCCAATCAGTGCCACCTAGCAGTGCTGCCTATCAGTGTAACTGATCAGTGCCCATCACTGCCACCCATCAGTGCCCATCACTGCCACCTATCGGTGCCCATCAGTGCCGCCTCATCAGCATACATCAATGACGGACAAAAATTGCCTGTTTTAAAATTTTATAACAAAAAAATAAATAAAAAACAAAACAAAAAATAAAAACCGCAGAGGTGATCAAATACCACCAAAAGAAAGCTCTATTTGTGGGGAAAAATGATAAAATTTGGGTACAGTGTTTTTGTCATTCAAAGTGCATCAGCGCTGAAAGCTGAAAATTGGTCTGGATAGGAGGGGGTTTAAGTGCCCAGTAAGCAAGTGGTTAATCACCACTGGGGTTTTAATTTTTTTCTCAACAAACAAAAAACGATATACAATTTAAAAAAATAAATAAACAGTTTTCATAGTTTGTTATAAAATTTAGCAAACAGGTTGATGCGTGGCACTGATGGGCACTGATAGACGGCACTGATAGGTGGCACTGAACTGACCACAGTGTGCTCTCCTGCTTAGTGTGGCCAGTTTTAATAGAGAAGCAGAGGGACTGGCATAAACACCAGAGATTTCACATAAAGGAAGCAATACAAAGAGAACAGGATACTTTCTCATACAAGTACATGGTACAGCAACCACATGTCAGGAATAGGAACTGTTGGGGTAACAAACGGTTTAATACCAACTTTTCACAGGCCCATTACCACTCTCAATGATAAGGGATAATATTAGTTTATATTAGCAAGTGCTTTTTCTTTTGGTGAACTGGCAGTGCGCTCTCCTGGATGGAGGGGCTTTGACCTAGTTTTCCAGTGTCCCACCTGAGGTAAAACGCAGTTTATTTATGCTCTGCAAAGAAAAACATAACAAACATGGTGTGTGTGTGTGTGGGAAGGGGGGTGTGACGGACCTCGTACCCAAGATGTCCGCCGTAAATGCTTCCTCTGTCCGGTACCACACAATCCAAGACCCCTTAGCTCACCCAGTCACCAGACAACACCAGTGTAGGGTACATCAGGAATGAATCTTTATTTGACATGTCACACTTATATACAGCCAGATGACTAAAGCATAACCTAATTAGCATGAGCTAATTATCTTAATCAACACTGGACTCCTTCATTCAATTGCAGGGTTAATTAGCACATACAACAATAGGTGAAATACTCTTACAAGCCAGACTATATTCATTAACACAACAGACAGGTGGCTGGAGTTCATGAGTCATGACATTAGCGTCTCTTGCTAATATGCCAAATACACATACAGATTCTATGTGTATTGGGGGGCCAGCATGGACCTGAATCCAAGTACCACCAGCTCAGGGGTCCCAGGCTTGCAGCTCAAAGAGCACTGTTCCCCCAAATGCCAGGGCCCATAATCGCAAGGTAATAGGCTCGCATTCAGTCCCCTCCAACAGCCTGTGTCCCAGCCAGGTCTGTCACAGGGGGGTTGGGGTTGGATGTAATCACAATAAAACATTGGACAAGGTAAGCAAACCAGTATGGGCCCCTTAGTATGAAAGTCACGATTTCTATTTTAAAAAGTTGCCACATTAGATTTTTGTGATAGCTCGCAGCAGTACTTGTACATTACATTAATTTTTTTGTTTTACTAACTTTATCTCTTCTTCAACTTTCTATTTGCTGTCATGGAAATTAACAGCAATCATTCAACGAGAGCGTAAGTTTCATTTAGGAGCCAAATTTGTTTCTATTTGCCGCAAAGTGAAAATACACAGAGCTACTTGTCTAGATGCATGATTGTTTAAAAATTGTCATACTGTTATCACGTGTTTGCTTGTTAAATATGCCAGTGATAACAAAATGAAAATTCAGATGACTGAGAGCACGCTTTGTTTTTTTCTTTTAAATGAGCATGATGCATGCAAAAAGATGCCTAATAATAACCTGAATAAAATATATAACACTGAGCATATTGGTACGAGAATTCAGAACAAATATTTATGTTGATGTCTATTCATGCACCTAAAAGGCTAAATACCAAGGGCCAGGTTTGTAGATGTACTGTTGTTTGTTTAAATGTTGTCTGCCAAGTTGCTCATGTTTGGTTATGTTTTGTTTACAAATTGAACATATAAAATTGATTTGGAATGTCAACATTTCATGGATTAAAAGCTTAGTCTAACTTTCTAACTTTTACTTTTTTATTCTACAGTTATTCAGCCGCCAACCATTACTAAGCAATCTGTGAAAAATTATATTGTTGATCCACGTGATAACATCAGGATTGAGTGTGAAGCTCAGGGAAATCCACATCCAACGTAAGTAAATAAAAATGTAATATGAGATGTCTGATAGTTAAAGTGAAGTTCCACCCATTTAAAAGTCAGCAGCTACAAAAAGTGTAGCTGCTGACTTTTAATAAATAGACACTGACTTGTCCAATGGTCCAGTGATGCGGCCCCCCAAAGCCGTGCTTCTCTCCCCCTCCTCTCTGCGGCGCCGGCTGTGCAAATGTGGGTGCCAGGCTGTGGCTTCACCGCCAGGGCGTGCACTGCGCATGCGTGAGCCGCGCTGTGCGTTGTGAATTTCTGGCCAATCTTCTGGGACCTGTGACACGTCCCAGTAGATCGCAGGGGGGGGAGAGGTGAACTTCCGCTCGGAGCCGCAGCGCTAGGAGAGGAAGTGGGAGCTCACCCCCCCCCCCCCCAAAAAAAAATGACATGCCAAATGTAGCATGTCAGAGGCTCACAAGTACCTTAAGTGGAAGTTCCATTTTTAGGTGGAACTCCGCTTTAAAGAATTTTTTTCCTGTATTGAAGTTAAAAAAAAAAAAAAAAAAAACAGCCACATTACATTACATTCAGAAATGTGTATATAGTGTGTGTGTGCGTGTGTATTTTATATTCTATATTTGCTTGGTAGAACCTAGTAGGGACACTCACAGGTCTTGACCAGGAGTATGTGACCAAAAAAGCGGAATCAGCGCAAAAAAGCATTTCAGTGGTCCGATCAGTAGAGGCGCCCAAAGTTGTGTTTCTAAAAATTGGCAGACGTTTATCTGGTGAAATGGAAAAAAAATCGGATATTTCAACAAAGTAGACTAGTCTTCCCAATTCTTAGAAACGCTATTTCAGGGGCCTTTGCGGATTGGACTACTGATGGGGCTTTTTGAGCTGCTTACTTTTTTTGATTCCTACACCTGTCTGAGAACCCAGAATGGTAACCCCCAAGGCATAGAGAGTGACCACTTTGACCCTTCATAGAGACAGATTTTCTCCACCTGGAATGTTGGAATGTTGTGTGTTCCCCACCCTTTTGGGCGACTGCAACCTCAACCTCAAGATGCAAGCCTAATTTTAACTTTTTCTTCCTGCTGTTGAACAACTCAATAGTCTTTATCCCTTTTGAAAGCAAATCACCCTGTTTTTCAATTAACCTATTACACTATAAGGGCTCACCTGCCTCCCTCTCTTTTTCTTTTCACCCTGAGATATACCCCTGGCCAATTCTTCAGGATACTTTGGACCACAATCAACCATCACAAATTTGACCCTGTCCAAAAAAGAGGAGGTTTTTTTTTTGTCCAACGTTTTGATGGAATTGAGTTTATCTTTTATGGAGCACAGTTCATCCTTGCCAAACGTGGACTGCAATTCATCAAAACGTGGACAGAATATTTGGAGACCTACTCCTGTGAGTTCCTTTACCAATTTATATTTAGCCGGAATAGTTAATACCAAAAGGAGGTTTCTGATAGGACACAAATAGGAGGTGTCAACATCATGCAGGCAGTGATGTGAACATCCGAAGCACCCTTGGTAGTAAAGACTGACTGAAGTTAAGTAAAATTGGTGTTTAGATCGTTTTTTTTTTTTAATACCAGCGGTTTGGTAGAGGGGTGGGAGGGAGGGTGCTAATATCCTGGAATTGGGCTTAAACAAACGGTAAAAGAGCTTTGAAACAAGGCATGACTGACGTCTCTAGCTTCATGTACTTTAAAGAAATCTGTTCTCATATATATGCCCAAAGATTACAACAAGGATTAAAGTGGGGTTTGCTTACATTAGAAGGCTGGCAGACAGCCACGTTTCTACGCATCCTAAAAAATAAAGAGAAAAAGAGCTATGATTTCAGTTTCTCTGTTGTGAACTTTGAAGATGAACTTCATAGTGCCTATAGCTACAGATGCAAATAAAGGATTATTTTAAAGTGTTTTTACTGCTTGTTCAGAATATGAAAATGCTTTAATTTACAGTCTAACCGCAGGGTCACTTTAATTTAAAAAGCTTCCTGTAATTAGGGCATCCCAAAACCTTAAACCTTTTTTCTTCCCCAATTCATAAACTGGTCTGCATGATTCTTTTTGTCCATGTTTATTTAAAAAAAATCAATTCAAAATATCAGTGCTTTGTTTGCAACAATACATTGAACCACTTATTGACATTTAATGGCCATATACTACTTAATACAAATAACAGGCATGAATTTAGTACATGTAGCATGCTACCTAATCTTTATAGGATGTGTTGGTGAAAACATTGCAAATGTATTTTTTAATGATGGAGGAGTGAGCTAATTCATATGGAGTGCATTTTAAAGCCCTTTTGATTACTCTGATTTTACTGCACACTGAGTTTCTCACAGTGTGCATTAGAAGCTACAGCAAGCCAGGTAGAACCCCCTTACTTTCCTGGGTAGAGGTCATCCAGCATCACCTAGCACTTTCCTTCTTAGCCTTACTGTTTCTGGACCTCCACTTTTATTTCAGTTATTTAAAGTGGATGTAAACCCACTCTCATCCTTTCTAAACTACTACCATAGTGGTTATCTATAAGGATATACATGCCACCTGCATGTATCCTTACCTGTCAAATGTCTCCCCTCTGTCTGCTATGAGACCCTCAAAAAATGCAGATTCTGTAGGTGGGTCTGTTGTCTGGAGCTCGGTGGGTGAAGTCGTGATGTCAGTAGACTCCCCGCCCAGCTCTACACTCCGCTTGTCAACATGCATTTTCTCCTGTGTATTTCTTACACTGAACTTCTGCTATGATCCCTAACATCCAGTCAAACCCAGAAAGGTCACCACATGACTTCAGCATGCCCAATCATGCTGAGGTGTGGAGCAGCCAATCCTGGGAGAGCTGGAGAAGAAAGGAGGAGGGGATCTGAAGTACACAAAATGTCTTTCTCAGCCTTGTGCATGACATATGTAAATCACCTGCCACAGTCAGCAAGGGGGAGAAATAGACTCCTATTTCTCTGTCTGTCTGTTTTTATCTCACTGAAAAAAGATAAGAGGACTGCTCAGAGCTGGAATAACTCTTCGTGGCAAGACTGGGCACAGATGACATGAAATCCTATACTGTACAAGCCTTAATTAAAAACATTTTTTTTCGGGTTTACATCCACTTTAAAAGGTATTTTGATATTTGCATAACTCCTCCCAAGTGACAGCCTACTGTTTTAATCAGAGATTATGCTTTTGAGAGGCATAATAAGGCATTGTTGTTTTAGGGACCCAGTGATGAAATGACTGTGTCTAAAATAAGGTATATAATTAAAATGGAATGTTTTTATTTTCAAAATGTATTTAGCATGTTGATAAGAGGAGAAAGGAGGAGCTGAGGGAAGCAAAATATAAGCAGATTAAATGTTAACTTTAAATTGTTTGAAACAAAATAGATTTTTATCACATGTCACATGAACGCTATACATACATTCTTTATGTAGGTTATTTAGCTAACTGGTGCAACTGGCGCAGAAAGTGACACCTGGTGGAACATAAGTATATTGCAGAATTTGTCTGTGTAAAGTACAAATCAGTAATAATAATAATAATAATAATAATAATAAATATTATTTACAGATCTACCTATAGTATGTATTTTGTCTGACTGTCTATCTACCTATATTCTAATGATTTTTTTTCCAGATTTACATGGACCAGGAATGGAAAATTTTACAATGTCGCTAAGGATCCAAAAGTTTCATTTCACAGACGTGCAGGAACCCTTGTCATAGACATTTATGGGGGTGGTAGACCTGAAGATTATGAAGGGGAGTATCAGTGCTTTGCTCGCAACCAGCATGGGACAGCTCTTTCGAATAAAATTTTACTTCAAGTTTCTAGTAAGTTCCCAGTTCTGAGATACAGTGTCAGTAATTGATATCAAACTAAGAAATTTGTTTTCTTGCTTTATGCTTAAACCGCTCTAGTAACCCATTCTGTAAAAGCATAGCTGTAGAAAGTATTTTCTCTAAAAGCCAGATTTATATACACAGGCATATTGTACTTGTTACTGCATGTCACTATTCCTCCTTGGTATTATATTATTATTATTCACAATTTATATAGCAGCAACAGTTTGAGCAGTGTTATTACAATATATGGCATTAAGTGACTAGATCCGATCCAGCAACAGATTCTCATCCACTGGGGCATCTCTGGTGAATTATGAAGAAATGAATGATATACTATACAGTAGTACACCCCTCACATTTTTGTAAATATTTTATTATATCTTTTCATGTGACAACACTGAAGAAATTACACTTTGCTACACTGTAAAGTAGTGAGTGTACAGCTTGTATAACAGTGTAAATTTGCTGTCGCCCTCAAAATAACTCAACACACAGCCATTAATGTCTAAACCGCTGGCAACAAAAGTGAGTACAACCCCAAGTGAAAATGTTCAAATTTGAACAATTAGCCATTTTCCCTACCCAGTGTCATGTGACACGTTAGTGTTACAAGGTCTCAGGTGTGAATGGGGAGCAGGTGTGTTAAAATTGGTGTTATTGCTCTCTCTCTCATACTGGTCATTGGAAGTTCAACATGGCATCTCATGGCAAAGAACTCTCTGAGGATCTGAAACATTTTTTTTTGCTCTACATAAAGATGGCCTAGGCTATATGGAGATTGCCAAGACCCTGAAACTGAGCTGCAGAATGGTGGCCAACACCATACAGCGGTTTAACAGGACTGTTTCCACTCAGAACAGGCCTCGCCATGGTTGACCAAAGAAGTTGAGTGCACGTGCTCAGCCTCATATTCAGAAGTTGTCTTTGGGAAATGGATGTATGAGTGCTGCAGAAGTTGAAGGGGTGGGGAGTCAGACCATACGCTGCACATTGCATCAAATTGGTCTGCATGGCTGTCGTCCCAGAAGGAAGCCTCTTCTAAAGATGATGCACAAGAAAGCCTGCAAACAGTTTGCTGAAGACAAGCAGACTAAGGACATGGATTACTGGAACCATGTCCTGTGGTCTGAAGAGACCAAGATAAACTTATTTGGTTCAGATGGTGTCAAGCGTGCGTGGAGGCAACCAGGTGAGGAGTACAAAGACAAGTGTGGTAGTGGGAGTGTCAAGATCTGGGGCTGCATGAGTGCTGCCGGCAATGGGGAGCTACAGTTCATTGAGGGAACCATGAAGGGCAACATGTACTGTGGCACACTGAAGCAGAGCATGATCCCCTCCCTTCGGAGACTGGGCCGCAGGGCAGTATTCCAACATAACGACCTCAAACACACCTCCAAGACAACCACTGCCTTGATAAAGAAGCTGAGGGTAAAGGTGATGGACTGGCCAAGCATGTCTCAAGACCTAAACCCCATTGAGCATCTGTGGAGCATCCTCAAATGGAATGTGGAGGAGCGCAAGGTCTCTAACATCCATCAGCTCCATGATGTCATCATGGATGAGTGGAAGAGGACTCCAGTGGCAACCTGTGAAGCTCTGGCGAACTCCATGCCCAAGAGGGTTAAGGCAGTGCTGGAAATAATGGTGGCCACTAAAAATATTGACACACTTTGGGCCCAGTTTGGACATTTTCACTTAGGGGTGTACTCACTTTTGTTACCAGCAGTTTAGACATTAATGGCTGTGTATTGAGTTATTTTGAGGGGACAGCAGATTTCCACTGTTATACAAGCTGTACACTCACTACTTTACATTGTGGCAAAGTATAACTTCTTCAGTGTTGTCACATGAAAAGATATAATAAAATATTTACAAAAATGTGAGGGGTGTACTCACTTTTGTGAGGTAATGTACATTGCTATTAGGGATAGGTCGAACACCCTGTGGTTCGGTTCGCACCAGAACATGCGAACAGGCAAAAAGTTCTAGCGAACATACGAACCCTATTCAAGTCTATGGGACACGAACATTAAAAATCAAAAGTGCTAATTTTAAAGGCTTATATGCAAGTTATTGCCATAAATATATAAATAATAAATATCGTGCCTAGGGGGGTCCCCTTAGTCTGCCTGTAAAGTGGCGCATCTGTGTAATGTGTAGAACAGTGCTGCAGCTAAGTTACATTTCTGTTATACTTTTATACAAGCTGTACACTCACTACTTTACATTGTAGCAAAGTGTCATTTCTTCTGTGTTGTCACATGCAAAGATATAATAAATCATTTACAAAAATGTGAGGGGTGTACTCACTTTTGTGAGATACTGTATATATATCAACCTATTTTATTAATTAAATACTGCACGTTCAAATTTTCATACAGGACTTTACAATTGTTGGATTTTTTATTCTTATAAAAACAAATGAAATGCCTAGGTTATTCTAAAATACTTAGTGATTTAATAATAATCAATGTATAAAAAAGTGCATCTCAAATATCTTGCTATCTTAATATATCTCTTAACATTGCCACATGCCTTTATTTCACAGGATCTCCACTATGGCCAAAAGAAAATTTAGATCCGGTTGTTGTAAATGAAGGGGCATCTCTTATTCTGCAATGCAACCCTCCTCCTGGTCTCCCTCCTCCAGTCATATTCTGGATGAGCAGCTGTAAGTGGGAGAGGCTAGTATGTGTGTTTCAACTATCAGAATGTGAGGATATTTAAAAGTACTGTATTGTGTTTAATAAAAATAGTTTAGTAAATCTTAGTACCACATTATGAAGTTTCCAATTTAGGGTAATGTATTAGAAGTTCAAATCCTTGAAATAAAAGGATTGGAAAGGCTGTCAAACACATTAATATTGAGATACAATGCTGTGAAAAAGTATTTGCCCACTTTTTGATTTTCTTTGTATATTTGTCATACTTAAATGACTCAGATCATCAAACAAATTTTATTATTACACAAAGATAACCCACTAGGCCACTCCAAAAGCTAAATTTAGTTTGTTTGAACCATGAAGCAACTGTCCACATTGTGGTTCCCCCTTAGCAATTGGGACCCAGAGTTGAGCATCCACAAACAGCAGCACAGTGGTGTAGCATCCACAAACAGCAGCACAGTGGTGTAGTGGTTAGCACTCTTACCTAGCAGTAAGAAGGGTCGCTGGTTCAAATCCCAACCACGACACTACCTGCCTGGAGTTTGCATGTTCTCCCTGTGCCTGCGTGGGTTTCTTCCAGGTACTCCGGTTTCCTCCCACAATCCAAAGACATGCAGGTAGGTTAATTGGCTTCTGTCCAAAAATTGGCCCTAGTATATGAATGGGGACCTTGGAGTGTGGGCTCCTTGAGGGTAGGGACCAATGTGAGTGTGCAATGTACAGGGATAGGGACAATTGTAGACACTCAGGTTGAACTGGATGGACTGATGTCTTTATTCAACATTACTAACTATGAAACTATGAAACACCAATCTGCCATAACATTATGACCACAGACAGGTAAGTTGAATAACATTGGTTATACCATTACAATAGCAATTGAAAGTGGTTGGGATACATTGAGCAGCAAGTGTCCCTGAAGCTGTGTTGAAAGTAGAAAAAATAGACAAGCGTAAGGATTTGACGACTTTGACAAGGGTCAAACTGTAATGGCTAGATGACGGGGTGAGAGAAACTTCAAAGCATCAGCTCTTGTGAGATGTTCTTGGTCTGTAGTGGTCATGACCTACCAAAAGTGATCCAGGGAATAAACTGGCAATAGAATCATGGGCGGCTAAATCTCATTGATGTACAATCTGGAGCGAAGGCTGGCCTGTGTAGTCTATATGTGATAAAGTCTTGCGAGCTACCCAAAAAACAAAAACTAATTATATAGGTACTTGACACAATATGGGGTTTATTTACTAAAGGCAGATCCACTTTGCACTACAAGTGCACTTGGAAGTGCAGTCGCTGTAGATCTGAGGGGGACATGCACTTAAAATAAAAAACAGCATTTTTGCTTGCACATAATAGGATGATAAAATCAGCAGAGCTTCCTCTAATTTCAGAGCTTCTTCTCAGATCTACAGCGATCTAAAGCAACTGCACTTATAAGTGCACCATAAAGTGCACGTGCAGTGCACTGTGTAGTGCAGAGTGGATTTGCCTTTAGTAAATCAACCCCAGTGTGTGTGTGTGAAAGGTATTCAAAGACCAGCTGCTAGCACTGATCACATCCCCATATGCATGTGCACAAAAATCAATATATAAGAGTGAAGCGCTGAATCATAACATATAAACAAATATCAAAAATCATTGAATCAAACAACATATAAAGGTCATAATTAAATATCCATGCAATAAAGTGCAAAAACGTCATGTTTGCACAGAACGATCTCCATCTAATGCAGTGTTTACCGCTCCATGGAGGAGACTGGAGGGTCCGATCGGGAATGCCTGAAAAACTCACAAATGGACCTGATTGGTCCACTAGTGTGAAAGGGGCCTTAGTCTGAAAATACATATTGCAATAAAACATCATACAATGTAACATTGAATTTAAGGGCTAAATATCTCAAAGTATAAATATTTAACTAATTCAGTAAATAAAGCATGTTTTTTACTGAATTGACTAGTTTTGAGATTGCAAATGGGAAACCTTCTGTTTATTATCTAGTGTGAATGTGTTTACAATACTCAGTCATGCTTACCTGATATGCTAAATCTATTACTTTTCTTGCTTGTCTAGCAATGGAACCAATTGTACAGAACAGAAGAGTGTCCCAGGGTCTGAACGGAGACCTGTACTTCTCTAACGTCTTGCGTGAGGATGCTGTGACAGATTATAGCTGCAATGCTCGCTCCCATTTCACACATACCATACAGCAGAAAAATGCATACACTTTAAAAGTGCTGACCAGTAAGTGGGCTTTTATATTTTATTGACCCAAATCTTTGTTTTAATACATTTTCTTTCTCAAAGGTATGGACTTGCATTTAAAAAGAACCTAATTCAACACCAAGTCACTGTCAACTGTTATAGTGCTATATTATGCATCATTATGCGATCTTCATCATTATATTGGCAGACTAGACTAAAACAGGCAGTAACCAAATCTATATTTTATTTGAGTGGCACACTTCTTTTAAAAAAAACTACTTTAACACCTTTTTTGATAGATACATATTTAGAAAGCTCCATAATACCTAAAGCCGGCCATACATGGATCAAAATTCATCTGGTTCAGTAAGGACTGGCCAAATTTCAATCCATGTATAGGCAGGGTGGTTGTACAGAAGTCGGTCTACTGATTGGCTTATGTATAACCGTTCTGACAGATTTTCGCTTCTCAATCAGAACTGCCGAATATAGCTGGCAGAGCTCATCAGTGTATTCTGAATGCAGGGAATTCTTCTTGCTGTCAGAATAAAATAACTAAGCGGAGGGGGGGGGGGGGGGGTATTCCCCTATCCACCATACATTTGTGGATGGGGAAACCCTCTGGTTGAAGAAAAAACTAACAAATTCATGTATGGGCTGTCTAAGGTCACCAAAAATCTAAAATCAGGGTCCATTCATTAGGCAGTAACTGTCATCTATAGTTATAAGACCTCATGACTGCACTGGAAGCTAGTGACACCACTGAGATGCAGAGTATTCGAGTGACTGCCATCCCTATGTACTGTATTTGCTAAGAAAGTCAGAAGGCCTTCACTGCCACTCAGTATTAAGGTTGTCGATAACTTGTCACTTTGAATTTGATAATGTATTATCTTTCAGGTTTTTATTCCTGAACTGTGTGACAAGGTTCTCCTTTAGATCATATTGGTAAACACCGTTTTTTGCCATATGCCACAAGAAATTGCTGCTATTTGTTTTAAGTTATTTATAATTTTGCTTTTATTTACTAGAGGTTTTGTGCTCTTTGGTGAAAATACCACTTTGTGTAATAATTGCATTTTGCTTGTTGCTGCTGAGGATGTCTTGCTGTTTTTAATTTCAGCTATGTTAGCATTGCGGAATGTTTCATTCTTCTACCACGTCTCTGTCTTTTTATCACTTGTTTTTGTGATCTGTTTCAACTAAAGAATTTTCCTTATCAATTGTGTCTACTTTGGAGGTACAATTTGTAATGAATGTTTGCTACATGCTTTTGCGAGCACACTCATGCCTATTATCGTTGTATTACTTACCAAGGGGCCTATTTATAAAGACTGATTGTCATTTGTTTCATTGCACATTTCCCTTTATCTCCAATTTATACATTTTAAAGGGGGTAGGTTTGATGTCAGAGCAATAATGGTAAACAGTACATTGGTTAAAAAAAATTATTGATACAAAGCATTTACAAAGTGCCAAAATTTACAAAAATGTATGCCAACTTTAGGAAACTTCTTCTTCAGTTTCCTTCCACTTAATTTACCATATTGTTGTGTATAAAAAGTAATGTGAGATAGCAATTAGAACCTTTGTAAAGAGGCCCCAATTTTTCACGTCGGTAAATGTTTCTTTTAATTTTTTTTTCTTTTTTTTTGCTTTCTTGTGTTCCTACATCTTTTTATTCCCTATATATTTTCTTCTTCAGATCTATCACTTCAGTATATATTCCTCCAGGGCTCTCACCATATTTTGTTTATTACAGAGAATTCCCGTAATGACTCTGCAGTACATTCCGTGAACCATACTATTATGTATCATGGTGAGTCCTTGGGGTCTTATGACTTCCAATCTAACTCACCTTGTAGCTAACAGTATTCATTATACTCATAACATTTCATATAGGTGAAAACTCTAGTCAGATCATCACTATTCAAAAATATGAAATGTAGTATCATTGTGCTACATTTACTAGAAATGTTTATACAATGACTGCTAGCCTACATGACAATCTATACTATTAATACATTCCAAATGTAGAAATATGTTGATTTAGGGATTTGATTGAGCAAAAGTGACTGATGCTTATACACCCAGTCTTAGTAAAAATATAATGGAAAAAGGCAGAATCTAGGGGTTGTAATATGGTAAAAGGTAAAAAATCCATTAATCCACAATCTCTAGTTTAAAACGATTATATTTAGGGAGTATGTGTTACAGAGGTCTTAGGAAACTATGTTTCTCCTAAACACTCAAGAGGAAAAATAAATATAAATACAAAATATTACTAATCCTGGTTTCCATCATCATGGTGGTCATTAAAATACAGGTAAATAAAAAAAACACACAGGTATTTGTGCCCATATTGATTTGTTCTATACTAAGAGAAACTATAATTGTCTATATCTGCTTTATTGTGTTTTGTTTTAAAAAATAAAAATGTGACACATGAGAAAGGATTACCAGATCAATATTGGTTAGCTAAAGAATCAGCACAATAAAAGCAGCTAACTTTTAGACTGGCCTTATCTGATTGAAACTTTGGAGTAAAAGACCGCTGACTCATTTACTACAGTTTGTAAATTTGGTCCTTTTATAACACCAAGTTAGGGTAAAACTGGTGAAAAGATGACCAACTTCTGGCTGGGTAAATGAGTACATAACATTCAAATGCAATACTGTATATGCTGTAGTTACATAGCTACTAGACTGGTTAAAAAAAAAAAAAGACACCTGTCCATCCAGTTCAACCCAAAGAAAAAAAAATCACACACACATTGAAAACCTCCATATACACAATCCTATACCCACAGTTGATCCAGAGGAAGACAAAAACAGAAACAAGCATGATCCAATTTGCTGCAGCGGGGGAAAAAAATCTTTCCTGATCCCCCAATAGGCAACTGGATATTCCATGGATCAACTTCACCTATAAATATTTACCTGGCTAGAAGGAAATAAGAAGACTTTTACATTTATTTTAGTCCTTCTAACCATAATACATTTCCTTAAAGCAAATCACCCTCTTTTTATCTCAAAGGCAAGACTGTATAGGGCTAAAAGAGACTTAAAGCAGCTGTGACAGGATCATAATTTCCTAAATTAAAAAGTAAGCTTCAAACAGCAACATGGTGTTTGAGAGAACATATGACTATATAATGTGGTTATACAAAAATATTCATTGTTATCTTGATTAAATCATTGTCTATTTTCGCAGACAAGCTGATCAGGGAAACTACATGTAAATAATTGTTACATGAACATGTTATTGTGTTATCTCTAGATATCCCCAACTCTTTTAATGCTGTTAAGTAAACGTTCTAGGTATGTTTTCATAAAAGATGTATTTGCTTTGCTTCTATTTCTAGTTTAATATATGCCTGGCTATTGCTATATGTGTGTCTGTAACCAAAGCTGGCTTTGCACTTGTGATTTGTGGCTTCCATGTTTTCAAGCAAGTTCTTGTCATTGCTTTTAAGACAGCAGGATACTCATTTTTTTTACTACCGAAGTTCATTTTTATTGTTGTTATGAGGATTTTCAAGTACCTCCCACATTGTTCACGGACAATATACTAGTAGTATGACAACACAAACCTGCACATTAATACAGAAAGCAAACTTCCTGGCCTGGCTGGCTCTTTGATAGCTTTATTTGTTCCTGTGTAAAGAGACATTCACAGCACAGTGTCTGACGTGTCATAATACTTATGATTTAGCAACATTACTGTTGCTACATTGTAATTACTTTGGCTCATTCACAACAGATCAATAGTAGGAAAGGGTTAAAACCTAATGTTATTTTTTGCTTACTGTGTCCCATTGGGAAATGTACCTTTGTACAAAAAGGACAAAAGGACACGCAAATGGACATGAGAGGAAATCTCTCCAACATGGTTGGGATTCCAATCTTAGAAAGTTGGCAATGGAACAGGTGTCTCTGCTGGAGAATTTTGTTTCCTCATCTCTTGCTCTAAAATGGAAAATTGTATCAAATACTTACGGTAATTTTCCTTTCCTGACGCCAATGCATGGCCACATACATATGATATAGCTCCGCCCCTATATCCACCCACAGGACCTGTTTAGATCTATAAAAGTCTGACTGAGAGCTACCTAGCCCATTCTTCGTATAAAGCACAAAGATCAGAGGGAGGGTTCTTATGCTGCCATGTATTGGTGTCAGGAAAGGAAAATTACGGTAAGTATTTGATACAATTTTCCATTTTCCTGATGCCAAAATGGCAGCATACATACTATAAATAATGAGCTTTTGAGGGGGAGGGTTTATTGCTGCAAACTTAGTCTTTATTTAACAATAGACATAGAAGCTATGTTTTCCTCCCAAACTCTACTGTAGTAAGAGCTGCTGGATGCACCCTGTAGTGTTTTAAGAACGTATGATGTGATGACCAGCTAGCCGCTTTTCAGACTGTCTCCAGAGACACTCTTGCCCATGCCGCCCAAGAAGAAGACATCGCCCTGGTTGAATGAGCTCTAACCACCTCCGTGGGGCCCTTCCCGGCCACTCTATATGCCAGGTGAATCGTTTTTACAATACAGGCCGAGATCGTTCTGGCTGAGGCCTCTTTCCCTTAACATTTTCCAGAAGGTATAATAAAAAGTCTGTCCGAACGTCTGAATGTAGAAGTAGCCTGAAGATAGGCTTTGAGGACTTTTGCAATGTCCAACTCGTGCAGATCAGCATCTGATTCCGCTGGGAAGGCTGGAAGCACCCATTCACTGGAGAGATGAAATATCAATGCCACTTTTGGGACAGAGTGATCCAATGGTCTCAGCATAATCCTGTCTGCGAAGAACATGGAATAAGGTTCGGCTGCCCCCAATTCTTGGAGTTCTGACAACCTTCCCCCTGAAGTTATGGCTATTAGGAAAGCCATTTTTAAGGTGATATCCCATAATGAACAGTCCTCTGTCGGAGCACAAGGAGGGTTTGCAAGAAAATTTAGGACTACTGCCAGGTCCCATTGAGGGAACCTATTTCTCTTAGGAGGGAGAAGTCTAAGTACCGCTCTCATGAAGTGCTCCACCAGCAGGTTTGCTACCCCTTTCTTTTGGGTAAAAGCCGAGATGGCTGAAACTTGCACCTTAAGCAAACTTAGGTTGAGTCCCAATCCAATCCGGATTGCAAGAGAGACAGGATTTGGGATACATTTGGGTTACTAGGGTCAAACAGACATCCAGCAGCAAAGCACGTGAACCTATTCCATATTCTGGAGTAGATGGCATTGGTTGACCCCTTTCTGAAACTGTAAAGTTCTAATAACCTCTGGAGAACATCCTAACTCTTGTAACCCCTGCCTTTCAATTTCCAGGCCACTAAGGCCAGTCGTGATGGTTGCAGATGTAGGATATCTCCTTACGTCAGGAGATAAGGCGTCACCGGCAGAGTGATCGGTGGGCACACGCTGAGATCCATTGCCAGAGAGAATCAGGGTCTGCGAGGCCAGTAAGGTAATTTCAGTATTAAAGAAAATGGAGGGAAGGCATAGGCCAGTTGCGCAACCCAAGGATAGGTCAAGGCGTCCGTCCCCTCCGCTAATGGATGAGGGTGGCTTGAGAGGAACCTGCTCACCTTGCAGTTGGTTGATGAGGCAAAAAGATCCAGTTTCAGACATCCCCACTCATGGATGATCTGTTTGAACACTTCCTTGGGAAAGGGACCATTCGTTGCGATCCTTGAATTGTCTGGATAGGCAATCCGCTTTCAAGTTCTGACAGCCTGGAAGATATATGGCCCTCAAATCTGGGAGATATTGTTGTGCCAATGTCATGGTCGGTTCCACCTCTCTCAAGAGGGATTGGCTGTGTGTCCTGCCTTGTTGCTGTATATAGGACACTGCTGCCGTGTTGTTCAGACAGAGCAGGACTGGGTGACCCTGTATGTGAGGCAGCAAGATGGCCAATGCCCTGAATGCTGCTCGAAGTTCCTGAATATTGGAAACTAGGCCCTGAGTGAGAAATTCCCCTCTTCCCTGAATCTTGAGTTGTTCGCAGGTGGTGCCCCACCCTGCTGCACTGGCATCTGTGTTAACAATGATCCATGGCAGCAGCCCTAATGGACGATGCTGTTTAGCGTTTTTTGTTTCGTCTACCACCAGAGACTCTGGCGCCTCCGGCTGGTGATCCTGATTGGCTGGGCTCGACGAACTGCATTGTTGGAAAACTCTAATGCCGCGTGCACTCAATTGGAAATTCCGCCAGCAAAAGTCTGATGAGAGCTTTTGGTTGGAAAATGCGTCTGTGTGTATGCTCCATTGGACTTTTGCTGGCGGAATTCCAAGTTTTGATCGGAAATTCCGATCATCTGTACCAATTCCGAAGTGCAAAATTCCTACACATGCTCGGAAACAATTCGACGCATGCTCGGAAGCATGGAACTTCATTTTCTCGGCTCGTCATAGTGTTGTACGTCACAGCGTTCTCGACGGTCGAAAGTTAAGCAAACTTTTGTGTGACCGTATGTATGCAAGCCAAGCTTGAGCGGAATTCCAATGGAAAATGCTGATGGGATGCTGACAGGATGCTGACATCACTGGTGCAGCCAATGCCTTGTTGGAACTTCTCCCTAATTTTGGGTAGTTTCTAAAGTGGCAAAGAAACTGTTGCTCCAGCTGGCTCTGGTAATGCCTGTCCCCCAACGCAAATCTGAAGAACTGCTGTTATGACTGAAGGATCTGCTGGTAAACATCCTGCAAGTCCACTGAAATCCTCCAGTCTCCTGGTTGAGTACCTGGATTATGGTATGGAGAGACTCCATCCTGAGTCTCTCTATCCGGATAAATTGATTCTGCCTCTTGAGGTCGTTCTGGAGGCAGTCGTTTGAACAGCCAATAATGGCCTTGCGCCACTGTGGACTGAATCCGACAATTTTTGCAGTGGTTTTGTCAGAACTGGGCACTTTGGGCAGCCTGGCTCCAACTGCCTCCTGGGTGGGCCTGGCATTAAAAGGGCTTCTGGGTATACGAGGGAGCCGTAGGGGCCTTATCTCTCTGCGATCTTACAAAGGTTGACTGTGTACCCCTCCAACCCCTTCTAGAGTCCTTGTATGGACAAAAGCCTCCAAAATCCGGGTACCTGTTTAGCGCTCCTCTAGATGGTTTCCCCTCTGGCATCTGGACCTTTGATCTTGGGGCAGAAGATCCTCCTGTAACACTGGAGATGGTAGTCTCTAGTTTTTTGGCCAACCAGCACCTTTCCATCAAAAGGCAGTTTACAGCAATTTTGCTTTAAGGGGGGGGGGGGGGTTGGTCGCCCAGGGTTTTGGCCACAATGCTCTTTTGGCTGTGACTGAGCATGGCTCTGAAGGACCATCAAATGATGTCTATAGCTGCATCACCGCAAAGTCCTCAGAGAGTTTTATCTCATCAAGAGCCTTGATGATTTTTTTTGTTTTGGCAGCTGGTTTTTGATCGCATACTCCAAGTTCTGCGCCCACACTCGCATAGCGCTTGCTACAGATTTTAAGCAATGGCGGCTTACAAGCACCACCTACCGTGAGGTAAAACTTTCTTAAAGTGGATGTAAACCCAATGTCATCCTTTCTAAACTACTGCCATAGGGGTTATCTAAAAGGATATACATGCCTCCTGCATGTATCTTTACCTGCCAAATGTCTGTTATGAGACCCAAAAAACTGCAGATTCTGTAGGTGGGTCTGTTGTCTGGAGCTCGTGGGTGGATTTGTGATGTCAGTAGACTCCCCGCCCACCTCTACACTCCCCTTGTCAATATGCATTTTCTCCTGTGTATTTCTTACACTGAACTTCTCCTATGATCTCTAACATCCAGTGAAAAGACAGTTAAGTCCCCACATGACTTCAGCATGCCAAATCATGCTGAGGTGTGGAACAGACAAACCTTGCAAAGCTGCTGAAGAAAGAGAGTGGGGGTGGGAATTAAAAAATAATGCATGTCTTAGGCTAGAGCACGAGATATGCAAGTCACCTGTCAATCACAGCAAGAGGAAGAACGGACAAAGTTTTCAGTTTGTCTGTTTTATTTCATTGAAAAAAGATATGAGGATTGCTCAGAGCTGGATCAACTCTTTGTGGCAAGACTGGGCACAGCTGATCTGAAAATGCAGACAAAAAAGATAAAACATTTTCAGGTGTACATCCACTTTAAGTTCTTGTCAATGCGTCTATCAAGGATATTGCAAAAGGAGGAAGAGTCTTCAATCGGAAGTGTCGCATTCTTGGCCAGTCTGGTGACTGCCCCATCCATCATTGGTGGATTAGATAAAGGAGCCGCAGCCTCCTACCGTGAGTGGATACAACTTCTGCAACCTATTGGTTGAGGAGGATTTTCTCTCCCTTCTCCCATTCCTCCTGAAACAGGCCTCTTATTTATGTTATAAGAGGAAAGGTTGCTACCTGTTTCTTTAGGTTCCTCCTATGGAACTCAAAGGCTTGTTCACACTTGCAGCAGGCTCTGCTATTGCACTGAAAAGCGATCTGTGCTAAGGTCACTTTTCAGAGGCATTTGATATTATCATGTAGAGGGGACAAGTGTTTCCGCTATGCGATTTTCAAAGAGCAATTTGCACGCAATGTTGCAACTCGCATGGGGGCAGCCCATTTACTTGGCTGCCCTACGCCTGCAAAAAGGAGCCCCTGCTTCGTACAATGTTTTTAAAGGTGCGTTCTTCCACGTGACAATCACAGCAGAATATCATTTGGGGTGCCCTGAAAGGATAAAGGCACTTAAAGCTGAAGTAAACCCATCGCTTTAATGGCTTCAAAAAAAAGTTACGTTCAAGGCATGCCGTAGAATGCTAGCTGTCACAATGGTTGTGCTCTCAACCAATCTGTCGAACCATCCAATGGCTGGAGTCATAACTGATCACATGTGCAGCATCATGGCAGTTGAAGATTAGACAGAGACCAAGATGGCAGCTTCCTTGGCTGAAAATGATAGGAGGGTTTACTTCCGCTTTAATGCGTGTTGTGGGATTGCCACACAATTTAAAATCAGATTGTATGGTGTGTGATAGTAAGTTTTCTCCTTCTCTGTAGGAGGTTCCGGATCCTCCCATTCCAGTGCAAATGTTACTGCCTTAATGAATGGTGGTATCGCAAAATCAAACCCTGAACCTTCAGGATCCTCTGCCAAGGAGGAGACGGTATCTTCTCCCTCTGCCTGGAAGGTTGGCTGTAATATTGGGTCTGGGGAATCAGCCTGCCTAATCTGCTGGGCTGGAGTCACCCCTGAAGTGCCTGGTACCCCTCTAACTAGGGTTGAATGGCTTGGTTTAGACCTGGTGCAGGGCCCACGCTGTTCATCTGCTTCTGTCCCTGGTTGTCCGAGATGTCCGGAAAATTCTGCCAGGGAGTCATGGACTACTTTCTTGAGCAAGGTTGACACCTGCTTACTCTCGTACTCCTGGTCCCTGGCAAGCTGCCTGAAGCAGTTGCTGCAAAGTAGCTTTGCTGGCATAGGATCATCTCCACATGACCAACATTTGCCTTTCGGGTGCTAAGCCCTCAGAGGAGAAGCTTTGTGCTTTCTCTTAAGCATACATTTGCACGCTTTGTATGGGGTCTGCCAGGACTGGAGGAGTGACTTTCTGCCCTGGAAAAATCCTGGTGATCCAGAGGGCCTCTGGACCTCCTAGAGTGGGAGTGTTAGCAGCCGGGGCTGCAATAGACAAGAAGGCACGCTCATCCAGGAATAATGCACTCTCTTTCCCGAATCTTCTTACTTACCCAAAGTTGGCCCTTACCTGGTATTGCGGTGGTCTTTGTTATATGGTGTTTGGCTCATGCTGGCTGAAGAACCGAAAGGTGCAAGGGTGACTGCATGGCAACAGAGAGAAATAAGGGAAGCGAGAGAGGGAAAAAAATACATATATACCCCCTTAAATGAAAAAAATCTGGGCAAAACCCCCATCCCCTAGTAATACATTCTTCCTTGTTCCCTCTCCCTTCTATACCCATTACTAGAATAGCAAGACTTACCTGTCGTTGACTGTTCCTTAGAATGAGATGCTGTCTCTCTGCAAAGGCATCCATTACCTGGCCATTTGTGCCCTTTAACCACTTCAATACCGCCCACCGTCATATGACATCCACAAGGTGGATCTCCCATCCTGGGTGGACCTCATATGACGTCCTCCTATTCCCGGCCGTCTAGGGGGCGCGCGCCCGCGGCGTCGATCAGGACCCGGTGCGCGTGCCCGGTGGCCGCGATGTCCGCCAGGGGACCCACGATTGCCCGGGAAAACAGCGGGACTGTGGAGCTGTGTATGTGTAAACACACAGCTACACGTCATGTCACTGGAGAGGAGACCGATCATGTGTTCCCAGTACAGAGGAACACCGATCGGTCTCCTCCCCTTGTGAGTCCCCTCCCCCCACAGTTAGAATCACTCACATAGGGAACATATTAACCCCTGCAGCGCCCCCTAGTATTAACCCCTTCCCTGCCAGTCACATTTACACAGTAATCAGTGCAATTTTATAGCAACGATCGCTGTGTAAATGTGAATGGTCCCAAAAATGTGTCAAAAGTGTCCGAAGTGTCCGCCACAAAGTCGCAGTCACGAAAAAAATTGCAGATCGCCGCCATTACTAGTAAAAAAAAATAAAAAATAAAAAATGCAATAAATCTATCCCCTATTTTGTAAACGCTATAACTTTTGCGCAAACCAATCAATAAACGCTTATTGCGATTTTTTTTTACAAAAATATGTAGAGAATACGTATCGGCCTAAACTGAGTAAAATATTTCGTTTTTTTTAAAAAAAATTGGATATTTATTATAGCAAAAAGTAAAAAATTAGTGTTTTTTTCAAAATTGTCGCTCTTCTTTTGTTTATGGCGCAAAAAATAAAAACCGCAGAGGTGATCAAATACCACCAAAAGAAGGCTCTATTTGTGGGAAAAAAAGGACGTCAATTTTGTGTGGGTGCAACATCGCACGACCGCGCAATTGTCAGTTAAAGCGATGCAGTGTTGAATCGCAAAAAGTGCTCTGGTAAGGAAGGGGGTAAAATCGCCCGGGGCTGAAGCGGTTAAATAGAGCACCTGAGAGAGAGAGAGAGAGAGAGAGAGAGAGAGAGACTCAGACCACCCCAGCCTCTGTTCTAATCAAAAAAATGGCTAGTACAATTAGGAGGGAAGCCAATGCCCATCCACACAAAAGGAGCTTTTTAAGCTGGCTACACATCATGCAATTCTCTGCAGATTTTTTCCCTCAGATTTACCAAAACCACATAATACGAAGTCAAACCTTAAGAGCCTAAATTTGTATACAATCAGGTAAGCCCCTGCACCACATGGTCCCGGCAAATCCAAAGGAAATCAGACAACAAAAGCTGCACAGTGTGTATGGGGTCTTTAGAGACATGAGAGCAAGAAAAAGAAAAAAATGTTTTATAGAGGTTGACAGACCTGGAAAGAGTTCCATAGGAGGGAAGACATCATGCAATCCCAGCTCCTAGATCCAGACTCCAAAGCAGACATTCCACAAGAGGATTGTCGTCTCTGCTTAGAGAACACCTCAACCCCAAAAGACCACCAGAAGGGGTTCCCCACCTTGTTGGTGTGATTAGAAGCCTGGGAGAGGCTGCTGGGAGAGGCTTGAACCCAGACGGACTTCGACATAGTCGGCAGGTAAGAGCTTATCCTGAGTGTAACGGTCTGTAGGTGTTGATCTTTGAGGATAAAAAGGAGAAAGGGGGAGGCAGCTCTCAGTCAGACTTTTATAGAGCTAAACAGGTCCTGTGGGTGGGTATAGGGGCGGAGCTATATCATATGTATGCTGCCATGTTGGCATCAGGAAAATATTTTCTCTTACTTTCTATCCCTGTGATAATGGTCACCAAGACAAATAGAGGGGTGAAGCTTCCCAGCAGGGACACATCAATTACAACTTAACAAAGGATTTAACTGTATCCCAAAATTAAAAAATAATTACATTCATTATAACTTCTTCCTTTCCTTAGCTATCATTTTGCTATTTTTTTTTATATATTTTTACCAATAATGTTAAAGTGTTTTTAGTTTTACTTTGTATTAGGAACATAAATATAATGTCCCTGTTAACTAAACAAATTATAGAGTAAAATGTTTACTTTTGAGCTACAGTTACTCTAGTCATTTTAAAATAACACTGGTCAATCCAGAAAAAATATGTTTTTTTTTCCTTCTATTTTGTCTCTATATTGTATAGAAAATAACATATTTTTTGAAAGACAATATTGCCAAGAGAAAGATGTAGTGGTATTTGTTGGTGCAGTAAAAATAAAAACATATATGTATTACTTTGTTATCTTATGTAACAGCACAGTTATCGATGACGCAATAGTCCCATAGCAGAAATGCAAAAGATGCACTGACCCATAAGGCGTATACAGGTCTGAGAGCTGAAGTGATTAGTTAATGCCTACATTGAAAAATTATCATAAGAAACTTTCATACCCTTTGTTTTGTTTCTTGAAGAGCATCCAACATTCCTCCTTTAAAAAAAACATAAACTATTTATTGCCACCTTCCCAGTTAGGGGTATATTTATAAAACAAGGTATACTTATGTGAATGTTACATTTTCCAAGCATTCATTGCATATGTATCTTCCTGGTACATGTGTTTCAAATTACAAATTAAAACTAATTCACCTGCAGTGAATGTTTGATCAATGTCACTAGTACTGCTTTTAAGACATACACCTAGCATGTATACTCATTGACCAAATTGATGCAGCTGTATAAAATAAATCTGTTTATTCCAGAATTGTAAAAATGTACCATTATATTGCCCACATTTAAACATATATAAAGCAACATTAGCATTGCTCAGATTGTTTGCATTTACATCTGCTCTCAGTGGTAGTTATAAAATATTGCAGTTTAAAACTCAAAATAAAATATAGTGAAACTAAAAAGGCAAATATGGTCATAAAAAAGAAACCTCAGATTTTTCTTAGGTGCTAAGATTATTTCCCCCTCTTCCCTGTAAGAGACATTTTTCAGCAAGATTGTTTAAATATGCACTGTTGAAAATGTACTTTTTTACAATGAGCATTAAACGTAAATATCGTTCTTTAGGTGACAATATCTGGATCAAAATGACAAAAGATATAGGATATCAGCACTCTAAGAAAATGCTCCATCCTCCGCTCATTTGTAATTAATAAGTAATCCATGTTGCCTATACATTAGATACATTTTATACACGAATAAGCACTTATTGTGAGCACAAAATGTTATATAAATATATAGTAACATGCAATTTACTAATTCTGTATATAGATAATTGAGCAGATAATAAATAATATGGTGACTGTACACAGCTCTATTCTGGCCAGATTGAAAATTGGGTTAAAGTCAAGACATGTAGGGTTTTCCTGTCGGTGATAATTGTTATTTCTTGCTGTCAGAGGCACTAGTTAAAGCAGTGTTAAATCTAGAACCAAAAATAGAATATATTGTAGCTTACAAATCATTAGATGTAGCTGCATTCGTTTTCTTTTTTACGTTTTTTTTCCCCTGTTTTTCACCTGATGATCTGGCCATTAACACTCCTCGTGTATTAGAGTGCCCCCATTCTGGAGGAATGAGAACAGGGGGCATATTTAGCATTGTCAGCCTGGGGGGAGGGGAGTGTTAAATGTACAGTACTACCAGATTTAGATACACTAACAAATTAAAGCCAAACTCCAGATAACACTTTATAACCATTTTTGTCCCCTTTTGGGATAACGTTTTTTTTTACGTGAATAAAAACTGTTCACGGTAAGCACCCCTCTGGAATGACTTGTCACATCCCAGTAACTGCAAGAGAGCTTGTTCTTTTCAAAAACAACAGACTTACTGGCTGGATCACCAGATGAAAATAAAAGAAAGGAAGCCTAAAAATAAAACTAATACAGCCATCACATCTAAGAATTGATAAGCTGCAATATGATAAATGTTTGCTTTTGGGTTTAATACTGTGACATGTGCTAATAGGAAACAGAGGTATAAACCACACACGTGCCTTTACACAACATCAACTAAACTGTATTAGGAATAGCATACAGACCTCTGTCTGTGTGTCTATCTGTCCATCTTAATAAGCATATATAGTGATCCTTATAACAATTTAAATCTCACCCAAGACTCAACTGAATTCCAGTGTGGCAAGCACTAAAGCAGCAATTTATTCTAATATAAATATATTACCGGATACATTTATTTTATACTATTGATTAACATTCTAATATTGCTACCTTGCTCAAAAATTGAAGTTCTAATGGTTTATTATTTGAACTGTTTGATTAATGTAGCAAAAGAAGAACGAACACCTTGCCACCATAAAGGCTGAAGATAATGAAAGAATCAGTAATAGGGTTCACACATCTTGCAAAGGGGTAGGGGGGGGGGCTGTTTTCTATAGCATTGTGGAGGGTATAAATTCTTATGTACTTGTATAGCATTGTGGAGGGTATAAATTGCTGCTTTAGAGAGATCATACAATTGTATTATCAGTTAATTTACATAAGGGATGGCACATCTTTACAGACACATCAAAAATGATTGTGTGCGTGGGACCCTTAAAGTTTTTTAGTAAGGGTTACATCTTTGGTATATTCATTTTCCAGCTCGAGGGGTACCAGAGCGGATACCAACATTCTTACTGCCTATGGGGACATCAAGCACCAAACTGGTTCTGCGTGATGAAGATCTACTTCTGGAGTGCATTGCATCTGGCGTGTAAGTACTGTAAACTTTGTAGTAAGGAATTGGAATTTTTTATCAAACTGTCACCAAAAAAATTATATGTGGATTTTCTAGTAAAATTACAAGCTTGAACATTTTCAGGAAACAAAAAGAAAAGAAATAACATTTCCATGTTATGAATATCTTAGTATTTACATAATCTTATGTTCTTGGATACAAACACAGGTGATAATTCAATATTAGAATCTAATAAGATCTTTGTACCATCTCAATGCTATCAATGATTTTATCAAAAGTACACCAACATCTATTAGCAGCAGCAACATATTGGGGAACCATCCTAGTGCTCTCAGCTGTCAGCTACTTTCAGATAGCTAAAAAGGTTGCCATATGGTGGATGATACAAAACTAAAGGTGGAGTAGACTGTGGTGTTCTATGATATAATACCACTTTTTATATTCTTAGCTACTATATAGGCAGTTGAGACACTGAGAAGATATCTGTACTAAAATAACATTCTGGGTATCATAAAGGAGCTTAGCTTATACCAAGTATGGCCTTTGCTGGACTCCCATCTGCTTAAAATGGAAATGTACTTTCTATAAAAAGAAACAGGGCTGCATCATATGTTCATTGCAGTGTAGGTTTTCCATGAAGCAAAGGGAAACATATCACTGAGGTTGATGATATCTGGGTCAAAATCAGTAGACAACAACATCAGAAAGGTTGGAAATTTTGGTATTGAAATCTAAAAGAAAACCACTTACACTGATATGTTTCTATTTCTTTTTATTCCCTCCATGCACAGAAAAGTACACTGATCAGAATATACTGATCAGCGCTGCCAACTAGAACACCCCCTGTTCAGTTCACAGCAGAACTCCCGAACAGGAAAAACAAAGAAAAAACGGCCAAAATTTAAAAAATAAAAATGGTGTGGTGTCCCCCCCCCCCAAATCTATACCAGACCCTTACCCAGGTATGCAGCCTGGGGGGGGGGGGGGGGGCAGGAAAGGGGGAATAATTTGATTAATGAAATTAAGTTTTTTTTAAAGATGATGGCTAACAGTCCAGAGCTACAAAAATTATTTACAGATTTTCAAAGACATAAATAGTAAAGATGGGCCAAATACCCCCCTGTTCAGTTTGCAGCAGAACTCCCAAACGGGAAAAGTTCATACCTGAACAGAGAACCCCATTAAAGTCTATTGGAGCCGAACATTTTGAAGGCTTATGCCCCGTACACACGGTCGGAAAATCCGACCACAAAATCCATCGGATTTTTTCCGACGGATTTTGTCCGACACTGGTGTTGCAAACACACGACAAGTTGTCGGAAAATCCGATCATTCTGAACGTGCTGACGTTTGGTGCCTACGACGGGACTACGTAGAGGCTAGTAGCCAATAGCTTTGGTCTTGTAATGTGATCTGAGCATGCGTGGCACTTTGTCCGTCAGAATTCGCTACACACGATCGGAAAAAGTCCGATAGGACTTTGTTGTTGGAAAATTTGAGAGCAGGAGATAAAACTTTGTCAGTCGGAAAATCCGACGGAAAAAGTCAGATGGAGCCTACACACGGTCGGAATTTCCGACAACATTGTCCGATAGGACATTTTCCGTCGGAAAATCCGACTGTGTGTACGGGGCATTACAGTGGTGTGAAAAGGTGTTTGCCCCCTTCCTCATTTCCTGTTCCTTTGCATGTTTGTCACACTTAAGTGTTTCGGAACATCAAACCAATTTAAACAATAGTCAAGGACAACACAAGTAAACACAAAATGCAATTTGTAAATGAAGGTGTTTATTATTAAAGGTGAAAAAAAATCCAAACCATCATGGCCCTGTGTGAAAAAGTGATTGCCCCCCTTGTTAAAACATACTATAACTGTGGTTGTCCACACCTGAGTTCAATTTCTCTAGCCACACCCAGGCCTGATTATTGCCACACCTGTTCACAATCAAGGCATCACTTAAATAGGAGCTGCTTGACACAGTAAGGTCCACCAGAAGATCCTTAAAAGCTACACATCATGCCGAGACCCAAAGAAATTCAGGAACAATTGAGAAAGAAAGTAATTGAGATCTATCAGTCTGGAAAGGGTTATAAAGCCATTTCCAAAGCTTTGGGAATCCAGCAAACCACAGTGAGAGCCATTATCCACAAATGGCGAAGACATGGAACAGTGGTGAACCTTCCCAGGAGTGGCCGGCCGCCCAAAATTACCCCAAGAGCGCAGCGACGACTCATCCAAGAGGTCACAAAAGACCCCACAACAACGTCCAAGGAACTGCAGGCCTCACTTGCCTCAGTTAAGGTCAGCGTTCATGCCTCCACCATCAGGAAAAGACTGGGCAAAAATGGCCTGCATGGCAGAGTTCCAAGGAGAAAACCACTGCTGAGCAAAAAGAACATCAAAGCTCGTCTCAATTTCTCCACAACACATCTTGATGATCCCCAAGACTTTTGGGACAACATTCTGTGGACCGATGAGACAACAGTGGAACTCTTTGGAAGGTGTGTGTCCAAGTATATCTGGCGTAGAAGGAACACTGCATTTCAGAAAAAGAACATTATACCAACAGTAAAATATGGTGGTGGTAGTGTGATGGTCTGGGGCTGTTTTGCTGCTTCAGGACCTGGAAGACTTGCCGTGATAAAAGGAACTATGAATTCTGCTGTCTACCAAGAGATCCTGAAGGAGAATGTCCGACCATCTGTTCGTGTACTCAAGCTGAAACGAACTTGGGTTCTGCAGCAGGACAATGATCCTAAACACACCAGCAAGTCCACCACCGAATGGCTGAAGAAAAAACAAAATGAAGACTTTGGAGTGGCCTAGCCAAAGTCCTGACCTGAATCCTATTGAGATGTTGTGGTATGACCTTAAAAAGGCCGTCCATGCTCGAAAACCCTCTAATGTAACTGAATTAGGACAATTCTGCAAAGATGAGTGGGCCAAAATTCCTCCAGGACGCTGTAAAAGCCTCATTGCACGTTATCGCAAACGCTTGGTTGCAGTTGTTGCTGCTAAGGGTGGCCCAACCAGTTATTAGGTTTAGGGGGCAATCACTTTTTCACACAGGGCCATGATGGTTTGGATTTTTTTTCACCTTTAATAATAAACACCTTCATTTACAAATTGCATTTTGTGTTTACTTGTGTTGTCCTTGACTATTGTTTAAATTGGTTTGATGTTCCGAAACACTTAAGTGTGACAAACATGCAAAGGAACAGGAAATGAGGAAGGGGGCAAACACTTTTTCACACCACTGTATATGCAAGTAATTGGCCATAAAAGGGGTATGGGGTACTGCCCTGGGGGAAATGCATCATTGCAAAAAATATTTTTAAAAGCAATAGTTTTTTCAGAAGCAGTGATTTTAATGATGCTTAAAGTGGAACAATAAAAATGAAAATTTCCTTTAAATAAAGTGCATGGGTCCCCTTAGTCTGCCTGTAAAGTGGCGCATCTGTAGCATATATAGAACATGCAGCAGCAAAATTGACATTTCTGAAGAGAAAAAAAACAAATCAAATCATATTCAAAATTGCCGGCACCCAGCTATAAAAAAAAAAAGACAAAATGCGAAAAATAAAAAAAAACGGTGTGGGGTCCCCCTCAAAATTTATACCAGACCCTTATCCGGGTATGCAGCCTAGCAGGTCAGGAAAGGAGGAGGGACGAGCCCCCCTCCTGAACCATACCAGGTCATATGTCCTCCACTTGAGGGGGTGGTGGCTGCTTTGGGGCAGGGGGGGCTCTTCCCACAATCCCCATGGCCAGTGGTTGTAGGGGTTTGCGGCAGGGGGCTTATCGAAATCTGGAAGCCCCCTTTAACAATGGGGGCCCCCAACCCCCCTATGTGAATGAGTATGGGGTACATAGTACACCTACCCATTCACCAAAAAAGTGTCAAAAAGTAATAAAAATACACACACAGTTTTTTGACAATTCCTTTTTTAACCACTTCCCATCCAAGGTACGTCCAGGGACGTCCTTGACTTTGGGGGTATATCTGAATGATGCCTGCAGCTACAGGCATCATTCAGACATTGGCTTTTTCATCCGGCGATTCCCTACACCATAAGAATGATCCTAGCGGCTGTTCCGCCACTTGACCATTCTTAATGGGCAGCAGGAGGAGATGCCCCCCCTCCGGTGCTTCTACGGATCGGATCAGCCGACCCGGATGGTGATCATAGAGATTTTCGTCAGACCAGAGCCGGAGTCTCTATAATCGTTCGGAGACCAGGCGTGATGTTATGACGTCACGCCCGGTCTATGCATTCAAGAGATGGTTACATTCCTTGTAATAGGAATAAAAGTGATGAAACATTTTTCTTTTTTTTTTTTTTTTTTTAAGTGTCAAACTAAAAAAATTAAATTCAAACTAACACAAAAAAAAAAAATAATTTAAAGCGCCCCTGTCCCCGTGTGCTCGCACGCAGAAGCAAATGCATACGTAAGTCCCACCCACATATGAAAACAGTGTTCAAACCACACATGTGAGGTATCACCGCGAACATTGGAGCGAGAGAAATAATTCTAGCCCTAGACCTCCTCTGTAACTCCAAACATGCGCCTATTTTTAGGTACCGAAATTTGGCGCCATTCTACTAGCATGTGCAATTTTGAAGCCTGACATGTTAGGTATCTATTTACTCGGCATAACTTCATCTTTCACATTATGCAAATAAAATAGGGCTAACTTTAATGTTTATTTTTTTTTTTTAAAGCATGAACAAGTTTTTTTTCCTAAAAAAAACGTGTTCGAAAAAATGCTGCGCAAATACAGTGCGAGATTAAAAGTTGCAACAACCGCCAGTGTATTCTCCAGGGTCTTTGCTAAAAAAACATATATAATGTTCGGGGGTTCTATGTAATTTTCTAGCAAAAAAATTATGAATTTTACATGTAGGAGAGAAATGTCAGAATTGGCCTGGATGGGAAGTGGTTAAAAAATAAAAAAAAAGTGTCCCCCCATATAAATCCTTCGTCAATCAGGCCACCCGCTGCAGCAAAAAAAAAAAAAAACATGCTCCCGCCGACATGAAGGCTGTCTGCCTACTGCAAGCTATGTTGTTTGACAGTTCTTATATAGGTAAGGGGCAGGGCCATCTGCCAATATCACCTGGTGGCACTGCCCGCTTCTGACGTCACTGACCCAGCATGCATCCCGAAGGGCCTGGTATGGACTGGGGGCACAGCATTTTTTTTTTTTTTTTTACCGGCAATTTTTTTTTAACCCATTGACAGCTGATGACTCATCGGTTGTTGAGCCCCACTCCTTAAGAACCAGCTTATACTGTGCCCTGATTGGCGATAATCAAGCGGGGAAAACCGGTCAGAAAATTTACTTCTGTACAACCACAATGCCCATACATGGATCGCAATTCGGCTGACCCCTACTGAACCATCAAAATTTCGGTCCATGTATTGCTGCCTTTAGTTGAACAATTTCTTTTACACATTCCAATTAAATGATCGATAATTGGACATTGCATTGAAGAGATGACACAGATGCACTTAAAGCACAAAGGACAAACCAATATGTGCAATTTAGAGAAAGACAGACCTTCCCTAAACAGAAGGGGAAACCTGTGATCTAGCAAAACTATTCACAAAAAATCAGACATCCATTATGTAACAAATACAGCAAATCCATAGCAATTCTTGTGAATGTTTTACAGTACTCACAGATTTATTTACCCAGAAGTGGTCATATGCTAAGAAATTTGCTATGATTCAGCTGAGCCGACCACTGTCTTGGCAATCTTCTTATTGCCCAGGCCATCTTTATGTGGAGAAACAATTCTTTTTTTCAGATCCTCAGAGAGTTCTTTGCCATGAGGTGCCATGTTGAACTTCCAGTGACTAGTATAAGAGAGGGAGAGTTATTTTAAGGGGACAGCAAATTTACGCTGTATGAATAGATATAATAAAATATTTACAAAAATGTGAGGGTGTACTTACTTTTGTGAGATACTTTATGTATATGTTTGTCTTGTCAACTGTGTTTTCAAAATATAATTTAGATTTGACTGAAATTTTAATTACTATTTAATAGTTGTATTATAAAACAGCCGAAATTAAATGTAGTCTTTCATCACAATAATGTACTGTGCATGTTTTTTTAGTTTGTCATAAACTCATCCTAACTCATTTTAACTCTGCAAATAAATTTACTTGCACACATCGAATTATGTAACCTATACATCTTTTTGAATTTGTAGTGATTTTGTGTTTTTAACAGACCCACCCCAGAAATAATGTGGTATAAGAAAGGAGGAGAGCTGCCCAGTCAGAAACTGAAGTTTGAGAATTACAACAAGACCCTGCGTATTTCACCTGTCTCTGAGGAAGACAGTGGAGAGTATTTCTGCCAGGCATCAAACAGGATGGGAAGTATCAGACACACCATTTCTGTTCGTGTTAAGGGTAAGGCACAAAAAAGCAGAGAGCATTAGAAATTTAATTACCGTATATAGTCGAGTATAAGCCGATCAGAATATAAGCAGAGGCAACTAATTTTACCACAAAAAATGGGAAAACGTATTGACTCGAGTATAAGCCTAGGGTGAGAAATGCGCATCTACTGTAAGTGGAAAAGAGGGTCAACAATGCCAATTTGCATGCCTCACTGTGCCCATTTGCAGCCATAGGTCCCCCGAACTTCAAACTTTGTAGTTAAGGGTTTCTAAATGCCCCCTAGCTGCAGCCAAAATGTGTGGTCTCTGGACCCAAAGGGTCCCGAAATGACATTGCTGCAGATGGACACAGTTGACCGACTTTGGGGCCCCGTATCTTGGGGTCCCTTGGTGCTAGGAACCCCAAATTTGGTGTGCAAACCCAGTGGAACTAGCACTACAACATATCAAATGGTGTTCCTAGCACCAAGTGGCCCCGAGATACGAGGCCCCAAAGTCGGTTCAGAAAATGTCAAGCACTTTTCTGCAGCAGAGAATTACATTTTCCGAACCGAATTTGGGGTCCCGTATCTCCCCATCTTTGAATGGTAGTGCTAGTTCTACTGAGTTTGCACACCAAATCTGGGGTTCCTAGCACCAAGTGGCCCAGAGATACGGGGCCCCAAAGTTGGGTCAGAAAATGTCATTCTCTGCTGCAGAAAAGTGCTTGACTCGAGTATAAGCCAAGAGGAGCATTTTCAGCACAAAAAAATGTGTTGAAAAACTTGGCTTATACTCCAATATATACGGTATACCAGGTTTAAAGGAAGTTCCCTCTTGGTGTCTCAAATATCTGTATACAATCTGTAAGATACAATCATATAAACAAAAATTCACACCTTTTGCTGAGAATGTAGTGTTAGTATTATTTAGTAAATGAAACTATCAGTAATTAGCATGAATGCGTCAACAAATTTCTGACATGTTACAATATGCAGCAAGGGTCTCAAGCTGATGTCATGAGTCTGCCTGCAAGAGAAAACATATTCTCAACATCATTTCCCCCTCAGGATTACTATGACTGTAACATGTGTAGCAAGCCACAAGGTGAGAGGAAGCAGCAATAGGCACTGATTGTGGAGATTTTAGTTGTATGTACACAGCAAACAACTACGTAGGCACAGAAATATGCATGATTGTGTTATCTCTTGGCCACCATGATCATCTCAATCCAGAAAGGAGATTTTGATCCAAAATGATGTCTGAGCACAGATGTTGCCAGCATTCTGTGGCAAAAGGCAGATTACAGCCAGAGGCGGCTTTAGACTTTGTGAGGCCTTAGGCAAAATTTAGACATGAGACATTCAGGCCCCTTTCACACTGGGGTGGTTTGCAGGCGCTATTGCGCTAAAAATAGCGTCTTCAAACCGACCCTGAAACAGCTGTTGCTGTGTCTTCAGTGTGAAAGCCCGAGGGCTTTCACACTGAAGCGGTGCGCTTGCAGGACGCTGAAAAATGTCCTGCAAGCTGCATCTTTGGTGCGCTGTAGAGGCGGTATATTTACCGCTCCTATAGCGCCCCTTCCCATTGTAAACAATGGGGCAGCGCTCCCAACCCGCCCGCAAAATGCAGCTGCAGCGGCGGTTTGCGGGCGGTATTAACCCTTTTTCGGCCGCCCGCGGGAGGTAAAACCGCCCGCTAGCGGCCGAAATGCGCCGCTAAAACGACGGTAAAGCGGTGCTAAATATAGCGCCGCTTTACCGACAGCGCCCCCAATGCCCCAGTGTGAAACTAGCCTTAGACTCAAGTCCATAATGAGAAAAATAATTCAAGCAATAAAAAATAACTATGTCCCCCCACAGCGCTGCCGGCTTCCCACCTCTTCTCTCCCGCTGACTGCTGTGGGAGATCTTCAAGAAAAGGGGCTGGTAAATATGTCATTTACCAGCCCCTTCCTTTTCTAAATGAACACAGTGAGTGTGTGACTATGTTTACTCTGCTTCGGTTTATGAATGGAGAGGAGCCGCTGACTCCTGTTCATTCAGGCTGCAGAGAAAGGGGTTTGGGAATGTGTTTCCTCAGTCCCTTTCTCGGGCTAAAAAGTGAGACTTCTTGTAAAATAATAATAAAACCATGAAAAAAATTTAAAAAATCAGACTTAAATTTCTAATCAGACTAAAAGCCAAGTTTTAAGGAACTTGGCAGGTAGGTTGTTCCAAACATCTTGGAGAAATAACCACAGATCTTCTGTAGATGTAGGCTGCCTAAAATCCTTCATGTAATCCCAAAGAGATTCAATAGTGTTGAGGCCGTTTACCACGTGATCGTTCCGTCAAATGACGAAGTAATCACATGTAAGCAAACCGGTCTCTCCTCTCTGTGTACCGATCGGTACAGTGTGAGAGGAGAGGGGGAGAGATCGGTGGCAGCAGTGCTGTGGGCGGGATCTGTAGTGCCCACACTCTGCAGTCACCACCGATCCATCCATCCATGCTCAACCATCCCTCCATACCCTGCAATACACAGCAATAGCCTGCAGTGTATTGCTGGGTATTGCAGGGTATGGAGGGATGGCTGAGCATGGATGGATGGATACCGAGCAGTACTCTGCAGTACCCAACAATACCCAGCAGTACCCAAAAATACTCTGCAATACCCAACAATACTCTGCAATACCCAACAATACTTTGCAATACCCAACAATACTTTGCAATACCCAACAATACTCTGCAATACCCTGCAATACTCTGCAATACCCAACAATACTCTGCAATACCCAGCAATACCCTGCCATACTCTGCGATACCCTGCGATATTCTGCGATACCCTGCCATACCCTGCGATATTCTGCGATACCCTGCAATACCCTGCAATTCCCTGCAATACCCTGCAATACTCTGCGATACCATGCAATACCCTGCAATACCATGCAATACTCTGCGATACCCCGCGATACCATGCGATACCCTGCGATACCATGCAATACCATGCAATACCATGCGATACCCTGGGATACCATGCAATACCATGCGATACCCTGCAATACTATGCAATACCCTGCAATACTCGCTACGATCGAAGCCAGGATAGTTTTTTTTTTTTTTATTGACCCCATATCTCACTGTAAAGAGGACAGATCATGCCATATTCCTATTACAAGGGATGTTTACATTCCTTGTAATAGGAATAAAAGTGATAAAAAAAATTTGGGGGGGGGGGGGGAAGTGTCAAACTAAAATAAATAAAGTAAATTGAACAATAATTTTTTTTTTTTAAAGTGCCCCTGTCCCCGTGTGCTCGCATGCAGAAGCGAACGCAAACGTAAGTCCTGCCCACATATGAAAACGGTGTTCAAACCACACATGTGAGGTATCGCTGCGAACGTTATAGTGAGAACAATCATTTTGGCCCTAGACCTCCTCTGTAACTCAAAAGATGTAACCAGTAAAACATTTAAAAGCGTCGCCTATGGGGATTTTTAAGTTTGGCGCCATTCCACGAGTGTGTGCAATTTTGAAGGGTGACATGTTAGGTATCTATTTACTCTGCGTAACTTCATCTTTCACATTATGCAAAAACATTGGGCTAAATTTAGTTTTGCTTTTTGTAAAGCACAAAACATTTTTTTTTCCAAAAAAACGCATTCGAAAAATTGCTGCGCAAGTACCGTGCTAGATTAAAACGGCCGCCATTGTATTCTCTAGGGTCTTTGCTAAAAAAATGTATATAATGTTTTGGGGTTCTATGTAATTTTCTAGCAAATAAATGATGATTTTTACATGTAGGAGAGAAATGTCAGAATTGGCCTGGGTGCTCCAGAATGCCTGATGGTGCTCCCTGCATGTTGGGCCTCTGTATGTGGCCAGGCTATATAAAAGTCTCACACATGTGGTATTGCCATACTCGGGAGTAATAGCAGAATGTGTTTTGGGGTGTAATTTGTAGTATGCTGTGTGTGAGAAATAACCTGCTAATATGACAATTTTGTGAAAAAAAGAAAAAAAAAAATCTTGATTTTGCAAAGAATTGTGGGAAAAATGACAACTTCAAAAAACTCACCATGCCTCTTTCTAAATACCTTGGAATGTCTTCTTTCAAAAAAGGGGTCATTTAGGGGGTATTTGTACTTTTCTGGCATGTTAGGGTCTCAAGAAATGAGATGGGCGTCAATTTTCAGATATTGGCACCATAGCTTGTTGACTCTATAACTTTCACGAAGACCAAATAATATACCCCAATTTGTACTTATTTTTACCAAAGATATGTAGCAGTATAACTTTTGGCCAAAATGTATCAAGAAAAAATACAAATTTGCTAAATTTTATAACAGAATGAAGAAAAATTCATTTTTTTACATAATTTTTCAGTTTTTTTTAACTTTTATAGCGCAAAAAAAAAAAAAAAAAAAAAAAAAAAAAAAAAACCCAACGGTGATTAAATACCACCAAAAGAAAGCTCTATTTGTGTGAAACAAAGGACAACAATTTCATATGGGTACAGTGTTGTATGACTGAGTAATTGTCATTCAAAATGTGAGAGCACCGAAAGCTGAAAATTGGTCTGGTTATTAAGGGTGTTTAAGTGCCCAGTGGTTCATTTACAGCATTTTTTTCACACTAAAACTAACCGTATGCTTTCTCTCAAAGGGAACTGAATAATTTTGCTTTTTGTTTAGTATAATCATGTGAGCATCCTAAGTGGGAAAGTGATGCAGTGAACTACATTGTAAAATTAAATGAATCAGTCTTACTTCCATTTTATCATGTACCTTATACAAATGCCCCAAAAAAATTAATCAGTAAAATTCTGAAATTTGTTTGTTACCCCAGCGGCTCCTTATTGGCTGGATGAACCCAAAAACTTGATCTTAGCCCCAGGAGAAAATGGACGCTTGGTCTGTCGAGCCAGTGGCAACCCCAAACCCATCATTCAGTGGTTGATGAATGGAGAAGCAATCTCAAGTAAGGTTTTATGGATAGCTATGGAAAGGACTGTGTGCAACATTTTTTTCTACTTTAATATTTAACTGCAAAGATGTACATTTTATTTTATTTTTTAAACACTGAGAACATTATGCTGTTTAGATGCTTGTGTCAGGTTTGTATGTAATAACAGAGCTGAGATTACAGCATGGATGTACTGCATTACAGCATGGACAAGTACATTACAGAGATTAGAGCATAGACACGTACTTCAAGATCTCTGTTACATCTAATCAAATATAAAATAAAATATTCCATTAATACGTTCACCTGTGCCAATACACACTGTGTTAGAATCAGTGTTTACATTCTTTGAAATATTGAACCAGCCCTATTATCACAACTTTGGCTTTTCTATCCCAAACCACTCTAAATAGAGCATATTAGGACTTTCTCAACAAGGGTAGACTTTCCCAAACCAACTTGCTTCCTAGTGACAGCTGAATAGCAAGACCCAGCAAAATCTGAGTAGAAGTACATATATGGAATTTCAGTGTTTCAGCACTTAGAAGGTATTTTTTGGAGTATATTGCTCTGTAGCCACTGTGAAGCTACAGATCTCAAAACATTTTGATTGGACGTGCATGCTAGGAATTTTAGTTTTCAGGTCCCTAAAGTGGAAGTAAACTCCCATTTTTAGTCAGGCTTACTTATAGGTAGTGTAAATATCTCCTAAACATGCACTGTTTAGGAGATATTTACTGTACATGCAGCCAGTGGATGTAACTCCTGCATGCACATTGAAGGAACGGCCACCCGGGCCATTCCTTTAGAGCCCTGTGCTGTAAACGGCGGCGCATGCACGGGAGTAACGTCATCGCGGCTCCGGTGAGTCACAGAGCCACAGAGTCTGGAAACCTGGAAGCAAGACAGGTAAAGATGGGAGCGCCTGCAGCTCTGAAATCTTGGCGATAGAATGCTTTGTTTTAAGATAATTTTAACATAATGTGTAATGCATACTAGCACATTATGACATTACCTTGAAGGGTAATAAAAAAATAAAAAAAGTCCAGTGGTTTAAAACCGCTTTTAAGCAGTTGTAAACCGCAGTTAAATAAAATAAAAAAATCTGCTGCAAGGCAATGTCATAATGTGCTAGTATGCATTGAGAAACTTACCTTAAAACTAAGCCTTCCAGTGTTGTGCTGTCACCGCTGAGAGGGCTTTCATCTTTACCCTGTCTTTCTACAAAAGAACATTGAGCATTGAACAAAGTACTTTAATTATCTTATAAAAACAGTGCAAGTTTAGGAGATATTCACAGTCCCTATAGGTAAGCCTTATTACAGGCTTACCTGTAGGTAAAATATCGTAAACGTTTGAAATTAAGGCATTCCAGTAAAAGAGCCATGTAAATACTTGGCTTTCCTGCTGCCTATGCCATTGAACACCACTCCACTCCTTCAGCTCTCACTGATTGCTCCTGCTGACCTCCATATCATCATTAGCAGTGCACTGGAATACTTCCAGTGCACTATCATTGGGTATTTGGATGATATCCAGTGTTTTATTGTAAATTTTTAATCTTGCAAAACCTTATCAAATAGAAGTTAATTTACTTACTGGTAAGACAGCAGAAACTATTTTTTTGTGAAAGGAATGTATTACTTAAAGTAGAGCTTTAGTCAGAAAATTTGAAAAAAAAAGTCCTGATACAGTAGATCACTTCAGACTGGCCCCTTTCGCAGGTATAGCAATATATATGTAAAACATTAAAGATAAGTGTTTATACTGTTTAGAATCCAGTAATGCATAATGTCTCATCCTGCTTTGCACATGCTCAGTTACAGTCTATTTTTGGCACTGTACCTAAAATAAGAGCTACCAAAGGCCAATCTGCTGACAGCTTAAAGATTTACTGTTGCTAAGGGAGAAGAAAGCAACAGGAATGACAGACTTTGCAGAAGGAACACAAATTAAGAAGAGAAAATAATAATAGCAGGGGAGGTGACAGGACAAACTCTGCTAGAAATGCACATAAAGTAAAGGAAGTGACATATCGTTTTTGAGACCAAGCAGAGAGTTTCCAATAAGGAAGTGACTGCTCAGGTTTTAACAAAATGGTGGCCTCCAGCAAGAAGAAACAGGAGCCATGCTGGAGGAAATTTACAGCACACACTAGTTTTGGTAGTATAATTATTAATGTGAAATGTATGTACTGTTGTTAAAGAATAATAATTGTTATCAAATTGTTATGAAAAAATGACATTCACTGCAATGCAGAAGCATATGCTTATTGGTTCAAAACATGAAAAAAAGAATGATCCTGTTATAAACTAATTTATGAGGGTGGATGTAAGATTTCCTTTTGCATTATCATGTTGTCCTTGGCCACTAAGGCTAGATTCACACCCTATGCAGTTTTAGTGCTTTTTGCATTTTGCAGATTTGCACTACAGAACGTGTTCCATAGAAAACCGTGTTACATGGACTGTAGTGCAAACCTGCAAAATGCAAAAAGCACTAAAAATGCATAGGTGTGAATCCAGCTTAATAGTATGGTATATCTGATGAATGTTGTAAGAGTTTTGAGAAATTTTGACTAAAAAGGAATTTGCCGTTATCAAGTACATGTTACTATCTAATGTTATCATGCTATTCCATTGTAACAGCTCCAAACCCAAATTTTGAAGTTGCTGGTGACACTGTCATTTTCCGAGAAGTGCAGACTGGTAACAGTGCAGTTTTTCAGTGCAATGCTTCTAATGCCCATGGATATCTGTTGGCTAATGCTTTTGTCTCCATACTTGGTAAGAAAAGTAATTTTTTTTTAACATAGTGTTTATTCATTTGTTTTTAGTCTGGTTGAAAAAAGACACAAGTCCATGTAGTTCAACCAAGTGAGTACAACTCTCACATTTTTGTAAATCTTATTTATATTTTATTATATCTTTTCATGTGACACTGAAGAAATTACAATATAAAGTAATGAGTGTACAGCTTGTATAACAGTGTAAATTAGCTGTCCCCTCAAAATAACTCAACACACAGCCATTAATGCCTAAACCGCTGGCAACAAAAGTGAGTACACCCCTAAGTGAAAATTTCCAAATTGGGCCCAAAGTGTCACTAAGTGTGGCCACCATTATTTTCCAGCACTGCCTTAACCCTCTTGGGCATGGAGTTCACAAGAGCTTTACAGGTTGCAACTGTAGTCCTCTTCCACTCCTCCATGATGACATCACGGAGCTGGTGGAGGTTAGAGACCTTGCGCTCCTCCACCTTCCATTTGAGGATGCCCCACAGATGCTCAATATGGTTTAGGTCTAGAGACATGCTTGGCCAGTCCATCACCTTTACCCTCAGCTTCTTTAGCAAGGCAGTGGTCATCTTGGAGGTGTGTTTGGGGTCGTTATCATGTTGTAATACTGCCCTGCGGCCCAGTCTCCAAAAGGAGGGGATCATGTTCTTCAGTATGTCACAGTACATTTTGGCATTCATGGTTCCCTCAATGAACTGTAGGTCCCCAGTGCTGTCAGCACTCATGCAGCCCCAGACCATGACACTCCCACCACCATGCTTGACTGTAGGCAAGACACACTTGTCTTTGTACTCCTCACCTGGTTGCTGCCACATACACTTGAAACCATCTGAACCAAATAAGTTTATCTTGGTCTCATCCAACCACAGGACATGGTTCCAGTAATCGATGTCCTTAGTCTGCTTATCTTCAGCAAACTGTTTGCGAGCTTTCTTGTGCATCATCTTTAGAAGAAGCTTCCTTCTGGGATGAGAGCCATGCAGACCAGATTGGTGCAGTGTGCGGCATATGGTTTAAACACTGATAGGGTGACCTCTCACCCCTTCAACCTCTGCAACAATGGTGGCAGCACTCATACGTCTATTTCCCAAAGTCAACCTCTGGATATGACGCTGGCTGAGTACATGCACTCAACCTCTTTGGTCGACCATGGCGAGTCCTGTTCTGAGTGGAACCTGTCCTGTTTAACCTCTGTATGGTCTTGGCCACTGTGCTTCAGCTCAGTTTCAGGTTCTTTGCAATCTTCTTATAGCCTAGGCAATATTTATGTAGAGATTCCCGGAGAGTTCTTTGCCATGAGGTGCCATGTTGAACTTTCAGTGACCAGTATGAGAGAGTGAGAACAATAACACTAATGAGTCACGTGACACGGGGAGGGAAAATGGCTAATTGGGCTCAATTTGGATATTTTTACTTAGGGGTGTACTAACTTTTGTTGCCAGCAGTTTAGACATTAATGGCTGTGTGTTAAGTTAATTTGAGGGGACATCCAATTTACACTGTTATACAAGCTGTACACTCTTCTTCAGTGTTGTCACATGAAAAGATATAATAAAATATTTACAAAAATGTGAGGGTTGTACTCACTTTTGTACATATACACACATACATACATACACACACATGTATAGTCCTATATATACAATCCTATATCCACAGTTGATCCAGTGGAATGCAAAAAACACCAATAAAGATTGATTACATTTTCTCAAGCAGGGGAAAAATATCCTTCTTAATCCCCCAAGAGGCAATCGGATATTCCCTGGATCAACTTTACCTATAAATGTTAGTATGCAGTTATGTTATGTAAATTTAGGAAAGAATCCAGGTCTTTCTTAACCACTTCAGCCCCGGACCAATTTGCAGCCAAAGGACCAGGCCCCTTTTTGCGATTGGCACTGCATCGCTTTAACTGACAATTGCGCGGTCGTGCAACGTGGCTCCCAAACAAAATTGGCGTCCTTTTTTTCCCCACAAATAGAGATTTCTTTTGGTGGTACTTGATCGCCCCGGCGGTTTTTATTTTTTGCGCTATAAACAAAAATAGAGCGACAATTTTGAAAAAAATGCAATATTTTTTACTTTTTGCTATAATAAATATCCCCAAAAAATATATAAAAAAATTTTTTTTTTCCTCAGTTTAGGCCGATACGTATTCTTCTACACATTTTTGGTAAAAAAAAAATCGCAATTAGCAATTATTGATTGGTTTGTGCAAAAGTTATAGCGTTTACAAAATAGGGGATAGTTTTATAGCATTTTTATTAATATTTTTTTTTAATAGTAATGGCGGCGATTTTTATTGTGACTGCGACATTATGGCGGACACATCGGACATTTTTGACACATTTTTGGGACCATTGTCATTTGTGTCATACAGAAATCAGTGCTTTTTAAATGCACTGATTCCTATGTAAATGACAGTGGCAGTGAAGGAGTTAACCACTAGGGGGCGGGGAGGAGTTAGTGTGACGTGTGCGCGACCCCACGGCTAGGCAATTAAAGGGGACGTACCTGTACGTGCTTTTGCCTAGCCGTGCCATTCTGCCGACGTAAATGTGCAGGAGGCGGTCGTGAAGCGGTTAAAACAATCTACTGAGCTGGCCAGAAGCAGCCTTTCCATTTTTGGAGATGAAATCTCTTTTCCTCCAGACGTAAAGAGTGCCCCCTTGTCCTCTGTGATGACCTCAAAGTAAATAACTCACCACCATTATCACTATAAGAACCACTTATGTATTTATACATGTATCTCCCCCTTAATCTCCTCTTTTTCAGAGAGAATAAATTCAGTCCAGCTAGTATTTTCTCATAGCAGAGCTCCTCCATGCCTCTTATCAGTTTGGTTGCTCTTCTTTCTACTTTCTCCAGTTTCCCAATATAATTTTTATGAACTGGTTTCCAAAACTGAACTGCATATTCTAGATGCAATCTTACTAATGATTTGTACAGGGGCAAAATTATATGTCTCTCTCTGCAGTCCATGCTTCCCTTAATACAAGAAAGGATTCTGTTCGTTTTGGAAACCACAGCTTGGCATTGCATGCCATTATTAAGCTTATGATCTACCAGAACCCCCAGATCCTTCTCCACCATTGACACCCCCAGCTGTTCTCCCCCTAGCATGTATGATGCTTACATATTTTTAAACTTACATGCTTACATGTTTTTAAAGTGCATAACTTTACCTATATCAACATTAAACCTCATTTTCCACATAGTTGCCCTATGAAACAGAGCATTGAGGTCGACTTGTAAGTTGGAGACCTCCTGTAAGGATGTTATGCCACTGCATAGCTTGGTGTCATCAGCAAACACTGAAATTGTACTTTTAATTCCAGACCCTATATCATTTATAAATATATTAAAAAGTAAGGGTCCCAACACTGAACCTTGGGGTACACCACTGATAACCTTAGACCATTCAGAGTATGAATCACTAACCACTACTCTCTGAATTCAGTCTTTTAGCCAGTTTTCTATCCATTTACAAACTGATTTTTCCAAGCCTGTAGACTTTACCTTACACATTAGCCGTGTGTGGGGAACTGTGTCAAACGCTTTGGCAAAAATCGAAATATACTATGTCCACAGCCATTCCTTTGTCCAAGGTTTTGCTCATCTCCCCATAAAAATAAATCAGATTTGTTTGACAACTTCTGTCTTTCAAAAATCCATACTGTCTGTTACTTAGAATATTTATCATAGAACTCATCTATGTGGTCTTTTATTAAACTTTTCAGTATCTTCCCAACTATTGACGTTAAACTAACAGGTCTATATTTACTTGGTAAAGATTTTGATCCCTTTTTAAATATAGGCACCACATTGGCCCTGCGCCAATCCAGTGGTACTATTCCTGTCATTAACGAGTCCCTAAAAATTAGAAACAATGGCTTTATTCACCTTTATTCTGTCTAAATATTTCTGGACCATATACATTTTGAGCCATTGTGGTTCATTTGGGGCTGTGTCAATATCATCCCCATTATGGCCATGAGCCCTCCCATGCTCCTTTGTATACACAGAGCTGAAGAAGGTTTTGCTGAGGAATATTTTGTACTTTATTAAGACAACAGGTATATATAACAGTTTTCTGGTGAGGTAATTTTTAAATTGTATCTCTCTATTTATCTATGTTCCAATTAGCAGACAGATTTGGTGTGATCTGTTGATAAGTGCATTATCAATGTGGCAAAGATACGTATCTATAGGATAGTAAAGAATTATTATATTAAATATGATAAATTTGTTGATGTATAGTGCAGGTGGTAGGGAAAGGTTAAAACCCCTGCCAGTTTATTTTGTCTGTGTACCACTGGGGAAACATTCCTTCGCTTACTTGCCCCAGAGAAGCATCCAAAGAAGAAATCACCTAGTGTGGGGAATTCTGATCTTGACAGAACAGGTGCCACCATTGGAAGATTTACCCTTAAGCTCTTGTTCTGGGGATAGGTTTTGGAATTCCCATCACTTTCTTTCCAGGGGACATTGGTCATCAGTATAAATAGAGGGGTGGATTTTCCCCTTGGGGACACAGGCAGCAATAAAAAATGAACACATGGTTTAATACTTCCCACTCTATCCATAAGATTTTACTTATATGTCACTTTAACCTGTAAGTTTTTTTGTTAATTATTTTTGCTTAGTAAGGTTGTAAACACATAGACTAGGAAACAGAACAAGAGAATATTAGATGCAATATTATATGCAATTGGGGTTGATTTACTAAAATCAAAAAGGCTGTTCACTTTGCAAGGGATGTTGCACAATGCAATGGAATTTTCCCCATAGTTTAGTAAATGTGGTGAAATTTCACTTTGCAAAGATTACCCAATCACATGAATGGAAAATAAAAAAACTGCATTTTTTTAGTTGCACATTATTGGATGAGGGAAATCAGTAGAGCTTTGCCTCATTCACTAAATACAGGAAGAGAAGAGGTAAAGAAATGACTAATGGGAGAGAAGAATTAGTTAGTAAGGGGAAGGTGGGAGGTACTGGTAAGAGGGGGGTTAGGGAGATATTAGAGAGAATCCCAATAGGAGAGAGCAGCTGACCACCAGTCTAATAATGTGATGTGTGTGATTTTAATACAATCTATGGTCTGGAAAAGGACCCATGCCTCTCAGGTGTTGTAAAATTAAGTACATTGCTCAGTTAACTGGACTATCTGTTCCTTCATGCCCATCAAATGTTTACATTTCTATAGCCATTAACTGCAGGCAGAATTTTTTATTAATTTTTTAAAACTAAACCTACACAATATTTGCCTTTCTGCATAAAGAATATAAGCAGAGAACTAACACTTTACATACTTTCTCTACAGACTTTATGGTTCTAACAGGTCAGAACAGAGTTCAGTTGTCAGAACTAAACAAAATAGAGCACAATCTGTGTATTCGGGGAGTACAATAGCCATAGCTTCGTAGCAAATAGCACAACGGATAGACAGTGGTCGGTCAGGAGTACGTAATATACTCTGTATGCTATATACTACTAATCACTCTACAAAGTGCAGTTGTTGGGAGTGTAATTTATCACACCATACAGAGTGCAGAACTTAGGAACATGTAACCTACAACCTGGCCTACGGCATAGCATTTAGTAATATTCCCCCAGCAACCTTTTAGCCACCCCAACCAATACTTCCTTGTCTCTCAGTTCTTAAAGCGGTTCTGCACCCATTTCATTTAGTAAATCTCTTTGCCTTCCAAATCAGGCAAAGAGTACTAAATGAAATGTTTTTTTTTTTTACTTACCCTGTAATCGAGGACTTCCTGTCTTCTGTCTCTTCGGGGGTGGGCGGGGTCTTGCGGGGATCCTGGTCACGCCGCACTGTCTCCTGGGATCTGGTGTCATTGATCCCAGGAGTCAGTGCGGGCATCTTCCGAAATCTCGCGAGATTTCGGCCACATCTTCCGAAATCTCGTGAGATGTCGGCAGATGTGCCGTTACTGCGCACGCGCGAGTAACGGCGGTGCATGCTGGGCCATCTAAAGTGCCTGTGGGGTTTCACATGCCCACAGGCAAGATGGACCCCAGCAGACAAGAAGAACACAAGAAGAAGATGAAGATGAAAACCGGCGGCGATCGAGATGGAAGATGGAACAGGTAAGTCCCCCAATTGAGCTATATGCCCTTGGCATATAGCCCAAAAAAAAAAAAAAAACAAGAGTGCAGAACCGCTTTAAAGTGGAACTAAAGACATTTCCTTTTTTCATGTTCCCTTTGCTTCCTTTTCTAGTTACATAGACATATGGGAAGATGATTGCTATAACATATTACATTTTTATTAATGTAACAAGAGGAAAATAGGAAGGAGAAGGGGTATGTGGAAGGAAGAAGCTCACTAGCTGACTTTGAGGTACCCAAGAAAAACAAATCCATTCATATAAAAATACAACAATTTTATTTGCTTGCAAAATTAGGGGAGTGTACAGAGGTCAGTAGGATGTAGGACAGTTAGCGATAGGGCAGTGCACAGAGGTCAATAATATGTCAGTAATAGGACGAGCAGTGTATAGGGATCAGTAGGGCAGAGGACAGGGGAAAGCAGGTCAGGCATTAGCAGGGCAGATGACAGGAGGTCAGTACGGTAGAGGATAGAACATCAGCAGGGCAGGGGACAGGGTGTCAGCAGGACAGTGTGCAGGGGGGTTAGGAGGGCACTGTACTGGGAGGTTAGGAGGGTATTGTACCGAGGGGTCAGGAGGGCACAGAAGACATTTTCTGATGCAGAGTGGTGCAGGGAATTTGCTGTGGCAGATCTACCTGTTCTGGCTGATCCCCGCTGGCCCTCCTCTCGTCCATTCCACATGTCACCCCCAGTTGCCTTGGATGGATCAGAGAGGACAGCTAGTGGGGATAAGCACACTACACTCAAAGAGGAAGAGCTCAATATCCCATAGGAGTTCATGGTATATTGGAGACTGTAGAATAGTTTGTGAGGTCATGTTAGACCTCACAAAGTTGTGAGGTCATGTTAGTCTCTGCTCTAATTCATCCCAAAGGTGTTCTATTGGGTTGTGGTCAGGACTCTGTGCAGGCCAATTAAGTTCCTCCACCCCATACTCGATCATGTCTTTATGGACCTTGCTTTTTGCAATGGTGCACAGTCATGTTGGAACAGGAAGGGTCATTTCAAAACTGTTCCCACAAAGTTGGGAGCATGAAATTGTCCAAAATGTGCACAAAGAAAGGTCCATAAAGACATGGATGAGCGAATATGAGGTTGTGTAATTTGACTGGCCTACACAGAGTCCTGACCTTAACCTGATAGAACACTTTTGAGATGAATTGGAGAGGAGACTGTGAGCCAGACCTTCTCATCCAACATCAGTGCCTGACCTCACAAATGCGCTTCTAGAAGAATGGTCAAACATTCCCATAGACACACTCCTAAACCTTGTGGACAGCCTTTCCTGAAGGGTTGAAGCTGTTATAGCTGCAAAGGGTGGGCCAACTCAATATTGAAACCTACGGACTAAGAAAGGGATGCCATTAAAGTTCATGTGTGTGTAAAAGCAGGCATCCCAATAATTTTGACAATAAAGTGTATGTACGGCACTTTGATCACCACTTTTTATCCTATCTTTGAAAGTAACCGTTTAGACTTTTAGCATTACATGCACCTCGTGGCTCCCTACGTTTTTTTTTGTTTTTTTTTATCTATCATCCTACCATGTTCTCTGTATATTCCTGCTTTAGAATGTACTTTTACATTTGATGTCTTACTATTGTGAACAAATACATACATTTACAGTGTTTCTGTGTTCCCTATTGTAGATGTTCCATCGCGAATGCTGGGCCCTCGGAACCAGTTCATTAGAGTAATTGAATATAATAGGACTCAGTTAGACTGCCCCTTTTTTGGATCTCCTATACCTACTCTTCGCTGGTAAGGCTTGTACTGCAAGTAGCCAACATGTCTTTCTCTATTGTGGTTTTTGAATATTCTTTTAAAGAGAATATCAAGTAAAAGCAGAACAGGATTTTACTTTTGACAGCTGTACAATTGGATCCACGTCATACATTTTATTTTACTCTGTTTCAACGGACATGGTAGGTTTAAGAACGGACAGGGCAGTAACCTGGATGGAGGAAATTACAGAGTGCATGAAAATGGTACACTGGAGATTAGTACTGTGCGAAAGGAGGATCAAGGCAAATACACTTGTGTTGCTACAAACATCCTTGGCAATGCTGAAAACACCGTAAGGCTGGAAGTCAAAGGTAGGATCATGGATAGAGAGTTCATTTTTTTCTTCTGTCTCTTCTTTGTCTGTAGTAATCAAAATATTCAAGTATTGTTTTTGAGCATGTTTTTAAGTGTATAATTGTAGTTTTCAATCACAGTAATCTCCCAGCTTATATGGAGGAATGTTTAACTGATATGAAATTAGAAGGATTTAGCTGAAGCATTTGATTTGGAATTCAGCTGAAGCATTTCACGTAAAGATAATGATCTTGGGTGGTGTGAAACTCCATTGTTGGATATACAGCATTAAGTAATGAATCACGAGTTCACCTCCCATACTGGTAATGGGTCAGTGTTTGAACCACTGCCAGTACTTGGGGGGCAGAGAAATAATTGAGGATTGAAAAAGATGGGAAATGTTTCTAAAGCTAAAAACATATATATTTTTTTCATCAACTTTTTTGTCATCTGTATCTCACAGGGAGATATTCCTTTACTTTCTGTCCTGTAGACTCAACAGGAAGTAAAAATAGGTTTTTAGGCAAATGTGATAAATGTTACTGTTTAGACAATTGTCCCTAATGAAATATTACCCCATTACAGTTTTCATGGCAACTGAAATGTTTGGCTCTACCCTTTACGTTCATTTCTAGTACATTGGGGATTCTCCCTAAAGGCGACGTAGACAGCAATTCAAACCTGAAAGAGGTTTTATCCTCTCAATATTCTATCTGAATATAATAAAAAAGCATTGCCTGTAGTTGTACTTTAAAATGTAAAGCTTTTTTTTTTTTAAATAATAAACATGTTATACTTACCAGCTCTGTGCAACGGTTATGCACAGAACGACCCTAAACCTCCTCTTCTGGGGTTCCCTATTGGCAATCATGGCTCCTCCTCTTCTCTAAGTGTCCCCACAGCAAGCCGTTTGCTATGGGGGCCCTCATGCAGGCTCAATCCCAAGCCAGGCTGTGTGTGCCCATAGACACACATGCAGCATGGCTCAGCCCTACCTCTCTCCTCACAAGATTTGTCTGACAGCAGCAGGAGCCAATAGCTCTTGCTGCTGCCAAGTCTTCTGTAACAAGAGCGAGGGGGGAGAATTGCTGCTGCAAATAGGCACAGCACTTGTTCGAGATTAAACATGCTCACCTTTTGTGAAAAAAATAATAAATGCACATATTTTTGCAGGAAAAAAAATCTTTTGCTTTTATAACCACTTTCATTTAGGGTATAGTGTTACAAATATGTGTTCTTGATAACAAATCTTCCGCTGATACCCAATTAGTTTGTATCAGTATGGATGGCCAAATATTTGCTCAACTTGCTACTTGCATTTAGTAAATAGAATTCTCAGGAGTCCCTTGTATAATTATTATATATAACAGTTGTCATTTCAAACCTAAACTTCAGATGTGTATACTTGCACAGTTGAAATACACTGTACAGGTGTACTGTTTACTTGTGAACATTTTGGATCCAGCCACTCCTGCCAGACGGCACAGCTTGTAGACCTCACTTTTCTCCACTGTAACCCACTGTAATGATGAAGTCATCATTCTGCTGTTTCCTTCTTTTACTCAAGCTTTAAGCCTTGAGGCACTGGGCAACACAGACTCTCACTTTCCCAATCCTTCTCTTTTCCAATCCTGTTTAAGGTATCACAGGAAGCTAATATGTGACCGATTCCCACAGTTCCCACATCATATTCTTACATACATTTTAATAACTTCACCTTGTAAATGATGAGAGTTTATTATGCAAGGCCACTTACCTAATATTTTTCTCCAGAGCCAACCCGCATTGTGAAGGGTCCAGAAGATCAGATTGCTAGACGTGGCTCCACTGTTCGCTTGGACTGTCGTGTTAGGTGGGATAATACACTGAGACTAACAGTCACGTGGATGAAGGATGATACTCAGCTGTACATAAGCAGCAGGTTTGTGTAAACAGACTACATTATGTGATTAGAAATTATATTTAGAAGTAAATGTTTGCTTAAAGTGGTTGTAAACCCTTATATACAAAATACTCAGTGAAGTGACTGGCCTCAGATGATACACAGAGATGAAACAAATTCTCCTGCATAAGTTGTACCTAATTATCTGCTGCCTTCTCTTCTCTACATCTGTTCAAAGTGCCAAATTTACAAAGCTTGTCTGAGAATTACAGAAAAAAGGGGGTGGAGAGCTGAAATTACACTCTGCAGAGCTCAGTGAGGAGAGCTCTGAGAGCTGATTGGAGGGATAGACACCCCCCCCCTTCACACAGCACACATGAATAGAGCTGAGGTTGTCAGTCAGCTCTTGGTGTCAGGATTTTTTTTTAGAAGAGACTCATGCTGATAGAGGAATGAAGAAGCAGACAGAAATGACATGAAATGCCCATTCACACCAGAAACTGCGCATAATTTCGCATTTTTGACTGCTAGTTTGCTTGATGTGCGCTTGACATGCTCTTGTCGCGTGCTTGCATTTGTTTGCAGTGCATTTTTCTTTACATTTTTGGGCTTGGCTTAAAAGGCCGCGGTGCAATGTTTTTGAAGTGCGTTTGTAGCATGCTCTACTTTTTTTTTTAAAACTGCGCTAAACTGCACTGCAATGATGTAAACAATGCCCATAGGATTACCTTGATTTTGGGATTTCTATGCAGCTGGAGTGCATAGACAGCCCAAAATCAAGGTAATCCTATGAGCATAATTCAAATCATTGAAGTGCAGTTCAGCGCAATAAAAAAATAAAGTAGAGCATGCTGCATTTTTCTGCACCACAAATGCAGGTGCAAATGCCAATGCTATTATAAGCGCACTTAAAACGCACCGCACCACGCCCCTTTAAGCCAAGAAAGCCAAGCCTAAAAACATATAGAAAAAATGCACTGCACAAGCAGTGCTAAACGCAGTGCAAAACGTATGCAGGCATGCGGGAAGCGCACATTAAGCATGCTTCAAATGCATGTAAATGTAGTCAAAACGTGCAGTTATGTGCAGTTTCTGGTATGAATGTGCCCTAGAACTCCACACACAGAACCACAAACTATAGAGTAGGGGTCAGGAACCTGTAGAATGGTGTGGACAGGTGACTAGTAGATCATGGTCTGGGCTTGCTAACCCGCCATTCCAGAGCATCAAACACAGTGCAATGCAGAAGGACTACTTGTAAAGTTGGAGCTGTAGTAGGGCGCAAGAGCCACATAAGCCAATGCCTCCTCTGTTGTGCTGGCTCCTATCCCATGCGGAATGATACCAACTGCACTTCACCTCTTATCCTGGCTAGTGGTCTCAAGAGTGGTGCCAGCAACAGGAAAGAGGAGATTTTCAGGTCATTGTGAAGCAATACACTGGGCATAATAGTAAAGGGCTTATTTATCACTGATGCACTTCTGTTTACCCACACCGTGGGTGCAGTGCAGTATACCTACAGCTCTCCTGCTGGTTTACTGTGCTTAGCCATAGACTTCAATTATATCCTGCGGGTTTGGTGCACTTAATGCAGGAGTTTTGGCACACTTTCAGAAAGTGCGCCACACCTGCAGGATATAATTGAAGTCTATGGCAAAGTGCAGCTAACCCAGGAATATCACAGGTGCACTGCACCCGCAGTGCAGGTAAACCGCAGCACATCAGTGTAAAAGCAGCCTTATAGGGGGCTAAGAACAGTAAGGGTTACTTTACATTTGCAGTTTGGGGGTGGTAAAACCCCATAGTTAAGATGTGTTCATCACCCCCGCCCCAACCGCACCCCCTTTAGCTGCAGTAACCAGGGGTTTACACATGTCACAGCCGCAGCAGGTATTATACCCCCTGTCATGGTTGGTGGGTGTAGCACCTGCCAAGCATGACCCATTCAAGTGAATGAGGCCACTCTGCAATTGCCCTGCAACTCTGTGCAGTACAGCAAACAAGGGGTTAAAGAGAACTGGATAGTGAAGATCCTATTAGGTCTCTGTTGGTCCCTCAAAACTCCACACTTACAGCACTATTTAATCTAGATGCAGGCCTCACACATGTTCAACAATCTCTTCCCACGATAATGCTTCTTAACACATTATGGAAGTACATTAGATCTCTCATGAATATAAGAGGAGTGTGTCAATTTACTCCCATTTGGAGGAATACCTACTATAAGGAAATAGCCAAACTTACAAATTTTCATCAGTGGGAGGAATTAGGTGTGCACAACTGTTTAGAGGCACGGTGTTTAAGTCCTTCACAGGTCTACAAGAGGAATTTGCGATTCCAAGGATATGCTTCTTTCAATACCTACAACTGAGGCATGCAGTGCAAAGCGAGCTCAGGCTGTCCTCTCTCGCGCTAGTGACGCATCCCCTGATGAACGATGTGTTGCTAGCGGGCAACAGGAAGGGCATGATCTCCAGAGTATATGTGAGGCTACTCAACTCATCTCATGATGCATCCAAGCTGCCCTGCAGACGTGGATGGGAGAAGGACTTGGGTCCCATAGACGGTGAACAGTGGGAACTGTGCTTAACATCAGCTCCACTGGTATCGGTCTCCGCCTCACACAGATTATCTCACCTGTTTTAATTACACAGAGTTTATAGGACTCCTGTCAAGCTGCATAAATGGGGACTCAGAGACTCCCCATTGTGTCCAAAATGCAATAGAGATGGGGATCTGTTGCATATGATGTGGAAATGCCCGAAATTATTCAGGTATTGGCAATACGTTCTGATAACTATATCTCAGGTTTTCCAGCTCCCGGTTTTACACGATCCGATCGTCTGTCTCCTCGGGGCGCTGGAGATACCTTCTCTCTCACCCAGTGGACACACGGCAGTACTGCGTTTATTGTACCTAGCACGCAAGGCGATTGCACGATTCTGGATAACCCAGAGAGTTCCCACAGGAAAAGGTTGGGTGGATATGGTAAATAGCATGCTAATACGTGAGAAGCTTACTTATCAGCATAGGAATGCGCCCAAAAAATGTTATGCTCTGTGGCAAAACTGGCTAGACGTTCCGGGGTTGGCACCAACCCAACTAATCAAAGACAGGTTATTACAAATGTAATATGGTATAGAATTGGCAGCATCTGGTTTGACAGGTCATACCAGAAACACATGACACTATAGGACGAACCATGGTGAATGTACACGCAAACATAAGGCATAAGAAGAGGGTTGGACTCCTCACGTTTCAAACATTTTTTTTTATTATTTGTTTTCCTTTCTTTTCTTTGTTTTACTTCTTATTTTTAGTTCCTATTTATCTTAGTTTGAAGAATATATACATGGTTTAGAACACCACGTTGCCTGTGTATGAAACAGAATACAAAATGTAGAAGTCTCCTATAAAGCTGTTTAGGATCTATTAAGAATTTCCTTAAAAAGTATTTCTTGTGTCTACGTCACTCCATATGATTGTAATGTATTTGCACTTTTCCCAGGTAGACATGACAATGCACTACTATTACTTATGGTTATGTTTACCTTATTTAACAGGCATGACAATCTTTGTAATGTATTCCACTGGTGAACTTTGGATATGTCTGTATGCTATGTTGTTTAGTTTTTTCAATAAACTTATTTTCTGATTTAAAAAAAAAAAAAAAGGGGGTTAAAGCAGGCAGCGCAGTGTTGCTGTTTCACCACCTGCTTTAACCCCTTGGACCCAGCAAGAGCATGCGGTTGTGGAGTACTTGCAGAGTGGCCCCATTTACTTGAATGGGTCATGATTGGCAGGCGGTAGCACCCACCAAAAGCAACATTCCTGCTGCGACATGTGTACACCTTTGGCTGCTGCCTCAGCAGCTAATGGGGGTAGGGATTGGGGATGGTAAAACCGTGACTTTGCCGCAGGCTTTTACCACCCCCCAACTTTACATGTGAAGGAGTCCCAAGGGTGCTGCTGTCGAATGCAACTTAGAATTTACATGTGCAGCAGGCACTGTTGCTCCTCTGAAAAGCGCTCCGAGCGTGCGCACGATTGGGACACGGTAGTACAGCAATTACGTTTAAATCAGGTGTGAGGAGACGACACTGTGCCCAGTGATCTTTGACTTCTCCTATGTTGTTCAGGTAGATCTCCACCTCTTTAACCTCCCTGTCGGTATGATTATTTCAGATTTTTTATGCTGAAAGCGGTACAATTATTTTGCATGGAAATTTGGCGTTTTATATTGTAGGCCTGTAATTTTTGGGAATAACTCACTTAACTCACTTAAATCTGTCCAAACAAGAGTCTAGTAGACATCCCGAGTATGATAAAGTTTGAAAAACGAAATCATAAATTATAATTTAATAATGAAATATTAATAACTATAACAAATAATAATATAATAATAATAAAAATTATTCAATAATGTAATCAAATCAAAAACACAGAAATTTGCTCAGTTGCAGAAATGTTGCTGTCATTACTTTCAGTGTTTGATGACGGATTTCCCCACAAATCACTATCGCTCAATTCTGCAAGTGATTCTAATATATTATCGCTGTTTTCTAGCTGGTCTAAAACCACTTTTGATGTAAAGGGACGGTTTTGGTTGCTATGAACAATCTCCAGTTTCCAGGCAGAAAGAACAGTATATATATAATAAAACTGCATGCAGGGCACTGGACAAACCACTAGGGACAAAAGGGAGGTGAAATAAATTGATACAGTAATGTAATCTGTAAGATTACAGTGTACTGTATATGTATTGTGTGTTTTACTTTTTGAATTTGGGCTGTGCTCCGTCCCCGTACGACGCAACGATCGCAGGGAATGGAGCTCGGCTCTGTGATAGATCGAGCAGAGGAGACAGCTCACACACAGTGTGGGAGACATCGCAGGATCCTGGGGACAAGGTAAGTAAGCTGTACCTGGATCCTGTGGCTCGGGGTTACCGCTTTGGTGCTGAAAATCCACCCAGAGCCACACTCTGGAATACCGTCAGGGAGGTTAACCACTTGCCGCCATATTGTAATATGATGGCGGAAAAGTTGTTTAGTTTTCTTGATCGGACGTCATATGACGTGATCAGCATAACAAGCCAGCACGCAGGGGCGTGCAGCATTGCGATTAGAGGTGCCAGTCTGACACACCACAACTCCGATCGTGGTATGGAGCCTCTGACAGAGACCAATCACAGCTAATCTTTAAGTGAAGCAGGAACTGCCAGTAAACGGCTTTCCTCAGTTCACGCTAACAGGGAGAGCCAATCGGCGGCTCTCCCTGTCAAATGGGGTCTGCGCTGATAATCAGCAACTTGATTATCAGTGCAGCCCCCATCAGATGCACCCATCAGCTGCCAATCAGTGCCCATCACCTACCGGCCTGTGCCCCACAAAAAACGCCTGCTATTGCCCATAAAAGTGTCAATCAGTGCCCACAACAGTGCCAGTGTCCCATCAGTAATGCCTGTTAGTGCCCTTCAGATGCCACTCAGTAATGCCTGTCAGTAAATCCTCATCAGTGCCGCCTATCAGTTTTATTTTTTTAAATTGTCAGTATTTTTTTGTTTATAGCGCAAAAAATTAAAAACGCAGAGGTGATCAAATCCCACCAAAAGAAAGCTATATTTGTGGGAAGAAAATTAAGTATGTAGTTTGGGTACAGTGTTGCATGACCACGCAATTGTCATTCAAAGTGCAACAGTGCTGAAAGCTAAAAATTGTCCTGGGCAGGAAGGGTATTGACATGGTTAAGGTTGCTGCAAGCGGCAGGAGGGGAAGGAGGGAATGCCGCCCAGCAGCTGAGGATTAGTAAGGCTGGGGCCATTGGGGGGGGGGGGGGTGATCAGTTGGCGGGGGGGACATATTTTTATCCCCTATAAGTCCCTACAGAACCTGAAGCCAGCAGGAAAGGCAAAAGAGGGAGGTCAGTGGCTCAAGGGTAGATGCAGGGGATCGGGTTTGCTGGGGGGGGGGGGGGGGGATCAGATTGGTGTGGGGAGGAAAATCTGTGCTGGGGGGGGGGGGGATGAAGGAGACCAGAAAGAAGAGTGGGCCAAGCTTTTGTAGAGGAAAGGGAGCAGTGGGAGGTGGAGAGACTGGAGACAGGAAAGCGGCAGCATTTGGGGGGGTGTCACATTTGAGGTCAAGAACTCTGATCAGTGGATTGTAATCCACTAATCAGAGCTATAGGTTTGTTCAGCAGATGTGACCATGAGCTTATAGCAGAAGGAGGAATGGGGGGGTCCGCAAGCCATACGGACCTGGCAGTGAAACAGCAATAAACCCAAAACGAGAAGTTTTATATATTGCAGCTTACCAATCTTTTGATGTGGTGGCTGCATAAGTTCTCTTTTTTTAGGCTTTTTTCCTCTGTTTTCACCTGGTGATCTGTGCAGTAACACACCCTCTGTATGAGAATGCCCCCTCTCTGGAGGAAGGCACACAGGGGCACCTTTCGACAGCAGAATTGTCAGTCTGGGGGGAGGAGAGTAGTAGATTTACTAGCAGATTAGATACACTAACAAAACTGAAACCAAACTCCACCTCAAAGTGCAGTTACACAAGCAGTTACAACAACAGTTTTTTTTTTTCTTTTGGGATAAAGGTTTTACATGAATAAATATAAGCTGATCATTGTAAGAACCCCTGTCAGTGGTGAATGGTTTGTCTCAACCCTGTAAATGCTATATCTGTAGGACAGCTTGTGCTTTTGTAAACCAACAGATATACTGGCCAGATCACCAGTTAAATATAAAAGAAAGAAAACCTAAACAAAAAAAAAAAACACTATTACAGCCATCACATAGGAATTAGTAAGTTGCGATATAATAAATGCTTTTGGGTTTATTAAAAGTAAATCAATAATTGGTGTTGCGCTCCCAGATAAATAAAATTGTGTTCAAGGTAAATTAAATTGTGTTCAAAATATAATAAATTACAAATGTATATTAGGAAAATTTCACATTGTATCAATTAACACAATAGAGCCAGTAAACTGCAAATTAGCATAAATAAATCAAGTATGATGAAGTGCAAAAAGTGCTAAGCGGGTGACTACAGTGGCAGTAAATATGTAAATAAATAAACTCAATTCATATAAAAAGACTCATATAGAAATATTTTGTATATGTATAGCGGAAAATCTATCAAATATATTAAATAAAACTAAGTACATATAAAGTGCAAGTAGTGCTGATGAATCACAGAAGAATAGTCTTCTGGATCCAAAGTGCAGAGTGCAATGTGGAGGTGTTCTGTAGTATCATCAAATAACACTGTGACTTCAGTGACTTGTGGGTCTTCGGTGTGTGTTACACCCGTGAATGTACTAAATTATTACCTTACTGCTGTAAGGTAAACAGCATTCAGAGAGAGGGGAGAGAGGGAGTTGATCACTCAGGATTTGTTGTTTCCTGCGCGTTCCTTCTTTTCCTATAGGTCCCAGTATGTGCAGAGTTTCAGTAAGTCCTTCTTTTCATTCCAGTGAGATGGATGGCAAGGACCGCTCAAATGCATAAAAACCGGACATGTATGGGAAAGGATATAGAGCCTCTATGCCAGAGGTCTTCAAACTATGGCCCTCCAGTTGTTCAGAAACTACAATTCCCATCATGCCTAGTTATGTCTGAGAATGTCAGAGTTTTACAATGCCTCATGGGAGGCGTAGTTCCGCAACAGCTGGAGGGCCGTAGTTTGAGGATCCCTGCTCTATGGTGTAGTATGTTTTTTAAAAAGGATATTTATTGATAAAACAACAAAACAACAAAACATACTCAGGAGCTTGTAACCTAAAAACGTCACTTCCGGTGTCCGTCTGCCTGTGTCCTACGCATTACGTCACTGTTACGTGACTTCAACGTTTTTTTCCCATAGAGCGCTGCTTGTGTTTATATGCAACTCCATATTGAACCCTACAGACTAATGCCACGTACACACGGTCGGAATTTCCGACAACAAATGTTTGATGTAAGCCTGTTGTCAGAAATTCCAACCGTGTGTAGGCTCCATCGGACATTTGCTGTCTGAATTTCTGACAACAAAAATTTGAGAGCTGGATCTCAAATTTTCCGACAACAAAATGCATTGCCGTAAATTCCGAGCGTGTTTAGTCAATTCTGATGCACAAAATTTCACGCATGCTCGGAATCAAGCAGAAGAGCTGGATATTGATCCTAATTTTTCTCGTTGTACGTGTTGTACGTCACCGGGTTCTTGACGTTTGGAATTTGACAACATTTGTGTGACCGTGTGTATGCAAGACAAGTTTGAGGCAACATCCGTTTGAAAAAAATCCAAAAAAATGTTTTTTGTTCTCAGGGCCCACTAACAGGCCAGGTTTTAAACCCGATTATGCAATCACTGAGCAGCAAATTATATCACCTTTGATGTATTTAAGTTATCTGTACGCGGCATAAGACTTGGGATGCCATTAAATTTAAATTCATGTGCTTGTAAAGGCAGGCATCCCAATACTTTTGACAATATAATGTATGTTATCTGTCTTGCAGAGAAAAAAATATATTTAAAAGGCACTTTATTTGGTGAAAGGCATTTCAAATGGCTTGTCTTTACATATAGACCTCTAAATATAGTTATGTTACATATTTTTGTACACAAAATAAAAACAGTTTTTATGTGTCTCTTTTTCTGTAGAATGAAAAAGGAAGATGATGGCCTGACTATATTTGGAGTAGCAGAGAAGGATCAGGGAGCGTACACCTGTGTGGCTAAAACAGAACTGGATCAGGACTTTGCAAAAGCATATCTCACTATACTAGGTAACTGCTTTTACTGAATTTTAAAAGATAAAATCTGGATGTCTTGTAAGCTTATAGCTGTATATAGCTTATAGCTGTAAAGCAGGAAATGTCCCGAGTAAATATTTATTTCGTGTTTAAAAATGTTGATAGATAATTACTATAAGTCATTTTGCAATTTACTGTTACTGTTGCTGTTGGTTTATAGCAAAAAAGCCACACTAAAATAAAGTGAACAAACCTCAATAAACATTAAACAAACAACAATACAAATATTGCGATAACATATGATTTAAATAAAACATAAAAAGTCCACGTGAAAGAGTAGTAGTGTAGAAATTCTTCAAAGTATTATTCATTAAGGACTCAAACACCAAAATCTGTAGAAGCTCTTTCAGTGATACCCACCACCTCAGTTTACAGGGGCGCTTACCAAATTCTGTTGACCCTTTATCGCTAGAGAGGTGAAACAAGCTTTAATAGTAACCCTCAGTGGGATAATGTAGATGAATTTGCCCTCCTAGGGTCCCAGACTCCCGCCACTTGTCTCCAGACCAGCCGTATCAATTGCCACGGAACAGGGTATATAGCGAGAGAAACTCTCCAATAGTGTAAAATTGCTTAATTTCTTTATTAAAATAGTTTAAAATTGCACTTACATAATGCATTTAGTAATTTGACTTGTTAAAATGATCTCTTTGCCGGAAAAAGAAAGGATCAGTCCACCCACACTTCCAGAGTCAGAAATAAAGAAATTAAGCAATTTTACTATTGGAGTGTTTCTCTCCCTTTATACCCTGTTCTGTGGCAATTGATACCGCTGGCCTGGAAACAAGTGGCGGGAGTCTGGGACCCTAGAAGGTAGACATGTGCAATTTGTTTTGTTCCGAATTCGTTTTTTAACGAATTTCAACAAATTAGTTAATTCAAAAATATCCGAATTAACGATTAATTCTAAATCCGAAATTTTGGAAATTTGAAAACCCAAAAAGCTGAAATAACTAACTAATAATAACTTAAATATTACTAACTATTTAATTATAGGTATTGGAATTTCCTTTAAAATTTGGCTGTTAGAGAATGGAATGGAACTTAACAAATTAATAATAATAATAATAATAATAAAAACGTATTATTATTATTATTATTATTAATAATTCATTCCGTTCCATTTGTTTAGATGCAAGATTCGTCATTTCGGATAATTCGTAACTTTGGATAATTTGTATTCTTTACATTGACTAACAGCCAAATTTGAAAGGAAATTCCAATTTAATAGTTAGTTATTATTATTTATAATTTTTGGATTTTCTTTATTTTCGGATTTCCGAATGACCTGAAAAACGAGAAAGAAATATACGAAAAATTAATAAAACAGAAACAAACTAATTTTTCAGCAGTGTACATGTCTAATAGGAGGGCATATTCATCTACATTATCTGACTGAGGGTTACTATTAAAGCTCGTTTGACCTCTCTCTCTCGATAAAGGGTGGACAGGATCTGGTAAGCGCCCCTGTAAACTGAGATGGTGGGTGTCACGGAAGGAGCGTCTACAGATTTTTGTGTTGGAATCCTTAATGAATAATACTTTGAAGAATTTCCACTACTACTTTTTCACATGGACTTTTTACATTTTATTTTATTCATATCGCTTTATCCATGTTTATTGAGGTTTGTTCACTTTATTTTTATTGAGTGCGGCTTTATTTGCTGTAATGGATTTTGGACTGTGGTTATATCACATGGTTTAGTCACTGCTGTTACTATATTTAAAAGGTACCACTGACAGTAATGCAGTTTTTGAAGTACAGTATTTGTCACTGTTACTTACCTTTCCATTTCAGTCTTCACCTAATTAAAATTTTCTAAAACTGTCAAAAATTAAATCACATATGGCTAACTATGACAAACATTACAACAGTGGTACCATTGTGTACATTATTTTCTACAGAAGTCCCACAGAAATGTAATTTTCCACCTGTGTAATTGGTTGACTGCTTTTTGCGTTTGTTTTTCTGTTATTACAACTGGGAATCATGTTACAATACCAGACAAAACCTCCTGCTCAGCACTCATGAGGTAGCAAGTGCCTACACTAAGTAGGGAGTGAATAAAATTCTTCTTACATTCGCCACAGAAATAGAAGCAGGTTGAACTTTGTACTAAAGTGTAAAAAACCTTGTATTTGTATATATGAGACCACTAGAGGATTGTTTATTTTTCCCCACAAAACTGGTGTTAACCTAATAAAACGGAAAGCTAGTAAATGCCAGAAAATAGTTATTTTACTGCAAGCAATTGTGGCATGTTGGCAGCAGCAAAAACTGGTAGCGGCCAAGCAGATTTCTATCTGAAAACCGTGCAGCAGCTAAACAGCGTGATGTCAGTGAGCCCACTTCCCTGTCCTCTCATTCTTACATCATATAGCATATAGTAGCCAAGTGACTAGCTTCAGTGACAAAAGTGAGTCAGTTTACCCACCCTATATCATTATTAGAGATGTGTTATAGTGGCAAAGTTCAGTGCACTGTACACTGCTGGTGTTTCTTATTTTGATAGCTGCTTAACACCATCAATATTAAACTATACATTACAACCAACCATCATGAGGAGCTTTACCTAAGGTACAGTATAATACATGGGTTTTTTGCTACTATATACTAGAGCTGCACGATTCTGGCTAAAATGAGAATCACAATTTTTTTTAAAGATCACGATTCTCTCACAATTCTTGCGGCGTAACATAATCTTTCACATTATACAAAAAAACTGGGCTAAATTGACTGTTTCGTTTTTTTTTAGTTCATTAAAGTGTATTTTTTGTAAAAAAAAATATGTTTGAAAGACCTCTGCGCAAATACAGTGTGACATAAAATATTGCAACAACCACCATTTTATTCTCTAGGGTCTTTGCTAAAAAAAATTATATATATATAATGTATGTTTAGAGGTTCTAAGTTAATTTCTAGCAAGAAAATACTGATTTTAACTTGTAAGCAGAAAGTGTCAGAAAAAGGTTTAGTCTTTAATGCGGAACTTCAAGTGATTGTAAAGGCTTGTTTTTTTGTTTTGTTTTTAAATAACAAACATATTATACTTACCACCTCTATGCAGTTGGATTTGTACAGAGCAGCCCCAATCCTCCTCTTCTCAGGTCCCTCTTCTGCTCTCCTGGCCCCTCCCTTTGGTGAGTGCCCCCTCAGCCAGCAGCTTGCTACAGGGGGCACCCTAGCGGAGTCAGAGCTCCGTGTATCCATTCAGACACAGAGCCCCGACCTGACCCTGCCCCTCTGTCCCCCGATTGGAGTGCCTGGGACATCTAAGACATTAGTGGACATCGCTAAAGAGGGGCTCATGTAATTAATTGGGGGTGCTGGGGAGGCTGCTACACACAGAAGGTTTTTAATCTTAAAGAGGAAGTAAACCCTCTGGGACAACTTTGGCCTACAGGTAAGCCTAGATTAAGGCTTACCTGTGGTCCAATAAATATCTCCTAAACCTACATGGTTTAGGAGATATTTAGAAAAGAAAGAGCACCGCTATCTACGGCGCATGCGCCGTAGACAGCGGCGCGCAGGCGCACTGCGCATGCCGAGAACACGGCGATATGCCGCTCTCGTGCGCATGCGCGGGAGTGACGTCATCGCCGCTCCAGCGAATCACAGCGCTGGAGCGGCGAGACCCGGAAGTCACTCCCGTAGCGATGGCGGCGGAGAAGGACGAGGATGAGGACCGCTCCGAGGGCTTCGTTTTCAGGTAAGTTATTCATAATGAGCTAGTATGCTATGCATACTAGCTCATTATGCCTTTGCCTTGCAGGTTACGTTTAAAAAAAAAGGCTTTACTTCCTCTTTAATGCATAGAATGCATTAAGATAAAAAAAAAACTTCTGCCTTTACAACTCCTTTCAGTAATTTTTTCATCTTTCCATCTATTAAATCTTCTGCCCTTGTTGTTTTAACTTTGGATAGTAAATGTATTTTTTTCTGCCAGTAAATACCTTATACAGACAGCTTCCTGTTTCTTGTCTGGTAAAAAGCCTAGCCCTATAACATCATGCACAGCTCTCTCTTACTTTCACGAGAGTTTGCGAGGAAGGGAGGGGGGGTGAGTCATAAGAGGGCCAATGAGAGCTGCAGAGTTGGAGGTGTGCCTCTGTGTGTCTTTGTAAATCCAGGATGTGAACAGGCAGCAGCTTCAGCTGCCCACAGTTAAAATGGTTGCAGCCAGACTCAGTGGAGGGAGATTTCTGCAGGATATTTGGCAAGTACAGAGTCACAGTATATATAAAATAATGCTGACTTTTAATAACCAGACACTTACCTGTCCCACTGTCCAGCGATGCGGGGGATCAAAGCCCTGCTCGTCTCCCCCTCCGCTCGGCTGCGCCGGCATTGTAAATGTGGGCGCCCGGCTGTGGCTTCACAGCCGGGCACTCACCATCATTGGCCGCACAATCATCTGGGACCTGTGACGTGTCCCAGATGATTGACAAGAGGGAGGGGGCAGAGCTGATCTCCCTTCCTGCGACGAGGGAAGTGACGTCAAGAGCCCAGGCGCTAAGACCACTTTCACACTGAGGCGCTTTTCAGGCGCTTTCACGCTAAAAACAGCGCCTAAAAAGCTCACGAAAACTTATTTCCATTACAATCAATGAACGCTTTCACACTGGGGCAGTGTGCTGGCAGGGCTGTGGAAAAACTCCCCTCCCCATTGAAATTAATGGAAAGCTCTTCAAAAGTGCCTAAAAAGCTCTTCAAAAGCGCTCAGTGTTTTTACTGGCAGTTTAGAAGCGCTTCAGTGTGAAAGTGGCCTAAGGGAGGCAGACTACGAGGGACCCCCTAGCAACAGGCATTTAGAGGTGAGTAAAAAAAAATAATTCTCCAAATGTTTTTTTTTTTTATGCAAATAAATGACTTTTTTTTTTTTTGGATGGAACTCCACTTTAAGTGGTTAAGCTGACCTCATTTACAGACCGAAATTCATTCCTTTGATCTAAAAGAACTATAGGTTACAATGTCTTTTCCACCTAAGCGATCTTGTGATAAACTTGGCAAGCTGCCTGTTTTTTTTTTTTTTGACAGCTGCCAGCTGTGAGCAGAGAACGGCTCTGCACTGAATCAAGGCAATGCTGTTTTTAGATCGTGAGGGATTGCGAGAATTGCGATCCCGATTCTTTAACGATTAATCGAGCAGCTCTACTATATACCCTTTAAATGTTCCTTAGATGCACATGCTATTATTGATGAGTAGAATATGTTTCTCCTTCTTTCCAGGTAAAATGTAGATTATGGCCTTTGCCTTAACATTAACACTTTATGTTTTTAACATATCCCTGTTGCTTCACAGAAACATCTTCCTCACCTACTAGTCATCTGACTACAATACTAAGAGGTAACCATTCCTTACTAACACTGTCAACCTTCTGGAAACTGGAAATGTTATTGTAATAACTAGGGTTGCACCGATACTAGTAATGGTATCGGTGCCGTTTTTGCACAAGTATAGGTACTCGTGCAAATGCATTGATACCTGAAACCGATACTTTCAGGCTCGGTTCTTCGAGCTGTCATTGGGGATGAACAAATGTTCCTCTGTTTAACCCCTTATTAACAATTAATTTACTCTAATCAGCCTTAATTAACTCTCTATTCTAATCCATTTAATTATTATTTTCCTGCTTTTTTTTTTTTTTATCTATTTTATAAATCATAAACAATTAAAACTTTTTTTTTGTTTGCTTTGTTAGTGAATATTTCCACACATATATATTAACCACTTCAATACCAGGCACTTAAACACCTTCCTGCCCAGACCAATTTTGAGCTTTCAGCACTCTCACACTTTGAATGACAATTGTGCGGTCATACAACACTGTACCCAAATGAATTTTTATAATTTTTTTCTCACAAATAGAGCTTTTTTTTGGTGGTATTTGATCACCTCTGTGTTTTTGTTTTTTGCTAAACAAATAAAAAAAGACCGAAAATTTTGAAAAAAAATATGTTTTTTTTTGTTTCAGTTTCAAAACGCACGCAGTGGCTCAAAATCCTGAGGACGTCATATGACGTCCTGTCAGGATTTTACAACCACTTTGCCGACGTCTTTTGACAATAGGCGGGCGGCAAGTGGTTAACATATATTTACACATTTCACATTAAAAAGCGCAAAATTAAAAAACAAAATGAATTTATTTAATTTGTAAATTACTTTTCAATGCTTTGTACCATTGCTGACAGCTAAACAAAACAGTTGCGGTAGGTAGCGGTAGTTGGTATCCGCAAATACTATAAAAAAAAGTATCAGTACTCGTATTTGTTGTAAAAAAAATGGTATCGGTGCATCCCTAGTAATCTATATATTGGAGTAACAGCGCTGTCTGGCTCATGTAATAAAGTCTGAATGTGCTACCCAATTGATGTGTATATGCACAGAAATAACTAATCCCATATAAAAAGGATGTAATAAGAAATAAATCAATAAATAAAACAAACAAAATTTCCTGCCGCAACTTGAGGTGAGATACACACACAAAGTACAAATGCAAAAAAAGTAGCTGCGCTGGAAATTTACATATATTGAATACCAATAGTGACAAAGAATTTAGTGGAACTCGGTTCTGTCTTGAACCAGTAACCAGTATGTGAGTGCAGTCAGATTGGCCCAAAAAGGAAATTTACATATATTAATTACCAATAGTGACAAAAAATTTAGTGAAACTCGGTTCTACCTTGAACCAATACCAGTGTATGGGTGCAATCTGATTGGCCCAAAAAGCCGATATTCAGATTACACCACCCAGTTTATACACAGTTGCAGTGCTAGTGAACATATAATCGTGAACAAGAACGCATATAATAACTTCTATGAATTATCTTTTAAATGCAGTGCAAAAGAAACCTTTAGATCATAATAATAAAGAAAGATCATAAATGAATAACAATAAATTATTGTACAGGACAGTCCACACAGGGTATTGTAATCCTGTTATTAAAGTCCTCGTGGTGTTCCTATATTCGACACCCTCAGAAAGGAGTGATTGAAAAGGAAAGAAGGATCCTCCACCAAACTAAAAGACTGCCGCTTACCAGCTACTTTGATCCCTGTGTTAGAGAGATCAAAAAGGGCCTGTGGCATATCCCCCTGCCCGGGTCTCTATCCAGATTCCTCCAAGTATCTCTCACAGTGTGTGGATACACCTGAAAATCCTGTCAGGGTGGTCCTTGCTCTCCTCCACAAACGTTCACATGAAAGACAAACGAGTATCCATAGCGCAATACTGTTGCTTTAAAATTTATTGTGTATAAAAACCATATTACACTTACATTAAGCATGTAGTCAATAGGCCAGTGTTTAAAAACAATCACGAGCCGGCCGGCTCTCTCTCTCTCGCAGCCCGTCGCTTCCTGGATGGACGGGGAATGGAGGTGACGTCAGCACGCGTGAGCGGCGTGCTGACGTCACCTCCATTCCCCGTCCATCCAGGAAGCGACGGGCTGCGAGAGAGAGAGAGCCGGCCGGCTCGTGATTGTTTTTAAACACTGGCCTATTGACTACATGCTTAATGTAAGTGTAATATGGTTTTTATACACAATAAATTTTAAAGCAACAGTATTGCGCTATGGATACTCGTTTGTCTTTCATGTGAACGTTTGTGGAGGAGAGCAAGGACCACCCTGACAGGATTTTCAGGTGTATCCACACACTGTGAGAGATACTTGGAGGAATCTGGATAGAGACCCGGGCAGGGGGATATGCCACAGGCCCTTTTTGATCTCTCTAACACAGGGATCAAAGTAGCTGGTAAGCGGCAGTCTTTTAGTTTGGTGGAGGATCCTTCTTTCCTTTTCAATCACTCCTTTCTGAGGGTGTCGAATATAGGAACACCACGAGGACTTTAATAACAGGATTACAATACCCTGTGTGGACTGTCCTGTACAATAATTTATTGTTATTCATTTATGATCTTTCTTTATTATTATGATCTAAAGGTTTCTTTTGCACTGCATTTAAAAGATAATTCATAGAAGTTATTATATGCGTTCTTGTTCACGATTATATGTTCACTAGCACTGCAACTGTGTATAAACTGGGTGGTGTAATCTGAATATCGGCTTTTTGGGCCAATCAGATTGCACCCATACACTGGTATTGGTTCAAGGTAGAACCGAGTTTCACTAAATTTTTTGTCACTATTGGTAATTAATATATGTAAATTTCCTTTTTGGGCCAATCTGACTGCACTCACATACTGGTTACTGGTTCAAGACAGAACCGAGTTCCACTAAATTCTTTGTCACTATTGGTATTCAATATATGTAAATTTCCAGCGCAGCTACTTTTTTTGCATCCCTAGTAATAACTAATGTTTACTACCATGGCATATACAGGATGTATAATTTTGGCAATGTATACAATTCCAGTTTTCTAAACTGAACTTATTGTAGAGCAGAATAAAATATATATATATATATATATATATATATATATATATATATATATATATATATATATATATATATATATATATATATAATTAGTAAGGGATTAGCTCAGCAGTGAGGTGGTCATAACCCCTGGATGAGTCTACAGCACATGTAATAAGCATGACAGACAGCAGGTCTTGGTGAAAACACACATGATGTTTTTTACAGTGATTATTTCCAAGATGCATGGACATCAAAACAAACCCAAAAACAAACTCCTTACCACTTTGGAGGACTTGCTAACATACTGGGATCTGATTTACTATCCTGGAGCAGCCTACTGCTGCTCAGGTACATAACTGTCACATTGAAAAAACAGTGCCATCCGCTGGATGTGGCTGTTACCACACAGGTGAGTTGTCTGCTCCCCAGCCTGACACACACAATCTGACACAGATTCCAGGGTTGAGCAGTTTCCCTAAGCAGACTGAAAGTTTATAGAGCCCAGATTAGCCAGACTTGCTTTAGCTGGGCTTGTTAACCCCTCAACCAGCCCAGCAAGCTCACCACACAGCAGAAAAAGAAAAACAGTCTCCATGCTGCCTGAACCTCAGACAAATATATCTCCTTGCCTGAACACAACCATCAGTTTTTCCTGGCCTCCTTGTCACATACCCCCACCCTTTTGTTGCAACCCTGGGGTTGGGACACAGGTTGCCAGGCATGCTTGAACCCAGAAGAAGGCTGCTGTATTTCCCACCCTAACACCTGGGCAGTATTTTATTGTAAAGATAAATTCTTAAAAAACACACACACACACACCATGTTTCAGGATCAAATTTTTTATATATATATATATATATAGTAATTACTCACTTTTGCTATATAGACAAACCAGACCCACCCATGGATTTGGAGCTGACAGATCTTGCCGAAAGAAGTGTTCGTCTTACGTGGATTCCAGGTGACGATAATAACAGTCCTATAACAGGTGAATAGTCCCTTGGTGTTACACACTAAGCAACTTTTCAGATTTAAATATACAGGCTTATTCAGTAAGGCAGAGCAAAGAACAATGATGATTTACAAAGAACAACAGTAAGCTAAAGCAACCAATTAGATTAGATAGTTATTGGAGTCAGATTATTAACAAGGACCTATACTGTGGAAGCTGTGACCAAGAAACATCAAGGAAAGGGCCGAAGACTGGTCACAAGTATAGCCTGTAGATTCCCTGAAGCTGATCTTTTCCCCAGAAATGATTTAATATCCCTCAGCCTCAAACCTGTCTGCTCCGATGACTGGTGATAAACAAATAAACTGCTGCTTATTGGTGGCTGGTGGAGAGAATGATCAACAGGCAGCAGGAGAGGTGGAGGAACCACAGATTCACAGGCACCAGCGGCATCATTGATGGGCAGCAAGAGAGATGCAGGAATAAGATCCTTAGTATGAAGTAGGAGCAAGAGCATTTTCACTGCAGGTTCTCAGGCACAGCTTCTTTTCTAGAAAGCCCTCAGTAGAACTAGAGTTACTAGACTATCACAGTCATTTAAGAAGAAACTGTGAATGTATTAGGAATAGAAATCATTAGAAGTAAGTAAGACATGCCTTGGATAAGCTCACACTGCAGACACAGGAATGTCTGCAGTACCCAGTCCCACTAGGCAATCCAAACAGAAGTTCGGCCCCCACTCTTTGCCTGCACCCTTCTGGGACACGTCACAGGTATCAGAATGCTGCAGGACCATTCACAACGTGCAATGTGGCTCACGCATGCACAGTGGAAAGCCAGCTGTGAAGCCGCAAGGAGTCAAAGCCAGCTTCCCACAGTAAACATACCAGCTCCGGGGACCTAAATACCGGCGAAACACTGGCCCAGCTGAAGAAAGCTCTGGCTCCTTGGACAGGCAAGTGTCCGTTTATTAACAGCGCTTTAGCGCTGTTTTAGCGGCGCTTCAGTGTGAAAGGGGTCTTACTAATGTTCTTAGGCTGCTTTCACACTGATCAGTTTTTCTTCTGAAGAAGTATAACCACGAAATCCCGTGGAACACTTCACACTGATCAGTCGTGGGTCTGCTGCATTTGAAAAAATCTTGCTTGCCACATTTTTGGTGCGCATGTTGGTGTGGTAAAAAAAAAAAATGCACCAAAAACGCACCTTCCCATTAAAATGAATGGAAACCGCATGTTGTGTTTTTGGTGCGTTTTTTTGAGTTATGTGTCTCTTTTTTTACAGGTGCAAAGCACACCGGAAACGCTGCAAAAACTTGGCAAAAACGCATATATGTTTTTGCTGTGTTTTGCAATGAAGCAGTGTGAGTATAGCTTTAATGCTTAGTGTTATTTCAGTTTTAAAATTAAAGATACATTTTTACACTAAAAAGTTACTCTTTAAATTGCTGAATACACTTGTTATTGTTCTTGGCTTGGGTAATTCAAACAATTTAAAGTTGGCTGTGAACCACTTGATGCATAAAGTTGCATACTTCAGCTTTAGTTATGTTGCTTGTGCCATTTTTACTATATATATTTTTTTAACTGTCACACATTTTTCTTAACATTTTTTTTTTTTCTTCTGACAAAATATTTTTCATTTATCAGGCTTCATTGTACAATTTGAAGAGGATCGTTATCAGCCAGGCACATGGCATAACCTTGCTTCTGTTCCTGGTAATGTAAACTCTGCTTTGCTTCGTCTCTCACCGTATGTCAACTACCAATTTCGGGTACTGGCAATAAATGATCTTGGAAGCAGCATGCCCAGCCCAACTTCTGAAAGATATCAGACCAATGGTGCACGTGAGTAACTTAAACTATTCAAAAACGAATTGATTGTATCCAGTGTTTCCTGATTTTTTAAATAGTTTGAAAAAGCAAAAATATGGTTAATACGAAAGCAGCAGTAAAGACATAGTAACTGCAAAGAGAAGCATACCGAATTGTGGAATATTGAGCCCAACATTTCTCAGGGAAACAGGGTAGTAACTGCAAAGAGAAGCATACCGAATTGTGGAATATTGAGCCCAACATTTCTCAGGACTCCAATTTTTCTTATTTAAAGCAGTATTTAACCACTTCAGCCCCGGACCAATTGGCAGCCAAAGGACCAGGCCCCTTTTTGCGATTCGGCACTGCGTCGCTTTAACTGACAATTTCGCGGTCGTGCGACGTGGCTCCCAAACAAAATTGGCGTGCTTTTTTTCCCACAAATAGAGTTTTATTTTGGTGGTATTTGATCGCCCCTGCGGTTTTTATTTATTGCGCTATAAACAAAAATAGAGCGACAATTTTGAAAACAATGCAATATTTTTTGCTTTTTGCTATAATAAATATCCCCAAAAAATATATAAAAAAACATTTTTTTTCCTCAGTTTAGGCCGTTACGTATTCTTCTACATATTTTTGGTAAAAAAAATTGCAATTAGCGATTATTGATTGGTTTGCGCAAAAGTTATAGCGTTTACAAAATAGGGGATAATTTTATAAAATTTTTATTAATATTTTTTTTTTTTACTAGTAATGGCGGCGATCAGCGATTTTTATGTGACTGCGACATTATGGCAGACACATCAGACATTTTTGACACATTTTTGGGACCATTGTCATTTATACAGCAATCAATGCTATTTAAATGCATTGATTCCTGTATAAATGACAGTTGTAGTGAAAGAGTTAACCACTAGGGGGAGGGGAGGGGTTATGGGCTGTGACGTGTGTTGTGTTTTTTACATTAGGGGGCGGGGCTGACGTCTGACGTCATTGATCGGCTTTCCCGATGACCGGGAACAGCCGATCAATGACAGGCAGCGTAGGAAGCGCGGGGAGAGGTTTGTTTACACAAACCTCTCCCCGTTCTTCAGCTCTGTGACCCGATCGCGGGACACCAGCGGCGATCAGGTCCGCTGGTCCAGCGGCCGGGTTCACGGAGCTCCCGACCGGGTCGCGAGCGCGCCGCTGGCGGCGCGCACGCGACCCATGGGCAGGCATTTAAAGGATCACGTACAGGTACGTGATTTTGCCTGCCCGTGCCGTTCTGCTGACGTATATATGCAGTGGGCGGTCGGGAAGCGGTTAACCCAAAACCAAAAATCGATTATATTGCAGCTTACTAATGATTAGATGTGATGACTGCATCAGGTTTCTTTTCTTTGACTTTTTACCCTCTGTTTTCACTTGGGGATCTGGCCAGTAACACAGCTCCAGCATTAGTGAAAGACAACTCTGGAGGCAGCTGGAACAGCAGACAGCAGCATTGTCAGTCTAAGGGGGGAAAAGGGGGGGGGGGTGTTAAATGTATCACCAGATTTGGTATACTAACAAATTGAAGCCAAACTCTAGCTCACACTCAGGGGCGGACTGACAACTCATGGGGCCCCCGGGCAATCTGAGATTATGGGGCCCCCAGGCAATCAGAGATTATGGGGCCACACAGTATACACACACACAGTATACAATCACACAGTATACACAGACATGTTTCTATTGGCTGAGAAGGTACTGGAGAGGTGGGGCAGCTATAATCTCTCTGGATTTTTAGACCAAAAGGATGTCGATAAGGGACATTTCAGAAACAGATGTAAAAAAAAAAAAACTGATTTTTACATACTGTCCCTGGTTTTACTGAGGCTGGCAACCCTGATGGGGCCCCCTAGTGGCCCGGGGCCCTCGGGAAGTGCCCGAGTGGCCGAATGGTCAGTCCGCCCCTGCTCACACTTTATTTTCTGTTACAGCAAACAGTCTTTTTTACTTTTGGGATGAAGGTTTTGCATGAATAAACAAAGGCTAATCATTGTAAGCACCCCTGCCAGTGTTAAATGGTTTGTCTAATCCATGTAAACTGTTATATTCTACTGGAGAGCTGGAGCTTGTGAAAATCAACAGACTTGCTGGCTGGATCACCAGATGAAAATAGAAAAAAAGCCTAAGAGGCGGTTCACACCACATGCAGTCCAGTGCATTTTGATGCATTTTGCATCAGAAACACATAGATAGTAGGTTATATGGTTCCCAATGAAATAGTTCACACCATTGCAGTCACAGTGCCATTCAGTTCCAGAAAAAAAGTAGAACATGCTGCATTTTTTTCTGCACTGAACAGTACAGGAACACAGTAAAACACATAAAACACACACTTTAATGTACCTAAACTCACCAAAAATTCATTTAGGGCCAGTTCTCACCATAGAAATGCAGTCCAGGTATGTTCCAGATGCTTTTCTGCATGCGCGTTTTTGGTGCATTTTTGATGCTTTCTGTTTTTTTCCCTCTTTATTTATTCACCTTAAATAAGGACATGTGTGTTTCAGTGCGTCTTTAGTGCATGTAGGTGCATTCTGGTGCATTTTTGATGCATTTTACTGTTTTCCAGTACAGTTCAGTGCAGAAAAAAATGTCTACTTTTTTTTCTGGAACTGGTACGCACTAGAACTGACCGCACTGGTGTGAACTATGCTATTAAAAAACATATAACCTACCATCCATGCGTTTTTGATGCAGTAAAAAACTTACTGGACTGCATGTAGTGTGAAGCGGCCCTTAAGGTAAAGTAAAAAAAGAAGGGAAAACATGCACTGGAAATCATCAAAAACTCAATAGAAACGCATTAAACGGTGTCAAAAACACTCATGCAGAAATGCATCCAGAGCGCATCTGCACTGCGTTTCTATGGTATGAACTGGCCCTAAAAAAGGAAACTAATACAGCAAAATATTCAAATAATAGGTAAGTTACAAATATAATAAATGTTGACTTTTGGGTTTAACACTGATTCAACTTTGTAGCTTCTTCATAACATTTATAATTAAATCCATGTATTGGCCAAAACATTTCCATGCTTATATAATCATTAACTCAGGGCTCGACAAACTCCAGGCGTCAGGTTGCATTTGCGACTAGAATTAGCGACCTGACACCTGGGGCGGCACAGCTGGGGTATCCTGTCTCCACGTGCACCCCCGCGCGCGATCGCGTCGGGTTGCGCTTTGCGGCCTTCTGCAGTCCTATGCTGAATTAGCGACCTGACACCTGGGGCGGCACAGCTGGGGTATCCTGTCTCCGCGTGCACCCCCGCGCGCGATCGCGTCGGGCTGCGCTTTGTGGCCTTCTGCAGTCCTATGCTGAATTAGCGACCTGGCGCCTGGGGCGGCACAGCTGGGGTATCCTGTCTCTGTGCGCACCCCCCCGCACGATCACGTCGGGCCGCGCTTTGCGGCCTTCTGCAGTCCTATGCTTCCTTCTGGAATCTGGTGCCAGCAATGCTAATGGAGTTTCTCCTGCCTGTTTTCACTGCCCGCCCATCTCCTTCCCAAAGTGGAGAAGAGAAGGAGGTGATTGCGGGTGTCATCTGGTGCCTTTTGCCTAATGGTGAGTGTGGGGTAGCTGGTTTAAATAGCTTCATATAGCCTTTTTTTTCGCAATAGCTTTTATTTTATTTATTTTTTAAGTAAAAAAGTATTATTTATTTTTTTAAAGTAAAAAACGTTTATTTATTTTTTTCTTAATTAAAATGAATTTATTATTTGTCATCTCCCTGCTTGGCCCCTTTCACATGGGCTGTCTGATCAGGTTCGTCTGTCAGTTTTTCAGGCGGACCTGATCGGACCCTTAGCGGGGATATGACGGTCTTGTGTCCCTGCAAGGCAGGAAATAAACACTTGGTGTCACATCAGAGTATATTCATTACCTACACAAGTTAAATGCCTATATATAATGTTTGGTTCTAGTCGTCTTTCTGTGTAAATTTAAGATTGGTTAATTTTTATATTGAAAATAAAGCTTTGTCGGTCGTAAAAATAAAAAACCTGGCTCCTAACTTTTTTAGCTGGCTCCTAGATTCCAAGCAAATTTGTCAAGCCCTGTATTAACTATATATAAAAATATATACCTATTGTAATTTGTGTGGGTGTAGCACAACACTTCATTCCATGTTATGAAAATGTTGTGTGCCTCATTGTCCGGCTAAAATACTAGGATTTATTTAGGATAAAACAAGTCCTAGCCTTTGTGGGAAGGTAATGAAGCTAAGATAGTCAGGATTACTTTATCAGTGTTGTCAATATTACTGCACCACTCCATATATTTTATCATTTGATCTTCATTCTGATTTGACCCCGATTTGCCATTTCAGCCCCAGAAGTTAACCCAAGCGATGTCCGTGGAGCAGGCACTCGGAAAGACAACATGGAGATAACATGGACAGTGAGTATACTTAGTGCAAGTTTTTAAACCATATACGTAGCTTTCAAGACCAAAAGTAATCAAATGTCATTAAGCCTTTGCTTGTGTGTTTAGCAAAGATTAACGCAAAGTGTACATATCTGCACGATAGCTAGATTTAGCTATAATAATATGTTGGCTGACAACTGGAGGCACGTTTTTTGGACAGTTCTACCCTGTCCTGTACTTTTCCCCAAGGTTTGGTCAGCTGAGGGCTGCTGCTGCAACTGATATTAGTAAACGTTCTGGATGGTCAGACTCCTGCTCCCTAACTGACTGCTCCTGAAATCCCAGAAGTCCTACATGGACTTCCCCTCTGGAAAGGTCTGTCACACTTGCCATCCTCTTTCACTGTATAACATTTTGAGGCGTTGACTTACAATGATAACAGGGTGCTCCAGGCTGGGGGTTCCCCGTTGACAACTGAAAGTAAAAAAAAAAACAATTGCTGGCAATAAAAAAATGGGGAAAGAAATGGTGTGGGTTCATGCCAAATCCCATCCCAAAGCCCTTCGGCCTTTTAAGGGAACCCCCAAAATTTTTAAAAAATGGTGTGGGCCCCTCCCCCACATCTATATCAGACCCTTATCTGAGCATGCAGCCTGGCAAATCAGGAAAGGGATCCCCTTCTGAACCATAGAAGGTCACATGCCCTCAACATGGGGGGTGCTTTTAAAGAAAGACATTAGACAGTTTTTGACAATTTGTTTGTGTAAAAAATACAAATAAAATAAAATCTCCCCCAGAGTAGATCCATCGTTAATTATGACGGCAATGACAAGAAAAAAAAGGTCAGTTCGTGCTGAAAGCTCCCGCTGTCTGCCAACTCCGCCACCTGATAGTTCTTTGAGGCCACCCAGTGTTGTCAATGGGTGATTCTGCCCCTTTGTGACATCATTGGCCAGGGGCAGTCGATGGTGTCACAAGGGGGCAGGGGCTTGCTCATGATTTGTATTATTTTTCTTAACCATTATTAGGGTAATTTCACATGGGCAGTCGGCTCGGCGCACTCCGATTTGCTCATCGAGAGATCACTCCGCTGATCCCCGCTGAGCAGGCTGATGCCAGGTCAGTCTCCGCTCACTGTGCAGAGCAGCGACGGACATAGTCCAGCTCTCCCCTATGGGGAAATCTGGTGAAAATGGACCGTCTGTCCATTTTTTACCTGATCTTATCTGATCCGATCCTCCAGATGGATGGAAAATAAGGTCTGGATTTGGTGGACTGAATCGGATCGGATAGTGGCGGGTGGCAGCGGACATGTCACCGCTGACATCCGCTGCTCCATAGGAGTGAATAGAAACTCTGTTAAGAGCCTTGTTGTCCTCACTTTCTGTCCTGCTGATATTTTATCAGAAAGCAACACAGACAGAAAAAGAAAATGATTTAGTACAGTAGGGATCCCCTAATATAACCCCTGTTAGATATTTATTTCTGTTTGGATCACTGTTGCAGATACTCTAAATCCCTAAACTGGAACAATAGTGTATTTCTTATCCTGCTCTTGCTATTCTGTGTTAATGCAATATTAAGGAATATTCTACAGCATTTCCATATAAGAAATAATGTGCCTATGAGCAAAGAACATTACGGTTTTGATACCCTTTAATGATAGGAGCGTAAGAGTCCAATTTAACGTAGGTAGTAAGACAAGCTCAATTGTTTTTACAAGGACACTGCATTTATATTTGTGTACTATTTTTCTTTACGACCAACAGCCACTGAACTCCACACAGGCATATGGGCCAAACTTGAGATACAATGTGAAATGGCGACAACGTCAGTCAGGAGAAGCCTGGAATAATGTGACTGTTTGGAATAACCGGCATGTTGTCTGGAACACCCCAGTGTACACACCTTATGAGATAAGAGTACAGGCAGAAAATGAGTATGGCAGAGCTCCAGATCCGAACACTGTCATTGGATACTCAGGAGAAGACTGTAAGTACTAGAAGACACAGTAACATCATAAGACATTTTTAATTACTCTGATATAGTGTACTCCTTATGTTGCTGTATAACTGCCTGCCAATCAGGAGGGCTATGTAGATTTCAAGAAGTCAAATTCAGTATGCTTTCGGGTACTTCTGCTTTGCTGTGCAAGGCAAATGAGTTGCGTTAATTTGACTTTCAGTTTCTGAGAGAGTTTATTGAAGCTGCTCTTAACCTTCATTGAGCTGCTTCTGCACTGCGTTAGGCCCCTATCACACATGCGGACCGCATGTCCCTTTTTCATCCATCCGTTTTTGAATGAAAAACTGACATACATGCACCCCTATGGGATAGCGGGTGTCAGCGGATGAGCATCCGCTGACACCCGCTATCGTCCGCCTCCGCTATTGTCCGATTCTGCAGACGGAGGAAAACCGTTCCCGTGTGAAAGGGGCCTTAAGCTGTTTTGTGTTTTCTATTCACATTGACTTCTGTGGGGAAGGAGATCAGCTCAGACACCAAAAAAGTCCATATACAGTGGTGTGAAAAAGTGTTTGCCCCCTTCCTCATTTCCTGTTCCTTTGCATGTTTGTCACACTTAAGTGTTTCGGAACATCAAACCAATTTAAACAATAGTCAAGGACAACACAAGTAAACACAAAATGCAGTTTGTAAATGAAGGTGTTTATTATTAAAGGTGAAAAAAAATCCAAACCATCATGGCCCTGTGTGAAAAAGTGATTGCCCCCTAAACCTAATAACTGGTTGGGCCACCCTTAGCAGCAACAACTGCAACCAAGCGTTTGCGATAACGTGCAATGAGGCTTTTACAGCGTCCTGGAGGAATTTTGGCGCACTCATCTTTGCAGAATTGTCCTAATTCAGTTACATTAGAGGGTTTTCGAGCATGAACGGCCTTTTTAAGGTCATACCACAACATCTCAATAGGATTCAGGTCAGGACTTTGGCTAGGCCACTCCAAAGTCTTCATTTTGTTTTTCTTCAGCCATTCGGTGGTGGACTTGCTGGTGTGTTTAGGATCATTGTCCTGCTGCAGAACCCAAGTTCGTTTCAGCTTGAGTACACGAACAGATGGTCGGACATTCTCCTTCAGGATCTCTTGGTAGACAGCAGAATTCATAGTTCCTTTTATCACGGCAAGTCTTCCAGGTCCTGAAGCAGCAAAACAGCCCCAGACCATCACACTACCACCACCATATTTTACTGTTGGTATAATGTTCTTTTTCTGAAATGCAGTGTTCCTTCTACGCCAGATATACTTGGACACACACCTTCCAAAGAGTTCCACTTTTGTCTCATCGGTCCACAGAATGTTGTCCCAAAAGTCTTGGGGATCATCAAGATGTGTTGTGGAGAAATTGAGACGAGCTTTGATGTTCTTTTTGCTCAGCAGTGGTTTTCTCCTTGGAACTCTGCCATGCAGGCCATTTTTGCCCAGTCTTTTCCTGATGGTGGAGGCATGAACGCTGACCTTAACTGAGGCAAGTGAGGCCTGCAGTTCCTTGGACGTTGTTGTGGGGTCTTTTGTGACCTCTTGGATGAGTCGTCGCTGCGCTCTTGGGGTAATTTTGGGCGGCCGGCCACTCCTGGGAAGGTTCACCACTGTTCCATGTCTTCGCCATTTGTAGATAATGGCTCTCACTGTGGTTCGCTGGATTCCCAAAGCTTTGGAAATGGCTTTATAACCCTTTCCAGACTGATAGATCTCAATTACTTTCTTTCTCAATTGTTCCTGAATTTCTTTGGGTCTCGGCATGATGTGTAGCTTTTAAGGATCTTCTGGTGGACCTTACTGTGTCAAGCAGCTCCTATTTAAGTGATGCCTTGATTGTGAACAGGTGTGGCAATAATCAGGCCTGGGTGTGGCTAGAGAAATTGAACTCAGGTGTGGACAACCACAGTTATAGTATGTTTTAACAAGGGGGGCAATCACTTTTTCACACAGGGCCATGATGGTTTGGATTTTTTTTCACCTTTAATAATAAACACCTTCATTTACAAATTGCATTTTGTGTTTACTTGTGTTGTCCTTGACTATTGTTTAAATTGGTTTGATGTTCCGAAACACTTAAGTGTGACAAACATGCAAAGGAACAGGAAATGAGGAAGGGGGCAAACACTTTTTCACACCACTGTACCTTACCCCTTATAGAGTTTTTAATTAATGGTACAGCTTGGAGATAAAAGTATGAATATTTACGTTAAAGCTGAACCCTAGTCAGATATAAAGAACCCCAATTAATACAGTCATTAACAGATAATTAAATGTATTTTAAATGAACTAGTGCTTTGTTTTATAAATGAACCTCCTGTAATTACTTAATCGGAATACTGCTGATGTTTCATTGACAATTCAGAAAGATAAGGGTATGTTTTGGCCAAGTCTTCTTGACCAAACTGCTGCAGTGGTGATTTCGATTTTGCTGTGCTTCCTGTAAGAAAAGTATCATAGGACAGGTGGCACAGAATCTGTATTCAGTTTTGTGTTAAGAGGCTTGCCTGTAGTTTAGCTTTGTTGTCAAGCTCTTTTCCACCATCACTTCTATTTGACTGGTTAGCTGTTAAAGCAAATCTGTTACGTGCAAGAACAGAACATGATGTTATACAGGAGATTGTAAAAATAACTTTCATATAACTTTAAAATCTATGCTCCGATTATGAAGTGCATAAAATAGCAGTTACAGCTTCTTTTTGGTTATCCTCAACACTGCTCTATCTGGATTATTTTTAAGCACATTGTGTTATTGTCTTTATGATTGGTTTTATTTGTGAGCTTCCTCCAAAAGCATTAGCTGCACCTAAAGCGAAGCTCCACCCAAAAGGGGAAGCTCCGCTTTTCTGCCTCCCCCCTACGGTGCCATATTTGGTACCTTGTGGGGGGGGGGGGGCGGGTACCTGGTTTTGACAGGTACCTGCTCGCACTTCCTGCTGAGTTTGCCGTGGTGAACTCAGACAGAAGTTCGGCCCTCACCTTAGCTGGCCAATTGGGAAAGCGCAGCGCAATTTGAGCATGCGTGATAGGAAGCCGGCTGTGAAGCCACAAGGCTTCACTGCCAGTTTCCCTTACCCAAGATGGCGGTGCCAGGACCCAAGAGCCTATTCAAGAATCGGCTTGGGTGAGGACACTGCGGGATCCCTGGACAAGTAAGTGCCCTAATAGTAAAAGTCATCAGATACAGTATTTGTAGCTGCTGACTTTACATTTTTTGGTTTGAGGGGGCTGGAGTTCCTCTAAAGTGTTACTAAAGACAACACCTGATTTAGTTTTGGATAGATTGGAGAGGGATTACAACACCTGTCAGCTTTTATCACTGTCTGTGCCCCCATTTTTTCCTGTTTACTGTTTTTATTGGAGGTAAAAATAAAATAAAATATTTTGGACACCAAAACAGTAATAGAGGCAAAGTCTTCTGGTAACACCCTAGGATTCCTTCCCTTTGGAGGATTTGTTCTCACTTCCTGTTTTGGCTATGGGACAGGAAGTGGAGGGAAATCTCCCCAATAGGGCCCAGATGGCAACCCAAAACTAACAGGGGTTATAACCCTCCCTTACTCTATTCAAAATGAAAAAAAAAGTTCTTCCTTTTGTTAAACTTTAAAGTGGTTGTAAACCTAGTTTCACCACTTTTACCTACAGGTAAGCCTATAATAAGGCTTACCTGTAGGTACTGGAAATATCTCCTAAACCTGAGATACTTACCATATACGTCATTGGTGCATGCGCACTGAAGAAAGGGCACATTTCTAAGGGGCTCGTGCCGTGACTGGCTTCCGCACGCATGCACAGGAGTGACGTCACGCGACGCCGGACAGTCACAGAGCTGGAATCCACAGCTCTGTGACTGAGATGCATACTAGCCCATTATGCTTTTGCTTTTCAGGAGAAAAAAGAGGAAGTAAAACCCATCAAGTGTCTTTAAAAAAATAAAAATAAGGGGGGTTTTACAGTTAGTATTGGGGGGTTCCAATAGTAACAGTGGTGGAAAATGCCTAGACAATGGTTTTTGGCATGCCCATTTGTAGTCTCCACTTAGGGATATGTGTGCAGGTGCACAATTGTGAGACTGCTGTCACCTTAGGGTTAATTTTTCCTAAAGCTGCAGAGTCAAAATTTGGTGCAGCTCTGCATAGAAACCAATCAGCTTCCAGTTTTTTTATTTTTTTATTTCTCAAAGCTTAATTGAGCAAGCTGAAGTTTGAAGCTGATTGGCTACCATGCACTAGATTTTGCACTCTCCAGTTTTAGTAAATCAAGCCCCTTGTAACAGTAAGTACCTAAAACAGCACCTTCAAGACAGGATCATCAGGTAATAGTTTTATTAAAAAGTGGAAGACATAAAACATTCTAAAACAACTTTTGAAATTATATAAACACATTTGGGTATTTTGTTTAGTTTGAATTTAAATGTAAGGTCTATGTTTAAGGGATACAATGAGGTTAGGAATCGGTATGTGTTAATTACCTTTTTTACGTGTGATAAATTAACTTCCCAGTGGCAATAAATGTAAAATATATGTGGCAAAGGGTATTTGTGCCTAAGTTTGCACTGAATTCTTCGGCTCCAAAATCACCCAAATCCATTTTGAGAAGTCAAAAAGTATAGGAAAAAAACTGTATGAAGACAGATATTTAACACAACCAGACTAGAGCTGAAGGTTAATTAAGGGCTTTAATAAAGGTGACTGTGAAATGCCTGTTAAATATTTGCTGAATGTAAGAAATGTCATTGTAGTTTCAGTGCATTTAGAGACCATTCACGCTTTTGCAGTACATGTATTACGCTCATTGGTGCAGTGTGGTGTCATTCATTCTTATCACCCACACACACCTTGCTGACAGATTAGCATGCATGGTAGTGTAGTGCACACCTTTTTGTGTGCGTTGGTGCATTAGAAAGGCCATTCAAATAAATGCAATGCACATTAATGTACCATAACAAGCATTAATGCAAGTGTGCTAACACCACACAATAGTGTGAATGGGCCCTAAATGGAGTAACGGAGATTGAAATTTCCTGCCACCAAAACTTTATAGAATTACATCTTAAAGTGGTTGTAACCCTAAAAAAACAAAAAAAAAAAAACATATCCTGATCCTTTACAGCATAATACACAGCATAGTGCATGTGCTGTGTCATTTGTCCCTCTCTATGTTCTAAAAAAAAAACTGGTTGATCCTGACAGTTCCTATGTCCCTCTGTCTATTCTGACCACAGTAATGCTGATCCCTGATTACCGTGGTCAGGCTACGTGCCTTCGTCCCGCTGCTCTCCTCTCTCCCCTGCTTGTCAGCTCAGGAGTATGTGTTAGCCATCTCCTCCCCACCCCTCTGGCTGCTATAGCTATTTAAAATTACTAGTAAAAACTCATGTAATTCTCTTTCTTACATGGAGATCTAATGTGCAGTATCTGTGTTTTTTAAAAATGATTCTGCAAAATATCTTATTTACAGCGCCGCAGGGCACTCACGTGACCTCCTGCCGCTCTCCTCCTCTCTGCTAGCTGATGTGGGGAAACACAACTCCTCCCACTGTAGTGCTGGGATCAAGGAGGGAGAGTGGCAGGAGGTCACGTGAGCACCCCGTGGCGCTGTAAATAAGGTATTTTGCAGAATCATTTTAAAAAAACACAGATACTACACATTGGATCTCCATGTAAGAAAGGGAATTACATGTTTTTTCATAAGTGACGTAACAATCACTTTGAATGTATTTTTTTAATACCAATCTTTATAAATAAAATTATTAATAAGTAATGAAGAGTGCTAAAGGATGCATTAAAAATAATCAGAACATAAATAGCCAACACCCCATTTCAATTTACAGTGAATTAAGCTGAAGAGAAGAAAGTTTGAGAGGACACTAAGTGATCCTGTTACATCAGGTTTTGTCTGTAAGCATTAAATTGTTAATATCTGTTTATAGATAATACTCCATATCTTGGTATAGCATCGTACATTTTAATAAAAAGGTAGTTGCATTTGAAAAACATATTTCAATAAAAACAAAACATTTTTGTTTAATACCAGTCTAATTAAGAAGTAAATATAGAATAGCAGGAAGGAACAGTACAGCAAACAGTTGAGGACAATTTTTTATAGGACTGGAGCTATTTTATAGTTAGCTTTGTTTAAAGCTTTTCTTTGCCCTCAGATCCTAAGGCTGCACCCTCTGACATTAAATTAAGGGTCATGAACAGCACTGCCATCTCCCTTCAGTGGAGTCGTGTGACCCCTGCTTCTATCCAAGGAAGCCTTGTGGAATACAGAGTGAGCAGAACCTCCTTGTGCTACTTATAACACTCCACTGATATCTAAATAACGAATATGGAAAAAAACAACCTTATTAATTTTAAACAGTGTGATCCAATTACCAGCTAACCAATGTTGAACTGATAAATAATCTATAAGACAATACTGTATTTGCTCTTTTACCATGTGAGCCATGTCTAACCACTGTGCAGTACCAAGGATGTGACTGCTGTTTATTCAAAATCCAGAATGGTGCTAACCAGTGAACCCTTGACTGTCCTAACTCCCTGAGAACCCAATCAACTTCCCACTAATATTAAAATGTTAGCTCTTAAATAATTGAGTTGTGTATCTTGAAGGCCTATTACTGGAGGGAGAGTAGTTTGCTGAGGGGACACTGGGTCTCTCGAAAGAAGTTACAGCAGAGTTTTATCGGAGATCGCGTGCGGGGGATTGTGTCATTCCTGATACCTTACAGCAACTACAAATTATACATGGTAGCAGTGAATGGGCGAGGGGATGGCCCGAAGAGTGATATTAAGGAGTTTACTACACCAGAGGGCGGTAAGTTTTTCCATATAATATGCAGAATTACATTTTGTTAAGAGTACACATGGGAACCTTTATTTGTTATCTAATGCTGATAAATGTAAAAGCTTCTTTTCTTTTTACAGAAATGTGCAAAAGGTTATTTATGGTTATATTTAAAAAAAAATATTGCATTCCAAAACTTAAGCGAAATATATATATATACAGTTGTGCTCATAAGTTTACATACCCTGGCAGAATTTATGTTTTATTGGCCATTTTTCTGAGAATATGAATGATAACATGAAAACTTTTCTTTCACTCATGGTTAGCATTTGGCTGAAGCCATTTATTATTAATCCACTGTGTTTACTCTTTTTAAATCATAATGGAAACAGAAACTATCCAAATGACCCTGATCAAATGTTTACATACCCCAGTTCTTAATACTGTATCGGGTATTGCCACCTTTAACATCAATGACAGCTTGAAGTCTTTTGTAGTATTTGTGGATGAGGCTCTTTATCTTCTCAGATGGTAAAGCTGCCCATTCCTCTTGGCAAAAAGCCTCCAGTTCCTGTAAATTCTTGGGCTGTCTTGCAGTGGCGGCTGCTGCTCAAATTTTATTTTTTTGGCGCAAACAAACTGAAAAATTCTGAAAAATACTTTAAAAAGAACATCAAATGCAGCCTCACTGTGCCCATCAAATGCAGCCTCACTGTGCCCATCATATGCAGCACTGTGCCCATCATATGCAGCCACTTTGCCATCAGATGCAGCCACTGTGCCCACCAAATACAGTCACTGTGCCCATCATATGCAGCCACTGTGCCCACCAAATACAATCACTGTGCCCATCATATGCAACGACTGTGCCCACCAACCCCCACACTAGCGGGGCTTGCGGCTCTGGCAGCACCCCCAACCCACTGTGCGTGGCTCTGACAGACCTCCTGGCACTTACTGCCAGGCAGCAGCTCCTCTCCAAGTACATCAGAGCGGCGGCGACCTCCGCTCCAGCGTGTGTCTCCACCGCTCCTCTTCCTAAGCCCCAGGCATCCAATTAGGGTGGCCTGGCGCTTTGGCCAATCTGGAAATAGGTCTGACGCCATGCCTCCTGATTGGCAGGGATGAAGGTTGGTGTGAAAATAGCGAAAATGGATTCACTATCGTTACACAATTGGGTGGGATCAGGGCGCACTCTCTGCACCCCGAGCCCACCCTATTTTTTAAGCCTATTAGAGCCTCTGGCAGGTGCTTCAAAAAGTACCACCCCTCCCGCCCCCGCAATAGGAATCCATGTGCCCGGCGTCCTGAAAGGGGCCGGGCGCATTGATGGGGGGGTGGCGCCCGTGTGCCCACAATGCACGGGGCGACACTGCTGTCTTGCATGAACTGCACGTTTCAGATCTCCCCAGAGGGGCTCAATGATATTGAGGTCAGAAGACTGAGATGGCCACTCCAGAACCTTCACTTTATTCTGCTGTAGCCAATGACAGGTCGACTTGGCCTTGTGTTTTGGATCATTGTCATGAAAGACAGATTGCAAAAGATAGTAGGACAAACCCCAAAAAATTCTTCAAATATATTAATAGTAAAAAGGTCAAGTCTGAGCATGTAGGCCCTTTACAAAATAATCTAGAGTGGGTGACTGGGGACAAAGAGAAGGTTAATTTATTAAATACTTTCTTCAGCTCTGTGTATACAAAGGAGCATGGAGGAGCTCATGTCCATAATGGGGGTGGTAGTGACACAGCCCCAAATCCACAATGGCTCAAAAGTGATATGGTCCAGAAATATTTAGACAGAATAAAGGTGGATAAAGCACCTGGACCTGATGGCATCCACCCACGGATCCTAAAAGAATTGAGCTCTGTAATTTCAAAGCCATTGTATCTAATTTTTAGGGACTCATTAATGACAGGAATAGTACAACTGGATTGGTGCAGGGCGAACATGGTGCCTATATTTAAAACGGGAACAAAGTCTTTACCAAGTAACTATAGACCTGTTAGTTTAACTTCTATAGTTGGGAAGATACTGGAGAGATTAATAAAAGACCACATAGACGAGTTCTTGCAGGAAAAAAAATATTTTAAGCAACAGACAGCATGGATTCATGAAAGACAGAAGTTGTCAGACAAACCTCATTTCTTTTTATGAGGTGGTAAGTAAAACCTTGGACAGAGGGGTGGCGGGGGACGTGGTATACTTGGATTTTGCGAAAGCGTTCGATACAGTTCCCCACACACGGCTCATGTGTAAGGTAAGGTCTACAGGCTTGGAAATATCGGTTTGTAAATGGATAGAAAACTGGCTAAAAGACAGAATTCAGAGAGTAGTGGTTAATGATTCTTAAGCCCCATACACACGGTCGGACAATCCGAGGACCAGGTCCGTCGGATCATGTCCGTCGTACTTTGTCCGATGTTGGTGTTGCGTACACACGGTCGGACAAAGTTGTCGAAAAATCCGATCATTCTGAACGTGGTGATGTTTGTTGCCTACGACGGGACTACGTAGAGGCTAGTAGCCAATAGCTTTGGTCTTGTAATGTGATCTGAGCATGCGTGGCACTTTGTCCGTCAGGAATTCGATACACACGATCGGACTTGGTGTGATCGGACCGTGTTGACGGCAAATCTTTCCAGCAGGAGATAAGACTTTGTCCGTCGGACAAACCGACGAACACTGTCCGATGGTGCATACACACGGTCTGATTTTTCGACAACATTGTCCGATCGGACAGAATCCATGAAAAAGTCCGACCGTGTGTATGGGGCTTCACTCTGAATGGTCTAAGGTTATCAGTGGTGTACCCCAAGGTTCAGTGCTGGGACCCTTACTTTTTAATAACTTTATAAATGATATTGGGTCTGGGATCAAAAGTAACATTTCTGTCTTTGCAGATGACACCAAGCTATGCAGTGGAATAACGTCCTTACAGGAGGTCTCCAATTTACAAGCCGACCTCAATGCTCTGTCTAATTGGGCGACTATGTGGCAGATGAGGTTTAATGTTGATAAATGTAAAGTTATGCACTTGGGGGCTAAGAATATGCATGCATCATACATGCAAGGGGGAGTACAACTGGGGGGATCCGTAGTGGAGAAGGATCTGGGGGTTTTGGTAGATCATAAGCTCAATAATAGCATGCAATGCCAAGCTGCGGTTTCCAAAGCGAGCAAAGTCCTTTCCTGTATTAAGAGAGGTATGGACTCCAGAGAGAGAGATATCATTTTGCCCCTGTTCAAATCATTAGTAAGACCTCATCTGGAATATGCAGTTCAGTTTTGGGCACCAGTTCTCAAAAAGGATATTGGGGAACTGGAGAAAGTGCAGAGAAGGGCAACCAAACTGATAAGAGGCATGGAAGAGCTCAGCTATGAGGAAAAATTAGAGGAACTGAATTTATTCACCCTTAATAAGAGGAGATTAAGGGGGGATATGATTAACATGTATAAATATATAAGGGGTCCATATAGTAAACTTGGTGTTGAGTTATTCACTTTACAGTCAACAAAAAGGACAAGGGGGCACTCTTTAAGTCTAGAGGAAAAGAGATTTCATCTCCAAATACGGAAAGGTTTCTTCACAGTAAGAGCTGTGAAAATGTGGAATAGACTCCCTGCAGAGGTGGTTCTGGCCAGCTCAGTAGATTGCTTTAAGAAAGGCCTGGATACTTTCCTAAATGTACATAATTTAACTGGGTACTAACATTTATAGGTAAAGGTGATCCGGGGAAAATCCGATTGCCTCTCGGGGGATCAGGAAGGAATTTTTTCCCCTGCTTTAGCAAATTGGAGCATGCTCTACTGGGTTTTTTTTTTGCCTTCCTCTGGATCAACTGTGGGTATAGAATGGGGTATATGGGATTAATGATATATATATTTTTTTTTTTATTTGTGGTTGAACTGGATGGACTTGTGTCTTTTTTCAACCTAACTAACTATGTAACTATGTTGGAATGTCCAAGTACGTCCCTTGCGCATCTTCCTGGCTGATGAATGCAAATGTTCCTCCAGTATTTTTTGATAACATACTACATTCATCTTGCCAACAATTTTGAACAATTTTGTGCATCTTGAAAAGTTATTTGTGGGTTTTTCTTTGCATCCCGAACAATTTTCCTGGCAGTTGTGGCTGAAATTTTAGTAGTGGTCTACCTGAACATGGTTTGGTTTCAACAGAACCCCTCATTTTCCACTTCTTGATTAGAGTTTGAACACTGCTGATTGGCATTCTCAATTCCTTGGATATCTTTTTATAACGCTTTCCTGTTTTATACTATTCAACTACCTTTTCCCGCAGATCCTTTGAAAAATTTTATTTTGCTTTCCCCATGACTCCAGAAACATCAGTGTAGCACTGGATGAAAGATGCAAGGGGCTGTCAGGAGTCCAGAAACGCATTGACCTTTTATACACACACACTAATTACAAGCAAACAGATCACAGGTGAGGATGGTTACCTTTAATAGCCATTCAAACCTCTTTGTGTCAACTTGTATGCATGTTATCAGGCAAAAATCACCAGGGTATGTAAACTTTTTATCAGGGTAATTTGGGTAGTTTCTGTTGCCATTATGATTTAAACACAGTTGATTGATAACTAATGGCTTCAACCAAACACTAACCACGAGTGAAAGAAATGTTTTTGTGTTATCATTCATATTCTCTGAAAAATGGCCAAGAAATCATAAATTCTGCCAGGGCACAGGGTATGTAAACTTATGAGCACAACTATATATCTATCTATCTATCTATCTATATATATATATATATATATATATATATATATATATATATATATATATATATATATATATATCTATATATCTATATATATATCTATCTATCTATATAGATACAGTGCCTTGCAAAAATATTCACCCCTTTGGCTTTTTACCAATTTTGTTACATTACAGCCTTTAGTTTGTATGTTTTTTTAATCTGAATTATATGTGATGGATCAGAACACAATAAGTCTAAGTTGGTGAAGCAAAATTAGAAAAATAAATACATAAAACAATAAAACAACAAGAAATAGAAAACTGATAATTGGCATGTGTGTATGTATTCACCCCCTTTGTTATGAAGCCCATAAAAAGCTCTGGTGCAACCAATTACCTTCAGAAGTCACATAATTAGTGAAATGATGTCCACCTGTGTGCAGAATAAGTGTCACATGATCTGTCATTACATATACACACCTTTTTCAAAGGCCCCAGAGGCTGCAACACCTAAGCAAGAGGCACCACTAACCAAACACTGCCATGAAGACCAAGGAACTCTCCAAACAAGTAAGGGACAATGTTGAGAAGTACAAGTCAGGTTATAAAAAAATATCCAAATCTTTGATGATCCCTAGGAGCACCATCAAATCTATAACCAAATGGAAAGTACATGGCACAACAGCAAACCTGCCAATAGATGGCCACACACCAAAACTCATGGACCGGGCAAGGAGGGCATTAATCAGAGAGGCAGCACAGAGACCTAAGGTAACCCTGGAGGAGATGCAGAGTTCCACAGCATTAATTTCAGCAAAAAACAAAATGGCACGTTTTGAGTTTGCAGAAAGGCATGTGGGAGACTCCCAAAATGTATAGAGGAAGGTGCTCTGGTCTGATGAGACAAACATTTTACTTTTTGGCCATCAAAGAAAACACTATGTATGGCGCAAACCCAACATATCACATCACCCAAAGATCACCATTCTCACAGTGAAACATGGTGTTTTTCAGAAGTCGGGACTGGGAAACTGGTCGGGGTTGAGGGAAAGATGGATGATGCTACATACAGGGATATTCTTGAGCAAAACATGTACCACTCTGTGTGTGATTTGAGGCTAGGATGGAGGTTCACCTTCCAGCAGGACAATGACCCCAAACACACTGCTAAAGCAACACTTAAGTGGTTTAAGGGGAAACATGTAAATGTGTTGGAATGGCCTAGTCAAACCCAGACTTCAATCCAATATAGAATCTGTGGTCAGACTTAAAGATTGCTGTTCATAAGTGAAAACCATTCAACTTGAAGGAGCTGGAGCAGTTTTGCAAGGAGGAATGGGCAAAAATCCCAGTGGTAAGATGTGGCAAGCTCATAGAGACTTATCCAAAGCGACTTGGAGCTTTACAAAGTATTGAATTTAGGGGGGTGAATAGTTATGCACATTGACTTTTTTCTGTTATGTTGTCCTATTTGTTGTTTGCTTCACAATAAAAAAAAAAACATCTTCAAAGTTGTGGGCATGTTCTGTAAATTTAATTATGCAAATCCTCAAACAATCCATGTTAATTCCAGGTTGTGAGGCAACAATACACGAAAAATGCCATGGGGGATGAATACTTTTGCAAGGCACTGTGTATATATATATATATATATATATATATATATATATATATATATATATATATATATATATTATATATTTCTACATGCAATCTAGCAATCTAACAAAACTTTCCTTTTTTACAGCACCTAGTCAACCTAAGAACTTTAGATTCAGTGAGCCAAATCGTGAATTCATTATTTTGGAATGGAGTCCTCCAGAGCACCCAAATGGAAATCTAACTGGATATAATGTACGCTACCAAGCATGTGAGTATTATTAAAGAAGGCTAACACAGCTCCACCTGTTTTGCACCTGTGAAGAAGCTTTTTTAGAGGCAAAGTGGCTGATTTACTAAAGAAATAGAGCATGTTCACTTTGCAAAGTGTAATTTTCACTTTGCAAGGGAATTTTCCCTTACTTAAAACTGTGCAGAACTGTGCAAGCAAAAAACTGAAAATTGTATACTTACTTTCCGTAATTTTCATTTCCTGTTGCATCACATGGCAGCATACACATATGGGGTTGTGGCTCCGCCCCCACAACCTGATAGGACCGCGTAGCTATTAAACCTTGAGAGGGCCCCCGCCCCCACATTCTCAGTATCCAGATACCTCACCTCAGCGGGTGGGTATTTGTATGCTGCCATGTGATGCAACAGGAAAGGAAAATTACGGAAGTTAAGTATACAATTTTCCGTTTTCCTGTCGCATCATGGCAGCATACACATATGGGGAATAACTCGCAAACTGGGTGGGGCTGAGCAAAACAAGGTTTATTTACAAGGAATTGAGGAATTGGACTGTATGATTGCCCTTCCAAATTCTGCCGTGGACAGCCTGGCGGCGTCCACCTTGTAGTGTGACATAAAGGTGCTTTTCGAAGACCAAGTGGCTGCTTTACAGATAGTTTCCGATGAGACCCTGCAGAAAGCCGCCCACGAGGTCGCCACTGCCCTCGTGGAATGTGCCCTGAAGACCTCCGAAACGGGAAGGCCTTGAAGAGTAGGCTCTTTTAGTTGTCTTAATCTAGGAGGTGACTGAGCATTTGATGCTGACTGACCCTGCCTTAGGCCACGCTGGAACCGAGACCATATTTCAGCTTTCCTAAGTGAGAAGGTAGCTGCCAAACAGGCCACCAACCTTAGCTCAACATCCAGGGGATGTGGTTCTCTCACTCGACCAATAAAAGACAGCAAATTTACTTCCTGGTTAAATTGGAAGGAGAAAGACACCCCATGGATAAAAGCAGTCTGGATTTTTAGGACCATTCTGTTCTGTCCAGGTATAATGTTAAGTGAGGCTCCTTGAGTACAAGGCCTGCAGTTCTGACATCCTTCACAGAGGTTGTAGCAACCAGAAATATGGTATTTAGGGTTGCAGAGTGTAGTCAATTCTGTAGGATAGAAATGAGGCCTTAATGGAAATGGGGACCATAAGCAAGTTCCACCTAGGGAACAAATGGTTTCCTGTGAGGCCTATAACTTCATGCAAGCCTTTTAAGAATTGCATCATTAAAGGGTAAGGACTCCTTAGACCTCTGCAAGTGCAGACAAAGCTGAACTTTGAGCTTTTAAACATATTTGAACCTATGCCCCTGATTAGCCCCAGTTGTAAGAACTGTGGAACCTTGGCTGGTTTAGGTGATGAAGGACTCCACGCTTCGCTGTGTGAGATCTGTATAATTTTCCCATAGTCTTAGGTAAATCTTATTCATGAAGATCTCTGGATTGACAAGGTAGGCACTACCTTCACTATGCATAATTGACCTGGTAGCCACTGCCTCTCAACTTCCATGCCATCAAAAGTAGTCTCTTGGAGCTGGATGGAAAAAAACTCTCCATGAGAGAGCGAATCCGTCATTACTGGAAGCAGTGGTGATTCAATGATTAAGGGCAGGAGAGAGAGACACTAGAGCCTCCCAAGCCAAAAATTGTATATTTGCAATTATTGATACAGGAAGCTCCGCTGACAGCCTAAGGATTCTACCCTTCCACTGTTGTCTAGGCATAATACAAATCTTGCTGCTCTTGCTAAAAAAGGAGTGAATGACAGAAGTGCTTTGAACACTACTCGGTTGAAGAAAATGCAATACTATTCCTCATAAGCTTAACATCCCATAACCTTTCTAGGTGGGGTCTGATGTCATAATGTTCCGTCTGAAAACAATTGGTCAGTTACAAAAAACCAAGGATACTCCGGCATTGTTCTGCTGGAAGAGACTTCACTCCCAATGCACCTTTGGCTTTCTCTGTCAGAGGATGGAAATTACCTTGTTTCAGTTCTACTGAATTTTTCCTGTTGCTATTGCAGACAGTAAGACCTTTGTGAATGCCCTGGGGGAGATGTACAGACCGAAGGGGAGGAACTCACTGGTAAAGGAATTGAGGATGAATTGGGACAAGTAGGTGTCTGATAAACCTACAGGAGAATCCTGCCTCCCAGATTTATGAATAATATAATTGATTGGAGGTTTCCCATCTTGCACAACTCTAACTTCCTGTGCTGCTTGTAAAAAAAATTATTTTTTATTTTTCTAGGAACAGAGGGGAACCAAATCCTCATCTCCTCTGGTTATCCAGAACCTTAACGGTTGCTTGTTTTTTTATATTTTCGATCCAGCTACAAACTGGAACAGAATTTTTTACTTTTCCATCAACTCTGGTAGCCTGGCTGACTGGAAGAGATTGAAAGGTGGACTTCCCACCTGTCAATGTTATATGGTCGTTATGCTCATTGAATTATCCCCCTGCATGGGTGAGTTTCATGTTATACTTTTTTGATAAAAAATTATTGTAACTAGAAAGGCAGACCTCCCCTGAACTTCCACCAATGTCAAGCCAATATAGCTGATATGGCCCACTGATCCTGAAGGTTTTCCCTCCAGGTGTGTGCATAAAGCTTTGCACAGGCACCCCCTGGATTAGTGCACCCTTAGAAGGGACTTCCGCTGTACTCCTAGGACAGGAGCCTTAGATCTTTTAAGGCTTCAATAATGAAGATTGGGTACTTCTCCAGTTAGTTTACTAATCTTTCCCCCCCCCCCCCCCCCCGTAGGATTGTGCCTCCTGGTGTCTACTTGGGAGTCGCCACCTTTATTCTGGACCTTTGAGTTTTCTGTTTTTTTGTCAGATGATATTCGCCCTGACCCTCTAATGGTCACCCTTGAGATGGCTGTATCCTGTCTACTCCCGAATAGATTGGATCTGTGTTCTGGTGTCTTACACCATTTTTTTTTTTTTTTGCGGGATCGACCGACCATGGCTTCAGCCATAATGCACTCCTTGCCATGACCGCGGGAAACACCGCTCTTGAAAAACGTCAATTGACGTCTGAAACATTCACCACAGAGTATGCCGCCAATTCCAGCTCCTACAAAGCTGTTACCGCCTTGTCTCTTTACTTTTTCCAGACGGGCTTATTTAAAGGGTTACTCCAATTTTTTAATCTGCAGGGCTGCAATTTTCCTGTTTGTATGACTGGTTTCACTGATTTTCCCAGAAGTCTGCGTCAAGATAAGTCAGATTTTTTGGCATCCACTGCAATAAAAAAAATTTCCTTTTCATAAGATATTCCCAATAGGGATGCAGACCCTGCCACTTTCCCAGCTGGTTGACAATTCTGAAACCACTCCCATTAGACTCATTCAGCACATGGGTTGGTTATTGCTGATGTGCCAGTACCTGCAGATGCTACAGTATGTAGGAGCACTTCAGATCTAGATCTAATTTTCAGACTAGAGCCTCCTTGAATGTGACATGTCTTGCCAGCTACATTCATGATGCATCCATCATTGGAGTAGACTGCAGCAGGTTGACCTCTAGCTTTTTCAGGGTATACAGTGGATAGCCTGTTTAGGAGGGCATTTTTTCTCTTACCCTTTTCAATTATTCCTGGAATAACTATTCCAGTTGTTAAGTGAAGGAAATTAGTACTTTTTAACCTTGTGGAGAGTTTCCTCCACTTCAACCCAGGCAATTGTGTCCTTAGCTGCCCCTGCAAAAAAAGTCTCTATTGGGCAATCTTCAAAGCTTGTGCAAGCTTTCGTATTTGGACACCACCTACTGGTTCTGGTTGGAAGCGCTATGCAATTTATGCACTGTAGCTTATTAAGCAATGACTTTCCACCACAAATGCAGCAACCATTAGGGTAGGCTGGTAATTTGTGGTGTTTGTAAACGGGAAGCAAACAAAGTGAGAGGTGAGATGATGACATTGATCAATCTTGCCTATATGTCTGCCCTTTATAAAACGGTGACTGTTCTGGCTTTAGCAGGCTCTCTTCATCTTGAGGTCCTTGCAGGGCTGTATAGTGCTTGTTCATTTGACACACTAGCTTGGTGGGCAATGACTTTCCACAACAAATGCAGCGATTATTAGGGCTGGTAGTCCTGGTTGGAAGCGCTATGCAATTTATGCACTGTAGCTTGTCAAGCAATGACTTTTCACCACGAATGCAGAGACCATTAGGTCTGGTAATCTGTGGTGTTTGTAAACGGGGAGCAAACAAAATGAGAGGTGAGATGATGACATTGATCAATCTTGCCTGTATGTCTGCGCTTTGAACGGTGACTGTTCTGGCTTTAGCAGGCTCTTCATCTTGAGGTCCTTGCACAGCTGTATAGTGCTTGTTAATTTGACACACTAGCTTGGCAGGCAATGACTTTCCACAAATGCAGCGACTATTAGTGCTTGTAATTTGTGATGTTTGTAAACGGGGAGCGATGATAATGATGGGAGAGGTGATGAGATTTAATCAACATTGCCTCGATGTCTGTTCTTAGATGGTGACTTGTCTTGACCGTCAGAAGGCTCCCTCCATCTTGTAGTCCTTACAGGACTATATGTCAGTGGTGTGAGTATAGTCTAAGTTAATAGAGATATAGTTAATTTAGATAAGTACCATCATCCATCATGTTTGAAGAAAGCAAGGGGTGACTAGGTCAGGTAACGCAGGTGCTGAATCTGCGTATAGTGGACCTATGACCCACAAGAAATAGGAGAAGGGGGAATTGGACTATATCGGTACTATTGAGTAATATAAACAGGGACTGGAGTATGAATTTTATAGAAAAAGCAATACATTTTAATAGACAAAACACATTACATGATCAACACTAAAACAGTATTGGATCGCATAAAAACAAACAAGCACGTTAATCCCTCCTATACAGTTATCAAACTTGACTGAAGAATGCAGGCCTAGGCCCGTAAGCTTGACGTCTGTTTGAGCGTAGGGAGGAGATGTCTCGACCGGTTTCGCAGCATAAGCTGCTTCTTCAGGAGATAGCTCTAAAATAGATATCATTGTTCAATATGTGATATATAAACAGCATTGGTACATGGGGATTACAATATGAAGAAAGAGGATGCGTCCACTCACCAGTGCGTATGGAGAGAAGTATCCAACGAGCCCAGAAATGCCTTACCCGGCAGATATGGGGGCATGAGTACATGGACTAGACAATGACAATGAAAGAGGAGGTATAATATAAGTATAATAGTTAGCAAGTTAAACATCACCACCCGTGATGGTTTTGAGGGTAATTTGTGCATGAAAGTAGTCCCCAGAAAGTAAGGGGAAGGGGGGGGGAAGGGGGGGAAGGGGGGGGAAGGGGGAGAAAGGGAGGAGAGAGTGTGGGGCCGAAGGCACCAAAGGGAGGGCAGGTAAGGGGGGGGAGGGGGCGGGAGAGGGGGGGAGAAGGTAGGATAAGTTGGGGTGTAGGTGAGAGGGGGGGAGGGGGGGAGGGGCGGGGGTGGAGAGTGTTGAAGAAAGGTGGGGAGGGAGGGAAAGCGGGGGGGTCTGGGTAGGCGAAAATGGGGAGGAAGAAGGGGGAAGGGAAGAAGAAGGGGGGGGAAGAAGGAGGGAAGGGGGGGGGAAAGGAAGGAGGGGGGGAGGGAAAGGGAAGGGGTCCATATGGATAAGGGGAAGTGTAATGAAAAAGGGGAGGGGAGGGGGGGGGGTTGTTGGGGGTAGGAGGATTGGCGGGGGGAGAGAGAGGGGGAAGTGATGGGGGGGGGGAGGGGGGTGAAATGGGCAAGGAGGAGGAACCAGGGGAGGGGAAGAAAAGGGGGGAAGGGGAAAGGGAGGGGGGGGGGGAAAGGGAGGGGCAAGGAAGGGAGGGGTGGGGTGAGGAGTGTAAATGTGCAATTCATGCCAAAGGCTAGTGATAGGATTAATAAGGCACTTACAAAAAGTATGTATGTCAATGTCAGGCTAGGATAGCGGAACGTGGGGAATCTCAGCTGGTTATAATAGTTGTTAAATGCATGGGGTCAATTGGAGTAGAAAGCCGTTGAGGGGTTGCAATGTCCAGCATTTACAGTCTAGACAAAAGAAATAATAAGGTAATCCCACTCATTAGAGATAAAGGTTAAGTAATCAATGAGATTGATTTGAAAGGGTACATACCCACAAGCTGGAATCCCACACGATGTTCCGCGTCCTAGATGTTCCATGTGCCTATTGACGGTGAACAAACACCGTCATATAGGCGCCCCAATCAGTGACGTCATGCGCCCGCCACAGGTGTGGCGCGCACTGGCGTCACTGATCAGCCCATCTACAGATCCTCCGGATCCGACGGGACCCCCGATAGGCCGTGCTAAGCGGAGCGCACACCGCCATGTTGACTAGAGGCGGTGTGGCCCGGCCTGATGACGCAGTGTGCGAAGCGCCGGTGTTGCGCATGCGCAGATGGAAAAAACCATTGCGCATGCGTCCAGTGGTCCGGGAGATTGTAACCATGGCGTGCAGATGTAAATAAGGCCATGGGACATGCGCTAACAGGCTGGGGAGCATCACAAGGGTGATGCCCATCGATGGGGCAACAACACATGTGTGGGTTCACCTTAGCACGTGTCGGTGGGGTGTCAGTATGGATGGATGTGCTCCAAAACGGCCCGAATATATAGAAAATAAGGGCCATAGGTAAGAGGGTATATAATTCCCTCCAAGATGGGCACATATCTGCCGGGAAGGCCCTATTTAAAGGGAACCGGACTCTGATGGCAGGTCTCCAAGGCACTGCATATGTGAGGTGGCACATCCTGTACAGCAAATAAATAATGCAAAGGTAACATGTAGTTAATAAGTGCACATACAGGCAATACACAGCATAATCATGTTATACAGTATTTATGGACATTTACGAATAAAGGTCCTTGAGGATCCTTCTTGTAACATAAAGGGCAGACAAAGATCACTGTGTCAAAACAGGCGTTGGGAATGACAAGGGTGCTAGACGGCATAACAAGTACCAGCAGAACCAAGGTTGTAGGGTCAGGCTTGGTATAGCCCGATTCTACAAAAAGGGCTTATAAGATATCGTCTCATTCAAGCCGGGGGGTTGGGTAGCGTTAAGTTTTTCTATCCATAGGGTTTCCCTTTGTAAAATAAGGCGATCCCAATCACCTCCTCTAGGATCTTGGGGTATCACCTCCAATACTCGGAAGTGCACCACTGACGTGTCATAGCGGTGATAGAGACCGATATGCCGTCCAATAGTGGTCAATTTACCACTTCCGGAGTAGTAGAGGTGATCCCCAATCCTCTGCCTAAATTCTCTGATGGTTTTACCCACATAGAACGATTTGCACTGGCACTGCATGAGGTATATCACTCCTCTGGTGCCGCAATCCGCATGGCAGCGAGGAATGAAAATTTCCCCATTGGGCAGCGCAAAACGTTTTGCTTCACTAACCCAAGGGCAGCGAGGGCATTGGCCACATTTGAAAGTGCCAAACGGTTTACTTTTGGGGGATTTGGCAGATACATAATGACTACTAGTTATACAGTCACGGAGAGAGCGAGCTCTACGGAATACCAAGTCAGGTTTGGAACGTACATGCTTATTAAGGGTCTGATGGTCTGTCAGTAGGTGCCAGTTTTTGGTGAGTATATCTCTCAAAGAATGATGATGAGCAGAGTAACGAGTGATGAATCTAACTGGTTCCATGGTTGGCATGGGTTTGGGTCGTTTAATCAAAAGAGAGCTTCTGGGTCTCTGGTAGGCCTTATTGAAGGCCTTTCTAAGGTTCGAAGAGGAATAGCCTCTTGCTAGTAAACGCTCGCGTAAGGCATCTGCCTGTGTCTTAAAGTCTTCCTCCTTGGCGCAATTCCTGCGAAGACGCAGGTATTGCGCGAATGGTATGCTACGCACCAGGGATTTGGGGTGGGCACTGGTAGCAAATAATAAAGTGTTACCCGCAGTGGGTTTCCGATAAAGGTTTGTCTCTAGGTAGCCATCAGGTTGTTTGATGATGGTCAGATCCAAAAATGGGATCTGGCCATCATCAACAGTGTAGGTAAAAGATAAATTAAAAGTATTGTGGCCAAGTAGATCAATGAATTCTGTAAGTTTATCTTTGGTGCCCGTCCAAACAAGGAACAGGTCATCAATGTATCGAAACCATAACAACACTTCCAATAGATATTCCGCATAAACCTCATCGGATTGTACCGATCGTTCCCAACCCCCTAAATAGAGGTTGGCATAGGCAGGGGCACACGAAGTCCCCATAGCGACTCCTTGAGTCTGCAAAAATAATTGTTCATCAAAAGTGAAATAATTTTTGGTTAAAATAAATTTCAGAAGGGTCAATATGAATTCATTGAGGGGCCAAGTGTTAGTATCCTGTTCAAAGAGAAAGGATCCAGCCATCAGGACCCCCTGCTCGTGGGGAATGCTCGAATACAAAGCTTCGACGTCAATCGCCACGAGCAGGGAGTCCGGAGGGATCTGGATCCCCTCAATCTGTTGTAATAAATCAGTGGTGTCTTGGATGTAAGACGGAAGGCTACGGACGTGGGGCATCAAAAATGCATCCACGAATTTGCTGGCGTTATCTGTAAGGGAGCCAATCCCTGATACGATAGGTCTCCCGGGAGGTATACGAACATTTTTGTGGGTTTAGGGGAGTGAGTAGAAGGTTGGGGTACGAGGAAACTTGGGAACCAGGAACTCAAAGGTGTCTTTGTCGATGAGGCCCATGTGAAGGGCCTCACCGCAAAGAGCAGTGAGTTCCTGGGTAAATGAGGAGGTCAGGGATACTGTGATAGGGCGATACCAGCTGCGATTGCCAAGGATTTTTTGGCACATCGTCTGGTATTGAAGATGCGTCATAATCACAATGTTTCCCCCCTTATCTGACTGTTTGATAACGATGTCTGAGCGGCACTGTAAGTTCTTAAGGGCCTGAAGCTGTCCTGGATCTAAATTGGGAGATATTCTATGCCATTGTTGTAATTTGAGGTCTCTTATAGTAGCCTGTACAAAAGACCAAATGGTGGGACAAGTCATTAAATCTGGAAAACGACGTGAACGTAACCGAAAGGTTTTACCCTTGGTTATAGATTTGCTTATAGTGGTGTGGGGTGTTGTAGTATGTGGCGGGATTTGTGTTGGTTGGGGATCCTCAATAGCGCCTTCATCATAGAGGAGCATCAAGTCCCTAAGTGCCCGGAACTCTTGTATTGTGAAGTGTTTGGTGCGTTCTGCTAATTCCCGTTCCAAGTTGATGTTGGCTCGGTCTTTATCGAACATGAACTTAAAGGTGAGGTTACGTGCAAAGAGATATAAATCTTTTATGGTCTCATTGACTTTCAAATTGTCCGAAGTGCAGAAGCCCAAGCCCAGTTGAAGGACTGAGGTTTCTTCTTTGGTGAGGTGAATAGGTGTAAGGTTAATAATATTTAACTCTGAGTGATCGGGAGAATGTTGGGTGGTAAAGGTGTGTTTGGTGCTATCTGTGTGGACTTGATCACAAAGGTGTCGAGATTGCCTTGTTGCTGTTTTTTTAGGTCTAAAAAAATCAAATCTTCATTTACCTTAGTGTATTTATTAGTCATGATACTTGAATTAAGGACTTTCGGAATAGTATTATGAAGGGTAGTGTGGCCTATGGCACCCTCAAGTGGAGGTTCAGTGGCGGTAGAGGTAGTGGGATGGGTAGCTGTTTTGGTGCTTTTAGGTACCTTTTTATTCTTTTTGGGGTTGGTTGGAGGAGTACCTCCCCCAAATCTCAACCGTTTGCGAGTGGAATTTCTTCCAGGTGTAGGTTGTGTACCATTGGGGACCGAAAGTGTAGAGGAAAGGGAGGAGTCAGATTCACCCTCCGTGTTGGTAGATCTCGGAAAATTAGTTCTGGTTGGTCCCTTTCTACTGGTATTCCTCTCCGACCAGCGGTAGGCATAGCCCTCTGAGAATGCGATTTGGTCTTTGCCAAATTTGTTCTGTTTTTTTGTTATTATCTCTTTGTTCATAATTTCCAACCGGTCTTTCAGTTCCTTCCACTTATTGTGGAATAGAGGACTGTCAATCAAGTGTAGAAAAGCAGTATTGAGACGTTCAATCTCTGCATCTAATACAATCATATCATCAGAGTATTGAGTAATCAACATCCTCATAAGGTCTATGCTGCAGCTGGTGAGGGTATTTTCCCACGTTTTTTTAAAATCCACGAGGGGTCCTTAATAGTGGGGAAAATGTGTCCCCGCAATCCAAGGGGGCAAATTCTCTCCACGACATACATTTTGAAATATTCAATATGCCAGTGTAAATGTGACTTACGTTTCAAGAATCCAAACATCTTGGCAAAGAAAAATTTTAAATCATCCTCAATTTTATGATCACTAAGGCAGGAAGTTTTGAGGTTCGACATAAAGCCCACCCAATTGTCACCCAGGACATCCATAGTCAATCTCCAATACCTCAATTCACAGTGACTCTGTATTGCCTGCTATGACAAAAAGGACAACAAATAATAAAATCAATAATAGTATATAAACAGAAAAATTGTTTGGAAGACACTCACTAGAGGGGAAGGGTAACTGAGCTGTTGCTGAGCAGCAAGGGTACCCTAAGGAGGAGAAGCGGGTGTATTATCCACCCTATAATTATGTCAGTGGTGTGAGTATAGTCTAAGTTAATAGAGATATAGTTAATTTAGATAAGTACCATCATCCATCATGTTTGAAGAAAGCAAGGGGTGACTAGGTCAGGTAACGCAGGTGCTGAATCTGCGTATAGTGGACCTATGACCCACAAGAAATAGGAGAAGGGGGAATTGGACTATATCGGTACTATTGAGTAATATAAACAGGGACTGGAGTATGAATTTTATAGAAAAAGCAATAAATTTTAATAGACAAAACACATTACATGATCAACACTAAAACAGTATTGGATCGCATAAAAACAAACAAGCACGTTAATCCCTCCTATACAGTTATCAAACTTGACTGAAGAATGCAGGCCTAGGCCCGTAAGCTTGACGTCTGTTTGAGCGTAGGGAGGAGATGTCTCGACCGGTTTCGCAGCATAAGCTGCTTCTTCAGGAGATAGCTCTAAAATAGATATCATTGTTCAATATGTGATATATAAACAGCATTGGTACATGGGGATTACAATATGAAGAAAGAGGATGCGTCCACTCACCAGTGCGTATGGAGAGAAGTATCCAACGAGCCCAGAAATGCCTTACCCGGCAGATATGGGGGCATGAGTACATGGACTAGACAATGACAATGAAAGAGGAGGTATAATATAAGTATAATAGTTAGCAAGTTAAACATCACCACCCGTGATGGTTTTGAGGGTAATTTGTGCATGAAAGTAGTCCCCAGAAAGTAAGGGGAGGGGGGGGGGGGGGGGGGAAGGGGGGGAAGGGGGGAGAAAGGGAGGAGAGAGTGTGGGGCCGAAGGCACCAAAGGGAGGGCAGGTAAGGGGGGGGGGAGGGGGGGAGAAGGTAGGATAAGTTGGGGTGTAGGTGAGAGGGGGGGGGAGGGGGGGAGGGGCGGGGGTGGAGAGTGTTGAAGAAAGGTGGGGAGGGAGGGAAAGCGGGGGGGTCTGGGTAGGCGAAAATGGGGAGGAAGAAGGGGGAAGGGAAGAAGGGGGGGGGGGGGGAAAGAAGGAGGGAAGAAGGGGGGGGGAAAGGAAGGAGGGGGGGAGGGAAAGGGAAGGGGTCCATATGGATAAGGGGAAGTGTAAGGGGTAAGGAGGAAAAGGGGAGGGGAGGGGGGGGGGTTGTTGGGGGTAGGAGGATTGGCGGGGGGAGAGAGAGGGGGAAGTGATGGGGGGGGGGGGGGGGGGAGGGGGGTGAAATGGGCAAGGAGGAGGAACCAGGGGAGGGGAAGAAAAGGGGGGAAGGGGCCTAGGCCTGCATTCTTCAGTCAAGTTTGATAACTGTATAGGAGGGATTAACGTGCTTGTTTGTTTTTATGCGATCCAATACTGTTTTAGTGTTGATCATGTAATGTGTTTTGTCTATTAAAATTTATTGCTTTTTCTATAAAATTCATACTCCAGTCCCTGTTTATATTACTCAATAGTACCGATATAGTCCAATTCCCCCTTCTCCTATTTCTTGTGGGTCATAGGTCCACTATACGCAGATTCAGCACCTGCGTTACCTGACCTAGTCACCCCTTGCTTTCTTCTTACAGGACTATAGATATTGGCTCTCTTTTTCTCAATCTTCACTACTTACCTAATCCCTATACCTTAATGGGTGGTCTGACTGGACAGCGTTTCCCATAGGAACAGAGCAAAGCAGCAGATTGAAATGAAGGACAGGATAATGCTAAGTCTCCACTACTGCGACCTGAAAGTCGCATGATTTGCTGCAATTTTGATGCAACTTGGAACAATGCCTGTTATATTCTTAAGGTCTATGAACACAGATATAAATGAACGGTACTAGTTGTAAATCATGGGGTACGGCTTGTCATGCGACTTTGCAGTAACAATCGCACTAGTGGAAACCAAGCCCTAACACAGTGACCCAGAGCAAGCATTGAAAAGGAGATGGGGAAAAACACAGGTGAAGGCCATAAAAAGGGAAACATACCTGCAAACAATGACCACATAAGCATCCAGCATGCATGAGTAGAGAGCTCCACCATTTGTTGCCCAAAAAATTCCATAAAAAAACATTTAGAACTCACATTTGCTCTAGTGATGATATCAGTGCCTGAGCCTGTTCAGATCACTAACCTGGAAAGCTCTAGCCAGGAAACACAGAGGCCGCATCACTTCCTGCCTCTCATGCTCAGAGTATACTTGCACTGTTGCAGCCATCTTGGAAATGGCAAACGCCCATAACACAGAGAAAGAAGTAAAAGGCATATAGAAAGCAAAGGAAAACGCTGTCACTTACGTCAAAGCTTGTTTAAAGCTTTCTTTGAGAAGCCTGCACCACCAGAATGGGGCTCCAACCATATAGCTCATTTAGAGGCTGTACAGGAAGGACTTCCACCCAGGAGAGGCTGAAATATGCCCCCCCAGACCACCAGAATGGGGCTCCAACCATATAGCTCATTTAGAGGCTGTACAGGAAGGACTTCCACCCAGGAGAGGCTGAACCTGGCTGGGGCGTCAAACGGTAAGGGATACCTCGCGATTTCAGTCCTGATCAGGTGAGGAAAAAAAGGAGAATGTGGGGGCGGGGCCCTCTCAAGGTTTAATAGCTACGCGGTCCTATCAGGTTGTGGGGGCAGAGCCACAACCCCATATGTGTATGCTGCCATGATGCGACAGGAAACCCTGTTTTTTTGTTTTTTTTCTTTGCACGTGATAGGATATTTTTTGCAAAGTTAAAGGGGTTGTAAACCCTCAATTTTTCACCTTAATGCATTTTATACATTAAGGTGCAAAACTTTCTGTAGTGCAGCAGCCCCCCAGAGCCCCCCTTTTATTTACCTGAACCCTGTTCCAGCAACAGGGACAAGCACAGCTGCTCCAGCCGCTGTCTTTAAGGTTTTTTTTTTTTAACATTAAAAAGGTAATAAGGCTTTCCTAAGGTGCACAAGTTATGTAAACTTTTTTTTAGAAAAAATTACAGCAAGGGGCATTTTCTTTTAAAATGTTTGCTATTTATTCTCAATAAGAACCAAAGAACTAAAAATTTTGCATCCAAATCTGTTACCAACTGTCCCCCAAAACAGCACACCTTGTTAATTCCAGTGGCAAGAAACTGCACGTTCTTGCCGCTGCATGTGAAGAGCTGCTTAGCCCAGCGCAATGCAGTGGCAGGCTGACAGCAGCCGCAGTTATTCATGACTGATTCTTGCTGCTGGAATTCACAGGGTGTGTGAATCACCTGTGTAAATGGACCCCAAAGTTATAATGCGCAGAACCGAAATTTCACCAAAAAAAAGATGCTCTGGGGCACATGAATATATTTGGGGAGAAAAAGGTCTGGGCACCCAGGTGGTTAACACTTAAAAGCCACTATGAAAGAGAAACTCAAGTTTAATGTGAGAGAATGTGTAATTCAAATATTTAGGAAATATAGTATGCAATCGAGTATAGTCTAGCACTATTTCATTTAATTATCTGTTATTTTTTACTACATTTTACAATCAGTTAATGGAACCAGATTTGCAAGACCAGTGGTAGAGACGCTGTCACCAAATCAGACAAAATACACCTTGACAAGAACAGACCCTATCTCACGGTATCGAATCACGCTGAGTGCCAGGACTCAGGTTGGAGCTGGAGAAGTTGTCACTGTTGACACACCTCTCAAACCAGATGAAGGTAAAAGACAGAGCCTGGTAGATGTGTCCACTACTTTTAATGTAGAATATCATAATATTGCAAAAGTTTTACCATATATTGCATCAAGGTGTAGATGGATATTTTACATTTTACCATTTGTTATTGTGACTGGTGTTATTTGGAAATGTTTGTTGTGATATCATTTAATTTCTTAGGCCGGCCATACACGGTTCGAATTTCGAAAGAATTTTCTTTCGAAAATCGTATCTAAGAATTTTCGTATGAATTTCTCACCATTAGTGGGCTGCAGTAACTGCCGATTTTCGTTCGGAAATCAAATTTGAGGAATCGGACATGTTGGGAATTTTTTTGAAAAACGAACGATTTTCTAATCAATGATGGGATAATCGTGCGAGAAATGTAATAAGAAACGAAAATTTACGGAGAGAAAAGAAGATTCCCAGAAAAGAAAATTCTTTTCTGTAGCAACATGAGGAGAAATTGAAGGCTCGGTCGGCCGAATTTCGAAAATCAATGGTGGCGCCATCGGGTCACAAAAAAAACTAACTTTCTGATTTTGAAAAGAAAATTCGTTCAAAATTCGACCATGTATGGCCTGCATTAGATGTTGCAGTGCAGCCAAGCATGTAGGGTAATTTCAATGTAGAAATACCTTGCTGGACTGATTTCTCATTGTCTTTGATACTTTCACTCTCTAGTATGTGTGTTTATGTGTTCCACTCTATTTCTTTCTTCTCTCTATTCTTCCTTGCTCTTCCTTACTCTTGGCTTTCTGTGAGGTCTGCAGTTCCCCCCACGTCAGGTAAAGTAGTAACAGCAAGGTAACATGCATGGGGGTTTCATGCATGCTTACAGTTTACATTTTTGCATGACTGTCTATTTTTCATACAGGAAATTATTTCTGATGTGCCTGGCATTAGGACATGCTGCACAGTGACCGTACTTTGCATAAATGTGGGCAAAATTTAAAACGAATGTGTACCAAGATTTTTTTTATGTACACATACTCTTTTTAACATCAAGCAACAAAGGATCAACAAAGCTCAATAATAGGAATATTTTATTTTAAACTGATGATACTCAATTCCTATAAAGGTGCACTCAAGGTTAAAGTATAGGCTTGTTTTAAAAAAAAAAAAAAAAAACATGTTATACCTACCTGCTCTGTGTAGTGGTTTTGCACCGAGCGGCCCACACCTCCTCTTCTGGGACCCCCATCTGGCTTTCCCAGCTCCTCCTCTTCTCTGTGTGCCCCCATAAAAAGTTGCTTGCTATGGTGGCACACGTGCAGGCTCAATACTGAGCCGGGCTCTGTACATCTATTGACACACAGTGCGGCTTGGCCCCTCCCCTGCTTCCTCTTCACAGGATGGCTCCCACTGCTGCCTGAGTCCTGGTGAGGAGAGAGAGCAACGCTGCTGCTCTCAAGCACAGCACTGAATAGAGATCAGGCTCAGGTATGTATTTAAGGTGCGGCTGGGCAGGAGCAGAGAATGCATTAAGGTAAAAAAAACTTTAGCCTTTACAACCACTTTAAACAATTATGTACCAAAACATCATCCAAGCTATGTATCTCTTTTACCACAAGGTGGCTTCCAAGTTCCTATGTTATAACATCTTGTGAAAAACTCAGCAGTGTCTTGCATCAAATTGAAACAGTGGACACGTATATGAATATATTATCAGTTAATATCTGGTTGAAAGCTAATACAGGAAGTGCAAAACCAAAATCCCTTCAAAACATTACAGCTTCATAACCTGGAAACCTGAAAACGAGAATTTTCAGGACGGTCATTGTTTCCTATGTTTACCATCTGTGCCTAAATTTGATTTTGTAAGTGTATTGGTGTGCAGGACAGGGGGGATGCCTCTTTTAATTTTCTTTAGACATGGAATAATATAACTAAATCCTCACTCCTACACCTGCAGTATAAAGTTTTATTGTATATAATTTCCTTGGATGACACAAGATGTCCCTTTTCATTTGTAACAAATGTCTAAAATCTAGTTAGTCACTTAGTAGGAAGCGCTTTAAGTTGGCATCTCACCTTAATTAAAGTGGATGGAAACTTGATTCATGAAATTTGAGCTGGGCACATATATCTGTAGTGTTTTCTTATCTACCTTCAAAGCACTATGTCCTGTGGCTTTTTTCTGTTCTTATATTATCAGCATGATAACTTCTGACAAGTTCTCTGACACAGGAGATAAAACCAGCCTGAGTTTAGTGTCAGTGGGAGGTTGCTATAAATAGATTAGCAGACAGTTTGTTTTGACTTGTCAGAGCAGAGCTCTGCACAATCCTTCCTTCCTTTGCCTATGGGGGGGGGGGGGGGGGGGGGGGGCTTTCTTCCAATCAGCTGTCTTGGCTGTATGCCCAGACTTCACACACAGGAAAATAAAATCTCCTCACACATCTGAACTTTCTAAAGAATATGTAAAGATGAAGACAGCAGATATACATGTAAAACTTACCTAGGGAGGTTTGTTTCATCCCTGTGTATCATCTGAAAAGAACAAATACCCCCAAAGGTAAGTAAGAGGGACTTTTAAGGGAGAAAATGTAAACAAAAAATATAATGTAAATAATATTTATTTATAGAAAAATATAAAATTATTCAGGTGCAAATATGACCAATAATAGTCCTATTATTGATGATATTTGCACCTGAATAATTTTATATTTTTCTATAAATAAATATCATTTACATAATAATTTTTGTTTACATTTTCTCCCTTGTTGCCTAAAAAGTCCCTCTTACTTACCTTTGGGGGTATTTGTTCTTTTCATACTAATACTGGGATTGGCAACCCTCCTCTGGCCCCCATTAGTGGATTTATATACATGTGTATCATCTGAGGCTGTTCACTTCACGTGAGGGTTTATATCCACTTTTAAGGTTACTCAGCAGTTAGGGTTTATATCCACTTTTAAGGTTACTTAGCAACCTTTGACTGTCATTTATCATGTTCATAGCTCCCAACTTTCCCTGATTCCGAGGGACTGTCCCTGATTTGGAACAATGTCCCTCTGTCCCTCTTTCCTCCTCATTTGTCCCTCATTTTGGTCTGATCTATATAGTTGTATATAAAATGCACTATTTAACTTTTAAAAGGTGTTTTACAGTGCTAAACCTTTCATCTGATTTCTAAATTGCTGAATTTGTAAAAATGTTTTGTTTAATTCTCCTTTAAGGGGGCATGACAGGGGGTGTGTCCTATGCCTACATACTTTTGCAAATAGGTGTCCCCCGTTTCCATGTCAAAAAGTTGGGAGGTATGCATGTTGCGGTCACACTTTATTAAGTGTGCGCTATCAGTGTAAATTTATTTTTTCTCGGAACGGTTAATTGTACAGGTTTTACTTTGGCATCAGTCTGGCTGGGCTGTGCTGAGGTTCCGCCTGGTCATAGGTGCAGTGAGGCACCCATGACAGGCCAGCAACCAGGCCTGGTTGGACGTGTTAGGTACCAATCTTTCCTGGAGCCAATCAGTGGGCGCGTCTGGTCCCGCTGTGTAGTCTGGGAAGTGGTATTTAAGGTGCTGAAGTCACTTGTTCAGGGTTCAGCTGCTGCTTTGATTCCTGGTTCTGGAGTGTCTGCCGTCCCGCAAGCATGGTCACCCTGACTAGCCTCAAAGCCCCCCATGGTCTGGAGTGGGGATCCGTCCGTTCCTGAGCCTTGGAACTGGCTAGTTCGAGGCCCAGTAACTGAAGAAGGATTCAAAGGCGTCACGGTGTGTGCTCTTGGTATTAGAGGGACACGGCAACTCGTACAAGCGACCAGGGGAGGACTCTTCGGAGGAGGTCCAACAAGCTGGCAGCTTGGTAAGAGCCTGGGAGCTGAGTTGTATGGACACTGGAGAATCCATGCTTCCCGCAGTATCGCCAAGAAGGCTGAATGATCCAGGTACTGTGAGAAAGGTTCCTACTTTTCTTCAGTTACAATCTAGTCTGTGGCAGAGACTTTGCAAAGTTTCCGGATCACATGTTGGCTGCTAGATCTCTGGCTAGAGGTTTATCCAACAGTGAAGCACCCAGCTGCGAGTGGCTACTCTCTGGGTTAATTAGAGACATTCAGTGGATGTCAGCAGTTTAAAGTGCCTGAGTTTTATCACCCGTGCCCTCTATTCCCACCTGAGACTGTGTTATTGTTGGATGTTACCCCTGCAAAATAAAAACCTTGAAAAGGACTTTTATGTGTCAGCTCTGAAGTCACTGGGTACTAACCCTGGAAACCCCTATACAACAACCGACAATCCACGAGGAGGTAATTGGTAAGCCCATAAAGTCAAGGCCGCCCCTGGGGGTTATGGCCGCTACATATATAAAGTGGCATTAAACCCCAAAACAAAAGTGTAATATATTGCAGCTTGCCAATAATTATGTGGAGGCTTCATTAGTTGTATTTTTTGAACTTTTTTTTCCTTTATTTCACTTTGTGATCCATCCAGTAACACACTTCCTCTCTTGAGGTGTCTGCATTCTGGATAAAATAGTAAAGCAGACACCTTTGGACAGCAGCATTATCAGTCTGGTGAGAAGACAGTGTTAAAAAAATCACTGCTTTTACAGGTTTTGATGGTTTTTTTTTACTGCCTGTAAATGCACCTCTATGTTAGCCTATGTGTCTAGGCACACATAGATGTTTACAGGTATATTAGAAGAGGAAAGTTTACAGGCAGAAAACAAAAAAAACATCACAAGTGCATTCAGGAGAGGAGCTTTTGGCCAAAAAAAATGCTTGACGCATTTAGCGTTTGGGCATTCTTTCATTCTAATGGCCAGAATATATTAATATAAAGGCATTCAGGGGAGCATTGGGCCTATGATGGACTTGACTAACACATTGAAGCTAAACTCCAGGGGACACTTTATAAGCAGTTACAGAAATGTATTTTTTTCTTTTGGAAAAAAGGTTTTGCATAAATAAATAAAAACTGACTATTGTATGCATTATATGCATTGTATGCATAGTATGCATTGTATGCCAGTGTTTATTGTTTTATCTCAACCTTCTAAATGCTACTTTATGTGGACAGCCTGGTCTGTTAAAGTAAGCTGAAAAACAACAGACTTGCTGGCTGGATCACAAGGTAAAAATAAAGGAAAAAGGCCTAAAAAAGAATACAAATGCAGCCATCTAATTGAACTGGTGTGCTGCAATTTCACCACTTGCCAACCAGTCACCTACCTGGTACATCACCGGTCTTCAAGTGGTTGTACCCGGATGATGTCTGCAGCTGCAGGCATCATCTCGGCACCGTTATTTGAAGCTGATGGTAACAGCAATCAGAGCAGCTACCTAGTTCGCTCGATCGTTATTACAAGCAGCTGGAGGGGACGTCTCCCCCACCGCCTTCTGCAGCTTGCTCAGGCTCTCCCATCCAGACAGGAGACCTGAGCAACCAGGCACATCTGCCCGCTGGCAGGACAGCCAAACAAAGTCGTAATAGGCTTTGATCGCCTGTTCGCTATAGTAACCTAGAATCAATGACATCACATCACTTACAGTTTAACCAGCTGTCAACGCCGCCATTTAAAAAAAGCATTCAAAAACACAGATCTTGGTGGATGTAAGTCATAATGTAGAGTATAAGATTTCCTATCATTTGAGCCCAGTCTTGCCACAAAGAGTTAATCCAGCTATGAGCAATCCTCTTTTATTGTTCAGTGAGATATGTCTTGACAAACAGAGAAAAACTTTGTCAAATCCTCCCCCTTGCTGTGAGTGATAGGTGATTTACATATCTCGTGCACTAGCCTAAGAGACATGCATTATTTTTTAATTCCCTACCACTCCTTTCTTCTGCTGCTCTGCCAGGATTGGATGTTCCACACCTCAGCATAATTGGGCATGCTGAAGTCATGTGGTTACTTTCCTGTCTTTTCACTGGATGTTAGAGATCATAGCAGAAGTTCAGTGTAAGAAATACACAGGAGAAAATGCATATTGACAAGGGGAGTGTAGAGGTGGGCAGGGAGTCTACTGACATCACAACTCCACCCACCGAGCTCCAGACAACAGACCCACCCACAGAATCTGCAGTTTTTCGGGTCTCATAACAGACAGAGGGGAGATATTTGACAGGTAAAGATACATGCAGAAGGCATGTATATCCTTATAGATAACCCCTATAGCAGTAGTTTAGAAAGGATGACATTGGGTTTACATCCACTTTTTGGGATCTTATAGACCTCAGATCTCTCCATAAAGAGTACCTGTCACATGCCTATTACTGTCACAAAAATGATTACATTCCTTGTGACAGCTAAAAAAGTGATGAGTAAGCAACAGTGTGAAAATAAAAAATAAACAAATAACCGGTAATAATTTATTAATTATTATTAATAATAATTTATTTTGCAAAGGTGAAAGTGCGTGCCAGCCTTGCACCTACGCAAACAGCGACCATCCCACACATGTTAGGTATCACCGCGAACATCTGATAATAGGCAGTAACTCTAGCACAAGACCTCCTTTGTAAATCTAAAGTAATTACCTGTAAAGGCTTTTAAAGTGTCGCCTATGGATAGTAAATTGTACGTCATTTGTTGCTGTTGCACGGGTGTGCACCATTTTAAAGAGTGACGTTTGGTCTCTAATTACTCGGTGTAACATCATCTTTTATATTTAAAAAAAATATGTGTTTATGTATTGTTTTTTTTTTTTAAATAACATTTTAAAAAGTGTATTTTTTCCCCAAAAATTGCATTTGAAGAATCTCTGCACAAACAGTGTGTAACATAGAAATTTGCAAAACCCACCAATTTATGCTCTAGAGCCTCTGCTTTAAAAAATATATGTTTGGGGGTTCTAAGAAATTTTTTAACCAAAAAACTGATTGTTACATGCAAACAAAGTGCCAGAGAAAATCTTTGTTGTTGGGTTTAATATTGCTTTTAGTAAAGGTGGGTGAAGCCCAGCAGGGGTTGATAGGCAACAGAGATAGAATGAGAATTCTTCCTTTGGTGAGACATAAGTCAGGACCGTGTCAGTGCATACATGCTGGGGTGTGTGCTCCATTTCAGGAGAAGCATTGCACTACTCCTCTATGGAGGGAGTAAGGGTAAAGCTGAACTGTAACCCCTTGTCTGAGAACATGGGATTGTAGGTCGCACACTTAAACTACTAATAATAATACACCACACTGAAATTGGTATTTTAATGGCCGCGGCACCTTTATTGGTATTAAATTAATTAACTTTATTGACAATCAATAATCAATGAATAATAATAATTTATTTAAAATCAAACTCTAACATTAGCTCAGTCATAGAACTCGAGCTTTAAATTAATAAGTTTCAAACAACCATTAGTCCCCCCTTGATTCAAGGGTGACAAACCACATAATGATGCCTGCGACATAAAGGGTGGGAGGGAGGGGAAGCTCAGCCAAGCCGATCCAGGACAACTGCGATCGGACTGTGTCACAGGGGGCTTATATAGCCCCCCAACACCTGCAAACACATGTTTCCCGCCTGGAAACACGTGAAAAGCCCGCTCTTTTCACTTTTTCTTTTTTTTTTTTTTTTTTTTTTTTTTTTAATTATTATAAGATAAGCCATCTTTATTGAAAAATTCGTGGCGGCCACAATCCCATGGAGCGGGCTCTTGATTGAGCCCACTTAACATGGGATTGTAGGTCGCACACTTAAACTACTAATAATAATACACCACACTGAAATTGGTATTTTAATGGCCGCGGCACCTTTATTGGTATTAAATTAATTAACTTTATTGACAATCAATAATCAATGAATAATAATAATTTATTTAAAATCAAACTCTAACATTAGCTCAGTCATAGAACTCGAGCTTTAAATTAATAAGTTTCAAACAACCATTAGTCCCCACAAACCGAACTTATTGCAAATAAGTGAGGCTACCCCAGCACCGCGGCCTGTTCAATCATAGTCTGAAGGTTTAAATTAAAAATGTCCAGACCGATATCAGATAAATGAATCCCATCTGACCGATAAAGACCAGGGAAACCTCCTTCCAAGTCAACATGACGAAAAGAGAAACCCCCGATCGATGGCATGAACTTTTCAATAGAATGATTTAACCTCCGTCTTATTTTTTCAAGCGATTTACCTTCCATTGAGCACAACCAATGTAAGCGAGAGACCATTTCAGAAAAAATAATACAAGCATTTGGAAAATAAAACTTTAGAAGGCATAAATCTCGCTTAATTGAGAACAATAAATCCAGAGTCTTTCTCTTACCAATGTCATTACCACCTAGATGAAATATTATAATAGAAGGATGAGGCCAAGAATGGAATAAAGGAGATAGATGAGATAAAAGATCATTCCAGATGAGACCACGAAAACCTTTCCAATAGATATGAAAACGATCAGAAGGTAAGGATAGATTCTGACTATAGCAGCGTAAGGAAGCTCGTTTGTGAGCCCAATAAATGTAGGAATGCCCAATTATCCAAATATAAGACTTGGAACCTAAAAAATCAAAGAGATAGATTAGGACGAACATACAAATTAAACCTATGTGAATCCCATCTTCCCAATTGCTTAATGATAGTATCACTCAAACCCAATCTAGCTGCTTCAGTGGCGGCTCCTATACGAAAAGAATGCGAGGAAAACTTGAGGTGCGATAAACCGAGCTGAACCAAGCAGCGCTTAAAAACTGCAGAAAATTGAAATTTTGTCACAGGGGACATATCGAGGTGAATGAAAAATTGGCCATTACAAATTGGTCGAACCGAAAGGTATTTATTCAAAACTAAAATCGGGCAAAAAACAGAGTCGCCACAAGCATATAGATTGAGCCAATGACCCTTAGCAGCTTGATCTGTTTTAGAACGCCTAATATAAACCTGAACTGTATCATGGAGAACTGAAACATCAGACCACTGTAAGCCTGTAGGACTATATTTATTGCTTGGTAGCATTTCACAAATGCGAAGAGCTGCAAAGAACATCAACACAAAAGCAGTATGAAATAGCAGCGCTTCATATTCGGAAATACACACAGCTGAAGTAACCAAGCAAAGTTTTGATAAGACATTTAAAGTAACAGGTCTACGTGCATCTGGAGCACATCTAACCTTACGCAAACCTTTGAGAGCCTGTTTGACAGAAAAGAAACTATTACATGCTGGCAGGTTGTATAGTTTAAGAAAGAAAGAAACTCCAGCCAACAACTTATGAATATGGTGGAAAGAGAACTGTAATTGCATTAGGGAACACAAGAAAGCTAAAATAGAATGTTCAGTGGGAGCAAACCCAGACAAACCCACTTCTGTATTGAAAATCAACCATTTATCCCATGCAACTGAATACTCAGTCCATGTTTTTGGAGCGATTGAATGTTGTATAGCAGCGAAAACTGGAGCTAAACCAGGCTCCAGAGATGATTTGGACAGGGGTATCCAACCGTATCTGCTTCTGGTAAGAGCTGTCTGAAACGAGCCATCTGGAAGCGAGATAAGGCATCTGCCATAACATTCTGAGTTCCTGGCACAAACTTAGCTTTAAGCCAGATATTTTTCTTTAGACATAAAAGTACTAAATAACGTAGCAATTCGATAACAGCATTGGATTTTGAAGAAAGACAATTTAAAGCAAAAATTACACCTTTATTATCCGTATGGATAATAATGCGACTATTGGAAAACAGATCACCCCAGATTTCCAATGCAACCACCACTGGAAATAGTTCCAATAAAACTATATTCCTAGTGAGATTGTTGGAAATCCAAAAGGAGGGCCAACTATCAGCACACCAATGTGTGCGAAATATGGCTGCAAAACCACAGGACCCAGCCGCGTCCGTGAATAGGTCAATATCAGCTGCAAAAACAAAATCGTCTTGAAAAAATGATCTCCCATTATAATCCAACAAAAAATTAGACCATACCAGTAGATCATCTTTCATGGCAGAGGTAAGACGGATATGCGAAAAAGGGGATTTAAAACCGGACGTAGCCAAAGACAAACGTCTAGAAAAAATTCTGCCCATGGGCATCACTCGGGTCGCAAAGGCAAGAAGACCTAGAAAAGACTGCATTTCCTTTAGCAAGATCTTCTTGCGCCGCAAAAACAGAGAAATCACAGATTCCAACCTAGAGATCTTAAGAGGAGGTAATTCATATTGTAGCAGTATCGTATCAATTTTAATACCCAAAAATTCAATTACTGGCGACGGAAAAGCAGTCTTATCAATCGCCAATGGGATGCCGAAAAATTCGGAAAGAAGAAAAAATAAACGCAAAATCACTGAACAAATACGCAAATTAGGAGGACCTATAAAAAGAAAATCATCCAAATAATGTAATATACCTGAGTGGCCAGAAACTTGAATCATTACCCACTGCAAGAAAGAGGCAAAAACTTCAAAATAATAGCAGGATAAAGAACAGCCCATAGGAAGGCATTTGTCATAGAAAAAATACCCATTAAACTGAAAACCAAGAGAATTATATGCATCTGGTGATATAGGTAAAAGCCTAAAAGCTGATTGAATATCCGCTTTGGCTAATAAAGCCCCTTTGCCAAAACGTCTGATAAGGCAAACAGCATCATCAAACGTAGCATATGTGACTGAAGTGGACAGCGAATCGATTTCATCATTCAGTGAACTGCCTTCTGGGAAGGAAAGATGATGAATGAGCCGATATGATCGAGGTTCCTTTTTTGGGACTAAACCCAAAGGAGAGATCCTAAAATTATGAAAAGGAGGGGAAATGAAAGGACCAGCAATCCTGCCAGCAGCTAATTCTTTGAATAATTTCTCTGCCACAATATCAGTATTCATTACTACTGATTTTAAATTGTTAACAAAACTACAACCAGGGCCTTGAAAAACAGGCAACCTAAAACCAAAAGAAAAACCATTAATTAAAAGTTGCGCTTTCCCCTGATCTGGGTAACGACGCAGCCACGGAAGCATTGCGGCCACTTTCACCGGTGTGCATACTTTTGGACTGTTCCCTGAGGGGAGGATTGGTGGTCCTTTTAAAACATTTCATAACAGGATGATTCCCTGAACATAATGAACATTCATGCCTATAGCGGCAAGAAGCCGACCATTTACACTGTGATTCATTATATGCAAAACATGTACCTCTTTTGTACACAGAGGGCGAAGCAGAAGAAGCAGCCATCGACTGAGATTGGGCTTTAGCAAAGTAAGTTTTTTGAGGAGTAATAAGGTTGAGCCACAAGCCAACATCCTTATTACCCCATTTGAGTGTGGGGTAGATGGCAATTTTTTGGCGGAAGGATTCATCATAATGAAACCAACCCATACCGCCAAAACTCTTATAAGCCTCTAAAATGTGCTCTAAATGTTGAAATAAACCGCACGCTTTTTGGGGATGTTTCTCACACAGTACGGAAGAAAAAATACAAAAAGCTTGTAACCAATTAAAAAATGATCTAGAAACTGGGCGACGTCTGTAATCGTCGGCATTATCCCCAGATTTAGCATCGCTTTTATGCAAAAATTCTTTAGCATTAGGTAAAAGCGATAATAAATCTAAAAAATCACCCTTCCAAATTTTTTCTTTAACCGACATGGGTAAATGGAAACCCAGTGGGGATAATTCACATGGTAAGACTTCCTTAAAAGAGGCCTCAGGAACAGAAGCATTAACACTAAGAGGAACAGGGACAGGTAAAGGAATCTCCTGAGATTCAACAGGAGACCACACATGAGCAGGAGAAGGTAAGACAGCTACGGGCTGAGAAGACAAAACAGCATTAAACCTATTCAAGGATGTAATCACATTTCTTAACAAACCTGCTGTATCCAACTCACCAGCCCCAATAGGCCCATTCTCCTGGCAGGGAGGTATCTGGAATGAAGGGGAAGGAAGCGTAGCAGCAGGATAAGCTGAAGGAAAAAGATTAACATTTGGTGACATGTCCCTGGCGTCCAGCCTAGATGGCCTGGGCGCCTGTGAAGCTGTTGCTGTAGCAACCAGATGCGAACGGGTTGGGCGCGCTGACTTCGTAGCTGAAGAAGAAGGGGTCGACCTAGGCGGAGACTTCCTGGCTATGGGCTGAGATGCAGGAGCTGCGGGGGGGGCGAGTGAAGCACTGGCGAGGAAGGCCGAGTGCGTCTCCTCCTATCAGTACGGGCCGGCGAGGGAGAGAAGACCCGCCTCCGCCTCTTGACACGCAGGCTGGAGCGCTGACTCACCGCAGCGTCCTCCGCTTCCTCATCGATGGGACGGTCTTCCGACATTGGAGGCGGGCGGAACTCGGCCCACTGTTGCGCCGCATCTTCGAGCGCCGGCCGCTCCACCGGTAAGCTGCGCTGGGTTCTGCGGGGGGGTGAGGTGGGTTCTTCAGGCTGGTTCCCTTCTTCGGCCCCGGACCTCTCAGGGGGCGTACTCCGACCTTCGGGCGCTGCTCCTGTAGCCGGTTCTTCCCCGGCCAGTAACAAGCAACGCCGGAGCCATTCGTCCCCGCCTTCGGATGCCGCCCTCTCCAATATTTGCCTCACAAGGGATTTCATGTTCTGTCACGGCTTGGCGAGCTCAGTAAAACAGCTCAGGTGCAAATAGCAGAAGCTCAGCCAAGCCGATCCAGGACAACTGCGATCGGACTGTGTCACAGGGGGCTTATATAGCCCCCCAACACCTGCAAACACATGTTTCCCGCCTGGAAACACGTGAAAAGCCCGCTCTTTTCACTTTTTTTTTTATTTTTTTTATTATTATAAGATAAGCCATCTTTATTGAAAAATTTGTGGCGGCCACAATCCCATGGAGCGGGCTCTTGATTGAGCCCACTTAACAGTATGGGCTCAAAGAAATAGCGTGTGAACATGGGTTCCTCCATTAGAATTTAGCTGTTTGAAACATTACAAAAGTAAGTGCTGCAGAAGTAACTGAGAAGTAACAGATACCTCTGTAGATCCTGGAAATGTACAGTAAAGTGCTGAGCATTCATTATGCAATCCCGGCCTGGACAGTTGTAATTTATAAAGATGGAGAGCTCAGCCTTTCTAGCAGCCTAGAGTGCGATGCCAGTAGAAGCTGAAAGAGGAAAAGGTCCGTGTATTAAACATCACATACATGGCACTTTTGCAATGGGCATATATTAGCACCTATAAAAAAGAGTTTCTAGGGTGTAGTGCAGTGCATCTCTGGCTTTCCTGTGGGTTAGCTGCACTGAGCCATAGACTTCTATTATATCCTGCGGGTTTGGTGTGTTTGAGGACACAAGATGTAACAGAATGGCTCAGTGCAGCTAACCAGCAGGAAAGGCTTATGTTTACTGTGCTGCACCTACGGTGCAGCTAAACCACAGCACATCAATGTGAAAGCAGTCTTATAGGGGACAGCAAGGGCTCATTTACATTTGCGGTTTGGGGGCGGTAAAACCCCATAGTTTATTGTGGCCTGCAACTGGTTACTAGATCGTTTAAGTGGCCCTCGCTCTTCAAAAGGTTGAGCACCCCTGTGTTAAAGCGTTTGTAAATGCAATTTTTTAGAACTTAATTAATAAACATGTTGTACTCACCTGTCTGTGCAATGGTATTGCACAGAGCAGCCCCGAGCCTCCTCTGGGATTCCCCGCTGGCAATCTTGACCCCTGCTCTTCTGTGTCTGCCCCCATTGTAATCGCTTACTGTAGGGGCAGTTGTGCAGGCTCTATCTCGAGCTGAATAAAAAATAAAAGAGTAGCGCTAAACCAAAACTTATGTGTGTATAGCCAACATCAATAACCGTGCTAGATACTGACTATAATTATTAATATAGGCTGGAATGAACCTAGGACCCATATATGTGTGCATATGTGTGCAAAACAAATATAGTGAGTGGAAGGACCAAATGACAGTCCCTAAACAAATACTGGGAATGCTGTTAGAGTGACAATGCAATATACCCCACATACATGTGAATTATATAAATCGTGAATAAACCATATGCAGCATTTAAACTGAATAGATCAAAAAAAGTCCATCCATCAAAAGTAATCTTCAAATCGTGAGCCACATGTGATCCACCACCAAAGAAAAGATAAGATTTAGTTCTTACCAAAAGTCTATGACACCCCGTTACAGAGTGTCATAGTAAGCTTTCCTAGAAATGACTCTCTCCTTGACTTTTAGGTAATAACCCTCCCTTACATTATATAAAAAAAATGTTTACTTTGGCTGTGATTTAACCACTGTTGTGAAATCATTTTATGTAAGAATGAACTCTGTGCAGGCAAAGGGGGTGGACGAATTACATACAGTATAAGGATTGACTGTATCTCATACTTTCTAAAACTGGTACAAGAACTGGTACAAGATCACTATACAGGCAGTCCCTGGGTTACAAACAAGATAGGTTCTGTAGGTTTGTTCTTAAGTTGAATTTGTATGAAAGTTGGAACATGTACATTTTTAACCACTTCAGCCCCGGACCAATTGGCAGCCAAAGGACCAGGCCCCTTTTTGCGATTCGGCACTGCGTCGCTTTAACTGACAATTGCGCGGTCGTGCGACGTGGCTCCCAAACAAAATTGGCGTCCTTTTTTTCCCACAAATAGAGCTTTCTTTTGGTGGTATTTGATCGCCCCTGTGGTTTTTATTTTTTGCGCTATAAACAAAAATAGAGCGACAATTTTGAAAAAAATGCAATATTTTTTACTTTTTGCTATAATAAATATCCCCAAAAAATATATAAAAAAACATTTTTTTTCCTTAGGCCGATACGTATTCTTCTACATATTTTTGGTAAAAAAAATCGCAATTAGCGATTATTGATTGGTTTGCGCAAAAGTTATAGCGTTTACAATATAGGGGATAGTTTTATAGCATTTTTATTAATATATTTTTTTTTACTAGTAATGGCGGTGATCAGCGATTTTTATTGTGACTGCGACATTATGGCGGACACATCGGACATTTTTGACACATTTTTGTGCAATCAATGCTATTTAAATGCATTGATTCCTGTATAAATGACAGTTATAGTGAAAGAGTTAACCACTAGGGGGAGGGGAGGGGTTATGGGCTGTGACGTGTGTGTGTTTTTTTACATTAGGGGGCGGGGCTGACGTCTGACGTCATTGATCGGCTTTCGCGATGACCGGTAACAGCCAATCAATGACAGGCAGAGTAGGAAGCGCGGGGAGAGGTTTGTTTACACATACCTCTCCCCGTTCTTCAGCTCCGTGACCCGATCGTGGGACACCAGCGGAGATCGGGTCCTCTGGTCCCGCGGCCGGGGTCACGGAGCTCCCGATCGGGTCGCGTGCGCGCTGCTGGCGGCGCGCGCGCGACCCACGGGCAGGCATTTAAAGGGCCACGTACAGGTACGTGATTTTGCCTGCCTGTACCATTCTGCTCACGTATAACTGCGTGAGGCGGTCGGGAAGCGGTTAATGTATAACTCCAACCATAGCATGGGAAAGGTACACACCCGTACCGTTTGTTTTGCTGTCTGTGTGTCTGTTCAGAAGACTTCACCTCACTTTCTGTCCCTGTGACAATTGGATTAAAAAAATTCTGGGTTGTGGAAAATAAGGATTGGTGATAATGCTTGAGTGGAGACACCCTTTTCCCATGAAAACTCTTACAGGAGTGAATTGCCCTTCCTAGGGGTAGATTTATTCTCACTTCCTGTTGTCTCCCTCCGCTTGTAAATATGAGTTGTATGTAAGTCAGATGTTTGTAACTCAGGGACTGACTGTATTGCATTTTTACTAAATTAGGACTTTTGCATTTCAGTAGAAAATTTATACCTAATGCCGTGTACACACGACCAGACTTTTTAACCAAACTGGTCCGAAGGAACAAATCCGTCGGACAATTCGACCATGTGTGGGCTTCATCGGACCTTCACCAGACCTTTTCTGTCGAAAATCTGACGGACTTTAGATTTAGAACATGTTTCAAATCTTTCTGACGAACTCGAGTCCGGTCGAAAAATCAGTTCGTCTGTATGCTAGTCCAACGGACGAAAACCGACTATTGGCTACTGGCTATGAACCAGCTATTGGCTACTGGCTATGAACTTCCATATTCTAGTCTGGTCGTACATCATCACGGTCAAATCCCTCGGACTTTGGTGTGATTGTGTGTGTGTGTAGACAAGTCCGATTCGACAGAAGTCCGTCAAAACTCTGTCAAAGTCCAGCGGAATTCAGTCCGTCAAAGTCCGGTTGTGTGTACACGGCATTACCTTACTGAGTACACAATTTTTAATTTGGTTCAAAGGTTAATGCATAACGTATGAGTTGACCAGACTGGAGATATCGCCAAATTGTATAGTTCACAAAATAAAGCTGTGCAGAGACATATAATATATCATTTTTGGGTAAGTTGTAAAAGTAATTAAATGAGATTGATTGGTCATGCCCTTTTTTTTTGTTTGATTCCTGATTTTTTGATTTTTTTTTTTTGCATGCCATACAGTTTCTGTATGCTTGCTCTCTATAGTTTGATAGATAATCACTTTTGCTCTATATTTTACCTAACTGTATTTCTTACCTAGGTCTTTAATGATTCTTGTATTTCTTATGCCGCGTACACACGAAGGGACTATCCCGCGGGATTATCCGCTGGACCGAAGTCGAGCGGATAATCCCCTCGTGTGTGGGCGCCGGCGGACTTTTTTTGGCCAAAGTACGGCGGACTAAAGTTTTAAGTTTTTTTTTAAAATTATCCGCTGGACTTGGCAGTCCAGCGGACAATCCGGCCGTGTGTAGTATGGTCCGGCGGACCAAAAAGGACGCATGCTCAGTAGCAAGTATTTTTCTAGTATTTTTCGTTTTCTAGTCCTGTCGTACGTGCTGTACGTCATCGCGTGAACCGTCGGACTTTTTGCGTGATCGTGTGTGGTCAAGTCCGTTCGCTTTTTAGTCCAGCGGACCCAGCTGGAAAGTCCAGCGGATTGTCCGCTGGACTTAGGTCCGCCGGGAAAAGTCCCTTCGTGTGTACGCGGCATTAGTTGTATCCACACATGAGGCTTACTCTTTGTGACTTTGTCGCCTGGTTTACTCCAGAATTTGAAGGATAACTGCATTTAAAAAAAAGAAAAATGCATTTCTGCCATAGGCCTGTATGTTGCCAAGGTATAAAAAAAAGTGTACCTGTTCAAAACAAAAACATTTCTTTGAGCTGCCAAACTAGTATAACACTGGCACAGTGGTGGCATCTTCAAGGTCTCCTGCATAATAAACACAAAGAGGAAGATGATGTAAATGGTTTGTACTAGAGTGGCCAATAATTAATAAGATCCAGTTTAACACTCCCTCTCCACCTATTCCTCTACCTACCCCTTGTATGTTATGCAGTTGCACTGAAAATGTGAAATCGCGAACTGCATTTTTATTGAAAGGGCATTTTCCTTAAAAAAGTGACATTGTATTAAATGGATAATGGTAGGTTGAATCACCAGCTTCTTAAATATTTTGTGGATTCTGTTGGAGAGGTATGGTCTTCATAAATTTATAACTTCACCCATGTATTACAAAGAAACTATTCTGCCATTCTATTACAGTGATTAATTTACAATATAAAGAGTAATGCTTTGTTCTGACTTTATAATGGACATGATATTATGGCCCAATGCATGTAGTACATGTATTAGCTTTGTTTCAGCTAAAGTAAACACATTGCAACAAATATATTTGAAACCTGCTTAAAAGACACAGTGCATGTGTGTAGGATTTACATTCATGAATTGATCTTTGGACCTAATGTCACAATGTATGCTTTATACCTTTTGTATAAGGCTTGCATCTTTCTCTTCTGCTTTCTTGTCTCATTCTTAGTTGCCCCTATGTCTCCAGTATCTCCCACAGAGGCACCTACAGAAATTCCAACTGTTCCCCTGACCACTCCTGGTACTACCACCACTGTTACTACTACGACTAGCACAACCACACTCTCTACAACTACCTTCATTACTGCTACTGAAAAAAGGCAAACAACAGTGGCTAGCATCCACGAAATAGGTACTAACCACCTGAAAGGATTGCTTTTATAACAAACATGCCACACATAGCTGTGCAATGTTTCTTTATTACAGATCATTTAGATTATAATATCCTAAATTGAACCAAGAATTAGATTTGTATGATTATTTTGTTATAAAGGGGTTTGTGTAAAGGGGTAGATACACAATTTAAACTTGTGTTTAACAGATAATGGAGTTGGTTTACTAAAAGAGTAATGCATGTTCACTTAGTAAAGTTGAGTTTCACTAAGGCCCCTTTCACACTGGTACGACACAACAGTCGTACGACTGTGGATTCGACTTTGCCCGTGACTTGAAGTCCGACATGCATCCGACTTCAATGAACAGGGATCCGACTTTGATCCCCGACAATACCAGGCACTGTATGGTATGAATCTTTAGGAGGAACTCCACGCACAATGTTAAAAAAAACGGCATGGGTTCCCCCTCCAAGAGCATACCAGGCCCTTCAGTCTAGTATGGATTTTAAGGGGAACCCACACGCCGAAAAAATGTCGTGGGGCCCCCCCCCAAAATCCATACCAGACCCTTATCCGAGCACACAGCCCAGTAGGTCAGGAAAGGGGGTGGGGACGAGTGAGCGCCCCCCCCCTCCTGAACCGTACCAGGCCGCATATCCTAAACATGGGGGGGTGGGTGCTTTGGGGCGGGGGGGCCTTGCGCCCCCCCACCCCAAAGCACCTTGTCCCAATGTTGACGAGGACAAGGGCCTCTTCCCGACAACCCTGGCTGTTGGTTGTTGGGGTCCGTGGGCAGGGAGCTTATCAGAATCTGGAAGCCCCTTTTAACAAGGGGGCCCCCAGATCCCGACCCCCACCCAATGTGAATGAGTTTAGGGTACATTGTACCCCCTACCCATTCAGCTAAAAAAAACTGTCAAAAATAAAACACAGTACACAGGTTTTTAAGGTAATTTATTAAGGCAGCTCCGGCATCGCTTCTGATTTCTTCTCCCTTCTCCGGGTCTTCTCCACTCCCCACTGATGTCTTCTAACCCTCTCCGGATCTTCTCCCTCTGCCCGCTGTCTTCTGCCGAGTCTTCTCCGCTGTCTTCTCGCTCTTTTTCTGGGTCTTTTCTGCTGTCTTCTCACTCTGTTCTTCTTCCAATGTTGACTTGACGCTCTCTCCCACTCTAATGCTGGGTGCACGGTGTGCCACTACTTATATTGGCATGGGGCGGTGTCACCGGAGGCCTGCCCCTTATGATGCCATCATGCCTCGGGCGGTAATGTCATAAGGGGAGGGCCTCCAGGTGACATCACCCGGTGACCGCACCCCATGCCAATATAAGTAGTGGCACACCGCACACCAAACCACCCCCCCCCCCCATGTTGAGGGCATGCGGCCTAGTACGGTTCAGGAGGGGGGGGGCATTCACTTGTTAACTGGTGCTCTAGAAGATCCATGACAGAAACAGTTTTTTTACTGGCTTTTCTGTTTATATGGCCTGTATGAGAACCATACACAAAATGATCAGGAGGTAAATGTATTCTTAATTTATTTTAGGTACTTTTATAGCGCTGTCAATTTACACAGCGCTTTTACATATACATTGTACATTTACATCAGTAAAGGAGCTTACAATAAATTCTCTATATACTGTAAACTGCAATGTAAAAGTCAGGCACCATTACTTGTCCATGCTTCTTTGTCTACACACCCCCTTACAGAAAAACCTTTCAGGTTATTGTTAAGGTTCTCTAAAGTAATACAGTATTATCAGAGATCATCTGCCCTTTTAAACTATTGAAATAATTACTTATGAAAATACCTCTCATTTACATTACTAAGCATGGTAAAAAATGTGCTTATGCTATTACTGCGTTGTTCCTACTCCTTGGAGGCTGCTAGCACTGTGAACAATATACCCCCCTATCTAAGTGGATAACAGTTATTTTGTGATGAATACAATAAAATGCTGCGCACCCCTTATGTGCATAAATACTGTGCTCTTGTAATCCATGTAAAATGTGAAAAAAAAAATTAGATAACTAATCAACTTATTTAACGTGGTAAATATCCAGTGAAAAACTATAAAGTGAATTCAAAGTCCATCCGGCGTGTCCTCTATACCTAAATAAATGATATTTGATAATGATATAATGATAACCACAAATAAATGTCTCTAAAAAGTCCAGTGCTTCTTCATCCAAATCTTTTTCATCCAAAATATGTGCTCCAGCAAACTGTGCAAACAAAACAACTCCTTCTCAGAACACAAAACCTGTGCTGTCTTGGTGCTGAAACTCAAATTGTGCACTCACCAGATCTCCATGACCCTTTTAACTTAATGAGTGGGTCCACAGTTGCTGAAATTTCCGATATCTTTCCAAGGCAGCCTTCCAGCTTTCTAAGTCACCTCCTGCCAGCTATTGATCTTTACACCTGCGTGGAACACATAGTAAACAAACAGGAAGTTAAGTCAGAAGCAGCCATCTTGGTATCATATGTTATAGTAACCATATTGAATGTGGGCATTTGTATTTTAATTTCAATAGTTTTTTATAAAATTTTCATATAAAGGTACAGACGAATGAAAGAATAACAAAAACATAAAAACATTGATACCTTCTGATAAGCATTTGAGCATACAACGGTGAATTTTTTATATGAATATATTGACAAAACATGAGTCATATTTGAACTTCAAAAGCGAATGCAGTACTTATACCCCCCCCCCCCCCCTCCCAGACTGCCCTTTTGGGAGCAATCTGTGTCTTGAGATGTGAGGTTTTGCGGCCAACCCCACATTAATTTCATGGTACAGTATGATGTATCACCGTAAAGTGCACATTAGGATCAGGGTAGCAATTTAAAAAAATAAAAATGAGAACAAACTTAAAAAAAAAAAGAGAAAAAGTTAATTGTAAATGGATAAATGAACAGATGGGTCACAATCCGAAAGTAACTTGTAATGGTAATGTGGAAGAAAGTGGTAGCTATATATCACATAACTGAGTAGAATCTGGTATGTTGTTAATGGTTATGTGGGTTTAGATCAGTTTTTTTGTGTTATATCTGTATTCCCATGGTTCCCATATTTTAGACGATTTCTAAAAGTTGCCATTGGCTGAGGCAAACATTATTTCATATGTAGTGTGATCTCTCTAGTGTCTAAATAGTGTCAATCGAGTTGCCAATCAGATATGAATCAATATAGTCCCCCAGCTGATGAGGAATAAGTTCTATCCCTAGAGAGCATAGTGCCAATCCTGGGGACAAAGGGATGTCTGTCTTCAGCACTTGGAGGATAAGTGCTGAGATATCTGACCAAAATGAGGATAGGCAGGGGCACCCCCATAGTATATGGAATAGTGAACCTTCCCCTGCACCCCTTCTCCAGCATTCAGAGGATGACTGAGGTGCGAATTTTGTTAGGCACTGAGGTGTTAAATACCACCTCAAGGCTAGTTTCTGGATTAGTACCCATAAGTTAGTGCTTCCTTTTGCTGCATAAGTGGTAGATATAGCTTTCTGGCAAGCAGAGGTTTGGTAAATCGTCCCAAATCTCTCTCCCATTGCTTAAAGGGAGTGGTTTTAATGAAGGTGTCTTTTTGACTGAACAGTATAAAATAAAGATATAACTTTCATTTTGGTGTTGGATATCTTATAAAATATTGTTTGTTGTTTTGTAGGAAGTGTTGGATCTGAAGATACTTGTAATAGTCTTGATTGGGGATTGTATATTCGATTTGTAGGATCAGAACATTTTTATGGCTGGGCCTATTAGAAGGTCTTCTACTGTCACTAGGCCCTTAGATGGCCAAGCTGTAATATTGAGGTATGATATTGGAGAGGCTAAGAATGGGAAGTGGGAGATTTGTACTAGTTGTGTCATCTAATGGTAAATCTACGATTTGTTGCCATGTTGCCAGTGTAGCTCTGATAGTAGGTGAAAGCGAGAAATGTGAGATTGTAGTGAAGCGACTAGCTAGCATAAAGTTGAATAGGTTGTCTCCCGATATTTGGGAACATTCTAGTTCCGCCCACAATGTGGTAGTGGAAGAGGGGGACCATGATTTTCATTGGGTGAGAATTACAGCTTTGTGGTAGTCTTTTATTACTACATGTCCCATTCCTCCCGCATTTATAGTAAGAGTAAGTTTACTAAAAGCGTGTCTCGCTTTCCTTCCCTTAAAGAGGTAACAGTTAAGCAATGACTGTGCTTTTAGAAAATAGATGTTGGGAACAGTAATTGGTAAAGTTCTAAACAGAGAAGTTGGGGAAGCAATAGCATTTTGAACGATGCTAGTCTTCCAGACCAAGTTAGTTCTACCTTTGCCAGGTTATGGAGTTTTGATTATTTTTTTTTTTTTTAAACATGGAGTTTTGATTTTAAGGCGGGAAGTAGTTGGCAGTTACTAAATCCTTTGTTTGAGGGGTGAGAGTGATAAGAGTGATACCCAAGTATTTAATTCCTGTTTGTGTTCACACATAGGGAAAAAAGGAGATCAATTTATTTTTGGTGGATTTGGAGATACCCAGATCTAGTATGTAGGATTTGGAGTCATTAACTTTGTAGTAAGACAACTTGGTTAAATAGAGCTAATGCATTATGTACCGAAGCCAGGAATTTTCCACGTCAGTTAACATTAGAATTATGTTGTCTGCAAATAGATTAATAGTATCATTCTATTTTTTCTTTTACAAAAGTTTTATTAATAGACAATACAACATATACGGACAGCAATGGGATGGTTACAGCTTATAGTAAACAGACACGAGGTCAAAAAAATTTTAACAAAAGAAAAACAAGGACAAATAATAATAAAAAAAAGAGAGAACATAGACAATAACCTTACACAGGTCACAAACATAATGGCCCAGGTGACTAAGAATGTAAGGGGGAGTCTAAAACCAACCTTTCGGGGGAATCCTGGAGGTCATATCATGCCTACAGACCTAAATGACCAAATATTGAATCTGAGATATCTGAATGAAGGCATGCATAGTCTAGTGTCTCCCAGTTGGAGAGGGAAGAAAAAAACAAACCAAAAAAAATGGGGGGGGGGGGGGGGGGATTCAAAGGTAACATAAAGAGCAATATTATTGAAATAACCATCCGAACCAGGGCAATACCTGTCGGCTCGATATCCATATTAACTTAATGCATAAAGCATATTGAACGGAAAAGGAAAAGGAGAAAGCGAAGAAATCAAGGGAAGAGAAGAAACCTGAAAGAAGGAGAAAAGGACAAAAAGCAAAGAAAGAGGGAAGAGAAGAGTCCACAGGGAATGTGTCAGGGAAGCGTTAAATTGAGAGGAGCGTACTATCGAAGCAGCAGGTCTGAGAACATGTGATCCACGGTTGTCAAACTCTGAGAAATTTATCATGTGTATCTGAGAGAATGGCCGTTAGTTTCTCATTTACCATGATATCGTTCATGTGGTTTTTGACAGCCTCAAAGCTAAGCATAGGGGTCTTCCATGCTTTGGCAATCATTAATTTAGTTGCAGCAAACATATATTGGACCAGTTGCCTTTTCGGGCGAAGTAGTTCAACAATTGGCTTGCCTAGTAGGGCTTCAAAGGGATCCCTTTTGAGGTTAACATGAAATAGATTGCAAAGAAGGGTATAGATTCTGACCCATAGCCTGCATGCCCTTGGGCATGACCACGAAATATGTGCCATTATCCCTTCTTGTGAACACCACCAAAAGCAGAGAGGAGAGTAGGTTGGGATAAACCAGGCCAATCTAGCCAGCGTGTAGTACCACCTATACACTACTTTATAGGCATTCTCCAAGATAAGGATGTTTCGGGAACTCTTTGAAAGAGCTATGGTCATTATTTGCCAATCCTCTGGGTCTAACTGCCTCCGTAGTTCTTTTTCCCATTGGAGTTGATGCGACCTCAACAGAGGTTTTCTTGCTGAATTTATAGAGGAATATACCAGGGATATAATGCCCGGGGAGTGGGGTCTAGCCCTGCATAGGCTCTCAAAAGGAGTCAGAGTATATGGAGTAAGGCGAGATTTAATAAGTTGCTGAAGAAAATGTCTGATTTGAAGATAGCTATAATGTTCTCACAAAGGGATATTGTGAGAGAAGCGTAGGGCAATAATGAATCATTTATGACCCAGGGTGAGTGCTGAGGCTTATCAAGAATGGAACGGCAAATGACCAAGACAGGATCGTGATCTGACCATGGAGCTGCAAGAATAGAAGTGGATACCACTAAGGGGAGGTGTTTTCTCAGCATAACCATGTGGTGTATTCTAGAGTGGGAGGGATGAGGGTGGGAATAATACATGTAATCCCTACCCAGAGGGTGGAACTCCCTCCAGAGATCGACTAGATCGTGAGACTGTAAAGAGCGAGCGAACTGTTTAGCATCAGGGGTTGGAGTAGTGCGTTCCAAAGGATATTTGTCCAAAGAGGGATTCAAGGCTAGGTTTGAGTCTCCCGCAAGAAGGAGAGTACCCTTTTGGTGGGATGACAACAGGCTGCAGACATGGGTCAAAAAAGGTAAAAAAACAAGGAAAGGAGCGTAGTAAGTCATAATTGTAATTTCCGTGTCCTGGATGGTACCTTGAAGTAAAAGATACCTACCCTCTGGATCCGCTGTTTGCTGCAACTAAAAAGGTCGGATTTGCGAAAGGCAATGAGTACCCCCCTCTGTTTAGTTGGGCCAGTAGCCGTAAAACCTGGCGGTATTGAGCATCAAAGTATTTAGGACAGGAGGTAGTTGAAAAATGCATTTCCTGCAAACAAGCCATATCTATCTGCTGTCTCTTGAGATATTTAAAAATCTTCACCTGTTTTTGAGGAGAATCATGCCCTGAACATTCAGGAACAACAAATTTAGCGTCATAGTGAGAAGAAGTAATAAGATGAAATAGTTCTGCCAAACACAACCCCCGTGGACACCAGAAGAGAGAGAAAAAAAAGAAAGGGAAGGAGCGGCCAGTAAAGGACAAGAGAAGATTATGTAATGAAACAAAAAAAGGTAGGAGTAGAATAAATCCATTTAACATAGTTGTCACTATTAGTGGGGCAAAAGGCCCACTGGAGGGATGGAGGTTGACCAAGTTCCGGCACATCTGGGGGAGCAGTGGTCCATCTGAACCTCTCGGCATCTAATACAGTCAATTATTCAACGGAAAGAAAGGCACATAATATATGTAAACAATTATGTAAAGGCATAGCAGTTAGGAAAATGGACATTGGCTCAAGCAAAATAGTATAGTTATTCAACTAAGATTACTATGACTACCAAAGTCCAGGGCTATCCTCACGTAAGTAGGGAGACCCAAGGTGGAGAGCCAATATACAGTGAACAAAGCTACACTAGTAATCATAACATTTCAATGCGACCACAACATGGTCAATAACCCTGCAGCTCAAGATAACACTAAACATCACAGCCCAGGCCTGCTAGTTGTTACCACAAAGGTAATAGAGCACCGCCAGAAGCCCATGACGAGCATGCGGTCCCCAACAACCAGGTGGACACCTGATCACCACCAGGTAAATCCCAGGTGTAAGCGACTGGATGCTTTCACCGCCAACCCCTAAAAAAAAGGGGGTAGGGGGACAGAAGCATTATTAGAAATAAACTTTCAGGTCACTACAGCCCTGCACCACCATCTCTCTATTGGGCAGTCCAGGGCAAGGGACCAATATACAGAAGCAGTACTCAAGGAAGGTAAGAATTATCCGGTGCCATTAAGTGTCCAGTTGGTAGGTAAAAGACACATTACTGAGCTGGGCTGGGGCTTCATAGGGCTAGCAACAAAACACGGATCAAGGCCCTCAATGGGTGTTAAAGGCAGGTGAGCTGGTAGGAATGTCAGACTCTAGGTGGAGTAAAAAGCAACTTGAGTTCAGTCCGCTCTATCGTCCTGTGGGCACATCCTGAAAGCGTTGCTCTTAAAGGGAACAAAGTGCTTGAGATCCTTGGTGAGACAGCTGGGAGGACTTGCGGGAGGGTAGAGTGGGTCTCAGGTGAGCAGAAGAGGAGGGCGTCTCCTCTTGTGAGGGGGGCATGTCAAACTGCAGGTCCTGAAAGTTACGCCACAGGTCATATGGGGGAAGAGGCGTGAAACTGGCGACCTCAGTTGGGAGAATGAAAGCTTAAAGGGGAATCCCCACCTGTACCTGATCCCGTGTGTTTACAGAACCTTTTTAGTAAGGTTTCAGGGTCCTCCATTTAGCTATAGTAACCGTGAAAAGAGAGATCTTGGCGGTCCCTTGCAGCATACAGGAGATGCTCTTTGGTGTGGTAGTAATGAAACTTAATAATGATATCCCTTGGGGGGCCGTCAGTGGGTTTGGGGGCAAGGGATCTGTGGATACGATTGAATTCCAGACATTCAAAAGCGGTAGCAGTACCTTGCAAATCAGTGATGGCCTCAGGGACCTTGCGGATGCAGAGGTTATCTCTGCGGCCCCTATTTTCAGCATCCTCCAGCTTATCCTGCAAACTTACAAGATCAGCGTTCAGCTTACCCACCTCCTTCTCGTGCCCCTCAAGCACTGTAGTGGCGAGGTTCATTCGTTGCTCCAATTGATTAGTGTGGTGGCATAGCCCTTTAAGACCTTTTACTAAGTCTGCTGAAAGTTTGCAGGAGGCGTTGTTATTTCCCCTTTCCCAGCAGGGGGACCTTCGCCTGTGAACGGTACCGCTGGCTACTTCGGGGTGTGCGGTACATGCCTGCCGGGATCCTGAAAGTGTCAGTCGCATCGGGAGCCGGATTGTGTGCGCCGGTATTGTGCCTGGGCCTCGTCAGCCGGGTTGTTAAGTTCCGACAGCACGGAGCGAGAGAATCAAGCATCCATCTCCCTCACTCGCACGCATCATATAATTCTGTTTTTTACCCAGAAACCAGAGGACATTTGTATTTTTAATGTGAGTGCACGCTCGGAAATTTTTTTATTTTTACAATTGCAATAGAAATGACTGCATTATGACTTTTTCTGTTATTGTTTATTCATGATGGCCAAAATGCAGAGGATTAAAAGGTGTAAAGATCAAAAGCTGGAAGGAGGTGACTTTGAAGGCTGGCAGGAAGGACAGTGTAAATCTAAGGCGGTACACAGTGCAAATTTCTTTCTTGCAACGACGGGGTAACAGGAAAGAAATTTGCATGATACTCCCATCAACATAGGCAGCGTTGACAGTGGAATGAGTAGTTGTCTTCTCCTGGCAGGAGGGTGGGGCCGGGTGGGGGAAGATGTCGCTGCCGGGAGAAGACAGTGATTATCGCTAGTGGCTATAGAATCTGGCAGGCTGATTGCCCCCAAGTTGGTTTGCTGGAGAACATATTAGGATTTGGATGAACAAGCATTGAATTTTTAGAGACATTAATTTGTGGTTATATAATTTACTTAGATATAAAGGACACATTGGTTCGACTTTGAATTCAATTTATGTTTCTTAATCATACATCACGGGACACAGAGCCATAGTAATTTACTATGTGGGTTATAGGCCACCTTCAGGTGAAGGACACTGGCACACCCTAAGACAGGAAGTCCACTCCCTATATAACCCCTCCCACTACTGGGAGTTTTTTCGCCAGTGTTTTAGGTGTTGGTCACAAGTAAAGATGTGCTGTGCTGAGCTCCACTGACGCAATCCTTGCTGGGGCCAGCTATGCAGCTGGATCCATTCAAAGTGTCTTTTTAGGCCGAACTGAATGGTACCCGGGCCTCGTGGCGGAAGAAATGAGGTTTAATCCGTAACGCTTCTCTTTTTAGAGAGCTGCACCTCAGGATTCAGTGCTTTCGTTTTTTCAGCCATAAAGTTTTTCTGGCGGGTCTTTTACGGGTCCAGGAGTGTGGATCCCCCGATTAAAAAGGGGCCCCGGTTTCCTGAAGGTTTTTAAACGGAGCCCACCTTGAGGGGTGAATATTGGGTCTGTTGGTTTCACCACAGAAATCCCTGCGGCGGGAAAGGTAAGTGGAGATTTCTAAGGAATTTGTTAAGTTTCTTATGAATTGTCTCCTTTAAAAAGTAAATGTTGTCATGCCTAAAAGTCACCACTGGGGGCTGTATAGAGCACGTACCTTGTTATGCTTTCCTGAAAAATCACGCTGTGTCAGCAGAAGCTGCAGGTTCCCTCCAGCTAGCAGCCCAGGCCTCTGGTAAGATTGGGGGGGGGGGTTCTTCCAAAAAAACACCCCCACCTGGACAAAGCTCTCCCCTTCTCCCTGGATAGGAGGAAGCCAGAACGATCGTCGATGCCACTCCGTTTTTCACCGCCCCTGCAAGGTGGTTTGTTACCAGGTCTCCTCTACGCCACCCCCCACACACACACACATGCCGACACACGCCGATCACGTCGGATCGGGGCCCACGCCCGCACGGGAAAGACGCTCTCTTGAAAAGAAAGGGGGCACGACGTGGTGGAGGGGGCGGGGCTTAGCGCAGTGTTGGCGTGCGGCAACGTCCAGTGCGGGAGTATGTTATGTTTTAAAAGCTACATTTTTGCTCGCTGCAGCTGTCGGAGGAACACAAGAGCAAAAAGGGGCATTTGCTGGACTATTTGCTCAAGCAATTGATGCAATTTCTTCTGGTAGTACCTCTGCATTTGTGCATTGGGCTATGGTCAGAAGGGGAGGTAGAAACACCCCAAAAAAGGGCTCAAGAGGGACTCCTTTAAGCTAAAAAAAAAGCCTAAACTCATCTCTACAATGGCATACTGAAAAAAGGGAGCATTTGATCAGGAGATTCCAATCAATAGTATATGTCTGAATGGAGGGGAGTGTATACTAATCAAAATGATAATATGGAAATAACACTACACCGTCCCCAGACATTTTGCCTAATGCCTATTGTTGTAATAAATTGAAAATAACAAAAAAGGCAGGTTCCTATGTATCAGGGTATGCACTAAAAAATAGCCAGGAAAAGGGGGAAGACTGGAAAGGGACCCACAGGGGTCTGGAAAGGATTCTTCTACAAGCAACGCCCAGGCATTTTAACAATTAAATAGAATTCTTTATTATAAACAATTCAACCCACATAGTACAAATAAGAACACTATACCTCCACCTAAAATTCTAAAATAATGATAACAATATTATTAAATAGGTAATCACCACAGACATACCCCACACTCATACAGTATCCTCAGATAGGCAGCTTGCCACATAAAGCTTGAAGAAAGACCGTCAATAATTAATAGCTTGAAAAAAATAAACAGTAGTTTCTTCTGCTGGAGATAGCAGCCTCAGTAATGAACTGGTTAAATGCAGTCCTGTCTGGATATTTGTGTGAGCACTTGAAGATCACAAACGTAGAGAACTATTGAGATGAATGGGATACAAAGTTAATCGTAGATAGTATAGAGAGCACTCTGAATAGAAGCACATGTGTCAAAAAACAAGACAGAGTGTAGCCAGATTATTTGAAGCTTCAGGTTGAGGGAGGTAAGCAAGTGAAACAGTACATTCCTTTATCTTATCTGCACCTGTATAGCTGAGCTCCAGTACAGGCTTACCTCAGTTGCTGACTTCTGATGCTGTTTAATTGTAGATGTATGGACAGAAAAACAGGATATCCCAGATTAGTCTGGTGATGGTGCTTGCTGTGTCTGTTCAGAAAAAGAGCATCCAGATTTGAGGGCTTTCTGTCAGCAATATTAGCAGACCTCTCCTTGCAACAGTCACAGAGCTCAAAAGTTTGGCTTCCACTTGTGAGTAAGTGAGGTAAATCAGCTGTTCAACGCTGGGAGCAAAGCCAGTGAAATTGGACACAGAGCAGACCCTGAGCTCACAGCAGCCAAATGCCGCACATCAGGTGTATGAGAGCTTTAGTCATACCTTTTCACATCTTTATTGATGTAGTAGAACAAACAGCAATTTCAGTCCCTGAAAATGTGAGTCTGCACACCAGAGGCTGTTGCTTGTGATTTAAACAGCATTGGTTAGCATTAAGTCCATGCGGCATCAGTATTTCATCATCTAAGTCATCCGTGCTTCAGGCAGGTATAGAGGGGGGTAGAGGGGGGACAGGTATGTGGTGATTCCTGTAGATGTAGGGGCGTCTAGCTGACGCATTTTAATCGACAAGCGATTTTCATCATCTCTACAATGGCATCCTCCCCTGAGAGATCTGAAGTGGCTGGTCAGAGTGAGCCATCAGGGCCATCAGGTGTTGCAAATGTTTCCAACAATACAGCCCCTGTCTATGTTACTGAAGAGGTTTTTTCCTCAACCATATTAGGATTGGAGCAGAGGTTAGATCCTAGAGTGGGACTAAGCGCGATAGGTCCCCTTCCGTTACCCAGGACCCTCAAACTGAGGAACGGGTGGCGGAGATGATGAATTTTTCTCAGGGGACTGGGAAGAGGCTGATGACTCCTCTTCTGAAGGATCAGGTTCACAATCTGAAAGATTGATGGTACAATCTCTTACTGAATTGGTTCGCTCCACATTTATGCTACCATTAACTGAGATGGTGGATAAACCTACTTCTTGTTTGGGTTTGCTAAAGCCTTCCCAAGTTGTGCATGCTTTTCCTATGCATTCATTGCTGGAAAAGCTTATGTATTCTGAGTGGAATCACCCAGATGAGCATTTTTATCCTCCTAAAAAGTTTTCAACACTTTATCCTATGGAGTAAAAAATGGGAGATACCAGCAATTGACGCTGCTATATCCTCTGTGAATAAAAGTTTGACTTGTCCGGTAGACAATGCTCAAATTCTTAGGGATCCAATGGATAAGAAGTTGAGATTCCTAATAAAGAACACTTTTTCGCTTGGGCTGGTGCATATGCGTAGAATACTATAGTTGAAAAATTGGTCAGCCAAAGCGCCATGCAAAAAGCTTGTTTTCCTTTTCGCGGTGAACGGCTGTTTGGGGGTGATCTGGATAAATACATTCAAAGAATTTCTAATGGGAAAAGTACCCTTTGGCCAGTTAGGAAAAGGAGTAAGCGTATTTCATTTAAACAAGCCTCTTCTCCAGTGCCATGAGCATCAGCCTCCAGGCAGTCACGACGGCCTCCACCGTCAAATTCAAGAGGTAAACCTCAGGGTCAACCACAGGGACAAAAGAAGTCCTGGGGAAGGAAACCTACAAAACAAAATACTAAAGACTTCTTATGAAGGGGCGCCCCCGCTCGCTCGAGTGGGGGGAAGACTTCTGCAGTTGCAGAGTGTCAAGATAAATGGGTGGCTTCCTCAATAACTCTAGGGTACAAACTAGAGTTCCGAGAGTCCTTCTATTCGACTTTGCATGAGGTTGTTGGGAAAGATGGTGGCTTCATTCGAGGCCGTTCCTTATGCTCAGTTTCATTTGAGACTGCTGCAAAACAGTATCCTATGGGCTTGGAACAAGAAGGTCCAAGCTCTATATTTCCCAATGTGTTTGTCTCCAAAGGTGCGCTAGAGCCTCAGTTGGTGGTTGATAACCAAGAATCTGCAGAAGGGAAAATCCTTCCTACCAGTTACCTGGAAGGTGGTAACCATAGAGCCTTTCGGGTTGGTGAGCAATACTGGAAGAGGCGACTGTCCAAGGGAAATGGTCCAGATCAGAAATGACCTTGCCCATCAATATTCTAGAGATTCTGGCAGCACGCTTGGCCCTGAGGGCCTGGACGTTCAGGTTACGGAATTGTCCTGTCAGGATCCAACAGCAGTGGCCTATATCAATCACCAAGGGGCACGAGAAATCATGCGGCCCAGAGAGAGGTGAATCATATCCTAACTTGGGTAGAAAACAATGTACCTTGCCTATCAGCAGTCTTCATTCCAGGAATAGAGAATTGGCAGGTGGACTAATTGAGTCGCCATCAGTTGTTCCCGGGAGAATGGTCTCTTCACCCCGATATCTTCCTGACAATATGTCAAAGATAGGGGATTCCGGACGTAGATCTGTTTGAGTCCAGGTTCAACAAAAAGATCGACAACTTTGGGTCAAGAACAAAAGATCCGCTAGCTTGCGGATCAGATGCCTTGGTATTCCCGTGGAATCAGTTTTCACTGATTTATGCATACCCTCCAGTTCTGCTTCCACGACTTCTTCGCAGGATCAAGCAGGAAGGGAAGTCGGTGAATCTTGTGGCCCAGGAGATCTTGGTATGCAGAGATCATAAAGATGGCTATAGGGGACCAATGGACCCTACCACCACGTCCAGACCTTCTCTCGCAAGGTCCGGTATTCCATCCTACCTTCCAAATGCTAAATTCAACAGTTTGGCTATTGAGACCCACATTCTGAAGAAGCGTGGGCTGTCAGGTTCAGTGATATCTACCTTAGTTAATGCAAGGAAGCCGGCCTCCAGAATCATATATTATAGAGTCTGGAAAGCATATGTCTCCTGGTGTGAATCCAGGGGTTGGCACCCCAGGAAGTATGTCATGGGTAGAAATGCAAATGGGGTTAGAAATTAATTTGGCTTAAGTACTATCAAAGGCCAGGTCTCGGCCTTATCGGTATTATTCCAGCGACCACTTGCTTCGCATTCTTTGGTTTGTAGCTTTATTCAGGGGGTAACACGGCTTAATCCTCCGGTTAGGTCACCCCTGAACCCTTTGGACTTGAATTTAGTTCTGTTGGCAGTACAGAAAACAGCCTTTTGAGCCGATACGACATAACTAGGAAACTAGTTTTTCCAGTGGCGGCCCATCCATAGGGAGCGCCCGGGTGCCTGGGCAGAAGCTGCATTTGGGGGCACAGAGGTTGCATTTGGTGGAACAGAGGCTGCATTTGGTGGGACAGAGGCTGCATTTGGTGGGACAGAGGCTGAATTTGGTGGGACAGAGGCTGCATTTGGTGGGACAGAGGCTGGGACAGAGGCTGCATTTGGGGGGACAGAGGCTGCATTTGCTGGGACAGAGGCTGCGTTTGAGGGGACACTGGCTGCATTTGATGTGACAAAGGCTGCATTTGATGTGACACAGGCTGCATTTGATGTGACACAGGCTGCATGTAAGGAGGGACTCCGCTGGGGGCACCTGATGTAAGGACGGACTCTGCTGGGGACGCCTGATGGCATCTGGTTGTTGGCGACGTGGCTAGTGACACGCTCAGGGCTCCCACTGATTCTGCATTATGGTAAGTTGAATGATTTAATTTTAAATTACAATGTAATAATAGAAATAATGCGCTTCAATCATCCTGACACCATAACAACCATGGTGCCGGGATGATTGAAGTGCTAACACCAGGTGTTTGGAGTATCTTTATCTGCTGATTGTTAAACTTTCTAGAATACACATATTTCTATTGTTGTGTAGAATATGGGCCTGCTGTCCCTCCATCCCTCTCTCCCTCTCCCTCCATCCCTCATTCATCTCAGACGCTAACCACACGACCTTAGAGCCACGCCCACTATTTTTGCTCAAACCATGCCCGTTTTCACCAAGTGGGAGGGGTCAAACATGGAGGGCGGGGTCTGGCGCCCCCCCCCATCCTAAAACTTCACCAGCCGCCACTGAGTTTTTTCTGGTAGCCATATCTTCTGCAAGAAGGGTATCAGAGTTGGCTGCTCTTTCTTAATTATTCACAAGGATAAGGTAGTACTTTCTACCGAAGGTCAAGTTTTCATTTAAACTAGGATATTGTTCTACCTTCATTTTTCCAGAACCCGGTTCTACGGAAGAAGAGTCACTACATTCTCTTGATATGGTGAGAGCAGTTCAAGTCTACATGAAGGTGACTGCTCAGATTAAAAAAACTGATGTTTTGTTTGTATTGCCTGAAGGTCCTAAAAGAGGACAGGCAGCATCGAAATCTACCACAGTGTGCTGCAGGCAGCAATATAAGTCCTCTGATCTCATGGTGCCCTACTTTTGTTGTGTCTCCCTCCCTTCAGTTGGCATTGCTCTGGGACATCCCACATAGTAATTACTATGGCTCTGTGTCCCATGATGTACAATTAAGAAAATAGGATTTTTATAACAGCTTACCTGTAAAATCCTTTTCTTTGAAGTACATCACGGGACACAGAGGTCCCTCCCCTCTTTCTGGTATACACGTGTATTGCTTTGCTACAAAAACTGAGGTACTCCCAGTAGTGGGAGGGGTTATATAGGGAGTTGACTTCCTGTCTTAGGGTGTGACAGTGTCCATCACCTGAAGGTGGCCTATAACCCACATAGTAATTACTATGGCTCTGAGGCCCTGTGTCCCGTGATGTACTTCAAAGTAAAGGATTTTACTGGTAAGCTGTTATAAAAATCCTATTTTTTTCACTGGATACTTACCACGTTAAATGAGTTGATTATTTAACACATGTTTTTTAATGTTTTATTTTGATTACAAGAGCACAGTATTTTTGTACATAAAGCACTATACTATATTGTATTTATCACATTAAGAAGCAGACATTAAACAAGGCATATCTGTTGAAAGAAAGTAGTATTAATTTAAAGACGAACATATCTATTATAAGATATTTACAATATTAATTATATTGTAAGATAGCAACTTAACAGCAATTAGGGCCCATTCACACCAGCAGTGTTAGGTTGTGTTGGGCTCCATTGCCCGGTGCAGTCCCAAGCATCCCTATGGTTTAAGTTCACACCAATGCATTGCGTTGGTGTGCACTGACAAAAAAATAGCAGACATTTTTGCACCGTGTGATCTGGCATGCTGAATGCATCACAAAGTGCTGGAGCACTAAGTAATAACAATAGAAGTAAAAAGAAAAGAAAACACTGGAATGTGTGTTAAAACTGGTGTGAATGGACCCTTGCAGAGAAAAATATTTTTTTAAGTGAATGTATTTCCTTTGATAACAACATAATTATAAACTATCGAGTTGGTATACTTTGAAAAACTAGACACCCAGCTTGCTAGGATGTTGCCCTAATGAACAATGCTGTCCGTCCTAACCTGTTTTAAATCACTTTCCTAGCGACATCAGGACAACCTATTTGGAACATCACAGCTTTGCCCAACAGCCACTGGGCAAATATCACCTGGATGCATAACTTAGGGCCTGGCTCTGAGTTTATGGTTGAGTATATTGATAGTAAGCATCACTTCAGCATGTGTATTGTGTGTAGCCATAATGGATTTTTTTAGCTACTACATACAATCACCTACTGCTGCACCCATGACTGAGCAAAGCACAAAAAGGCACTTCAGGAGCAATCACCAGGCAACTAACATTTCCAGAAGAAAAGGTCAGCAATTGCTTTGCAATATCAAAAATCCTATGTGCTTACCCAACTTTGCTTGCTCTTATGAGCACATGTATAAGGCGGTTAATGTGACTTTCAACAAACATTTATTGGTGGTGCATTAATCACTGAAGTTTGAAAGATTTACTTGCAATGAATGTGTGGTGAATGTCAGCTTCACTTCTTTATAAATCTGACCTTAAGTTTCCTGCTCCTGGAGTGTCTATTTTGCATTTAATCAGCTTATAATATCAGGTTAAGTTTTATGTCTTCGCATAGAAATCTATAGGAACTTTCATCATATGTTTTTGAGAGTAAAAAAACTATACAAACCTACAAGAGCATATATAATTTTTATTGTTGGTGTGTTACCATGATTTGAAAATACCACAGCTCCAAATTTGCAAAACTGTCTTAAAAACAATATTCTAGACCAACAACACATTACTTATCTAAAAGCACAGTAGGATGTTTTCACCTTTCTCTAGGGTGGAAGTTCCTATATATGACTGTGAGTTTGATATATTATATATACAGTATATATAAGGTGGCCAGTTGCTTATAGTAAATGAATGTGTTTGGCATGGCATTTTGCTGATTCATTATGTTTTCTTACAGTTAATAAGGTATTTTCACCTCATATATCAAAGAGTTTTTGGCTGATATGCATTGCGCTGAATTTTCTTTGCGTGTGTGTTCATTTGTCATGCTTCATGCCAACAGCTTCCATAATGTTTACTACTGACAGACAGAGCCACATGGATGCACTAATGGTGAAGTGACTTTTAAAATGGAAGTGTCTTCTAATGTTTTGAGCATAGATTAAATAAATGATAAACATTGTGCACAGTTGTGGTGTACAGACTGCAATGCAGACGTCTGCTACAGTGATGTTTTTAATGGTTTTCCACTTGTCTTTGACAGATTGTATGGCATCAGTTGCCTGTAGTAGAAGGTTTTGGAACACTATACAAAGAATTGTATAAAACAAGTGGTCAATATGTCTAGATGCCAGGTTTATGCATATGTGTATTGTGCACGTCTATATCTATATAAAAATAACAAATATGGTATATATAGTGGATCAGGTTGATATGATAAAATTATGTAAAATAGATGGATGGTTTTGCACATGCCATAATACAGTGATGCCGCCTAAAATGCAGGCTCCCATTCCCTAAAAGGCCTTTAATTTATATTTTATTTTTGCTTATGAGTAAAGGAAATACTGTGGTTTATGTCTTCTACTTTAGAAATTCTACTTTATGTAAAGTGCATTGCAAGTCCCATTCCATACCAAAATAATAGAAGTTCCCTGCTCCCTTCTAGGATGCCACTCCATGAATTAAATTAGAAATTAGGCTAGCTTAAAGAAAAAATCTTTTCATAGGTCACTCTTAATACAGAAAATGATGCCCTCACTGACACAATAATTGATTAAAAGACTGTGGAAAAAAATGCTACTCATATTCAATTTAAAGTAGAAATTCAACTATTTTTATTCCTATCATAGAGCAGGGAAAGGTTGGAACATTTGACAAGCTTTATTGCGGTCTGTGTCCCCTTGGGGAGGTTTATCATCATTTTCTTTTCCAAAAAAAAACACCTGATGGTAACTGCTTTCTGACCATGCACTGTATTCTTACTGCTACAGTGTGGGCCGGCTGCGCAGAATCACATAAATATATGTGATTGTTTGTTTATTTTCATCCACCCAGCTGTGCTCTCCCTGGCTCCTTTAGATGCCGATCAATGGGTCCCAGCCAATGATTCCTGGCTGGAACCCGCCGATTAAGGGAGCCAAAGACCAGATAGAGATTTGTGTTGGTGAACAACACAGCTCTCTCTACTGACAGCAGTGATGTGGAGGTTTTTGTCTCCCTGCAAAGCAGGGAATGAAAACTGTTACATCCCTTAGCTAAAACAGCACAAAGTTAACACAATAACACTTGCTAGGCACACAGTTAACCCTTTGATTGCTCCAGATTTTAACCCCTTCCTACCCAGCTTCATTAGTACAGTGGCAGTGCATATTTTTAGCAGTCATCACGGTATTAGTGTCACTGGAGATGTCAGTGTCAGTTAGTCAGTGTCCACAACACTGTCGGTTAGTGTCAGACTTTCCACCGCTATAAGTCACTGATCGATTGGAAAAAAAACTCCAGTATATATACCGTCACTATAACTTTCACGCAAACCAATTAATATACACTTATTGGGACCAAAGGCATGTAGCAGAATACATTTTGGCCTAAATTTATGAAAAAATTTTTTTTATTGGATATATTTTATAGCAAAAAGTAAAAAAAAATATTGTTTTGTTTTTTTTTTTTTCTAAATTTTCGATCTATTTTCGTTTGATAGTGCAAAAAATAGAAAAAAAAATGTGGTGATAAAATACCACCAAAAGAAAGCTCTTTTCGTGTGGAAAAAAATTGTATAAATCTAATTTGTGTACAGTGTTGCATGACCACGCAATGCATTGTCAGTTAAAGTAATGCAGTGCTAAATAGCAAAAAATGGCCTGCTCTTGAAGGGGGTAAAATCTTACGGAGGTCAACGGTTTAAAAACAAAGATGAGGAGAAATATCTTAAACTGGGACACAGCAATAAAAATGTAACATTTTCTAACTTTCCCCAAAATACCAAAAAAAAAGCATTGTGTTTGTACCTCTGTAGAAACTAGGCAAGGGCTGGGAACTAAATTAGGGTTGTTTCTTTATGTTTACATGTAAGATTTTTACATTTTGAGCATTGTGATAAGCAGTTTTTACAGCAATAATGTTTGATAGCACGGTTTCTTTTATTAAAGCCTTATCTGTGCGTATGTGGGTCTGCAGCACATTGCATGAAACTTTTGCTCTGGCTTTCCTCTCCATCTCCTGCTGTCAACTCAGCCGACATTCATCCTTAGCTCTTTCCTATCAGGTAATAACATGAACAGAACTGTTCCCGTTAAGGGTCATCCCCCCTCAATTCAGCTGTCTGACCTGGTCCCCGGGATGACCTACCGAGTACGGGTTTATTCCCGGGAGCACCACTCAGTCACAAGCCCATACGTGACGTTCGAGACCAGCTCAGGTGAGGGCTTTGTGTTCCTTCAATGGAAACACAGGTACAATCTTTTTGATCTTTGTAATGACAAAAATAGTTTGTAAAACAAAATTCAAATTGAAAAGTACTACAGTTTTTATAAGATAAGGTTGTAAAGGGGAAAGGTATACTTTGGGATGTTTTTACATTTTGTGTATAATACATTAGCATACTATCTGTAAGGTTTCTCTACCTCTGTTTTTCCAATCTGTCTATCTACTTATCTATTTGTTCTTCTGTATCTATCCATCCATCTGTGTGTGACTTTATGACAAATGTCATATTTTGTAAATTATATACCGTATATATTGCTCAATATAATGCAATAGTTGATAAAGCAATACATTTAACCAGTTTACCTTTATCTAAATGAAGGTAGAGGCTAAAGCTTTTACTCAGTCAATAGTTTTAGGGCGGTCATTTGCATTTTATATGTTCTTTACAGGCTTATTGAGGTTAATAAGGCAGTTCAAAAAGCACAGCATAGTTCAGTACATAATAACAAGCAATTAGAAATTATCTTTAATACAGTTAAATTGGTTGCTCTGGATTAATATTTTGTTAAACAAGCTTGTTCATGAAATGGTGCGGTGCATTTGAGACTTGCCGAGTGACATCAAGCTGCTTTATCAGTTTTAAATGTAAGTTGCTATTTTTTAGTGTATGCTAATACCCTCTTGATTGGTGCTCCACACATCTTCCTTGTTTGATTAAGCTTTAACATTTGTTAACAGAAAGACAAATTTTCATGCAAAATATCTGACTTACTATTAAGTGATCAGTTAAAAATATTAGTGATCTTCCTCACCAAACTGCAAAATATGTATGTGAATATGCTCTACAATTTAATTAAGAGTAGGAATATTTGTGATTTTATTGGTAAGCTAGATTTTCTTTAATTATATGCTGTGAATGAATGTTTTATATCTAATGCTGTTTTATACGTAAGTTTCTTGCAAGATGTCGCTTTGTAAATATGCATACGTATGTACATTTTTTCCACACATTTTTGTTCTATTACTTTAGGCTAAGTTCTGTTTTTTTCTCCTTTGCTGTTTTGATTAACTACAGAGGTTCCTTTCTTCGATCCTCAACAGCCCCCCTAAAAAACCTGGTTACTTGGTCTCTTCATATGAGCTCCAGAGAAACTGTGTGATTGACCCATACATACCCACCTTCTATCATGTAAAGAGACTCTAAAAAGACTACTGTCTGAGTTGAAGGACAAGGTTGGGGCTCTGTCTTCTAAAGTCCTGATGATATACAAGCTTTTATTATTCTTTAAATACTGTTTAAACTGTTTTCTTCCTCCTTGTGCGGGTTATGTATTATTTGTTGTACATAAACATAGCTGTTTGCCATGTTTACACCAGGTATAGTTCTTACATATGACTGATGTTTTTTCTACTTCTGGCAGCTTACACAAAAAACCAAGTAGACATTGCCACTCAAGGATGGTTCATTGGTCTCATGTGTGCTGTTGCTCTGCTTGTACTTATCCTATTGATTGTGTGCTTCATTAAGAGGAGTCGAGGAGGCAAATATCCAGGTAAGTAAAACATTTTTGGCTGCATCACAGATGTGTGGAAAAATTTGTGTGGTCTTCATATAGGTTTAAACGTTAAAACGGGGGGGGGGGGGGGACGGGACACATTAATAGAAAAAGTAAACAAACCCTGATATAATGCATATTTTAAAAAATATATATTTTTAGCAATAACCTCAAACATTGCTTAATGGATTAGATTCACCATACGAATATACTGTACCTCCTATATAGTGTATCGCACACACCTTTTTTCGAACATAGTGCGTACAGCCAGGTCGGATCCGCTTTCCGGATTGATTGAAGAAAATGTAGAATTTGTTGTAGACGGAAGCTCTCCACCGCGGGCATCTCCAAACTGCCTGTGAAGTGTGAGAGAGGACATATTCCTCTGTGATCTAAGTAGTCGCCTATGTGGTATAGTCCCTTGTTTACCCACCATTAAAATCTATCGGGCTGCATGCCAGGGGGGAACAAGGGATTGCCGAAGAGTGGGGCCACAGGGGTATGTGCTGACTATAGGGGACATCTCCTGCAACTCATTTGCATATGCATAAGGAACAAGAAAGCATTGGACTCAAAATAGCTTTACGGTGCTTTTGGGAAGTCCAAAGCATAAGGTCTATTGCCAGCAGATTGCACGCTTGGGACTCCAATGAGACCCACTCAGGGCAGTAGTGATGGCTGTGGAGCTGAAGGAGTTGAGCCAACTGCGCTGCCATATAAAACTTCCGAGACTCAGGCACCCCCATACCCCCCAGGTCTTTGGACACATACATCATAGCCTGAGCTATTCTAGGACCTTTTGGTACCCCAGATATAATGGAGAATTTTAGATTGGAAATGGCACGTGGCCACCAACTTGTATAGGCAGGGTTTGAAAGTAATATAATAACCTTGGTAGGACAGTCATTTTAACTGATGCGATTCTTCCCATCCATAACAAATTCATATCAGACCATGTCTTCACGTCTTCGAGTAATCGAGCAAACAAGGGCGGGTAATTGGCTTTATATAGTAAGGGTACATCTGAAGTCAGTTTGATGCCCAGATAAAAGAGAGACGACTGTTGCCACGAAAAAGGGAATTGAGATTTGATACCCTAAAGAGTTGAAGTCGGTTCTGATTTATCGTGATTGACTAGCAGGCCGTAAATTTTCCAGAATTGATTTAATAAGGGTAAGATTTTGTAGTGTGGTATGGGGGGACATGAGAAACAACAGAAGGTCATCTGCAAATAAAGCGCACTTAGGACTCTTGCCCCCGCTTTCTATTCCCAAGATGTGTGGGTTATGGCAGATCGCTATCGCCAATGTTTCTATGGCTATCACAAATAGTAAAGGAGACAACAGGCATCCCTGTCGGGTGTCCGACGAGATGGGGATGGAGTCTGACACATGGCCCCACAAAAGTATTTGAGCTGAGGGTGAGCTGTATAACAAGTGCAACAAGGTCAAGATAGTAGGAAACCCCACCTAGTCAATACCCAAAATAGGGAGGACCATGAGAGCGAATCAAATGCTTTGCAGATATCAATAAATAACAACATCCCCTTTCTGTGTATGTCACCATCCCAGGAAGAATGTAGTAAGGATATAAGGTCAATTGCTCTCCTGACCTGGTCAGCTGCCTGTCTGTATGGCAGAAAGCCAACCTGATCGGAGTGGATGTAGTCAGCTCTATTGGAGTCGATGTCTATTGGACCACCTTTCTGTATGTCTCTGAAGAGGTGTGCTAGGGAGGGGGCCAATAAAGTGGAGAATTTTTTGTAGTACAGGGTAGTAAGCCTATCCGGGCCTCGGGGCTTTGTTTTATAGCGGCCAGAACCTCTTTCCACAGTGATTTCTGTATCTTGAAAGGCTTTATGGCTCTTGACAAAGGAGCATGCAGTGCTTCCATCTCACCACCCGAGAGCCGGAAGACACCTGGTGGATAGGAGGCCGGCTTTGCTGTAGACGACCCTACAGGAAGAGACAAATGCTGCCAGCCAGAAAAGAGACTGATGTTTCACTGGACTTCACTATGCCTCTATAAAGAAACCTCCATGTGAGTCTTTTAACCGCTTCCCGACCGCCCACTGACTATATACGTCAGCAGAATGGCACGGCAGGCATAATCACGTACCTGTACGTGGCCCTTTAAATGCCTGCCCGTGGGTCGACCCGATCGCCGCTGGTGTCCCGCGATCGGGTCACGGAGCTGAAGAACGGGGAGAGGTATGTGTAAACAAACCTCTCCCCACGCTTCCTACTCTGCCTGTCATTGATTGGCTGTTCCCAGTCATCGGGAAAGCCGATCAATGACGTCAGACGTCAGCCCCGCCCCTAATGTAAAAAAACACACGTCACAGCCCATAACCCCTCCCCTCCCCCTAGTGGTTAACTCTTTCACTACAACTGTCATTTATACAGGAATCAATGCATTTAAATAGCATTGATTGCTGTATAAATGACAATGGTCCCAAAAATGTGTCAAAAATGTCCGATGTGTCCGCCATAATGTCGCAGTCACAATAAAAATCGCTGATCGCCGCCATTACTAGTAAAAAAAAATATATTAATAAAAATGCTATAAAACTATCCCCTATTTTGTAAACGCTATAACTTTTGCGCAAACCAATCAATAATCGCTAATTGCGATTTTTTTTTACCAAAAATATGTAGAAGAATACGTATCGGCCTAAACTGAGAAAAAAAAAAAAATTATATATTTTTTGGGGATATTTCTTATAGCAAAAAGCAAAAAATGTTGCATTTTTTTCAAAATTGTCGCTCTATTTTTGTTTATAGCGCAAAAAATAAAAACCGCAGGGGCGATCAAATACCACCAAAAGAAAGCTCTATTTGTGGGAAAAAAAGGACGCCAATTTTGTTTGGGAGCCACGTCGCACAACCGCGCAATTGTCAGTTAAATCGACGCAGTGCCGAATCGCAAAAAGGGGCCTGGTTCTTTGGCTGCCAATTGGTCCGGGGCTGAAGTGGTTAATGCACCTTGTTCACTAAAATGATACAGTTTTACCTAAGTGGCGCCTTTTTTTCTCTGTTTCCTTTTTCACATGCTTTGGAGTTTGCTTCAACTCCCTTTGCAAGGCTGCCCTGGGTACAAAAGACTGTCATCTCATACTAGAGCAACACAGCTCAAAGCACTCTTGTATGGACTTACATTTACATTGTATGCCACATAATCAAAAAGGAAAGGAAATTTGGGACTTTAAATGAGACAGGCACCAAAGGGATGCCCGCCTCCATCCCAATCAATAATTTAAAACAAAGGAGAGAGGGAAGTGGGACTTTAAATGAAGCACACAGCAGTACAGGAGTAGGTCAAGCGACTAAAAGAAATTTCATTTATTTGATACAATCCATAGTATGTTAAACATTTTTGGGCATCCAACCTCTAAAAATGCTAAGGGCATCATACCTCTGTATAATAAACCATGGATTAAATATACATGAATTACACATTGAGTCATATCACAATGTTCATGTAAAGCATGAATAACAATAATACATATGTATACATTTGATGCTGTAGTTGGGCCCAGAATGGCCAAAAGAACCCTGGTAAAATAAAACAAAGAAATAATAATTAAAAATATTTTTTTGCCATAAAAAATATTTATAGATGTAGATAAAGTCGCTAAAATCTTAATGTTCCATGATTAGGGAGAGATCGTAGTAATAAGAGGCTCTACGCGTTTCGCGGTATTGCAACCGCTCATCAAGAGCATACATCATGGAATAATTCTCAAAAAAATATAGAAAAAAAGGGGGAGAAAAAATGAATATTGGATAAACGGGAAATAAGAAAAATATAAGGAATAATTTAGTGATGTAGAATTAATTTATGACTATGCGTCCAAACTCACGTCTGCATCAGCGGTCCAGTAAAACAGGGTCCAGGGTCGCAAAAAGAGCCGCAGAGCAACACCGCCGATCGCCAGGGTGACCTGAGGGAAAGGTGACAACCGCCACAGGAACATCCAGGGTGGGTGGGTGCAAATGGTGTAGGATGCGAACATCCATGTGAGAAACCTAACTAGAACAGACCATATATGATGTGTCTGATAAATGTGTTTGAAATGGGTGTGAAATAAGGTGATATGGGGACAAGCATAAAATAAAGAGTTTGAATAAAAATGGTGAAATGATAAATGAAAAACAAAAGCACAAAGAAAAAGCCCAAACAAAAAAGGGAAAGGAGCAGGTGAAAGCAAAGAAAATGGGGAGAGATATATTACCTAATGTGCATGGTGAATAGGCATAGTCCATACTAATGAATGTGACCCATCAGGGGAAAGAATGTGGTGTGTGTAACCCAACCTGGAAGATGCCTATATAGGTGTGCCATCCTGGTACCATCCCCAACGTCAAACCAGCAGACCACACCTGAGAGTGGAGCACTTTCACCTGGGCGGACTCAGCCGTCCGGCGATTAGCGCCGATCTCCCCAGTGTGCCCACTTCTCTCTCTCCTTTGTTTTAAATTGTATACCACAGTTTTGTGCCACTACCCCCTGTATTTTTATGTGACTATTTGAGTCTAAAGTGATGTTGGAGTCCCCTCCCAATAGGAGTGTGCCTTTAAAAAGGCGGGACAGATGCTGGAGTAGGTTTTGAAAGAAGGGCAATTGTTCTTTATTCGGGGCATAATAGGAAAGGAACCTTACCAAGGTGCCTTCCAAGTCTCCCTTAACCAGTATATAGCGCCCTTCCGGGTCAGCGATTGTCTGTAAGGGTGAAAAAGCAAAATCTTTGGCGATGAGGTCAGGGAGGTTGACGTTCTGACGTCATCGCGCTGTACTCAGTGGACAGGTGTTGGCTTGCTGGCCGGCTGTGTTTTTATGATCGTTTTTATCTTTTACTTTGTGGCTGATGCTCGAGTTTCCCAGGCTATTTGGTGCTCAATTCAAGTTCCTTCCCATTACCTACTGTGGACAACCATCTTCCTTTTTGGATAAAGGCCCCGGCTGGGTATTTAGCCACAGGCTTCTAAAAGCTTGCCTTCTGGTAAGCACGCAATTCATGTGGTGGAGGTGCACTGTCGTCAAGAGGAGTTATATCTTAAAAAGCCACTTATTTGTGCTTTATATGGACTATTCATTTATCACTTATGTTGTTTATGTACAATAATCTATATACAACCATCAATTTGGACTATTTTGTTCTTTCTTTCACATTTTTTATTCATGGTATTTTCAATGCTGCTACTTTGTATTATTTGTAATCGGAGTCTTCAAGTGGGAAATGCGATATTCCTAGAACCAAGGCCTGAGGTGTGCCATGGCCTAGCTGGTCGGTATGCCTGAAAAGAGGGCATACCCTTGATGTAAGAATGAGAAGTACTATGAGAAGGTATGAAAGGCTGGGGGAATGGGAGGGTGGGAACCCAGAACGCCGACGACCCTGGCCCTAGCAGAGGAGGAGGCTTAAATAGTCTCTCCGACTCCTCCCACAAATACAGGCTAGCCTCCGGCCAGCCTTAACACTTGTAATCGGAGTCTTCAAGTGGGAAATGCGATATTCCTAGAACCAAGGCCTGAGGTGTGCCATGGCCTAGCTGGTCGGTATGCCTGAAAAGAGGGCAAAAGACACAAGATTTAGGTGAAGAAGGGAAGGTAATGATCCAACATGTAGACTAACGTGCGCCCGGATAGCAACAGTGAGTAACCGGTAAGTATCCGCTGTGACAGGAGAACCCACTGACTCCTGACTTGGTGATGAAAAGGAACCCCCTGAAGAACCTGCGAAGCTACGCAGAACCCACCTGAACGTCCTGTGAAGGATGGAATGAGCCTGATGCCCAAGACAACCCAGACATGCGAATGAACTGCTTGTGCATGAGAGGATACGTAGGGGAAAGGAAGCAAGGGCTGGCCCGAGGAACCCCTGCAAATGATGGTCGAGAAGCATGGACACCAGCGAAGTAGCTCAGTGAAATGCCCCCCCCCCCCCCCCTGGCCTACCCCTACTATGGTATGAGGACGTGAGAAAGAGGGCAAAAATACCCCTGACAGGAGTGCAAAAACCTGGATGCCTGATAGATGTGATGGAGTAGGCGCTATGGCAATGAGCATCGTCAACATGGAGCAACCATGCCAGACACAGAACACTGGTCCCACCTGATACGAACGGGACGTGCTGCAGCCAAGACGGCCCAACCTGAGAACACAAACTGGAGAAATGACAGATAACCAGACATGAGAACAACACCCCTCAGTGCCTACCTACGAATGAGAAACATGAGCAGAAATGTCGAGACCCCTGTGCGTGATGAAACTGACGATGGACCCCCCCCTCCTTGTGTGAGTGGTGAATGAGCCCAAGTAACCTGCAGTGCAGAGACAGGTAATTGACTTAAGAACTCAGGGCTGGTGTACCCACGGACCGTGGTGGGTAGTCGTATGAGTGGGGTGAATGAACATGCATCGTATGACGTATGGTATACGGGCGAGAAGATTGAGGACAACAATCAATTTAACAAACTAAACCTCAGCCCGTATGGATCTGTAGACGTGACAGATCCTGACGTGTGAGCCCTAACTAACTGACCCAGGTACAAACATGAACACAGATACGATGAGACATGACAACCAACGAACAAAAACAGCTATCGGAGTATGCCCTGAGTGAACAACGCCCCTCTGAGAAACGCTGTGGCCGAACACCGAGGCTGAAACGTAATGACCAAAATGCTGAGACCGAAACGTAATGATCGAAATGCTGAGGCCGAAACGTAATGATCGAAATGCTGAGGCCGAAACGTTATGACAGAAATGCTGAGGCAGAAACGCAATGACAGAAATGCTGAGGCAGAAACGCAATGACAAAAATGCTGAGGCAGAAACGCAATGACAAACATGCTGAGGCAGAAACACAATGACAGAAATCCAGAGGCAGAAACGCAATGACAGAAATCCAGAGGCAGAAACGCAATGACAGAAATCCAGGGCCAGAAACGCAATGACAGAAATCCAGGGGCAGAAACGCAATGACAGAAATCCCGGGGCAGAAACGCAATGACAGAAATCCAGGGGCAGAAACGCAATGACAGAAATCCCGGGGCAGAAACGCAATGACAGAAATCCCGGGGCAGAAACGCAATGACAGAAATCCCGGGGCAGAAACGCAATGACAGAAATCCCCGGGGCAGAAACGCAATGACAGAAATCCCGGGGCAGAAACGCAATGACAGAAATCCCGGGGCAGAAACGCAATGACAGAAATCCCGGGGCAGAAACGCAATGACAGAAACGCAATGACAGAAATCCAGGGGCAGAAACGCAATGACAGAAATCCAGGGGCAGAAACGCAATGACAGAAATCCAGGGGCAGAAGCGAAATGACAGAAATCCAGGGGCAGAAATGCAATGACAGAAATCCAGGGGCAGAAACGCAATGACAGAAATCCAGGGGCAGAAACGCAATGACAGAAATCCAGGGGCAGAAATGCAATGACAGAAACGCAATGACAGAAATCCAGGGCAAAAGTTATGACAGAACGTTGAGGCAGAAATGCAATGACAGAAACGCTGAGTCCGAAATGCCATGACAGAAAACCTGGGGCAGGAACGCAATGACAATGCTGAGACCGAAATGCTGAGGCAGAAATGCAACAACAGCAATCCTGGGGCAGAATGTTATGACAGAATGCAGAGGCAGAAATGCCATGACAGGATCCTGGGCAGAAACGTAAATGACAGAAAAATACGCTGAGACGGAACGCTGAGGCAGAAACGAAAAAAAAAAAAAAACAGAAATCCAGGGGCAGAGACACAATGACAGAAATCCAGGGGCAGAAACGCAAGGACACAAATCCAGGGGCAGAAACGCAATGACACAAATCCAGGGGCAGAACGCTATGACAGAAGTGCAAGGACAGAAACTCTGGGCAGAAACGCTGAGGCAGAAATGCAACGCCAGAAATCCTGGGCAGAACGCTGAGGCAGAAAAGCCATGACAGAAAACCTGGGCAGAAACGCAAATGACGGAAACACGCTGAGACTGAACGCTGAGGTAGAAATGCAATGACAGAAATCCCGGGCAGAAACGCTGAGGCAGCAAAGCCATGACAGAAATCCTGGGGCAGAAACGCTATGACAGAAATGCTGAGACTGAATGCTGAGCCAGGAAGGCTGGGCAGAACACTGAGACAGAAATGCTGGGGCAGGAATGCTATGACAAACGCAGACTGTACGCCGAGCCAAAATGCCGGGGCATGACGCAACGACCTGCATGCTGGGGCATGACGAAAAATACAGAAATGCTGGGGCATGACGAAAATGACAGAAACGCTGGGGCATGACGAAAATGACAGAAACGCTAGGGCATGACGAAAATGACAGAAACGCAGGGGCAGAACACTATGACAGAAATGCAGGGGCAGAACGCTATGACAGAAACGCAGGGGCAGAACGCTATGACAGAAATGCAGGGGCAGAACGCTATGACAGAAAGGCAGGGGCAGGACGCTATGACAAACGCCGGGGCAGAATGCTGAAACAGAAAAGCTGGGGCAGAATGCTAAAACAGAAAGGCTGGGGCAGTATGCTGAGACAAAAATACCGGGGAAGAATGCTGAGACAGAAATTCTGGGCAGAAAAAGCTATGACAGAAATGCCGGGCAGAAAACGCTATGACAGAAATGGCGGGCAGAAACGCTATGACAGAAATGGCGGGCAGAAACGCTATGACAGAAATGGCGGACAGAAACGCTATGACAGAAATGGCGGACAGAAACGCTATGACAGAAATGGCGGGCAGAAACGCTATAACAGAAATGGCGGGCAGAAATGGCGGGCAGAAACGCTATGACAGAAATGGCGGGCAGAAACGCTATGACAGAAATGCTGGGCAGAAAACGCTATGACAGAAATGCCGGGCAGAAAACGCTATAACAGAAATGCCGGGCCGATCGCTGCAATAGCGTGCAATAGCTGCAATAGAAATACTGACCAAGAAAGTGAAAGCAGTAACCTGGCAGACCTGTCACCTCAGTCTGGCTGTTGCCATGACTGCTGAGGGTGGTCTGATGCCCCCTGTCCCTGCTGCAGAGAAGCCAGTTATGGGGAGGCAAGAAGCGACGGGCGGGTGCCCATTCCCCCCCCTCAGCACCGGGAGAAAAACCAGCGGCCCTTCCCCCTCCTGGGAACACGAGGAGAGGAGCAGGTGGGCAGCCGATCATCCCCCCACCAGGCGTGCACGCTGGCCAGGTGAGGCTGTGGAAGATTGTGGGATGGATGCTCCCCCCGGTATGAGCGCCGGGAAAAGTGGGCAGGCTGCATGCTGGCTGGACAGAGCTGAGGGGAGAGTGTAACGTGCAAGGACAGACGCCCCCCTCCCCCTCGGCATGAGCGTCGGGAGAAGCGGGCGGGCGGCACACTGCTAAACAGCTGAGGGGAGAGTGGAACATAAGGACAGACGCCCCCCGCCGCTCCCCCTCCGCATGAGCGCCGGGAGAAGCGGGCGGGCGCCACACTGCTAAACAGCTGAGGGGAGAGTGGAACGTGCAAGGACAGCCGCCCCCCGCTCCCCCTCGGCATGAGCGCCGGGAGAAGCGGGTAGGCGGGCGGCGCGCTAGCCAGATAGAACCGTGGGGAAAGTGGGTGGTGGAGGGAGGATGGATGGATGGACTGCCCCCCCCATGAGCGCTGAGAGAAGCGGCGGCTGCCCTCCACGCAGCTGAAACATGGTGCTGCAAGGGAGGATAAGCAGGACGGTGCCCACAAGCTGGTGGATGGGGGGGGGCGGGGGACACGAGGAACCGACACAAATGCTGCGGCCGACCGCCGCTCAGAAAGGTGGCCGGAAGTGACGTGCATCAACCCAGAACGCCGACGACCCTGGCCCTAGCAGAGGAGGAGGCTTAAATAGTCTCTCCGACTCCTCCCACAAATACAGGCTAGCCTCTGGCCAGCCTTAACACTTATCTGTTTCTGTGTGTATCTCACGCTTTTAGCAGCTGCTTGATTTGTATTTACATATGTTATCTAGCGCAGTATTTCCCATTTTTCATATAGCATCTTGTCTGGGGCATTGGTGAGAAAGAAAGGTAGTGCTTATGCATATAATTAAATACAGTTATTACACAGAAGGTGACTTTGAAAAAAGACACAAGTCCATCAAGTCCAACCTATGTGTGTGATATTGTGTCAGTATTACATTGTATATCCCTGTATGTTGCGGTCGTTCAGGTGCTTATCTAATAGTTTTTTTAAACTATCAATGCCCCCCCGCTGAGACCACCGCTTGTGGAAGGGAATTCCACATCCTTGCCGTTCTTACAGTGAAGAACCCTCTACATAGTTTAAGGTTAAACCTTTTTTATTCTAATTTTAATGAGTGGCCACGTGTCTTGTTAAACTCCCTTCCGCAAAAAAAGTTTATCCCTATTGTGGCGTCACCAGTATTTATAAATTGAAATCATATCCCCTCTCAAGCGTCTCTTCTCCAGAGAGAATAAATTGAGTGCTCGCAACCTTTCTTCATAACTAATGTCCTCCAGATCCTTTATTAGATTTGTTGCCCTTCTTTGTACTCGCTCTATTTCCAGTACATCCTTCCTGAGGACTGGTGCTCAGAACTGGACAGCATACTCCAGGTGCGGCTGGACCAGAGTCTTGTAGAGTGGGAGAATTATCGCTTTATCCCTGGAGTTAATCCCTTTTTTTAATGCATGCTAATATTCTGTTATCTTTGTTAGCATCGTACATCGTACCCCTACCCATTCACTTGGGGAAAAAAGTGTCAATAAAATAACACACTAGACAGGTTTTTAAAATAATTTATTAGGCAGCTCCGGGGGTCTCTTTCGACTTCTCTGCACTTTCCGGTTCTTCTCCTGCTCTCCGGTATCTTCTGCCGGGCTCCTCCGCTATCTTCTTCCAGCTCTTTTACTAGCGTTGGCCCGGTCTCCTCCTTCATCGTCTTCTCCCCTCTTCTGTTCTACCGCTCTCTCCTGCTGTAATGCTGTGTACAGGGTGTGCAACGACTTATATAGGCATGGGGCAGGGTCACTGGGAGATGTCATCCGGTGACCCCGGAAACTGCCCCTGGACTGCTGGGACTGTGCCATCATAAGGGGCGGGGTCAAGGTGTGGCGTCGTATTTTCTAAGGTGTGGGGCACTCGCTCATCCCCACCCCCTTTCCTGACCGGCCGGGCTGCGTGCTCGGATAAGGGTCTGGTATGGACTTTGGGGGGACACCCACGCCGTTTTTCGGCATAGGGGTTCCCCTTAAAATCCATGCCAGACCTAAGGGGCATTGTCGCCTATCTCTCACACTCGCTGCAATAGGAAAATGTGTTTTTCCTATTGCAGCGAGCGCGAGATGTACAGTACCCTGCATCCGAGAACCAGCGCGATAGGATCGCACTGGAAACATTCTCGCTGGCAGGTGCTGTAGCTGCCCTTGAGTCGTATTTCTTTCATCGGACCAGCATACAAATGAACGGGCTTCCCGATAGGAACTGGGTCCGGCGGACTTCCAGCGGGTAGATTTAAATGTTCTATTTCTAGGTCCGTCTGATTTTTTTTTTAAAAAGTCAGATGAAGCCCACACACGATAGGAATGTCCGACAGAATGATTCCGTCTGACCGTTTTTGCTGGAAAGTCCGGTCGCGTGTACGCGGCATTAGGAAAAAAACTTCTGTACACTGTAATATCGCAGTAAATGTAACTGAAATATAGCAAACTCAAAGTCTCATATTTACCCCAATATCATAATGCTATCTATGCATGGCATCCCTTATACTAGTTGCCAAAAAGTACTTACAGAAATCAGATTGGCTAAAGAATATGTAATCTTTCAACAAATGCAAAATGTATGCAAGGTCATTGCTTGCACTTCTGTCTTACATTGCCCACTGGCATACCCCCAGCACACCAATACACACATATACCCTCTGGCATGCCCCACCTGCACATACCGCACCACTTCATACACTCTACACTTCTATCCTGCTCTCCACTCCTCTCCTACAGATACTGCCCATCTTTATACCCTTCACACTTCCGTTCTGTAAAATCTGCACACCCTTATAGCCTCAGTACTTCTCTGTTGTACATACTACCCACTGTAAATCCCCCCAGAGTCGTCTTTTGCACATATTGGCTGCCATAATATCATATAGCACTCCTCTCCTGCACATACTGCCTATCATCATACCTCAAGCACTAACTCTACACTCTACACTAACTCTACTTGCACTCATACCCTCTTCTCTCCTCTTCTGCAAATATTGTATTGCTTTCTTACCATGCGCACTCCTTTCCAGTACACACATTCTGCCTTCACACTCTTTGCATTCTCTTCCCCATGCTTGATTCTCTGGCACTCCATTCCTTGCACATATTGCTCTCTGTCATTCTGTATGCTTTCCTTCCCTGCACATATTCCTCATCATTGTACCCTAGCCACTTATCTCCTGTACAGACTGTCTGCTGCTATACTGCCCAGTACTCCTCTTCTGCATATACTGCTTCATGAAGCAGTACTGTTTGTTCTTGGTATCCCCAACTATGCCCATTTTAGACTATACACACGTTTTAGCTAGTGAATAAATTCAGTGATGGAGTCCAATGGAAATATTTATAAAGTATACTTTTTTTTTGTTGTACTCTTTAGTGCGTGAGAAAAAGGAAGTGGCTTTGGGTCCTGAAGATCAAAAGGATGAAGATGGATCATTTGATTACAGGTAAGGATAGGTTCCAAAATGATGTATTATTAAAATCTGACATGTACAGTATATACATTACAGATAAATACCACTAATAAATCACTTTGTAATATATTCAATTTATGCTTCCATATCTGTAAGTACACTTATATTATAGATACATGATATGTGTAATAAATTTACACTTACTCAAGACAGTTCATAATTGTCACATATTTATTTTCAGCAAACAGAATGGTTCAGAAATATGTCAATATCAGTCAGCACACACAGGGTCACAGTGTCACACAAAGGACAGTTCTCTGCTGCTGTGTCATACCGGCCTGTGCTTATAACATGTGTGCCTTTGTTTTCTTCCTGCTCTCCAGGAAAGAGCACAGGTGAGGCACGTCATTGCTTACGTGTCACCTTCTGTGCGTTATGTGTGCCAGCAACCTGCCTATAAAACAACCAATAGTCTGCTATGTTTTTGAGCAAAATCTATAAAGTCATGTGTGCATCTCTTTGGATTGTAAAGATAAACAATGCACTAGGCAAAATCTGACTATCAAGCCAGGTTCAATCTCTTAATTGTAATACAAGTGCAATTGAACATTATTCTTTCATAAGCTAGTGGATTGTTTCCTTTGATTAATTTAAACTGATGTGTCAAAGATGTGTCCATGTTATAGCAGTACATGTGCTTCTTTTTCTCCATCCCTTATATGTGTCCTACCTTTCATTGTTTTTTTTTTTTTGTGTGTCTCTGTATTCTCTTTATCCACTTTTCCTAAATAATTCTCATATTTCTATTTGTTCCCATTAAGGTTTTTTGGAAGGTAGGATAAAGTTATTTGTCTGTTAAAGTAAACCTTTGCCTATTGATACAAATGTTTATAAAATAAAACCAGTACCGTATATACTCGAGTATAAGCCGAGTTTTTCAGCACATTTTTTTGTGCTGAAAGTGCCCCCCTCGGCTTATACTCGAGTCAAGCACTTTTCTGCAGCAAAAAAAAAAATTTCCGACCCGACTTTGGGGCCCCGCATCTCGGGGCCACTTGGGTTTAGGAGTCCCAGATTTGGTGTGCCAACCCAGTGGACCTAGCACTATAACATATCCAAATATGGGGTTCCAAGCACTAAGTGGCCCCGAGATACAGGGCCTCAAAGTCGGTTCAGAAAATGTCATTCTCTGCTGCAGAAAAGTGCTTGACATTTTCTGACCCGAATTTGGGGCCCCATATCTCGGGGACATTTGGAGATAGGAACCCCAAATTTGGCATTCAAACCCAGTTGAACTAGCACTACAACATATCCAAAGATGGGGTTCCTAGCACTAAGTGGCCCCGAGATACAGGGCCCCAAAGTCGGTTCAGAAAATGTCATTCTCTGCTGCAGAAAAGTGCTTGAGATTTTCTGACCCGAATTTGGGGCCCCATATCTCGGGGACACTTGGTGCTAGGAACCCTAAATGTTGTATTCCAACCCAGTGGAATTAGCACTACAACATATCTAAAGATGGGGTTCCTAGCACTAAGTGACCCTGAGATACAGGGCCCCAAATCGGTCAACTGTGTCCATCTGCATGGGCACAGTGAGGCTGCAAATGGGCATCGTTGACCCTCTTTTCCACTTACAGTAGCTGCGCATTTCTCACCCTAGGCTTATACTCGAGTCAATAAGTTTTCCCAGTTGTTTGTGGTAAAATTAGGTGCCTCGGCTTATATTCGGGTCGGCCTATACTCGAGTATATACGGTAGATTGTAGAGCTGCACGATTAATCGTTAAGAATCGAAATTGCAATCTTTTTCTCTTCCCGATCTTCAAAACAGCATGTCAGGATTCTTTCTAACAAGTGCAGAGATTTCTCACAGCTGGGGGGAAAAAAAAAATCCGGGCAGCCTGCCAAGTTTAATCACAACACACAAATAAGTAGAAACAAAGTATCATTTCATCCTTTTATCAAAGGAAAGAACTTGAGTGTGTATATGAAGGAAGTTTAACCATTTAAAGACCAAACCCTTTCTGCCATTTGTTGATTACATGTAAAAATCATTATTTTCTGTTAGAAAATTACTTGGAACACCCAAACATGATATATATATATATATATATATATATATATATATTTTAGCAGAGACCCTATAGAATAAAATGGTGGTTGTTGTCACACTGTATTTGCGCAGCGTTCTTTCAAGCGCAATTTTTTTTTTAAAAAATACACTTTCATGAATTAAAAAAAAAAAACAACAGTAAAGTTAGCCCAAATTTTTTGTATAATGTGAAAGATGTTACACTGCGAGAATCGTGAGAGAATCATGATCTTTATTTTAAGCCCGAAAATTGTGATTCACATTTTAGCCAGAATCGTGCAGCTCTAGTAGATTGTGACATAAAAAAGGGTGACAAATAACAACATTAACCCTTTTCAAACTAACTTGAATCCTACTGGACACCGATCAGCCAAAAATGTTTTACCACTGACAGGTAAAGTGAATCACATTAATTATCTTGTTACAATGGCACCTGAAAGTGGGTGGGATATATTAGGCAGCAATTGAACATTTTGTCCCTGAAGTTTAAAATGAGCACGTATAAGGATTTGAGCATCTTTGACAAGGGTCAAATTGTAATGGCTAGATGGGTCAGAGAAGCTCAAAAACTGTAGCTCTGGGCAGATGCCCTGGTCTCTGCAGAGCTTACCAAAGTGGTCCAAGAAAGAAAAACCATGGCAGGGCCATGGGCGGCCAAGGCTCATTGATACACATGGAGAGTGAAGGATGGCCTGTGTAGTTAAATCCTACAGAAGAGCTACTGAAGCTCAAATTGCTGAAGAGTTAATGCTGATAGAAAGGTGTCAGAATACACAATGCATTGTAGTTTGTTGTGTATGGGGCTGTGTAGCCTCAGACCGGTCAGTGTCCACGTCCACAGCCCCTACAATGGGCATGTTAGCGTGAGAACTGATCCATAGAGCAATGGAGAAAAGTAGCCTGGTCTCCGGGGCGTGACTAGAACCATCAGGGCCCGGGTGCAGGAAATCTTGAAGACCCCCCCATGACTCCCCCTCCCCCAATCTGTCCCGGGGCCCTTTAGTCCTATTGCGAGGCCCTTTATTACAGTCCCGCAGCAGGACTCTTTCACATGTTCTGCTGTGGGCCCCCTTTCTACTGTCTTGGGCCCCCTCACAGTGGAAGATAGCAAGAGATATGTCTCCAGCACACTAGGGAACTCCATATAAGGGTCCAATGCAGTGGCAGAACTACCAGGGTTGCAAAGGTCGGACTTGTGGTCGGGCCCTGGAGTTCCACCACTGTGGGGGTCCCCAGCCTCCTCTTGCTGTCCTGCCCCTGCTATTGACAGTGCTGGTCTGGCGTCTCTGTCTCTATGGCAGTGGTGGCAGTCTATTAGACCCCAGTGCCGGTTACATTATGGGGCTGATGGGTGCATGCGGGGGAGGGCCGGCACTAGTCACCTAGCAGCAGTAATGCACTGGGTTCTAATGTGTTGCCATAGAGACGGAGACCAGTGCTGTCAATAGCAGGGACAGAACAGCAAGAGGAGGCTCGGACACAGCCCGCTGTTCCCTGTGGTGTGGTTGGTAGAAAACGGACCGCCTGTCCGTTTCCAACGGACTGTCATCTAATCCGATCTGCCAGATAAATGGAAAATAGGACCACCATCCGTCTGTTTTTAGAAAACCGTATCAGATCGATTGCTGGCGGGTGTCCGTTGCAGCATAAAGAACAATAGGTGGTCTGGTCGGGTTCGCTTGGGTTATTGCAGCTTCTTAGTTGTGATGGTTGCATTTGTTTTCTTTTTAGGCTTTCTTTTATTTTGACCTGGTGATCCAGCCAGTGTGTCTGCTGTTTTTCAATAGAACAAGATGTCCTGCAGATGTAGTAGTTAGAGAGTTGATCAAACCATTTACTACTGACAAGGGTGCTTACAATATTCAGCTTTTATTTGTTTATGTAAAACCTTTATCCCAAAAGGAGCAAAACAGTTGCTGTAACCTCTTATAAAGTGTGAGCTGGAGTTTGCATTTAAGTTGTTAGTGTATCTAAATCTGCTAGTACATCTAACACTCCCCTCCCCCCAGACTGATGGTGCTGCTGTCCAAAGATGTCTCTGTTGCTCCTTTATACTGAATGTAGACACTGTAATACAGGAGGTGTGTTACTGGTCAGATCACTAGGTGAACACAGATAGGGAAAAAAAGCTTTAAAGTGAAAACTAATGAAGCCACCACATCCAATGATTAGTAAGCTGCAATATATAAATTTGTTGTGTTTAATACCACTTTAAAAATGTTTAACAATAACTGATAATATGAATCAAGCTGATATAACTTTTTCTTGCTTTGTTTTCCTTTCTGAAGCAGTAAATAATCATGTTTATTTAAAGGTATATTTAAAACCACATTTTTAAGTGTTGGATAAAGTGGGATAGAGGTAAAACTCTGTTAACCTGTTATAAAGGCACAATGAGTGTTGGGTAGAAAGTTAGGGGAAATCCTCTTTTAGACATTTGTTATAGGTGTAACCTTTGGAAGATATCCCCTAACTTCTCGTTCAAGTTAAAACGCTAACATTTTTGATTTCGTATTAGTTTTGGTCCCAGTGACAATGGCCCTCAAGACAACTACACAGGGGTTCTCTTGTCACTGGGAAGACATACTGCAGAAAAAAATATTACAGGGGTTTTAATATTTCTCCACTTTACCAGAAAAAAAAATGTATTTAGATATACTTTTAATTTAATGTGCAAAATATGCACTAATCCCTAGCAACTTATGGTTCTCTGCATTTTGTTTCACCTCTCTAATATATAGAACTGTTTAAGTAATATACTTTTTTTTTTTTTAAATAAGTGACGAAGACAACAAGCCACTGCAAGGCAGCCAGACTTCAATAGATGGAACCATAAAGCAGCAGGAAAGTGATGACAGCCTTGTTGATTATGGTGAAGGAGGAGAAGGACAGTTTAATGAAGATGGCTCATTTATAGGGCAGTATACAGTTAAAAAGGACAAAGATGAGACAGAAGGGAATGAAAGTTCAGAAGCCACTTCACCAGTTAATGCCATCTATTCTTTGGCATAGGACACTACTACTTACCTTCCTTATTACTCTACTACCACCTCCATGTCTTTGCCTCTCCTTGGAGCACAGGTTCCATCTTCACCGTGCAAGATTCAGATTTTAAGCCTGCACCTGAGTGTGGATTCTGCTAATATCCAAAGGACAACTACCATCCAAAATGCAACTAGGAGCCATGGAAGTGTAGAGCGCAATCCCCTCCTACAGCTGCTGCAGTTCCTGTACAAGCCCCACACAGTATTATTACCTGCTGGGACATCCTTGAGCCTTGCCTTGCAATCTGTTAATTGTAGTTCCATTGAGTTCCTCAGGTGGATGACTGTCTGATATTCAAAATATGTAGGAATTTCTTCTGAAAGGGGCTGTCTAACTTCTCCTAAAGTTCACAGTATTTGTTCCAGAAGTCAAACTCTTCTCAGACTGAGTTGAACTATTCTTACTTTATAATGTGACATTGCAGCAGCATAATTGATAGTCAGATATGTAACTAATCCCTATATACAGATATGTGGTAACTATTATTTTTTCCCTACCTCCGATTTTAATATGAGTTATATGCTCTGCTCCAGAGTATTCTGTAATATGACACGTATAACAGATAGGGCAATAAGACACTCTGGATTTGTGTTGCTTCATTATCATTCCCCACAGACAGTGTCTTTTACTATTTTTACTGCTTATGGGGAACCCGGTACTGCCAATGAACAACTCCCAGTCACATGGACCTTTGATTGTAGCTGCTATCTTTGCATATCCCACTATCTCCGTGTGTAAGAGCCAACTCCTGCCATTAACCTCTTTTCTGCAAGAAGGATATAAGGAGCAACACAGTAGCAGTACAAAGAACGTAAAATAACTACATTACATAAATAACCCTTAATCTCTGTGTCATTAACAATCTATGCAGAACATATCTGTTCCTGTCTTGTCTTCTGTTTGGATCACCCAATTTTCCATCTACTTTTATTTGGAAGAAAATTGTCACTAGAATGGTGGAGATGGGACCAGCACCGACCAATGGTGTGTAAAGAAGAAGACCTGGCAGTGCCCATATTTGTAAATGCTTGTGATTATAAAAGATCAGATACTGAATGAAAGTTATAAGCAATTTGTTTTTTTTGGTAGGGGAACTGCAAAAGATCCAAAGTGAAACTGTGTACACTAATGGGAATGCTTATGCATATGCATACATATAAGAGCTTAGTTTTCTCTGTGGGTGTGGCACCCTTACAATATTGTATGTGTTTCCATTTTGTTACAGATGCGTATGCTAGGAAAATAGTGGTGACAGACATACTGTCCTAATGCATATCAAGTGTAAGGAGAAGGCTGGAACTTCCACTGCCTATACTGTACCATATCAGAGTGTGTTCAAATTAAGGGGAGCTGGCACTGCCTTAGTATATCTTAAGCTGTGTTCTGAAGCTTTGCCAAATTGGGCCTTAACAGTCACCCAAAATTAAAAGGGTGCCTTCACCCACATCTTGTGTAGTAGTGGTACAAAGATGTCCTAACTATACTTATATAACACTCGGCCTTGTCTCTCCTTTTGCACTAACTATTCCTTCATTTTTTATGTTTGAGTAAGACTTGTAAATAGTAACTTAAAACCATGTTTAAATACCACTCAGAGAAACATTAATATATTTATATCTAAACATTACACATTAACCACCTTTATACCAATGGAACGTTGGTTTGCCCATATCGATTCTTGGTACTAAACAAATAAAACTACTTTCTTCCGCTGAGTGGGTTTACTTGCCAGAGTTGAAATTTGTAATAAATAATCCTCTTGCAAGAGATGCTGCAAAGTCCTCCAAGACAGTAGTGTCCCCCTCAATGAAAAATTAAAAATCAATGTTTTTTCACAAAAAGGTATCATTGAATCCTTTTTTATGTTTGTTTGGAGCAAGCAGAGAACTGCATGAGCACCACTAATCAGTTTATATCTGTATGTTGTTCGTTCCTTGTTCTGTCTTTTTTAATCACTGTAAAACAAAATAAATAAATTCATTTTTTTTTTCAATTTCAACTCTTTTCTTTCATGTTTTTCATGTTAAAATGACACAAAATGACACAGATAACATTTTATTACATACATATATATATATTGTAGCAGAGCATCCCAGAGAGAGCCAGGAGAAGTCCTGTTCGGGGGTTTATACATCTCCCAGGCTCCTCTCATATACATTCAGAGGTCTCTGAGACATGATCCAGTTCGGATCTTAGTCCTCCTTTCCAGGCTAATTTAAGCTCACCTGAGCAAACAGCCTTTGCTCTCTGCCTGGGACACACAAACAGGGATGGTTTGTGAGGAGCCAAAAGGTTGGTAAAACCCTTTAAAAAACTCTTTACAGAAGCTGACAAGCGGTAGGCTTGCTCAGCCTGACAGTTAGAGACGGTGTATGTTATAGTTAGAGCCGAGACACGGCTAGGACTTTTGTTTGGTTATTTCTGTTTTGATGTGTTTTCTGGAAGACTGTGCAGCACCTGTGTATGGACTTGTATTTAAATCAAATAAACCCAGCACTGTTTTCACTATCTCAAGTGGATTTGGTATCTGTGCCTTACTAAACAGCCCATCCCAGTGAGCTTTATACCTGCTACCTGTCCCCCAGGTTACATATGGTGGATTTCAGCGGGCAGCTGTAGTAAGTTACTACTTAAAAGGCCAGTACCTAGAGTAACTAAACATGGAGGAAATCCTAAAACAGTTGATGATATCCAATGCTGCGCAACAGCAAACAAACGCTGCACTGCAGAAAACAAACGCTGCACTCCAAGCTGCACAACAACAAGCAACCGCTGAACAGCAGAAAACAAATGCTGCACTACAGCAAGCAAACGATGCACAGCAGAAAACAAACGCTGCACAACAGCAAGCTAATGCTGCATTCCACGCTGAACAGCAGAAAACAAACGCTGCACTCCACGCGGCACAACAGCAAGCAAACGCTGCACAACAGCAAGCTAATGCTATCGCAAAGGAACAATCGCAGAGGCTGTTTGAACAGCTAGCCACTGATGCAAAAGCAGATAGGAAAACCTTGTCTGAGGTTGTGGAGACAATAGCACAGTGGTCACCTGCTAACGTTGATAATGTTGGAGACAAGCCCTCAGCCATCCATGTGGCTCGCTTTTTGTCTAAAATGACTACAGATGATGATCCAGAGGACTTTCTGCTAACGTTTGAACGGACCGCTGAGAGGGAAGGTTGGCCTAAAACCCAGTGGGCAGGACTGGTCGCCCCGTTGCTTACTGGGGAATCGCAGAAGGCCTACTATGATTTGGAGTCAGCAGAAGCAGCAGACTATGAAAAGGTCAAACAGGAAATACTGGCAAGACTTGGTGTCACTATAGCAGTTCGAGCACAGCGGGTCCACAGCTGGTCCTTCCAAGATGAGAAGCCTCCAAGATCGTAGATGTTCGACCTAATTCACCTGGTGAGGAAATGGCTACAGCCGGAGTCCCTGTCTGGGCCACAAATAGTGGAGCGTGTGGTCATGGACCAGTTTCTGAGGTCACTACCCATTTCCCTGCAGGAGTGGGTGAGTCAAGGAGACCCCAATTCGGCGACCCACCTGGTGGAACTTGTTGAAAGATATTTTGCTGCAAAGAACCTGGTCACCACCCCTACAGCCGCACGGACTTTCCGCCCAAAGCCACGGTCTCCCCAGGCAACCGGTAAGACTGTTCCAGGGGAAGTGGGTGGTAAGCATGGCAAGGAAATAGGGGGGAGGATTTTTGGTGCCAGGACTGAAGCTTGGCATCCCAAACAAAGGAAGCCAGTGCCTGTCAGCAAACCAAACTGGAGAAACGTCAGGTGTTTTCGTTGCCAAGAAATGGGACATGTTGCGGCAAATTCTCCATTGACAGATGAACCAATGCAGTGTGATTTATCTATTAGAAGGCAGTCTATGTTTGCAGCGGTTTCATGCACTGCAACCCCAAATATGAGAAAACCAATGTGCCAAATGACTGTGAATGATAAGCCTATTACAGCCTTGCTGGACTCTGGAAGTCTAGTGACTTTGGTTACAGCGGAAATGATTGAACCTGTGAAGTATCATGCTAAAAATGTTGCTGTGATCTGTATACATGGGAATACCCGGGAGTATCCTGTAACCACTGTTCAGTTTAAAACTGGTTTAGGTACCGTGACCCATCCGGTTGGACTAGTTCCCCACTTGGTGCATGAGGCCATCATTGGTAGGGACTTCCCTAAGTTTTGGGAAATGTGGGATCATCCCAACTCGGTCGCAGTACCTGACTCAGTCGCAGAGCCAGAATTCCTGGCCACTACTGACAACATGGGTTCAGGGGACTCTTCTCAGGGCTCCCCGGCTTTTCCTCTATCGGTTATGGCAGGAGAGCTGGAGGACCCTGAGGAGGTCCCCACTACCAGTAGAGCCGGACAGCCATCTGCTGACCCCAAGCCTATGTTAGAGTTTGATGACCTTAATGTGCATAAGGAAAATTTTGGTACTGAGCAGAGAAAAGACCATACCCTTTCCAGGGCCTGGGAAAATGTAATAGTGATTAATGATGTACCTGTCGAACCCGGGGACAGGCCCTGTTTTCCTTATTTCAGCAGCAATGAGGATTTACTGTATTGTGTATGTAAAATGAATGATGAAGTGGTTGAGCAGTTGGTGGTCCCTAAGCCATACAGACGGCTGGTGTTAGAACTTGCCCATGGGCACTTGCTAGGAGGCCATTTAGGGGTTGAAAAAACGACTGAAAGGGTGTTGCGCAGGTTTTACTGGCCCGGGATACAGAAAGATGTTAAGAATTACTGTCAATCCTGTCCTGTGTGTCAGATGTCAGCCCCACTATCCCACTTCCGAAGTCCTTTAGTGCCCTTGCCTATCATTGAAGTGCCCTTTGAGAGGATTGCCATGGACCTTGTGGGCCCACTTCCCAAGTCTGCCCGGGGTCATCAGCATATCCTCGTAATCATGGATTATGCTACCCGTTACCCTGAAGCAGTTCCCCTACGTGCCGCGTCTGCTAAAAACATTGCCAAAGAACTGTTTATGGTGTTCAGTCGGGTTGGCATCCCGAAAGAAATCCTTACAGACCAGGGCACCCAGTTTATGTTGCGAATAACTAGGGAGCTCTGCAAGTTAATTAAGGTGACGCAGCTGCGAACCTCAGTGTATCATCCTCAAACGGATGGCTTAGTGGAACGCTTCAATAAGACGTTAAAGAGCATGTTAAAAAAGGTTGTTGACAAGGATGGGAAAAACTGGGACTTCCTGATACCATACTTGATGTTTGCCGTCAGGGAGGTTCCCCAGTCCTCTACGGGGTACTCCACATTTGAGTTGCTTTATGGGAGACACCCTCGGGGACTCTTAGACATAGCCAAAGAAACTTGGGAGGGAGAACAGACACCCCATAAAAGTGTCATTGAGCATATTGCTAAAATGCAGGAGAGGATTGCAGCAATCATGCCAGTGGTAAAAGAACACTTACTGCAGGCCCAGGCAGCCCAACAGAGAGTATATAATAGGGGGGCACAACTCCGTGTTTTCTCACCTGGTGACAGGGTCCTGGTGTTAGTTCCCACTGTTGAGAGCAAGTTCCTGGCTAAGTGGCAGGGTCCCTTTGAAGTAATTGAGAGAGTTGGGGAGGTCAACTACAAGGTTTATCAACCAGGGAAAAGGAAGCCCGAACAGGTTTACCATATAAACCTGTTAAAACCCTGGAAGGATAGAATGGCGTTAACTGCGAGGCCTCTCCCAGTAATGCCTATGGGTACTGAGTCCCCTCTCATCCCTGAGGTCACGATTCCAGACACCCTCTCATATTCCCAAAAACAGGACACTAGAGAATTCCTGATAAGGAATAGAGAGAAGTTTTCAGAGTTACCTGGCACGACTTCAGCAGTTCAGCATGATATTGTTAGTGAACCTGGGGTACGTGTCAAGCTCAAACCTTACCGAATTCCTGAAGTAAGGAGAAAGGACATCAGCAAGGAAGTTAAAAAAATGTTGGAGCTGGATGTCATTGAGGAATCCAATAGTGACTGGTCTAGCCCCATCGTGTTAGTCCCAAAACCGGATGGCACGTGGAGGTTCTGTAACGGCTTCAGGAAACTTAATGCGGTGACAAAGTTTGACACATACCCAATGCCCAGAGTAGACGAACTTATAGACCGACTTGGCAAGGCTCGCTATCTTACTACTTTGGACTTGACAAAAGGGTATTGGCAAATACCCCTAACTGGTAGCGCCAAAGAGAAGACTGCGTTCGTGACCCCAGACGGTTCCTTTCAATATAAAAAAAATGCCTTTTGGGTTGCAAAATGCCCCGCGACATTTCAGAGGGCCATGGACAGGACCCTAAAACCCCACCGACGATATGCAGCAGCCTATCTAGATGACATAGTGGTACATAGTACTGATTGGGAGTCTCACTTGCCTCGTGTACAGGCTGTTCTTGATTCCCTCTTTTACGGCAAATCCAAAAAAATGTGCCATTGGTCTAGAGGAAGCCAAGTATTTGGGCTACACTATTGGCCGTGGTGTCATAAAACCACAAGTGAGTAAAATATCAGCCATCCAGGAATGGCCATGCCCTGCAAACAAAAAAGCAGGTCAGGGCCTTTCTTGGTATTGCGGGGTATTATAGAAGATTTATCCCAAATTTTGCAACTATAGCTGCCCCTCTGACAGACCTTACGAAAGGGAAAGACTCTGTAATGGTGAAATGGTCCCCAGTAGCAGAGGAGTCTTTCCAGGTCCTGAAGAAGGCTCTGTGTGCACAGCCAGTACTGTACTCTCCCGATTTCTCCAGAGAGTTTTTGGTTCAGACGGATGCGTCTGATGTTGGTATCGGGGCGGTACTGTCACAGGTATACAATGGGGAAGAACACCCTGTCGTGTACCTAAGCAGAAAGCTCAATGACCATGAGAAAAAGTATGCAGTCATTGAAAAAGAATGTTTAGCCATAAAATGGGCCGTGGACGCACTCAGATACTATTTGTTAGGGCGCCAGTTTGACTTAATAACTGACCATGCTCCCCTGAAATGGATGTCCCAAAAGAAGGAGACTAATAGAAGGGTGAACCGGTGGTTTTTGGCTCTACAGGATTACTCCTTCACCGTAAAACACAGGCCAGGTGTGGAGAAGGGGAATGTAGATGCCCTGTCCCGTGTTCACTCCTGTTGGGCAACAGGTGTTCCAACCCTGGGGTTGAAACAAGGGGGGAGGATATGTAGCAGAGCATCCCAGAGAGAGCCAGGAGAAGTCCTGTTCGGGGTTTATACATCTCCCAGCTCCTCTCATATACATTCAGAGGTCTCTGAGACATGATCCAGTTCGGATCTTAGTCCTCCTTTCCAGGCTAATTTAAGCTCACCTGAGCAAACGGCCTTTGCTCTCTGCCTGGGACACACAAACAGGGATGGTTTGTGAGGAGCCAAAAGGTTGGTAAAACCCTTTAAAAAACTCTTTACAGAAGCTGACAAGTGGTAGGCTTGCTCAGCCTGATAGTTAGAGACGATGTATGTTATAGTTAGAGCCGAGACACGGCTAGGACTTTTGTTTGGTTAATGTGTTTTCTGGAAGACTGTGCAGCACCTGTGTATGGACTTGTATTTAAATCAAATAAACCCAGCACTGTTTTCACTATCTCAAGTGGATTTGGTATCTGTGCCTTACTAAACAGCCCATCCCAGTGAGCTTTATACCTGCTACCTGTCCCCCAGGTTACATATATATATATATATATATATATATATATATATATATATATATATATATATATTACAGTTGCAGTTAGGTAGAAAATAGACCATCTTTTTTAACCGATAACACAGGAATCCAAATAAACCGCCCCTATTCGGACACTTCCCACCGCGCCCAGGTGATACAGGCCCTAGACTATAGCTGCCACTTGAACATAAATTATATAGGTGACAAAGATCTTAAATTAGAAAGACTTATAACAAATAGTGGCGCTGCAATATATATCACACTTCTATACACACAATGTTCCAGTGAAAAAATGTAGATATAATAAACTCAACCTATATGTGTATAATAACTCAACACACCATAAAGTGCTCAGTGCTAAATATAAACATATAAAAGAACATAAAAATAAAATGTATACAAAAAAATATATATATGTGTAAGATGATTAGCAACGGCCAATCAAATTCAAGCGGAAAATAAAGTTCAAATAACCGCTGGTGGTTAGTGTAAAAGTTCCATAAATAAATACTTGAAGTGAAATAAATCAATCAAATAAATCAAATAAAATCTTCTGTGTTCTTCCACCACACCACAGTGACTTGTGCCTCCTCTCCCAAAAGAAACGCACTCACCACAAAGATATGCCCACACTTTCGTGAAGGGCCACTGCGCATACACGTCCCTCCAAGGGGGGTCAATCGAATTCCCACAGATCAATGATATGATTGGTTAATTGGTTGGCTGGTTAGGCTCCACATATGAAATAAAAGAGGAAGCTTTCCATAGTGTGAATCAGTAAAACAATTTTAATGCAAAATTTTAAAAGGCACTTCAAAAGTTCCACTCACGTTTATCACATTAAAACCAGCAAAGAAAGTGACACACAGCACCGCACTGCACTGCAAATCCAAATCCAATTCCAAACACTGTCTGCAATATGGCCACGGCGGACCCAAGGTGTATCAGGCTCAGCCTGTATGTTTCTCACCCCCGTCTCTTTAGCCGGACCTCCAAATTCAAAAAAACTCCACTCCTTCCTGGGCTCCCTGCGCTATGGTATCTCTATTGTTGGTTGCCGCTTAGCCACGCCCCCGACATGTTTCGTCATAGGTTAGACTTATTCATGGGGTTGGCTAAGCGGAGCTACAATCAACCTTTTATACCCTCCCAATTGCGGCCATCGGCTACTGCGCATGCGCGTATTGAAATCTTCGCGCATGCGCGATACACAGTTGGCGCCTGCGCACACCTTGTGTCCCCGTTCGCCTAATATAGCACTATTTAACATCCTGACCAGCAACTGTTACTCCAATTGCATGGAGTTACTAGTCCTTCTGTGCTGTTAGCTCCCATATTCATTGTGCGGCGGAGCTGTTAAACAATTCACATACATTTATATTTGCTATGTTATTTACAACACATAAATGTCTGATCTGTATACCTAAAATATGAACGGCTAGATTACTATAAAATATGGGTATTTGTATTCACTTAACAATTTAAAAGTTTTTAAAAGATTTTCAAAAAGTTTTTTTTGAGACGTTCAAAGTTCCCAGTTTAACTCTTTAGCGGTCACCTATTTCAGGGCGACCAGAAAATGAAATGAAAATGAAAAATAAAAATAAAAATAAACATAAAGCATAAAAAAAAAAAATAAAGAATGAAAAATAAAATAAAAATAAAATTAAAAATAAAATAAAAATCAAACTCAAAATAAAAAAAAAATAAAAAAAATAAAAATAAATAAACATAAAAATAAGAAAAAATAAAAATAAAAATAAGAATAAAAATATATAGAGTGAGAGTAAATAGACTGTATGACCCTACAAACTACCAGATGCAAACTCAAACTCTTGGGAGTTATATTAAAATTAATTTAAAATTAGCTAAATTGTCTTATAACTATCTTAAAAATTATTGATGAAACAATTTAGGTCCAATTCAATATTTAACCCTCTCGGGAAAAGACATTTGAAAAGAAAAATCCATTTGGTTTCCCTTTGGGAGAGGTCTCTTATACGATTAGAGCCCCTCCAAGTCTGGTGTACAATATCTAACCCAACAAATTGCAGTAAGGAGGGATCTTGTTGGTGTTTTTCCCTAAAATGCAACGATACGCTGTGATATCTAAACCCCTTCTTTATGTTGGCCAAATGCTCGGCTATGCGTACTCGCAATAGCCTCTTGGTCCTGCCAATATAGAACAATCCACACGGGCACCACATTAGGTACACTACATATGAAGAATTACAGGTGATGAACTCCCTTATGTCAAATCTCTCGCCCTCACCATTGGTTACATTCGTTATGCCCCTATTTTGCACCCTTACTGTGCGGCAACAAATGCACTTCCTGCAACCATAAAATCCTTTAAGATTTATCCTCATGATGTTCTCATCAGGGGGGTCTAATATCTTTTTTACCACCTGATCTCCAAAGCTAGGTGCTTTTTTATAAATGAATTTGGGTTGTTGTGGCAGGAAGTCTCCAAGATGTCTGTCTCTGCAGAGAATGTGCCAGTGCTTTCTATAGATGTTTTCTACTTCCTTGTATTGACAATGGAAGTTCGAGATAAATCCCACCTGGTGTTGGGTATGCGTTATCTGATTATCTCTCTTTTTCAGACATTGAGCTCTAGGTATATCAGCTACTTCATTGATTATTTCATATGTGGAGCCTAACCAGCCAACCAATTAACCAATCATATCATTGATCTGTGGGAATTCGATTGACCCCCCTTGGAGGGACGTGTATGCGCAGTGGCCCTTCACGAAAGTGTGGGCATATCTTTGTGGTGAGTGCGTTTCTTTTGGGAGAGGAGGCACAAGTCACTGTGGTGTGGTGGAAGAACACAGAAGATTTTATTTGATTTATTTGATTGATTTATTTCACTTCAAGTATTTATTTATGGAACTTTTACACTAACCACCAGCGGTTATTTGAACTTTATTTTCCGCTTGAATTTGATTGGCCGTTGCTAATCATCTTACACATATATATATTTTTTGTATACATTTTATTTTTATGTTCTTTTATATGTTTATATTTAGCACTGAGCACTTTATGGTGTGTTGAGTTATTATACACATATAGGTTGAGTTTATTATATCTACATTTTTTCACTGGAACATTGTGTGTATAGAAGTGTGATATATATTGCAGTGCCACTATTTGTTATAAGTCTTTCTAATTTAAGATCTTTGTCACGCAAATTCACCTATACATCTTTTTTAACCAAAAGAAAAACATAAATGTATAGAAGTCCTCCATATACATGATCCTATACCCACAGTTGTTCCAAAGGAGGACAAAAAAAAAAAGAAACCCAATGAATAAAGCATGATCCTATTTGCTCCAGTGAGGGTTTTTTCCCTCACCATTCTGATCCCCCCAGGAGGAAACTGCTTATGGCCTGGATTCAGTCCTGCTATAGTTATATATTTGATTGTGCTAAAGAACAGCACTAGTGCCAATTATTAAGTGCTATTCAAAAACTCAATATGTGTATGCGTTCCACCCACAAAACGATAAGTTCATAAAAAACTCAAAAATGTATCAAGCTAAGGACATGTATCAAATGCAAAACAATTCCTATACGATCAAAAGTACATGTGAACACATATAAAGGCGCATCAATTAAATAGTCCAAATATGTGTTGAAAGTTGCTCCGATATCATCAGCGGAAGCTCGCTTCCTGTCTATTTTTTTCAGCCAAAGAACGATCAACTCTTATATTCAATGTAAGGGTTCCAGGCTGTATTAGAGGATATGTAAATAATACTGCCTTACTGAAAATGTGGGCTACCTATCTTCTTCCCTATGAAATTATCTATCTCTCAGATATGCAATATGGGTACACTTATCCATGTAGACACAAATAACCACTAATGGACAAGCCCCATATATCGCCATAGCCTCAAAAACTCTCTTAACTGCTTGCCGACCACCGGCTGTCATATGAAGTCATATCGTCGCTCTTGTTGCTGGGGGGCGTCATATGACGTCCTCCCATTTAAACAGGGAATGCGCGCGATCGTGTGCGCGCATCCCTGTTCCTTCGGTGGCGGCATGTCACGGAGACACTGCTCGCCACCGAGGGGGGTGAACAGCCATTGGGCATGGCTGTTTACCACGTGATCGGCCATGATGAAGTCACAACCGATCACAGATAATTCCACCCCACTGTGCACGGTGCATGCGCGTGATCGCGCTGTGCGTGCACGTCGGTGGCGGCGTGTTCCTGGGAACACTGCTCGTCACTGACGCTGGTAAACAGCCATTGGCCGGCTGTTTACCCACGTGATCGGCTGTGATCCTTTCACAGCCAATCACTAAATGTAAAAAAAACGTGGTAACGAGATGTTACCGGGTTCTCCTCCTCACACACCGATCGTGTGTAAGGAGGAGATTGCGGTAACATCTCGTTACCGCTTACAGTACACACCAACACACACTGATTGCCCCCCCCCCCCCAATTAAGAGAACCTGTCACCAGCCATCAAAGTACCTGTCACTCACAGTCCATCAGAGTACCTGTCACAGTCCATCTGAGTACCCGAGCACCTGTCACAGACAATCTGAGTACCCGAGTACCTGTCACAGACCATCTGAGTACCCGAGTACCTGTCACAGTCCATATGAGTACATGTCACAGTCCATATGAGTACCTGTCACAGTCCATCAGAGTACCCGAGTACCTGTCAGTCCATCTGAATAACCGAGTACCTGTCACAGTCCATCAGAGTACGAGTACCTGTCACAGTCCATCAGAGTACCCGAGTACTTGTCACAGTCCATCTGAGTACCCGAGTACCTGTCACAGGCCATCTGAGTACTCGAGTACCTGTCACAGTCCATCTGAGTACCCGAGTACCTGTCGCAGTTCATCTGAGTACCTGTCACAGTCCATCTGAGTACCCGAGTACCAGTCACAGTCCATCTGAGTACCTGAGTACCTGTCACAGTCCATATGAGTACCTGAGTACCTGTCCCAGTTCATCTGAGTACCCGAGCACCTGTCACAGTCCATATGAGTACCTGAGTACCTGTCACAGTCCATATGAGTGCCTGAGTACCTGTCACCGCCCCTTCATAGTACCTGAATACCAGTAACCAGGCCATCAGAGTACCCGAGTACCTGTCACCAGGCCATCAGAGTAAACGAGTACCTGTCACCAGGTCATCAGAGTACCCAAGTACCTGTCACCAGGCCATCAGAGTACCCAAGCACCTGTCACAGACCATCTGAGTACCCGAGTACCTGTCACAGTCCATATGAGTACCTGTCACAGTCCAAATGAGTACCTGAGTACCATCAGAGTACCCGAGTACCTGTCAGTCCATCTGAATAACCGAGTACCTGTCACAGTCCAAATGAGTACCTGAGTACCTTCACAGTCCATCAGAGTACCCGAGTACCTGTCAGTCCATCTGAATAACCGAGTACCTGTCACAGTCCATATGAGTACCTGAGTACGAGTACCTGTCACAGTCCATCAGAGTACCCGAGTACCTGTCACAGTCCATCTGAGTACCCGAGTACCTGTCACAGTCCATCTGAGTACTCGAGTACCTGTCACAGTCCATCTGAGTACCCGAGTACCTGTCACAGTTTATCTGAGTACCTGTCACAGTCCATATGAGTACCGAGTACCTGTCACAGTCCATCTGAGTACCCGAGTACCAGTCACAGTCCATCTGAGTACCTGAGTACCTGTCACAGTCCATATGAGTACCTGAGTACCTGAGTACCTGTCCCAGTTCATCTGAGTACCCGAGCACCTGTCACAGTCCATATGAGTACCTGAGTACCTTTCACAGTCCATATGAGTGCCTGAGTACCTGTCACCGCCCTTCAGAGTACCCGAATACCAGTAACCAGGCCATCAGAGTAAACGAGTACCTGTCACCAGGCCATCAGAGTAAACGAGTACCTGTCACCAGGCCATCAGAGTAAACGAGTACCTGTCACCAGGCCATCAGAGTACCCAAGCACCTGTCACAGTCCATCAGAGTACCCGAGTACCTGTCACAGTCCATCAGAGTACCCGAGTACCTGTCACAGTTCATCTGAGTACCTGTCACAGTCCATCTGAGTGCCTGAGTACCTGTCACAGTCCATCTGAGTACCTGTCACAGTCCATATGAGTACCCAAGTACCTGTCACAGTCCATCTGAGTACCCGAGTACCTGTCACAGTTCATCTGAGTACCTGTCACAGTCCATATGAGTACCGAGTACCTGTCACAGTTCATTGTCACAGTTCATTGTCGCAGTTCATCTTAGTACCCAAGTACCTGTCACAGTCCATCTGAGTGCCTGAGTACCTGTCACAGTCCATATGAGTACCTGTGTACCTGTCGCAGTACATATAAGTACCTGAGTACCTGTCACAGTCCATATGAGTACCTGTCACTGCCCTTCAGAGTACCCGACTACCAGTAACCAGGCCATCAGAGTACCTGAGTACCTGTCACCAGGCCATATAAGTACCTGTCACTATATTTATAAGTACCTGTCACATTTTGGGGTGTAATTTTTGCTATATACATGCTATGTGTTAGAAATATCTTATAAATGGACAACTTTGTGTAAAAAAAAAAATTAGTTTTAATTTTTTTTCCACATTTTCCAGAATCTTCTGGAAAAAAAATTAACCATTCCAAAGACTCATTATGCCTTATAGATTATATGTTGGGGTGTTTGCTTTCCAAAATGGGGTAATTTTGTGGGCAAAATTTTTGCTCCAGGGCCTTCAAAAGTGTAATAGGTGGTTGAGAAATGAGATGTGTCATTTATGCTCGTAGAACGCCTGAAGGTGCTACTTCAATGTTGGTGCTCTGTATGTGGCCAGGCTGTGTAAAAGTCTCACACATGTGGTATCGCCATACTCGGGAAGAGTAGCAGAATGTATTTTGGGGTGTAATTTGTTGTATGCATATGCTGTGTGTGAGAAATAACCTGATAATATGACAATTTTATAAAAAAAAAAAAAATCTTAATTTTGCAAAGAATTGTGGGAAAAAATCACAACTTAAAAAAACTCACCATGCTACTTACTTAATACCTTGGAATGTCTACTTTCTAAAAATCGGTCATTTGGGGGTATTTGTACTTTCCTGACTTGTTAGTGTCTCAAGAAATGAGATACACCTGATGTACTGAAGGCCTGATCAGATGTGATCAATTTTCAGTGATTGGCATAGATTGTAGACTCTATAACTTTCACAAAGACCAAATAATATACACTAATTTGGGTTATTTTTACCAAAAATATGTAGCAGTATAAATTTTGGCCAAAATGTATGAAGAAAAATTACTAATTAGCAAAATTTTATGACAGAAACAAAGAAAAATGCATTTTACGTTTTTATTTATAGCACAAAAAAAAACACTAGTGATTAAATACCACCAAAAGAAAGCTCTATTTGTGTGAAAAAGGACGCAAGTTTCATATGGGTACAGTGTTGTATGACTGAGTTATTGTCATTCAAACTGTGAGAGCGCTGAAAGCTGGAAATTGGTCTGGACAGGAAGTGCACTGTATTGAGGAGGTTAATCAAGACTGCATTGACACAAGGTAAGACTCAACAAAAAAGAAAAATGGAGGGGAGGGGGGAAAGAATGTGTCAGAATAAAAATTAAATCATGTGAATCTAAATGAAAATAAAGTCAGAAGGTGCTCTCAAAATCAAATCACCCAAACCTAACATGTTTTCAAAAAATAAAAAATAAAGAAAGTGAAGAAAATGAGCAACCAAGAGTTGCTGACTGTCACATGGTGAAAAATTTGGTGAATACATTTTCTTTTTATCATGTGTCCATTAGTGGTTATTTGTGTCCACATGGATGAGTGTACCCATATCCAGGGGCGTAACTAGAAATCACAGGGCCCCATAGCAAAATGTTGTATGGCCCCCCCCCCCCCCCCCACAAAAAAATGTCGGGGCTTAAATTAAATAGTGGGCGCGGTTTAAAGGGCGGGGCTCAAAGGGTGTGTGGTTCGAGTCTGAGAAGAAAGAAAGAAAGAGCCCAGATCCTACACCACAATAGCAATATATGTATTCCAGAAAGTTTAATCAACAGATAAAGATACTCCAAACACCTGGTGTTAGCGCTTCAATAATCCTCACCTGTGCCCAATGCAGCATGGTCTGCCCATGCCCAATGCTGCCTCACCTGCCCCCACTTGTGCCCAATGCAGCGTGGTCTGTGCCCAATACAGCATGTCCAGTGCCCAATGCAGCCTCACCTGTGCCCAATGCAGCGTGGCCAGTGCCCAATACTGCCTCACCTGTGCCCAATACTGCCTCACCTGTGCCCACTTGTGCCCAATGCAGCGTGTCGAGTGCCCAATGCAGCCTCACCTGTGCCCAATGCAGTGTGGCCTGTGCCCAATGCAGCCTCACCTGCCTGTGCCCAATGCAGCATGTTCAGTGCCCAATGCAGCCTCACCTTTGCCCAATGCAGCCTCACCTGTGCCCAATGCAGCGAGGCCTGCCCATGCCCAATACAGCCTCACCTGTGCCCAATGCAGCTTGACCTGTGCCCAATGCAGTGTGACCCATGCCCAATGCAGCGTGACCCATGCCCAATGCAGCCTCACCCGTGCCCAATGCAGCCTCACCCAATGCAGCCTCACCCATGCCCAATGCAGCCTCACCTGTGCCCAATGCAGCGTGGCCTGCCCAATGCAGCCTCACCCGTGCCCAATGCAGCCTCACCTGCCTGTGCCCAATGCAGCATGTTCAGTGCCCAATGCAGCCTCACCTTTGCCCAATGCAGCGTGGCCTGCCCATGCCCAATGCAGCCTCCCCCGTGCCCAATGCAGCCTCCCCCGTGCCCAATGCAGCCTCCCCCGTGCCCAATGCAGCCTCACCCGTGCCCAATACAGCCTCCCCGTGCCCAATGCAGCCTCCCCTGTGCCCAATGCAGCCTCACCTGTGCAGTGGAAGAGGTGAGCCAGACTGCAGCAGCCCTCAAATGGCTATTGGCGAGCGTGGGGCTCTCAGAGTGGGGGGGGGGGGTGAACACCGCCCGCACGGTCCCCCAGCCAGAAGAAGTGAGGAGAGGAAGAGGCGCGCTGTAATAGCTTTCATTTGAATATCCTGTGTTCCCGGGGCTCACCGTCACATAGCCCCACCTCTTGGCCCGGCGCCTTTGATGACGTCACATGTCCCGCATTGGACCGGCGTTCTGTCTATCAAAAGCGTCGGGCCAAGAGGTGAGGCTATGTGACGGTGAGCCCCGGGAACACACACAGGAGTCGGACATTGAAATAAAAGCTATTACACAGCGCTCTGCTTGTACGGACAGCGCGCCTCTTCCTCTCCTCACTAACCCTGGCTGGGGGACCGTGCGGGCAGTGCTCGCCCCCCTGGGCCCCCGGCATTATGCATTCCTCCTCCTCCCCAGGGGCCCCATAGCGGCTGCGGGCCCCATAGCGGCCGCGTGTGTCGCTATGGCGGTAGTTCCGCCACTGCCCATATCGCATATCTGAGAGATAGATCATTTCATAGGGCAGAAGATAGATAGCCCACTTCTTCAGTAAGACAGTATCTACTAGTATACCTTCTCTTTTTCTGTTCATCTTAATTTTATATGTGGCCAATAGATGGGAGGAGAGACAGATATATACCCCCATCTCTTGATACCAGGTGGTGTTGGTGAGGTAGACCTTTCGTTTACATATCCTCTAATACAGCCTGGAGCCTTTATATTGAATATAGGAGGAAATTATAACCCTCATATTGTCTATACATATATATTCAAGAGAAGTTTTCACCATTTAAACTTGGTAGATGTTAATATTATCACATAGAGATATAGAGGGCACCCTTGTGTAGTTCTAGTCTAATTTTGCCACAGTTAAGTGTTATTAATATAACAGGCTTTTGTATATATGTGAAAGCAAGCTTGGCCAAGCCTGGAAGAAACCATCTGTCCCCTTCCAGGGGGTGAGCGATTGCATGACAATGTTCATGCATAACGAGCAGATATCTAGCATCCGCAACGACTCTCATGCTAAGTTACTTAAAGTTTGGGAACCATGGCTGTTATGTGCCTGGTCTTCTCTCCCCTCAGCTAGCTTGGGCCTCCAATGATGGACGGCCTTGATGCTCCCAAGCCCTTACCTCTCCCTTTTTTCTTGGCCATTAGCCCCCTGGCCCCCCTTCTTCTCTAGTCTTCCTTCTCCTCTCCCCGGATCTCTACTTGTCAGGTGCACATTCTCTCTTTCTTTAGCATCACCTTTCTGCCTACTTTCGGCCTGATTTCTGATCCGTCTTTCCTTTTTCTGATCCATCACAAGGGGGGGGGGGGGGGGGGGGTTATGCTATCAGAGAGAAAAAAGAAGAACTCACATGTTGCATCTGAGGGGCAGAAGTGGGGATCACAAGATGTGGGAGATAGTGGTCACCCCAGTAAAGCACATTTCAGAAACAGTAGGTAGTCAGGCAGGAACTATAACTATGTAACTACAGTTGTGCTCATAAGTTTACATACAGAATTTTTGATTTCTTCGCCATTTTTCAGAGAATATGAATGATAACACAAATTTATACTGCTCTGGTGTGTCATCATTAGGTTATAGGTAAACTAACCAATCAAAAACATTACGCTGGTATCACAAAGAAAACCCAGCTAGAGTACACGGTACATACACTCAAATCTGATGTGAAGAATTCGTTCCAGATCCACTGCCAGGAAAAATCTGATATACCAATTGAACTCGGAGCAAACTCGACACATTATTCAAAATCATTGTATAGTAACAACAACATACACAAAATAATAGAAGAAAACATGTATATGTGTATACACAATCAAGTTGAAATTATTTTAAAAGCAAAGTGTTAGAACATCATGTGGACCAATACTGGCATATTCTCAAGATGTGTATATATAGTCATATGACGGCGGCAAGAAACATCTCTTGTTCCGGGCTGCCGTCATATGATGGCATTTGCTTTGTGGCCACTAGGGGGCACGCGTGCCGTGGGTGGCGCGTGCGCACGCCCGCCGCGTTGCTGGGGACCCGATGCGCGGGCCCGGCAGCCGCGATGCCCGCCGGGCAGCCGCGATGTCCGCCGGGCACCCACGATTGCCCAGTAACTGAGCAGGACGTGGATCTGTGTATGTAAACACACAGATCCACGTGCTTTCAGAGGAGAGGAGACCGATGGCATGTCCCTTGTACATAGGGACACAGATCGGTCACCTCCCCCAGTCAGTCCCCTCCCCCCACAGTTAGAATCACTCCCATAGGGAACATATTAACCCCTGCAGCACCCCCTAGTGTTAACCCCTTCCCTGCCAGTCACATTTATACAGTAATCAATGCATTTTTATAGCACGGATCGCTGTATAAATGTGAATGGTCCCAAAAAAGTGTCAAAAGTGTCCGATCTGTCCGCCGCAATAGCGCAGTCACGATAAAAATCGCAGATCGCCGCCATTACTAGTAAAAAAAATAATAAAAATGCTATAAATCTATCCCCTATTTTGTAGATGCAATAAATTTTGCGCAAACCAATCAATATACGCTTATTGCGATTTTTTTTACCAAAAATATGTAGAAGAATACGTATCGGTCTAAACTGAGGAAAAAATTTGCTTAACAAAAAAAAAATTGGATATTTATTACAGCAAAAAAAAAATATTGCGTTTTTTCAAACTTGTCACGCTTCTTTTGTTTATAGTGCAAGAAATAAAAACTGCAGAGATGATCAAATACCACCAAAAGAAAGCTCTATTTGTGGGGGAAAAAATAATAAAACATTTATTTGGGTACATCATTGCATGACCGCACAATTGTCATTCAAAATGCGATAGCGCTGAAAGCTGAAAAATGGCTTGGTCAGGAAGGGGGCAAGTGGTTAAAGAGAAAAAAAAAAAACGAAATGGGCGAAATAGGTACTAATAGACTGAGGGCAACTAGCTGGAAAGGGGGGGGGGGGCAGAAATAGGTGCTGATAAACTGCAGGAAACTAGGTTAAGGAGAAAAAAAATACCTAAAGGGGGGAAATAGGTATTTATAGACTGAGGGCAACTAGCTGGAATGAAAAAAAAATAGAAATGTTGGCTAATAAACTGCAGGAAACTAGTTTAAGGTGAACAAAAAACCTAAGTTGGGGAAATAGGTACTAATAAACTAAGGGAAACTAACTGGGAAAAACAAAATATATAATATACTATTGTAGGAGAGATATAGGTGTTAATAGACTGCAGGAAACTAGCTAAGGGAAAAAAAAGAAAAGATTCTCTTAAGCAAGGGGAGGACAATCATAGAAATGAGTAAGATCCCACTCAAAATTTAACCCATTTGGTATCCGTGTTCTCAAATGGAAAATCCAAAAGACCTCCCACTTGCACAGCAACCTCAAGACATCCCCTCCCCTCTTTTAACTCTTTCAATCCCCTGTATTTGTAGAGCTGCAAGATCGCCACCATGTGATCTATTAAAATTATTAATATGAAAAACTTTGCAAAGAATGGTGCTGTGGGTGTGTGGGAGATAATAAAGTGCCAAATCCTATCAAATCATAGAACAATCTGAATATGGTAAATGGAAAATTGTACTTTATAGGCATCACTAATAAAAATAAACACATTTTATTTATAACATATCACAAAGTTTAAAATCACATATAAAAACAATACTGTCACAATTTGCAGTTTTGAAAGTTAGATGTCTCCAACCATGGCCGCATGGATCAGGGAAAAAAACGGAAAATTGTATCAAATACTTACCGTAATTTTCCTTTCCTGACGCCAAACCATGGCAGCATACTAGTGATAGAGCTCCGCCTATTGACCACTCCCTCAGGACCAGTGAATAGCATAAATATAAGGCCTAGTTAGGCCCCACCCCATTATCTGTAATTAGCTACATACCGAAACGTATAAGAGTGGGACCATATGCTGCCATGGTTTGGCGTCAGGAAAAGAAAATTACGGTAAGTATTTGATACAAATTTCCATTTTCCTGATGCCAACATGGCAGCATACTAGTGATAAATAACTAGCTGACAGGGTGGGATATACTTGTCAAACCAATCTTCTAATTAGGATGAGACAGAGGACTGAATAGTCCTTCCTACAAAGTCCCCTGATGACAAGGCCCCCGGGTCTATTCCGTCAAGTTTGAGTAGGAATGTTGGAGCGACCGTGTACCCCTATACAGATGGACACCATAGATTCTCTTGAATGTGTTGCCTATGAGGCTTTAACCGCTCTGGTAGAGTGCTCTGGCGCACCGCTAACGGAGGCTCGCGACCTCTATCCTATACACAACCAAGCCTGCTAGGATCCAGGCAGTAACCTCATTCCCTTGATGATACCCAACTGGAATGACAAAAGGTTTATTTAGATGACCTGAAAGGGACAATTGTGGAGAGATACTCCTTTAAAGTTCTGAAAATGAACAGTATGTGTGACTTTCCTGTGTGATGTTCTGGAAAGTTAGGCAATGTCCAGCTGTCAAATAGCAGTCTGTTGCTACGTTTGATGCAGAATGATCTACAAGATCCAACTCTACTCTTTCTGGAAAGAAAGGTATATATTATATATAATTTTTTCTTTATTTATTTTTTATTTTTTTTACTTTGAAGCTCCAAGAGCTTGAATCTCTGATAACCTTCTGCTTAAAGTTCTTGCGATTCATACTGCTTTGTAAGTGATGGCTAAATGGATAAACTGATACGAGATCCAGCAACTGCAATAGATCTTTTCTTCCTTGGTGACCGACTCCTCACGACTGCCCTCAAAAGTTGTGCAAACTGGAGGATTCTTGGTCCTTTCAAATGTGTTATTGCCAATATAGCCCACACTCGTGAGCTATGTGAGGATAGGCTAAGGCCTGGAGGAAGAATACAACAGCTGACACTGGAAGGGCAGTAGGATCAATGACTTGCCCTACCAAGAAAAAGCAAACTTGTTCCAGAATTAGACCTAGATGTTGTAAGTAGAATGTCTTCTCACACACAACAAAAGTAGAGATCACTCTGGAGTGAAACTGGAGCAACCAGAGTTACCCATCCTCCCCCTTTAGTGCCCCTGCTTGTATCCCGAAATGAATGGCCAAGGAAAACCAAGGGCCTCCTGGTCAATATGGAGAACTGGCTATGACAACTATGTTCTCCCTTGACAGCCTCAAGGGAAATCTCATTTACGGGAAATGTTGGGGAAAATATATAGGTTACATTGCAGACGCAGGGAGAGACCAGAGAATCTGCCCCTTGTGCCTTGGAGGAGGCCTGAGGAGGTCTGTCTGTGGTAGGCCCCACCTGTGGGCCAGCTGAGAGAAGACCTTGGATGTAGACCCAGGGGTGGTGCAAGGGTTTTTGACACCCTAGGCAAAACCTAATTTTTTCACCACCATTGGCTCCACCCCCTTTACACTGTCCATGTGACAGAAGGCGGCGCTATACAGAAAGCATCGGCTCTGCTTCCTCTAGCGTTGGCTCCAGTGCTGTGCCTCTAATTACACTACCGGTCAGACTTAGTTAGTTGCATTCTGCAGCCTGCAGAGCATGCAGACGCGGAGGGAAACCAGTGGCCGAGCACCCCTAGGCAGCAGTGCGCCCTAGGCGGCTGCCTAGTTTGCCCAGTGGTAGCACCGGCCCTGTGTAGACCCACTCGTGCTCTGGGAAGCTTGTATTCGTTCAAAAGAAAAAAAATGCTCGGAGGTAAACTGCTTCCTGAAATTTTGCTGGTGATCTTCTGCCCCAGGTGTTATGGGTTTCACCTCTCCCAAAGGCATATTGCTGCGAGTTTCATACTGGAGCTGAATATAGGCGACTGCTGCCCTGTTGCTAAACTGCAGGGAGATTGGTCCTCCTTGACTCTGTGTAGTGAGGCCAAAGTGCTTAAAAGGGCTGTTTGAACCCCCAGCGCATTCAAGATTATCCTCCTTGGCTGGGAAGCTCTGATTGCCTTGACCGAAAGTCCATCGCAATGCATCTTCCCGGCTGTCTTGCAGACATGATTTGTAGCAATTCTCCAGCCTAAAAGGTCCTAACGGACCGAGACATCCTCAAGGTCTTTCCATCACCACTGAGCGCTACTCATACTGAGTAACACTTATTAACTGTGTTCTATCCTGTTTCCTCCCTTGCACTAAGAATTCTAGATGAAATTTGCGCAGGTGTCCATGCACCCCAGGAATCATCTATATGCATAATGACGTTGTGCCCAGATGACTGAGGCACTGAGAAGCCATCAGACAAGCGGAAGTATTCATCCTCAGAAATCTATTCCTGACTATCACCACTTCCTCTGATTGAAATAAAACAGAGGAACTAGCAGAGCACCCCCGGGTAAACCAACCATTGGGATGGAGAAAGTTGGCTTTGCTTTCCCTCTAAGGTGTGAGGATAGGATAGGCATCCTGACGATCCAGCAACAGCCTCCAGCCATGTGGTTATACTGTTTAATGGACTCCGTCTTAAAGAACTCAAAGAGGGCCCCACAGGGCTCAACCTCTTCCGATCTGCAACTGGACACTAACCAACATCTCCTGCGAACTCCAAACAGGATTGGGTAGAAACTGTGCAAACCCTCTTGAGTCTGAGGTGTCTGTAAGCAATGTAGCAGTCCACCCGCTGTTGTGATGGACTTGGCAGCTTCGTGGAAGAGAGGGGCAGTGAGGAATCTTCCGAAGTGACCATGAGTGTCTGATACCTTCATGCCATCCAGAAACCAGTGAAGCGTGCCTTCTAGGTCTTACCTTAAGAGTCTGGGCATGCACCTGTGTGACTGGCTCACTTATCCCCCCAGAAGTCTGCACCAAGACACAAGCCAGACCCTCGGCATCCACTGTCACAAAAATCAAATTTTTGGCAAGACACTTCCAATAGGAAAACATATCTAAAGGGATGCAGACCCTGACACTCTCCTCAGAGTCCTGCAGGTGCAGCAGCTGGTTGATCATTATTAAACCATTCCCATTAGACTCACCCAGCACATGGGCTGGTTATTGCTGGTCTGCCGTTATCTGCAGATGCTACAGTATGTAGGAGCAGGTTGACCATTAGCTTGTTCAGAGTATACAGTTTTGAGATCCTGTTTATACCGGCATTTTTCTCAAACCCCCTTTATTCTTCTTGTTTCTAGGGAGCAATACGCAGCCCAGGGTCTCAACCATATGGCCTCCCTAGCCGCCAAAGTGCCAGGGTGCTCTTTCAGTGGCTATACAAGCAACTAGGAGGGACTTCCTGGTCAGCCTCCATATTTTGAATAGCAGACTGCTGCATCTGTAATAAATGTAACAATGACCCAGGCCCCCTTCAGTCCAATGAGAATCTCCAGAGCCATGAGTTGTCAACATCCCTCCACATAGAGTGGGCTGTAAGGCATAGTAGGTGCAGAGCATGTCTTTGGATTGTGTTGAGAAACCCACACAGGGAGAAGAAATTACCATCAAAACAAGTATTAGCATGTTGGGGAATTGAACCAGCAACCCCAGTGCTACTAGACAGAATTGTCACCCACTTAGCCAGCAGGCAGCCTCTGCAAAGTAGATTCATGGGCACCAGACACCTGTGCCACCTGTCCAGGATTCACCCGGACAGTTTGGATTTTGAATCATGCGTCAGGGTTTCAGTCCACCTGAGACCCGGACATATTACCCAGACCTGGCTGTGGCTCCCCAAGTAACCGAGATAGTCATATACAAAACTGTTGCTGTTGTAGGTGGCTGTTTGGCCTCACTGAAAGGTGATGGTGTCAGCAAGGGCAATTTGGCCACACCCACTAGAGCGCTCTGTGCATTGCATTACTACTCTCTTTGGGGCACCCAAATGTGTCTGTGCAACGTCAACCCGGCAGACTCCCAGACTTCTACAGGACAGCCACGCAGGGAAAAGCATCCAGAAAGATGCCACATCTGCACGTGAACAAGTACGATGTCTATGGCAACAGTCTCAAACAGTTTCCAATACAAGTGTAACAGTTGCTCCAGGTAATTAAGGCAAGTCCAAAACAGAATCTTGTACCATTCTTATCAATAATAAAGACATTTGGCATTACCTGTTAGCTGCATACTTCTCCAGGCAGTGTCTACTCACCAGCCTTCCGGGCATAGATACTGCGCCACAGGCCCTGCAGACATCTTGCTGGGGCGCTGGCTCTGGGGAAGAGGAGCAAAGACGTCTTCCTTGGAGCTCTTCTCCTGAGTGGGAGCGCCATCCGGGCTATGCTCCTCTGAAGAACGTCTGCCTTGCCTTGGCCCGGCCATCTTGAGAGCGTGAGCGTGCGGGGCTGAAGCAAATCAAAGCCAATCCGCATGAGAGGGCACTCTTTTTCCTGAAAACTTACCAATATGGTGGTCCCCACCCTAGTTGTTGAGGGTCTTTATATGAGCGGTAACTGACTCTTTATCTGTGGAGAAATGGGATGGCCAGCTAAGGTGAGGATAGCTGAAAAGTGTAGATATAGGAGAAAGGATTCCACTTTCCCTTTTTTTTTTTATTTATCTACATATACTTACATATGTACACATATACAAACATACCCACACATACATACCTACACACATATACTGCAGAGGGTCAGTCTGGGGTGGGTTAGGAAAGGGTTAATTAAAGAGGGTAGGAACCTTCAGCCCTGCTTACTGTCAGCTGAGCTGAAGATGTCAGAGGAGTTGTGTGTTTGGAGAGAGAGAGACACAAAGCAGCATTCAGTGTAAGGATCCATTTGCTGGGGTGAGTTAAACCATATAAAAAACTGTATCTCAGACTAGAGCCATGTACTTTGTCTATATATCAGCCTGTTGGTTAAAGAGACTGAACCTTTCCTATCTCTGCACCTGTGTGACAAGACAAGCCTGTCTTTTTCTTCTATTTATTTTGCTGAATAAAGCCATTTTTATTTTACTGAACTGGCCTTTCACCCCTCTGATCCCCTACAATGCATACATGTATTTACATACACCCCCACACATATGCATACCCACACATCCACATACAAATAATTTTTTTTTATTAACCAAAGATTTTTATTGGATTTTGCAGTTTACATGTGATATCAGAAACAATATAAACAACATGTAGTTACAAGATATAACAGATGATATATGCAAATGAATCCCAATAATAACAACGAAAAGCTACCAATATAACCATAGATAATGGCCCCAAAGGAGGCATAACCTGTCACCCCGTGAGGGTACAATATGAGCAGGCTAAGATTAGGTGTAATACAAAGGCAGTTGCCCAGAGACCTTACTGAGGGTCTTGGGAGGTATTTAAACAGTGTCCTGGCCTCGCCCCCCGTACTCCCGGAGTCTATGGGTAGCTATCCAGGCAGATAACCTTTTTCTGCGCACACAATAATTGACTGCTGTTTCTTTGTCTGTGTCTTTTATTGGCACGTTGCAGATTTTAATATACACGTGAATGACACATGTGATATGCGGTAAAACTGAAAACAACAAAAATATTATAACATTACCATACAGCAGTAATCATCATACAAAATAATAACTAAAATGACTAACTCCTTTCCCTGATAGCTTGTGGAGGAGGAAGATAGATATGGCTTACCTTCGATGCCACGGATGGGGAGAGATGGCATCTAGGCTGCTGCCATGATATGAACATGCTTATCACTGAGGTTGCTTCACTTCCTGACTAAAGAGGATATGACGATTTTTACATCACTTCCTAAGTAACTGGATATCTCTTATAAACTATATTAATGTTTGGCCAGTAGGTGGCGCAAGCGTAACAGCTAACCTAGAACAAACATAATTTATAGCTTAATAATGCAACAACACAATATACAAATTAAATGACAGAAAAGAAAGAGGTATCCTGGAGACATAACACTCCCCGTCTGGCGTTAACCAACGCCACTAACAGCGTCATTGGACACAAGTAAAATCAAGTCCGATATGGGTCTGAGAAATGACCTTACTTCACCCTGTTTGGAAATCTTAACTTCGACCTTCCTGACATGTCCATCTTTGCTTGGGAATGTCTGTGTGATAAGTCCCAACGGCCAGTCATTCCTGTGTGCTTGGCAGTCTTTAACGAGCACCACATCTCCTGACTTCAGGTCTGGTTTGTTAACTTGCCACTTATTCCTGAGTTGTAGGGTTTGGATGTAATATCTCCTCCATCTGTCCCAGAAAGTGTTGGCTAGGCATTGCACCTGTCTCCATTGACGTCTGAAAAGGTCTTTATCAGTAAACTCTCCATTAGGAGCACTGACCATGTTGGTTTTTTGAGTGAGTAGAGTTGCAGGTGTCAGCAACATGGGGTCCTCTGGATCATTAGTAACTGGGATCAGAGGTCTAGCATTTATGATGGCTGAGACTTCAGCCATGAAAGTGGACAGACATTCATGCGTGAGTCTGACATTTCCCATTTGAAGGAAAATAGAATCCAAGATCTTGCGGGCTACACCTATCATTCTTTCCCACACACCACCCATATGGGAAGAATGAGGAGGGTTAAATGTCCAGGTACATCCCTGTTGATTGAGATACCTTTCCACACTGTTGTTGTCTAGATTCGAAAGGATCTGAAGTTCCATGGCCGCTCCAATAAAGTTGGTGCCCCTATCAGAGCGGATGTGCTTAACAGGACCTCTAATGGCAATGAAGCGCCTGAGAGCGTTGATAAAGCTGGAAGTGTCCATTGATTCAATCAACTCTATGTGAACAGCTCGAACAGTCATACAAGTAAAAATAACTGCCCAGCGTTTGCTGCTGGCGTGACCTCCCCTGGTTTGGCGAGTTGTAACGGACCAAGGACCGAATACATCAAGGCCCACACTTGTAAAGGGAGGATCTGAGTTAAGTCTGTCAGGTGGAAGGTCAGCCATCTTTTGGGTTTGCAAAGGTCCACGGAGTTTGTGGCAGGTAACGCAATTAAAGATACACTTGCTCACACATCTTTTTGCTCCTATTATCCACAGTCCAGCAACCCTCAAAGCTCCTTCAGTGAACAGTCGGCCTTGGTGTTTAACTTGACTGTGATAGTGTTGTACAAGCAGGGCAGTGACATGGTGCTGAGCTGGGAGAATGAGAGGATGCTTCTCGTCATACTCCAAGGTAGCTTCTTTAAGGCGTCCTCCTATTCTCAACAGGTTACTGCTGTCGAGGAATGGATCGAGTTTCCTTAAGACGCTGTCTTTAGGGATTGGCTTTTTGTTGTTAATACAGTCAATCTCTCTAGCAAAGGTCTCTTGCTGCACAGTGTAAATGATCAGATGTTTTGATTGCTCTAGGTCAGTCACTGAGTAGGTATTTTTACAGCGGTGCCAGCCTTTGCAGTTAGTCCTTTTCCCAAAGGAACGAGCTATGTGGGATAAAGAAGTAATGGCTCTAATGAGTGATTTCCATGTGGAAAATCTGGAGAACCGATGAGATTTTAGTCGGTTTTGTGAAGTCACCGTGACTAATGCAGACACTTGCGGACGAACTTCTGCATCCTTGACTGCATCTACCAAGCTAAAGGTTTCCGATTCAGAAGTGTGTTCTGAATTGTACAGGAATGCAGGGCCAGTAAACCATGTTGTGTCCTTAAGACAGTTGGCTGGGACAGCTCTGGTCGCTAGGTCTGCAGGGTTGTGTTTAGTTGGAACGAAGTGCCACTGTTTTGGTTGTACGGATCTCCTAATCCTCAACACTCTATTACTGACGTAGATGTAGAAGCGTCTGGTTTCGTTGTAGATGTACCCCAGGACTACTTTACTGTCAGTGTAGAACTCAGTGTCTTGTTTTCTCTGGAAATTACATTTAAGGGAGGCAAAGCATTTAAGGACTTGTTCCTTGTTATTAGGTAGACGCTGTCTATGGGGTCTAAATGGGAGAGGTGCGACCCAATTGTTTGACTCTTCCTTGGCTGTCTCCCTTTCCATTATTTGTAAGAAAAGTCTATCTTCAAAGGACATTGCTACCTGCTGGTCTTCCTTTGTTCTATGAAAGACTGTACATCCTAGGTGGTCTGGGTCACTGTCACAAGCGTGGTCATCTGTGTCTGGGTCTACAGAGGAACAAGGTATGTGAGTACTACCTGGAAGTTCTTTTGTGATGAAGCTGTTGTGACATGGTTGCAAGGAGGAAGGACGTCCTTTGTCAAGTACATTAGTGAACATGCTACTGACCGTGGTGGGTCTGTGCACAGTCTTTAGACAGACGTCCCCTACGATGACCCACCCCAGGTCAAGTCTTTGGGCAAAAGGAGCATTGCGGGGACCATTAATCTGTTCCCTTACTTTATGAACCTGCAAAATGTCTCTTCCCAGGAGCAGCATTAACTGAGCTTGCTCGTCATATTCTGGTAGGAGATGGGCCATGCGTTTTAGATGAGGTTGGTGAATTGCTGCATCTGGTGTAGGGATTTCTGACCGGTTGTCAGGAATCTGGTTGCACTCGAGTATGGTGGGTAAAGGTAGGCGAGTCCGACCGTCTATGGACTCTATACAGAAGGCGGTGGCTCTTCTCCCCGCCGTCTCAACAGTACCCGCACAAGTCTTTAGGGAATAAGGGGAGCTTGGACCCCTGACACCGAAGGTGTCAAAGAATATGGATCTAGCCATAGAGTGGTTGCTTTGGTCATCTAAGAATGCATACATCTTGACAGCTTTGTTTCTGTGACCCGCTGGATAAGCTCTAATAAGACAGATCTTTGAACAAGACCTACCGCCTGCAGGATCTTTGCATACCTCAGTACACTGTGAGGTAACCATTGAGATGTTTGAACCAGTGTTCTCTTGCTCCCCGCCATGCTCGTTGGTATCGCTAGCTCGCTGGGCGGTCCAAGGAGCAGGGCCTGGATGTAGTGCTGAGTTGTGATCTGTGTTGTTACACTCTGTGCATGATACACTAACCTTGCAGTCCTTGGCAAAGTGTGATGTGGATGAACAACACCTGAAGCATATGCGGTTCTCTCTTACGAAGGCTTTGCGATCTTCTAGAGACTTTTCCCTGAAGGTCCTGCATTTTGGTAGAGGGTGCGGCTTCCTGTGTAGAGGGCACTGCTTGCTAGGATCTCCGACTTTGTCTTCTGGGTGAGCAATGTTGGAAGACCTATAGGAAAAATCTGTAGGAGAAACATGAGACTTGTTCACGGTCACTGGCATCCTGTGCTGTTTGAAGCTAGGGGGCGTGACTGATGACAACATAAAGTCAAAGCTGGGATCATTCAGGAACTTAGCTTGCTCTGAAACAAAGTCTACAAAGACGTTGAATGGTGGAAATGGTACTTGGAACATTTTCTTATGTTTAGAACCATATGTGACCCACCTTTGTTGTAGGTCATAGGGAAGCTTCAGAATTAAAGGTTTAATCCCTCTGGACGCATCCAGGGAGGCGAGACCTGGCAGGTCTCCCTCCTCTTTAGCAAGAAGTAGTTCCTCTAGCAAGTCGGCTAATTCTCGTAGTTTGTGGTAACCCTTGCTAGGTATTCTGGGAAAGTCCTCAATCCTTTTAAAAAGTGCATGCTCTATAGTCTCTGTCGAGCCATAGCACTCTTCTAATCTGCTCCAAATCTTTTTAAGACCGGTCTCTGGTTGTTTTATGTTAATGTTCCTGATTCTACTGGCATGTTCGGCAGAGTCCTTCCCAAGCCATTGGACTAGGAGGTCTATTTCATCGGTATGAGACAGGTCTAGACCTTTTATGGTATTTTGAAAGGACGACCGCCAGGCTTTGTAATTTTCTGGCTGATCGTTAAACTTTACAAGTCCTTTTGTGATCAAATCACGTCTGGCAAAGAACTTGGCAAAGTCTGTTATAACTTGGTTGGTGTTAGAGCATGTTGGCGATTCACAACTGTAGTGGGAGTGTGGTGTGCGACCATACCTGTCAGAAGTTTCTGCTTTAGGCTCTCTTGTCTCGTATCGTTGTGTAGTAGAAGGGTTATTCTGATGCTGGTTTGGAGGTTGAGGGTTGTGACGTGCAGAGACGTAGGCTTGATCTGTAAAAAAGGAATTTGTTTTTTTTTAGCCAACCTAACGGACTATCACGGTACCTGAACGGACATATGTCTCAATACAAAAGAATAGAAATTCTAAATACTTTTATTAACACATAATATACATAAAACATAATATACATAAAACATGTCACATAAAAAAAGGGGGGGTCATTGCAGTCCAAGAATGTACATATACATATAGCTATTAGTGAATCAGAATGCTGAAACAAACTCGCAGAATGCTGGTTGACGCGTTTCGCTTAAAGCTTCTTCAGAACCAGAGTATAGCAGTTCGTATATCTGTTGTATATATCAAGAAGACAGGGGGGTTATTCATGAATGGACTGACAGATTATATGTATTTAGATCAATACTCAATAATATAGGTGCAAATAGTTTACAATGGGTGAGTGCAATCAAAAAAGCTTAAATATTGCCTACCTTCCAATTTGTGTTGACAAGGTAGAAGCTAGTATATGTCTGCCGCACCCAAGTTAGTTACCTAAAAGTGAGTCTCTTGGGATCGCCAAAAAGGACTCGCCGAGTTTGGGGTCTGAAACCAGCAAACAGGGCATAATCTGAAAATGGAGGAGGGAAAAAAAAATAAAAAAAAAAAATAAAAAAAAAAAAAAAGGTGGAGAATATTTTCAGTAAAGATTCTAAGAAGTGATCAACCGGTAATCAGTCCCATATGTGGATATTACATCCCATATAGACAAGTATATACATGAGGAAAATACTCACATAAAAATTAGAAAGAGAGAAAATTAGCAGTAGTAAACCAAAGATGTGCCGGATTTAGCCAGTGGCGTAGTGGTATTTGCGGATAGATCTAACGTGCCGGTATCCTGGAATTAATAATGATAATATCAAAGATAGGTAAAGATATACTGGCTTCCATTTCCAAAGCCACTCTGTATATACCTTGAGGAGCCCACGGAGTTCTAATTAAGAATCCCCATGAAGGATAATAGTTTCAAATCGATGGCCTCAACACTATAGCAGATATAGCATCACATAAGTGAACTGAGAAAGAACAAAAGAAGAGAGGGATATATAAATATATGTCCGCTAAGTTCCAACAGTGTTTAATATTATATATCAATGTGGTAGACCACAGCCTGGTTAATCCAAAAGCATACCTAATAGCCATATGGGAAAGGGGAACTGCCACAACTGGAGAAGATCACCAGCTCTTCAAAGTACAGCTTTTAATGGCTGAATCCATCAATAGCAGACTCTATGTAAAGGAAAAATAGTAATGGCTAATAACAAAGCTCAATTTAAATTTTGTGTATGCCCGGGGCTATTTAGTCCCCAAGGCACCACCTAAAGCGAGGAAAACAGCCTAATAGTCAGTAAATATTTTCAATAAGTATACCTGAATATAGTTTGGCAGAGGCAGCTTCCCAGCACTCCATCTCAGACAACCATCTGATGGAGTGCTGGTTAAATAGTGTGTTTTGGCGCCAAGTTGGAGGGAGGAGGAAGGGGACCGCCCCATAGGGTTGATCAGAGATCACTCCGATCAGCTGGAGGGGCCGCCAGAAGGAATGCCAGAGTGCACTAGTATTGGCGCTAGCTATGCGCATGCGCCAGATCAGGCCGAGGGGATAGAGTCCGCATATGAAGCGGCTCGTCCGCCTCGGCCGAAAACGAAAGTGCGCGCATGCGCAGTAGAGAGTATGCGCATGCGCAATGGAGGAACGGGAGTGATTCCCGATCCAATCGAAGTAAAACAGTATTGAGGATGTAAAGCCCTTACCAAACACATACTGTCACTTGAGCCAGCATCGTTCAAAGTAGTACTGGCTTATGGAAATAAGAACAGGGTCGGTTTGTAAGATCAATCCTAAGAGAAAAGTAGAAATAGATATCAGAGATAGAATAGAAACTTTTTGTAAAAATGTAGGTAAAAATAAACAAGGTTTAAAAATAAATAAATATAAATAAAAAATAAAATATAACAATAAAAAAAAAAAAAAAAAAAAAAAAAAAAAAAAAAAAAAAAATAATAAAAATAAAAAAAAAAAAAAATAAAAAATTAAAAATAAAAATTAATAAATAAAAAATAGATGAAAAATAATAATAAATCAAAAAACAATGAAATAGGGGTTTTGGAAAAACAAATAATAAGGGTGAAAATCAGAATAAATTAAAATCAGTAATTTTTTCCTTCAACATTTGCAGACCATGTCCGAGATGGAAAAATGGGAAATGAGCCTCCTCCGACGCCACCACCGCAACGCCTCCACCGAGGCAACTATGGTTGGGTAGAATTCCCCTCCACAATGCCTGTTGAAATCCAAGCCAGAGGGAGATCAAAAAATAGCTCATTAGCCTTGGTGTTTTGCTGGAATCATTATACCAATATACAAGGTTAGAGTTCCGTTTGGGTCCCATATGAGGTAGCCAAAACAACATATTTTTCTTGACACTCCACTCAAGATAATTTCCCCGTGTCCTCTATAAATAAACAACACTAAGATCAAAAACAAATAGCGTTACATATCACATACGTTTGGCAACAAATGTACAAACCAAGGAGATCCTATTTTATAAGTTATTTACAAAGAAAAAATTAATAATGCTTCAAACTGTCTGCTTCATTATAAAGAGTCCATAGACAGGCAGGCCATACTGTGCCAATGAAACCTTCTAATCTATTGAGAGAAGGGGCAGACTTGTCCCAATTCCTAAGGATGGAGAGAGGGAGGTTTCCCAGGGGGGGGGGTGGATATGCCCTGATTATAGATAGGGTCAGAGGATAAGATCGATCATATTGATCGGGGGCCCCTGATTTGAACAATTTAGTCCCTGGGGGGGGGGGGGGGGGGGGGGGAGGAAAAAGGAGAAAAAGCATTAATATATACATATATGTGGAAAAATAGAGAGAGAGGGAGGTATTGGTAATAATCATAAGAAAGGGCGAAAACTGAGGGAATCGTTCAAGCCAGGGGCCCTTGTGGCATTTAGCTTGAAGATCCATCTGGCTTCGCGCTGCAGTAATTTTTTGTCTATATTGCCCCCTCTGGGATCCTCTACCACATGTTCCAGGGCCGTGAAGCAAACCATAGAGGTGTCATTTCTATGGTACAGCGCTACATGGCGCCCTATTGGTGTATATAACAGATTTTTTCGTATATAGTAAATGTGGTCATAAATTCTCCTCCAGAAGTTTCTGAAGGTTTTGCCTACGTAAAACGCTCCACATTTACAAAAAGCTATATAGACTATCCCTTTTGTTTGACAGTTAGCTGAAAATTTAATGGTATGTGTTTCTCCATTGGGGAGTATATAAGATGATCCCTCCAATATCCAATCACAGTAATCACAGTCATAACATTTAAACATTCCTGGGATATCTACTTCATGTTCGATGTGCCCTTGAAAGTGGGTATGTACCAACTTATCTTTCAGAGATTGGCATTTCTTATAGGTGATTTGGGGCTTAGCCCCAATATATTTTCCTACAATCCTATCTCCTGTGAGGAGATGCCAATGTTTCCCAATTATGTTTCGTATATCTTCATGATTACTTGAATACGTTGTTATAACTCGAGTAATGTTTCCTTGCTGCTTGTTACGTCTGTCCCCAAAGAGCAAATCAGCTCTATCTCTGTCAAGGGCCTTTTTAAATGCCTTTTTTAGGATGGTGTTGCTATAGCCCCGTATCCGTAGCCGTGCTTGTAACAGGTTGGCCTCTAATCTGAAGGCTTCCTCTGTTGAGCAATTTCTCCTCAGACGTAAATACTGGGAATAGGGGATGCTTCTAATCAAAGCTTGGGGGTGTGAACTACTTGCATGGAGGATGGTGTTACCTGCCGTTTTCTTTCTATACAGGGATGTGGAAATTGTTCCATCTAATTGTTTTTGTATGGTAAGATCTAGAAACGGTAGTGACTCCGAACTAGATTCCATCGTAAACCTAAGGTTGAAGTCATTAATGGAGAGCGCTCTCATAAATTCCCTCAGATTTTCCACACTCGACTCCCATACCAGAAAAATGTCGTCGATGTATCTATACCAGCATGATATGCTGGCCTGATACATCGATAGGTTGGGATTGGTGAGTATGGAACGCTCCCACCCCCCCAGGTACAAGTTAGCGTAGGATGGGGCACAGCATGTCCCCATCGCTACTCCCTGTACCTGGAGGTAGTGGGAGTCGTCAAAAGAAAAAACATTCTTTGTTAGGATATGCTTTAATAACTCCAATATGAATGTGTTGTATGGTCTCCGTATCGGATCACCATCCCTAAAGAAGCCTTCCACAACCTCCAATCCCAGAGAATGAGGGATACTGCAGTACAGGGCCTCTACATCAATTGCAACTAAGAGGCTAGTTGGAGAAACCTTTTTGTTGTGCAAGACTCGTAATAGTGCTAAAGTGTCCTGTAGATATGAGGGGAGTTGTATCACATAAGGACGCAAAAAAGCGTCCACTAGTCTACTGCCCTTTTCGCTTTTAGCCCCTATGCCCGATATAATTGGGCGTCCCGGTGGTTTTTGCATATTTTTGTGTGTCTTCGGGAGTGAGTAGAAGGATGGGACTCTTGGATAGGTGGTTTTAAGGGCCTCAAATATATCTTTATCGATAATCCCCTCATTGAATGCTCGGGTAATAAGGATCTCATAATCTCCATTGAATGTTAGTATCTTTTCATAAGGAATGAGGCAATACCAATCTTCATTGGAGAGGATGTCCAAACACATTTGTCTATAATTTATGGTGTCCATTATTACTACATTTCCTCCCTTATCAGCCATTTTTATTGTAATTTCCTTGTTGTCTTGAAGTTGAGAGATCACAAGTTGTTGTTCTGACGTTAGGTTTTTTGGCTTCTGTGACCTAAAGTCTAATTTTTTGACTTCATTAGTTACTTGTTGTAAAAAGGTCCAGATGCTAGGGTTCGTTTTTAGAGAGGGAAAGTTGGTGGATTTATTTAAAAATTTGGGTATTTCCCTGGGTGGAATTGCCTGAGGGGGGTCCCCCGGATCAAGCGGGGAAGCCCCCTCCGCAGGACCACCCTGGGACTCTTCACTCTCATCCAAGAGGTCCATCAGATCTTTTAGGGCAAGAAAGTCCCTGACTGTGAATCCCTTCCATTTCTCACGCTCAATATATTCTTGTTTCTTCTTTTTCCTTTCATCATCAAACATGAATTTATAGGTAAGTCTTCTAGCAAATAAATTTAGGTCCTTAACAACCTCAAAACTGTTAGTATAAGATGAGGGACAGAAGCTTAAGCCTAGACCCAAAACCTCTAGTTCCATGTGTGATAGAGATTTTGAAGATAGATTAATGACTTGTAACTGGTCCCCTATCGGTCTTTGTACGCAAATCTCTCCAGATTTTGCGAGGCTGTGGAGCGGTTTGGAGGGTCTTGTGTGGGGGGAAACAATTGAAAAACCTTTTCTTTTATATTTTTAGAAATCACTCCTCCGTTTCTTGCAGTATTAAAGCCTGGGAGGGGGGTTGATGGTGGAAGTAGGGGGGCTCTATTGGCTCCTGTCAGATGTTCTAGGTCAAGGGATTCACCTAAGGTTGGAATACGGGGATCTATCCCCATTAGGCCACCCCCTCTCATGTCATGGTTCTCGTGTCCCTCATTAGGGTAGTCTTTTAGTTTTTTGTCTTTTCCCCCTTTGTTTGCATTATCGCCTGTCGTTTGCCTCTTCCTTGATCCTCTCTGTCTTCCTCTACCACGTGTAGGGAAAGAGGATTGGTTTGAACGGGCTGAATAGGAGAAATTTGACGAATCAGAGTCAGTACCGTCTCTAAAGTCCCCATCACTTTGTGACTGTGTTTTGTCTGCATTTCGTTCCTGCTTTCTTTGGTTCTTTTTTCCTAGTTTCCCTCCCCTTTGGGGCCATCTATAGGCATACTTTCCATTAAACGCCATTTTGTCTCTAATAAACTTCACATCCTTTTTATATATAAGATCCTTATTAAATTTCTCCAAGTATTCTTTTAAGGATTTGTCCTTTTCTAGAAATTTGGGGTGAGCACATAGAGATACATTTTGTTTCTGAAACTCTATGATCTCAGTATCGAGGTCCTTTATATCCTTATTATAGTGATCAATTAACGCTAGCATCATTTTAGATGTACATTCCTGTAAGTTCAATTCCCATTTTTGTTTGAAGTCCAAACTAGTCTCCCAAAGATTTGGGAAGACCTGAATTCAAAAACCTTGAGGATTCAGGCCTTCTTTAAGGTATCTCTACAGAAATTTTACCTGCCAGAACAGGTTAGATTTCCTTTCGAGAGCCTGTCTCAATTTCGTTATTAGTACCTCGATTTCCAGTTCAATTCCATGATCGTCCCCGCATTCTTTGTGTATCCTCGACATAAGCCCATCCCATTCAGAACCAGTATAGTCCGTCATTGTTGATTTTTCTATAGTAAAAGCCAATATTTTATATCTATGGGCAAAAAAAAGATGAAGCAAAAACAGAGATTGAAGCAATGAAAAAAATCATATAAGAAGTTAAATATATAATATCTAATATATAGATTAATAAGTCACAATTGTTCTTGTCCACTGAACCATATTGCTCAAAGTGGACTACTCCCAAAGCTAAAAGTGAGCCTTTTCGGCTCGAATAAATTTATAGAGGGATATGGAAAAGCTCAGGGGGGGTACCTCGTCCTAGAATTATGTATAGAAAACGAAAAAGGGGGGTTTTTAGCCAACCTAACGGACTATCACGGTACCTGAACGGACATATGTCTCAATACAAAAGAATAATTCTAAATACTTTTATTAACACATAATATACATAAAACATGTCACATATAAAAAAAGGGGGGGTCATTGCAGTCCAAGAATGTACATATACATATAGCTATTAGTGAATCAGAATGCTGAAACAAACTCGCAGAATGCTGGTTGACGCGTTTCGCTTAAAGCTTCTTCAGAACCAGAGTATAGCAGTTCGTATATCTGTTGTATATATCAAGAAGACAGGGGGGTTATTCATGAATGGATTGACAGATTATATGTATTTAGATCAATACTCAATAATATAGGTGCAAATAGTTTACAATGGGTGAGTGCAATCAAAAAAGCTTAAATATTGCCTACCTTCCAATTTGTGTTGACAAGGTAGAAGCTAGTATATGTCTGCCGCACCCAAGTTAGTTACCTAAAAGTGAGTCTCTTGGGATCGCCAAAAAGGACTCGCCGAGTTTGGGGTCTGAAACCAGCAAACAGGGCATAATCTGCAAATGGAGGAGGTAAAAAAAAAAAAAAAAAAAAAAAAAAAAAAAAAAAAAGGGGGAGAATATTTTCAGTAAAGATTCTAAGAAGTGATCAACCGGTAATCAGTCCCATATGTGGATATTACATCCCATATAGACAAGTATATGAGGAAAATACTCACATAAAAATTAGAAAGAGAGAAAATTAGCAGTAGTAAACCAAAGATGTGCCGGGTTTAGCCAGTGGCGTAGTGGTATTTGCGGATAGATCTAACGTGCCGGTATCCTGGAATTAATAATGATAATATCAAAGATAGGTAAAGATATACTGGCTTCCATTTCCAAAGCCACTCTGTATATACCTTGAGGAGCCCACGGAGTTCTAATTAAGAATCCCCATGAAGGATAATAGTTTCAAATCGATGGCCTCAACACTATAGCAGATATAGCATCACATAAGTGAACTGAGAAAGAACAAAAGAAGAGAGGGATATATAAATATATGTCCGCTAAGTTCCAACAGTGTTTAATATTATATATCAATGTGGTAGACCACAGCCTGGTTAATCCAAAAGCATACCTAATAGCCATATGGGAAAGGGGAACTGCCACAACTGGAGAAGATCACCGGCTCTTCAAAGTACAGCTTTTAATAGCTGAATCCATCAATAGCAGACTCTATGTAAAGGAAAAATAGTAATGGCTAATAACAAAGCTCAATTTAAATTTTGTGTATGCCCGGGGCTATTTAGTCCCCAAGGCACCACCTAAAGCGAGGAAAACAGCCTAATAGTCAGTAAATATTTTCAATAAGTATACCTGAATATAGTTTGGCAGAGGCAGCTTCCCAGCACTCCATCTCAGACAACCATCTGATGGAGTGCTGGTTAAATAGTGTGTTTTGGCGCCAAGTTGGAGGGAGGAGGAAGGGGACCGCCCCATAGGGTTGATCAGAGATCACTCCGATCAGCTGGAGGGGCCGCCAGAAGGAATGCCAGAGTGCACTAGTATTGGCGCTAGCTATGCGCATGCGCCAGATCAGGCCGAGGGGATAGAGTCCGCATATGAAGCGGCTCGTCCGCCTCGGCCGAAAACGAAAGTGCGCGCATGCGCAGTAGAGAGTATGCGCATGCGCAATGGAGGAACGGGAGTGATTCCCGATCCAATCGAAGTAAAACAGTATTGAGGATGTAAAGCCCTTACCAAACACATACTGTCACTTGAGCCAGCATCGTTCAAAGTAATACTGGCTTATGGAAATGAGAACAAAGTCGGTTTGCAAGATCGATCCTAAGAGAAAAGTAGAAATAGATATCAGAGATAGAATAGAAACTTTTTGTAAAAATGTAGGTAAAAATAAACAAGGTTTGAAAATAAATAAATATAAATAAAAATAAAATATAACAGTTGAAAAGTGGAAAAAAAAAAAAAAAAAAAAAAAAAAAAAAATAATAAAAAAAAAAAAAAATTATAAAAAAAAAAATTAAGAGTAAAAAATAATTAATAAAAAATTGATTAAAAAGTAAAAATAAAAAAAAACAATGAAATAGGGGTTTTGGAAAAACAAATAATAAGGGTGAAAATCAGAGTAAATTAAAATCAGTAATTTTTTCCTTCAACATTTGCAGACCATGTCCGAGATGGAAAAATGGGAAATGAGCCTCCTCCGACGCCACCACCGCAACGCCTCCTCCGAGGCAGCTATGGTTGGGTCAAATTCCCCTCCACAATGCCTGTTGAAATCCAAGCCAGAGGGAGATCAAAAAATAGCTCATTAGCCTTGGTGTTATGCTGGAATTTAGAATTATTCTTTTGTAAAAACCCCCCTTTTTTCGGTTCTGTACATAATTTTAGGACGAGGTACCCCCCCTGAGCTTTTCCACATCCCTCTATAAATCTACTCGAGCCGAAAAGGCTCACCTTTAGCTTTGGGAGTAGTCCACTTTGAGCAATATGGTTCAGTGGACAAGAACAATTGTGACTTATTAATCTATAAATTAGATATTATATATTTAACTTCTTATATGATTTTTTTCACATGGACAAGAACAATTGTGACTTATTAATCTATATATTAGACATTATATATTTAACTTCTTATATGATTTTTTTCATTGTTTCAATCTCTGTCTTTGCTTCATCTTTTTTGCCCATAGATATAAAATATTGGCTTTTACTATAGAAAAATCAACTATGACGGACTATACTGGTTCTGAATGGGATGGGCTTATGTCGAGGATACATAAAGAATGCGGGGACGATCATGGAATTGAACTGGAAATCGAGGTACTAATAACGAAATTGAGACAGGCTCTCGAAAGGAAATCTAACCTGTTCTGGCAGGTAAAATTTCTGGAGAGATACCTAAAGGAAGGCCTGAATCCTCAAGGTTTGAGAATTCAGGTCTTCCCAAATCTTTGGGAGACTAGTTTGGACTTCAAACAAAAATGGGAATTGAACTTACAGGAATGTACATCTAAAATGATGCTAGCGTTAATTGATCACTATAATAAGGATATAAAGGACCTCGATACTGAGATCATAGAGTTTCAGAAACAAAATGTATCTCTATGTGCTCACCCCAAATTTCTAGAAAAGGACAAATCCTTAAAAGAATACTTGGAGAAATTTAATAAGGATCTTATATATAAAAAGGATGTGAAGTTTATTAGAGACAAAATGGCGTTTAATGGAAAGTATGCCTATAGATGGCCCCAAAGGGGAGGGAAACTAGGAAAAAAGAACCAAAGAAAGCAGGAACGAAATGCAGACAAAACACAGTCACAAAGTGATGGGGACTTTAGAGACGGTACTGACTCTGATTCGTCAAATTTCTCCTATTCAGCCCGTTCAAACCAATCCTCTTTCCCTACACGTGGTAGAGGAAGACAGAGAGGATCAAGGAAGAGGCAAACGACAGGCGATAATGCAAACAAAGGGGGAAAAGACAAAAAACTAAAAGACTACCCTAATGAGGGACACGAGAACCATGACATGAAAGGGGGTGGCCTAATGGGGATAGATCCCCGTATTCCAACCTTAGGTGAATCCCTTGACTTAGAACATCTGACAGGAGCCAATAGAGCCCCCCTACTCCCACCATCAACCCCCCTCCCAGGCTTTAATACTGCAAGAAACGGAGGCGTGATTTCTAAAAATATAAAAGAAAAGGTTTTTCAATTGTTTCCCCCCACACAAGACCCCCCAAACCGCTCCACAGCCTCGCAAAATCTGGAGAGATTTGCGTACAAAGACCGATAGGGGACCAGTTACAAGTCATTAATCTATCTTCAAAATCTCTATCACACATGGAACTAGAGGTTTTGGGTCTAGGCCTAAGCTTCTGTCCCTCATCTTATACTAACAGTTTTGAGGTCGTTAAGGACCTAAATTTATTTGCTAGAAGACTTACCTATAAATTCATGTTTGATGATGAAAGGAAAAAGAAGAAACAAGAATATATTGAGCGTGAGAAATGGAAGGGATTTACAGTCAGGGACTTTCTTGCCCTAAAAGATCTGATGGACCTCTTGGATGAGAGTGAAGAGTCCCAGGGTGGTCCTGCGGAGGGGGCTTCCCCGCTTGATCCGGGGGACCCCCCTCAGGCAATTCCACCCAGGGAAATACCCAAATTTTTAAATAAATCCACCAACTTTCCCTCTCTAAAAACGAACCCTAGCATCTGGACCTTTTTACAACAAGTAACTAATGAAGTCAAAAAATTAGACTTTAGGTCACAGAAGACAAAAAACCTAACGTCAGAACAACAACTTGTGATCTCTCAACTTCAAGACAACAAGGAAATTACAATAAAAATGGCTGATAAGGGAGGAAATGTAGTAATAATGGACACCATAAATTATAGACAAATGTGTTTGGACATCCTCTCCAATGAAGATTGGTATTGCCTCATTCCTTATGAAAAGATACTAACATTCAATGGAGATTACGAGATCCTTATTACCCGAGCATTCAATGAGGGGATTATCGATAAAGATATATTTGAGGCCCTTAAAACCACCTATCCAAGAGTCCCATCCTTCTACTCACTCCCGAAGACACACAAAAATATGCAAAAACCACCGGGACGCCCAATCATATCGGGCATAGGGGCGAAAAGTGAAAAGGGCAGTAGACTAGTGGACGCTTTTTTGCGTCCTTATGTGATACAACTCCCCTCATATCTACAGGACACTTTAGCACTATTACGAGTCTTGCACAACAAAAAGGTTTCTCCAACTAGCCTTTTAGTTGCAATTGATGTAGAGGCTCTGTACTGCAGCATCCCTCATTCTCTGGGATTGGAGGTTGTGGAAAGCTTCTTTAGGGATAGTGATCCGATACGGAGACCATATAATACATTCATATTGGAGTTATTAAAGCATATCCTAACAAAGAATGTTTTTTCTTTTGACGACTCCCACTACCTCCAGGTACAGGGAGTAGCGATGGGGACATGTTGTGCCCCATCCTACGCTAACTTGTACCTGGGGGGGTGGGAGCGTTCCCTACTCACCAATCCCAACCTGTCGATGTATCAGGCCAGCATATCATGCTGGTACAGATACATCGACGACATTTTTCTGGTATGGGAGTCGAGTGTGGAAAATCTGAGGGAATTTATGAGAGCGCTCTCCATTAATGACTTCAACCTTAGGTTTACGATGGAATCTAGTTCGGAGTCACTACCGTTTCTAGATCTGACCATACAAAAACAATTAGATGGAACAATTTCCACATCCCTGTATAGAAAGAAAACGGCAGGTAACACCATCCTCCATGCAAGTAGTTCACATCCCCAAGCTTTGATTAGAAGCATCCCCTATTCCCAGTATTTACGTCTGAGGAGAAATTGCTCAACAGAGGAAGCCTTTAGATTAGAGGCCAACCTGTTACAAGCACGGCTACGGATACGGGGCTATAGCAACACCATCCTAAAAAAGGCATTTAAAAAGGCCCTTGACAGAGATAGAGCTGATTTGCTCTTTGGGGATAGACGTAACAAACAGCAAGGAAACATTACTCGAGTTATAACAACGTATTCAAGTAATCATGAAGATATACGAAACATAATTGGGAAACATTGGCATCTCCTCACAGGAGATAGAATTGTAGGAAAATATATTGGGGCTAAGCCCCAAATCACCTATAAGAAATGCCAATCTCTGAAAGATAAGTTGGTACATACCCATTTTCAAGGGCACATCGAACATCAAGTAGATATCCCAGGAATGTTTAAATGTTATGACTGTGATTACTGTGATTGGATATTGGAGGGATCATCTTATACACTCCCCAATGGAGAAACACATACCATTAAATTTTCAGCTAACTGTCAAACAAAAGGGATAGTCTATATAGCTTTTTGTAAATGTGGAGCGTTTTACGTAGGTAAAACCTTCAGAAACTTCTGGAGGAGAATTTATGACCACATCTATTATATACGAAAAAATCTGTTATATACACCAATAGGGCGCCATGTAGCGTTGTACCATAGGAATGACACCTCTATGGTTTGCTTCACGGCCCTGGAACATGTGGTAGAGGACCCCAGAGGGGGCAATATAGACAAAAAATTACTGCAGCGCGAAGCCAGATGGATCTTCAAGCTAAATGCCACAAGGGCCCCTGGCTTGAACGATTCCCTCAGTTTTCGCCCTTTCTTATGATTATTACCAATACCTCCCTCTCTCTCTATTTTTCCATATATATGTATATATTAATGCTTTTTCTTTTTTCTCCCCCCCCCTCCCCAGGGACTAAATTGTTCAAATCAGGGGCCCCCGATCAATATGATCGATCTTATCCTCTGACCCTATCTATAATCAGGGCATATACACCACCCCCCCTGGGAAACCTCCCTCTCTCCATCCTTAGGAATTGGGACAAGTCTGCCCCTTCTCTCAATAGATTAGAAGGTCTTATTGGTACAGTATGGCCTGCCTGTCTATGGACTCTTTATAATGAAGCAGACAGTTTGAAGCATCATTAACCTTTTTTTTGTAAATAATTTATAAAATAGGATCTCCTCGATTTGTACATTTGTTGTCTCTATATGTGATATGTAACGCTATTTGTTTTTGATCTTTATGTTGTTTATTTATAGAGGACACGGGGAGATTGTCTTGAGTGGAGTGTCAAGAAAAATATGTTGTTTTGGTTACCTCATATGGGACCCAAACGGAACTCTAACCCTATATATTGGTATAATGATTCCAGCATAACACCAAGGCTAATGAGCTATTTTTTGATCTCCCTCTGGCTTGGATTTCAACAGGCAATATGGAGGGGAATTTGACCCAACCATAGTTGCCTCGGAGGAGGCGTTGCGGTGGTGGCGTCGGAGGAGGCTCATTTCCCATTTTTACATCTCGGACATGGGCTGCAAATGTTGAAGGAAAAAATTACTGATTTTAATTTATTCTGATTTTCACCCTTATTATTTGTTTTTTTCAAAACCCCTATTTTTGTTTTTTGACTTTTTATTATTTTTTTTCATCTATTTTTTATTTATTAATTTTTATTCTTAATTTTATTGATTTTCATTTTTTTTATTTTTATTTTTTTTTTTTGTTTTTAATTTTTTTTTTTTTATTTTTTATTTTAACTTGTTATATTTTATTTACATTTTTATATTTATTTTTTTCAAACCTTTTTTATTTTTACCTACATTTTTACAAAAAGTTTCTATTCTATCTCTGATATCTATTTCTACTTTTCTCTTAGGATTGATCTTACAAACCGACTTTGTTCTCATTTCCATAAGCCAGTATTACTTTGAACGGTGCTGGCTCAAGCGACAGTATGTGTCTGGTAAGGGCTTTACATCCTCAACACTGTTTTACTTCGGTTGGATCGGGAATCACTCCCGTTCCTCTATTGCGCATGCGCCCACTCTCTACTGCGCATGCGCGCACTTTCGTTTTCGGCCGAGGCGGACGAGCCGCTTCATATGCGGACTCTATCCCCTCGGCCTGATCTGGCGCATGCGCATAGCTAGCGCCAATACTAGTGCACTCTGGCATTCCTTCTGGCGGCCCCTCCAGCTGATCGGAGTGATCTCTGATCAACCCTATGGGGCGGTCCCCTTCCTCCTCCCTCCAACTTGGCGCCAAAACACACTATTTAACCAGCACTCCTTCAGATGGTTGTCTGAGATGGAGTGCTGGGAAGCTGCCTCTGCCAAACTATATTCAGGTATACTTATTGAAAATATTTACTGACTATTAGGCTGTTTTCCTTGCTTTAGGTGGTGCCTTGGGGACTAACTAGCCCAGGGCATACACAAAATTAAAAATGAGCTCTGCTATTAGCCATGCACTATTTTTCCTTTATATAGAGTCTGCTATTGATGGATTCAGCCATTAAAAGTTGTACTTTGAAGAGCTGGTGATCTTCTCCAGTTGTGGCAGTTCCTTTTTCCCATGTGGCTATCAGGTACGCTTTTGGATTAACCAGGCTGTGATCTACCACATTGATATATAATATTAAACACTGTTGGAACTTAGCGGATATATATTTATATATCCCTCTCTTCTTTTGTTCTTTCTCAGTTCACTTATGTGATGCTATATCTGCTATAGTGTTGAGGCCATCGATTTGAAACTATTACCCTTCATGGGGATTCTTAATTAGAACTCCGTGGGCTCCTCAAGGTATATACAGAGTGGCTTTGGAAGTGGAAGCCAGTATATCTTTACCTATCTTTGATATTATCATTATTAATTACAGGATACCGGCACTGTAGATCTATCCGCAAATACCACTACGCCACTGGCTAAATCCGGCACATCTTTGGTTTACTACTGCTAATTTTCTCTCTTTCTAATTTTTATGTGAGTATTTCCCTCATATACTTGTCTATATGGGATGTAATATCCACATATGGGACTGATTACCGGTCGATCACTTCTTAGAATCTTTACTGAAAATATTCTCCCTTTTTTTTTTTTTTCCTTCCCCATTTGCAGATTGTGCCCTGTTTGCTGGTTTCAGACCCCAAACTCGGCGAGTCCTTGTTGGCCATCCCGAGAGACTCACTTTTAGGTAACTAACTTGGGTGTGGCAGACATATACTAGCTTCTACCTTGTCAACAAAAATTGGAAGGTAGGCAATATTTAAGCTTTTTTTGATTGCACTCACCCATTGTAAACTATTTGTACCTATATTATTGAGTACTGATCTAAATACACATAATCTGTCAATCCATTCATGAATAACCCCCCTGTCTTCTTGATATATACAACAGATATACGAACTGCTATACTCTGGTTCTGAAGAAGCTTTAAGCGAAACGCGTCAACCAGCATCCTGCGAGTTTGTTTCAGCATTCTGATTTACTAATAGCTATATGTATATGTACATTCTTGGACTGCAATGACCCCCCTTTTTTTTTATATGTGACATGTTTTATGTATATTATGTGCTAATAAAAGTATTTAGAATTATTCTTTTGTATTGAGACATATGTCCGTTCAGGTACCGTGATAGTCCGTTAGGTTGGCTAAAAACCCCCTTTTTTCGTTTACTAAAATTACTAACTCCTTTCCCTGATAGCTTGTGGAGGAGGAAGATAGATATGGCTTACCTTCGATGCCACGGATGGGGAGAGATGGCATCTAGGCTGCTGCCATGATATGAACATGCTTATCACTGAGGTTGCTTCACTTCCTGACTAAAGAGGATATGACGATTTTTATATCACTTCCTAAGTAACTGGATATCTCTTATAAACTATATTAATGTTTGGCCAGTAGGTGGCGCAAGCGTAACAGCTAACCTAGAACAAACATAATTTATAGCTTAATAATGCAACAACACAATATACAAATTAAATGACAAGGTAATTCTCTTTTCTGGACCTCAGAAAAGAAAGAGGTATCCTGGAGACATAACAAACAGCATAAGGTATTGTGTAACCAATAGGTAATATGTAGTCATGTAAACATAGATTACAAACTTAGTGAACTGTGATAAGTAGTCAGAATAGTGTAGTACACATGTCACCCTAAAGTAACAGAGGTGTATCATATTGGTAGTATGAAACTCTTTGAGTAAACCAATGCTACTTCAGGTGGTCAGCACTTCTCCCACTAGATGGTCACATAGTTATCAACATTTCAATAGGTATATGTAGTTCGTTAGAGATCACAAATGTGAAGAGGCGTAATTGGAAGTTCTCCAGCTCTCCCAATATTTGTGGAAAGCTGGAGCTCTTCCATCTTTGTATGCCAGGAGCTTCTCCATTGTGTATTGATTATTGACACGAGAAATTACTACTGCTATGTTGGGTGGTGACGTAGAGCGCCATTCTTTCGCTAGTGCTATGCGGGCTGCAAATAGGATATGTGCTACTAATTTTTTCATTACAGGGTGGTAACGTTCAATACCAAGGCTGATTAGTGCTAGGGCTGGGTCAAGCGCAACATTAACAAGGGTAATATTCTGAATTATAGAAGAAACTTCTTTCCAGAAGTGAGTTATTATTCCACAGCTCCAGAGGGTATGTAGTAAATTACCATGACTTTGACAATTCCTCCAGCAGAGTGGAGTTATGTTTGAATCCATTTTGTGGAGTCGTGCAGGTGTGAGGTACCATCTATGAAGTATTTTTTGTGCGTTATCCCAATGATCAATACATGCTGAGGATTTATTATTAATTTTAATTGCTAATTGCCATTGGGCTAGTGTAAAGACCTTTCGTAGTTCTTGCTCCCATTTAGTCATGCTATATATAGTTTAGATACATTGGTTGAAGTAGTTTGTAGAATAGGGAGATCCCTTTCTTCTTAACCGATGTTTTGTTAAGTAAAAAATCCCAAAGTATTTGGGGAATCTCTATTGGCTTAATGGCTTTGGATGAGGAGTAATGCTTAATCTGGTACAGTTGAAAATCATTAAGTGGAGTTTGAGTTTGTATGGGAGACATAGGAAAGTGTATACCCCTCTGTTTCCAATCATATATAGAGATATTAGGTATAAGGTATTGGTAAGAAGCCAGTGGTGTCTGGATTCTTCTGATGGGAGTGTCAGTGAAGGTTTGCCTTGTAAGAAATGACCAAGCAGCAATAGTAGCCTGAACTGTTTGGTATTCAGGCATCTCAGGTTTGTGATGAATACTGGCTGCTATAGCAAGGGCAGGAAGGTCGTGCCCCGGAGTGACGGCGCACTCCAGGTTCGACCATCTATTGTCAGATTGGCATGAGAACCAGTATCTCATTTGATCTAGTAACGCTGCACGATAGTAAGATTGAGCATTGGGTAGACCTACTCCTCCCAGATGTTTAGGTTTGTATAAATGAGATAAGGCTATGCGCGTTTTTTTCCCCGACCATATAAACAAATTAAGAAGTCTAGACAATTGGGTAAAGAATGCTTGGGGGGATCAGGATAGGTAGGGTTCTGAAGTGATATAATAGTTTAGGCAGTATTTGCATTTGGTATGCAGCAATCCTCCCGATCCAGGTAAGTTGGAGCTTAGCAATGTGTTTCATTTCCTCTGCCACTTTAAGTAGTAGCGGAGGAAAGTTGTGGGTGTAGATGTTCGCCGAGGAGGAGGATAGCTGCACCCCAAGATATGTAATGGAAGGTGAATTCCAGTTGCAGGGAAATATTTGTTTCAGTTTTGTCTGGGTCAACAGTGGGATATTCTGTGTTAGTGCGTAGCATTTGCTTGTGTTGATTTTGTAGTAGGAGATTAAGTCTTGTAATATATTACGCACAGCTGTGATAGAGGTTTCTGGTTCAGTGATAGTTAGGATGATATCATCAGCGAATAAACCTATTTTATGGGTTTCCTTACTAATTTTAATCCCATGTACACTTTCAGACGAACGGATACTTTCTGCTAGAGGTTCTATGACTAGAGAGAATAATATTGGCGACAGTGGGCACCCTTGGCGCGTACCATTTGACAGTGGGAATTTGTCAGAGAGGAGACCCGAGTTATAGACTCTAGCTGAGGGGTGAGAGTAGAGGGACATTATGGCGGAGTGGATGGGCCCCGTTATTCCAAATTTAGTTAGGGTTTTCGATAGGTATGTCCAGTTAACCCTATCAAATGCCTTTTCGGCGTCTAAGGCTAGAAATGCACAAGGGGTATTGGTAAGTTCTGTTAAGCATAATAAGTTAAGCATCCTTCTTGTACTATCCGGTGCCTGTCTGCCTCTGACGAAGCCAACTTGATCTAGTCCTATAAGAGTGGGGGTGACTAGCATTAGTCTATTGGCCAGTACTTTGGCAAAAATTTTGAGATCGGAGTTCAATAGTGATATTGGCCTAAAATTTTGAGGGTGAGAAGGGTCCTTGCCTGGTTTTGGAATCGTGACTATAATCGCTTGTAGCATTTCTTCAGGGAATGAGCCTGAGGCAATAGCTATATTAAAAACATCCACTAGTTTAGGTGCAAGGATCGGGAGGAAAGCTTTATAGTATTCAGCTGAAAAGCCATCAGCTCCGGGGGATTTGTGCATGGGAAGGGATTTAATTACTGCGGTCACTTCATCGCAGGTGATAGGGGAATTTATATGATGAAGTGTAGTTGTGTCTATAGAGGGTAGATGCACTTTACGGAGGAAAGTGTCAATTTCCTCCCCTGAGGATTGGTGAGTAGAGGGGTCACTCTTGAGATTGTAAAGGGAGTCATAATAGTCTCTAAAGGTGTTAGCAATATCCTTAGGGTTGTAGAATACGGTATTGGTTCTATGATGTTGTATTTGGGTGAGGTTAGCCCTAGCTTGTCTTTTCTTTAATTGGGAGGCGAGATTTTTTCCTGCTCTGTTATTTTGCGAGTAAAAGGACAGTTTCATTCTTTTAAAGAATATGTCTTGATCTCTTTTGAGCTCTTGTCGTAAATCTTCACGACATTGAGTGAGCTGCTGGAGGATGCTAGGGGAGGTAGTAGAGGGATTTTTATGCTGTGCTTCAAGTTCAGCAATGGATTTGTGGAGTTTTTTCTTGCGTTCTCTGGAGGCCAGTTGGATAAGAGCTCCCCTAGTATAGGCTTTATGGGCACACCACGTCATAGTGGGGGAGCAGTCTGTGTCATTATTGAAATGAAAGAATTCTTTTATTTTTCCTTCAATCTCATCTCTGAGTTGGGAATGAGACAGAAGGAACGTGTTGTTGCGCCAAAGGGGTCTGCAGTGCGCTTTATTGGTATCAAGAAGTTCAAGTGTTATTGGAGCATGGTCTGACCACACAATATTATGAATATCAGTTTTTACCACATTTTGAAGGGTATGGATATCAGTGAGAAAAAAGTCAATCCTGGAGTAACTATTATGTACAGCAGAATAATAGGAATAGTCCCTCTCGGTGGCCCTGGAACAGCGCCAGGGGTCAAATAGACGTTCTTCGTGACAGAGAGGGCCTAAACAAGGCCTCTGCGTCAGGGTCACCGAGGAGGAGTCTAGATTCACATTCATAATAGTATTGAAGTCACCACAAATTATTAGGTTACCTTTCTGGACAGACTTAGCTTTAGTTATTACCTTACGTATAAATTTCAAAGGTTTGACATTAGGAGCATAGAGATTTACTAGCGTGTAGGTAGACCTGTTGAAGTCAGCAACCAAGATAATGTATCGGCCATGTGGATCTATATACTCCTGTAATAAAGAAAAGGTTACAGAATCTCTAACAGCAATCATTACACTGTTTTTTTTTTGGATCATCATGTGCATGAAAAACATTAGGGAATTTTCTATGGGTACATTTAGGTGGATTTTTCCTGGCAAAATGTGTCTCTTGTACACATATAATGTCGCAGTTCTTTTCTAAGGCGGATTTCCAAAGCGCCCTTCGCTTGTAGGGGCTGTTGAGGCCTCTTACATTGTGAGATAGGATTTTAATGTTCATAGTTAAGTTGCAGGAGAGCAATGTGCTGCCATCCAGTGGAGAAGGTGGAGAGTGCTTTGAGAGATGTAATGCAATCATGCATTACATTTAGGTGGATTTTTCCTTGCAAAATGTGTCTCTTGTACACATATAATGTCGCAGTTCTTTTCTAAGGCGGATTTCCAAAGCGCCCTTCGCTTGTAGGGGCTGTTGAGGCCTCTTACATTGTGAGATAGGATTTTAATGTTCATAGTTAAGTTGCAGGAGAGCAATGTGCTGCCATCCAGTGGAGAAGGTGGAGAGTGCTTTGAGAGATGTAATGCAATCATGCATGTGTACAACGAAGTAGGTAACTGCGTGTACTAACAGTAGTACAAAAACAGAAAAAAAAGAAAGCCAAAGAAAACTAAAACAAGACCTTTGTCGGTCATTTGGAGAGCAGGATAAGGGGTTCATCCTGCAAATATGATCTGGGGGGAAGTAAGTGTTCGGAAACAGCCGAACAGCGGTAGCATGTGTGAGCTACAACTTGCAAAGGTGAGTAGAGTGAAGGCACTGGGGACAAATACCGTGCTTTTGGAGAAAAAGATATGAGGTCAGAGTGTCAATGTTGTCATTTACTCATCTGTTCCTTCTGTCTTGGCGGTGGTAGTTGCGCCTGTCCTGGAGAGGGTCAGGGTCTGCAGCTTCAGCATCCGCAGGGAGAAGACGCCATTTCCTCAGGAGCTCCAAACCTTTTTCTAAAGAAGAGATGACATGAGGTTGATTATTCCAGTCAAACATTAGTTTGGCAGGGAAACCCCATTTATATAGGATTTTGTGGTTTCGCAGGATCTTGGTGATAGGGATCAGATTATGTCTGGCCGACAGTGTGGCTTGAGATAGATCAGCGTACAATGCAATGCCAGCGTAAGGATCCGGGAGGGATGGATATTGTCTGGAATAGCGCATGAGCTGGTCTTTCACATGATAAAAGTGGATTCTTGCGATGACATCCCTGGGAACTTGCTCAGATAGGAAAGAGGGTTTAGGCAATCTGTGTGCTCTGTCTATTATAATGTCGGCAGGTCCTAGGGCTGGGAGGGCCGCGGTCATTAGCTTTTGAATGTATGCAGTTAATTCAGCTGGTTCAACCGTCTTAGATACCCCTCTAAATTTAACGTTATTTCTGCGTGCTCTGTCTTCGATGTCCGCCATTTTGAGGCGCATCGCTTTGAGTTCATCTTCAACAGTGAAATGAGCATCCACAATTTCATTGTGTGCAATAGTAAAGTCCCCCATTTTATGTTCAACATAGGTTACTCTATTGCTGAGTGCTGACATTTCTGCCTTAGTGGAATGCATAAAAGATACCATGTCTTGCTGGAGGGCCCCCCTTAGTGTTTGTAACATTTCCTTCATAGTAGTGTCTATAATGGGTTGGCCTGAGGTAGGGAAAGCATCTAATTGCTGGGCGTATGAGGAGGATTCCTCCATTGAATCCTCATCTAGGCTTGTGTCAGCGGTGTGATTTCCCTCTGCTAGAAGCTTTCTTTTTTGTTTTACTGGGCTGACAAAAGGGGCTGGCAGTGGGGATACATCAGGCCGGGACTCACCATCAGATTAATGCCGATTGCAGTGATGCAGGGTGGATTGTGCTGAGTAGGCCGCGGCCTGCCTGTCCTCGCGGGCGCCATCTTGGATTTGTGGAGCGGCCGCCGGAGGGAAGAATTCCGTCAGTTTCCTCGGTCCATCTCGCTCTTTTCGTTTGGCCATGGCTACCGGAGTGCTCCTGGTGTGTTCCCCTGGCATATGAGCCTGTTTGTATTGTTGTAGACTCGCTGTGAGCCGCTGTGAGTTCACCGCTGTGTCAGAGTGCTCTCCTCAGCCGTCCATGCGCTCTGGCCGCGGGCTCAGCCCCCTAATTTTTTTTTTTTTTTTTTTAAATGTGTATATACATATACACACACCCATATAACATATACATACATACATACCTATACACACACATGCAACACCTGCAGAGGACAGCAGGGAATGGGAAAGGTAATGAGGACACGAAGGAGACACAAGGGGCTAAGAGAGAGATAAAGCATAGCTGGCCCCCCATATTCCACAAGAGCTGCAGTTATCAATTTTAAAAGCAGATTTCGTTCCTAAAGAGGAAACACTGCAGGGGCCGCAATAAGACCCACAGAAGGGGTTCCCAGGCTGTTTGGCGCATGTTAGCAGCCTGAGTGCTGGGACTTCGCACTGGGAGAGGCTTGAACCCAGCCGGATGCTGCACAGAGGCAGAGGGGGGGGGGGGGCATAGTACTGCTTACTCTTCACTGGTGCGTTGAGGTATGAGGAAAAAAAGAAGAATGGGGTGGGGCCTAACTAGGCCTTATATTTATGCTATTCACTGGTCCTGAGGGAGTGGTCAAGAGGCGGAGCTCTATCACTAGTATGCTGCCATGTTGGCGTCAGGAAACCCTAATAGCTAAACAGCAGGTTGTGAAAAAATAACATTTAGGAAAAGCTCATGTTTCACATGGGAACCACTTCTTTGGGAGCTTATATACAGTTTCTACATAAGAATGAAGATACATCAAATCAATACTGTATGTGCCCCGGCCAGCGGGTTATATGGGAGTCCTTCTCCCATCACTTGTGGAGGGGAAGAGAGAGGAGAGAGCCGGCTGGATGATTCAGAGCGCGAGGGACATCACTAGCGGCTTTCATTTCAATAGCCGAGTGTTCCCCGCACTCGCTATCACAAACAGCCCCGCCCCCTGGTCCCGGGGAATTTGATAGACAGATCACCTGTCCAATCCCGAGTGACGTGTATCAAAGTTCCCCGGCCAGGGGGCGGGGCTGTACAGGACGCCGAGCGGCGGGAACACAGCAATTGAAATCAAAGCTGTTCCAGTGATGTCCCTCACACTCTTATCATCCAGCCGGCAATGCTCTTCCTCTCCTCTGCTCCCCTGCATGATGGACACAGGTAGGCAGCATGATGGACACAGGTAAGCTGCATGATTTACATAGGTAGGCAGCATGGTGGACATGGGCGAGGCTGCATTGGTGGACACGGGCGAGGCTGCATTGGTGGACACGGGCGAGGCTGCATTGGTGGACACGGGCAAGCCTGCATTGGTGGACACGGGCAAGCCTGCATTGGTGGACACGGGCGAGGCTGCATTGATGGGCACGGATAAAGTTGCTTAATTCTGCATAAAACATTTAAGTGTCATTTCATGAGATAATTTATAAAGGCGTGTTTAGGGGTGGGGCAGGGTAGAGGTTGGGTGGGGCAACTGGTGGTTAGTAACCCTTGAGGCCTGGCTAGTAGCTCAGGACTTGAAATTTTGAGCCCTGCTGTATGTATACATAACTTTCACAATTAATAAACATAACATGATAATCCTCCTGTATGACAATAACAAAGTAACAATACTGTGTCTGGAAACCAGCACCTCATTAAACTGCATGTGAGCTATGCATATATTAGTTGCACTAGCCTGTAATACATAGGTAAGGGAGTGGTGACATCCCCTCTCAAGTGATTGTTCCTGCACCCATAGTGAAGTGTATATCACACCGGTGATTAGTAATGGCCTGAAAACATTAGAGGCCATTACTATTCATTCCATACTGAATAGAGTGGAGAACACAGATGGGCCTTGCTTTTTTAATGTCACGTGTATTACCGCCTAGTAGATGACTCCTCTCAGTTTTTCTAGATATATTATTGGCCCTTTTTTCAGGGTAACCCCGCTGCAAAAAATGATTCCTCATAAGGCCTCCCTCTCAAAATCAGCATCCCTGCTACATATCCTTTGTAAATGTAGAAATTGGCCTACAGGAATGCCTCTAAGACCCCTTTCACACTTGAGGCGCTCAAAAGCTGCCCATAAAATGTAAGGCGTTTTTGCGGCGTTAGCGGTATGCTTTTTGCAGTGCTTCGGATGCACTTCCTATTCATTTCAATAGGGCATTTTTGAGGTGCTTTTTAAAGCGCTCCAAACATGCCCCCCGCCAGCGCACCGCCACACCAGCGCACCGCACCAGTGTGAAAGCATCCATTGAAATTAATGGGAAGCAGTTATCGCTTCAGTGTATAAAAGGGGTCTTATGGTATGTGCAGAATGACCTGAGTCTGCCCTTAATATACTGTTTCCAGACAGGGGCTTCCTGTAAATGTTAGTAACAATACGATCCTCACAGCCTTTAGAGGTTACATTTAGAAAATCAATGGAGCATCTATCCATTTGTCCAGTGAAACTGAGATTAAGTGCCGGTTCACATTAGTGCGCTCTCCTTGCGATGTCCTAGCAATGCAATTTCAGCCATATATACTGTATAGTATGGCTGAATTTGCATTGCATTCGGACCAAACTCGCACATGACCCTTTTTTGGTCCGCACCAGAATCGTATTGCATGGTCGCATGATCGATGTAGGTGTACATCGGCCGCTTTTAGAGCTATAGGGGGTGCGCGCCTGCAACGCTGGAGAGAGCCAGAAAGGGGATCTACCAATGTAAACAGACAGATCCCTGTTCTATCAGGGAAGTAGAGAGAGATCTGCCATTCCTAGTAATCAGGAACAGCGATCTCTAATCCCAGTCATTCCTCTCCCCCCACAGTTAGAAACACCTCCCTAGGGAACACTTAACCCAATTGATCGCCCCCTAGTGTTAACCCCTTCCCTGCCAGTGACATTTATACAGTAATCAGTGGCTATTTATAAATGTCAATGGTCAAAAAAAAGTGTCCGATCTGTCCGCCTCAATGTCGCAGGCCACTAAAATTTGCTGATCACCGCCCTTACTAGTAAAACAATAATAAAAATGCCATAAATATATCCCCTATATTCTAGACGCTAGAACTTTTGTGCAAACCAATTAATATACGCTTATTGCGATTTTTTTTTTACTAAAAATATGTAAAAGAATACATATTGTCCTAAACTGATGAAGAAATTAGTTTTTTTTTTACATTTTTTGGGGGAATATTTATTATAGCAAAAAGTAAAAAATATAGTATTTTTTTCAAAATTTCGCTCTTTTTTTTTTGTTTATAGCACAAAAAATTAAAACCGCAGAGGTTATCAAATACCACCAAAAAAAAAGCTCTATTTGTGGGGAAAAAAAAAAGGACATAAATTTTGTTTGTATGCAACATCTCATGAACGCACAATTGTAAGTTAAAGCGGCGCAGTGCCGTATCGCAAAAAATGGCCTGGTTAGGAAACAAAGGTATCGTCATCCATCTGTTTTCAGCGGATCTTGTCAGATCGGATGGCAGGCAGGTGTCAGCGGTAGGGATTCGTGTGATGCGAGCGGCCCGCAATGCATTGCGGCCGGCGCAGTGCATTGCTGGCTGATGATTGGCCAAGCATGCACTGTGACCCTGCATGCTTGGCCAATCACAGCGCCGGCAGCGAGGAGAGCAATAATTGGCTACAGGCAGGACGCCTGTAGCCAATTAAAGCTCAGGGGCTTTAGTACACGCCCCACTGTATAAAAGGCCGCCGCGCCGTCGGCCCAGTGCACATGTGTTCCGGCTTTGATAGAGTGAATAGGCAGACTGCTGATTGTTTCATTCATTGCTAAACCATTGCTGATTCATTGAATACTGATCATTTCTGCTGATTGCACTGCTGAGTGTGACATTATCTGCTGCTGGGGATTAGTCTGGTGTGTGCGTGCTGTTAGTACAGCATTGCAGTAGCACCCATTGCAGTGCTGTTAGTACAGCATTGCACCCTAACTTTCTGTCCCAACCTTCTGTCCCATCCCAGGCAGGCAGGGATTTATAGGAGCTAGTGTGTGTGTGTCAGCACACATAGGAGCTATAGTGTGTTGTCAGCACACATAGGAGCTATAGTGTGTTGTCAGCACACATAGGAGCTATAGTGTGTTGTCAGCACACATAGGAGCTATAGTGTGTTTGTGTCAGCACACATAGGAGCTAGTGTGTGTGTGTGTGTCAACACACATAGGAGCTAGTGTGAGTGTCAGCACACATAGGAGCTATAGTGTGTTTGTGTCAGCACATATAGGAGCTATAGTGTGTTTGTGTCAGCACATATAGGAGCTATAGTGTGTTTGTGTCAGCACACATAGGAGCTATAGTGTGTTGTCAGCACACATAGAAGCTATAGTGTGTTGCCAGCACACATAGGAGCTACAGTGTGTTGTCAGCACACATAGGAGCTACAGTGTGTTTGTGTCAGCACACATAGGAGCTATAGTGTGTTTGTGTCAGCACACATAGGAGCTAGTGTGTTTGTGTCAGCACACATAGGAGCTATAGTGTGTTTGTGTCAGCACACATAGGAGCCTTAGTGTGTTGTCAGCACACATAGGAGCTAGTGTGTGTTTGTGTCAGCACACATAGGAGCTAGTGTGTGTGTGTGTGTCAGCACACATAGGAGCTAGTGTGTGTGTGTCAGCACACATAGGAGCTAGTGTGTGTGTGTGTCAGCACACATAGGAGCTATAGTGTGTTGTCAGCACACATAGGAGCTCTAGTGTGTTGTCAGCACACATAGGAGCTCTAGTGTGTTGTCAGCACACATAGGAGCTCTAGTGTGTTGTCAGCACACATAGGAGCTCTAGTGTGTTTGTGTCAGCACACATAGGAGCTAGTGTGTGTGTGTGTCAGCACGCATAGGAGCTATATTGTGTTTATGTCAGCACACATAGGAGCTAGTGTGTGTTGTCAGCACACATAGGAGCTATAGTGTGTTGTCAGCACACATATGAGCTATAGTGTGTTTGTGTCAGCACACATAGGAGCTAGTGTGTGTGTGTGTGTGTCAACACACATAGGAGCTAGTGTGTGTGTCAGCACACATAGGAGCTAGTGTGTGTGTCAGCACACATAGGAGCTAGTGTGTGTGTGTGTGTCAGCACACATAGGAGCTAGTGTGTGTGTGTGTGTGTGTCAGCACACATAGGAGCTAGTGTGTGTGTGTGTCAGCACACATAGGAGCTAGTGTGTGTGTGTGTCAGCACACATAGGAGCTAGTGTGTGTGTGTGTCAGCACACATAGGAGCTAGTGTGTGTGTGTCAGCACACATAGGAGCTAGTGTGTGTGTGTGTGTCAGCACACATAGGAGCTAGTGTGTGTGTGTGTCAGCCCAGCTCTTGTCATCTAAGGCAGCCTCTCTGCCATAGGGCCCTGTTGCTGTCATCTAAGGCATCCATCTGCAGGAGTTCGCGTGTGTGCTGTGTGACTCCAGCACAATATACACTACCCACTACAATGCCTGGAAGACCGCCAAGGAGAGGCAGACAGTCCCGAGGCAAGAACACAGGGCAAGCAGGCTCTGTTTCTAGAGACAACAGTGCTGGTCATGGACGTGGTCGTGCATCGTCATCAGCACGTGGCCATGGGACGCGCTTGTCCTTGTTTTTGGCAGCTGGACATGTTGAGCCGCATCATGCCGAAGGCTTGGTAGAATGGATGACCAAGCCCTCCTCATCCTCCTCATCCTCTCTCACCCAGGCTCAGGGTACTGGCAGAGCAGCTGCCAACGCGTACTCAATGGCATCATCAGGCACCCCTTCCCTAGACCCACCATGTCCTCCTGAGGAGTCCCCCGAACTGTTTGAGCACAGTGTTGTGTACATGCTCCAGGAGGATGCCCAACGATTTGAAGGCTCGGATGATGATACCCAGCTTGAGGAAGGCAGTAGTGTGCGCGCAGAGAGAGGGGATGCTAAAGGACAGCAATCTGGCAGTCATGTTCCACCAGCTGCAGCTTACTGCCAGGTTTGCTCTAGTGGTGAAGAGGGAGGGGATGATGAGGTCACTGACTCCACATGGGTGCCTGAAGGGAGAGAGGAGGAGGAGGAGGAGGCGGCGGCACTTGTCCAACGAGGCAGGATGCCCTCCGGAGGCCAGCTAGAGGCCAGCACACCAACTGAATCACACCGCAGAGCTCCGCCTGTGCAGGGCGCTGCCTCTGCACGTTATCACAAAAGTTCTTTGGTGTAGGCCTTTTTTGAGACGAGTACATCAGATCGCACCACTGCTATTTGCAATATTTTTCTCAAACATATATCGCGTGGCCAAAACATCAGCCGCTTGGGCACCACAAGCATGACCAGACATATGTCGACCTGCCATGCAGCTCGTTGGCAAGCGCACATTAAAGACCCACACCAAAGAACAAAGCGGACCTCTCCTTGCTCCTCATCAGCTGGGATCTCCAACCCCACTATATCTTAAGTCCTCTCTGAAAGCTGCTCTGAGAGGACTGAAGGTGTAGAATTAGGTGTGTCACAACCAAGTACTTGCAGTACACCGACGTCCGATTGTAGCAGGCAAATTTCCCTGCCCCAGCTGCTGGACCGTCGAAAGAAGTTTACTCCCAGCCATCCACATGCCCAGCGGTTGAATGCTAGCTTGGCTAAATTGCTAGCACTTCAACTGCTGCCTTTTCAGTTGGTAGACTCGGCCCCCTTCCGTGAGTTTGTTCAATGTGCGGTTCCTCAGTGGCAGGTTCCCAAACGCCACTTTTTCTCACGGAAGGCGATTCCGGCTCTCTACCGGCATGTGGAAGGCAATGTCCATGCCTCGCTGGACAGGGCGGTCAGCGGTAAGGTGCATATTACCGCTGACTCATGGTCCAGCAGGCATGGACAGGGACGTTATCTGTCTTTCACGGCCCATTGGGTCACTCTATTGGCAGCTGGGAGGGATGCAGGACAAGGTGCAGTAGTGTTGGAGGTTGTTCCGCCACCACGCCTCCAAAATGCCACTACTGGTTGTGACACACCTCTCTCCTCCACCCCCTCCTCTTCTTCTTCCTCCATGGCCTCTTCGAGTGCTCTGTCCTCAGAACCAGCGGTGCTCCGTAGGCGTAAAAGGGGCTACGCGAGTACGCAGGCAAAAAGATGCCATGCCGTGCTTGCGCTGGTGTGTTTGGGGGACAGGAGCCACACTGGGGCAGAGGTTCTGGCAGCTCTGCAGGGGCATGCCGAGAGGTGGTTGACGCCACGCCAGCTTAAGCCAGGAATGGTGGTTTCTGACAATGGCACCAACCTCCTCTCCGCCCTGCGATAGGGGCAGCTCACCCATGTGCCCTGTATGGCTCACGTCCTCAACCTGGTGGTGCAGCGGTTCTTGGGCAGGTACCCAGGCTTAAAGGATGTCCTGAGGCAGGCCAGGAAAGTCTGTGTGCATTTCCGCCGATCGTATAATGCCAGTGCTCGCCTGGCTGAGCTGCAAAAGGAGTTGAACCTGCCCAAGAAACGCCTAATATGTGACATGCCCACCAGGTGGAACTCAACGTTGGCCATGCTGCAGCGACTGCACACGCAGCAGAGGGCCATCAATGAGTACCTTTGCGACTACGGCACCAGGACAGGGTCAGGGGAGCTTGGATTTTTCCCCACGCCAGTGGAGCATGATCAGGGATGCATGCACTGTCCTGTCACCATTTAAGGAGGCCACGAGGATGGTGAGCAGTGACAGTGCATGCATCAGTGACACTGTACCTCTTGTCCACCTGTTGGAGCATATGCTGCGTGGGATAATGGACAGGGCACTTGAGGCAGAACAGAGGCAGGAAGAGGAGGACTTCCTTGCCTCTCAAGGCCCCCTTTATCCAGACAGTGTTCCTTCTGTCCCACCCATCACACAGGAAGAGGATGAGGAGGAGGAGGAGGAGGAGGATTGTGTGAGCATGGAGGTGGACCCTGGCACTCAGCATCAGCAGCAGCAGTCTTTTAGGGATGATGTACAGTCCCAACAAACCAGTGGACTTGTACGTGGCTGGGAGGAGGTGGCTGGCGATCATGTCGTCCTCAGTGACCCAGAAGACTCCGGACCGAATGCATCAGCTAACCTACGTTGCATGGCCTCCCTGATCCTGCAAAGCCTGCGGAAGGATCCTCGTATTCTTCGGATCAAGGAGAGGGACCATTACTGGCTGGCCACTCTCCTTGATCCACGGTACAAGAGTAAGGTTGCGGACCTTATCTTGCCGTCGCAGAGGGAGCAGAGGATGAGACATCTCAGGGAGGCCTTGCAGAAATGTCTGTGCAACGCGTTCCCAGAAACTGGGAGGTTACAAACTCCTGGTCCTGGACGACGAGTTGCTGAGGCTTTGGTCAGTAGCAGAAGGAGCGGTGGGGAAGATGGACGTCTGACCGATGCGTTCAGACAATTTTTTAGTCCGCAGCCCCAAGGTATGATCGGTTCCAGCAACCATCGCCAGCGTCTGATATACATGGTGCAGGAATACCTAGGGGCAAGGTCAGACTTGGACACCTTTTCCACCGAAAATCCTCTGGCTTACTGGGTCTTGAGGATGGATCACTGGCCAGAGCTTGCACAGTATGCAATTGAGCTACTGGCCTGTCCTGCATCCATTCTTTCCGAACGCACATTCAGTGCTGCTGGAGGATTTGTCACCGATCACAGGGTGCGCCTGTCCACCGACTCGGTTGATCGACTGACCTTCATAAAGATGAATCAGTCTTGGATCACCACCAGCTACCAGGCACCTGAAGCGGATATAACTGAATAATTTATAATGTCACATCCCTTCAAGACTGCCTATGCTGATGCTGAGTGACTGTCCTGTTATGTTCACTGACTATCCTCTTCCTCCTCCTCAATGATCCATTCCTTGATAGCTTGGAAGAACATTTTTTTTTCTGGGTGCCACCACACCAGTGCCTAAGGCACAATTTTTCAGCCCCTGTATAACAGGGGCGAGTAATTACAATTTTTTAAAAAAAATGCTTCGCAACAGGTCTGTCTGCTGTGCTACAAGTACAGTATCTGTGAGGGGTTGCAGTGTTGTGGCACCAGCACCGTTGCCTAAGGCACAATTTTTCAGCCCCTGTTTAACAGGGGCGTGTAATTACAATTTTTTAAGCAATGCTTCGCAACAGGTCTGACTGCTGTGCTCCAAGTACAGTAGCTGTGAGGGGTTGCAGTGTTGTGGCACCAGCACCAGTGCCCAAGGCACAATTTTTCAGCCCCTGTTTAACAGGGGCGTGTAATTACAATTTTTTAAGCAATGCTTCGCAACAGGTCTGACTGCTGTGCTCCAAGTACAGTATCTGTGAGGGGTTGCAGTGTTGTGGCACCACACCAGTGCCTAAGGCACAATTTTTCAGCCCCTGTATAACAGGGGCGAGTAATTACAATTTTTTAAAAAAATGCTTCGCAACAGGTCTGTCTGCTGTGCTACAAGTACAGTATCTGTGAGGGGTTGCAGTGTTGTGGCACCAGCACCGTTGCCTAAGGCACAATTTTTCAGCCCCTGTTTAACAGGGGCGTGTAATTACAATTTTTTAAGCAATGCTTCGCAACAGGTCTGACTGCTGTGCTCCAAGTACAGTATCTCTGAGGGGTTGCAGTGTTGTGGCACCAGCACCAGTGCCTAAGGCACAATTTTTCAGCCCCTGTTTAACAGGGGCGTGTAATTACAAATCTTGATCTAATAGTTCACAGCAGGGCCCATTCCTGCGCCCACCAAGAGTAACTGTGAGGGCTTACAGTCTTGTGGCAACACCGTCCACCACCACCACCAAAGGCCCAATTTTTCTGCCCTGTTCAACAGGTGCATGCAATTACAAATCTTGATCTAATAATTCACAGCAGGGCCAATTCCTGTGCCCACCAAGAGTAACTGTGAGGGCTTACAGTGTTGTGGCTACACCAACATCTAATGGGGCAAATTTCTGCAGAGTATATACGGCAGGCCCCTACTTTCAAACATCCAACTTACAAACGACTCCTACTTGCAAACGGAAGGAGAAAACAGAAAGTGAGAGGAAATCTACCCCTAGGAAGGTAAATTCTATCCTGTTACATTTAATTTGGGAAAAGGTATCTCCTCTCTACTGGTGCTTTATCACCAATCCTTGTTTCAATTAAAACCCCACTTTTCCAAAAACATTTGTCATTGGGACGGAAAGTGAGGTGAAATGTTCTGAACAGATGTGCAAGACAGCAAATGTTACAGGGGTGATAACCCCTCCCTATGTTCTCCAAAAAGCTTAAAAATAGATTTTTTTTGGATGGAGCTACACTTCAAAATGTACCTGTTCAGATTCTACTTAAGAACAAACCTACAGTCCCTCTCTTGTTTGCACCGCCTATATACTGCTGTTCAGAGTATATAGGGTTGAAGGTATAGGGTTTTATTTTGGGTGCGGGGTCCCCCTTAATATCCATACAAGACCCAAAGGGGCTGGGGTGGGGGGGGGGGGGTGATGGGGTAGCCATGCCATTTTTCTCAAGGATTTTCAGCCATATGGCCAGGACAAGACATGACATTAAAGCCGCAAGTGGTTTTAAATGGCTTCTTTTTTTCCCTTTACAAATGTCATTTTGTGCAGGGACAGTTCTAAACACGGGAAACACATGCCACTTCACAGGCATACTTTAGACACCCCCCAGGTACCATATTTTATCAATCTCATTTTATTATTATCCATTAAATGTACAAACTAAGACATTTTCAGACAGTTACATGGTTACTCAGAAGTTGAATCACCTAATTAGTCCATCATAATTCTTATACATGTCTTTACACGTAATTACTATTACTTCACCAAACTAAACAATATCATTAATAAACCAACACACGGTGCAAACGCAACAAACAAAAAAAAAAAAAAAAAATCCCCCACAAATTAATATCCCCACATTCCCCCTCTCCCTCCCTCTTTCTCAGTGTCGAAGCTCTGACTGTTGTTACCCTGATCTATATTATGTAGATTGATTTCTTGCCTTTGCTCTTGTCTAATTTAACTATGTTTCTCTATATTTCCTCCAAGGGGCCCATATCCGCATCCATTCCTCCTGATTGTCTAGTTCATATGCCAAGAGTTTTTCTAATCTTTCTATGTTGTCCATTTCTATAGCCCATTCCGTTATTGTTGGGGACTGAGTTGAGAGCCAGTGTCTTGGTATAACCAATCTAGCCGCTGTCAACCATTGACATAGAAGACTTTTTTTTATGTTATTATATGTACCTGGTAGGATAGAGAGAAGTGTAATTTGAGGGGTATTTGGTATTACCTCCCCTGTGATTGTAGTATACATTTGTGTGATCTTTTCCCAGAAACTATGAATTTGGGGGCATTCCCACCAGATGTGAAGCAATGAGCCCCTATCTGAGTGGCAGCGCCAACATATATCTGATCTATCTGGATATATACGCTGTAGAGTCACTGGGGTCCAGTACCACCTTGAAAGAATTTTATAGCTAGTTTCCTGTGCTTTAATTGCTATTGATAAACCGTGGGTTAAGTTAAACGCCTTCTCCCAGTCTTCCGCCTCAATTGGAACATTAATCTCCTTTACCCAATTGTTTATAAATTCCGGTGGCTCCGAGTAGTATTTTGTAATAAGCATCTTATATATCTTGGAGAGAACATGTTTTGGTTTAGAATCTTGTAGCAAAAGGCTTTCAACTTGGGTTAGTTCTCTGTATAGGGATCTATTATGTGAGATTGATATCCAGAAAGACATTAATTGACAATATTCCATCTTTTGTCTACCTGATGGTTGTTGCGTAGGAAATAGGTTTTGTAGGGGGGGGACTCTTCCCTGACAAAGAGTTTGACCCAATCTTAGATGAGACTCTTTGTTCCAAATTAAAAAATGTGTACGATTTACTGCCGGTGGAAAGTCAGGGTTGTCAAAAAGCGGAGTCATTGGTCCCATAAGGGAGGACAATTCCATCTGTACTACTGTTTTTGCCCAAATTTTTAATAAGTGGGATGTAAGGGGGGCATATTTTTTTGTAGCTCTCGACCGATATCTCTGGTGGATAGGTTTAACCAGGGTATCACCTTGAGGTCCAGTTGGTTTAAACCCTGTTCTATTTCTACCCATTGTTTCGTTTTAGAGTGATGGAACCAGTTCACTAGTCTAGTCAAGACTGCCGATGCATAGTAATAGTATAGATCAGGTGCACCTACTCCTCCTTTATTTTTTGGAGTTAATAACAGTTTCTTGCGTAGTCTAGGTTTCTTATATCCCCAGATAAATTTTACAAATGCAGTTTGTAAGTTTGAGAAAAAAGATCTAGGAATAGGCACAGGGATAGTTTGAAAAAGGTATAAAAAGCGCGGTATTATATCCATTTTTAGTATATTGATCCTCCCAAACCATGAATGTTGCTTAGCATCATATTTTTTCAAATCTAGTAGAGTACGTTGCAGGAGAGGGATATAATTCATTAAGTAGAGCTTGCTTGGGTCGGAAGGAATCTTAACACCTAGATATTTCAGCGCTTTTGAACAAATTTTTAACGAAAAATTGTTACTTATATCTTTAATTTGTTGTGATGTTAATGATATATTGAGAATTTCTGATTTCTGAATATTTACTTTAAAATTACTCAAGGTTCCAAATCGCTGAAATTCAGATAGTATAGAAGGTAATGAAATATGAGGGTTAGTAACATAAAGTAATAAATCATCAGCGAATAGAGCTAACTTTACTTCCTGTTCCTTAATTTTTATACCTGTTATAGATGGGTTCTGTCTAATTGCTGTTGCCAAGTACTCCATCACTAAAACATAGAGTAGAGGGGAAAGTGGGCATCCCTGGCGTGTGCCATTTTGTATACTAACACTCGATGTCAATGATCCATTTATCTTTATCCTGGCCGATGGGCCAGTATAGAGTGCCATGATTTTATTAAATAGATTTTCCCCCATACCTATTTGTAATAATGCTTGTCTCAGAAAAGGCCATCCTACCCGATCAAATGCCTTTTCTGCATCGACTGAAAAAAGGCATACTGGTATTTTAGCTGTTTTAACGTGATTCATTAGGAGGAAAGTTTTAATCGTGTTATCGCGTGCTTCTCTTTCTTGAACAAATCCTACCTGGTCTGTGTGTACTAGACCAGGGAGGAGAGGCTGAAGACGGAGCGCTATCAATTTGGCAAAATTTTTTATATCTACCCCAATCAGAGATATCGGTCGATAGCTAGAGCATAATGTTGGATCCTTGTCTGGTTTTGGAATCAAAGTGATATGTGATTCCAAAGATTGTTTTGGAAATTGGTTATTAATCGAAATAGAATTAAATACCTGGAGCATAAAAGGCGATAGCTGATCTTTATAGGTTTTATAGAATTTTGGGGTGAAACCGTCCGGGCCTGGACTTTTATCTGATGGTATATTAGTGATTACATCTAATAGTTCTTTTTGTGAGAATGGTGCGTCCAGAGAGGTCTCATTTCCATTATCTATTCTTGGTATAGCGTTTTCTCGTACATAATTTTCAATATCGTTCTCTTCCAAGGAGGACATTGGAGGCAGGTTGTATAGGGACGAGAAGTATTCCTTAAATATTTGTTGAAGGGTTAATGGATCTGATGTAAGCTCTCCTGAAGTTTTTTTTATACTTGATATAAAAGCTTGAGAAGATCGTGGGTGCAATTTATTTGCTAACAATCTCCCACATTTATTCTCGTACCTATACCTACCTAAAGCTCGCCTCTGTTGGTATGAACTATGATAGGTGTCGTATAGCTGTAGTAAGGACGATCTTGTACATGTTATGTCAGCTAATAGCTCTGCCGATGGGTGTGTTTTATGTTGAGTTTCTAGCGCACTAAGTTTTTTCAAGGTAGTTTCAATATTTTTAGACTTTTCTTTCTTGATGCGCGAGCCATGTTGAATGAACACCCCCCGGAGTACAGCTTTAAGAGCTTCCCATTTTATAGGGAGTATAGTTTCGTCTTGTTCGTGGTCTGTAATAAAGTTATCGATTGTATCTATAATTGCCCTATGACAGATTTGATCTGTCATTAGTTTGTCGTTTAGACGCCAGGACCAGTTCGTCCCCTGCGTTTGGGGAGGGGTTATTGTTAAGAATACTGGGGAATGATCAGACCAGATAAGAGATCCTATTAACATTTTCGGGTGCCATTCAAGTATTTTAGGACCTGTTAGGAAATAATCTAACCTACTGTATGTTTTATGTGCTGAAGAGAAATAGGTATAGTTACGATCTTTAGGGTTTAAAACTCGCCAAAGGTCAAGTAGCCTATGGTCGTAAAAATTTTTTTTTAGTTCTCTCAAACAAGGATATGAAGTATTTGATCTTTGGGATGAAGTGTCTAATATAGGGTCCAAAGCTAAATTGAGGTCTCCCCCTACAAGAACTATACCTTCTGCGAATTCGTCCAAGAGGTTAAGATACCTTGGGATTGTTGTTGTTTGGGCTTGGTTTGGGATATAAAAATTTGCAATTGTGAAGATTTTATTCCATATTTTAATTATTAAAAATAAATATCTACCGTTTTGGTCTACTTTATGATTCAAATATTCTATCGGCAACTGTTTATGGAAAGCAATAGATACCCCTCTTGCTTTGGAGCTTGGCATAGTACTATGAAACCATTGAGAATAATGTTTATGCGAACACGCTGGAATGCTACCTGTGCGGAAATGGGTCTCCTGGAGTAAGATAATGTCTACCTTTGCTTTGTGCATACTATATAAAATTTGACCTCTTTTTGATTTATTGTTCAGTCCTTTAACCACTTCAGCCCCGGACCAATTGTCAGCTTAAGGACCAGAGGTCTTTTTTCAATTTCGCACTGCACTACTTTAACTGGTAATCGCGCGGTCATGCAATTTTGTAACGAAACGAAATTTGCGTCCTTTTCTTCCCACAAATAGAGCTTTCTTTTGATGGTATTTGATTGCCTCTGTGATTTTTATTTTTTGCAATATAAACGGAAAAAGAGCGAAAATTTTGAAAAAAAAAGAGATTTTCTACTTTTTGTTATAAGAAAAATCTAATAAACTCAATTTTAGTCAAACATTTGGGCCAAAATGTATTCAGCCACATGTCTTTAGTAAAAAAAAATGCCAATAAGCGTATATTTATTGGTTTGCGCAAAAGTTATAGCGTCTACAAACTAGAGTACATTTTCTGGAATTTACACCGCTTTTAATTTATGACTGCCTATTTCATTTCTTGAGGTGCTAAAATGGCAGAGAAGTACAAAACCCCCCCCAAATGACCCCATTTTGGAAAGTAGACACCCCAAGCTATTTGCTGAGAGGCATGTTGAGCCCATTGAATATTTTTTTTTTTTAGTCCCAAGTGATTGAATAAAGACAAAAATAAAAAAGAATTTTTTTTTTCTTCAAAAAGTTGTCACTAAATGATATATTGCTCACACATGCCATAGTTATATGTGGAATTGCACCCCAAAATACATTTTGCTGCTTCTCCTGAGTATGGGGATACCACATGTGTGGGACTTTTTGGGAGCCTAGCCGCGTACGGGGCCCCGAAACCCAAGCACCGCCTTCAGGATTTCTAAGGGTGCAAATCTTTGATTTCACTCCTCACTACCTATCACAGTTTCGAAGGCCATAAAATGCCAAAATAGCACAAAACCCCCCCAAATGACCCCATTTTGGAAAGTAGACACCCCAAGCTATTTGTTGAGAGGCATGGTGAGTATTTTACAGCTCTCATTTGTTTTTGAAAATGAAGAAAGTAAAGAAAAAAAAATTTTTTTTTTTCTTTTTTCAATTTTCAAAACTTTGTGACAAAAAGCGACATCTGCAAAATACTCACAATACCTCTCAGCAAATAGCTTGGGGTGTCTACTTTCCAAAATGGGGTCATTTTGGGGGGTTTTATGCCATCTGGGCATTCCATGGCCTCCGAAACTGTGATTGGCAGTGAGAAGTGAAATAAAAAAATTACTCCCTTAGAAAGCCTGAAGGCGGTGCTTGGTTTTTGGGGTTCCGTACGCAGCTAGGCTCCCAAAAAGTCCCACACATGTGGTATCCCCGTACTCAGGAGAAGCAACAGAATGTATTTTGGGGTGTATTTCCACATATGCCCATGACATGTTTGAGCAATATATCATTTAGTGACAACTTTTTGTAAAAAAAAATATATATATATTTTTTTTTTCATTATTCAATCTCTTGGGACAAAAAAAAAAAATATTTAACGGGCTCAACATTGCTCTCAGCAAATAGCTTGGGGTGTCTACTTTCCAAAATGGGGTCATTTGGGGGGGGTTTGAACTGTTCTGGCATTTTATGCACAACATTTAGAAGCCTATGTCACACGTCACCCACTCTTCTAACCACTTGAAGATAAAGCCCTTTCTGACACTTTTTGTTTACATGAAAACATATTTTTTTTTTGCAAGAAAATTACGTTGAACCCCCAAACACTATATATATTGTTAAAGCAAAGGCCCTACAGATTAAAATGGTGGGTGTTGCATTTTTTTTTTCCACACAGTATTTGCGCAGCGATTTTTCAAACGCATTTTTTGTGGAAAAAATACACTTTTTTTTATTTTAATGCACTAAAACACACTATATTGCTCAAATTTTTGATGAAATAAAAAATATGATCTTAGGCCGAGTACATGGATACCAAACACGACATGCTTTAAAATTGCGCACAAACACGCAGTGGCGACAAACTACATACATTTTTAAAAGCCTTTAAAAGCCTTTACATGATACCACATTAGATTCACGGAGGAGGTATACTGCTAAAATTACTGCCCTCGATCTGACCTTCGCGGTGATACCTCACATGCATGGTGCAATTGCTGTTTACATATGACGCCAGACCAACGCTTGTGTACGCCTTTGCGCAAGAGAAGGGGGGGCAGGGGTGCTTTTTTTTTTTTTTTTTTAGTTTTTTTTTTATTTATTTAGCTTTTTTATTCTATTTTTAAACTGTTCCTTCCATTTTTTTTCTTTGTTATGATTTTTATTGTTATCTCAGGGAATGTAAATATCCCCTATGATAGCAATAGGCAGTGACAGGTACTCTTTTTTTGAAAAAAATGGGGTCTATTAGACCCTAGATCTTTCCTCTGCCCTCAAAGCATCTGACCACACCAAGATTGGTGTGATAAAATGCTTTCCCAATTTCCCAATGGCGCGGTTTATATCCGGGAGGGGGGACATTCCCTCCCACTGCTTGTAAAAGCAGTCTAGAGGCTAATTACCCGCTAGAATTGCTTTTACATGAACGCCGATCACTGGCTGAAAAGAATGATACCAAGATGATACCTAAACCTGCAGGCATCATTCTGGTATAACCATTCAAAGTCCAGCAACATACTGGACATATATTGTAATCTTTTTTTTTTCATGCAGCCTCTTGGCTGAACGAAAAAAAAAGAGATTGATTGGTGGGTATGCCCACCATTAGAATACCTCCCTTCATCCACCCACTTCTAATGATGGGCATACATGCACCATTTATATATGCCGATGCATGGGGGCATCCTCCCGCAAAAGTTATGCCGTGTACACACGGTCGGAATTTCGACCGTATGTACGTGGCATTAGGAGCCAATCGCTCCTCCGCCCCCCCTGCTGCCCCCATGCTTCGGCACATATGCTCTTTTTTTTAACTGTGGTGGTGAAATCACCTCCTACAGCGTTGGAGTCGCGGCTTTATGTATCGTGGGAGCAAACGCTGTTGCTGTCAAGATAAATAAATCCGCGCTGCAACTGAATGGCGCACCTGAAAACAAAAAAATGCTTAACACTAAAACACAGTAAACAAAATTACATACCTGAAAAGCAAGCATGATAAAACATAATAAAACATTGCAGAATAGAATGGAGTAAAAAAAGAGCAACAATAGAGAGAGAATAGAGTGAGAGAGAGAACAATAAAACGACAACTATTTTTGTTTTTTTTATTTTTTTGAGATTCACAGGTAAAAAAGCTCCTGACTGTTAGCGACTGAATCAAAACGCTACCACAAAAAAAATGTTAGCGATCGCAGGGATCAGGCCTGACTCTGCGAACACTGCAGTTATGTGTGCTTAGTGTTTTGTAAGTGACAGTGATCAATCGATACTGCACTTGGGTGGGCTGGGCTGGGCTGGGCGGAGGGGGAAAACGCAGGTGCTAGCAGGTATCTGGGCTGATCCCGCTAACAATGCGTTTTTTTGGAACCCTAAACTGCTGGGACGCTAGTATAGATCTGATCAGATCAGATATTGATCTGTTCAGATACTGTGCCACTAAGGGAGGTGTATGCTTTGCGCGTGGGTGTTTGCGGTACTGGCACTAACCTGGGGCGACGCAGACCTTATTTGACCCTAAAACCTAATTGATATCACCCGCCGGGCGATCAGGGGGTTAAACCGTTATTGGGTAATAAATGGCGGGTGCCCTGACAGTATAAAAAACAAGCTAACTAACCAGCGTCACCCGTAACAGTAATACAAAAAAAAAAACTGGCTACCTAGCGGCACCAGTGACACTAATGCAGCGATCAGAAAAACAATCGCTTAGTGACACTGGCAAAAGGGGGTGAAAGGGTTAACTAGGGGCAATCAGGGGGTTAAACCTTTATTAGGTAATATATGGGGGTACCTGACGCTATATAAAAACCTGACGGGGAACCTAAAAAACGAAATAACTAACTGGCTAACCAGCGTCACCAGTGACATTTTATACGGTGATCACTGGTGAAAGGGTTAACTCTAGGGGCAATCAGGGGGTTAAAACCTTTATTTAGGTTGTAATATGGGGGTACCTGACCTATAAACCTATTTATGAACCTATATAAACATGGCGGTTAACCTAAAAAAAAACTGGTTACCTAGCGACACTAATGCAGCGATCAGAAAAACGATCGCTTAGTGACACTGGCAAAAGGGGGTGAAAGGGTTAACTAGGGGCAATCAGGGGGTTAAACCTTTATTAGGTAATATATGGGGGTACCTGACGCTATATAAAAACCTGACGGGGAACCTAAATAACGAAATAACTAACTGGCTAACCAGCGTCACCTGTGACAGTTATACGGTGATTACTGGTGAAAGGGTTAACTCTAGGGGCAATCAGGGGGTTAAAACCTTTATTTAGGTTGTAATATGGGGGTACCTGACCTATAAAACTATTTATGAACCTATATAAAACATGGCGGTTAAAAAAAAAAAAAAATGGTTACCTAGCGACACAATGCAGCGATCAGAAAAACGATCGCTTAGTGACACTGGCAAAAGGGGGTGAAGGGGTTAACTAGGGGCAATCAAGGGGTTAAACCTTTATTAGGGGGGGGGGGTAGGGGGCTACCTAGGACCTAAAACTAACTGCCCTGACAGTTATTACAGTCACACTGACACTAAATGCAGTGATCAGTAAATAAATGATCACTGCAATTAGTGACACTGTGACTGGGGGGGGAGGGGGTGATCTGGGGGGTGATCTGGGGGTGACAGGGGGGTTGTGTGCCTATGTGTACTGGTGTCAGTGTACTGTTTGTGCACTAACCTTTACATGTTCTCTGCTCGGCGTTCCGGTCACATAGACCGGCGCACCGAGCGTGACATCACTTCCGCCTTCCTGTCTATACAATAGACAGGAAGGGGAAGCTTCTCATTCGCCAGGAGCGATCGCGAGGGGGTGGCCAGAAACCACTGGCCGTCCCCTCGTCCCGGATCGCTCCTGAAGCGATGCCGACCGTCCCCGCCGGCGGAGGGGGTTCCGATCGGACACCCCACCCGCCGGAAGAATGGCACGTACAGGTACGTGGTTCTGCCTGTACGTGCCATTCTGCCGACGTATATATACAGGGGGCGGTCGGCAAGTGGTTAACATTATAGGTACAGAGCTTCAACACGGTTGGCGATGTATAGTTTACTGCCATAATAAGTAACTGATGATCTGGAGGGGGGAAGGAGGGAGACAGGGAAAAAAAAAAAAAAAGGCACAAATAGGTTTCGAGAGGATCCCTCTCGCAAATCCCAGTACTACTCTGGGAGATGCACACTACTAACTCTCCTGGGGAGAAAAAAAAAAAAAAGGAGGAAAAAAAAAAAAAAAAAAGGAAACACACGCAAGTCCCCTAAGATCCCAAAAAAGGAAAAAAAACTCCCAAGCCCTACCGGAGGACTGGGGTACCTATTAAGGGGAAAAAAAAGAGACTTGGCGAGCACGGAGAGTACCCCTCCGCAGTGAATCAGGACTTTCAATCTTTTATAAAAAAAAAAAAGAAAAAAAAAAAAAATAGATGATTTATATAGATAAATGCCTTTTAGAGCCATCTCCCCCCACTTCGTCCTCCCTCCCCCCTCCCCCCCCCCTCCAACATAACTCAAACATATCATATGCTATATATCTCCCAGTGCATAAATAGAACATCATAGACTCGAATGTAAACATGGGAAAAAAAAAATAAAAAAAAAAAATCAGAAAGAGATGAAAACAGTGAGTACACCTGCTTTTTGTCTTCATTATAATCATTCATATATTCAAAACTATAATCTGTTGTGCTTTATATCATAAATCGTGGAATAGTTATACAGGTATTTCGGTTCTAGGATTACTGGTTCTATTTTAATATTAACTCGCATGAAAAAAAAAAAAGGGGAATGAGGAAATGGGCATAAGAATAAAAATTACGGGAGTTAGAGATTTTTTTTTTTTCTTTTTTTTTTCCCTTTTCTTTCTTTCTCCCTTTTAAGGAGGAGGGAGTAAATAAGAGATGGATGAAAAACAGGAGAGGAGCTTAGCCCCTCCAGCAGAACTCTCCAGTCCTGCCACTCTCTAAACAAAAATTATTTCCATGCTTTTATTGGCCGATTAGTCTTTACTATTATCTTGCTGTTTTGTTGCCTCGCCCCCCCGACGTTCTGTCCTTCTAAACGATGTATATGTCTGTGGCCAGATTATTGGCGGGAGGTCTGGTAGCCCCATAGCAGTTTGTATTGTCGGGATGTCTGATGGATCTCGTAGGTTATACCACCTGCCCTCCTTTTTGATTTGCAATTGGAAAGGAAAATTCCAGCGATATACAATATTGCGATCTTGCAGCATTTTAAGTAGTGGCCTTAACGCCTTCCTCTTCTCCAGTGTAAATGGGCATAGGTCATGCAATAGTTGAATGGGGTTCTCCATAACTTTAATCTGTCCCCTCTCTCTAGATTTTCTCATAATTTCCTCTTTGTCTATGAAAAAATGAACACGACAGATAATGTCCCTTGGTTTATCTGGATCTGTATTGCGTGGACCAAAAGACCGATGGACTCTGTCTAGCTCTAGAGTTGTTTCTTCTGGTCTCCCCAGTAGCGATGTAAAAATTTTATTAACTGTTGGGGTTAGTTCTTCTGCCCTGACTGTCTCGGGTAATCCCCAGATCCTAATGTTATTGCGTCTATTGCGGTTATCTTGATTCTCCATTAGCTCAAACAATGTATGTATTTGTGATTCTTGAGCGTCTATGCGTTTTTCCTGTAGGTGCACATGATCTGCTAACATATCTACCGAATGCTCCACCTCTGCTATTTTCAGCCCAGTAGCCTGTAGTTCAGTATTTACAGTGTGGAGCTCTTTATGGAAACCGTGTTCTAGGCGTTGTACAAAGGCCTCCATCTCATTACGGGTTGGTAGGGCTCTTAATGTCAATGGTGTGAGTATAGTCTAAGTTTATCGAGATATGATTAGTTTAAATGAGTACCATCATCCATCATGCTTGAAAAGACAAGGGGTAACTAGGTCAAATAACGCAGGTGCTGAGTCTGCGTGTGGTGGACCTATAACCCACAAGAAATAGGGAAAAGGGAATTGGACTATATCGGTACTATTAGGTAGTGTAGACAAGGACTGGAGTAAGAATATTTAGGAAAAAACAATACATTTTAATAGACAAAACAGATTACATAATCAACACTAAAACAGTATTGAGTTGCATAAAAACAAACAAGCACATTAATCCCTCCTTTACAATCATCAAACTTGACTAAAGAATGCAGGCCTAGGCCCGTAAGCTTGACGTCTGTTTGAGCGTAGGGAGGAGATGTCTCGACCGGTTTCGCAGCATAGGCTGCTTCTTCAGGAGATAGCTCTAAAATAGATATTATTGTTCAATATATAGTATATATAGACAGCATTGATACATGGGGATTTACAATATGAAGAAGAAAAGGATGCGTCAGCTCACCAGTGCACATGGAGAGTAGTATCCAACGAGCCCAGAAATGCCTTACCCGGCAGATATGGGGGCTTGACTACATGGACTAGACAATGACAATAAAAGAGGAAGTGTAATATAAGTATAATATAATTATTAACAGATTCGACATCACCACCCGTGATGGTTTTGGGAATAATTTGTGCATGAAAAAGGTCCCAAGAGAGTAGCATATAGGGGGGGGGGGAGGGGGAAGGGAGGAGGTGTGTTCTAGGAGGGAGTGGGGGTGTGAGACCAGGGGCACCAGGAAGGGAGGGGAGGTGGTGAAGAGGGGGTTGGAGAAAGGAGATGGAAAAGGGAAGGAGGGAAAAATGGAGGTCAAAGGGGGAGGGAGAGGAAAAGGGGGAAAAAAAAGGGGGGGGGGGGGGGGGGGCGGAAATGGGGGAAAAAGGGAGGGGGGGGGACCTGGAAAGGAAAGGGGTGGGAGGGAAAAGGGGGGAGAGGGAAGTGCGGGTGGGGAAGGGAAAGGGGGATTAGGTGTGTGGTATGGGGGCGGGGGGGGGGGGGGGGGGGGGAAGGGGGATTGGTGAATGGGTTGGGGAAGGGGGGGGGGGGGATGGGGGAGGGAGGGGGGGGTTTTGAGCGATGAGAAGAGGGAGGGGAGAAAGACAGGAAAAGAGAAGGGGAGGGGGGGGGGGGAAAAACCCCCGGGAAGAAAAGGGGGGGTGAAAGGAAGGTAGGTGAATAGTGTGAGGGGGGGGGGAAGGGGGAGGGGGGAGGAAAGGACTGTGCAGATCATGCCAGGGAATGGTAGTAAGATTGGTGGAACACTTACACAAGGTATGTCAATGTCAGGCTAGGATGTCGGAACGTGGGGAGTATCAGCTGATTGTGTTCGTAATAAAGATAGGATTGGCATTTGTAGTATGAGCCAGAAGCCGTTGAGGGGTTATAGTGTCCAGCATTTACGGTCTAGACAGAAAATTATTGTAATGATCCCAATCAGTAGGGGAAAAGAATAAAATAATCAATGAGTTTAGCTGGAAGGTTACATACCCTCAGGCTGGATTCCCACACGTCGTTCCGCATCCCAGGTTGTTCCATGTGCCTATTGACGGTGAACAAGCACCGTCATATAGGCGCCCCAATCAGTGACGTCATGCGCCCGCCACAGGTGTGGCGCGCGCCGGCGTCACTAATCAGCCCATCTACAGATCCATCCGGATCCGACGGGACCCCCGGCAGGCCGTGCAGTGCAGGGCAACACACCGCCATGTTGACTGAAGGCGGTGTGGCCCGGCATGATGACGTTGTATCCGAAGCGTCGGACTCGCGCATGCGCAAATGGGATAACCAGTGCGCATGCGTCCAGCGGTCCGGGATGTTGTAACCATGGCGTCCAAGCATAAACAAAGCCATGGAACAGGCACTTGACAGGCTAAAGAGCATCACAGGGATGATGCCCATCAATGGGGCAGCTACAGTTGTGTAGATGCACATAGGCACGTGTCGGGTGGGGGCCGGTGTGGATGGAAGTGCTCCAAAAGAGGCCCAAAATAAAAATAAGGGCCATAGGTAAGAGGGTATGTAATCCCTCCAAGATGGGCACATATCTGCCGGGGAGGCCCTATTTAAAGGGAAACCGGGCTCTAATGGTTAATCTCCTAGGCACTGTATCGGTGAGGTGGCACAGCCTGTACAGCAAATGAATATTATAAACATAACATAAGGTTAAAAACATGCACATACAGGCAATATAAGACATAATCGTATTATACAGTATTGTGTGGACTTTTGTTAGTAAAAGTCCATGAGAATCCTTTTTGTAACATAAAAGGCAGACAAAAATCACTATGTCAGTAAGCATTGGGATGCCAATGGTGTTAGACGGCATAACAGATACCATCTTGGCTAAAATTGTGAGGCCCGGCTAGTTGTAGCCAAGCTTCACAAAAAGGGCTTGTACGATATCGTCTCATTCAAGCCGGGGGGTTTGGTAGCGTTGAGTTTTTCTATCCATAGGGTTTCCCTTTGTAAAATAAGGCGGTCCCAGTCGCCCCCTCTAGGATCTTGGGGTATCACCTCCAATACCCGGAAGTCTACCACTGACGTGTCATAGCGGTGATACAGGCCGATATGCCGTCCAATTGTGGTCAATTTGCCACTTCCGGAATAGTAGAGGTGGTCCCCAATCCTCTGCCTAAATTCTCTGATGGTTTTGCCCACGTAAAACGATTTGCACTTACATTGCATGAGGTAAATCACCCCTCTGGTGCCGCAATCAGCATGGCAACGAGGAATAAAGATTTCCCCATTGGGTAGTGCAAACCGCTTTGATTCACTAACCCATGGACAACGAGGGCATTGACCACATTTAAAGGTCCCATAGGGTTTACTTTTGGGGGATTTGGCAGATACATAGTGGCTACTAGTTAGACAGTCACGGAGAGAGCGAGCTCTTCGGAATACCAGATCAGGTTTGGAGCGTACATGCTTATTTAGGGTCTGGTGGTCTGTAAGTAGGTGCCAGTTTTTGGTAAGTATATCTCTCAATAAATGATGATGCGCAGAGTAACGAGTGATAAATCTAACTGGTTCTATAATTGGCAAGGGTTTAGGACGTTTAATTAGAAGAGAACTTCTGGGTCTTTGGTAGGCCTTGTTAAAGGCCTTTCTAAGGTTCGAAGAGGAGTAGCCTCTTGCTAATAAGCGCTCGCGTAGGGCGTCTGCCTGTATCTTGAAATCTTCCTCCCTAGCACAGTTCCTGCGTAAACGCAGGTATTGCGCGAATGGTATACTTCGCACCAGAGATTTAGGATGGGCGCTAGTGGCAAATAATAAAGTGTTACCCGCAGTGGGTTTCCGATAAAGGTTGGTCCCTAAATATCCATCAGGTTGTTTGATGATGGACAGATCCAGAAATGGGATCTGACCATCATCAACAGTGTAGGTAAAGGATAAGTTAAAAGTGTTGTGGCCCAGTAAGTCAATGAATTCTATAAGTTTATCCTTGGTGCCCGTCCAAACAAGGAACAGGTCATCAATATATCGATACCATAATAACACTTCTAGTAAATATTCCGCATAGGTCTCATCAGATTGTACCGATCGTTCCCAACCCCCTAAATAGAGGTTGGCATAAGCCGGGGCACATGAAGTCCCCATGGCGACTCCTTGAGTCTGCAAAAATAGATGTTCATCGAAAGTAAAATAATTTTTGGTTAAAATAAATTTCAGAAGGGTCAATATGAATTCATTGAGAGGCCAAGTTTTGGTGTCTTGTTCAAAAAGAAAGGATCCAGCCATCAGGACCCCCTGCTCGTGGGGAATACTCGAATACAAAGCTTCGACGTCAATCGCCACGAGCAGGGAGCCCGGAGGGATCTGGATCCCCTCAATCTGTTGTAATAAATCAGTGGTGTCTTGGATGTAGGAGGGAAGACTGCGGACGTGGGGCATTAAGAATGCGTCCACGAATTTGCTAGCGTTGTCTGTGAGAGAGCCAATCCCTGATACGATAGGTCTCCCCGGGGGTATACGAACATTTTTATGGGTTTTGGGGAGTGAATAAAAAGTTGGGGTACGGGGGAACTTAGGAACCAGGAACTCAAAGGTGTCTTTGTCGATGAGGCCCGAATAAAGGGCCTCACCGCAAAGAGCAGTGTGTTCTTAAGGGCCTGTAGCTGTCCTCCTTTAATACTGTAAGTTCTTAAGGGCCTGTAGCTGTCCTGGGGCTCTTAAGTAATCCCATAGGCCACCCGTCTCCGGTCCTATTTCATTGTTTGTACTGTCTCCTTTTACCTCCCCTATTTTTTCCATACTCTCGGTACTGTTGCTGGGTATTGAGTATATTGCCTTGTCTATCCCCTTCACCTTTACATTTCTACTTATAGTACCTGATATAGCTGACTCTATTGGTTCTATAGTTTCCGTCGAATCCATATTTAAAGGAATATTTTTTTTTTTTTTTTTTCACTTTATGCATCATTAAAATGACTGCTCCCGAAAAAAAACGTTTTTAAAAGTTCTTTTTGCATTGATATATGTCCCCTGGGGCAGGACCCGGGTCCCCAAACCTGTTTTATGACATTAACATGCATATTGGCCGTTATAATTATCAATTTTGATTTCGAACGTTCGCGTCCATTGTAACGAATAGGGTTCGAAAATTTGCGCAAACTTTCGGTCCGTTCGAAGGTTCTGGTGCGAACCGAACATGGGGGTGTTCGGCTCATCCCTAGTCAGCGGACACATCTCCGCTGGCACCCGCCTGTCCATACAAGTCAATGGGTGGCCCTCTCATATCCGCCGTAAAAAACATGTTAGATTGTGTGAGAGGGGCCTTTTTGAAGACTTTCAATTAGTAGTTCACTGTGAATGATATGAGGATGATAACGAGAGAACTATCAGTCTCTAAAAAGCATAGACAGGTGCCTGTCCAGGTTCCATCTCGTTAGGGTGCTGGTCCACCTAAACAGCTTGGGAACTGACCCCATTCCACTGCTGAAATGCATGGTCATCGTGGACCTCTATGTGGTGCCCAAACATTGCATTAAGGTGTCCCAGCCAGCAGTTGAAGCCATATGTTCCCTGCTGCAAGCCACTCTGACCTCCTTGGAAGTTGAACAGTCCCAACAGTTACTAGACCAATTGGCCATCAAATTCCAGGGATATCCACTGTTACAACAGCATTTCCTCCATCAGCTGATTACGGAAGCACCGAGGCCAAAGACCACCCTATATACACAGGGAATGCCCCACCATCCAGAAGAGATATCAGCACATTTCACCTGCCTTGTGTCAGGAGGTCAAAGAATTGATTTACAATATGTTGCAAAGTGGGATAATCAAAGAGAGTTGCAGTCCATGGGCTGTCCCAGTTGTTCTAGTATGCAAGAAGGAAGGTAGCTTACAATTCTGTGCGGACTATCACAAACTCAACGTCTGTACCAACTGGGTTGCCTACCTGTTGCCTCGTGTAGAGGAGTCACTCATGGCATTAGGCCAGGCCTGGTATTTTTCCACCTTCGACCTGGCTAGTATTAGAGGAGTACTTACCGAGGCCAAGATGCCGAGAGTGGTTCACCCTTGCGACTGAGCGCAGTCCACCCCCTGGAGGTGAGACAGGAGGTGAATGGCACAGAGAGGCACAGGCTACCCAACCAGAGGGAGGAGTCTTGCGGGGAAGCCAGGTGTCGGGTCAGGAAGACACTAGGAAGTCTGGGTCACAGACACAGGTACAAGGTTGGAGATATGGCAAATCCGGGTTACAGGCAGGTATTCAGGGCAGGAGACAGAGACAAATCTGGGTCACAGGCAGAGGTTCAGGGGCCAGAGGCAAGCAAGCAGGTAAGTCCAGTATACAGTCCACGGGGTCAAGGGCAGGAGAAGGCAGCAAGGTCAAAAGGCAAATCCGGGTCAAAAACAGGTATTCAGGTCACAGGAAGCAAGGACAAAGCTTTGACAGGAAGCTGAAGACAAGCCAGCGCTGGACTGTTTACAGGCCCTTCCTTAAATGGGCAATGCTGAGGGTCACGTTGCGCCGCTACGCACTGGGACGCTCAGACGTGCACCAGTGCGCATGTGCGTGCGCCGAGCCGCGAATGCACATGCGCCGGAGTGCCATTCCGCCGCGCATGCGCACAGGCGTTCGGCGCTAAGCTGTGGGTTTTCCTGACAGCTAGTGGGTACTGGCAGTTCCCAGCGAGAGAGCAGGAATGGGAAAAAACAGCCTTCATTAAACCACTGGGACTGTACGCGTTCAATCGCACGCCTTTTGGGCTAACAAACGCCCCCAACATTTTTCAAAGACAAAAGAGATATTTGGGGGGCACACCCTAAAAAATGCATAAAGATGGTGCTGCCATAAGACCATACAACAGAACAAACATATTACAGCGCACACATGCAAAACTGACATTTACCTCCAGCAAGGCTATTTAAAAGCACCTAGACAGACATTTTCAAAAAAACATTATCAAAAAATATGGGGATTTGGTCACACCATATTGCTATATGGTGCTTAAGCCCACTTACTGCGACAAAGTACCCCATGATTAGTGGGTCCTACACTATCCATACATCGGGAGATCCTGCTTCTCTGAACCAAGAGAGCTATACTCCTCTATATGGGAGAACATGAGGTCTCCACCCATGATACAGGTGGTCACTAATTGAGGTACTTACTGAGTGGGGTGCTCCACCCAAAAGGATTTGGTCAAAATCCATACAATAGACAAAAGAGATATTTGGGGGGCACACCCTAAAAAATGCATAAAGATGGTGCTGCCATAAGACCATACAACAGAACATATTACAGCGCACACATGCAAAACTGACATTTACCTCCAGCAAGGCTATTTAAAAGCACCTAGACAGACATTTTCAAAAAAACATTATCAAAAAATATGGGGATTTGGTCACACCATATTGCTATATGGTGCTTAAGCCCACTTACTGCGACAAAGTACCCCATGATTAGTGGGTCCTACACTATCCATACATCGGGAGATCCTGCTTCTCTGAACCAATGGAGCTATACTCCTCTATATGGGAGAACATGAGGTCTCCACCCATGATACAGGTGGTCACTAATTGAGGTACTTACTGAGTGGGGTGCTCCACCCAAAAGGATTTGGTCAAAATCCATACAATAGACAAAAGAGATATTTGGGGGGCACACCCTAAAAAATGCATAAAGATGGTGCTGCCATAAGACCATACAACAGAACAAACATATTACAGCTCACACATGCAAAACTGACATTTACCTCCAGCAAGGCTATTTAAAAGCACCTAGACAGACATTTTCAAAAAAACATTATCAAAAAATATGGGGATTTGGTCACACCATATTGCTATATGGTGCTTAAGCCCACTTACTGCGACAAAGTACCCCATGATTAGTGGGTCCTACACTATCCATAGATCGGGAGATCCTGCTTCTCTGAACCAAGGGAGCTATACTCCTCTATATGGGAGAACATGAGGTCTCCACCCATGATACAGGTGGTCACTAATTGAGGTACAATGCTGAGGGTCACGTTGCGCCGCTACGCACTGGGACGCTCAGACGTGCACCAGTGCGCATGTGCGTGCGTCGGAGCGCAGAGCCGCGAATGCGCATGCGCCGGAGTGCCATTCCGCCGTGCATGCGCACAGGCGTTCAGCGCCCGGCGCTAAGCTGTGGGTTTTCCTGACAGCTAGTGGGTACTGGCAGTTCCCAGCGAGAGAGCAGGAATGGGAAAAAACAGCCTTCATTAAACCACTGGGACTGTACGCGTTCAATCGCATGCCTTTTGGGCTAACAAATGCCCCCAACATTTTTCAAAGACTGATAGAGCGATGCCTGGGAGACTATAACTTTGAGTCTGTCTTGATGTACTTTCGAAGATCACATTTAGCACTTAGATCGGGTGTTAGTTAAAAAATAAAAGTTTGAGAGAGGGAGAAAAATAGAGCCCCAATGGGAAACCACCTCATACTGAGAAGAGAAACAGCTGTTTCCAACATCCACCAAATATGATGTGGTATCTGAGGCCGACAGAAAACATCTCCATCGAAATCCATTCAGGCCCTGTGTGTTGAGTGCAGATTGTTCTGTCAGGCCCCTCGTTGACCAGAGGGATGCTGGCATGGCAAACATCCCTCCTATTCAAAAGGTTCCAGAAGCATGTTTCTTGCCCCCGTAGAAGCTATGTCGACGGACTTCATAGGCCTTGAAGACAAAGCCCCCACTGTCAGTCCTGAAGGGGAAGCTGCAGAGGGGCACAAGGAACTTGAGTGTCCTTCTTCCTACTTGAACTCTCCTAGGGATGCCAGTGCCGGCCCAGGGGAGGGTGTTATCCCTACTCATGTTAACCTGAGGCTTCTGAGCAAGCTCCAGTTTGAGGATACTGGGGAGGACCACCACCCTATTCGCTCATACCGTGGGCAGTTGCCAGTACTTGGATTATGTTGTTTAACCATATTCCTTGTCACTGCCATTTTTTTTTTGTGTGCCTTATGACCAATTGTATTAGATGGTTTGCCTTGATACAGTGTTTTCCCGAAAATAAGACCTGCAAAGCTGCACCAGATGTTCCAGTTTTAGTTAATCTCCCCTATCGTGCCTAGCATAGCGAGAGGTTCCAGTGGAGGAGGGAAAGACTAGAGTCCGATTGCCAGTGTCTCTCAGCAGGAGCCCTTCCGCATGCAAGTGCCTTGCTGCAAGCCCACCTCCCAGCCACCCCCTCTGAGAGTCATAGCTCTCTACTATCCCTGATTTCGAGGGACTGTTCCTAATTTGGAACAAAGTCCCTCTGTCCTTCTTTCCTTCTCATTTGATGTTACACCTTTGAGACAAAGAGAAGAGAGGGAAATTGGGACCCTGTCCTCTGGGGAGAAGTGGGCCCTGTCCCCAGGAGAGATTGGGTCCTTGTCCTTAGGGGAGATGGGGTCCCTGTCCCCACGTAAGTAGGAATCCCTGTCCCTAAGGAAATTGGGGTCCCTGTCTTCTGGGGGGAAGTGGGCCCTGTCCTCAGGGGAGATGGGGTCCCTGTCCCCAGGGGAGAGATGGGGTCCCTGACCTTAGGGGAGATGGGGTCCTTGTCCTCAGGTGAAAAGGGGTCCTTGTCCCCAAGGGAAATGGGGTCCCTGTCCTCTGAGGAGAAGTGGGTCCTGTCCCCAGGGAAAATGGGGTCCCTGTCCTTAGGGGAGATGGGGTCCCTGTCCCCATGTGAGAAGGGGTTCCTGCCCCCAAGGGAAATGGGGTCTCTGTCCTCTGGGGAGAAGTGGGCCCTGTTCCTAGGGGAGATGGGGTCCCCATTGGAGATGGGGTACCTGTCCCCAGGTGAGAAGGGGTCCCTGAAAAACACCTTTTGAAAGACAAAAAGTGCATTTTATATACAGTACAACTATATAAATCAGACCAAAATGAGGGACAAATGCAGTGGCGTGACTAGAACCTTCAGGGCCCCGGTGCAAGAAACCATGAAGGGCCCCCCTGAACCCCAGCCGAGGCCCTTCCTTCCGAGTCTGGTGGTGGAACTCCAGGGCTCGGTCACAGGTACGACTTTTGTGAGCCCTGTAGTTCCACCACTGGTATCAGCAGTTTTTTTTTTATTATTTTTTAGAAGGGGTTCCTGCCCCCCAGGGAAATGGGGTCCCTGTCCTCTGGGGAGAAGTGGGTCCTGTTCCTAGGGGAGATGGGGTCCCCATTGGAGATGGGGTCCCTGTCCCCAGGTGAGAAGAGGTCCCTGAAAAACACCTTTTAAAAGACAAAAAGTGCATTTCATATACAGGGGGTCCCCGAGTTACGAACTCGTTAGGGACTGGCCCCGTGTACGGAACTCGGAAATGTTCGTAAGTCGGCGCGCATGCGCAGACCGACAAATACGGAGATTTCCGGACATTTCCGATGTTCCGTCTGTTGCCGTTCTGCGCATGCGCGGCAAATTACGGACATTTCCGGCATTTTTCGACGCTCCGTATGGCCGCGCATGCGCAGAACGGCCGAAAGACGCCGAAAACCACCGGAAAATGGCGGAGGGTCCCCGCAGCACCCCGTTCGTAAGTAGGGGTTGTTCGTAGGTCGGGTGTTCGTAAGTCGGGGACCCCCTGTACAGTACAACTATATAAATCAGACCAAAATGAGGGACAAAGAAGTGGGTCCTGTTCCTAGGGGAGATGGGGTCCCTGTCCACCAGACTGAGCAGCACTGCATGGAGCAGGAGAGGGGGACCCAGCGTGGTGGCAGAGGACACAGGTTGTGTGGGGAATGCACAACTAAAGAGCAGCCAGTGCGGTAGTCGAGCATGGAGCTCTGCTAGTCACCTCCAGCCACCCGTGCGCCCGGTGCCTAACCGCCTATGCTGCCACCGGCCATATGTAGAGGGGGCAGCATGGGCCCCTTGCAGCACAGGGCCCGGTTGCGCTCACGACTGCTGCACCCCCTATAGTTACGCCCCTGATCTTAGGTCTGTTTAGACCTCTGATATCTCACCAAAGTCCCCCAATGGGACTCCTAAAAAATTGTAAAAAATAATAAAAAAACTGCGGATACCAGTGGTGGAACTACAGGGCTCACAAAAGTCGTACCTGTGACCGAGCCCTGGAGTTCCACCACCGGACTCGGAAGGAAGGGCCTCGGCTGGGGTTCAGGGGGGCCCTTCATGGTTTCTTGCACCGGGGCCCTGAAGGTTCTAGTTACGCCACTGCATTTGTCCCTCATTTTGGTCTGATTTATATAGTTGTGCTGTATATAAAATGCACTTTTTGTCTTTCAAAAGGTGTTTTTCAGTGCTAAACCTTTCATCAAATTTCTAAATTGCTGCATTTGTAAGTTTCAAAGGCCAATATAAAAGGAATAGTAGTGGTAAAAAAGCACAGGTTTAACAAATATTTTTTTCTTATAAGTCTCCTTTGAGGAGAGGGGACCAATTCAATTTGTTTTAATCATAATGGTAATAATCGTTTTCTGCCTCACTGAGACCACACAACATTTGACAATTGATGCATGTTATATTTTGCTTAATTTAGTAATTACACAAACCTATAAACACTACATTTTTTTTTTTATACACACATCCATAGATTTTATTTTACTGTCTGCATTTCAACCTCTATTAGTAATGTTTCTTTACTGCCACCCAGTGGAATGCATTACAGGCAAATGTATAACAGTTCAATGAATTGTATACACACATTGAAGTACAGTAAAGTGCTAAATCTACAGGGGGATACATGCGCAGACTATTTGCTGTAGCATTCTTTTACTGCCATCTGGTGGAATTGTTTAGAACTGCACAGTCTGAAGTATCAAAAGAGTTAGAACGGAGACTTTTATTTTGGTTGATTACATTTTGCAGGAAATTTATTTTAAAAACATAGGTAAAAAAAGGAGGAGGTGTTTGCCTCCAACAACCAACAGAATCAAGGCTTTCTTTTATGGGATATATATACGGTTTATTTTTGTAAATGACAGCAGCGAGGAAGACAGATTTTCATGACAAAGCAGTATTTATGGCCTTTTCACAACAGGGCCAGGCTGCATTGTGGCAACTAATGGGGCCCCCGGGAAATAGGAGATCATGGGATCCACACTCAAGCCACACTGCCCACATTACATACATTCGTCTCTACCCCCTTTAGCTGCAGAGGCAGCAGCTGAGGATGTACACTTGCTGCAGCAGGAATTATAACCCCTGTTGCTTTTGATGGGTGATCGCAACCCATTCAAGTGAATAGGGCCACTCTGCAAACACCCTGCAACCATGTGCAATGTACACAGTTGCAACATGCTAGTGTGGAGTCCAGAGGGTTAAAGCAGGCGATGAGGAGGCAATACAATGCCTCCTTATTGCTTGCTTTAACCACCTGGTTGCTATACTGCACAAGGTTGCACAGCCTTTGCAGAGCAGCCCCATTCACTTGAATGGGTCATGTTTAGCAGGCGCTACACCTGCCAATCGTGACAGGGTGTATAATTCCTGCTGCGGTTTCAACATGTGTACACCCCTGGCCACTGCAGGTAAAGGGGGTGTGGTTGGGGTGGGGGTAAAAACATGGCTAAACTGTGAGATTTTACCACCCCCAAACTATGACAATAAACAAGCCCCAGTTGTTTTTTAGGGGACCCCTGGGATAAGGGCAGAGGGGGGACCCTGGGATGAGGACAGAGGGGGGAGGCCTGGGATGAGGACAGATGGGGGCCCTGGGATGAGGACAGAGGAGGGGGCTGGGATGAGGACAGAGGGGGGACCCTGGGATGAGGACAGAGGAGGGGGGCTGGGATGAGGACAGAGAGAAGGGGCCCTGGGATGAAGACAGAGGGGGGACCCTGGGATGAGGACAGAGGGGGAGCCCTGGGATCAGGACAGAGGGGGTCTTGGGATCAGGACAGAGGATGGCCCTGGGATGAGGACAGAGGAGGGGGGCTGGAATGAGGACAGAGAGGGGGGCCCTGGGATGAGGACAGAGGGGGAGCCCTGGGATGAGGACAGAGGGGGGTCCTGGGATCAGGACAGAGGAGGGCCCTGGGATGAGGACAGAGAGGAGGGGCTGGGATGAGGACAGGGGGGGGGCTGGGATGAGGACAGGGGGGCTGGGATGAGGACAGGGGGGGCTGGGATGAGGCCATAGAGCGAGCCCTGGGATGAGAGCAGATAGTGGCAGGTGGCATCTCTTTGATTTGGTGCACAGGAGGGGGCAAGAGGATATGTGCTGGATATGTGCTTTTGGAGGGTAGAGGACTTGTGCTAGTGGGGGGGGGGGGCAGATTTGAAACCCCCCCCTACTAGCAGAAGTACCTCTACCCTTCAAAAGCACCCCCTACACATATCCTCTTGCCCCCTCTCCCATAACTTCTCCATGTGTGCATCTCTGTTACCTGCACCACTCCATCCTGGTTACTGTGTCCCCCTCCTCTAATATCCATAAACTATGCGGCTCTTGCGGTGTGAGATCTCAGTGAGGTCTGTGTGCTGTGCAGGCTCATGGGGGAGAAAGAAGCCAGTGTCGACTGTCACAGAGGAACGATCGATTCATGAGACAGCCCAGGCGCCCCAAAGGTAATGTGGGGAAGGTGTTCTGAGTGCCCAGCACTAGCGTACCCCTGTCAGGCCAGTTACCGGAGCTCAGTGTTGGTTCTACTTGTTCCAGCACTGGGCTCCGGGATAAACACAGATGCCTTGGGACTCAGGTACTCTCATGGGGCCCCCTACTGTCCCCAGGCCCTCGGGGAAGTGCCTGAGTGCCCAAATGGTCAGTCCGCCCCTGGTGGTAACCCAATCGTTGTAGAGATGTAATATTTACGGAAATTTTTAAGGCATGGGAAATAAAATGGAAATGTTAAAATTGAATGGAGTAGTTTTACAAATTGAAAGTTGGTTTGTTACACTGGGAACATAAAAGTATTATGCTTGAAATGAAAGTTCAGCTTATTCAGTAAATAAACTAAATTTGCTTTTTCAAATGTTATTTTTTATTACAAATGGAATAACAAGGACTGTATATGTTAAGAACATTGAATGTTGTTGCAGCCTGGCCCCTCTAATGCTACAGGAGGTATAATTCCTGCCGAGGGCATGAAGCAAAGCATCACAGCCATGATATATGTACACGCCTACATGCTCAGACCTGACCTTTTAATATATTTGAAAACATTTTTGGGGGTTTGTCCTACTATCTTTTACAATCTGCCATTCGTTTTGAATTGTTGCATCCTTGAATTACTTTTTACATATTCTGTTATATTCTTTGCAGCATTTAAGCGATGATAGATATATTTTTTTAAAGTTCTTTTCTTAGTATTTATAGCCATTTTTACTTTTTAACTGGCCGTTAGCCACATAGGTTTTATTTGTAGCCTTTTAAACTTATTGTCTATGGGAATATACTTTGCAGTGAGTCTGCATACAGTCTTTTTGAAGAATTCACATTTCTGTTGTGTGTCCATTGATGCCAATATTCCCTCCCAGTCTAATGCCCCGTACCCACGAGCAAAAAATTCTGCCAGCAAAAGTCCGATGAGAGCTTTTGGTCCGAAATTGCAGGTTGGTTTTGCTGGTTGAATTCAACAAAAGATTAAGAGCATGTTCTCAATTTTTTGGTCTGAAGAATTTCCGATCAGAAGTTCCGATAGTCTGTACCAATTCTGACGCGCAAAATTCCTACGCATGCTCGGAAACAATTTGACGCATGCTCGGAAGCATTGAACTTCATTTTCTCGGCTCGTAGTAGTTTTCTCTTGGAGAGCAGCCATCATCCTTGGAAAATTTGCTCTCTTAAAGTTAAGTGTTTTTATCTTTCCCGTATGTGTTTGCTGCTTACAGTTAACATGAAATGAAATCATGTTTATGGTCACTGCTACCCAGATTTTTTAATATGAATATTGATCATCATTGATGACCAGCCACTCCCCCATCAAACCCCGTAGACATCGAGCCCCCTGGTCCTTGGAAATGAAATCGGTCTCCGGTGGCAAAAAGGTTGGGGACTGCTGTGTTATGCCACGTACACACTTCCGTCAGAATAAACTCCAACGGTCTTCCCGACGGAGTTCCGACCGAACGGACTTGCCCACACACGATCACACCAAAGTCCGTTGGTTTTGAACGCAATGACGTACGACGGGACTAGAAAAGAAAGTTCAATAGCCAGTAGCCAATAGCTGCCATTGCGTCGTATTTGTTACGTCGGACCAGCATACAGACGAACGGTTTTCCCGAGAGAAATTGATTCCGTCTGAAAGATTTAAAGCATGTTCTATTTTTAGGTCCATCTGAATTTGAAGAAAAAAGTCAGATGAAGCCCACACACAATCGGAATATCCGAACGATTCCGTTTGACCTTTTCTTGCAGAAAGTCTGGTCGTGTGTATGCGGCATTAAGGTGAGAGTGGAGAGTGACTGGTGGTGGTATTTACTGAAGAGTGGTCACATTGGTGAATGTGGGACTTTTTGTATTGGTAATCAAGACACCGGTCTGGAATTTATAAACTGTGTATTATATTTATTTTTTCTATATTTGAATATTACATATATTGGATATGGGCTTACTGAATATGTACACATAATGATAAAATATTAAAATAAAGATTTTTCTTTTTTTGTGTTATTGATGATTAAGACTACATAAAGACTGCAGCACTTTATACATTATTGATGAATGTGCCAAATTTATACATGATCCTGCCAGGCAAAAATTCCCCCTCCACTAAACCATCACTATCCAGTTCAGGGCAGAATTGTCCCCTCTGTATCCACTGTGCCTGCTTGTAGTACATCTCCTGGTGTTTGTCTGTCTATCCGTGTACCACTGCTGATTAACAAGCCCCTATAGCTTGTCAGTTAGCAGCTGGTCACACCTAGCCCTTACTGCTGTCAACAACATTGACAGCTCTTGCTAATCACAATGACTGAATTAAGAAACATGCAATGAATGTTCCTGAGAGATGTAGTTGCAAAAAACACTCCTTTAATAACAAGCAAAACACAGGAGCAGTATTATGTCAGACAGTAATGGGGCTTAATATGAAGCTTAAAGTGACACTAAACTCTGGTTCAAAAACAAAAAAAATCTATTCCAGTATGTATCTTCAACTCAAAAATGTACTTTCTATTGATCTCAGCTTCCTCCAAATCTCCTTGTTTTATTTTTTAACTTTTTTTTTTTTTTTGCGGCTGTAATCTGACGTCCTGTTAGAGGGTGGCTACATTCATGGTCAAACTGTTTTTGTCTGTCTACATTCATGGTCAAACTCTTTTTGGCTGTCTGCATTCATGGTCAAACTGTATGTAGTAATGTAGCCACCAGTGGCGGCCTGCCCATTAGGGGCGCCCGGGCTCCGCCCCCTCTCTCCACACCGACCCTTATATGCAAAGGATAGATGCATGGACGCCGCGTCCACCCCCTATTCATGCATCCAGCCCCTTTCAGGGCACCGGCACATGAATTACAGCAGCCATGTTTTTTTTTTTGAAGCACCTGATTAGAGCCAGAGGCTCTAATAGGCTTCAAAGTAGGATGGGCTTGGGTTGCAGAGAATGTGCTCCGATCCCACCCACTTGTGTTAAAACAGCGAATAAATATTCGCTGTTGAAACACTGATCCTCAATCCGGCCAATCAGAAGTGGGTGTGAGACCCGTTTTCCGATTGCCTGAAAAGAGAAGACTCCCGATTGGCCGGCGAAGAGGAGGGAGGAAACGGAAACCGCCGCCGCCGTGATGACCCATGGACAGCAGGAGAACGGGAGCCCGCCGCCGAGCAGGTGAAGCCGCCGGTGATGGGGTAAGTGCTACAGACTGACTGGGGTGGGGGGTTGGCATACTGTTTGCCACCCCCCCAAAAAAAGTTTTTTCCACCGGCTGTCACTGGTAGCCACCCTCTCTTGCACACTCCTGAGATGAACTATGGGATGTGTAAACGCGTGTTAATGCGTCTAAACGCATGTTAACACTAGACACATTTAGCACATAAGCGTTAGATCATTTCAGTTTGCCAGAATAAATTATTATTCTGGCCAATTAAGTAAATTAACACCCCAGCGCTTGTCCTGTAAACGTAACATCATCTCGTATCTGTATGTAGCCCCCTGTTCCTAAAAATGGGGCTATAGTGTAAATTTCGTTTTTGGCTGAGCTGTAAACAGCTCAGATTTGATTATATATTTGGTTCTGTTCTAAACTTGACTGTGTTGTACATTTCCCACTGTTGTCAGTAGGTGTCACTGGTACCACAGGACAGTGTGAGAATTACAACTAGGTTGAGCGGTAATGAATATTCTTTTTTTCGGAAACAGCCCAGTAGGAGATTCCTGGCTGCTGTGCATCCTGGGAAGGGGTATTTATTGGACAGATGCCATGTGCTCTTAGTCATTCGTTATCTCTGGGCCCTCCAGGCCCGAGGATTTGCTGCTGCATATTCTGCAAGTAGGCCCAGAAGCCTGTCTGGGACCTACTAATCCTGAGGTGGTCCTTAGGCTGTCTTGCCTGTGTGGAAGAAGCCAAGCCAAGCTGAGGAGATCCAGGGGAGGACCCATGCTGGAGAGAGCCAGGATGAAGGCTGGTCTCAGGAGGGCCTGGTGACTCATTTGGAGGACGCACCTATATCCAAACTAACCTTACTGTATCGCCAGGTCGGCTTAAAGGTTCTGGTACTGTCAAGATGTTCTACAATCGTTTTCTTTCCCAGTCCCTAATTTTACCCATCAAATAGATCTCTTTAGGTGCTCGCGCGATGAGGCAGGACGTGCTGACGTAGAGCGCAGCACGGAGGGAGGGGCCTGATACAGCGGGCTGTCGAATGCGGCGCAGACCGAGAGGAGGGAGAATGCCGGAGTCCCATGGAGGGTGAGAGGCTCCGTGATCTCCCGCGTTGCCTGCCCGGACTCAGAGACTGCTGAAGGAGAACTTCGCCAGCACACCAGACAGCCGGGGGATGAGGAGCGCGGTCGGCACACCTCACTCCACGGCCTGACATCACCTCCTCCGATCCTCCGCCGGCTTCCGCCGTCCTCTCCCCCCCACACAAAGCCCCAGATCACCCAGACAGGTGCAACAAGCTGTGAGTATGCCTCTTCCAACTACGGAACGGTCACATGCTGATATGGATGGACGAGGTAAGCTAATGCTTATACATTGAACAAACAGCTACAACTGTGTGACAAATGTCAGCGATCAGTGTAACAGATGTGGATGGGTGGAAAACATTTACAGATTTAAAATACAAGATTGGATGCTATGAAATGTCTAACCTATATGAAACATAGTAAGTGCCCAGGAACAAACAAACTGTTTTACCATTCCTAAAAACTCTGATTGTATTGAGAGTAGAGAAGGCCTGGATTTGTTGCCAAGGGGAAACCCCCAACTGACTCGGGTTCTGGTCTTGGCCCGTTACTGGGCTTAGTGCGTACCCGGTAAAAATGCCATAAAGACTGGCAATGATTTACTAATAAATACATATTCCAGTAAGCCAAGTGTACTTTGAACACCCAATCATATGCAGAGTTTAAAAAGCAGGAATTTCCTTTGCACATAATTGGCTAAGAAAGGTAAATAAACCTTAAATGAGCTAAATGAAAAAGTACTTCTCTAGGGCTCATGCACACGGACAGTCTGACATATACCCAGGTGCAGCCTGGTACAGCCATTTCATTCTCTGGCTGGTTGTACCTGCCATGCTAGAGCGAAATTTAAGAGTCAAAACTTCCACGTACCTGGGCTATATTATATCAACTCTTCTTTGTGTTTGGACTCTATTTGCATTATTTACAGCAGGTCCTGCATACATTAGCTTACGTACATGGGCATTTGTTCTTATCAGAACAGCTTTTTCTTGTTATAAGCCTATGTGAATGCCCGTCCATAAGGGGCGCAGGGGCGCCACCCCCCTAATCCATGCGCCCGGCCCCTAATCTACATGCAGGGCACCAGACACATGGATTTCAATGGGGGTTTTCTTTTTTGGAAGCACATGACTAGAGCCTGAGACACTAATTGTCTTCAAAAAAGGGTGGGTTTGGGGCGCAGAGCACTGCGCCTTGAGCCCACCCAGTTTTGTGGCAATAGCAAATTAATATTCGCTATTGTCTTCCTGATTCTCCTCCTGGCCAATCAGAAAGTGGGTCCTGAGACCCGATTGGCCGAGAGGAGAAGCGACCGTATTGGCTGACAAGGAGGAGGCCACAGAGGAGGAGGAGATGCAGGGGAAGCCACCGAGAAGGAGACGCAGGAAGGAGGCGAAGCTGGCCGAGACATAGATAGGGTAAGTGCGGGGCTGGTGAGCTGACAAGCGAGAGACAGGGGGTGGGGGGAATCGACCAAACAAGCGACGGGGGTGCAGGGGGATCAACCAACCGACTGTTGCTAGGTGCTTTGTTTGCTGCCCCCCCCCCCCCCCTCCAAAAAAAATGGAGCACTAGCAGCCACTGGTGAATGCAGAATCAGCTTGATGCAGCCTAGACAAGTTTTTACTTTTTCAGTGGATAAAGTGGAGAGGGATTAGAAAGAGCACCTGTGATATTTTTTTTTGCTGTCTGTGCTCACTCTCCCACTTCCTGTTTTAGCTATTGGACAGGAAGTGAAGAAAAATCTTCCCAATGGGGCACAGACGGCAAAATATTGACAAGGGTTAAAACCTATTCTTGTTCTATCCAAAATTTAAAAAAAATATTAAATTGCATTTTGTTCTACTTTGAGAGCAGACCAGAAGCAGCTCACATTGATCTTAAAGTATAATGCCCTGTACACACGGTTGGACATTATGATCACAAAATCCGTCTGATTTTTTCAGACGGATTTTGGCAGAAACTTGTCTTGCATACACACAGTCGCACAAAGTTGTCGGAAAATCTGATCGTTCGGAACGAGGTGACGTACAAAACGTACGACAGGACTACGTAGAGACAAGTAGCCAATAGCTTTCACCTCCAAATTTTTTCTGAGCATGCATGGCACTTTGTGCGTCGGAATTCTCTACACATGATTGGAAAAAGTCCGATTGGATTTTGTTGGAAAATTTGAGAGCCAGCTCTCAAACTTTTTCCGTCGGAAATTCAGACGGAAAAAGTCCGATAGAGCCCACACGCGATCGGATTTCCCGACAACATAATCCGACCAGACTTTTTCTGTCAGAATTTCCGACCGTGTGTACAGCTAATTACTTTACAAGCAAAACCTTTTTTTTTTTTCATAGAGTTGAGAGGGATTTGAACACCTGTTTTTATTGATGATTGTGCCCCCATGAGGAAGATTCACTCTCTCTATTCATCCTGTTTGCTGTTATCACCAAAATTGAAACAAATGTCAAATTTTGGGCTGTCACCAGAACAGAAATAGAGGGGGAAATCTTCCAAAGGGGACCCAAGTTCGGATGATTCTGGTGGCACAGAGGAATTGCTTCACTTTGGAGGGATTTCCTCTCACTTCCTATTTTGCTATGGGACAGGAAGTGAAGGGAAATCTCCCCAAAGGAACATAGACGGAAAAAAAGAAAGCAGACAGGGGTTATTACCCTCTCTATCCAAATGTAGCAGAATCTCTGATCTCTTCCAGTCTAATGGGAACCTTCAAGGCCAAAGATAGCTGACAAGGTGGTAAGAGTCATTGGGCGCCAGACACTTCTTGGATGTATAAGAGGTTTTATTTCTTTGACAGTCCTTTTTTAAATTTTGTAGGGGAAAGAGGGTTAGGGCCAGGACACCCTGCAATTTCAAATGGTAGAATCCGAGACTTCAATAGGAAAACAGCCATACAGGGAAAGGTCCCAACAAGGTGCCACTTCTGCACGTGCAGGATTGCTGTCTCCTATGGCAACAGTACTTAAACAGTTCCTAACTCAAAGTAACAGTTCTCTCAGCTGTTCTACAACTTCTTCTTGTAGTTCTTCAGCCCCTTGAGCTCCTGGTCTCTCACTGGACCCTCTGATTCACTAACTCTGAATCCCGTTAGCTCCTCAAGGCTTTTTCTGTGGTATCTCCCTCAAGTGTCACCCACGCTTCCCTGCTGGGTCCCTAGCTTGGCACTTCGGATACCTTCAAGCTTCACCCCTGCTGACCGGCTCGGTCCCTAGCTTGACACACAAGGCTGCTCTGCAAGCATCACCTCCACTGGTTGGGTCCCTGACTTGATCACCGCCTGAAGTTTCCAGATTCTCTACGGTGCCCGTTTGGTGAGAATACTGCTCCGGTACTTGCTTCAGTTACTCACTGTGGTCCCTGGTAAAGGCGATTGGTCTCTTCTTGGTGACAGCTTCCCTGGCCGACAGAACCGTCACTTTTGGTTGGACTGCAAACCATAGTCCCAACCCTGCGCTGCCCTCTTACTTCTGCATAGGCCCTCACACAGTCTGGCAGCCAGATGCCCCCAGGATAGGCCAAATCTTTGGCCTAGCAGCCCAGGGCGTACGGCACACGTCCACCCTAGATGGCGGTCCGGGTGACACACAAGAACCTGGATCACCTGACCTCACCAAAATATATAGGCTCTCCCAGCAGGCCAAGGGATTCAACAAAATCCCTGCCCATTGGCAGAGATACCCCATATACCCATAACCTGACCTTGAGTTGTCCTTCTCAATCTAATACCTCCAAGTGCCCGGCTACCTGGTGGTAGAAGAGGAAAGTACAACCAGGCCAACCTAGATCCCTAGTAATTAACTACAATGGATCCCTAGTAATTAACTGCAGTAGCTACTTCTGTCAAGGAATTTGGTGAGGAGCTCACTGACTAAACCCCATGGCGCTACACATAATTAATTGTCATTTTTGAAACAGCTCTGCCCTGCTTGAGGGATTTGAGTGGAGTGGCCCTTTTAGAGCACTTTTGCACTGTAAACATTACAGATAGTTTTCACCGTAGTCAGGGGAATTTATACTTCTCTTCCTCCCACACCTTTAGTTCTATGTTTCAGTGCTCACCTGAGTTCCATTCTTTTGCTGTACTGCCTCCACCCTCCACGTTATGCTGTCCTTTAATATAGGGTGACCAGACATCCCCGATTCCTGGGGACAGTCCCCGGATTGAGGACACTGTCCCCCAAACCAAGTCTGTTCCGGTTTTGTCCCCGGATTGGATTTGAACAGGGGCTGGGGCAATTTTAAAGACAGTCAGTGCAGAATAAAAAAAAATCTGATTTACACCACCCCCCACTCTGCCGCTCCTACTATCTTAGGGGGTGGGGGTGTATTTTTTTCATTATATGTGCCCCTTTCTGATGATCATGTTCTGATTGGAGTGGAGAGAATATTTCTTCAGTTTCGGGTGCATGCCCGTTCCTGCTCGCATGTTCTTCTGCCTTGGCGCAAGTCCCGGCCAGCCACCTGCCCATCTCCTTGCCTTCCCTGGCGGAGTGATCTTCCTCCGCTTCCCACCCAGTAGTAGCTGGGGCCCGGAGAGTAAGACTTGACAGGCTGTGAGGCGGGCGGCGACGGGCAGCGAGTCGCTAATTGCCACCATTACTAGTAAAAAAAAAATTTGTCCCCGGATTTCATTTAAAAAATCTGGTCACCTTACTTTAATATAAGTCACATACTGTATCTAGTCAGCATTGCTTCACAAATATGAGCACACAAACTGAAACTTATTGTGTCATCTGCCAGGGTGACTGCCTGTTTACCTATCCTGCTGGTCGGTTGTAGTCCTGCAACTGCTATAGCAACTGGTCTTCAAGCCTGATGCCTGATCGTGACACATATATATCCCCCATATCACTGTTTGTTGGTTTTGTAAGGTAAAGAATATCCCACTAGCTTAACCACTTAAGTCCCGGATCATTTGGTTGCCCAAAGACCAGAGCATTTTTTGCAATTCGGCACTGCATCATTTTAACTAACAATTGCACGGTCGTGCGACGTGGCTCCCAAACAAAATTGACGTCCTTCTTTCCCCACAAATAAAGCTTTCTTTTGCTGGTATTTGATTACCTCTGCGGTTTTAATTTTTTGCGCTATAAGCAAAAAAATAGCGACAATTTTGAAAAAAACATATATATTTTTTTACTTTTAGCTATAATAAATATCCCCAAAAAATATATAAAAAAACATATTTTTTCATCAGTTTAGGCCGATATGTATTCTTCTACATATATTTGTTAAAAAAATCGCAATAAGTGTTTATTGATTGGTGTGCGCAAAATATTTTTTTAGTAGTAATGGTGGCGAGCAGCGATTTTTATCATGACTGCGACATTATGCGACATTATGGCGGACAGATCGGACACTTTTGGCACGATTTTCGCCTGTCCGTGCCATCGGGAGCGTGCCGGGAGCAGTAAAAAACACACCCCTAGGCATACATTTACACTGCCACCTAGTGGTTAACCCCTTCACTGCCAGTGCATTTATACAGAAATCAATGCATTTAAATATACGTCGACAGAATGGCACGTACAGGCAGGCAGTCACAAAAAAAATCGCAGATCGCCATTACTAATAAAAAAAAAATATTAATAAAAATATAAAACTATCCCCTATCTTGTAAACGCTATACTTCTGCGCAAACCGATCAATAATCGCATATTGCGATTTTTTTTACCAAAAATATGTAGAAGAATACGTATCGGCCTAAACTGAGGAAAAAAAATAAAAAATTTTTGTTTTTTTGTTATAGCGCAAAAAATAAAAACCGCAGGGGCGATCAAATACCACCAAAAGAAAGCTCTATTTGTGGGAAAAAAAGGACGTCAATTTTGTTTGGGAGCCACGTCGCACGACCGCGCAATTGTCAGTTAAAGCGACGCAGTGCCGAATCGCAAAAGGGGGCCTGGTCCTTTGGCTGCAAATTGGTCCGGTCTGAAAGTGGTTAATACAGCGATCAGTGCAATTAAAAATGCATTAATTACTGTGTAAATGTGACTAACAGAGAAGGGGTTAACCACTAGGTGGCACTGTAGGGGTTAAGTGTGTCCTATTGAGTGATTCTAACTGTGGGGGGGAGGGGCTATGTGTGACACAACACTGATCACCGCTCCCGGTTACAGGGAGCTGTGATCAGTGTCAGTGTCACTAGGCAGAACGGGGAAATGCTTGTTTACATCAGCATTTCCCCATTCTTCCTCTACGTGAGATGATCACGGGTAAACCCCTACGAACATCGAGTCCACGGGACCCACGATCACACTCACGGAGGCCATGGTGGGCGCATGCACGCAAACTGCTTCTTAAAGGGCAATGTACAGGTACGTTAATCTGCTTGTACGTGGCCTTCTGCCAACGTATATCGGCGTGTGCCGGTCGGCAAGCAGTTAATTTCCTCCCCCACACCCTCTTAGTGATATCTCGATCCAGCACTGTGCCGGTCTGCAGTGGCGCTAGTCTCTCTCTCTCTCTCTCTCTCTCTCTGATTCTGGGCTGCTCAGTGCACTACTATTGCATAGAACAGGTAAGTATACCGAGGGCTTTCACACTGCAGCGGTGCGCTGGCAGGGCGTCACAAAAAGTCCTGCCACCAGCTTCTTTGGAGCGGTGAAGGAGCGGTGAAATCACCGCTCCTCCAGCGCTGCTCCCCATTAAAATCAATGGGGCAGCGCTGTAATACCGCCGGCAAAACGCTGCAATTGCATTGGGATTTTAACCCTTTCTCGGCCGCCAGCGGGGGTAAAAGCGGCCCGCTAGCGGCCAAAATGCGGCACAAATCCAATGGTAAAACGCCGCTATAGGCGGATCGGTGTGAAAGGGGTCTAAGTGTTTTTTTCATTTGTGTTATGTGAGTACCCTCATTGCCATATTAATAAATATGAATTACTGTTGAAAATACTACACTATCCGGCACCCCCTTTCTTTTATTACTGCTCCTGCATTCACTGAGAGACAAAGACAAATAGAGAACCCACTTTGGTCCAGGGATACAAGGGAAAAGAAGCAGTCACTTCCAGTGTTTATTTATATGCAGTTACCGCAAGGTAAGAGGCAACTTCTTACTAGTGTTTGCTTACACGCAGAGGAGACACCTTATTCCTCCAGCACTTTATTCTGCTACTTGGCATTGGAATGCGCATTCACATAAAGAATAAAATATTCTAATAGACTTTACTCACTATTGCTATTGCATTTTTGCACACTGTGGATTTGCATGGACCAGCTCTAGTTGACAGTAGTCGGCACTATTTACTGTTAAATATATTTTGCACTTTGTATTGCAATTTGCACAGGCTAGTTGCACTCTGCACAGGAAGGTTTATATTGTTGATTTTGCACTATATTGCTGATTTTGCTTATTTGCACAACCGATCGCTTATATATTTGTTCGTTTTGCACATATCATATACTCTGTATATTTATCTTAGTGTTTTTTAGTAATTAATTTTTTTTGCACCTTGCACTTTGATATCACCACCTAGAATTTTGGATGTCACGATTTATTTAGAATCTTTTAAGAAATATCGTAAATGTGTTATTAGTAATTTGTTGCACTTTGCACCTTTATGAATATCATTTATTCATTTAATTTACATTATACTGCTACCTGTAGCAGCATAACGGTGTTATTAGCAATTTTTTGCACTTTGCACTCTTATGAATATCATTGATTCATTTAATTTACATTTGTACTGCTACCTTTAGCAGCATATTCCTCTATTTTGCTGGGAACAGCGCAGCACCACCCTCCATTATATTTTAACACTATATACTGTCACTGTACTAATGACACTGGCTGGGAAGGGGTTAACATCTAGGGACGATCAAGGGGTAAATGTGTGCCTAACAATTTTTTCTGTGTGCTTACTAAGCGATCTTGCTGTTTTTTCCCATCTTTGCAACACAGAGCTCCCTTCCCTGAAAGACGGAGCCGATCAGACGGTCCCGGCAATCAATCATTGGCCCGCTGATCGGCACGCGCACACCCTTGGGGGAGGAGTTTTCATTCTCCTCTGACTGTCTTATGAGGCTGCATGAACCCTGGCCCTCTCTCTGGACAGAGCTCTGGCCCTGTATTGATCACATGCACCCTCCCAAGAAAAACTCTCTAGCAATACACACCAAACTGAGCATGTGCAGAGTGACTTCAAAAGCTTTGTATTATCAGGGGATGGATTGGGGACAGTGGAAGAAGGGGAGGATCAGAGGAGACCAGATCAAACAGACTTTTTACACAATGTGGAGGATTAACCCCTTAGGTTCCACAGTGAGTATAGCAAGCATGCTTTACTGTATATACAGACTGATTTTACTGGTGTGGGTTTAGTAACACTTTAATATAAAATGATCAAATGTGAACTCAAATATCAGTTTCAAATAAAGCGCTTTTGACCACCTTGATTATTTTAAGAGGTCCAACACATCAGGTGAGGAGACACCCAATTAGAGACGTGGGTGACATTCTTTGGTGGCAGGTCATGGTGGAAGATTTCTGATACTGTGGAAGACTTACCTGTACCTGTGGTGGCATTTTTTCTCGACACTTACAATCTAATAGGATGATCTAAACTAATTGGATGATTTATGAGACTGTTCTGTTGTTTTTTTTACTTGCAACCTAGTTGGATGATGTATGGGATTGTTTCCACGTTTTTTTTAAACTTTTTTCTGCACATGATTTATGATGATTGTCAAAATTTATGAGCTTTGTTGTTTATATGCACATTTGAGTCCACATCTGATTTTTTTTTTTTTTTTTTTATATATTACGGAGTGCTTTACTGTTAGTAGGTATACACTGTGTTTGAGATCTGCGTTTGGCATGTCGTTAGGAATACTGTGACACACGCAGCAGATCATACACTCCGTGCATTTTGAATGCAGTCAGGGAAACGCCCACAAAATGCGGGTTTCCCGCACTACGTTCCGGTGTGAATGGGCCCTTGGTGAACAGAGGAGCAGGGGGATGGAGGGAGGGAAGCCTTGTAAATCAGGAAAACAGTTGCCTGATGCCTAAAGGACCAAGAAGAATAATATCCTGGTTGAAGCCACCTTAGAAAGTAAGGGGCCATTAGAACTAAGTACCACTTTGTCCTTCTGTAAGTTCATAAAGGGTTCTTTACAGGACAGGGCGGCCAGCTCAGGCAAACATCTTGCAGAGGTGATGGCAACAAGGAATGCAACCTTTTGGGTGAGGGTCGGCAGGGGAATATGCCTGATAGGTTCAATAGGTGTTTTTTGAAGAACCGATAGAAAATGTATTTTTTAAATCCCATGGAATCAAACACACAAGGTTGTTCAGGAAGTGCTACATGAAAGTTACCCTATGCAACAGTCTTAAGTCTTTTAAGTCTTAAGAAAAAAAACATTCCCCTTTGGGTGATCTACTGTATGTACATTACAGGGATTTTAACACACGTTGTTGCAGATTCCTACCTTTTGTTATTCTGAAATCACTGTTCCTCTGTGCCCATGTGACAATGTGGGTTTAATGGGAGTGGTTTCATAATTATTAAACAGCTGCAACAGCTGCAGGGCACTAATGAGAAAAGATGCTGGGCCTGCATCTCTTTAGACGTGTTCCTATTGGGAGTATCTTACCAAAAATGTGTAAAATGAGTGGAATCTGACTTGCATCTTAGTGCAGTCGGGGAAAATCATTGAGCCAATCACACAAGCAGGAAATTATGTTTCTGGGGGGGGGGGGGGGGGGGGCGTTCTGTACACATTCTGTGTACAGAACACCTTCAGGTAGCCATATTGTATTGCATTTAACAGAAAATTACAGAGCTGCAGATTGAAAAGGAAAGGTCATTTTTAATAACATTCAATTACAATGTGACTTGTGTCGCAATTGTATATGCTTTATTTTTTTTTCTTTATTTGCTAATTTTTTCCCCTACGAAATTAACAAGGAATGGGATGCCAGTAGTATTTGGAATAAGATCAATGACCAATATTTGCTGCTTGATGGAGCTCAGGGCCACATGTTGATCCAAATCTAATTGCAGAAAGGTTCCTATGGTGATATCCTATTTTCTTGCACCAAGGAAGACCTGGGCTTCAACAACTGTGGGATTAAAACTAGTGACCTAGTGTTTTTACCAGAAGTTTAATCAGGTTAGAGTACCATGCTCCCCTGGGCCAGTGGAGTGCTATGAGAATTATTGTAATGCCCTCCTCCATTCTGATGAGTTAAAGTGATTGTAAAGGATCGTTTTTTTGTTTAAATAACAAACATGTCATACTTACCCACCCTGTGCAGCTCGTTTTGCACAGAGTGGCCCCGAACATCCTTTTCTGGGGTCCCCCGGCGGCTCCTCCCCGAATCAGAGAGAAGTGCTCTCCCGGGGGGTTTACCTTGCGTACATCCACAGACACGAATGCCGGACTCGGCCCCGCCCCCGGCACCTGTGTCATTGGATTTGATTGACAGCAGTGGGAGCCTATAGCTGCGCTGATATCATTCTAGCTAACCAGGACACAAGACACCGGCTGGTGTGCTCGTCCCTGGCATGAGAAAGAGAGGGTTCAGTAAAACGGGGGCACTGGGGGGCTGCTGTACTGCAAGAGGTTTTTCAACTCAATGCATAGAATGCATTAGTGTGAAAAACCACGAGGGTTTACAACCCCTTTAACAAGGAAGGAGTTTCAGAGAAGGAAAGGCATAGATCAGGATGTACTAATCCCGCAGAGTCACCAGAGCATCCTTAGCTTCTGCCAAAGATTCATAGGGACAAACCTGTCCAGTTTGTTGTTGAATCTGGAGGCCAGAAGGTCCACAACTAGTGCCTCCACCTTTGACACAGGTCCTGCCAGTTGACCATGGCTGGAGTGTGAAGACCAGACAAGGCTTTAACATGGAGATTAGAATCTTCTCTTGATGCAGTCTTGGCCTCAGTTTCTATCTGAATAGGGTACATACATGGTTACTCAGAATCAGCTGTTTAAAGGATAAATTCACCTTTTCAAAAATCTTTTTTTGATTGGGAGCCTGTAAAGCATTGCACCCACGATCAGCAGATCATGGGTGCTATGCAGGGCCCTTGCAGACTTCGTGTGTAAGTTGTCTGATTTTTACGTGTAAGCAGTTACACACTAATGTCGCATACACACGATCGCACAAAATCCATGTTTTTTTTCCGACTGATGTTGGCTCAAACTTGTCTTGCATACACACGGTCACACAAAGTTGGTCGGAATTTACGAACGTCAAGAACGCGGTGACGTACAACACGTACGACGGCACTAGAAAGAGGAAGTTCAATACCAAGTGTGCCACTCTTTGGGCTCCGTCCGCTAATCTCGTGTTAGTAGAAGTTTGGTAACAGACGATTTGCACTATTCAGCCTCCTGCTTTTCCGATCGCTACTGCTCTTCAGTTTGTGCTTGTGGGTTCGTATTTATATTACGTATTTGATTTTCAGTGCGTTCTTGTCCGGTCATTTCTTATTTTCAGCTCCGGCCTTTCTGTTTTTCAGTGCTTTCTGTTATTTCGTTCTGACCAGCTGACCGTTTTCAAGCCATGAGGGCCCTCACCCCGGACCAGAGGGTTTATAACTACCATCTGGCCAGAGCCAGAAGAGTGGTGGAGAACGCTTCCAGGATAATGGCCAGCCGGTTCCGCCTATTCCTTATGCCAATCAACATGGCGGAATATAAACTTAACCACATAATCCTTGCATGCTGCATTCTACACAACTATTTAAGGAGAAATTCAATGAACTATGTGGCCTCAGTTGGGCCTGAGGCCGGACTTCAACAATAAACCCTGACGGCACTTGAAGCTGGCCATCCTGGCTTGCCCCCCCCCCCCCCCCCAAAAGTAAGTAACACAGAAATATGTCGAGTACTTTGTGGGTAGGGGGGCCATTGATATGCCAGAAACTGTTTAAGAAACATTTTATCAACAATTTTTGAACTTAAACTGAAAGATGATTTCCTTTGATTTACTGCCTGGGTTTCTTTTAGCTGTCTCCTAGGTTCTCCAATGGGCTTTTCTTTTTGGACATTTTATTCAATAGTGCAAATGTAATTTATTTGATACATGAGGTGACAATCTCTTCTTCAGCGAACTATTATTATGTTGTGGGCCTGCTACACACACCTTGTTTTTGTTTTTAATGTATGTAATGCATTACTGACAAAAATATTCATAATTTTCAGCACCATGAATGAACTTTGTGGAGTCATGAAAATGGCGTGATTGTGGCAAATTAGAAAGCACTGTGGCAATTATTTACTAAAGGCAAATCCACTTTGCACTCCAAGTGCACTGCAAAAGTGCACATGAAACTGCACTGAAACTGCACTTGTAGTGCAAAGTGGATTTGTCTTTAGTAAATAACCCCCATTGTCACTGTAAACACCAACTTACTATAAAAATTGCTATTGAGCAATGAAATAAGAAGCCACACATTGTTGAGTAGAAAACATTTTACTCAAAGCACTATAGTACTATTAGACTATAGTACTATTAGACTATTATCACTACTAGTACTATTAGAAAAAGGGTTTTTGAACAAACCAACATCTTTGGTGTATATTTTTATTTTTTCACATTGTAAGTATCCTTTTTTTGTTTAACCACTTAAGCCCCGGACCAATTTGCAGCTAAAGGACCAGGCCCCTTTTTGCGATTCGGCACTGTGTCGCTTTAACTGACAATTGCGCAGTCGTGCGACGTGGCTCCCAAACAAAATTGGCGTCCTTTTTTTCCCACAAATAGATCTTTCTTTTGGTGGTATTTGATCACCTCTGCCGTTTTTTTTTTTTGCGCTATAAACAAGAATCAAGCGACAATTTTGAAAAAAATGCAATATTTTTTACTTTTTGCTATAATAAATATCCCCAAAAAATATATAAAAAAATATTTTTTTCCTCAGTTTAGGCCGATACGCATTCTTCTACATATTTTTGGTAAAAAAATCGCAATTAGCGATTATTGATTGGTTTGCGCAAAAGTTAAAGCGTTTACAAAATAGGGGATAGTTTTATAGCATTTTTATTAATATTTCTTTTTTTACTAGTACTGGCGGCGATCAGCGATTGTTATTGTGACTGCGACAGATCGGACATTTTTGACACATTTTTGGGACCATTGTCATTTTTATAGCAATCAGTGCTATTCAAATGCACTGATTCCTGTGTAAATGACACTGGCAGTGAATGGGGTTAACCACTAGGGAGCGCTGAGGGGTTAAGTGTGACGTGTGTGTTTTTTTTTACTGTAGGGGTGTGGCTTGGTGTTAGACATCACTGATGAGCCTCACTAGGTCCTTAAGCGGTTAAACAGGCATGTTTCAAAGCATAACATACAGAACTAAGGAACTTACAAAGTTCAACTTTGATAAAATGAAGGCAATATCAGACATGAGTATGTCCAAACTGTGTTGCTCTTGCCTTCATCAGATGGGGTGATGTCACCCCTGTAAAAGCCACATTTTGAAGATGCACACAAATTGGAATTCAAACTGGGGATTTCCCTCCTGATCCCATGCCTAATGTCAACATGTGCTATCTCCCATCATGGGGGATCAATAGACGTGTTTTGGGGGTGCAACCCCTTCCTCTTACCTAATTGAGTTGCGAGGAAGGGGTTGCACTCACAAAACGTGTACATTTATATCCCGTGATGGCAGATAGCACAGGTTGACACACCCGTGTACATTTAAAAAATTTGGCTTTTAAAATACTTTAAAACGTTTTAATCAAAGAAAAAAAACACGAAAACGGTGCAATTTTTGTGAGTTTTATATTCTGCCTAAAACATCAATGATGGTCTTAATTTTTTGTTGAACATCATTGATGTTTTCCTTTATATTTTCTAAATCACGATTGCACCCCATTCTCTCCCCGATGAGGATCTGGGCACTTTCACTGGTGAAATGAGATTCTTTTTCCACACTGTGGTCTCAGACACTCACCTGTTGTGGTGACAATTTCGCCCACTTCATAAACTTCTCCATCCACATCCTCTGCTTGTAGTTTTGGGGTTTTCCCTTCTTTAGGAGGTGGGGCGTCCCTGGTGTCCTCAGATGTCCCGAGTCTTTTCTCCCTTATGTGAATATAAAATAGGTATACTTAGCAAACAGATATTTGAGGGCAGAAATAGGAATATGAAACATTGCTTGGTAGTGTCATACAATTGTCTGTTTTGGCAGAGTTCCAAGCTGAAGAAAATTTTATTTCCTTTCTAAACTTGATCGCCACGGGGATACCCACGATCGGCTCACGGGGAGAAAGAACGAGGAGATGCTAAAGTAAACAAGCGTTCTGCCTAGTAACAGTGTCACTGATCTCTGCTCTCTGTGATTGGAGCAGAGATCAGTGATCTGTACAACACAGCCACACCCCCACAGTTAGCAACACGCCCCTAGGACACACCTAACCCGTACACTGCCACCTAGTGGTTAACCCCTTCACTGGCAGTATCATGTACACAGGAATCAGTGCAGTTGTATAGCACCGATTGATGTATAAATGACAATGGTCCCAAAAATGTCCCATGTGTCCACCATAATTTCGCATTTACAATAAAAATCGCTGATCGTCGCCATTACTAGTAAAAAATAATTTGCCATAAAACTATCCCTTAATTTGTAAACTTTTGCGCAAACCAATCAATACTCGCTTATTGCGATTTTTATTTTACCAAAAATATGTAGAAGAATACGTATCGGCCTAAACTGAGGAAAAAAATCGTTTTTTTATACATTTTTGGGGGATATTTATTATAGTAAAAAGTAAAAAAATAATGTTTTTTTTTTTTTTTTTTTCAAAATTGTCGCTCTTTTTTTGTTTATAGCGCAAAAAATAAAAACCGCAGTGGTGATCAAATACCACCAAAAGAACGCTCTATTTGTGGGAAAAAAAGGACATCAATTTTGTTTGGGAGCCACGTCGCACGACCACGCAATTGTTAGTTAAAGCGACGCAGTGCCGAATCGCAAAAAGTGGTCTGGTCTTAAGCCAGCAAAATGGTCCGGTCTGAAAGAGGTTAACTTGGCGCATCAGTGGCCTATACTGCTTATAGATTGAGGCCTCTATTGGGTCAAGATTAGGAGAGTTTTGCCTGACATTAGGGTTTGTCTTGTGTTGTGTCTTGCAGAGAAAATGGATCCCTTTAATGATAAGGAATTTCTAGGAATATTCATTGATATGTTCAGGGAGCTGCCCTGTCTGCGGCAGCTGAACCACCCATTTTTTAATAATCAAACAAAGAGGCAAATAGTGCTGGAGAAACTGCTTGAATTTGTAAAGCCGATGATCCCCACAGCAGACATCAAGTATTTAACGTCCAATTGGTGGCATAAGGAGCACTTATAATAGGGAGCCCGAGACGGTCCAGGATTCCCAGAGATCAGGAGCTGCAGCAGATGACATTTATGTACCCAGGCTGTGGTACTATGACAGACTGCATTTTCTGGCAGGCCAGACTGAACCCAGGCCAGCACTCTCTAGTCTTTCTTCAAGGCTTTCTTCCCCCCCAGCTGAGGCTTCCGATGACCAACCTGGGCCTTCCAGGCACCAACATGTGGAGGAGCCCAGCTTGAGTCAGGTATAGCATTCTTCAAAATATTTCTGGTTGTCAAATTAATGATGTTAAATATATGTATGTTTTGATAACTAATTTCTGATTTCACAAAGTGTTTTACATATCAATAGACAGTAGTGGCCACAAATGATTGGGACAAGAATGAAAAATGCTGGGGTCAGAATGATAGTCTTTTCTATTTATTAACCTTCAGTTTGCAACAGTCATGAGCTGAAAATTGTGTGTGATTTATGAACCAAAAAATAAAACTATGTCCCTTTTTCATACACAGGAAAGTCTCAGCCAGGAGAAGGCAATGAAAAGTGGCAGCCAGGAGGTGGCGGGGGTAAGTGGCAGCCAGGAGGTGGCGGGCCCAGTAGCCTGCCCAAATCCCAGGTCCCTCCACTCGGCCTTCCACAAAAAAGTGCCAGGAAGAGGAGTAATCTGGAGGAGGCAGCACTTGGCCGATTTCTGAAGGCTACTGCGGTCCTCAGAAACCCCCCCAGTCTTCAAGAGGACTATGCCTACATGACACCCTGCAAAATGCTGGAAATGGAGGAGGGCCAACGCCTTTTATGTGAGGAAGTTATGTTACAATCCCTAAATAAGGGGTTGAGGGGCGAACTCACAAGCCAAAGCCACGTTTATGAGTTGAACCATGGTCCTCCTCCTCCATCTCCTGCCACAACTCCAACACCAGAGCCACAGCCTGGAAGGAAGCGTGTAATGAAGACAAGAGAGAGATGGCCTGGGTTCAGTCTGGTCTGACAAAAGATGTAGGCTGTTATATGGACTCCTCAGGCCACCAATTTTGACTGTAAAATAATTGATGTGTGCCCTGGGGTACAAAAGCTTTGCAAATTTCACCTGTTTCTCCAGCGTTGCCTTCCACTTTATTTTGTTATGACCCAGAATAAATGGCTATTTCTTTTTAACAAATACTTGGCTATGTGTTTTAGTTCAAAAAGGACAGTTTGTTTGTGAGTAGGCAGGTACATTTTAAAAATACAAGGTCAAATTAACAAGGGACACCAACCAACCTCCTTGAGGTTAAAACATACAAGATAATAATGGTGTTGTGGTAACTTGACACACAAAATGAGAAATAATATTATGGAGAGCACTAGAAAAAAAATGCAGATCTTGATAAAAAAAAAGAAAAATTAGAAACATTATTATGGAGATCTGACGAAAAAAAAATGTATATTATTCATGAGATCACGAGAAATAATAAAGAAATCAGTTTGTGAGAACTCTGTGTGAATATGAGCAGCAAAACAACTTCATTCTTCTAGCATTATAAACTACTCTTTAAAAAATTGCAGCGTGACGAATGTGCTATCTCCATTACGAACTCTAGTTTTACCAGACCGAGCGCTTTCGTCTGGTAATTTATTTTGATCATGCGTGGCACTTTGTGCATCGGAATTGTGTACACACGATCGGAATTTACACGAACGGATTTTGTTGTCGGAAAATTTGAGAACCAGATCTCAAATTTTGTGCAAAAAGCCCACACACGGTCGGAATTTCCGACAAGAGGCACTCATCAAACATTTTCCATCGGAAAATCCGACCGTGTGTACAGGACATAATAGGAAGTCTCAATGAACCACCTTGAGTGCAGCCCCCTGGTAGTTCATTGAGAACTACAGCCCGACAGACGCAAAGGATGTCAGTAGTTGTAGTTTCCCAGAACTCTATGAGTGAATGATGTGGCCGGAGCCCCACATGGTCGCATCTTTTTCGAATTGTGACAGCAGACATGGGGAGAAGATCCCTGAGCTGTTGTCACAGCAGGGACTCAGGGGAGTACGTGGCAGCTGCAGCAGTAACATGTTACACCCTGAATACTGGTGTAACATGTTAGAAAAGGTGAACTTTACGAGACCCAGGATCAAAAAACAAGTTCTATACGCCCGCAGGATCAATGGTGGACTCTCGGTTCCCAACTTACACACTTATTACACTGCAGCGGCTATCGCCCCATTATCTCATCACCACGAGAAACACCAAATGCCGTTGTGGGCCACCATTGATCTAGTGCAGGGGTGCCCAACCTTTTTAAGAGCAAGGGCCACTTAAGTAACTTGGTAACCAGTCGCGGGCCACAATGAGCGTAGCGGAGTGGGCGTATAACAGGTCACGGCTACTCTATAGGCCCTCCGGTCCGATCCACCCAGATGGTAGGGGACAAATTCCCTCTATTTTTTTTAGAGGATCACATTGGAGGCAGGTGGGAGTAAACGGACAAAAGTCTGTTTTACATCTGCCGCTCTGTAGAGGTGAATTGAGGGTCTGATTGGGTAGGGCCGATCGTGTGAAAAGGGCCTAAACTGCTTTCACACTGATGTTCTGCGGTTTACCCACACTGCGGGTGCAGCATAGTGCACCTCTGTCTATCGTGCAGGTTAATTGAACTTTGCCATAGACTCTGCCTGTGGCAAAAACCGGCGCTGTACAGGAAGCATCGGCTTTTGGGGCTCTGCCCTGCAGCCACTTTCTTCCTCTACCACCAGCTTCATTCACAACACTGATGCTTTGGTATGACGGGTCGGCAACCTGCAATCTGGGCTTGCAAACCCACCATTCCAGAGCAGGAGGTCGTGGGCCAAGTCAGAGGGCTCCGCGGGCCACTGGTTGGCCACCCCTGATCTAGTGGATTCTCACCTGATATCATTTGCCTCCCTCCCTTGGCTCCCTCGAGTCCACTGCCCAAATACTATCAGTCCATGTCTGGCCCATTCACTTTGGATGTGGAACGCTGTAAAATACTCAGCGGGCCTGATCTCCCCCCATCTCCCCCACCTTCTTCAGTGTCCATTATTCCCACCAGGAGTCGATAATCCGTTGCAGTTCAAATGGTGGACCGAGAACAGCTTTGTGGATATTCACTCCATGCTTACCCCCACTAAGATTATGCCATTTGCAACCTTACGTTCCCCTTATGACATTCCCCTTAGGGAGCACTACAGCTATCTGCAACTCCAAAATTTTCTCCAACAACTTATAAAATCTCAACAAGCCCCTTTCTTTGACCCCTTTCGAAAGCCTTTGTAGATCACGACCCCAATCATTTGGTTTAATTTCTTTAATATATGCAGCCATAATTGGTTCCAAAAAAACACCCTTGAGACCGTATCATCTCCAGTGGGAGGCAGAACTTGAGAAACAGCTAGACCCGGCAGATTGGCAGATCATGACCATTGCACTAAATGCTCCAAGAACGCTCTCTTCTTGAAAAACGCTTACGAATTGCTCTACAGATGGTATTATCCCCCTGCCAGATTGGCAAGTTTTATTCCATCATATTCCCCCTTGTGTTTCCGTGGGTGTTCCCAAGAGGGTACAATGGCGCACATCTGGTGGACATGCCCCAGGGTATGCAGACTGTGGGTAAGAGTCTATACCAGTGGCGGCCCGTCCATAGGGGGCGCCCGGGCGCCCCCCCCCCCCCCCTCCTTGCAGTTAAAAAAAAAAAAAAAAAAAAAAAAAAAAAGTTCAAAAAAAAAAATGTATTTAAACATGTCCCTTTAAAAAAGGGCGCCGGGCACAGTGCAGTATGCACCGCTCTATCACCAATAGATAGATTCATGCATTGCATGAATCTATCTATTGTCACTGCTGCCGCCCCCTATTCAGGTGTCCGGCCCCTGATCGGGCGCCGGGCATCTGAATTACAGTGGGGGGGGTGTTGCTGGAAGCGCCCCTATTAGAGCTGTAAGCTCTAATAGGGGACCCTATTAGAGCGGTGCGCTCTAATAGGCTTCCCTAAGTGTAAACAGCGGGCGCACGGCCGTGCGTTCGCTGATTACACAGTATTGTGTTAGAGAAGCGAATACATCGCTTCCCTAACACAGACCCGCCTCTCAGCCAATCAGGTTGCCAGGTCTGTTACCTGTAACCTGATTGGCTGAAGTCACAGGCGCTGTGATTGGACGCTAGGCGTCCAATCATAGCAAAAGACAGGCGCGGGAGAAGAAGACCTCGGACGGACGATAACAGAAGACAGGAGGAGCGCGGGACGCCGTCACCAGCTGCACAAGGTAAGTGCAGAGGGCAGAACACTTTTAACACTGACATATCTGCAGAAATTCTTCAAGCCCTGAGCGGTCCTCTCCAAATCTCAACTTTGCAAAAAGCCAAAACCTAGCACATTATAATTACTTAACCAACACTTCTCATAGTGCAAACATAGGCTCAACCAGTCACCAAGACTACCAAGAAGCCTCTCAGATGTATTCAGGGGCTCTTAGGGTGCTGGTGAGACGATGTGTGCATGCTCTGAAAGTACCCAATGGTGTCAATTAATGATAGATGTGGTTCGTTTAATGTAAGTGTCTAAAGCTGAAGTTTACTTACTGTAAAAAAAATGATAGATAGATTCAGTAAGCAGACACGCATGCATACATATATTTGTGCACCATTCTGGAAAGGATAAATGCAGCAACAGTACCCCAGACAGCCCTACTTAATTGTCCCTATTTAAATATTTATTTATGGTTTACAAACTGACAGATCAATGTGAGAGTTAGCAGAAAGCCAGTGCACAGAGAAATAGAAAGGAAAAATTGCCAGGCATCTTGTCTCATAACACAGCTAATGATGTGCATGCCATTCTAATCCTGTCAAGCATTTGTCTGCGTAGATATATGCATAGTTTGGCATTGTTGTTTACAGGGACATGTTCCAATTGCTTCTCAGAGAAAAAAAGTATAGCATGAGAAAAGTTTTCATCTTTTTGTTTGTTTAGTGACAGATCTATTCTGCTCCTTATATTTTCTTGTCATTTTAAAAGGGTAGAATAGCACAGACAAGTCGATTCTGGTTGTCTGCAGTCACATATGCATATATACAGAGAATTAGAGGATTTCCATATATCCCTAAGGCAAAAGAGCATGCTTTGAAAATTTTTAAAGTAGGTATAGTACGTATCAATAAATCAATAAAAGTAACACGACCGTATGCCGATGCAGTCCACAACATCACAATAGTTAAGTCAGCAATTAGAAGGTGAATTACAGCACAGTGGCAGCACTTGGAGGGGCACTTAAAGGGGCACTCTGGCAGCACTTGAAGGGGCACTCTGGCAGCACTTGAAGGGGCACTCTGGCAGCACTTGAAGGGGCACTCTGGCAGTGTTTGATGGGCACAGTGGCAGCGTTTGATGGGCACAGTGGCAGCATTTAATGGGCACAGTGGCAGCGTTTGATGGCACAGTGAGGCTGTTTGTTTGCGCCCCCCCAAAAATTTTGAGCACCAGCCGCCACTGGTCTATACGCTCCTTCGCAATCTCTTCAACACTAACCTAAAGAGGGACCCTTTTGAGGCCCTTCTGTGGAAACCGATCACAGAACTACTGCACCCGGAACGCCAATTGGCATCGCATATTTTTACTGCAACTAAATTTACCATAGCAAAAGCCTGGAAAACTCTGTCTCTCAGTCGCAAAGTAGTTAAAAACTGTGTAAATGACATCATGGTTAACGAGAAACTGACAGCCGTGTTAACAGATACCCACGACAAATTCCACCGGATATGGCAACCCTGGGTGGCTCATAACCACCCTTCCCGATTTGACCCATCGCTCCTCTCTCTCTAGTATGTCTCCGTTCCCCCCACCCCATGGACTCCCTTCTCCCCTCACCTTCCCCCCTTCTTTTCTTTCTTCTTCTTTCCCACTTTCTCTATCTTACACACCTATTCCATTCTTTTTCCGGTCTTCCTCCTTCTCACACCTTCTTCCTATCTTCTCTTTTTCTGTCTCTCTGGCCCACAGGCTTAGTCCTACTGGTATTGGACACATGATGAGAAAATGTTTTTATTGAATACCGGTATATACTACCTTTCTTTATGTATTCTCTTTAGTTTTTTCCCTTTTTGAAATGCTATGTTTTACATTCTCCTCTCGACGAGTGTGTTACAAATGGCACTGAAAAAACACTTGCACGCAAATGTAGTCTAGCATGCTACCACATTATCAGGACTTGCTGATCACACATGATCGCCCTTGAATTCCCAAGGGCTTGCATAAATCTCTGTGTCCCGGACTAACGTTCTTGACACTTGAGTTTATACAACTATGTATACATGATGTGTCCACCACTGTTTCTGTATTACGCTGTTGCTCTGTATTTTCAATAAAACCCTTTGTACAAGAAAAGGTGAACTTATCCTTTGGGAAGGAATGGTTCAATGGCCAGATGTGATCACATGTCTCTTGCAGATAAGCTGGGAAGAAGCTACCCCATGCTGAGAAAAAGGCAGGAACCGAGAAGGAAGTGCAGGCAGTGGCACATGTGAACTAAGCTAATGACGCAGCATTGTATTTCTCAATATTTTACCCTTTCCATGGACACTGACAAAATTGGGATGTAATGGTGGCATTCGACAGTACCAATTAATTCAGCAGTCCCTGACGCTCTATCCATGTGGCATATTCATTAGGAGTCTTTAGAGACTAAAACACACCAGAAGCTGTGCTATGGCTCTGAACCTGGAAAGAGCTCTGCAGCTAACTAATACATTACCTGAAAGTCTAGGAAGCACTGCTGGTAGAGCCCAATATCAAAATGTCACATTCCTGGCAGGTCCAGCAATCTTCAGTCCAGCATTGACTGGGTATAGCCTCCAAGGGATCACTGAGGAGACGGCGATCCAGATAGCTGCATAGAGAGCCCAAATCAGCAGCATGTAAAGTCCAATCTAAATGAAACTGTCTACTGAAAAAAGGTGGTAAAATTTGAAAAATAACAACCATCCGTCATGCTGAGAGTGGGAGTAGTTATACCTTGCAGGCCAGAAGTTTTTTTTTTTTTTTTTGGTTTGCTAGTGTCCAAATCCTCCCGTAGATGGTAGTATAACCCAATCATACCAGAATAACCTGTTTCCCTTAAGGAACAATAAGTCCTGTATCATTAATGAACAATATAAAAAAACAGACTTCTGTGGACTTTGAAGACAACATTTTCCACAATGCCTACAGCTACGGAGCTGAATGAGGGCTTGTTTTTATGGGATTTTACTGCTAGTAAAGAATATGTGAATACTTTAGTATGTAAAGTCTGGTGTGCCGTTTAGGAGACATTTAACCACTTACCCACTGGGCACTTAAACCCCCTTCCTAACCAGACCAATTTTCAGCTTTCGGTGCTCTCACACTTTGAATGACAATTACTCAGTCATGCAACACTGTACCCAAATGAATTTTGTGTCCTTTTTTTCACACAAATTGAGCTTTCTTTTGGTGGTATTTAATCACCGCTGGGTTTTTTATTTGTTGCGCTTTAAATCAAAAAATACTGAAAATTTGGTAAAAAAATTAATAAAATAAATTCTTTGTTTCTATTAAAAATTATTGCAGAGTATTGGCGAGTATTGGCAAGTATTGGCAGAGTATTGGCGAGTATTGGCAGAGTATTGGCGAGTATTGGCAGAGTATTGGTGAGTATTGGCAGAGTATTGGCAAGTATTGGCAGAGTATTGCAGTGTTGCACAGTATTGGTAGAGTATTGCACAGTGGTGGCAGAGTATTGCACAGTGGTGGCAGAGCATTGCACAGTGGTTGCAGAGCATTGCACAGTGGTGGCAGAGCATTGCACAGTGGTGGCAGTGTAGCTGTCACTGAACAGCGCTGTGGGCACTACACATCCAGCCCACAGCGCTGGTCCCATCTCTCCCCCTTTCCGCTTCTCCCCTCTCACTGTACCGATCGGTACAGAGAGGGGAGGGAGGAACCGGCGTCACGTCATGACGCCGGTTTGTGTAAATGTGATCGCTCCGTCATTTGGCGGAGCGATCACGTGGTAAACAGCCGCTATCAGCTGTGATCCGTGATGGACCCGGCGGTCACGGATGTTCCCGAGTGCGCGCCCCAGGGGGCATGCGGGAGCAGGTTTCTGGGAGGAGCAGAGGAAGGTCTCGCTTACGTTTCTGACTTGTGGCCCCTGGTAGAGTGGACAGGAGGCACGAGAGTGCAGAGTGGTATGAGAGCCTGGTGGGTCAGTTGTAGGAAGGGCGGCTCTGGATCCCAGATACAGCTGAGATGGTGACCAACTTAAACAGCAACAGGTAGGTAGGTGCACAGGCAGATGATGCTTAGCAGGAGCAGGTCAAACAGGTCAGGTCACAGGCAGGGTCAGAAGCAGGCGGGCAATGAGGTACCAAAGGAGCAGATGGGTTCAGAGTCAAAGGCAGGCCGAGGTCAAGTGCAGGCAGAAGACAAGGAAAATCCAAAGGGCAAGCCAGGTCGTCAGGAGTACAAACATACAAGACAGGTAAACAGGAGCAAGGGTCATAGGAAGCTGCAGATCAGACAGCACCGATCCAAGGTGTACCTCAAGTTTAAATAGACTGATTGGCGCCAAGCGCCGCGCACGTATGCACCGGCGCACATAGGCGCACGCGCCCGTACACCAGCGCGCACAGGAGCACGTGCACCGGCACACACTGGCGCGCACCAGAGCGACCAGCACTTCGTCTACCACAGGGAATTTCATGACAGTGCCCCCTCCTCAAGGGCAGCCTTCGGATGCCCAGTTGGGCCAGTCTTGTGGCATGGGACCTCTTGAAGGACTGCATGAGCTACCCAGCATGTATATTGCTCTCAGGCTCCCAGGAATTGTCTTCCCGCCAATACCCCTTCCATTTTATCAGGTACTGGATCTGGTTGTACCTATTTTTACAATCCAGAATTGTTGCCACATTGGAGGGTTTTCCAGCATGAACAGCCTGTGTAAGGTCATGATACAGCATCTTAGGGTGGCACAGTGGTGTAGTGGTTAGCACTCTCACCTAGCAGTAAGAAGGGTCGCTGGTTCAAATCCCAACCACGACACTACCTGCCTGGAGTTTGCATGTTCTCCCTGTGCCTGCGTGGGTTTCCTCCGGGTACTCCGGTTTCCTCCCACAATCCAAAGACATGCAGGTAGGTAAATTGGCTTCTGTCCAAAAATTGGCCCTAGTATATGAATGGGGACCTTGGATTGTGGGCTCCTTGAGGGTAGGGACCGATGTGAGTGTGCAATGTACAGGGATAGGGACAATTGTAGACACTCACTCAGGTTGAACTGGATGGACTGATGTCTTTATTCAACCTTACTAACTATGAAACTATGAAACTATCTCAATTGGATTTAAGTCCAGGCTTCGACTAGGCCACTGCAAAACCTAAATTTTGCTTTGTTTGGAGGTGGACTTGCTGTCGTGTTTTGGATCATTGTCCTGCTGCATAACCCAAGTGTACTTGAGCTTGAGGTCAAGAACTGATAGCCGGACATTCTCCTTTAGGATTTTCTGGTAGAGCTTAGAATTCATGGTTCCATCAATTATGGTAAGTCATTCAGGTCCTGAAGCTGCAAAGCAGCCCCAGACCATCGCGCTACCACCACTATGTCTGAATGTTGGTATGATGTTCTTGTTATGAAATGCTGCATTCGTTTTATGCCAGATGTAATGGGACACACACCTTCCAATAAGTAAAATTTTTGTCTCATCAGTCCACAGAATATTTGCCTAAAAGTCTTGGGGATAATCAAGATGTTTTTGGTAAAAGTAAGATGAGCCTTTGTGTTCTTTTTGTTCAGCAGTGGATTTGGCCTTGGAACTCTCCCATGGATGCCATTTTTTCCCAGTCTTTCTTATTGTTGAATCATGAACACTGATCTTTCCTGATGCAAGTGAGGTCTGCAATTCTTTAGATGTAGTTCTGGGTTCTTTTATGACCTCCTAGATGAGATGTCGTCATGCTCTTGGAGTAATTTTTGTAGGCCAGCCACTCCTGAGAAGGTTCACCACTGTTCCAAGTTACCTCCATTTGTCGATAATGGCTCTCCCCGTGGTTCACTGGCGTTCCAAAGCCTTAGAAATGGTTTTGAAACCCTTCCTAGACCGATATATGTACATTACTTTTTTCTAATCTGTTCTTGAATTTTTTGTGGCATGGCTTTTTCAGAATTGATGTGATTTCTTGATTCAACAGGTCTGGCCATAATCAGGCCTGGGTGTGGCAAGTGAAATTTAACTCAGCCTTCCAAAAAATTGTGGTTAATCACAGCTCATTCATGATTCAGCATGGGAGAGGGCAATTACTTCTTCACAGGCAGGTTTGAACAGCTTTTTTCCCTTGATAAGTGAAATAATAATTTAAAAACTGCATTTTGGATTTACTAGTGTTATCTTTGTGTAATATTAAAATTTGTTTGATGATCTGAATCATTTAAGTGAAATATAAGAAAATATGCAAATAAGAAATATGCAAAAAAATAATAATCAGGAAGGGGGCAAATACTTTTTCACACAACTGTATATATGCCTTTTCGGTCGCCCTTGGGGTACAATAATATTCCTGATTAGTATTAAAGGGTATATAGCAATATATCTTACCCTAAAAGCAGACCACATCCTTTATTTTGCTTTTTAACCGCTTAAGGACCATCCGCTGCAGTTGTACTTGCCGCAGGTTGACTCCCCTGCGCGAATCGGCGTCACTGTATGTCGTCTCGCGCAGTTGCGGGCGTGGCGCGTTCGCTGCATGAGCTTGCCCGTGGGTCGGGCGGACTCGATGTCCGCTGGTGACCCACAATCGCCTAGTACAAAGGCAGAATGGGGATCTGCCTTTGTAAACAAAGCAGATTCCCATTCTGACAGATGACATGACAGAGCTCTACTGTTCCCAGTCAACGGGAACAGTGACCTCTGTCATGTCCCAGGCAGCCCATCCTCCCTACAGTTATAACACACCTAGGGAACACCGTTAACCCCTTGATCGCCCCCCTAGTGTTAACCCCTTCCCTGCCAGTGTCATTTTTATATTGATCAGTGCATTTTTATAGCCCTGATCACTGTAATAATGTCACTGGTACCCAAAAAGTGTAATTTGGGGTCAGATTTGCCCGCCGCAATGTTGAAGTCGCGCTAAAAATCGCCACCATAACCAGTAGAAACAATAAAAAAAAAAAACTGTCCCTAAATCTATGCTATAGTTTGTAGATGCAATAACTTTTGCGCAAACCAATCAATATACGCCTATTGCATTTTTTTTTAAATATGTAGAAGAATATATTAGCCTAAACTGATGAATACATTTGTTCTTTTATAAAAAAAATTTGGGATATGTTTTAAAGCGAAAAAAAAATTTTATTTCATAAAAAATAAAAACCGCAGAGGTGATCAAATACCACCAAACGAAAGTTCTATTTGTGGGAAAAAAAATTCATTTGGGTACAGTGTTGCATGACCGCACAATTTTCAGTTAAAGCGACGCAGTGTCGTATCGCAAAAAATGGCCTGGTCATTATGTGAACAAATCCTTCCGGTCCTTAAGTGGTTGTTGTGAATTTATGAAGAAATACATCTAATATTCATTGGCAGAGATGAGAGATTCAGTAGGCCTAAAAAAAAAAAAAAATGAAATGAACTGTCTTTGGATGAACAATCCAAAGACATGCAGGTAGGTTAATTGGCTTCTGTCCAAAAATTGGCCCTAGTATATGAATGGGGACCTTGGATTGTGGGCTCCTTGAGGGTAGGGACTGATGTGAGTGTGCAATGTACAGGGATAGGGACAATTGTAGACACTCACTCAGGTTGAACTGGATGGACTGATGTCTTTATTCAACCTTACTAAGTATGAAGTATAAGTATGAACTATTGCTCTTGAAAAGCAGATGAGCTGGTTTCCTCTTTTACAAGTCTCAAATATATAAATTTTACAAGCCTGTATTGAGACAGAAACTTGCAGGACAATAAGGTCCCATTTTGAAAACAAAGGAGATGGTTTCCTATCTGTGGGGGGGGGGGGGGGGTGTAAATACAACTAGAAAAACCCATTGTGCTCAAGTAAAGACTGTTTGGACAATTTACAACCATGAAGACAAAATTCAATAGCTGACACCTTGTCCAACAAAACCTATCGTGTGAAGTTTTTAGGAACTTGTGGGCACGTGGACACAGCTAAGCTATCTAAACATTTATTGGACTGCCCAAAGTCCATCTCAAAACATGATGTTACAAGTCATCCGAATTATATGTGATATTTGTAGGTCACAAAAGAGACATTAGAATTCTCATATCTGATGTGTTGAAGAACTGTGTAATCAGGAAAATATATATGGAAGTGTTATTATAAGTAGAAGTGCTTTAGGAACAAATTAGTATTAAGAAAAACATATGATCATGATATAAATGTATAAGAATTGAACCTATGCTTAGATAAACAAATATTGATGGGATACCAAAATTATACAGGTATCCAGATAGATAATAATTGTATATGATGTTGATTAATATATATATATATATATAACCTGTGTCCTTTTCAAATGGACTAAATTTTTACAGATATACAATGATATACATATATATCACCATTTTGTGCAAGTGACGAATCAATAATTATGCTAAGTGTATTTGATAGTATGTGGTTAGTAAAATTCCCAGTTTGAGAGATTATTTTCACTAAGGTACAAATAATACACCATATAAAATAAAATATATTAATTTACAGAGAAGCAGCAAAACACATATGAGACACCTAGTGGGTGAAGGTGCTATTACCTTAAAATCATTTAGACTCCCAGGAAAGGTATACATCACATTTTGCCTGCCAATAGAAAAGGAACACATACCTTTTGGGCTGAACATATTACAAGTTTTATTAGCTTATTGTTTGAGGGGTATTTAAGAGACAAGAAAGATACCATTGGAAGGAGAGCTCAGGGACTCACCCTGGAAGGAAGCTCAGGGACCCACCCTGGAAGGAAGCTCAGGGACCCACCCTGGGGAAGGGACACTGGGAGAAAACATACACTCCCAGATAGACTGACACCCATGCACCATGCATGAATATATATTGTAACATTCAAGAAGATTCCTGAACCCGGCAGCCAGAATCCTGGTAACCAGCAATCCAGACTAATAGCCATTTTGGAATGGGTAAATATGTCATGTTGATTTTATCTGGTATGTTCTCTTAATTAGTGATGTATTGAATATTCTACTGTTGATAATCATTCTCCAGAATCAATAACCGCCTTTTAGATTTTTTCTCTAATATTCTAATATTTTTCATTATATATTACTTTTTGCATAGTTGCCACTTTCATGGACAAAACAAACGTCTAATTTATTTCGCATTGTTCAATGTTACTGCATAGTAACGGCTGGGTGTGTGAAATACAGACATTTTTAATTATAAGTTAATTATATTATTTTATCTACTTGAGGGCTTTTGGACATATTTCATAATTATATATCCATGTGTGCTTCTCCTGAGGAAGCAAGTTTTTATCTCACAAAACGCGTAAAGAATTTAAGCACAGGTCATCTTGATTGATGGACAGCATCAGCTCAGTTGTCATATGTTGATGTCAGGTTTTTTGAAACTTGAAGGTTTTTGAATTCCATTTGATGATGTTTTTTCACTGTTGGTTTATATGTGTTTTATAATATATGTATTTTTTCATGTACCGTATATACTCGAGTATAAGCCGAGTTTTTCAGCACATTTTTTTGTGCTGAAAGTGCCCCCCTCGGCTTATACTTGAGTCAAGCACTTTTCTGCAGAAAAAAATTACATTTTCTGACCCGACTTTGCGGCCCCGTATCTCTGGGCCACTTGGTGCTAGGAACTCCAAATTTGGTATGCAAACCCAGTGGAACCAACACTACAACTTTGGGGTTCCTAGCATTAAGTGACGCCTAGATAAGGGGCCCTAAAGTCGGTTCAGAAAATGTCATTCTCTGCTGCAGAAAAGTGCTTGACATTTTCTGACCCAAATTTGGGGCCCCGTATCTCTGGGCTACTTGGTGCTAGGAACTCCTAGCACCAAGTGGCCCCGAGATACAGGGCCCCAAAGTCGGTCAACTGTGTCCATCTGCAGCAATGTCATTTCGGGACCCTTTGTGTCCAGAGACCCCAAATGGCTGCAGCTAGGGGGCATCTAGGAACCCTTAACGACCAAGTTTGAAGTTCAGGAGACCTATGGCTGCAAATGGGCACAGTGAGGCATGCAAATGGGCACAGTGAGGCTGCAAATGGGCATTGTTGACCCTCTTTTCCACTTCCAGTAGCTGCGCATTTCTCACCCTAGGCTTATACTCGAGTCAGTAAGTCTTCCCAGTTTTTTGTGGTAAAATTAGGTGCCTTGGCTTATATTCAGGTCGGCTTATACTCGAGTATATACGGTAATACATTTTCTTATATTTTACCTTGATGTTGTGACTCAATAAAAGTCCCATGGGCTATAGATAGTTGTGGTATAGGGCTCATAACAGGGTTATTTTGTTTTTGTTTACTTAGCACTGCGTATGCTGATAAGAATACATGGAAAATTAAACAGACTGCCCTACATTGGTATACTGTATATCTGGCTTAGTCATTAGTGTTTCAGGGTGGATAAAAATCAATGATTTAAAAAAAAAAAAATCGGGGGGGCGGAGCCGGCGGCCAGAGCGCATGGACGGCTGAGGAGAGCGCTCTGTCACAGCGGATTCAATAAAGCGGCTCACAGCGAGTAAACAGCCCGGATTTTTTGCCCACATGCCAGGGGAACACTCAAGGAGTACTCCGGTACCCATGGCTAAGAGGAAGGAACGCGAGGGACCGCGGAAACTCACCGAATTCTTCCCTCCGGCGGCCGGTGTAATAATCCAAGATGGCGCCCGCGGGGACCGCCAGGCCGCGGCCTATGCATCTCAATCAGGCCAGAATCATCCCAGCCAGCAGCCATCCGAGGGTGAGTCACATTCTGCTCTGATCCCACTACCTGCATCCCCCTTTGTGAGCCCTGTAAAGCAGAAAAGGAAGCTAGGCAATGACACTGACACAGCAGGCCCACATGAGGACTCTATGGAGGAATCTGCCTCATATGCACAACAGCTAGACGCTTTCCCCACCTCTGGCCAGCCTATTGTAGATACCACCCTGAAGGAAATGCTGCAAACACTTAGGGGGGCCCTCCAGCAAGATATGGTAGCATTTATGCACACCACTAAAGCAGATATATCAGCACTCAGCAACAGAGTGACATATGTGGAACACAAAATGGAAGATTTCACCATTGCACATAATGAAATTGTGGATGCCCACTTCAGTGTTGAGGATGAACTTAAAGCGATGCGCCTCAAAATGGCCGACATCGAGGACAGAGCACGCAGGAACAATGTTAAATTCAGGGGGTCCCCGAAACAGTTAAACCGGCTGATTTGACTGCGTATATTCAAAAGCTAATGATCACGGCCCTCCCCACCCTAGAGCCTGCAGATGTTATCATTGACAGAGCACACAGACTGCCAAAACCCTCCTTCCTGTCCGAACAGGTCCCCAGGGATGTCATTGCCAGAATTCATTTTTACCACGTGAAAGATCAACTTATGCGCTACTCCAGGCAACACCCTTCCCTGCCTGACCCCTTCACTGGCATTGCATTGTACGCTGACCTGTCACAAGCCACACTGACGGCCAGACACAACCTGGTCCCAATTACTAAAATTCTGCGAAACCACAAAATTCTGTACAAGTGGGGCTTCCCTGCCAAATTGATGCTTGACTGGAATAATCATCCCTATGTCATTTCTTCTCTTGAGAAAGGATTGGAACTGCTGCGACAATGGCACCTACTCCCTGCGGATGCAGAAGCTGCGGACCCTGACCCTCGCCAGAACCGACGCACCCACCAGCACCAGGACAGAAGACACAGATGAGTAAATGACATTACCATAATTCTATCAGTACCTATTGTACCTCAGAAGTAAAATATCCCTCTGCTCTCCCCTGGCGCCCTTACCCTAACTATATTCGCAGGCTGAAACTCACGACAGCATCCGCTGTTCGGCTGTTTCCGAACACTCATTTCTCCCCTGATTTCACCTGCAGGATGAATCACATATCCTGCTCTCCACATGACCGGCAATGGTCTAGTTCTGTTTTTCTTTGGTTTTGTTTGGTTTTTGTTTCTAACCCACTGTCAGTTCAGGCAGTCACCCAGCCCTTAGTACACCTACCAAGAAATTCTTCTTACCTCAAGGATCTTTCCAACCTCTCCACTAGATGGCAGCACACAACGTCTCTACCGAAAGAACATGAATGTTAAAATCCTGTCACACAATGTGAGGGGCCTCAACAGCCCTTACAAGAGAAGGGCGCTCTGGAAGTCCGCACTGGACAAGGACTGTGACATAATCTGTGCACAAGAGACCCATTTCACCAAAAACAACCCACCCAAATGTACTCACAAGAAGTTCCCATATATTTTCCATGCGAATGATGACGCCAAGAAAAATGGTGTAATGATTGCTATTAGAGACTCTGTAACCTTCTCTTTATTACAGGAATTCACTGACACACGTGGCCGCTACATTATCTTGGTTGCAGAGATTAATAGAAATATCTACACACTGGTAAACCTATATGCACCTAATGTTAAGCCATTGAAATTTATTCGTAAAGTAGTAAGTAAAGCTAGATCCCTTCAGAAGGGATGTTTAGTAATATGTGGTGACTTTAATACGGTTATGAATGTGGAATTGGACTCCTCCTCGGTGACCCTGAAGCAGAGGCCTTGCCTAGGCCCTTTCTGTCATGAGGAAAGACTTTTCGATCCCTGGCGCTGCTCCAGATCCACCGAGAGGGACTATTCATTTTATTCTACTGTACACAATAGTTACTCTAGGATTGACTTTTTCCTCACAGATATTCAAACACTACAAAATGTGGTAAAATCTGATATCCACAATATCACGTGGTCGGACCATGCTCCAATAACACTTGAGATTCTGGATACCAATAAAATGCACCATAGACCTCTGTGGCGCAATAATACCTTCCTCCTGTCTCACCCCCAACTTCGGGACGAGATCGAAGGGAAATTAAAAGAATTTTTTCAATTCAACAATGACAGTGACTGCTCCCCTTCCACGACGTGGTGCGCTCACAAAGCGTACTCTAGGGGCGCTCTAATTCAGATAGCCTCTAGGGAACGCAAAAAGAAACTCCTTCGCATGACTCAACTCCACAAGTCCATAGCAGACCTGGAATTATTACATAAAAATCCCACTACTGCCACCCCAGGCATCCTCCAACAACTCACACAATGCCGTGAAGACCTAAGACAGGAACTTAAAAAAGACCAAGATATACTATATAAACGTATGAAAGTAACCTTCTACTCGCAGAATAACAGAGCAGGCAAAATCCTAGCTTCCCAATTAAAAAAAAGACAAGCCAAAAGCAATCTCACACAACTCCAACACCACAGATCCCACACAATATCCTACAACCCCAAAGACATCGCAAATACCTTTAAAGACTACTATGACTCCCTCTACAACCTCAGACATGACACGTCCACTCACCAACCTTCAGGAGACGAAATTGACGAATTTCTCAATGAAGTGAACTTACCCTCTGTAGATGCTACCACACTCCACCACCTTAATTCCCCCATTACTTGCGAGGAGGTGATCTCTGTGATCAAATCCCTTCCCATGCACAAATCCCCAGGGGCTGACGGTTTCTCAGCTGAATACTATAAGGCTTTCTCCCCGCTCTTAGCACCAAAACTAGTGAACGTATATAACCAGGCGATTACATCAGGCTCACTCCCCGAAGAAATGCTGCAAGCTATAATAGTAACCATACCGAAACCAGGCAAGGACCCATCCCACCCCCAAAATTTTAGGCCAATATCCCTATTGAACTCAGACCTAAAAATTTTTGCTAAAGTACTGGCCAACAGATTAATGTTGGTCACCCCCAATCTACTTGGACTGGACCAAGTAGGCTTTGTAAAAGGCAGACAAGCACCAGATGGAACCAGAAGAATGCTAAATCTATTGCGTTTCACGGAAGTTACCAATACCCCTAGCGCATTCCTAGCCTTAGATGCTGAAAAGGCATTTGATAGGGTTAACTGGCTATACCTATCAAAAACCTTACAGAAATTCGGACTATCAGGTCATATTCACTCTGCAATAATGTCACTCTACTCACACCCCTCAGCTAGAGTTTTCAATTCTGGAATGCTATCTGACAAATTCCCACTATCAAACGGTACGCGTCAAGGGTGCCCGTTGTCACCAATCCTTTTCTCCCTCGTTATAGAACCCCTAGCGGAGCGCATTCGCTCCTCAGAATCGGTATTCGGAATTGAAGTAGAGAGAGAAACCCATAAAATAGGATTATTTGCTGATGACATTATTCTCACAATTACAAAACCAGAAATCTCTATCGCAACAATAAGCAAAATATTACATGACTTTGGGTACATATCTTACTATAAAGTCAATACTGGTAAATGCTTTGCACTGACACAGAATCTATCATTGCTGACCAAAACGAGACTGAAGCAAATTTTCCCATGCAACTGGGACTCACCTTCTATCACTTATCTTGGGGTGCAGCTATCCTCCTCATCAGCGAACACTTACACCCATAACTTCCCTCCATTGCTTATTAAAGTAACAGAAGAAATGAAGAATATCGCCAAACTCCAACTTTCCTGGCTGGGGAGAATTGCTGCATACCAAATGCAAATAATGCCTAAACTAATATATCATTTCAGAACTCTACCTATCCCCATCCCTCAAACTTTCTTTACGCAACTATCTAAACACCTTAACACTTTCATCTGGTCGGGGAAAAAACCACGCATAGCATTATCCCAACTTTACAAGCCTAAACACTTAGGAGGGGTGGGCCTGCCAAATGCCTACTCCTACTACCGAGCTGCGATACTGGACCAAATGAAATATTGGTTCTCATCCCAATCGAATAACAGATGGTCGAACCTGGAGTGTACAATTACCCCGGGACATGATCTCCCAGCCCTTGCAATGGCATCCAGTATTCACTTCAAGCCTAAAATACCACCGTACCCCACTATCCAAGCCACGGTTGCAGCCTGGTCAGATCTTACACGACAAAAGTTCACCGACACCCCACTCAAAAGTATGCAGACCCCCCTGGCATCATACCAATATCTCATACCACATATCTCCACAGTGGACTGGAAGAAAAAGGGGATTAATTTCCCCTCCCAACTGGAGTCTAGCACCCCACTGGACGATTACAGAATATACCAATTGAAACACTACTCAGCTTCTCACAGAGGTCAACCGATAGAAATTCCCCAATCACTATGGGACTTTTTAATCAGTAAACCTTCAGTTAAAAAGAAAGGGATCTCACTATTTTATAAACAATCTCAACCACTATATCTTAATTATAAAACGAACAATATGACCAAATGGGAACAAGAATTAAAGAAGGTCTTTACACTAGCACAATGGCAACTAGCAATTAAGATAAACAGTAAATCCTCTGCATGTATTGACCACTGGGATAATGCACAAAAAATACTACATAGATGGTATCTCACACCCGCCCGTCTTCACAAGATGGATGCAAATATCACACCTCTCTGTTGGAGAAACTGCCAGAGTCATGGCAATTTACTCCACACCCTTTGGAGCTGTGGAATCATCACACACTTCTGGAAGGAAGTTTCCTCCATCATACAGGATATCACCCATACCACAGCGGACCTTGACCCAGCCCTAGCACTACTTAGCCTTGGCATGGAACAATATCCTCCCACGTTGAGGAAAGTGGTCGCACACATATTGTTTGCAGCCCGCATAGCCCTAGCGAAAGAATGGCGCTCGGCGTCACCACCAGTCCCGGCAATAGTGATCTCACGAGTCAATAGCCAATATACCATGGAAAAACTATTAGCATATAAAGAAGGTAGAGCCCCTACCTTCCACAAATACTGGGAAACATGGAAAATGTCCAAATATGCCTCCTCACATTTGTGAACACCACCAACCCACCTATTTCTACTGAGATAAAATCTTGATAGAGTCCACCTAGTGGAGGTCGTGCAAATCCCCTACAGTAATAATGACAATGTTAGTAGCATCCTTTAAGAGTGTATAAACTACCACTGTTACTGTAGGATTACCCGTGTACTAATACACTTTGCATACTTATCAAAGTTTTCTAAGTTAGTAGTATTTGTTTACATGACTGTAAGCTCTCTATTAGTTAAGCAATACCGTGTGCGACTTCGCTATCTCCCAAGACCCTCAGTAAGGTCTATGGGTGACTGCCCTAGGAAAATAGTCACCATCAGCCTGCTCACAATAGTACCCGCAAGGGGTGACAGGCTGTGCCCAATTGGAGGCCATTAGCTAGGAATGTAAGGCAGTTTGTTGTTGTTTAACAGACGGTTTGATTTTCCTGTATCTACAACTTATCCTGTAACTGCATGTTTACAATGTTCTTTTTATCACATGTAAATTGTAAAACTCAATAAAAATCCTTGGTTAAAAAAAAAAAAAAAAAAAAAAATCGAAACAATCTGACTTTTTTTTTAACCACTTGCTTACTGGGCACTTAAACCCCCTTCCTGCCCAGACCAATTTTCAGCTTTCGGTGCTCTCACACTTTGATAGACAATTACTCAGTCATGCAACACTGTACCCAAATAAATTTTTTGTCCTTTTTTTTCCCCACAAATAGAGCTTTCTTTTGGTGGTATTTGATCACCTAGCAAATTATTAATTTTTCTTCATAAATTTTGGCCACAATTTATACTGCTACATATCTTTGGTAAAAATAACCCAAATTAGTGGATTTTATTTGGTCTTTGTGAAAGTTAGAGAGTCTACAAGCTGTGGTGCAAATTATACAAAATTGATCACATCTGATGTACTGGTGACCCGAACAAGCCAAGAAAGTACAAATACCCCCCAAATGACCCCTTTTTTGAAAGTAGACAGTCCAAGGTATTTAGTAAGAGGCATGGTGAGCTTTTTGATGTAATTTTTTCCAACAATTCTTTGCAAAATGAATTTTTTTTCCCCCCACAAAATTGTCATTGTAATAGGTTATTTCTCTCACATGGCATGTGTATACCACAAATGACACCACAAAATAAATTCTGCTACTCCTCCTGAGTATTACGATACCACATGTGTGGGACTTTTTCACAGCCTGGCCACTTAGAGAGGCCCAACATGCAGGGAGTGCCATCACGTGTTCTAGGAGCATAAATTACACATCTAACTTGTTGACTACCTAGTACACTTTTGAAGGCCCTGGAGCACCAGGACAATGACACTGACGTGGCACTGATGACAGATGGCACTGATACGTGGCACTGATGACATGTGACACTGATGTGGCACTGATGACAGATGCCACTAATACGGGGCACTGATGACACGTGACACTGATGACAGATGGCACTAATATGTGGCACTGATGACAGATGGCACTTATACATGGCACTGATATCATGTGGCACTAATACGTGGCACTGATGAGAGATGGCACTAATACGTGGCACTGATGACAACTGGCACTAATACATGGCACTGATGACAGATGGCGCTGATGACACGTAACACTGATAACAGATGGCACGTGACACTGACAGGTGGCACTGATGACAGATGGCACTGATAGGTGGCACTGATGACAGATGGCAATAATATGTGGCACTGATGACACGTGACACTGATATGACACTGATGACAGATGGCACTATGTGGCACTGATGACTCATTGTACTGATGACAGATGGCACTTACACATGGCACTGGGGACAGGTGGCACTGGGGACAAATGGCACTGGGGACAGATGGCACTGGGACAGGTGGCACTGACAGAGATGGCACTGACAGATGGCAGTGGGGACAGATGGCAGTGGGGACAGGTGGCAGTGGGGACAGATGGCACTTTTTTTTTATTTTTTATTTTTTTTTACTTACGGCCGCTGCAGCTGTTCGTCTCTCCCTTCTCACATGCTGTCTCTGTGTGAGGAGGGAGAGCGGTACTGAGAGATGATCTCATATGTTTACATATGAGATCATCTTTTATTGGACACACCGATCGCACTGTAAACGGCCGCTGTGATTGGCCGTTTACAGCGATCTGTGACTGGCTGTGTCCGAGGGACACGGGCCCAGCAGCCAGACAACTGAGTGCAGAATTCCTCCCCTTCGCCCTCTCAACAAAAGGGCCAGGAAGAGCTAACACCTGGATGAGGCCACAGCTGACTTCCTAACTAGGGCTACATTTGTCATCACCACAGCACCCGATAGTGCTAAAGGGTTTGGCTGTTTTGCAGCTAATAAGCTCTGCGAGATTAATGCAGATCAAAGGGAGCTATGTGAGGGGATAATGATCCAGCTCCTCAGCAAGGCCAGGAACCTAGAGCTAACCCCAAAATCACATGTGTGTCATTTGGAGCACATACCTCCACCTCCTCCACAACAAACCTACCCACCTCAGCAAACCTACCCACCTCAGCAAACCTACCCATACCAGCAAGTCCACCCACCCCAGCAAACCTACCCACCCCAGAAAGCCCACCCACCCCAGCAGCATGGTGGTCAGTGGCCAAATCGACCCCAGGATCCACAACAAGACCAGTGGTCTGGGGAGTTTAGGGGCTACTAATTTCGAATTTTGTATTTTAAATTTGAGTATGATTTTCTGGGTTATACTTTTTTAGTTTTCTGTGTATCATTTGCTCTTTTGGTTTCTAATTTCGATTTGACAGACAATATATCTACTAATTTATTATTTTTCTTTATCTTGTGAATGCACACAGCAGCTGTGACAAACTCCGCGCCACAAAAAAATCAAATCAATTAGTGAAAATTAGTGAAAAATCTATATATATAAAAAACAATATAAAAAAAGCTGCTCCCTTAAAAGAATCAGTGAGATTTCTTAAATGTTGAAAATGTGCAAAAAGGGGACTGGGTAAGTAAAAAAAACTAGTTAGTGAACCAGAAATACCTAATTCCAGTAAAATCTTCTACAATGGTGATAGATACAACAAAAGAAACACAATATAAATGCTGAAATCTACCACAGTGATCACCAAACTGCAAATATGAATAGTACGTGATTAATCAAAATGACCATACATGCATGTGCATACAACAGAAATTGCAAGAAAAATATAGCTGAAAATGTCCCATTTAGATGATCATATCATGACATAGAAAAAGTCCATTTAGGTGGCTGAACACCTCAAAATAGAAATTGTGCCAAACAGTCCTGCTTGTGTGACTTCAAAAAATGCAGTGCAATCGTCTCAGAATAATAGACAACCCTTCACCACAGGCATCAGCACTCTAGCACCCAATAGTGTTGTATAAGTTGTCTGCTTACCAGATTGTTTTGACTACTTTAATTAAAAAGATAGTCAACTGCGCTTTTTCAGGTTTGTGCCTGCTCACATGTAAGATGGCATGGGATCATACAGGTATCACTTCTTCCTTAGTGGCTCAGGCAGGGTATATGAAAAGAGCAAACATAGCCATAGCATAATACTGTTTATTTAAAATGGTAAAAAAAGAACATAGCCAAATGGCTAATTACATAGCACGTTGTCCGACCCGGCACTGGGGCTGCTCGCTTTTAAATTGTGTGATTCGGATGGAGAAAAACTCCTGTCTAGCCTTGTGGAAGTGGCGTGCATTCCACCCCGAATTGCTGACAACCAGGAGACCGGAAGTACAATAAAAAACGTGACCAGGTACCACCTCGACGTACGTTTTGTTTACACGTCTTCAGGGGGCGTACTATGGTGAGATGTTTTTATAGTATCAATCATCTGCGTCAGCCAATGTTGAGATTAGCGTCCCGCTCGGGTACTAGGAACGGAACGCCGTTCACAACATAATACACTCGTTTCTTTATATTAGAAAAATAAATAAAACATGACATTTGGATAATTATAGCTTACAGTAAATTGTGAAAAGGATACATATATACCCCTAAGGTTGTACTAAGGCATAGTATGACATGTTAGCCTCTATACTATTGGAGTAATTAGAAAACCATTAATACCATATTCGTCCTCTAGATGTCTCACTATCTCATAGAGCACACTCATGAGGTATAAGACCTAAACCTACCATGCTAATTGTGTAAAGATAGGCTGATATTGCTTATCAATTTGCCTCTAAAAATGGTATCGGTGACAAATCAACTGAAAGATACAGTCAGTGGTGTAACTAGAACGCTCAGGGCCCCGATGCAAGAAACCATGGAGGGCCCCCCCCCCCCCGACCTCCGGACAAAGCTCTTTTCTCCGAGCCCGATGGCAGAACACCAGGGCCCGGTCACAAGTGGGTGGCTGCATATAAAGGAACCTAAATATGGGGGTGGCAGCAGGGGCCATGGATAGATTGGACGCACCGCCACTGATAAACACATGCACATTCACATACATGCACTCTCACATACATGCACACACACATACATATATGCACGCACACACACACACAGACAGACATACATGCATCATGCACACACACAGACATACATGCGTGCGTACACACACACACATGCATCATGCATTGCACACACATGCATGCACAGACACACACATACATCATGCACACACACAGACATACATGTGCACACACACACACACACACATGCATCATGAACACACACATACATGCATCATGCACACACACAGACATACATGTGCACACACACACACACATGCATCATGAACACACACATACATGCATCATGCACACACACAGACATACATGCGTGCGCACACACACACACACATGCATGCATTGCACACACATGCATGCACAGACACACACATACATCATGCGCACACACACAGACATACATGCACGTGCACACACACACATGCATCATGAACACACACATGCATCATGAACACACACATGCATCATGCGCACACACATGCATCATGAACACACACATGCATCATGCGCACACACATGCATCATGCGCACACACATGCATCATGCGCACACACATGCATCATGAACACACACATGCATCATGCGCACACACATGCATCATGAACACACACATGCATCATGCGCACACACATGCATCATGAACACACACATGCATCATGCGCACACACATGCATCATGAACACACACATGCATCATGCGCACACACATGCATCATGAACACACACATGCATCATGCGCACACAGGCATGATGAACACATACATGCATCATGCATTGCACACACAGACACACACATACATCATGCACACATGTATGATGCACACACATACAGATACAGTAGATAATCTTATATAAAAAAAAAACAAAAAAAAAAAAACAGCACACACTGTGCTTTGACTTTCACTTTAGTCTAATGTGAGGAGCTCCCTGCACATCGCCGATTACAGTTTAGAATCGGCGATCGGGGGAGCTCCTCTCAGCCGCCCCTCCTAGCGAAGTGTACAGGGGGCCCTATAGTTCCGCCACAGGATACAGTACAGTAATACACCAAATGGGCTGATAGCCATTTGTACTTTATCCTGGATGTAACTGGCAGCTATCTATAGCTTTAAATGTGTGAATAGGCATATTTTTACATCCATTTTATCCATTTGTTCAGTGGGATAAAGTGTTGGAGTAAAATGATATATATATATCCAATGGATGGGTATAACTTAATTTACTACGTATATAATTAATGCTACTAGCAGGAGAGTGTGAAGAATCTTTCACCACAAAATTTAGAGGTAATTATACAGATTTTAGGGACATTTTCAGCTATATTTTTCTTGCAATTTCTGTTTTATGCACATGCATGTATGGTCATTTTGATTAATCACATACTATTCATATTTGCAGTTTGGTGATCACTGTGGTAGATTTCAGCATTTATATTGTGTTTCTTTTGTTGTATCTATCACCATTGTAGAAGATTTTACTGAAATTAGGTATTTCTGGTTCCCTAACTAGTTTTTTTTTTACTTACCTAGTCACTAGCGCCCCTTTTTGCACATTTTAAACATTTGTGAATGCACAATAAACAAAATGGCATCAGCTGATGTGTAAAGAAGTGTGCAGAGCGATGTGCGTGGTTCGGTCTGGTCTGACAAAAATCACAGCCTGTTGTAGTACCACAGCCTGGGGACATATGTGTCATCTGCTGCTACTCACAATTTCTTGGAGTCCATGACCTTCTTGTGCTCCCTATTGTATGCACTCCTCAGGTTCCCAATTTAGCTCTTCACAAAATGTATGTCTGCCCTGGGGTGGATGGATTTGTGTACACACGATTGGACTAGCCGACATAGGACTTTTGTTGCCAGAAAGTTTGTCTGTTTGCACAGCCAACATTTGTCCGACGAAAACTGAAAAAGTTTGTCCGATGGAGCATACACACAGTCGGATGTTGCCTTAAAACAGGTAATTTGCATGTTTGTTGTCAAAAAGTCAGATCGTGTGTATGGGCCTTTAGACTGCCTGTTCTCGGGAAAGATGAAATTCCCAGTCAGTACTAAAGATGACACAGGTGTCCAAATACTCTGAGGTGTATTCCCAATGTGGGCATAAGGTCTTATCCATAGCTCTTTGGAAGCCAAATGGTATTCTTTTATATTGCAAATGACCTGGGGTAAAAAATGCAGTCTTTTCTTTGGCTTCCTTAGTTAAAGGTATCTGCCAGTAGCCTTTGGTGGTAAGGTGGTACCGGGCTGGTCCCAATCTCTCTAAAAGCTAATCTAGTCGAGGTATCAGATATGCATCGAACTTCGATACTTCATTGAGTTTCCTGAAATCATTACAAAAATTGCACAGTTCAGTTGAGCGTTGGTATCAACACAATCAGGCTCGACCACGTGATCTGCAAATCCTCAAAGCTATTGAATTCAAGCATTTTCTTAACTTCCTCTGACACTGCTTTCCTATGTGCCACAGGAATGCGGTTTCACTTGAACCTTCCCATTAGGTTCCCTAACAATGTCATGTACGATTGCCCTGGTAAGACCTGGAAGTCCAGAAAACGTCTCCAAATTCCTCGATTTTACTTGCTGTGCTTGTGGCTGAAACAGGGAAGCAGAAACCAGGATTGAGTTTTCTCTTACAGGAGGCTTAGCACTAACCTCTGTCAGGGCAACTACCTGCTCTCGGGTCTTTCAGGGCTTTAGCAGATTCTCATAGTATATCTGGTATGGCTTCTACTTCCCAGGTTGGTGTACTTTATAGTTAACTTCGCCAACTTTTCTGTCACCTTAAATGGGCCTCTGACACCTTTGTTTTCTACTGTGGGTATGAGTACAGCTACCTGATCACCAACCTCGCACTGTTTAAGCTTGGCAGATTGGTTGTACACCCTTCATTGTGCATCCTGTGCTTTTTGCATATGCTCTTATGCTAGGGTCATTACCTAAGAGATCCCCTCTCTCATGTGGGCTATATGTTTTACGATTGTTTTATGGGGAAAGGATTCACTTTCACAATTTTTTCTTCACCAAGTCAAGCAGTCCCCATGGTCTTTGCATGTACACCAATTCAAATTGGGAAAAACCCTGTGGACGCCTGGGGTACTTCTCTAATAGCAAACATCAGTGTCAGGAGTAGACAGTCTCAGTCTTTACCATCTTGTTGCACAACCTTCTTAAGCATTTACTTTAGGGTTTTATTAAACGCTCTACCAGCCCATCCATCTATGGGTGGTAGACAAATGTGTGCAGTTGTTTAATCTGGAATAATTTATACAGAACTGCCAGCGCCCAAGACATAAATGGGGAGCCCTGGTCCATCAAAATCTCTTTCGGGAATCTTGTCCTAAAGCACATGTTAAACAATTTCCTTGCAATTGCTTTTAAGGAGGCCTTCCTTAGGAGGTTGACTATGGATTGCTGGTGGCATAATCGAGTACCATGAGGATGTATTGGTGGCTCCAAGCTGATGGGCAAAGGCATGGAAGGGCTCTTAAAGTGTTACATCGGCGCTGTCAGCTGGCAGGTTGGGCATGAACTGCAATATCGTTTCACCTCTGCAATCACTCCCGGCCAGTAGAACCATTCTTGCACAAACCATGCCTCAGTTAGGTTCAGGTGGGCAACACAGACCCTCTGGATAGTTCCACACTCTAAGGGCTCCCCTTGCAGGAGACACATGCTAGAGGAGAGAATGTAAACAAAGAAAAGTGTGTGTAAAAATATATATAAAAACAAAATGCAGATAAAATTGCTTGATCAGGTTTTGATCTAGGTCAGTGTCAGGGTTAGAGTTAGGTTCAAAGTTAAGGGCAAAGGATATGGCGATGTCAATGGTCAGTTTATTTTAGGTAGGATTAGAAAAATGCATTTTTAAAATTAGTATTAGTGTCAGTGGTGGAACTACCAGGGTTGCAAAGGTCGCACTTGCGACCGGGCCCTAGAGTTCTGCCAGTGTGGGGGGGGGGGGGCAAGTCTGCAGGAGTGGAGCATTTGTATTAGACTTGTAACCGGGAATCCTGACATCACCCCACCCAACCAGCCATCACTTCTTGTGTGCAGCTCCCTCCCCACTCTAATCCCCTTACTGGGCTCTCCCTCCTCATATCTGGTAAATACAAAGGCAACTTTCCAGGATTGACTCACGTGTCACACGAAGTGCAGGCAACAGCAAGGCACTTGTCATCTGTGGTTCAGCTGTAGGAGGGGGCAAACGGGCACCTGCCCCAGATGACGTATTAAGGAGGGGGGGTTCAGGTGACTAAGCCATATGTGCTTTTCCTCCTGTCACAAAGGAGATGTTGGCTTCTGCTGAGGAGAGGATTTAGGCTTTTTTTCACCCTCCAGGAGAGGGCACACTGCTCTTCTTTTTCTCCATACCCTTGTCATGTCACATGACTGGAGAGGAGAAGAAAAATCTTACTGTGTGTTAACCGTGAGTACAAAAGGGAAAGGGGGAGACAACTAAGCCTTAGACCTCCCCTCTCCTCCTCAAAGCCCCCCCCCCCCACACACACACCTCTACTCAGACCCCCTCCCCACACCCCCCTCTCCTCCTCTGACCACCCCACGCCTCACTTCTCCTCCTCAGACCACCCCACTCCCCCTCTCTTCCTCAGACCCCCTCCCCCACACCTCATCTTTCCCTCACAGTCCACCCCATGCCTTCCCTCTCCTGCAATCGGCAGGAGCAGTAGAATTTATTTTGGGTTGTTATTTGGTCGTAGGTTATAATAATAGCAAGAAATATACCATTTTTTTTTTTTTTAACTATTTTGTGCTAGCTGTCCTTTAAAAATAAAAAAGATCAGGAGATATCCATTACCATTTACCACCAAATGAAACCCCCCCAAAAATTTTATAATTTACCTGAATGCACTTAGCAGTTACAAAGTAGTTTTAGAGCAGATTCACCAGTGTGGTGTGGTTTGGGTGCAGCACGGTTGTATCCACCTTTTACACGTGGTTTTATGTGTGCTCCCATTGACTTCTATTAAAACGTACATTTTACTGAAAGTGCATCAAAGATGCAGGACTTTGATGTGCTTTCATGAAAATGAACAGATCCAGTAGAAGTCAATGGGAGCGCATGTAAAACAATGATAAATCACGTTGCACCAAAACCACAGCGCACAAACCAGGCCTTACTAACATACAGTATGTCAAAGTTGCTGAAAGGAGCGTACTGTGTTCTCTAACCAGACGTATGGTGTTGACTGTACTGTGTGGGGGAATCAAAGTAAGAGTATTACATAATGCAGCAGCGGCCATATATTGCACATACTTCAATAGTGTTCATTTATTTTTACAGTGCAAATGGCCTAAAACTGTCTTTGGTCAGAGTTAGAGTTTAATAAATGGTGCATAGAGCTACGTACAGTAGCTCATAGTAACTAATCATCATACTTACATCATACCAGTATAAGATGAATGCTTGCCATGACTACTATATCTTGCTCTTTGAACTTTGCTCCTTCCACTGTTTTGTTGAGTAAGCCTAAAGATATGGCCAATATCAATCAATCAATAAACAAGAAGTCTTCCCTATTTGGTCTTATGAATAATGTTCCTGAAACCTAAGGCTGAAGTTCTTATGCTGAGCTTTGTCTCCTATTTGTCCATTAACCCCCTCACTCTCATCTTGCATATTCCATTAATCCACTTGCATTATTAATGAAAAGGGAAAGAAACAGATGGGATGCATGGTGTGTCCATATGACCCCCTACTATGTTTCCATTCTCTTGACATCTCATGTTTGAGACTAGTAGTCTTACAGCCCTACACCCCTTAGGGGTAGCCTAATGCTCTGAGACTACATCTAAAGGGGAATAGAACAAGATCATAAGGTTTAAGCATGCTGAGTAGCTAGGAGCAGAGTATACAATTACAAATATTGGGAAATATACTTATTATTTTATACTTATAAATATTTAGTGAGTGCTCCCAATGTTAACTGTATGTAGGTTTGCACATAAATGAATTTGTATTTTAAATTGCATCTAATTTACTGTTATCAATTGATTGTTTGTTCAAATAATGAAGTTCTGTACAAAAATAGCATGTATTATTCAATATGCATGATGTTAGAGATCTACAGTAAATGTGAGTAAATATGAGTAGCATTCTTAAAAGATGTCGAGAAAAGTTATATATAGATATATCTTTACATGTATTTTACTACGCAGTTAAAATAAATTAAGATAAATATCTAACCGTCTATTCACACCTGAGAGAAGTGCTTCATCCACATCCTATAATTTAAAGTAGTATTAAACCCATATGCAAAAATGTATCACAGTTTACCAAATATGTAATGGCTGCATTTCTTTTTTAGCCTTTTTTCCTTTATTTTTTCACCTGGTGATCTAGCCAGTCTATTTTCTTTACCAAAAAAAAGGTGTCCAGACAAAGTAGCAGTTGGAGGGTAAAGACAAACCATTCAACACTGAAGGGAGGCTTACAATGATCAGCTTTTTATTAATTTATGCAAAACCTTTATCCCAAAAGGAAAAAAAAATGGTTACTTTAGCTGCCTAAAAGTGTTAGCTGGAGTTCAGCTTTAATTTGTTAGTCAAGTCTATCTAGCACTACCCTTTCTACAGACTGACAATGCTGCTGTCCAAAGGTGTTGGGTGGCGTAAAAACACCCTAAAACAGAAAGTTTTCTTTTACCAGATTATCAGATGAAAATAAAGGAAAAAAGCCTAAAAAACGTTATACATTTACCACGTTCAAGGATTGGTAAACTGCAGTATTTTATAGATAGTTACATAGTTAGGTTAAAAAAAGACACAAATTCATCTAGTAGTTCAACCAATAGAAAAAATAAATAAATAGAATAAATAAGTAGAAACCCGTCATGTACAGAATCCTATACCCACAGATGATCCAGAGGAAGACAAAAAAACATAAATCATGGTCCAATTTAGTTTCATTGTCTAAACCAGAAGCACGCCAGAAAATAATGTCAATCCAGACTAAAGAAACATTTTATTATCGTTAAACCACGTATGAAACTATCTTTAAAACATAAGGTATAGAGATCAATAGCATGAAACCGTTAAGACCTGATTCATACCTATGCATTTTTTTTTGTGCTTTTTCAGTTTTGCAGAAACCTATGGGTCACGTTCACATCTGTGCATTTTATGGAAAGGCCCAGGGACTTTTTTCTGGCTTTTGGTTCCATAGATTTCAATGGATCAAAAACGTGTATTGAAAAATAAAAAACGCACCTGGAATATGCAAACTGCAACCTGCATAAATGGGAACCAGGCCGTTACCACAAACCCTTGTTCTGTAGTACCAAAGGTGATGCTTGATCCAATTGTATTGCTTCTGCACAAATCCTGAAATACAATATGGCGTTAAAGTGGTGTTAAACCCAAAACCAAAAATGTTATAATATGTTGCATAAAGAAAAAGAAGGTTGCGCTATGTGGATACAAAAATAGTGGATAACAAGTACATGTGTACCGTGAATTAATAAGTGACCATCATTGTCATTTATGTAAGGTAAATGCCAACAAATATTGTGCAATGAGTATTGATTATTAATCAATATAAAAATTAAGTGTAATAAGCTGAGTGAACAAAGTTATAGTGTAAAAAAAACACATATATGGCAGAACAACCAATATAGCCAATATAGTTGCAAACAACCAGTGAGACAACCAATGGATAGTTGCAAACCATGTATATCGATAATCAAAAGATGTTATTATACACAAAATATATTTTATATAAACTGTCCATAAGTGGTCCTATGCGTTTCGCCTCATACAGGCATCATCTGGGGTGATGATCAGATGATGCCTGTATGAGGCGAAACGCGTCGGGACTCGGTTAGCTGTTACCACTGCGTTACCAGTAGACCATTATATGCTTTTACATGTCGTTTTAAATTCCCACTAATTTGAGTACTACCAGTGGTATAACATCCATCATCCCTCCCTCCTGAGAGTTCTTTGGATATATCCAGTGAAGGATCTTGTCGTTTGGCACCATCCCCAAGTAGATGCTCCCAAGGGTGTAGTGACACCAACTGCCTTTTGTGACTCATACGGCGTAAGCCTATTTGAGTTCACGCTATCTGATGTATAGCGTTCGGACAAGCACAGGCGTTTGTTACTAGAGCCGGCCGGCCGCAATATTTTTGAATTTTTGCCTACTGTTTTTATCTGGATGTTTGTACGCCTTGGGCGTTTTTTAAATAAATAAGTTGGATCCTACCCATGGTTCGCCCCTTCTTCCTTCTCTTTTCCGGCTTGGGGGACTGCTTCTCCTGACGAGACACAAAGCTGGGACCCCCTGACAAGGACACGGAGGCTTTCGTTTTGATGCCCAGAGGAGAGGTAGAGGAAAAGGCCTTGGCTGGGTTGTAGCCACATGCGATTACTTGTTCTACAGCTGGTAAGCTTGCATTTCATTTGGTGGCGGGACCACAGAGGGAAGTCACTGAATCACCGATGAAAATTTGATCTAAAGAGTCACTTACTGCACTGATGTCACTTTATGCCTGTCTCATAGGACCACTTATGGACAGTTTATATAAAATATATTTTGTGTATAATAACATCTTTTGATTATCGATATACATGGTTTGCAACTATCCATTGGTTGTCTCACTGGTTGTTTGCAACTATATTGGCTATATTGGTTGTTCTGCCATATATGTGTTTTTTTTACACTATAACTTTGTTCACTCAGCTTATTACACTTAATTTTTATATTGATTAATAATCAATACTCATTGCACAATATTTGTTGGCATTTACCTTACATAAATGACAATGATGGTCACTTATTAATTCACGGTACACATGTACTTGTTATCCACTATTTTTGTATCCACATAGCGCAACCTTCTTTTTCTTTATACTGTATTTTTGTTTATCACATGTGGTTTGCTGCTTTTTAATTGTGTTTTGTCCAGCGCAGTTTTTGGTTTTTGTATAATATGTTGCAGCTTACCAATCTTTAGATGTGGTGGTTGCATTTGTTTTCTTTTTTTAGGGTTTTCTTCCCTCAGTTTTTACCTGGTGATCTGGCTCTGCACTTTCCTACACTCTGGATCAATAAGCAGCAGAGATACTTTTGGACAGTAATTAATCTGGGGGGAGGGGAGTGTTAAGCTGGATATGCACACTGTAGGGGTTATTTACTAAAGGCAAATCCACTTTGCACTGAAAGTGCAGTCGCTGTAGATCTGAGGGGAAGATCTGAAATGAGGGGAAGCTCTGATGATTTTATCATCCAATCATGTGCAAGCTAAAATGCTGTTTTTTTATTTTCCGTGCATGTCCCCCCTCGGATCTACAGCGACTGCACTTCCAAGTGCACTTTCAAGTGTACTTACAGTGCACTCGTAGTGCAAAGTGGATTTGCCTTTAGTAAATCAACCCCATAGTTTGTTTTTTTCCAACAACAAGAGGGTTGAATGAAAAAAATAGTTTTTTCACCTAGGATGCATTAAGGTGAAAATACACAAGGGTATACAATACAACCCATTTAAGGATTTAGAGAATATCTGTAACGAAGAGTGGACCAAAATCCCTCCTGAGATGTGTTCAAACCTGGTCACCAACTATGAGAAATGTCTTACCTCTGTGCTTGCCAACAAGGGTTTTTCCACCAAGTCATGTTTTGCTTGGGGATCAAATACTTATTTTACTCACTGAACTTCAACTTAATTTATAGCATTTGTTTTATGTGTTTTTTTTAGAATTTTTGGTTGATAGTCCGTGTCTATCATTTAAAATACACCTATGCAAACATACCAAATCTGCAGGGGATCAAATAATTATTTCCCCCACTGTAATAAATGTTTGCTTTTGGGTTTAATACAGCTTTAAAATAACATTTCCACCCAACTTTCTGCTCATCATTAGAGTCTCAATTCAGTAACTATATTAGTACATCGCCTGATTGGAAAGAGCTTCAGTGATTTCATTTTATTATGAATGTCTGGAAGCATGAGTTACTTGCTGGTATGTTTTTTGGACCTTGACTGCACTGCAAACGAGACCATCCAGGGGAAACAAGATCAAGTACCATGGTCAGCACAAAAAGAAAAACCAACTGCCTAATTATCCACTGAATGGGTTGCGGAATACATTAATAATTAGCATCTTTATTTGACAAGTTGCTGACTTTGTTAAATACACCTATGAAAGAAAAAATATCTGCAGAGTACACCGACTGAGATTGAAAAATATTCCATTTTGAATATGCACAATATGCAGCATACGGTTAAACGTAAGTAAAAGATAAAGCTTATTTTATTTTTTTGCCTTATACATATAAAAGACTTGGCACAGTGTGTGCATCTGCCAATGTGTCTGTGTTCCTGCCCTCACAGGGAGGACTCTGGAGAAAAAGGGAGGGAGTGAGAGTGAGAAATAAGAGACAGTGAGGAAAGGAAGAGAGAGATAAGGCGAGAGGGAGAGGAGGAGGAGGAGCATATACTGATGCAGTCAGCTTGCAGCATCCTGATACACATACATATATATCGCACTGAACCTACACCCTCCCTCCTTGCTGCAGATTTCTGTGTGTGATGTGAAGAAGAGAAACACAAGTGTTCACAGCCCTGGCACCAGTCATCAGCCTACAGGTACAGCTGTGCTTATTGCTTTCAGTTTGTTACTCTTACCTTTGTATCGTTTAGGTTTTTGATGTTTATATATCATAGCTTGTCATTTACAATTTAGGTTTTATTTTTTTATTTTTTTTATATGACGATTCATGCTTTAAAGGCACAAATGAGAAAAGATGTAGAGGAATGCACATCTAGTCAAGTCTTATGAAATTGACTGCCATCCATATGCCTGGCCTTGTAATCCCAGGACCAGGTGCGGCATGCTACATCGGCCAAGTGTGTTCAGTTTTGTGCTGCATGGCTTAAAGGGTTTAATAAAGTAGCAACTTAGGTAGAGTACTGGAAAGTAGATTTTCCTAAGAAAATTACGAGATATCCTATGATAAGTACAGTAGTATGCAAGTGTAATGAGAAAATATTGGGAGCTTGAAGTCTGTATCTCAGCAAGTGCTCATGCACATTACAATCTGACCATAAAATCTTTGTACAATCAACTTTTTATTTACCAAATGTATGTAAAAAAAAGATCCTACCTAATATATCCAATCACACTGTCTCCAATAGGCAGGCCATTGTACTACATGGTTGTTGGTCGATCTAAAGGAGATTGTACAATCAGATTGTAATATGTGTGGTGAGTTCATCAATGCCTTAAAGTGGTATTAAACCCCTAACCAAAAATGTAATATATTAAAGCTTACCAGTCCTTTTTTTAGGCTTCCCCCCTCTGTTTTCACATTGTGATCTGACCAGTAACACATCTTCTGTGCCTGCATTCTGGATGAAGGAGCAAAGAGACACCTTCGGACAGCAGCATTGTCCATCTGGGGGGAGGGGAGTGTTAGATGTACTAGCAGATTTAAATACACAAACAAATTTGAGCCAAAATCCAGCAAACCTTTTATATTCAGTTGCAGCAACAGTTTGTTTTCCTTCTGGGATAGGGGATTTACATAAATTAAAAAAAAAAAAAACTGACCATTGTAAGCACCCCGCTTTGTCCCAATCCTCAAACTGCTACATCTGCAAGACAGCTTGCTTTGTTGAAAAACAACAGACTTGCTGGCTGGATCACCAGGTGAAAATAAAATAAAGAAAGAAAGCCTAAAAAGAAAACTAGTGTAGCCACCAAATCTCCTTTGGATCTACCATCAAGAAGTGAAAAGTGAGGGCATGGTATCTACTAACTGAATAGGTTGCTTAGTTTTGTTCTCATATTACATCGTTCAGGAACACTAAGCAAAATAGCGCAGAGATTGTACATTCAAATTATAGAACATTTAGCCAGCCTTAGAGGTGCAGTAAAAAAAAGAAGACGAATGCAGCCATCACGTCTAAGGACTGGTAAGCTGCAATACTGTAAATTTTTGTTTTGGGGTTTAGATTTTCTTGAAAAACTGAGTTTAAGTAGGCCTCTGTGAATCCTAATGCCGCGTACACACGAGAGGACGACAGCAAAGGTTCGACGGAACGAATCCGTCAGAAACAATTCGATCGTGTGTGGGCTCCATCGGACTTTAGCTGTCGAAAAATCCGACAGACTTTAGAAATAGAACATGTCTTAAATTTTCCCGCCGGAACTCCGCTGGACCCAGTTCCTATGGAAAAATCCGCTCGTCTGTGTGCTAGTCCGACAGACAAACAATGATGCTAGGGCAGCTATTGGCTACTGGCTACGAACTTCCTTATTCTAGTCCGGTCGTACGTCATCACGTTCGAATCCGTCAGAATTTAGTGTGATTGTGTGTGGCCAAGTCCGTTCATTCAAAAAGTTTGTCGGAACTCCCTCGAAAGTCCGTCGGCAAGACCGCTCGTGTGTACGTGGCATTAGAGATGAAAAAGTGCAAAAAAAAGTTTATGGTAAATATAAAGTCAACTTAAAGATTTGAAAGGCATTTAGCAGACATTATAAACACTTATTAAAAGGTTTTAAAGGCTAAATATTAAAGATAATAAATGTAAAACAGCAAGACTCCAACTGCAGCCGTAAGGGGATACATTCTACATCCACAAAAGTGCAGGTCTTATGGAAACGGTGACATGATTAAAATCCTAACACACACCTGTTCATGCCAGACCAACTTATTTTGTTCACTACTGCACTGATATTGTTGCACTGTTGTGGTTCTTTTAACTGACCCTTTTTTTTTTATAGTTGTTCATTTTGTTTGTACTGGTATTATTATCATACAGTTTTAATTGTTTGTGCTGTTATTGTTGTTGTTTTTACTGTCTGATTCTTTTGCATAGCTGTTTATTTTGTTTGCACTGTTATTATCACTTATTATCACACACACACACACACACACACACACACACACACATACAGTGGCGGAACTACCAGGGTCGCATCAGTGGCACTTGCGACTGGGCCCTGAAGTTCTGTCACTGTGGGGGGGCCCACTGGCCCGCCCACACGTTCTCCGCTGTCCAGGGGCCCGCCCGCACGTTCTCCGCTGTCCAGGGGCCCGCCCACACGTTCTCCGCTGTCCAGGGGCCCGCCCGCACGTTCTCCGCTGTCCAGGGGCCTGCCCGCACGTTCTCCACTGTCCAGGGGCCCGCCCGCACGTTCTCGGCTGTCCATGGGGTCCGCCTGCCCGTTCTCCGCTGTCAGGGGCCACCCGTTCTACGCTGTCAGGGGCCGCCCGTTCTCCGCTGTCAAGGGAAGCCATGTAAGGAGGCAGACGCTGGAAGGGAAAGTCAGCTGACCGGCTGACACCAATGCAGTGAAGGGGGAGGAGCTCTCCCCTCTGCAGGAGATCCCATGACACAGGAGTAATGATGAAGCGGAAGGAATCGACCGACAAAGTAAGTGACAAAATAGTCAGTACAACTGATCCCAACCTCTGCCTCTTACTGACCCCCCTCACTACCACAGATCTTATCCCTATCCCCCATGAGATAGGGATGAGATCTGTGGTGGTGGTGGTGGGGGGATGGGATTAGTAAGAGGCAGAGGTGGTGGTGGTGGGGGAGGATAGCACCACCACTGCCACTGCTCTCACCCCCCCTCACCACCATCACCGCCACTGATCCCATCACCCTCACCACTGCCAGTGATCTAGCCCCCCTCACAGCCAAAACTGATCCCATCCCCCCACCACTGCTGCCACTCATACCATCCAACCCCCCCCACCACTGCCACCACTTATCCCATCCCATTCCCCCATCACTGCCACCACCGCTCGCTGCCACTCATCCCAGGCCCATGTGTCACCCCTGTACACCTGGATAGGAGGGGCAGCGGGCGGCATATAGAGGAACCAATACCCTCCATTTTCCTCCTGAAGTCATGGCTGCAGGAAGAAAATTTAGGGGATTGGGTCCTCTATATGCCGCCACTGCCGCTCTTCCTATCCAGGTGTACAGGGGTGACACATGGGCCCCTTGAAGTATGGGGCTGGGTCGCCCGGGGGGTCAGGGGGGCCCTTCATGTTTTTTTTGCACCGGGGCCCTGAAGGTTCAAGTTAAGCCTCTGCACACACATATATATATATATATATATATATATATATATATATATATTGCATACACTGCTGTGCAAAAGATTTAGTCAGGTGTGAAAAAATGCTGTAAACTAAGAATGCTTTCAAAAATAGGAGGATTAAAAGTGTATTTTGTGTCATTAAACAAAATGGAAAGTAAATGTAATCCCTGACACTCAATGAGATCAGGGCTCTGCAGGGGCCAAACCATCACTTCCAAGACTCCTACATCTTTTTTTTAAGTTGAAGATGGTTATAAATGACATTAGCTGTATGATTGGGGCGCTGGAGAATTAATTTAGTGTAAATCGCACTCCTCCCTGATGGTCTGGCTTGATGGATAAGTATCTGCCTACATTTCCCAGCACTAAGTACACCATTGATCCTGACCAAATCTCCAACTCCATTTGCAGAAATGCACCCCCAAACTTGCAAAGAACCTCCACCATGCTCCCCTGTTGCTTGCAGACACTCATTATTGTACGGCTATCCAGCCCTTCGGCAAACAAACTGCCTCCTGCTACAGCCAAATATTTCAAATTTTGACTCATCAGTCTAGAGCACCCACTGACATTTTTACGCACTCTACAGTATGTTTTCATGCATAACTGAGTCACTTAGCCTTGTTTCCACATGGGAGGTGTGACTTTTTGGGCACAGATCTTCCATGAAGATCACTTTTGGCCAGACTTCTCCAGACAGTAGATAGGTGTGCCTGGGTCCCACTGGTTTCTGCCAGTTCTGTGCTGATGGCACTGTTGAACATCTTCTGATGTCAAAGGGAAGTAATCATGATGTGTCTTTCATCTGCTTCATTAGGTTTCATTGGCCGACCACTGTGCCTACATTCTTCAATATTGCCCATTTCTTTGTGCTTCTTAAAAAGAGCTATTTCTGTTTCAGTTAATGACAACCTGCATATGAAATTGATGATCATTCGTACCTGCTTGGTATAATTGGTTAAGCATACTCTGACTCTACTCCTACTTTGTGCCTTTTTTGTGTTTTTATTTTTTTTATCTTTTAGTACTTTTGTCCCTGACTTTGTGCAAGTGTAAGATTTGGGTAGTCACACCAAATATTGATTTGATTTAGATTTCTCTACTGTCCGCTCACTTAGCATTTTGTAAATTGATAAAAATAAACAATTACAATATTTTTTTTTTTTAAAGCCTTCTTACTTTACAGCATTTCTTCTTACCAGCCTAAAACGTTCATAATATACTATACAACACTGTTTTTATTGTTTGTACTGTTATTGATGTTGTTCTTTCAACTGTCTGGCCCTTTTGCACAGCTGTTTATTGTTTTTTACATTGCTTATTGCTTGGTGAGTTGTGCTCACTGCACTTTTTTGACAGGCTTTTAGTTTTGCTTGCTTGATTCATAATTCTTAAAGGTGTCCAGCATGTAATGAACTAGAGCAGCAATGTCCAACTAGCAGTTATTTGTATGTTCGTCTTAAGATGCTTCTCTGTTCAAAAAAAAAAAATATATAAGCATATTCTATATTGTAATGGTTCATTATTGCTGGTATAGTTGGCCCAGCTAATGTTGTCTGATGTACCTTAGTGCTAGTGATTCATTTAAATTAGCTTACTAAAACTATCCATATGCCACTGAAAGCAATAATAATATAATTTAAGTTAATGAATGAAAAACATGAAGCTAATTTAAATTATTTAATTTCTGCTTTTTTAGTGCTTCTGAGGACAGAGCTGTGGTAGAGGATATAAAATGCTCATTGCGCACACTCACACTCACAAAGAGGCAGGCATGTTTTTTTTTACATGGATCTGCATTAGTGGATGATGTGTTGCGGATAGATGTACATTTTGGGACATTTTTAATGGGCCTGTATCTGGGTGCCCCTTATTGTTAAAGGGAGTTTACAGATACCAATAAGCCCCCTGCCTGCAGACCTCATCAACTACCAGGCCAGGGTTGTTCTCATCAACATAGGGAAAAGGTGCTTTGCCAGGGAGGTTACACCTGGCAAAGTATCCTCTACTATGTAGATTACAGAAACTGGACCGAAACACCATGTGCAGTACTGACTACTGCGTTGTTTACAATATGTTGTACATTATATAGTCATGTCATAATAAATGTTTAATAAAGTTCTTTTTTAAGGTAGGCTCAGGCAAAGTTTTCTATAGATTGTGTACATATGTAAGGCATTTGTATTACATAGAGTTTATTTTTCTTTTAAATGATCCCTTGTCTTGAGCTGCATGTGTGGCTGTGAGACCATCTCCTGTGGCACAGTAATTAAGAAGTATTTTGTAGGTACAAGGACTAGGGCATATGTGTGCTGTGTATAGGCTCAGAATCTACTTGGTCATTTCTAATTAACTACTCCCACTATTAGGTGCAATATTGCTCAGTCCATAATTTACTACACTCAGCACTGAATTCCTTTTCTCAGTGTGCCTTTAATAGTCAATCAAGTTTAACATACCACAATTTTGGTCTAGGGAAAACAAAACAAACTGCAAATTTTTAAATACAAATGACAGTATTTGTTGAGGATATGCAGAATAAAAGTAAAAAAACACAGTAAATAAAATAAACCAACATTCAGGTGATATTAGTCCTTTTGCTTGTATAAAGTGAACTCTAAAATAAGGTACACGTTGTTTCAGATTAGACAATTGGAAACTTCTGTCTACCACCCACAGACAGATGGACTGGTCAAGAGGTTTAACCCTAAAATCTATGCTCAGGAGGGTAATACAAAAAGATGGAAATTATTGGGATTGCTTACTCCCAGTACTAATATCAGAGAGGTGCCTCAGGCATCCTGTGTTGTTGTATGAGAGGAGACCTCTTTGACTGCTTGACCTGGTTAAAGAAACCTGGGAAAGCAAATCACATAAGATGCCTCTGGTAAAAGGGCAGAATGCCCAAGAAAGGCAGAGAAGGGTGTAAAATTGATTGGCCTGTGTTTAGCTTTTGAGTAGATACCCTTTTTAGTACATGTTAATAGTCTGCCATTGCTTTCCACAGCTTGGCATTGCATGCTATTGCCGAGCCTGTGATCTACTAGGACCCATGCCTGCCGCCATCCAATCCGATCCTGTCCACCAAAAACAGAGGGATGGTGGTCCTTTTTTCTATCTGTCCAGCAGATTGGATTGGATGAAACAGACAGGTGGTCCATTTCCATCTGATTGCCCCATAGAGGAGAGCAGGACTGTGTCCATGTCCACTCTGCATAGCTATCCCCCACTGAGCAAGCGGATTCCGCATAGTGGAGGCGCCCACGTGAAAGGGGCCTTATGCAGAGAATGCATTAAGGTAACAAACCTTAAGGCTTTATAACCACTTTAATGTAAAACTCCCTCATATTCAGTCATTGTAAGCCACACTCATGTAAATGCCTGTTATATTCCGCCACTACCAGCACCAGTGTGACACTAGGTATATTTGGTTGCCACCAACAACTCTTAATTGGCCGGGCCATGATTATATAACTCCTGCACACAAAACCGTGCCAAGACTGAGGAGACATACAGACATTCTACTGTCATAAAAACCTATCAGTTAGCATTTAAAAAAATATGGCACCCCCCCCCCCCCCCCCCCCCACACACACACACCTGTATAATATGCATAACGGGATACAGGTTTGATGGATTCCTTTATCCTCTGACATGCTACAGATAAGAAGTCTCAATTATCCTGTACTAAAGTGCCTTGTAATGTAATATTCTCTTTCTTCTTTATTGCATCTCTTTGCTTATCTCGCTTATCTTTAAACGTATTTATTATTGCGATATATGTTACCCATTATGCTGAAAATGAATAAATTTTTTTTAAAAAATGATTAAGTTCTACTTCAAATATATACTTGGAAACCTGGAAACAGACCAGTCAGCCTAACATCAACTACTGTACAGTATGTAAAGTATTAGAAAGAATGATAAGGGACCATATCCAAGACTTTGTATGAATGAAAATAGTATCATTAGTAGGATCCGGGGGTCATTGTAGATCAGACTCAGCAATAAAACTATAATTTTTCCAGCATACAACACACTGGGGTTAATTTACTAAAGGCTAAAATACTGTGCAGTTTACAAGTGCAGTTGCTCCAGAGCTTAGTAAATAAGGGGAAGCTCTGCATATTTCCATCATCCAATCATGTGCAAGCAAAAATGCTGTTTTTTTTAAAATTTTCCTCACATGCGATTGGGTATTCTTTGTAAAGTGAAGCTTTACCTAATTTAATAAGCTCTGGAGCAACTGCACTTGCAGAGTGCAACTGCAATTTCAAAGTGCACAGTCTGTTTGCCTTTAGTAAATTAATCCCACTGCTTTGGGTAAGTCATTCAGCTTTGGTCACTGATCCTCGGGAAGGATGTCCTTGAACTGGACAGAGTCCAGAGAAGGGCAAAAAACAAATAAGGGGGCTAGAGGAGCTCCTTTATAAGGGACAACTACAAACATCAAACGTATTCTCCCTGGAGTAGAGAAGCTTAAGGGAGAAATATGAATACAATTTACAAAAGTTTAAATAGTGACTGTATCATTGGGAAAAAAAACTATTTATTCTAAAGAAGACATGCAGTCACACAATTAAGCTGGGCAAGAAGTGTTTCAATCTTAAACTGCGTAAGGGGGTCTTTACTGTTAGAGTGGTAAGGATGTGGATCTCCCTTCCACTATTAGTGGTGTCAGAGGGGAGTGTTTATAAACTCCCAAAACTTTTAGATGTGTTTATTAGTAAACACAATGTACAGGAATTTTGAAAATGGTCCAGACATAAACACACACACTCAGGTTAAACTGGTTGGACTTGTGTCTTTATTCAAGCTTATCAAGTATTTAACCATGTAAATCACTAATCAGTATAAGTGCACCCATTACAATGGTGCCCGATTACTTTGATGGTCAGTGTAAATTCCCCCCCCCCCCCCTATATCGGTGGTCGGTGTAGAATCCCATCTTTTTTTGGTGGACAGTATAATTTTCCCCTGTCCATTATCAGAAGCATTGCTACTGACCACCAATGTAAAGGCTCCCCAATGTAAGCTGCCCACCAATGTAGTGGGGGCTTTTACACTAATTATCAAAGTAATGGGTGGATTTACACTCAACACCAGTGTTAATAGATTATACCCTGGTCTTTGTTAGCTCTGTCAATTCTGTAGTCTTCTTTTTGAGTTAGATGGCCATGGAGTACTGTACATACGTGGTTTTACCCTTTAGGACGTGGTGGCAAAACTGTCTATATTTGAATGTGCATGATATAGGAGAAGGTCATCAAAAAATTTGAAATATTTAGTGGGCTAAATCTATGAGTAGTGGGGTGATTGGTCCCAGCTTACTGAATATCATCTTTTACATAATATGTCCAGGCATTACCCATATTTAACTCCAAACCCCATCTTCTAAATCATGTCCTAATGTTATTTTTTTTTTTTCCTTTTACCCTCTTCCTGTAGTGAGAAACATTGCCAAATGTAAAATTCCTGCTGGGGTAGCTGTTGAGAGCTTACTGCCTACTAACATTCACATACCCCCAGAACTACATCTCTGTACACAGTGTGTAGGAAGATTAGTTGGAGCCAAGGCAGCAGCAAAAGTAATCAATGCATGCATGTGAAGTGTGGCAGAGAGGAGTGGAGAATAGGTAGACATCTTTGGTTGACAAGGCAGGGCTGACAACAATGCTTTGGCCTTCAATGCAAAAAAAAGCACTATGTTGTCCTTCACTGGATTTCTGGCAGATTGTCAGCTATTTTCAGTACTTGCAGTATTTTTTACAGGAACAATTATTAGGGAAATGTGTATTGTAGAGATGTACTGAAATTGTTTCTTTTTAATTTTGCCCTGACATACATTTTAGTATGTTAATCAACTTTCCTTTATAGTCCTTGATGGTGTGCTGGTATGATACAATGCATTGACTGTAGGGTGGTATATATCATTGTTGCTACGGGTTGTGCTGGAATGATATTAATGTTGACTGTATTTTATGTGGGTAAGCATAAATTAGGCCATTTACAGATCCTGTTCCCTCACAGCCATTAAATGTGACAAGTTGCAGGACATTGGGCATTAAACTTCCCCATCCATAAAGTGTTACTAAACCCAGTAATATAAAAATAGTTCATCTGCCCCCCCCCCCCCCCCACAATGCCCACAGCTTTTAAATCTTCTTTTTCCATTAAAATACTGCCACTATATACCTTTTTGGATGATCTGTATACCACGGTTACATGATAGACTGCACATTTCTCCAGTACTGAGAGTTCAGATAGGAGGAGATTTCCACTACAGCCTGTATACACATGTATACATGTAAATGTTCTCTCCAGCATAAAATACACAACTGAGCATGTGCAGGTTGCCTACCATGCCTGTGTTACCTGGCCTTCCCCAGATAGACAGTGCAGGAGGGGGCGGATCTATGCATACAGGATAAAACAGCCTTTTTACACAATGCAGAGGATTAACCCCTTCAAGTTTCACAGTGAGTATAACAAGCATGCTAAGCTGCATATACTGACAAATTTTACTGTTGTGGGTTTAGTAACACGTTAATCGTTAAAAATCAACTTCCCTATGCTAAATGCCCTTTTTGCTTACCTAAATGCATGATAACCTGACAGACTGGGTCCCAAAGCTTCTATCCTTTCAACTGCAAAGAAGGAAGGTTCATCTTTGAGGGTTTATGTCACTACCTAGGTGAGACACTTCCTAATAGCATTACAAAGAAGTGAACGGTCAGTGCAGACAGAGTTGGATCACCAGTCATTACACCCAGAAGCGCCAACGAGGGACTCAGACAGCAGACTTACATGAGTAACAAACTTCAGAAGGTTGTTTTCTTTTTTTTTCTTTAGAAAACATTGTTAATGGGCAAGTGAGGGGACTGTGATACTTATACATCAGCATTAAAGGTCCAGTATCTCATTAAAAAAAAACAATAACATTGTGATTATTGCGTGCTGTTAAAACATGTAACAATTGTTTTTAATATTTTAATATTTTTCTTAATAAAACATTGCTTTAATTGCTCATGCACTGCTAGTAGTGTTTTAATTGCATTACAGATGCATCTTTATAACCTGCTAATCTGTTTTCTTTTCTCTGCCTTGTGATCTGTTATAAAGGCAGAAATTACATGAATTACATTGTTGGAGTAAAACACAGAGCTTTTATGTGCAAATATTATCCATTGTTCAAAGCAGAAAAAGCCTAAGTGCAGCCAAAATTCCAACAGAAAAATCAGCACAGGTTACATCACTTACAGGAGGATGTGTTAGTGAAAATCTTCCTCTGTCCATTGAAATTGCATGACTTTTAGAAAACTCAGGTCTTCTCTTCAGACATAATCTAACAGAAACTAAAATGTATGTTAATTATCATACCAATCACTTTAAGATTAAATGCTACATTTCTTTGTATAAAATACATTAACCAAATTACTGCAGAAACTTTGATTAAATTAATCTTCGAGAAGTAAACAGGATGGAGGACTTAATACTCTCGGCGCAAAATCGGCACGAGACATACTCCAAAACATGGGCTAAGTGGAATATATTTAAACTTTCAGACGAAGGAAGGGCCATAGCTACCCCTAAGACAAACTAATGAGGAGTCTACAATCTCCTTCTGTCAGTTATATTTATATTTATATTTATATTTACAGTTGGATAAAATTATAGGGTTTTTTTTTTTTGGTTTGATATTGTATAAGATCACTGGGTTGGGGGTTTATCTTTTTAGGGTACTTAGAAAATAATATTATCCCTAGAATTATGGTGAATTGTGTTAATCAATTTAGAGTGTAGAAACTCAATGTATAGAATAAGAATCAAAAGCACCAAGCATGGATTTCTATATATTAATGACTCTGACGGTTAAACTGACATATTTATATGTGCCTAAGAGCCTTTGTTCACTCTATTTATGTATTGATGCAAATGAATGTGATGTTATGTATAATGGGATGATATGAATAAATAAAGAATTTGAAAATTAATCTTCGAAAATAAGTACATACCTATCTCAATTCACACTTTTTGAGAGGAAATGACCAACTGAAACCAGTGGCATAAGGAACGCATACTTTGTTGCCATTTATCTGAGTTCTAAAGAGCTTCTGTTCCTTAGGGATGACATCAATCATAATTGGACATAAAACGACTGTCTCTGTTCAAACCATATTGTAATGTATTACATTTTTCTCAAATCAGCTATTAGTATAGTGACCCTATAATTCAATGCTCTAGTCACAGCTGTAAAACCTTGCCCCGATCCATCCTGCATAACACAATTAACAGACTACAGGAATCCATATGCTGTAATTCTTCAAATGTGGTGTACCTTATAATTTAAGACACACACCAATCAAAGGAATACTTATTTGTAATAGAAAAGGAACAACCATTGCATTAATAAACTGGCTCAAATTTAGCACAAGTTTCAACACCATTCTACTGCACTGAGGACCTTAGGGCCACATTACTTATGGCCAGTTTAAAAAGATACAGGAGGGGAAACTTAAAGCCTACTACACACGGGCCAAATGTCGGGTGGCAACATTCGGCCCATGTGTACTGGAGTTGGTCTTCCGGCTTCTGTCGAAGGGGCATAACCAAATAAAGGTCTGCTGATCGGCTCCTGATCAGCGCTCTTAGCCAATAGCTGAGGGTGCTGACCAGGGTGTTTTGGCAGGGGGCTGCGCCCCTGTCAGAAAACAATAGCACAGCAGGGAGATCGGTGTACTAACATCGGGCAGTTAGTACATCAGCTTCTCCTGAGCTGTCAGATTTTACTAAAAAACTACTGGTGTGCACTAGGTTTTAAACTCTTTAAAGAATCATGTCACCTTAATGCATCCAGGAGAATGCTCATTAAGGGTACTTTGGTCACCAATAGATGCTGGCTTCAGGTCACCTCATTATGTTTAGGACTAAGTATTGCCAAAACAGCTACACTGTTACCCACATAAAATCCAATAGCAACAATAGAAAATATTAAACCACTACATTCATTTAATAATAACACACGGGTGTAAAAAATAACAGGAAGGTTATTTTCGTGTCTATGCATGAACTACTATGCATGATTTTTGAAAAATTACAGTGTCTTGCCAAAGCTTTCTCAAAGGCTTGTAGCTCTATTCCAAATCAATAAAAGGTATCATTTAAATTGGTATTAAACCCAACAGCAAACACATATTATTATATTGCAGCTTACCAATCCTTATGTGATGGCTGCATTCGATTTCTTTTTTAGGCTTTCTTTCTTCTATTTTCACCTGGTGAACCAACCAGTAAGTCTGTTGTTTTCAAAAGAACAAGCTCTCTTGCAGATTGTATCTGTTACAGAGATGAAAAAAACGATTTACCACTGGCAGGGACACTTACACATCAGGTTTTATTTTTCATGTAAAACTTTTATTCCAAAAAAATGTTTGCTGTAACTGTTTATAAAGTTGGAGTTTGGCTTCAATTTGTAAGTGTATTTAAACATGCTAGTGTTTCTAACACTACACCCCCCCCCCCCGAGGCTGACAATGCTGCTGTCCAAATGTTCCACCTGTTCTTGTCCATCCACAGGAGGTGTGCTACTGGTCAAATCACCAGATGAAACACGGAGGGGGAAAAGTCTAAAAAAGAAAACCGACCCTCTCTATATGTTTAAGAGGAAACATGCCCTAGCTTTAGAGACCTCCTTTATATTTACTACTCTACACAAAAATAAAAGTTTTGACTTTACATACACATTAACTCCATATTTTACTACAATGTAAAGGCTTTACTCTATTATATATATATATATATATATATATATATATATATATATATATATATATATTTTTTTTTTTTTCTTCTTATTTTTTTTCTATCAAGCAAAGAACATCCTGTCTAGGTATGCAATAGTCTTTACAAAAAGATGTGATAAATTTGGCTCCAACAGTGTAATCTAGTGACAAGTGTAACACAATAAATGAATGAGCAGCTGCCCTTTTAAGTGAAAAGACCACTTTTTACAAAAAAAGTTGTGGCGCTACAATTATACAATTAAAGCACAGTGGTGTAGTGATTATCACTTTTGCCTAGCAGCAAAATGGTTGGATGTTCGAATTCAAACCACAATGCTACCTGCCTGGAGTTTTCATGTTCTCCCTAAGCCTACGTGGGTTTCCTCCCACACTCCAAAGACATGCTGGTAGGTTAATTGGATCCTGTCTAAATTGTCCCTAGTATGTGTATGAATGTGAGTTAGGGAACTTAGATTATAAGCTCCTTGAGCGCAGGAACTGATGAGAATGTAAAGCACTGCGTAAATTGACGGTGCTATATAAGTACCTGAAAAAAAAGAAAAAAAATTAAATTAAAGCAAAATAGATTATAAAGCAATTCAAGATACGTACAATTTTAGTACATAAAAATCTTTAAGAAAAAACATTAGTGCAAATAGTTCTTCCAAAAGTTCTCCAATCACCATGCTTTAAAGGTCATAGTGACTTCTTATGCTGTATAAGTGCTCCACCACAGTGTGAGTAAAATGTGCACTCACCATAAGCCTTTAAAAAGCCTCAAACATGTTCAAATGGAATTCCTCAGATCACTTTTCAGATGGCCATCAGGTGGTAAAGTGATGGATCCAAAATAAACAGGCATTCCAGATATAGCTCTCTCACTCGGTCATATGTACCAAGAACCCAAAGAAAATGATGGATAACAGTAAAGTGTAGTACTTTATTGAAAGTTGATATAACACATAAAAGTTGCACTTACATCTCAGGGTGCTTTAGTTAGCACCAACACATACAGCCTCAGGAGTACACCTGCCCCACTGCTCGCATGGAGCTGGCGTATGTTCCAGAACCCAAAAGTGACTCAGAGTCCCCACCGGCAGTGACGTCAGCGCTGCCTCAATGCATTTCGCAGGATCTGCTTCATCAGGAAGATATCTTGTCTCTCATTTACTACCAAAGCTTATTACTGGTGATAACTAGGCCTTGTAAGGACAGCAAGCATGAGTGATGAAAGTGCTCATTATTGCTTGCAGAAATTTTATATAATGATATTACCTTATGATCAATTTGTGTACATAGCTATGATGATGTATTTCTCAAGTTTTTCTGCTCAGAAAGATAAAACATACCCAAAAATCCTAGGCATTCTGGTGGCAGATTGGGGCAGGGAGGGAGCATAGAAGTGGTAAGTGCCCCTTTTTTTTATAATACAGGAAATATACAGACCTTTTTGGTAAAGTGTTTTAGTAAACAATCATAATTTACATTTTTTTTTTGGTGTTACTGATATGTTATACGCTATTGTGCACACAAATTGGTATGTGGGAATAAGAATTCTTTCTTGAATAAAATCACATTTTTTAAAATAATTTCAAGAATTATTAGGCCCCATGCACACGAGACGCAGATGCAAACTCTGCTGAACGCATGTTTTAAATAGCAGAAACCTGCGTTTAAAAACGCGCGTTTTGCTGTGTTTTCATGCCGCGTTTAGCTGCGTTTAGCCGCGTTTACAAACGCTTATAGACGCAAAGATAACATCATATAGACCCTCCCCAAGCTCAGAAAGCATGTATTATTAACTATTTCTGCCATTTTGATCAGAGTGAGCAGCAGCAGCAGAGAGAGCAGTTGTACACTTGCATTTGCCTCTCTTTCTGTGTTTTTTTGGAAATGGATCCCATTTTGAATATATGTCAGGAAATGCTCCTGATGTTGCTCTTGTTGAGGCAGCAGCATCGTCGCAAATTGCGTGAGAGGTCCAGAGTCAGAGCTTGTCGATATTGGACCCATCCGTTGATGGCACAGCGAATGTCCGTTGGATATTTCACAAACATGTATGCATCAGTGAGTATATATGCTCTATGAACTATCTAAACTAATTACGACATTTTAAACCAATTTTTCTAGTATTTTTTATGGTTTACCATCATATTTCTGAGTTTTCTAGTCCAAAAAATTGGGTTCCTTTAAAAAGGCTTATAAACGCAAACGCGGCTAAACGCAGGTGCCTGCGTTTAGCCGCGTTTAGATGCATTTAGCTGCGTTTTGCGTCTGAAACGTGGAAAAGCAAAGTGTCTGAAAGCATTTTTTTGCTTCTGGAAAAACAAGGTTAAATGCAACTGCATAAAAACGGGAAAAAACAAGACTGTGTACATGGACACATAGGATAACATTGCATGCGTTCAGGTGCAGTTGAAAAAAGTGTCCAACTGCCTCTGAACGCGCGTTTAACAGCGTCTCGTGTGCATGGGGCCTTAGTGTTGCTCTGGACAGTTTCAATGTTTTTCTAATATAATTCAACTAAAGAGAAACTAATCATATAAAATCTATTTTTCAGATTACCTGGCCAATGTATAGTCCCTGCCAAATTTAAGCACACATTTTCTAATAATTCTAGGCATGATCTATTATTTTCATTAGCCAAAGAGTGAATTTTCCTCAATTCCTTTTTTTTTATTTACATTTTTTTATTACACCTACAATTTGGTCTGTCTGCTCTTCATCATTTTCTAATATCACTGTTTTTAATCTTAAACTATTACCAAAAAAAATATAATGGTTTTAGGTCAGTGTTTTTTGAAAATGTATACATTTTAATTTATTTATTTCAGATTTGTTTTATTGTTTATAAAAAAATCTTTATTTTACAAATGAACATGAAATGCAGGGCATGCCAATGGCATGGGATTCACAGAGCTTTATAGATTTTCTTAAGAAAGCACAGCAGAAGCTGATGATTTTCAGACTCTCTCATTCAGTCATGGGGGGTTATTTACGAAAGGCAAAACCACTTTGCACTACAAGTGCAAACTACAAGTGCAAAGTGCACTTGAAATTGCACTGAAAATTAACTTGGAAGTGCAGTCACTGTAAATCTAAGGGGTAGATCTGAAATGAGGGGAAGCTCTGCTGATTTTATCATCCAACCATGTGCAAGCTAAAATGCTGTTTTTTTATTTTTCTTGCATGTCCCCCTCGGATCTACACTGACTGCACTTCCAAGTGCACTTTCAGTGGAATTTCAAGTGCACTTTGCACTTGTAGTGCAAAGTGGATTTGCCTTTCTTTCGTAAATAACCTCCATAGTATGGCAACCTCTGAGCAGAGCAGGCAGGCAGTAGAAGGTAAACTCATTCTCCCGTTTCACTGGGATTGATATAGATAGTATTGTAGAGAATATTCACTTTACGAAGATAATAAAGTGAAACTGTACTTATTTCACTACAGTATTCCAGTTATATGCAAGCTCTGTTTTAATCCCCTTGCATATGATGGTGCATTTGAAAAGACAACTAGTTCAAATTGCTTTCCAAAATTAAAATTTAGTAAACCAACCTAAGAGAGTTGTTTGGCGCTTATGCGTTTGAACTCTGTAAAAAACAGGCCTTTGCAGCAATTTAAAAAGTATAAACATGAAATATTTCTTAATAACTGATTAAAATTAAAACTATTTTATGTCAGTTTCTAGCCCTTAACATAATAAATCATTAAATATACTATATACAAAATTACTGTATGTTCCTATTATGTGGTTCGTAAGTGACATAGGATAATTTAAATAACACAAAATGCAATTACCGTATATATCCAATCTTTATAAATTGGCCTGTAATCATTTTAAAAGGCTACTTTAAAATGCAGTTGATTGAATTGGATAGAAAGAGACTTCAAAAGATTTGATAAAGAATGTAGGGTTCAGGCATCATCTATCACTACATCATACACTAATGGATACCCATAAGTCAGGCATGCCCAGCTTTCAGATCACACACTAAGTAACATCTTCTAATATGAAATGAGATCATAGAAATTAATTAGAGATGAGCTCTAACAAGATGATGTATAATGACTAAGTCATAGGTCCAAGTAAATCGCACCTGATATATTTTATAATGTTCCTAAATGTAGGTCCATTTAATATTTTTTAATTCTTTAGCAATTTTTCATGCCAGTTTAGAAAGACTTATTTTATTACAGGTCAATGCTCCTCTGACAGGAATTCAAATAATATATAGTGTTATCTTTTGAAATAGAAATTATATTGTAGAAAAAAAAAGCTTATTTAAAAAAGTCAGAGCTGTCTGCGTGCAAACACAGCCATCTAAAATAACTTAAAAGTGTTGTATACAATATTATGAGTTTTTTTTTATTATTATTATTGAGATATTTGTCTTTTACATTACATAAAGTCTATTTAAAAAAAAAAAAAAATCTATAAAAATGACATCATTATATAAGACATTCCTAAAAGAAAAACATCAAGAAGTATAGACTTTACAATTTTGCAAATGTATATACAACAAGTTAGCTTGAGATAAAAATCCCTGTAATTACATTACGTAAACTCTTTTAGAAAACCTCTATAAAAATGACATCATATAAGATATGCTTAAAATGAAACAATAAAATAAGTATAACATGTTTTAAAAAATATATAACAGTCTAGGTCAAGGTAAATAGCCCTGTAATTTCTGGCACAGGTTTATTTAAAAAAGGAAGTTCATTTTCGCATAAAATGATTTAACAATATTTTCCTTTGTGTGCCAATTTAGAACACATATCAGTTTAAATATAACTAAAGACAAAGGGGGTTATTTACGAAAAGCAAATCCACCTTGCACTACAAGTGCAAACTACAAGTGCACTTGAAATTGCACTGAAAGTGCAGTCGCTGTAGATCCAAGGGGGACATGTAAGGAAAATAAAAAACAGCATTTTAGCTTGCACATGATTGGATAATAAAATCAACAGAGCTTCCCCTCATTTCAGATCTACCCCTCAGATTTACAGCGACTGCATTTCCAAGTGCACTTTCAGTGCAATTTCAAGTGCACTTTGCACTTGTAGTTTGCACTTGTAGTGCAAAGTGGAGTTGCCTTTCGTAAATAACCCTGAGAATGTTTTTTTCCTTGCGGATAGAGTGGAGAAAACCTATCAGGGTTTGGAAAGTATTAGAATGTCTATTCCAGGCACCAGCATATAATATCATGTATGCTGGCTTGTGCAAATTATGGTGTTTATCTTATTATTAGTATGCGCAGTTAAAAATGAAAGTGGTTAGCTAGACAAAAAAATCACTACTTTTTTTAGGCATGTCCTGACTTAACTAGAGTATGTTCAGATACTGGAGTCTATATTCCAGAGCAAATTACTCTTGTTAGTGAATTCTGCATATATATGTTATAGCCTGTGCATACTGTATAAGCTTACTCATGTACGTACATGCAAATCAACCTTCCTATGGACAACAAAGATATCATTCTGTGTAGATCACTCCAATTTATTAAGGACTATAAAAAAATGAATTCACAGCATCTTGCCTAAAGGATATCACCTATTCTAATTCGATTTTGTTGGCTGGCATTGGATTATGCAAATATAGTTTGGATCAAATGGACAAAATTCCCAAATACATAGCTAGATAAGGACTGGAGCAGCAGTGTGACTGTTTTCAGGTCATGAAGATTATTTCAAATAAGAATAAAATAATATTTTCTCAAAGAAAAGGGGTATTTGTGTTACACACTGCATCATGTATATGAAATTCCATTTTTTGTTTCTCCATTTCTTTTACCTCTGTCTCATTTTCCCAAAGACAAAATAAGGAGAACTGTGTGATTATCTTTAAAGCTGAACTTCTGGCAGATATAAAAGACACACATCAATGCAGCATTTTACTATATCATTAAGATATTGTTTGAAATGCAAGCAGTGTAAGTACCTGAATTTTACCTGCTGTAGTCACTGTATAGCAGACCTTTGACTGAAAGAGGGAGAAGCAATACAATGAGCCAACCAGTTCATGTGCTGACAAGAAGCACCCTGATAAGAGAAGACAGTAAGACCCCTTTCACACTGGGGTGCTTTTCAGGCGTTTTAGCGCTAAAAATAGGGCATGTAAAGCGCCTGAAAAGCGCCTCTCATGCCTCCTCAGTGTGAAAGCCCAAGTGCTTTCACACTGGGGCGGTGCGCTTGCAGGGCGGGAAAAAATTCCTGCAAGCAGCATCTTTGGGGCGGTGTGGGAGCGTTGTATACAGCGATTGAGGTCAATAGGCAGCGATGCCAAAGCGCCTGCAGGGCGCTTCGGCAGCATCGCTTTGTGGACGCTTTTAATCCTTTATTTCGGCCGCTAGCAGGGTTTAAAAGTGCCCGCTAGCATCGCTTTGTGGGTGCTTTTAATCCTTTATTTCGGCCGCTAGCAGGGTTTAAAAGTGCCCGTTTACCGCTAACGCCCCCCACCTTAGTGTGAAAGCAGCCCAAAGCAACAGAAAGAAGAGCTTATCAGTCTGCTTCTTTTCCTTTCACAGGCCAGTCACAGGCTCAGGAAGCAATATGACCAGTAAGTGTTACTGAACTGCAACAGATAAACATCAGGTTTTATGCCCTGCTAGATAGGGTTGTGCTGTGTGTACATCGCAGGACTGGCTAAACAGAAATACAACATTTTAGGCAGATCAAATAGCTCTCATATCCATATTTTAGTGGTGTATTTAGCTTTACAGTAAACCCCCCTCCATTGCTGGGGTTATGTTCCGGACCCACCCGCGAAAAGTGAAAAACCGCGAAATAGAAAGACCCTATTTAAATACACCCTAGGCATGTTTTGTTAATTTTTTAATAGCATTTAAAGGTCTTTAAACACACTTTTATGCAATAGAAACACATTAAAGATAGAGAGAGAGATCAAGAGGATTTTTAAAACACAAAAATATTGTCTTACAGTACAGTAAAAAATTGAGTACATAACAGCGAAAATAGCGAAATATTACCACAATATCAGAATAACAGGTCCTAATTAAAATACCGCAATATACTGGGACCGCAATAACTGAACCGCAATATTGCGGGGGTTTACTGTATTTAGCTTTTTGCTCAGCCTTCAGCACCAGTTGTACGTTTTATAAATCTATACACTACACACTCTTAAAAGTATGTTTCTCGGCTTTCTTCTGCTTTGTCTTATACCACACTATGGAGTAGGTTAGTGTCTTTAATAAATGATGATATGGATTCACTCTTTGGCTCATCTTCTAAGTGCTTGCAGAAGAGATATTCTCTCTTAATTGCATCTCATAAAAAACCTTTAATATGACGTGCACTTTCTTTTGACGGGGGTACTGGTGAAAAATTAGGGTCTTCATTTCATCAAAGAAGTGGCACTATGTGACCTACTTTAATGGATTCAGTGACCTTCCCATGAGAGCAATAAAGGATTAGTGGAGAAAGAGGGAGGGTTGTGTCTCAATATCAATGCCCCCATCACATTACCCTAGGGATCATAGTCATTAAAACCAAATTTATTAGCAGAGTCTTTTTAGTCTGGCAGATTGTGTTTTGTTTTGCCTCAAGGCCATGGATTAATTTACAAGAATGGGATGCATGCAAAAAATGTTTTTTTTTTTCAATTTTTGTAGTATTGCTTTGGAGGTTGTAAAGTCTATAAATCTATAGAGCAAACTATAATTAAATATATATATATATATATATATATATCTCTCTCTATATATATATATATATATATATATATATATATATATAGATAGATAGATAGATAGATAGATAGATAGATAGATATAGATATAGATATATATATATATATATATATATATATATATATATATATATATATATATATATATATATATATATATATATATCATTTACACTGTGTCAACATCCACCAAAGCACTGTAATAAAGTTAAACCTGGGTGGCTAAATAATAAGGACAAAGGGCATATTACTGAGAAGAAGCTATTCTTTAAAAAATATAACACCAATGTCTCAATCAGGGCAGGGCAGCTAAAAAAAACAGGACAGCTAAGTAGATTACAAGACTCATTGCTGAGGAGAGTAAAAAAAAGCCCAACTTTTAAAAATATACTAACAGTAAAAAGGCGAGTTCAGAACCTACTAGCCTCATAAAAGATGATCAGGGGAAGTTGGTAACAATTGACAGGGAAAAGACAACGGTATTGAATACATTTTTCTTCTCATTTAGAAAGAAAACTGACGGTTATAATAAACAAAACAGTGATGTTAATAACAGTATATTGAATATACCTTTGTGGATGACAGAAACCAGTGTTCGAAAAAGGCTTGAACAACTTAGGCCCCTTTCACACGGGGCGGATCCGTATTGATCCGCCTCGTGAAGATCCGCTGCTCAGCGGGGATCGCACAGCTGATCCCCACTGAGCCGGCTGATGACAGGGCGGTCCCTGCACGCTTTGCAGGGACCGCCCTGTCAGTTCTCCGCTCTCCCCTATGGGGGATCGGATGAACACGGACCGTCTGTCCGTGTTCATCCAATCCGCTCTGCAGACGGATGAAAAAATAGGGTTTTCCTCCGTCTGCAGAATTGGACAATAGCGGAGGTGGACGATAGCGGGTGTCAGCGGATGCTCATCTGCTGACACCCGCTATCCCATAGACATGCATGTATGTCCGTTTTTCATCCAAAAACGGATGGATGAAAAACGGACATACGGTCCGCATGTGTGAAAGGGGTCTTAATGTGAATAAATCACCAGGACCAGATGGCTTACACCTGAGAGTTCTCATATAATTCAGCCACATCATAGCCAGACCATTGTTTCTCATTTTTAAAGACAGCTTACTGACTAGAATGGTACCAGCAGATAGACAAAAAGTAAAAATGGTACTGATATTCAAAAAAGGGCTGAGATACTGTATATATCTGGAAACTACAGACCAGTCAGCTTAACATCAATAGTACATTTTACATATTACAAATGTAGCGGTACCCCCATGAGGGCTGCTGATTGTCTCTATACCCCACTGACTATCCCGACTCTGCAAATACTCTCTTACCTCTGACACCTTGGGTTCCATGTTGCAACAGGGTGTTATCAATGAGAAACTCACACAATATCACTGAACCACTCAAGAAGTTTACTAGAGTGAATAATAAACATAAATGCACAATATGAATGAACATAAACAATGTATGACAGTTGATGACCACTAGCTTAGATATGTAACTGTAAACTCAATAATCACCATAAGGAGCGTATGCAGACAGGTGCACCATGAGACAAGCGTTCAATATACTCTGAAACATATATTAAACACCTTCTCAATGAGGCCTCAATGCACACTCCCAAACCGTAATATAATAACACTTGCAGTTAACAATACAGTGTAATAGTCAACCTGTACTCAAGGGCTCCCCCTAGATTGTCATTCAATAGTCAACGTCCAAGTAAAACTGTGATGCGTTGCAAAAAGTGATAATAGTTCCTTGACTCCAGATTTCTTCAGCTAGCCTGTAGTTTAAACTGCAGTATTTGTAATCCAACAGGGCAAAAGAAAAGGAACAAGCTGTAGAATAAACAATACGTTGGTAACTGTGTAACTGAAGAGATATAACCTTGGTAACTTCTTCTTTATGTGTGAGTACAATACAGTACTGACTTTGCAACCAGGGAATAACAAGCCCCAAATCTCAGCTGTAGGTGGCCTGGAATTTAATAGAATCACCTCTCTGTGGAACTACAAGTCTCACCAGCAGCCTGTGAATAACACACAACACACAATGCACTCTACTGAAATGGGCAGACGTCCTCTCACCACCATAGACTTAGAGGCTGCAGGACTCCACCCAGGCTCCCCTCCGGATGCCTCCGTCTGATAAGAAGATGGTGCCGCCACGCCGTACTGCTCCTCTCAATAGATGGGATGCAGGAAAACCTCCAGGCGTTTGGTATTACACACTGATCCGCTCACTAGGCCGGCTGGGCTGTCATCTGAAATCCCTCAGAGGCTGGCACTCCCGCTCCGTGCCACATAGGCCGCAGTCTCCTGGTCACACACACAGACCTCCTGCTGGCAGGTATTGAAAGGCATCCCCCTGAGAGCGAAAAATGGCCACGCTCTCCCTTTTATTCCTCCTCCCAGCATGCAGTGCTGCGTGCTTTGCATTGTCTGTACTGTAGTTCAGGGCCGATCCAGCTAACTATATCGCCCACAATGCTTTGCAGCACTACTTCACAAGAATTTACAGAAAGTCCTAATAGCATTAAAAGGACACTAGAGGGAGCCAAACTCATTTGTAACCATAACGACTGTAATGCATTGAATTAGCAAACCATTGGCTACACAAATATTCTATTGGAATGATATGGGACCATATCCAATAATTTGCAGATGAAAATAGTAACATTAGTAGTAAATAACATGGATTTATAAAAAATAAAAAAACTATCTTGCCAGCAGGGGCGTACCTAGTGCATTTGGCACCCGGGGCGGATCCTATATCTGGCACCCCCCCACCTTAAAATGTAAACACACCCCACTGTGCTCCCTGCATACCGCTGCATCCTTAAATATCTCTTTGTCACTACTGTGTACATTACACACCCCCTGCACCTCTGGACCCCTTTACATTACACAGCACCCTGCACCTCTGGACCCCTTTACATTACACAGCACCCTGCACCTCTGGACCCCTTTACATTACACAGCACCCTGCACCTCTGGACCCCTTTACATTACACAGCACTCTGGACCCCTTTACATTACACATCACCCTGCACCCCTTTACATTACACAGCGCCCTGCACCTCTGGACCCCTTTACATTACACAGCCATTGCACCTCTGGACCCCTTTACATTACACAGCACCCTGCACCTCTAGACCCCTTTACATTACACAGCACCCTGCACCTCTAGACCCCTTTACATTACACAGCACCCTGCACCCCTTTACATTACACAGCACCCCTTTACATTACACAGCACCCTGCACCCCTTTACATTATACAGCACCCTGCACCTCTGGACCCCTTTACATTACACAGCACCCTGCACCTCTGGACCCCTTTACATTACACAGCACCCTGCACCTCTGGACCCCTTTACATTACACAGCACCCTGCACCTCTAGACCCCTTTACATTACACAGCACCCTGCACCTCTAGACCCCTTTACATTACACAGCACCCTGCACCTCTAGACCCCTTTACATTACACAGCACCCTGCACCTCTGGACCCCTTTACATTACACAGCACCCTGCACCTCTGGACCCCTTTACATTACACAGCACCCTGCACCTCTAGACCCCTTTACATTACACAGCACCCTGCATCTCTGGACACCTGTATGTTACACAGACACCCCCCTAACAGCTCTGGACCCCCTGCATGTTACACAGACCCGCCTACAATACAGACCCCCCCTACAATACAGACCCCCCTGCACAACCCCCATACAGTGCAGACCCCCCTTCAGTACAGACCCCCCTACAGTGGAGACCCCCCTACAATGCAGAGCCCCCCTACAGTACAGACCCCCCCTTCAGTACAGACCCCCCCTACAGTGGAGACCCTCCCTACAATGCAGACCCCTCCCCTACTACAATGCAGACCCCCCCTACAATGCAGACCCCCCTACTACAATGCAGACACCCCCCCTTCAGTACAGACCCCCCTACTACAGTACAGACCCCCCCTACTACAGTACAGACCCCCCTACTACAGTACAGACCCCCCCTATGACCCATAATGTACCTCAGGTCAGGAGTGTCAGTGCGGGACACACAGCAGACTACAAGGAGGAGGGGGAGGCGGAGCCGGCGGCTTCACTCTGCTCGGCTATATGACACAGCCGAGACAGATCAGAGCCGCAGAGAGCGGCGAACACCCTCCCCCTCCTCTTACCTCACCTGCCGCTGGCTGTCACTCACTGCGCCGCTGCGCAACATATATCAGCGCTCGGCGCGCTGTCCCCGACTCCCCGCTTCAATCGCGGAGGGGGGCGCCGGCCTGACACCCCCCAGTGTGTGGCACCCGGTGCAGCCCGCACCCCACTTAGTACGCCACTGCTTGCCAGACCAACCTTTTAACATTCTATGAGGAGATAAGCTATCATTTGGATAGAGGAAGGAATGTGGATGTAGTGTATTTAGATTTCACTCAGACATTTGATCTAGTACCCCACAAATGCTTAATTTACATATTAAGGTTTTATGAGAGTTGATGATATTGTATTACACAGCACCCTGCACCTCTGGACCCCTTTACATTACACAGCACCCTGCACCTCTGGACCCCTTTACATTACACAGCACCCTGCACCTCTAGACCCCTTTACATTACACAGCACCCTGCACCTCTAGACCCCTTTACATTACACAGCACCCTGCACCTCTAGACCCCTTTACATTACACAGCACCCTGCACCTCTAGACCCCTTTACATTACACAGCACCCTGCATCTCTGGACACCTGTATGTTACACAGACACCCCCCCTAACAGCTCTGGACCCCCTGCATGTTACACAGACCTGCCTACAATACAGACCCCCCCTACAATACAGACCCCCCTGCACAACCCCCCTACAGTGCAGACCCCCCCTTCAGTACAGACCCCCCTACAGTGGAGACCCCCCTACAATGCAGACCCCCCCTACAATGCAGACCCCCCCTACAATGCAGACCCCCCCTTCAGTACAGACCCCCCCTACAGTGGAGACCCTCCCTACAATGCAGACCCCTCCCCTACTACAATGCAGACCCCCCCTACAATGCAGACCCCCCCTACTACAATGCAGACCCCCCCTTCAGTACAGACCCCCCTACTACAGTACAGACCCCCCTACTACAGTACAGACCCCCCTACTACAGTACAGACCCCCCTACTACAGTACAGACCCTCCCTATGACCCATAATGTACCTCAGGTCAGGAGTGTCAGCTCGGGACACACAGCAGACTACAAGGAGGAGGGGGAGGCGGAGCCGGCGGCTTCACTCTGCTCGGCTGTATGACACAGCCGAGACAGATCAGAGCCACGGAGAGCGGCGAACACCCTCCCCCTCCCCCTACTCTCACCTCACCTGCCGCTGGCTGTCACTCACCGCGCCGCTGCGCAACATATATCAGCGCTCGGCGCGCTGTCCCCGACTCCCCGCTTCAATCGCGGAGGGGGGCGCCGGCCTGAAACCCCCCAGTGTGTGGCACCCGGTGCAGCCCGCACCCCACTTAGTACGCCACTGCTTGCCAGACCAACCTTTTTTTTTTTTTTTTTTTTTTTTCACACAGGAACAGGGTCCACATGGACCAACCTTTTAACATTCTATGAGGAGATAAGCTATCATTTGGATAGAGGAAGGAATGTGGATGTAGTGTATTTAGATTTCACTCAGACATTTGATCTAGTACCCCACAAATGCCTTATTTACATATTAAGGTTTTATGAGAGTTGATGATATTGTATGTACCTGGATAGAAAAATGGTTGCGGGAGCGCATCCAGGGGGTGGTGATTAGCCGCTTCCCACCAGCCCTATAGCCGAAAGATGGCTACAGCCAGGGCCAGATTAACATAGGGGCTATTGGAGCTGCAGCTCCAGGCCCCTTACCTTAAGATAGGCCCGTTTAAAAAAAAAATCACACAAAAAAAAAAGATTGATTTTGAAGGTCAGGGCTCGGCCACCAGGGGTCACATGGACCCCAAATTTAGGGGGTAGGTATCTGAAGATCTCCTCCCACTACTCAACTATGGTCCTGGAGATACGGGACTCCTTGCACAGCCTGTCAGAAACTTATTATAATGTGAAAGAGACTTGAAACACATCATCTATTTCACACTCACCACCAACCAGGTCACTCCCCAGCCACTTTCCATGTTAGCCACCTCCCTTCAACTTATATCACAGGTGACCATTTCCCAACCTGCTGATGACAGACCCTACTCCAAAAGATATCACTCCCAGTTACTCCCCCCACCCGCTGACTGATATCCCTCCATGACCACCTCACACCCCCCTGCTGACAGACCTCTCTCCCCAGCCTGTCCCTACACACCTTCGGACCTGTAGATGTGGATCATTCCCCCAGTTTTATTGTGTTCTGCCAGTGGGGAGCCTTTCCTACCCATGCAATACAATGATCAGTGTTGCTAACTATAGCTGGCAGCACTGACTGTTTTGGAAAAACCTGACAGACTGGTTGTACTCAAGTCGATTAATAGATTGACTTGTGTACAACCAGCTAGCCCATACATAGATCGATTATAGCTGGTCTCTGCTTAATTGGCTTAATTTCAATTCATGTATGGCCCACTTAAAGAGGAAGTAAACTCTCCCACTCTGATGCTTCTTTTCATTTAGTCCATTATAATAAGTAATTATCAAACTATAGCCACTGTAATCCAGCCCAAATCGCATATTACTTACTGTTTAAAGAAACTTTAAAAAACTTGTTTCCAGGGGTTAGGCAGCGCCATCTTAAGTATTGTTTTCTGAGTCCACAGTGGAGTGTATTTCCGCCCTTACATTGAGCACTTCCTGTACTGTTAACCAGGCCTCCTTCTCAATCCAACGTTTCTATGGCAACCCTGCTTCCCTGTTCATAGCTGACTTGTTTTATTTCATAGTATTTAATTGTGCCGATTATCTAGTGTTTGCCTTTGTCAGTCTTATCAGCTTTAGCCGATAAGACTGCAGTAATGCTGTCCGATGCCCTGGTTTACACTGCATGTGATGTCACATGGTCACATGGGGTGTAGGAGGAAGCTCTGAATGATTTTGCAGTCTCCTGGGATTTCAGTGTTATGTGTCGTAAGAAGGCCTGATAATAGATAGACAAGTACACAGAGTGTGCCGTAAATCAGGGGAGATCTGGACATGCTCATTGACGTCATCTGCAATTTATATAGTGCCAACAGTTTGCACAGCACTTTACAAAGTAGAGGGTGGACAGCACAATCACAATACAGTTCAATACAGAAAATGACATGTTGAGCTGGAGTAAATGTGTGTCACATTCGTTCTGTAAAAAATTTATACATAAATCCCTAAAGTGTATGTAATGCCTAACAATGAACTGATTTATTTGATCTGCTCAATACATCATTGTGTTTTGTTAAATTTGGTCTATAAGTCCAAAAACTACCTTTTGCTTGAGATCCTGTAAGCTGATAACTTCATGTGCTCTCTGTCTGTTCATATAGAGGGGTTATGGAGCTTGGGAGGAGAATGGAGATGAGCAGTAGACTGTGTTCTTTGTTATTCATCAAAAAGAAGTAGGTTGATAACACATGCTTCGGAGTTCAGAGCTGTGTTGTCAAAATGGAAAGAAGGAGTATACCAAAGTTCTGGCACATCAACAGTTATATTTCTGCACTTGTATCATGTTTAACGATGTAGCACGGCCCCCTAGGGGACTGCTTAGATTTACCAGTTCATCTGCATTGCCATGACCCTGTGAACCTTCCAACCCACCTGAAACTCTGGGTTCAGACATCATTGCAATACCTTTAAGTAATAAGACAACACTCAATGCGTTTATATTCTATTAACGTTTAATGGAGTACTTCAGTTAAGGTGTGGTTGTACAAAGAGGTAATAGTTCAACTGAGCCGGGATAGCAGTTCAAACTCAGCCGAATGACGACTTAAGAAATGGCAGTTGAGACAGAAGGCAACAACAGAATATTATATATACCTATATACAGTAGAATACCACTTGGACATAACCTGAAAGGATAAACAAGTTAAACAGCAATACTGTCAATACTTCTAGATAGAGAAACCCAGGCCAGCCTGTTTAACCTCTGATCCTAATGAGAGATGCAGCTAAACATGGATGGTGTAAGGGCCTTTTAAGTAGCAATGACAGAATGTCCCCGTTGCAGATCTGATGGTCTTCACCGGCAGTCGGAGCTCATTAATTGTATCCAAAAGGGTGTAGTAACAGAGTGGTAGTATATCTTGTGACAGCTGTAGCTAAAGCAAATTATGTACAGTGTTCAAATGAAGGTGTAGTGAAGTGTTCTCAAGGTAAAGCTGCCTGTGTACAGTGCCCCAATGAAACAAAGGAACGGTTTGCAAATATGGGCAATGGCCCTCTCACCAACAACCAGGCCGATTCAACGCCTTCCAGCTAGAGACTCCCTACTGGATGTTCTGGCTACAGATCCACTTGTAGTGATCCCTGTTATGGAGCACGACGCATGGGTAGCTGCACTGTAGAGTCTGATCAGAAGTCCGATAAACAGCAGACAGCACTGGATCCCTTCTCAGTCAGGTAGGAATGCTGTGGACCGTGTGGTAGGCCCCAACCTCACTCTCCATGCGTGGAGATGTCCTTCGCACACAAGGCCCCAGTGGAAGAGAGTGCGAGGCGGGTTTCTGGTGTCTTTTATAGTTCTTCCCAGCAATCCCCCTGGTCGTAGCAAAGATCCCTGAGATATGTAGTCCTGATCCATAGTCATGCAGGGGAACAGCTGTCTGTTGGAACTAGCAATCCCACAATCCTGTTGGTTGTGTCACAAATATGATGTCAGTTTGATAACGCTGATCACTAGAGGGATAATATGGTATACCGATAGGGCAGGGAATAGCTGTTTGTTGCAAGTATAGTCCATATTGCAACAAAGAGATAACACATGAGGAAATGTGCATATTTTCCAGAGGTGAAACAAATTACCTTTGTATTTTGCCCTGATATACACTTTGATTCATTTGCATGTGGACGTACCATGCTGCCAACTACTGAATGATTTGGATACAAAGTTTTGACATAAAGCTCCCTCTAGTGGCCATAACCATCATATGCTATGCAGCCTCAGTTGTAGCAAACCAGTACAGAAACAGAAAACTATAGCAACAGGCCAACCAAAAGAGAACAGGAAGGGGGCCGTGCCCCCCCCCCCCCCCCCCCTCCAGCTATGACTTTAATTCATTGTTCAGTTAGGGACGTAGAACAGGATAAAAAAATCAATTTGATTTATTTTCGCTGATATTGGAGCATCATGACTTGAAGCCTGAAAAAGGGTTTGATAAATCTTTATAAAGCATAGAAGCATAGAAGCCTACGTAACCTTGCAGGGAGCATCTGGAATTACAATCAAGAAATCTGACTTCCACAACGAGGCAGTGCATTTAGGTAAACCTTGATGGCTCTTTCCACATAAAGAGAATGGAAAGCAAGTAATAATTCCTAATTTATATGCATAGGATAGGCAAGGGCACAAAACAACATTATCCCTGTGAAGAACAAGTAAAGAAGCCTTATAGAATAAGGCTGCCAGATTTGGAAACTCCCAAATTATTTCAAATGGGGTTTTTAAGGAATCAAGTTCAAACTCAAGAGGAGGCATTGTGGGGGTGTGGCATCAATCACCCCCTAAAAAAGTTTTAAACTAAGATTTGACAACAGCCACTGAAAAAGGACAACCAAGGCCAAAATGTGTTCTTTGTTCTTGTTGGTATAATCGTGAAAGGACCTCTGCGCTACTAAAATGACTAAAACCTATAAATGTGGAAATGCTGCAAAATCGAATAATGATCACAAATCACATAAAAGCATAAAAACAAGATGTAAATGATTAAGCGCATAACCCAAGTGATCACAAACCTATCTGGTTATAATGGTAAAGGTGGTGGATATAATATAATATATTAATATATTAATATATAATATAACGTGCAAATAATTCATCAAGGATAAAATAATCGTTGATTAAGTGCATCCAATGCAATCCAGTATATAAAGTGCAGTCCAATATATAAAGTGCAGTTCAATGTATATAAAGTGCAAATCCAATAATCAAGTGCAAGTGCAAACAAAGTTCAGTGCAGTTGTTCAATGTAGAAAATCCAAAGTGCATATATTCTTTGCGACAAATTCCCAGCGGTAAGATGTTAATTATGGTTCCAATAATGTGCTCTCAGTGCTCTTACCTCATAGGCATAAGTAAAATGCCTTATTTCATCTATTCGATCGTGTCCCTGCTTCCATGGATGTGGGTCAGCCAGTTAGACAATGAAGATTCAATATGGGAAATAAGTAGCAGCTTGCATCCAATTTTTAGATCCACATGTAAAAATAAATAAGCCTCAGATAGTGCATTACCAAACATAAAACCTATTTTAATGATTAAAAGTGGCTGCTTACATCAAAGTAGCAGAAACTAAGCCAAACACAGGGTAAAACGGTTTTCTACGCCACTTCATACGTTACTTCCGGTCCGTGGCATCTACTTCTGGTCCGCCGTGACGGCTTCCGGTTCGCGGTAACTACTTCCGGTTACGTCCTAAGTGTTACGTCACGTACCTCGTGACTTCCTCAGGGAACCAGATTGGATGAAAGCCAATTCCATTTATACCCACTTAACAGGAAGTGGAAAAATCGCCATTTTGCTGAAGACCACAGATAAAGTAAATCAGTGGCCAATTTTCTTGTTAAAATAATCAATTGTAAAAATACTACTGTCTACATGTAGTATTTTTACAATTGATTGTTTTAACAAGAAAATTGGCCTCCGGTTTACTTTATCTTTGGTCTTCAACAAAATGGCGTTTTTTCCACTTCCTGTTAAGTGGGTATAAATGGATGTGTCTTTCATCCAATCCGGTTCCCTGAGGAAGTCATGAGGTACGTGACATAACGCGTAGGACGTAACCGGAAGTAGTTACCTCGAACAGGAAGCCGTCACGGCGGACCGGAGGTAGATGCTGCGGACCGGAAGTAACGTATGAAGTGGCGTGGAATGCCATTTTAACCTGTGTTTGGCTTAGTTTCTGCTACTTTGATGTAAGCAGACAATTTTAATAATTAAAATAGGTTTTATGTTTGGTAATGCACTATTGGAGGCTTATTTATTTTTACATGTGGATCTAAACATTGGATGCAAGCTACTACTTATTTCCCATATTGAATCTTCATCGTTTAACTGGCTGACCCACATTCATAAACTCCCAGTCTTTCACTAGACTTCGGATACAATAGCCACTGGATCACCTGAGCTCTTCCACTATTAGCACTCAGTATCTTCCTCAAGCATTACCCCGGCTTGCCTGCTGGGTCCCTGGCTTGGCACTCACAGATACTCTTGGCACTCACAGATACTCTTCAAACGTCACTCCTGCTGACCCGCTAGGTCCCTGGCTTGGCCCTCACTGATGCTCCGCAAGCGTCACCTCTGCTGTCCCGCTGGGTCCCTGGCTTTGCACTCACTGAAGCTTTCCCACTTCTTCACTGTCCCCAGCTGGTGACAAGACTGCTCAGGTACTGACTTCAGATTATTCACAGTGGTCTCCGGTCACAAGGTGGATGGTCCCTTAGTGGCAACAGCTTCCCCTATACCTCCTACCACAGCTGGTTCCCCATCCGGCTGAACCACTACTTCTGGTTGGACTGCAAACCAGCAGGCCCAACCCTACGCTGCCATCCTGCTTCTGGATAGGCCTCAGACAGCCTAGCAGGCAGATGTCCCCAGGACAGGCCTCAGGCTTCAGGTCTAGCAGCCCGGGGCAACATAACACACGTTCACCCAGACTGCTGTCCAGGTGGCACAGAACCCCAATCACCTGACTCCACCCAAATAAATAGGCTCTCCCAGCAAGCCAAGGGACCAAAGAAAATCCCTGCCCATTGACTGAGACACCCCATGCATTCATGTTTGAGCTTACAAAGCCCCTGTCCTATCTAATGTCACTAGCACAGTGCCACCCAGAGACAGAAGAGAAAGGGTGCAACAAGTCCAGATTTAGAGGAATCAGTTGAATTCCAAGCAATTGGCCAAGGCAACTATCGCCTGGCAACTAAATTTAGTAGCAACCCTGCCTAAACATCAGGGTGCTACACTTACTTTGACTTTACTGTACACTGTGCGCTTCTGACATTGTGTGTTTGAAGCTGCAGCATGTCAGATAGAGCCTAATTTCCTGTCTGGATAACATGCTGCATAGTCTAGCCCTTTTGTACCCAGCTTTATTGTCCCTAGTCAATCATAAATGCTCAGCATCACAAAAGAGGTGAGTCTGTATGCAAATGCTCACTACTCCAGACTGATATCTACCCACCAAGGCATTTTGATATTTGCATAACACCTCCTAAGAACCAGTCCACTGCTTGCATCAAGACTGAGAGCTCTTATGAGGAGTAATGGGGCAGGGTGCAGTGGCATTTTTAGGAGGCTAAGTGATGTGAAATGTTATTCTACTTTACTTATTTTTTTTCTCTTCCACTTCCTGGTTTCACTGAAGGCAGTGGTGATGTAGCCCCTGCTGCACCGATATGGGAAACCTTATATATAAACTGCAGAATCTCACAGTATTGTCATAACTGCGCATGGACAAGGTGACCCTTCTGATGTTGTGCACCCATTTCATGCATGCGTCATATAAAATGACATTCATTTGCCAGGGGGGCTTCTCTCTGAGATCTTGCAAGGGTTTTTCCCCCCAAAGAGATGCATGTAGTGCCCTTCATCTTGCGCATGTATAATATCACTGAAAATTAAAAAATGGTGGCTCATGAACAGGGACAAAGGCAGTATAGAAGAACGTCAAAAACAGGTAAATAAGTAAAGAGCCACAAGAATATACAGTATCTCACAAAAGTGAGTACACCCCTCCCATTTTTGTGAATATTTTATTATATCTTTTCATGTGACAACACTGAAGAAATTACACTTTGCTACAATGTAAAGTAGTGAGTGTGCAGCTTGTATAACAGTGTAAATTTGCTGTCCCCTCAAAATAACTCAACACACAGCCATTAATGTCTAAACCGGTGGCAACAAAAGTGAGTACACCCCTAAAATGCGGAAATTGGGCCCAATGTGTCAATATTTTGTGTGGCCACCATTGTTTTCCAGCACTGCCTTAACCCTCTTGGGCATGGAGTTCACCAGAGCTTCACAGGTTGCCACTGGAGTCCTCCATGAAGGCATCACAGAGCTGGTGGATTTTAGAGACCTTGTGCTCCTCCACCTTCCATTTTAGGATGCCCCACAGATGCTCAATAGTGTTTAGATCTTGAGAAATGCTTGGCCAGTCTTCTGGTGTACCCTCAGCTTCTTTAGCAAGGCAGTGGTCATTGTGGAGGTGTGTTTGGGGTCGTTATCATGTTGGAATACCGCCCTGCGGCCCAGTCTCCAAAGGGAGGGGATTATGCTCTGCTTCAGTATGTCACATGTATGCATTCATGGTTCCCTCAATGAACTGTAGCTTCCCAGTGCCGGCAGCACTCATGCAGCCCCAGACCATGACACTTTCACCACCATGCTTAACTGTAGGCAAGACACACTTGTCTTTGTACTCCTCACCTGGTTGCCACCACACACGCTTGACAGCATCTTAACCAAATAAGTTTATCTTAGTCTCATCAGACCACAGGACATGGTTCCAGTAATCTATGTCCTTAGTCTGCTTGTCTTCAGCAAACTATTTGCAAGCTTTCTTGTGTATCTGTCATGAAGATCCTGCCAGAAACCTAAACCCTGGCCGTCCTGGCCCACAGGCGCCACTGCGCATGCGGGAGACAGGTGCGCGCTCTGGTTAGCGCCAGTTAGCCTATTTAAACCTGGCCTGGGCAGACGGTCCCCGCTGTCTGCTCTACAGCATTGTGGTGTATGTTACCTGATCCTGATACCTCTGACCTGTTTGGCCCGGCTTACCTGAGACTATCCAGCTATCCGCCTGTACCCGACCTCGGCTTGTTGTGACCATCCTTCTGCCTCATCCCCTTGTACCTTGATGCCAGTCCGATACCTGACCTTCTCTGATGAACTTGATCACCTGTATTGCTCCAGTCCGGTCTGCAGTTCCGTTCCCTGTGATGAACCTGATCCCCTGTATTGCTCCAGCCCGTTCTGAGGTTCTGTTTCCTGTGCCAAGTCTGATCCCCTGTATTGATCCAGTCTGTTCCAAAGTCCTGCTTCCTGTTTGTCTGCTGAACCAGCTTACCTGTCCAGTTCCGGCCTGCTCCGCTGTCCAGTCTGCTAAGCTGTCCATCCAGACCCAACCTGCTCTGCTATCCAGTCTGCTAAGCTGCCTATCCAGAACCAGCCAGCTCTGCTATCCTGTTTGTTTGCTGAACCAGCTTACCTGTCCAGTTCCGGCCTGCTCTGCTGTCCAGTCTGCTAAGCTGTCTATCCAGATCCAGCCAGCTCTGCTATCCTGTGTGTTTGCTGAACCAGCTTACCTGTCCAGTTCCGGCCTGCTCTGCTATCCAGTCTGCTAAGCTGTCCATCCAGACCCAACCTGCTCCGCTATCCAGTCTGCTAAGCTGTCTATCCAGATCCAGTCAGCTCTGCTATCCTGTGTGTTTGCTGAACCAGCTTACCTGTCCAGTTCCGGCCTGCTCTGCTATCCAGTCTGCTAAGCTGTCCATCCAGATCCAACCTGCTCTGCTATCCAGTCTGCTAAGCTGTCCATCCAGATCCAGCCAGCTCTGCTATCCTGTGTGTTTGCTGAACCAGCTTACCTGTCCAGTTCCGGCCTGCTCTGCTATCCAGTCTGCTGAGCTGTCCATCCAGATCCACCCTGCTCTGCTATCCAGCCTGCTAGACCGAACCAGCTCGTCCGCTGAGTTGACCTTGTCACTCCACCGGTCTGTTGATCCTGCCAGGCACCCGTGCTCAACCTCACTCCTGGGTCGCCTGTCCCCCTACCAGGGAGCCAGGAGTGGGAGACGCAAGGGAGGTCTCTCTCTGCAATATCGGGCTCGCACCACCAGGTACGTGCCAGTAGCAGACAGCCTGAGTCCGAGCAGGGAGCCTCCGCCATGGAGGGGCTATGCCAACACCTGGCAGGACTGACCGAGGTGGTGAAGAACCTTCAACAAGGGTACACCCGGCTGGAAGAACGGGTACTGGCCTTGTCCAGTCCTACTAGTGCCCAAGGAACTTCACACCCGGCAACACCCCCAATGGGGGCTGCTCCTGCCCCAACTGTAGTGATGCTACCACCCGAACCTAAGGTCCCCACTCCGGAGAAGTTCTCAGGAACCCGGAGCAGTTTCAGGACTTTTCGCAATTCTTGTAAACTTCATTTTGCTCTACAGCCAAGGACCTTTTCCTTATAGGCCACTAAGGTGGGCTTCGTGGTAGCCCTGCTGACCGGGGATCCCCAAGTCTGGGCCCACCGCCTCTTAGAACAAAAAGACGCAGCACTGACCAGTCTTACTACCTTCTTTGACGCCATGGCGCAGTTATATGAGGACCCCCAGCTCTCAACTACTGCGGAGGCCGCCCTACGTTCTCTCCAGCAGGGTCACCAGTTCCGCATGGGCCTCTCAGATGCGCTCAAGGATGAGCTCGCCAGGGTAGGGGTTCCCCAGACTTTGAACTCTCTTATTGACTTAGCTATCCAGATCGATCGGCGCCTACGGGAGCGTAGGGCCGAGCGAACCATGGGGTCCCCAAGACCAACCTGGATGCTCCCCAGGGCCCCAAGTCACTTCTGCCCTGCTTTCACTGCCCGGCCTGTACCTGAACCCATGCAGTTGGCACTCCTGCGGCCTTCTCTCACCCCAGAAGAACGACAGCGACAACAATTTGTGCCTTTATTGCGGGGAGCCGGGTTATTATGTCAGGAATTGCCCGGGTAAACTCCGTAAGTTCCCAACCGTGCTATCCAGTTATGTTGATCCAGTGACCGGAGTCTTGTCTCATCTTGCCCTCTCTGTTTCCTTTCAGCTCCCAGGAAGGACCCTGCGGACCACTGCCATCATTGACTCTGGGGCCTGCAGTTGCTTTATGGACTCTGATTTTGCTGCTTGGCACCAGGTTCCCCTTCTTCCCAGGGAACAGGGACTATCCGTTCATCTGGCGGACGGTTCCATTATTAAATCAGGCCCGGTGACCCAGGAGACTGCCCCACTACCCACGATCATTTTTGGATCACACCAGGAACTTTTGCGGTTGGACATTATTTCCTCTCCTCTGTTCCCAGTAATTTTGGGCATCCCCTGGTTGCAGGCACACAATCCGGCCATCAATTGGTCCACAGGTGAGGTGGCCTTTTCCTCCCTCTACTGCCAGAGGTCCTGTGGCTCTACGGTCCCCGTGAAACCCTCTGCCCTGCTCTGCCTGGAGGACGAGGCGGGCCTACGCCAGTCCATCCCAGAGGCCTACCATGCCTACCTGGATGTGTTCAGTAAACAAGGGGCAGATGTGTTGCCACCCCACAGGCCTTATGACTGCCCCATTGAACTTCTCCCCGGGGCCAAGATTCCCTTTGGTAGAGTTTTCCCTCTAACAGAGGTGGAGCAGGGGAAACTCAAGGACTATATCGACGAAAATCTGAGAAAAGGATTCATCCGCCCGTCCACATCCCCAGCAGGTGCAGGGATATTTTTCGTGGAGAAAAAGGACCATTCCCTTAGACCCTGTGTGGACTACCGTGCCCTAAACGATGTTACCATTAAAAATCGCTACCCTCTTCCCTTGGTCCCAGAACTGTTCCAGAGGCTTGGCACGGCCTCCATTTTCTCCAAGTTGGACCTCAGAGGGGCGTACAACTTGGTTCGTATCAAGGATGGGGACGAATGGAAGACAGCATTTCGGTCTCGATTTGGGCACTTCGAGTACCTGGTGATGCCCTTTGGACTCTGTAACGCCCCTGCTACCTTCCAGTTCTTCATTAATGATGTGCTCCGGGACTTTTTAGATGTTTTTGCCGTTGTTTACCTTGATGACATACTAATTTTCTCTTCCTCCCTAGAGTCGCACCGTGGGCATGTCAAGAGTGTTCTAGGCCGCCTCCGGCAACATGGCCTCTATGCCAAGGCCGACAAATGCCTCTTTGAGGTGGAGAGCATACCCTTCCTGGGTTTAATCATCTCCAGCAGGGGCATCCGGATGGACCCCCAGAAGATAGCAGCCATCCTGGACTGGCCTACTCCTGCAGATAAGAAGGGTATCCAGCGATTTATTGGCTTCGCCAATTTTTATCGCAAGTTCATCAGAGGATTCTCGGCCATAGTGGCGCCCATCACACGGCTCACCAAACAAGGTACCCGCTTCCACTGGTCTCCTGAAGCCCAAGGGGCCTTTGAGGCCCTTAAGGGGCTCTTTACCTTAGCTCCTATCCTGAAGCACCCGGACTCTTCATTACCCTTCGTCCTGGAGGTGGACGCTTCTGAGATAGCCGTGGGAGCAATCCTATCCCAGAGACAGGGCATCAAGGCTCTGCTTCACCCCGTGGCCTTCTTCTCGTGAAAACTATCCCCGGCCGAGAAGAACTACGATGTGGGAGATCGGGAATTAGCTAGCGATAAAAACCGCCCTCGAGGAGTGGCGCTACCTGCTGGAGGGGGCTACTCATCCAATCCTGATCTTCACGGATCACAAAAACCTAGAGTACCTGAAGACTGCCAAGAGGTTGAAACCTAGACAGGCCCGATGGGCCTTATTTTTCTCTCGTTTTACTTTTCACGTGACCTATCGTCCGGGTTCCAAAAATGCGAAGCCGGACGCTCTGTCACGTATGTACCACAAATCCCTGGATGATTCCCCTCCGGACACGATCCTTGCCCCTGGAAATTTTCTTCTGCTACAGGAAGACTTGCTCTCCCAGCTCAGGCGGGCCTCCAGTGGCCTCATACCCACTCCTGGACCTGGGTTGCTAGCCAAGGATGGTCTGCTGTGGCATGAGGATAAAATTTTCATTCCCGAGGATCTGCGGGTAACCGTCCTGGAATTGTGCCATGATCATAAACTTGCCGGACACTTCGGTGTCACCAAGACCACTGAATTGGTACAACGTACCTTCTGGTGGCCTCAGCTAAGGGAAGACTGCAGGAAGTTCGTAGATACATGCATTATATGTATACGGAGCAAGAGTTACAGGACCAAGGCCTGGGGTCTACTCAAGCCTCAATTACCAGTCCCAGATCGTCCCTGGAAGATGTTGTCCATCGACTTCATCGTGGAACTGCCCCCAGCAGAGGACCACACCACGATTTTTGTAATAGTCGACCGCCTGTCGAAGATGGCACACTTTGTTCCTATGAAGGGCACCCCTTCTGCTTCAGAAACCGCACAGGTGTTCATCCGAGAAGTCATCAGGCTCCACGGGGTACCAGCCAACATAGTGTCCGACCGAGGGGTACAGTTCACCTCTCGGTTCTGGAAGTCGCTCTGTAAGGCCCTCAATATTGAACTATCATTCTCATTCGCCTATCACCCTCAGTCCAATGGGCAAACCGAGAGGACCAACCAGACCTTGGAACAATACTTACGGTGCTTCTCCTCCTTCACCCAGGATGATTGGATCTCCCTGTTACCAGTTGCCGAATTTGCATATAACAATGCCATACACTCTGCTACCCAACAGACACCCTTCTTCGCCAACTACGGCTTCCACCCTTCATTTTTACCCAATTCTCTCCCTAAATGTACCGTGCCTGCGGTTCAGAAAAAGATTGACTTCTTAGCTTCCAATAACCAACTCCTGCAGGACACCATGGCCCGGACCCAGGAACATAATAAAACAGTTTTTGACAGAAAGAGGCGAGGGGAGCTGGTACTGGCACCAGGTGACACAGTATGGCTTTCTACTTTAAATTTGAGGATGGCTTGTCCCACAAAGAAACTGGGCCCCAAGTTCTTGGGTCCCTTTCCAGTCAAACGGAAAATAAACGAAGTGGCCTATGAGTTGGAACTCCCAGATTCCCTCATGGTCCACCCGGCCTTTCATGTTTCCCTGCTGAAACCCTCCACTCCTAACCCCTTTCCCAACAGGAGAACAATACCCCCGGATCCAGTTCTAGTAGATGGCGAAGAGGAATTCGAAGTGGAGGCCATCCTAAACTTTAGGAGAAGGAGGAATCAGAATCAGTTCCTGATAAAATGGAAGGGCTACGGTCCTGAAGAGAATTCCTGGGAGCCTGAGTGCAATATCCACGCTAAGAGTCTAGTTCAAGCCTTTAAGAGAGCCCATCCTGAGAGGTTTGCCCAGAGGGGCACCCGGAGGTTGCCCCTAGGAGGGGGGCAATGTCATGAAGATCCTGCCAGAAACCTAAACCCTGGCCGTCCTGGCCCACAGGCGCCACTGCGCATGCGCGCCCGGGCGCGTGCACGTGTGCGGCCGCGCACAGGCGCGCGCACAGGGAGACAGGTGCGCGCTCTGGTTAGCGCCAGTTAGCCTATTTAAACCTGGCCTGGGCAGACGGTCCCCGCTGTCTGCTCTACAGCGTTGTGGTGTATGTTACCTGATCCTGATACCTCTGACCTGTTTGGCCCGGCTTACCTGAGACTATCCAGCTATCCGCCTGTACCCGACCTCGGCTTGTTGTGACCATCCTTCTGCCTCATCCCCTTGTACCTTGATGCCAGTCCGATACCTGACCTTCTCTGATGAACTTGATCACCTGTATTGCTCCAGTCCGGTCTGCAGTTCTGTTCCCTGTGATGAACCTGATCCCCTGTATTGCTCCAGCCTGTTCTGAGGTTCTGTTTCCTGTGCCAAGTCTGATCACTTGTATTGATCCAGTCTGTTCCAAAGTCCTGCTTCCTGTTTGTCTGCTGAACCAGCTTACCTGTCCAGTTCCGGCCTGCTCCGCTGTCCAGTCTGCTAAGCTGTCCATCCAGACCCAACCTGCTCTGCTATCCAGTCTGCTAAGCTGCCTATCTAGAACCAGCCAGCTCTGCTATCCTGTTTGTTTGCTGAACCAGCTTACCTGTCCAGTTCCGGCCTGCTCTGCTGTCCAGTCTGCTAAGCTGTCCATCCAGACCCAACCTGCTCTGCTATCCAGTCTGCTAAGCTGTCTATCCAGATCCAGCCAGCTCTGCTATCCTGTTTGTTTGCTGAACCATCTTACCTGTCCAGTTCCGGCCTGCTCTGCTGTCCAGTCTGCTAAGCTGTCCATCCAGACCCAACCTGCTCTGCTATCCAGTCTGCTAAGCTGTCTATCCAGATCCAGCCAGCTCTGCTATCCTGTGTGTTTGCTGAACCAGCTTACCTGTCCAGTTCCGGCCTGCTCTGCTATCCAGTCTGCTAAGCTGTCCATCCAGAGCCAACCTGCTCCGCTATCCAGTCTGCTAAGCTGTCTATCCAGATCCAGCCAGCTCTGCTATCCTGTGTGTTTGCTGAACCAGCTTACCTATCCAGTTCTGGCCTGCTCTGCTATCCAGTCTGCTAAGCTGTCCATCCAGATCCAACCTGCTCTGCTATCCAGTCTGCTAAGCTGTCCATCCAGATCCAGCCAGCTCTGCTATCCTGTGTGTTTGCTGAACCAGCTTACCTGTCCAGTTCCGGCCTGCTCTGCTATCCAGTCTGCTGAGCTGTCCATCCAGATCCACCCTGCTCTGCTATCCTGCCTGCTAGACCGAACCAGCTCGTCCGCTGAGTTGACCTTGTCACTCCACCGGTCTGTTGATCCTGCCAGGCACCCGTGCTCCTCCTCACTCCTGGGTCGCCTGTCCCCCTACCAGGGAGCCAGGAGTGGGAGACGCAAGGGAGGTCTCTCTCTGCAATATCGGGCTCGCACCACCAGGTACGTGACAGTATCATCTTTATAAGAGGCTTCCTTCTGGGACGACAGCCATGCAGACCAATTTGATGCAGTGTGCAACGTATTGTCTGAGCACTGACAGGCTGACCCCCCACCCCTTAAACCTTTGCAGCAATGCTGGCAGCACTCATACGTCTATTTCCCAAAGACAACCTCTGGATATGACGCTGAGCACGTGCACTCAACTTCTTTGGTTGACCATGGCGAGGCCTGTTCTGAGTGGAACCTGTCCTGTTAAACCGCTGTATGGTCTTGGCCACCGTGCTGCAGCTCAGTTTCAGGGTCTTGGCAATCTTCTTATAGCCTAGGCCATCTTTATGTAGATCAACAATAATTTTTTTCAGATCCTCAGAGAGTTATTTGCCATGAAGTGCAATGTTGAAATTCCAGTGACCAGTATGAGAAAGTGAGAGCAATAACACCAAATTAAACACACCTGCTCCCCATTCACACCTGAGATCTTGTAACAATAACAAGTCACATGACACCGGGGAGGGAAAATGGCTAATTGGGCCCAATTTGGACATTTTCACTTAGGGGTGTACTCACTTTTGTTGCCAGCGGTTAAGACATTAATGGCTGTGTGTTGAGTTAGTTTGAGGGTAAAGCAAATTTACACTGTTATACAAACTGTACACTCACTACTTTACATTGTAGCAAAGTGTCATTTCTTCAGTGTTGTCACATGAAAAGATATAATAAAACATTTACAAAAATGTGAGGGGTGTACTCACTTTGTGAGATACTGTATGTAAGTATATAGAGTAGGCACACTGGGGGTGGGGATGTCCACTTTAAAGCCAGCAACTGATTAACAGGTTGAAAAAATGGAACCTGATATAAAAGGTCCAGTAGGACCAGATGATGCCACGGTGCTAGCATACAAATCAAGCTAGCAAACAAATCAAATCTGTGCAGAAGGCCCTCCTGGGCCAGTCTGGATGTATGAAATCAACATGAATCCTTTTTAACTCCATTCTCCTAAAAAGCCCTGAAAGGATCTTCAGGAAGGAAAAACACAAGGCAAAAAACATAAAAAAAGGTGCTTAGGTTCAACTTCAGTAAATGTTGCCACAGTTTTACTGCACAAAATCCAACCTATTCAGGTGCTCAACCATGTGTTATTGATATATCAGTGGAAACCAGCAAAATATAGTTAAAATTATTGTAAATGTTTATTTTATTTTCCTTAACTGCTTCAATACTAGGCACTTTACCCCCTTTCTGTCCAGGCCAATTTTCAACTTTCAGCGCTGTTGCACCTTCAATGAATACCACCAAAAAAAAGCTCTATCGGTCTAAACAAATGATTACAATTTTGTTTGGGTACAGCACCCAAACAAAATTGTAATCATTTGTTTAGACAGATAGAGCTTTTTTTTGGTGGTATTCAATCGCCACTGGGTTTTTTATATTTTGCTGAAAAAAAGAAAAAGCCCATAAATTTTGAAAAAAATAATAATAATAATTCTTAGTTTCTGGTAGAAAAGTAAGTATAAATAAGTAATTCAGGCTGCACTGATTGGCACTGATAAGGCAGCACCAATGGGCACTGATGAGACAGCACTAAAGGGCACTGATGAGGTGGCAATGATGAGGAGGCACTGATATGCAGCACTGATGGGCACTTATAGGGGGCACTGATATGCAGCACTGATGAACACTGGTAGGCAGCACTGTTGGGCACTGATGGGCACTGATAGGCAGCACTGATGGGCACTGAAAGGCAGCACTGACTGGCATCACTGATGGGAACTGTTGGGGCTGCACTGATAATCAGTGCCCTGATTATCTGTGTAGGTCTCACCTGTAAGGAAATGCCACTGATCGGCTCTCTTCACCTCACACTCAGTGTGAGGAGAGTAAAGCCGATAACCGGATTTTCTTTGTTTACATGTGATCAGCTCTGATTGGACATAGCTGATCACATGAGTAAAGAGCCGCGTCCCGGGGGACACAGCTCGCCCTCTGTCCACAGCCACCTCTGTAACCCCGTACACAGCCACCTCTGTACCCCCCGTACACAGCCACCTCTGTAACCCCATACACAGCCACCTCTGTACCCTCCCGTACACAGCCACCTCCGTACCCCCCCCATCCACAGCCACCTCTGTAACCCCGTACACAGCCACCTGTGTACCCCCCCCCCCCCCCCCCCCCCCCCCCCCCCGTACACAGCCACCTCTGTACCCCCCCATCCACAGCCACCTCTGTATCCCCCCTGTCCACAGCCACCTCTGTATCCCCCCTGTCCACAGTCACCTCTGTACTCCCCGTACATAAGCACCTCTGTATCCCCCCTGTATACAGCCACATCTGTACCCCCCTATCCACAGCCATCTCTGTATTCCTCCCTGTCCACAGCCACCACTGTACCCCCCCCCCCTGTCCACAGCTACCTCTGTACCCCCCTCTTTACCCCCCATCTTCATTTATTAGCAGGTGAATGTGGCCCTCCATGCATTCACATACATTCAATCTGGCCCTTAAGTGGAAAAAAGGTTGCTGACCCCGGAGTCACAGTTTTGTGTATCTTTGTTTTTTTAAACCTTATATGGAGCTCATATTGTGTTTAGTTCATGTGAGAATATAATTTCAAAAATATTTGCACCAATATCTTATTCAAAATCGGAACCACTATCTTTTATTCTTTTTTTTACAGAGCTTTATGGTTTAGTGAGTTTTAGGGTCGCTAACTTGGTGCAGGCTTCACAAGGTGTCGCCTGTAAAATATAACTTCTGGGTAGTTTAGCCATTTAAATTTATTTAAATTATTTTCATAGCCATTTATAAATTACTGAACACACGCACACGTAAATGTTTTATAGATATCAATGTTTCATACATATCAGTTCATTTATGTAATCCATACACACACTAACATATAAAATTACTGTTTATTTACTGTATCTATTCGTTGCTATTTTCTACAGTTTATTTATATGATATAGACAGCAACAACTTTATTATGTACATATTAATATTTAAAACTGATCTGTTTTATGCAAAGACATACCTCCTGAGACAGACTGTGCAGACTGTATGGCAGCAAACAACAAACAGGGGATAACACCGCTCCATGTAATGGTAATACCTTCCTTAACTGCTTGCCGACCAGCGCGCGATGATGTACATCGGCACAATGGCATGGCTGCGCAAATGGGCGTACCTGTACGTCCCCTTTAAATCGCAGGCTAGTGGGCGTGCGCACGCCCGCCGCGTGAGCGTGCCCGCGGGTCCCATGTAAACAAGGCATTTCCCTGTTCTGCCTAGCAACATGACAGGGATCTACTGCTCCCAGTGATCGGGAGCAGTGATCTCTGTCATGTTTTAGTGAGCCCACAGTTCAGCCTCATACACACGGTCGGATTGTTGGCCAACAAAACCGTGGACTTTTGTCTGAAGGAAGTTGGCCCAAACTTGTCTTGCATACACACGGCACACAATTGTTGGCCAACAATCACAAACGTAATGATGTACTACATGGTTTTTCAGCTCTTTAGCACCACCCTTTGGGCTCCTTCTGCTAATTTTGTGTTAGTAGTTTGGTGAGTGTTGATTCACGTTTTTCATTCCGCGCTTTTCATTTGGCACTTTTCAGTTTGTTTCTAAACGGCCATTCATCAACCAGACATGTTGCGGAATCAGAAGAGATAATGTGTTATTTATTATTGGCCTTGGAGTTATTGCTTTGGCATTATTTTTTTGGTTGAATAATGATTTGATTTGGTATATTTTCTATATTTTTGGATGCATAGAATGCACTTTTTGGTTAAGTTCTATTGGCAGATAGCATGTCTAATTTTATTTGTTTTCTTTTTTAATGCACAATAAAAAAATTGTGTAGAATGATACTTGGCTATGTGTTTTACTTCAAATGAAAGTTTGGGAGTAGGCAGTTACATTAAAAAAAAAATACAATGTAAAATTGACAAGGGACACCAACATAGTTGTATCTTTGATCTTAAAACTACGGGATAATGGTGTTGTGGTATTTAATACATAATAATATTATTTTTGATATCACTGGAAAAAAAAAGCCTTTGAAAATTTGTTGGCAATAACTCCATCAGTATCACCAGCAAAGCAGCTTCATTATGATCCCATTAAAGAAGAAGAGAATGTGCGCTGCATTTCAGGATTTCATAATTTGCCACGTCACACATTTTAATTCTGGCTCGTCCTTGATTCCGAGCATGCGTGTTTGTACTTTGTACTTTTGTCCGACGGACTTGTGCACACACGCTTGGAAAATCCGACAACAGACACTTGTCCGCGGAAAATTTTAAAACCTGCTATCCAACATTTGTCCGTGGTAAATCCAACAACAATTGTCCGATGGAGCATACACACGGTCGGATTTTCCGCCAACAGCCTGTCATCACACATTTCCCATCGGAAAATCCGATCCTGTGTACAAGACTTAAGAACACGGTGAGGGAACACAGTTAATCCCTTGATCACCCCCTAGTGTTTAACCCCTTCCCTGCCAGTGTCATTTACACAGTAATCAGTGCATTTTTATAGCACTGATCTCTGTATACATGTCACTGGTCCCAAAATAGTGTCAAAAGTGTCCGATGTGTCCGCCGCAATGTCGCAGCCACGATAAAAAATATGTAGAAGAATACATATCGGCCTAAACTGAGGAAGAAATTTGTTTTTTTTTATATATTTTTGGGGGATATTTATTAGAGCAAAAAGTAAAAAAAAATGGAAAATTCCTATCAAAATACTTACCGTAATTTTCCTTTCCTGATGGACTCCATGGCAGCAACGTGTGGGTTTAGCCCCGCCTCCATTACCCTATAGGACACTACTCCCATAAATCTTTGCTCCCTGCCCACGGCCGTGTTCGATAACTAGTACTACTCCAGCCATTTGGGAGGGAACTCCTGCTGCCATGGAGTCCATCAGGAAAGGAAAATTACGGTAAGTATTTTGATAGGAATTTTCCATTTTCCTGACAGACTCCATGGCAGCAACGTGTGGGAAATAACTCGCCCAATAAACACACTTGGGTGGGCAAAATGCTGAACAGAAAAGATTTATTTAACGCTGTCAACCGACAGGACTTTTAAACCAAATTTAACAGAAGTTAAGGATGCAGGTTCAACACAGTAATGGGTCATAACCGTATGTATTGAAGACCAAGACGCTGCCCTGCAGATTACTTCCGGCGCCACGTGACGCGAGGCTGCCCATGATGTGGAAAGACTCCTGGTGGAATGTGCCGTCACTGCCTCAGGAGGAGCCAAGCCCTTCTCTCTGTAAGCCTACTGGATGGCTTGGACCACCCACGCAGCAATGGATCTAACAGAAGCTTTAGAGCCCTTATTCTTTCCATGAAACAGAACGAAGAGGGAGTCAGTTTGACGAAATGAAGCTGTAACATCCAGATATTCTTTTAGTGTAGCACCCATGTCAAGAGGATGTGGATCCGAACCTCCCTCACACATGAAGGTAGGAAGAGTGATTTCCTGGTTTTCATGGAAAACAGTGGTAACTTTGGGATTTGATCCCAGCATTGGAATGAGGACCACTCTATCCGGGAAGAAGGTGAGAAAAGGTTCCTTGGAGCCTAGCGACTGAATCTCTGAAATTCTCTTCGCCGACGTTATGGCCACCAGAAAAGAGGTTTTAAGTGTTAGTTCCTTAACTGAAAGTGATCTGTTCAGTTGAGTAAAGAAATCCAACACCAGAGGGAGGTCCCATTTTGGAAACCTGGGTTTCCTCTGTGGCCTAAGCCTGACTGCACCTTTGAAAAACTGTTGAACCAAAGGATGATTGGCCCACGTGACTCCAGAAAAAGCTGAGATAGCAGAAACTTGGACACGCAGGGAACTAACAGAAAGTGAGATATCCAATTCTGTTTGAAGGAAGCTTAACACATCCTGAACTGCCAATGTATTGCAGGAACTAGACCTGGAAGCCATGTGACTGGTAAACTTTGCCCAGATCCTTTCGTACACCCGATTGGTACTACCTCTTCTTGCACTAAGGAGAGTGGGAATAACCTCTAATGGACAGCCTGACGCTTCCAGCCTTCCCCTCTCAAAGACCAGGCCCTTAGGTGCAGGTGATCCGGACAGGGATGTAACCTCGAACCCTGGGACAAGAGGTCTGGTCTGGATGGTAACGGAACCGGATCCTTGACACTGAGGAGTGTCAGAAGCGGAAACCAAGGCCTGTTGGGCCAGTAGGGAATTACTGCAATTACCTCTGCCGTTTCCGACCTGAGTCTCTTCAGGAAATGTAGGATGATCGGGATTGGAGGAAAGGCATACGCCTTGAGAAACCACCATTTCTCCGTCAGGGCATCTACTCCGTAGGCTTGCGGATCTCTGTACCTTGAATAGTACTTTGCTATTTTCTTGTTGCATGGGGAGGCAAACAGGTCGACCTCTGGGGAGATCCCCAGTGTTAGAATCCAATCGAATATCTCCTCGTGGAGAGACCACTCGTTGTTGTCTAGAGATATTCGGGAGAGGAAGTCTGCCTGGACGTTCTGAATTCCTGGAACATAAGTCGCTGTCAGATCCTTCAAGTTCTTCTGAGCCCAAGACATGATCGGTTCCACTTCTTGGAGAAGGGAAAGACTTCGGGTGCCCCCTTGCCTTCTGATGTATGCCACTGCTGTGATATTGTCCAGTCTGAGTTGGACCGAGGCCCCTGGGATCAGGTGACGAAAAGCCAGAAGGGCCTGGAAGGCCGCCCTCAATTCCAGGACGTTTGACACTGTCCTTCTGGAGGGAGGATCCCAAGTGCCCTGAGCGACTTCCGCCAGGCAGTGGGCCCCCCATCCCCTGTTGCTGGCATCCGATGTTATAGTTACCCATGGGATGGGACGGATGGAATGGCAGTTGCAAAGGTTCCCCCGTTGTAGCCACCATAGAAGGGAGTTCTTCATGGATGAAGTAATCCGAATCGCCTGGGCTTTGTTGCCTGTCCATTGCTGAAGGAAGCCCTTCTGAAAAGGCCTCATCCTCCACTGCGCCTACCTCACCATCAGGATTGTTGCGACCATGGTGCCTATAATTCTCAGGCACTGAAGAGCATGAAGGTAGGAAGCCATAAGAGCTGGACGGATTCTGTCCCTTACCACTGAGATCTTTTCCTCTGGTAGTGAGATAGTGCCACTGACTGTGTCGAACAGAGCCCCTAAGAATAGTAGGGTTTGTGATGGGGTCAGTTGGCCCTTCTCCAGATTCAGTATCCACCCGAACTCCTGTAGAGTGGAGATAACTTGCCGTCTGTGAATTAGAAGCTGTTCTTTGTCTTGTGCCAGTAGTAGAAGGTCGTCTAAATAGTGATGTAGACGAATTCCCCTGGTTCTCAGAAGAGCTACCACTGCCAACAGAGTTTTTGAAAACACACGCGGAGAAGTTGATAGCCCGAAGGGAAGGCACGTGAATTGAAAATGGAGCTTGCCTACTGAAAAGCGAAGGAATTGTTGATAGTTTTCGGCAATGGGAACGTGAAAATAGGCGTCTTTGAGATCTATGGAGATCATCCAATCTCCTGGTTGGACGGAATGTTGTATTGTGGACAGTGTTTCCATTTTGAACCTTTCCTTTTTTATGAAGGTGTTTAAGTGGGTCAGGTCTATGACCGGCCTCCAGGCCCCGCTTTTTTTCGGGACCAAAAAGAGGGGAGAGTAGATCCCCCTGCCTCGCTGATAGGCCGGAACATGGATAACAGCACCTTGAACCAATAAAGATTTTATGTAAGTCAGAAGGCTTTGTCTTTTTTCTTCTGTAGTCGGAAGGGAAGTAGGGACCCACCTGAGCCTGGGGGCTTCCCTGAAGGTCCAAGCATGACCCGAGGAGACCGTATTGATGGTCCAAAAGTCTTGGATCGAAGCCACCCAGACATGACGAAAGTGGAAAAGCCGAGCCCCCACCTGACCTGTCTGAGCGGGCCCAACCTCAAAAGGATTTGGTCGGCTCCCTCTCTCCTTTGGAATCACTTTTCGCTGTCTTCTTAAAAGACGATTGTCTTGACTTCCAGGATCTGGAAAATTCCCGGCCAGGTCTGTAACTGCGAGCTTCCCTAGCTCTTTCCTGGTACTGCCTTTTTGGGAAAGATCTTCTTTGACCTTGGGGTCGACGATCTTGGGGAAGGAACCCCGACTTCCCACCAGTGGCCCGGGTAATCGCCTTGTCCAACTTGTTCTCGAACAGGGAGGACCCTTCAAAGGGGATACGACACCAGACTTGTTTTGAGGCTGGTTTGGCTAACCAGGGACGGAGCCACAGCGCCCGTTTGGCAGTGACAGACGAAAGCATTACCCGAGCCGTCAGGCGTATGATGTCAATAGAGGCTTCCCCAAGAAAAGCCGACGCAAGCCTCAATTCTTGAATAGGCGAGCATCTAGCCGTATCATCCGAGATGCCTCTCAGTGTCTCATCTACACTGTCAGTCCACACTTCCATCGCTTTAGACAAAGCGGCTAGGGCAAGAGCTGGCTTACAGGCCATGCCTGCTGTTAGGTACACCCTCTTCAGGTCTGCATCAATCCGACGGTCTAACACGTCTTTAAAGGACACTGTGTCCTCTAAAGGGAGAGTCACATGCTTCACCAACCTCATGACTGCTGCATCTATCAAGGGAGCAGACTCCAAGTGCTTCACTTCTTCCTCCTTGAAGGGATAGAGTTTTGCGATTTTGGAAAGCATGGAATTTTTCTTCTCCACCTTGCCCCACTCGTCCGTGACGATTTCGCCAAGCTCTGCAATAAAAGGAAAATTAACACGCTCTTTCTTTAATTGTTTAAAGAATTTTCTTTGTTTGGGAGCAGCTTCTACTGGGTCTTCCCAATTAAGCGTTTCTCTGATAGCCTTAACCAAGGGTGGGAGCAGAGCAAAATCAAAGCCCACAGGAGGGCTATCTTCCTCTGAGTCACTATCAGATATGGCCACCGAAGGGTGGCTCTGAACCGAGGACTCCCAGGTATCCTGTAATTGGGTCTCCCTTACTGGAGAACGAGACTGCTCCGCTGGAGGTGTATGGGAATGATCATCCATGTTCCTGAGCGACTCCTTCACAACCCTTTCCACCAGGGATTTAAGATGTTGATCCGTATCTCCTCTTTCTTTGGAAGCTTAAGGTCTAAGGTCAAACAAAGGTCGCATAAGGATCTTCCTGGGGGAGCTTGACTTCTGCATCCCCAGCAGGAATTGGTAGAGCGACTGGAGTGAGAGCGCTCTTCACTACGGTGTCCTGATTTAGAGGAGGAACCACCATGTTTGGATTTGGAAGAGGATTGCCAGTTTTGCGACTTGGAGGAGTCGCTTCCTCTATGAGAGCTGCGATGTGTATCTGATCTAGAAGGGCTGAGGAAAAAACAAAAGACAAAGACCACACACAAAAACAAAACATCAGGCAATAGATAAGCAATCAGGCACACACCCTTCCCTAATTACCAGACCATCAGGAAAAGACATATTCTCAATACCTTTTTTGAGAGGGCTGGCCACAGATAGGCAGTGGTGAATCCATGTCCTCAGCGATGTCCATCTGAACTGAGAATGACAAGAGATCAATGCAAGGGACAGGAAGATTCCTCTGACCTGTCCCAGAAAAGCCACTTACCAGTAGCTGCAACACAGGAGCCTGGGGAAGTCACTGGGATAACCTGCAATCATTCCCAAAGCTTGCAGGCCATTTCCCCAGTTTAAATAGCGCGCCCCTGTGACGTCACTGCCGTCCCAATGCGCATGCGCGAATAGCGGCAACCAATGCGCATGCGCGAACCAAGCCTCGCTCTCGTACCGCGCTCCACCACAATCGACCAGGCCGAAGGTAAGACCGGACTTCTCATGGGCAAAAACGGGTCACCTGCTAGTAGCTGGCTGTCTGACCAATGCGCAGCCTGCCTGCCAGTGGCTAGGATAAGGGCTTCTTCCTTGCGCCTCTTCCACTGCCCACTCCATACCCTGCTAGTAGCTAGGGCTTAGCGGAGCCATGCGACTTTCCCATCCAGAGTCGCAGATCGGCCAATCAGGATCGTGGGGAAACTATCTTCAGGTAGAAAGACCACCAACTAGGTCCTTCGGAGGAGGACAAAAAAAGAACACGGCCGTGGGCAGGGAGCAAAGATTTATGGGAGTAGTGTCCTATAGGGTAATGGAGGCGGGGCTAAACCCACACGTTGCTGCCATGGAGTCTGTCAGGAAAGCTTTTTTTTTTAAATTGTCACTCTTTTTTTGTTTATAGCGCTAACAAAAAAATGCAGAGGTGATCAAATACCACCAAAAGAAAGCTCTATTCGTGGAAAAAAAAGGATGTCAATTTTGTTTGAGTGCAACGTCACACGTCCGCGCAATTGTCAGTTAAAGTGACGCAGTGCCGTATTGCAAAAAGTGCTCTGGTCAGGAAGAGGGTAAATCCTTCTGGGACTGAAGTGGTTAACGATCAGGTGCAAGTCCAGTCCGTGATCTGGGTAACTGATGCAGGAGACAAAATGATTGACCGCACTCCAAGGATAAGGAAAATAGCTTTATTGGTATAAAAACATTTAACATGAAAAACCATTGAGGTTACAGCATCATGACAACACAGAGGGGAGCATGGTTGACGCGTTTCAAGAATTTCTTCGCTTAGTCATAACCCCCAGACTGTATGGCAACCTGTAGGCTAGAGAATATCCGCCACACAGGCAGCATCAACTCACCAAAAAGACTAATGCCGCGCACACACGATCGGAATTTCAGTCAGCAAAAGACCGATGAGAGCTTTTCATCGGAAAATGAGACTGTCGTGTGTAGGCTCCATCGGAATTTTGCTGGCCAAATTCTCGCCAGCAAAAATTTGAGAGCATGTTCTAAATTTTTCCGACGGAAAAACTTTCTAACGGAAATTCCGATCGTGTGTACGCAATTCCGACACGCAAAATTCCGACGCATGCTCGGCAACAATTTGACCCATGCTTGAAAGCATTAAACTTCCCTTTTATAGTGCCGTCGAACGTGTTGTATGTTATTGTGTTATTGACCGGAATTTGGTGTGACCGTGTGTAGGCAAGACAGTATGAGCGGAATTCCGACGGGAAAACCATCAGAGCTTTTTCCAATGAAAATTCTGATCGTGTGTACGCAGCATCAGAGGTGGAATCCAGTGTAACTCATTTCAGACAGGAAACATTACAAAATATGTGTTTCTAGAAGGTGAACAGACTTCTGTCTAAGGCCTCTTTTTTTTTCTAAAAGTTCTCACTCAAAGAAGATGGAAATTAAACTATCCATGAGCGAAGTGAAGTAAAGAGGCTAGGAATACACTATATTACCAAAAGTATTGAGACACCTGCCTTTACATGCACATGAACTATAATGGCATCCCAGTCTTAGTTCATAGGGTTCTATACTGAGTTGACCCACTCTTTGCAGCTATAACAGCTTCAACTCTTCGCCGAAGGCTATCCACAAGGTTTAGGAGTGTGTCAATGGTAATGTTTGACCACTCTTCCTGAAGAGCATTTGTGAGGTCAGGCGCTAATGTGGAAAAGAAGGCCTAACTCGCAGTCTCCGCTCTAATTCACCGCAAAGATGTTCTATTGGGTTAAGGTCAGGCCAGCCAAGTTCCTCCACCCCAAGCTCGCTCATCAATGTCTTTATAGACCTTGCTTTGTGCACTGATCCAAATCATTTGGTGGAGGGGGGATTATGGTGCACAATTGTTTTTCAGGGGTTGGGCTTGGCTCCTTAGTTCCAGTGAAGGGAAATCTTAAGGCGTCAGCATACCAAGGCATTTTGGACAATTTCATGCTCCCAACTTTGTGGAAACAGCTTGGGGATGGCCCCTTCCTCTTCCTACATGACTGCGCACCAGTGCACAAAACAAGGTCCATAAAGACATGGGTGAGCAAGTTTGGGATGGAGGAACTTGACTGGCCTTCATAGAGTCCTGACATCAACCTGATAGAACACCTTTGGAATGAATTAGAGCAGAGACTGCGAGCCAGGCCTTCTCGTCAACATCAGTGCCTGATCTCACAAATGAGCTTCAGGAAGAATGGTCAAAAATTCCCATAGACACACTCCTAAACCTTGTGGGCAGCCTTCCCAGAAGAGTTGAAGCTGTTATATCTGCAAAGGGTGGGCCAACTCAATATTGAACGCTACGGACTAAGACTGGGATACCATTAAAGTTCATGTGCGTGTAAAGGCAGGTGTCCCAACATTTTTGGTAATTTAGTGTAATATAGATAATTTATAGGTTAAACCAACTAACACACAAACAAGCAGGGGGAGGGGGGGAGCACACAGGAACATTCCAAAACAGAATAAATTAATAAAGTAAACCAAAGAGTCTGTTGCAGTAGCGGAATTATAGGGGTCGCTGAGATCGCAATGGTGGCCCCCGTACTCTTCGATTAGGAGGAGCCGCAGGGGCGGCTAAAACGAACTCCCCGATCATCAGCCGAACTGTAATCGGCACTGTGCAGGGAGCTTGTCACATTAACCTAAAGTGAAAGCACTGCTGTGCTCTTTGCCTCCCCCTACAGTGCAGTACCCGGCAGGAAGAGCTAAGGAAGAGGTCTGCCGTTTTTTATAAGACTATCTATCTATCTATCTATCTATCTATCTATCTATCTATCTATCTATCTATCTATCTATATATCTATCTAGCTATCTATCTTCTGTATGTTTGTCTTTATGTGTGGGCATGTATGTATGCATGTGTGTGTGCATATGTATGTGTGTGCATGTGTATGTATGCATGTGTGTGTGTGTCTGAACCGCCTTTCCGCCAATCAGGTGTGCAGGTCTTTTACCTGTCACCTGATTGGCTGAAACAATGCTTATCAGGAGGAGAGGATGAGAGATGGGGACAGCAGGAGACACATGGAGGACCCGCTCATGGCCGTCACCCGCTGCCCCACCGAGACAGGGTAAGTGCCGGGCAATGCGAGGGGGAGCAAACAGGTGGGGGGATTTACAGTGGCGGCATTCGATGGCACAGTTGCAGCATTTGATGGCACACTGGCCGCATTTAATGGGCACACCGGCAGCATTTGATGAGCACACTGGCGGCATTTGATGGGCAAAGTGGCAGCATTTGATGGGCACAATGGCAGCATTTGATGGCATAGTGGCGGCATTTGATGGCACAGTGGCGGCATTTGATGGCACCGTGACGGCATTTGATGGGTACAGTGGCAGCGTTTGATGGGCACAGTGGTGGCATTTGATGGCATAGTGGCAGCGTTTGATGGGCACAGTGGCAGCATTTTATGGGCACAGTGGTAGCATTTGATGGGCACAGTGGCAGCATTTTATGGGCACACTGGTGGAATTTGGCACAGTGGCAGAGTTTGATGGGCACAGTGGTGGCATTTGATGGCACAGTGGCGGCATTTGATGGCACAGTGGCAGCGTTTGATGGGCACAGTGGCAGCGTTTGATGGGCACGGTGGCTGCAATTGATGGGCACAGTGGCTGCAATGGATGTTTTTTTTCCCAGAATTTTTTAGTTTGCTTGCGCCCCCCCCCCCCCCCCCCTAAAGATTTTGAGCACCAGCCACCACTGGTTTATATGTGCATGCATATTTGCATTTTTATATATATATATATGTGTGTGTGTGTGTATGTATGTGTGTGTGTTTACATGTATGTATGCACATTTTATGTATGGGCTTTATATCCTGACCCCCCTATATGTGTACAATCAGAACCTATTTTTGTATTTTTTTAGGGGGGGGGCCTTCATGGTTTCTTGCATCAGGTCCCTGAAGGTTCTAGTTACGCCTCTGGTCTGTTGTAGTAGCATAACAACAGTATGGGATGAATTACTAAAACTGTAGAGCTGTTCATGGTAGCCAATCAGCTTCCAACTTCAGCTTGTTCAATTAAGCTTAGCGGGAAAAAGTCACCCTAAAATTATTATGAATTCCCCTCCATGAATAGCTACACTGGCATGTTGTCTTGGGCTAGATACTATGAATTATTAGTTAGCTAAAAGTTTATGCATAGTTCTATAATATGTAAAGGTACAGACAACCCCCCCCCCCCCCCCCCTCTATAATATTAAACTAGGATTGGTGGCTTGGCCATCTCCCCCATTGGACGCCTTTTATTTTCCCTCCCCCTTTTAAAAAAAAAAAATTTTTATTAGATACCCCTCCTACCCAAAATTTGTTGAATAAGATTGTTTTGCGAACGCTTTATTATATAATAACTATACAACTTTATGTAGATTGCTGCCATATAACGTGTTGAAATCAGATTTTTTATAATACTGTATTTTCCAACAACAATAAAAATGTATTAAGGGAAAATGATTATGAATTCAAAAAGATGCTGACACCAGTCCAGTCTGTCAGCTAAACTCAGTCTATATACCATTGTTGTTGAACTCCTTTCACTCTGCATTGTAAAAAGCTAAGGTCAGTACAAGGAAATGGTCCAATTCAGAATCAGTATGTATCAAAGTCATTCAGGGACTTCCCTTGAGAATGTGTCTATCTGCAATACAGATATTAGATACTTACATTAATGCTAACAGTGTTTCATAATTATTAAATTATTAAATTAATAATTATTAAATCTGAATTCCAAGCACAAAAAACATAATTTAAGGTGGAACTTTAGGGAAAGAAAACTGTCAAACAGATATGTGCACAATTGCGGCAATGTAATGGTTGAAGATTGGTAATCAGAAACCGAACACTGAAGATGTCATTGGCTTCCGGGGAGCTTTGAGACCCTGTGGCGCTGGATAGAAGGGGAGTATAGTTCCGCTTGAAATATATTCCTCGATAACCATAAAGTATATAGATACACTTTATATGAATCAAATGCTTTTTTTTTGGCTAAAGCTAAAGCTCTGGGCAGAATAGAGAGTAAGATGAGTTGTACAGTGAAGGAAGTAATATATACGTATGTTTCAAAGATGGTTAACCAAAACGCTGTTAGCTTTGGACAGGTCCACCAAATGTGCGGAGTGTGACATCTCTGTCAGGGTTTAGGAACATGGGGAAAAATGGAATGCAATTCATGTGGCCATTGATACCATATGGAGAGTATTTTGAAGATCCTCTACTGTATTCCACTAACCATAGAGCGCTTGTGTCAATATCAATAATTTGAAATATCATCTTCCAAAAGCATGCATCCGACTTTGTGCTCCGTTCTCCCATATGGTAGGGTGAGCTGGGTGATATATGTGAGAGAAGGGTTAAAAGACAGTGGATAAGCAATGGGTGGGACCCTTTATTTGTAGGCAAAGTGGTAAGCGGTCAGTTAACATAAGAGGGTAGGTCATGCAGTGCCCTGGAGAATAGGTTAGGTCTTCAGTTAGGGACATGAGTCGTCTCAGGTTCCTGTTCGTCAATGTTGTGAATAAGGGGCTCTTGCCCGGGTATGGGAGGAACATTGACCATTGAGCTGGTGTTAGCATAGCAGTGGCCACATGCGAGACAGAAGCCCACTCATCTAGTATTGCTTTTTTTTTACAGACAGGAGCACTGCTAGACCTTGTGATGTTAGCTTTTCATTTAGACCGAGCAGGTGCAAAGCCATATTTATCTTAATACCTATATTTAGCTTTTATCAGATGATGGAACAGCTCTGTAAATCAGGGTTTAAAATCAGAAGGGAACAACCTGAAACTTTTTAATCTTTGATAATATCACTTGATACGCCTCTTTTGCATGTGATAAGTGATATCATAGCTTAACCACTTCAATACCAGGCACTTTCCCCCCTTCCTGCCCAAGCCAATTTTCAGCTTTCAGCGTTGCCACTTTTTAAATGACAATTCTGCAGTCATACTACACTGTACCCAAACAAAATTTGTATCATTTTGTTCTAACAAATAGAGCTTTATTTGTGTGGTATTTGATCACCTCTGGGGTTTTTATTTTTGCTATATTTTTATAGTAAAAAAAAGTTTCACTTTGTTTCTGTTATAAAATTTAGTAAATAAGTAAGTTTTCTCCTTCACTGATGGGCACTGATGAGGCTGCACTGACAGGCACTGATAAGGCGGCATTGATGGGCACTGATGAGGTGGCACTGGGCACTAATGATGGGCACGAATATGCAGAACTGATGGGCACTGATAGGCAGCACTGATAGGTGGCACTGATATGCGGCACTGATGGGCATTGATAGGCGGCACTGATGGGCACTGATAGGTAGCACTGATGGGCACTGATAAGCAGCACTGATGGGTGGCACTGATGGACACTGATAAGCAGCACTGATGGGCATCACTCATAAGCAGGCACTGATTGGCATAATTTGTGGGCACTGATTGGCATAATTTGTGGGCACGGATTGGCATCCCTGGTGGCCATGGGTGGCATACCAGGTGGTCATCAGTGGTGGGCATGCTGGGTGGCATCCAAGGTGGCATCTCTGGTGGTCCTGGGTGGGCATCCTTGTGGGGGGGGGGCTTCACTGATAATCAATCAGCGCAGAACCCCCCTGTCAGGAGAGCAGCCGATCTGCTCTCCTCTACTTGCGTCTTTCAGACACGATAGAGAAAAAGCCGATACATGGCTTTTCCTGTTTACACCGTGATCAGCTGTGATTGGACACAGCTGATAACATGGTAAAGAGCCCCCGTCAGAGGCTCTTTAACTAGATTGAAGTTACAGTGTGTCAGACTGACACACCACAACAGCGATCGCCGCTCTGCACGCCCCCCGCAGACGTGCGCTGGCTCGTTACCCTAAAAGACGTTATATGATGTCCAGTCAGTATAATGGAACCAACCACCGTTCGGCCGTCATTTTGCTAGAGGCAGGGTGTGAAGTGGTTAAATATTATGTGAAAGAAAAGTAACAAAAAAACATAGAATTCAAAGCACTATTGAATTGGGCAACTAAGCAGTAAATGAGGTTTAATGCTGATAAATGTAAAGTTATGCACTTTGGAGCTAAGAACATGCATGTATTGTACAGAACAGCTGGGGACGTCAATGGCAGAGTAGGATTTGGGTGTTCTCGTAGATCATAGATCTAATAATAGCATAAGAAAGGAAGTGTGATCACTCATGCGCTACCCACCAATACAAAATAGAGTATTATTATAGCGAATGTTGCTGCCAACACCTGTAGTGTGCCCACATACACAATGTAGTAAAGAATATATAAAGAAGTGTTGCACTACATTCCAATGATATAAAGTGTCAATAATGCAATCAAATGTAAAATAAATCTAAATAATCAGGATTAAAAATCCTCCCCCGTTGGGGAGATAAGCATGGTGGATACATGCCCTTCCATTTGTTATCGTGAGTATTTATCCTCCCCTGGCTACCCTACAGGTGGTTAAGTAAGAAATGGTATTTGCCGCATTGTACCCTGAGGCTTATATTTTATGTCTAGGTGACTTCAATCTTTTACTGGATCCAACCCTTGACAGACATGGTGACACTTTAGCCTCCGCACTTCAGTGTCTGCATTTAATCAATTGGTCACTGAGTTTGAGTGGCAGGATTTATGGCGCACTTCTAACCCCTGCAATAGGGCCTTCCCGTGGTCTATCCCTACCAGAGGTTGTCTCTCCAGGATAGATTTGGCCTTTGGAAATAATAAAATTCTATCACTTAAGTACAGGGCCGATCCTAGGGTCACAAACACCTGGGTGCAGAAATATTTCTGGCGCCCCCACATGGGCGTGCTTATCTTACTAACTCCTCCTCTTTACAAAAGTTTCTATGGCAATGACTCAAACACAGAGATGCTCCCCTATGGAGTCTTCATTACCCTGGAATCCTCCCATGCTCTCTTAACAATAAACAAAATACAGTAAGAGAAGCAGATTACTCTGTTAGGACCTGGAGGGTGGCCTTTCTGATGGACACAGAGAGGGCTTCTGTTAGAGAGTCTGTTGGAAAGAGCCTGCAGACATGATACAGGAGATAATCAGAGACTGCAGACATGATATAGGAGATGGTCAGAGACTGCAGACATGATATAGGAGATGGTCAGAGACTGCAGACATGATACAGGAGATGGTCAGAGACTGCAGACATGATACAGGAGATGGTTAGAGACCGCAGACATACTACAAAAGATGATCAGGGACTGCAGACATGATACAAGAGATGGTCAGAGACATGATACAAGATATGGTCAGAGACATGATACAAGAGATGGTCAGAGACTGCAGACATGATACAAGAGATGGTCAGAGATTGCAGACATGATACAAGAGATGGTCAGAGATGGCAGACATGATACAAGAGATGGTCAGAGACTGCAGATATGATACAAGAGATGGTCAGAGACTGCAGACATGATACAAGAGATGGTCAGAGACTGCAGGCATGATACAAGAGATGGTCAGAGACTGCAGACATGATACAAGAGAGGGTCAGAGACTGCAGACATGATACAAGAGATGGTCAGAGACTACTTAATTGATACCAGAGATCAATAGATGAAATGCATCCTCATCAGTGCCTATCAAATGCAGCCTCATCAGTGCCTACCAATTGCAGCCTACTAGTGCCCACCAATTGCAGCCTACCAGTGCCCACCAAATGCAGCCTACCAGTGCCCACCAAATACAGCCTACTAGTGCCCAACAAATGCAGCCTACCAGTGCCCACCAATTGTAGCCTTCCAGTGCCCATCAAATGTAGCTTATCAGTGCCCACCAAATGCAGCCTACCAGTGCCGTGTCCATCAAATGCAGCCTATTAGTGCTCACCAAATGCAGCCTACCAGTGCCCACCAAATGCAGCCTACCAGTGCCCACCAAATGCAACCTACCAGTGCCCACAAAATGCATCCTCCCAGTGCCCACAAAATGCAGCCTACCAGTGCCCACAAAATGCAACCTACCAGTGCCCATCAAATGCAGCCTACCAGTGCCCACCAAATATAGCTTATCAATGCCCATCAAATGCAGCCTACCAGTGCCCATCAAATGCAGCCTACCAGTGCCCATCAAATGCTACCTACCAGTGCCCATCAAATACAGCTTATCAATGCCCATCAAATGCAACCTTATCAGTGCCCATCAAATGCAGCCTTATCAGTGCCCATCAAATGCAGCCTTATCAGTGCCCATCAAATGCAACCTTATCAGTGCTAATCAAATGCAGCCTACCAGTGCCCATCAAATACAGCTTATCAATGCCCATCAAATGCAACCTTATCAGTGCCCATCAAATGCAGCCTACCAGTGCCCACTAATTGCAGCCTTATCAGTGCCCATTAACTGTTGCCTACCAGTGCCCATCAAATGCAGCCTACCATATAACTTATCAATGCCCATCAAATGCAGCCTTATCAGTGCCCATCAAATGCAGCCTACCAGTGCCCATCAAATGCAGCCTACCAGTGCCCACCAATTGCAGCCTTATCAGTGCCCATTAAATGTTGCCTACCAGTGCCCATCAAATGCAGCCTACCAGTGCCACCAATTACAGCTTTATCAGTGCCCATTAAATGTTGCCTACCAGTGCCCATCAAATGCAGCCTACCAGTGCCCATCAAATGCAGCCTACCAGTGCCCATCAAATGCAGCCTACCTGTGCCCATCAAATATTGCCTACCAGTGCCCATCAAATACAACTTATCAATGCCCATCAAATGCAGCCTTATCAGTGCCCATCAAATGCAGCCTTATCACTGCCCATTAAATGTTGCCTACCAGTGCCCATCAAATGCAGCCTACCAGTGCCCACCAAATGAAGATTATCAGTGCCCATCAAATGCAGCCTAATCAGTGCCCATCAAATGCAGCCTAATCAGTGCCCATCAAATGCAGCCTACCAGTGCCCATCAAATATTGCCTACCAGTGCCCATCAAATATTGCCTACCAGTGCCCACCAAATGCATCCTACCAGTGCCCACCAATTGCAGCCTTATCAGTGGCCATCAAATGTTGCCTACCAGTGCACACCAAATGCAGCCTACCAGTGCCCAACAAATGCAGCCTACCAGTGCCCACCAATTGTAGCCTTCCAGTGCCCATCAAATGCAGCCTACCAGTGCCCACCAAATGAAGATTATCAGTGCCCATCAAATGCAGCCTAATCAGTGCCCATCAAATGCAGCCTAATCAGTGCCCATCAAATGCAGCCTACCAGTGCCCATCAAATATTGCCTACCAGTGCCCATCAAATATTGCCTACCAGTGCCCACCAAATGCATCCTACCAGTGCCCACCAATTGCAGCCTTATCAGTGGCCATCAAATGTTGCCTACCAGTGCACACCAAATGCAGCCTACCAGTGCCCAACAAATGCAGCCTACCAGTGCCCACCAATTGTAGCCTTCCAGTGCCCATCAAATGCAGCTTATCAGTGCCCACCAAGTGCAGCATACCAGTGCCCACCAAATGCAGCCTACCAGTGCTCACCAATTGCAGCCTTATCAGTGCACATTGAATGTTGCCTACCAGTGCCCATCAAATGCAGCCTACCAATACCCACCAAATGCAGATTATCAGTGCCCATCAAATGCAGCCTTATCAGTGCCCATCAAATGCAGCCTTATCAGTGCCCACCAAATGCAGCCTACCAGTGCCCATCAAATGTTGCCCACCAGTTCCCCTTAAAATGCAGCCTACCAGTGCCCACCAAATGCAGCCTACCAGTGCTCACCAATTGCAGCCTTATCAGTGCACATTGAATGTTGCCTACCAGTGCCCATCAAATGCAGCCTACCAATACCCACCAAATGCAGATTATCAGTGCCCATCAAATGCAGCCTTATCAGTGCCCATCAAATGCAGCCTTATCAGTGCCCACCAAATGCAGCCTACCAGTGCCCATCAAATGTTGCCCACCAGTTCCCCTTAAAATGCAGCCTACCAGTGCCCACCAAATGCATCCTACCAGTACCCACCAATTGCAGTCTACCAGTGCCCACCAATTGCAGTCTTATCAGTGCCCATCAAATGTTGCCTACCAGTGCCCATCAAATGCAACCTACCAGTGCCCATCAAATACAGCTTATCAATGCCCATCAAATGCAGCCTTATCAGTGCCCATCAAATGCAGCCTTATCAGTGCTCATCAAATGCAGCCTACCAGTGCCCATCAAATGCAGCCTACCAGTGCCCACCAATTGCAGCCTTATCAGTGCCCATTAAATGTTGCCTACCAGTGCCCATCAAATGCAGCCTACCAGTGCCCACCAATTGCAGCCTTATCAGTGCCCATTAAATGTTGCCTACCAGTGCCCATCAAATGCAGCCTACCAGTGCCCATCAAATGTAGCCTACAAGTGCCCATCAAATATTGCCTACCAGTGCCCATCAAATACAGCTGATCAATGCCCATCAAATGCAGCCTTATCAGTGCCCATCAAATGCAGCCTTATCAGTGCTCATCAAATGCAGCCTTATCAGTGCCCATTAAATGCAGCCTACCAGTGCCCATTAAATGCAGCCTTTCAATGCCCACCAAATGCAGCCTATCAATGCCCACCAAATGCAGCCTACCAGTGCCCACCAATTACAGCCAGCCAGTGCGCACAAATTGCAGCTGGATTACACAGAGCGCAGACGATCTCCTGCTGTCATAAAGCTTGGATTGGAATCTCCCGGGTGGCCACTGTAACAAAGTCCCGCCTCCTAGACTGGCTTGCGGCTTCTATAATACACTGATTCAATTTCACTGCCTTGGATCAGTGTTCCGTTTATCTCGGGGAGCCGTCTAGGAGGCGGGACTTTGTTACAGCACCGTCAGGCATTTCAAACCAAAGCTTGTGCAGTGTAGTAAAGCCGGCTTTGTGATTTTTACCTACAGGTAAACCTATAATAAAGTCTATAATAAAGCTTACCTGTAGATAAAATTAATATTTCCTAAACCTGCACTGTTTAGGAGAAAATCACCCTGCATGCAGCCTGTGACATCACCAGTACATGTGCTCTGAAGGTCCGACATACCGTACCGAACCTACAGAGCTTTGTGCCGGAGCCAAGGGTGTCTACGCGCATGTGCGGGAGTGACGTAATTGCAGCTTCAGCTGCTCATACAGCCAAAGGCCGCAAACCCAGAAGAGAGACCAGGGGAAGATGGAAGCCCTGTCAGTGGTGACAGCGCAGCGCTGGAGGGCTTTGTTCTAAGGTAAGTTTTTCATAATGTGCTAATATGCAATGCAGTATACTAGCACATGATGTTATTGCCTTACAGGTGCTTTTTTTTTAACTGCTGTGGTTTACTGCTGCTTTAAGGCCCCTTTCACACAGATGTTTCGAAGGAGTCCGTCTGTCCGTTTTTCAGGCGGACCTGATTGGACCATCTATTCTCCTCTATGAAGAAGCAGATGTAAATGGACATGTGTCCATAAACACCTGCCTGCATCCAATCCGATCCGCTAACCCTTGTGTCAGGAAGAGGAGCGGCCCCTCCCCCCGAGCACTGCCAGACTGGACGGGCTGTCTTATGCTCACACTGGTGTTCTGAACATACACACAGAGAGGAGGAGGGAGGGTTGCACTCTGGCACTTCGGCGCCCCCACCCCTGCGGCGCCTGGGTGCGCTGCACCCCGTGCACCCTGCCCAGGATCGGCCCTGCTTAAGTATCATCTATCACCTACCTTACTAGGGGGGTAGAAAAGTGTGGGGCCAATCCACAAAATGTATAGGAGAAATACTATAGATACCGTACCATCATCCAGATTATTAAATGGAAAGATTTTTGGTGATCTGGTTCCCGACCCAGAACGCCAAGAAGAAAAGGGGAGCTAGTGGACTATTGCTCCCCTTTTCTTCTTGGCGTTTTGGGTCGGGAACCAGATCACCAAAAATCTTTCCACTTACTAGGGGGGTGTCAGACCATTCACCACTATTACTTACCTTGGACACTCGTTACACTGGAGTCCGTAGACCCTGGAGTTTCAGCAATACCAATTACATCATAGCTCTCCTAATGCACCAGAGCTTCCAACTCACCTATTTTGCTTGGCAGACTTCTGGCATTGGTGAACAAACACTTTAATGCATTAATATATTTTGACCGGTCACATACTATCCTCTTGGGTGTTCCGTGATTGCAACTAGGACGTGCTACTTTACTTACCTTGGGTTTATGTGCTTTGGTTACCCTACCACTAATGTCCCTAAAATTACCCTCTGGAATATGTTCCACGCTGACTATCTCTATCTCTGGACCCTCCCCCCCATCGCCTAGTTTAAAAACCCCTCTAACTTTTTGGCCATCCTTATTCCCAGCTGATCTGCACCCTCCTCATTTAGGTGCAGTCCGTCCCTTCTATAGTACCGGTTATCGACTGAGAAGTCGTCCTAGTCCTCCAGGAACCCAAACCCCTCCTTACTACACCAGCTCTTCAGCCACTTGTTTACTTCCCTAATCTCCCTCTGCCTTTCTGGTGTGGCTCGATGTACCTGTAGTATTCCTGAGAATACTACCTTGGAGGTCTTTTTCCTCAATTTAGCTCCCAAGTCCCTAAAATCGTTCTTTAGGACACTCCATCTGCCTCTGACTCTGCCAACGTGCACCATGACAGCTGGGTTTTGCCCAGCCCCTCCCAGTAATCTGTCCACCAGATCAGTGATGTGCCGAACCCGAGCACCCGGTAGACAACATACAGTTCGGGCGCTTCAGGTCTTTGTTACAGATTGCCCTCTTTGTCCTTCTAAGAATTGAGTCCCCTACCACCAGAATCTGTCTTTCCTTTCCCCCCACTCTCACTGGAGGAATTCTTTCCTCGGCAGCTAGGAGAGTCCCTCAGCTCCAGCAGTGCTGGTCCCTGACTGGTTTCACCAATGTCACTCAATGGAGCAAACTTATTGGGATGCTCCAGCCCTGGATCGGCCTCCCTGCCACTTCCCCCTCTAACCTTCCTGACTGTCACCCATCTACTATTTTCTAGTGCCTGCACCGCTTTGTCTCCACCCACCTCTGTGCTTGCCCCTGCCGGCACCTGACTTGTACGATCCTGGCTCTACTCTAGTGTTGAGGGTCTTCTCAGTGCTGACAGTTGCTTCCCCAGATTCAAACCCTGGGCTTCCAGGAAAACAATGTGCTTACATTTTGCACAGCAGTATTCGCCCTCGATCACATGATGAAGGAACGCATACATGCCACAAGATGTACACCGATGTTCGCCTCTCCACACCCGCCGGGCTTTATACCTATTTAATGAGGATTAGAGATTATACCCAGTCCAAATTACAACTAGCTGCATAGCTCATAGCTGACTTGTTTTATTTCATAGTATTTACTTGTGCTGATTATCTAGTATTTGCCTATGTCAGTCTTATCAGCTTCAGCTGATAAGACTGCAGTAATGCTGTCCGATGCCTTTTTTTCCACTCCATGTGATGTCACATGGTCACATGGGGTGTAGGAGGAAACTCTGAATGATTATGCAGTCTTGTGGGATTTCAGTGTTGTGCCGTAAGAAGTCCTGATAATAGATAGACAAGCACTCAGAGTGTGCCATAAATCATTGGAGATATGGGCATGCTCAGTGACGTCATTCTAAAAAAAAAAAAGGATTACAACAATACTATGCAAGTAAGGAGATATCTTCAAGCAGTGTTCATTAGGGTTTTTTATGCTGATTCACATGGGAAAAAGTTGTGGGGGAGAGGTTACAAACACTTTAACACTTTAATATCTACTGTCTACTCCCATTTATTAGCTAACTCAATTAACAAAAACCCCCTGGAAGATCGTACTAAATGGCAACTACTTACACCCGATCTGTCAGATGAGGATTGTGCGCATGTACCTCCCATCCAACCAGCTTCACCAGCTATTAATAACAAACTCATTAAATTATACATGGTACATCAGTCATAGCTAACCCCGGTAACGCTACACGCGATGCATCATATCCCAACGTCAGCATGTACTAGGTGCACCTGCCTGCGTGCAGACATAATTCATGTAATGTAGCCTTCATCTTCATCGTTCATTAGTAAACTTCAGACAGGCCTGTACATGTGTTTCTTGAGCAGGGGGACCTTGCGGGCACTGCAGGGTTTTAGTCCTTCACGGCGTAGTGTGGCTACTACTATGGCTATGGCTACTTTGAGATCATTGACAAGATTCTCTCATGTAGTTCTGGGCTGATTCCTCACTGTTCTCATGATCATTGAAACTCCACGAGGTAAGATCTTGCATGGAACCCCAGACCGAGGTAGATTGACAGTTATTTTTTGTTTCTTCAATTTGCGAATAATCACACCAACTGTTGTCGCCCTCTCACCAAGCTGCTTGGCAATGGGCCTGTAGGTCTACGATCTTGTCCCTGACATCCTTGGATAGCTCTTTGGTCTTGGCCATGGTGGAGAGATTGGAATCTGATTGATTGCTTCTGTGGACAGGTGTCTTTTATACAGGTAACAAGCTGAGATTAGGAGCACTCCCTTTAAAGGAGTGCTCCTAATCTCAGCTCGTTACCTGTATAGAAAACACCTGGGAGACAGAAATCTTGCTTATTGATAGGGGATCAAATACTTATTTCACTCATTAAAATGCAAATCAATTTATAACTTTTTTGAAATGCGTTTTTCTGAATATTTTTGTTGTTATTCTGTCTCTCACTGTTAAAATAAACATACCATTAAAATTATAGTCTGATAGTTTCTTTCTCATTGAGCAAACATACAAAATCATCAGGGGTTCATATACTTTTTTCGCTCACTGTACATCTCTACAATACATGCACATTTCCCAAGGTGTTATCCCTTTAGGTTTTTTTCACTACCCAATCAAGTTTTTCTTACATACATTTTAAAATATGCATTTCTAGCCTATAGATTACTTATAACCCCCAAAACATTATATGTTTTTTGAAATTAGAGACACTGTAGAATGTAATTTTATGTGGCACATTTTTTTCAAAATTGTTTATCAAACCTATATTCTCAGTACAAGATATATTAAATTAATTTTAATGCATGCAAACAGAATACAATACACAATTTTTGTAAAATACGAAAGATGAGACTTGGCTGAGTAAATAGATACCAAATATGTCAGGCCTTAAAAATTGTGTGTGCCCAAAAAATGGCAACAGACTATACTTGATATACTATTTACCATAGCCCGACAGCTGTGAACACAGAAGTGCTCAGAGCACAGCGCTTCCGGGTTTACACTATTGAGGAGAGATGGGGTGTCAGATCTCTTCTCAAGTAGTTCCTTACTATCCTGATAGATTTTTTGGGGTCATGAGCAACCTAGAAGAGTGGGAGGACCCAAGGACAACTTTAGGGTGAGGTAAAGGTGGAGCGCAAGGGGGGACCCGCATTTATGTCATCTGTAGAAGTGATCAGGCAGTTTTACAGCCGCCATGATCACTTCTACATTGCAGGCTAGAAGCTGCTGATGAGATTTAAAACAGGTTCATGACTGTTATTGTTGCTTTAAGCTGGTTTTAACCCTTTCAATGCCATATGTGAAACACGTGTTCATATAAACATAATTTCACGTAATTATACTACCCAGTATGCAGATCAGTCAAGCATTTAGTATTTTTTTTTAAAAAGGGCCACTGTAAAGGTTTTGTTTAACAATATGTCAATTTAACATCTAATCTATATAGATTGTTGTACTCCCAAACATTTTAATAAATCTGTTTCTGATGTGTTTCTGTGATTTTTCTTCTTATTTATATATTGCCCTTTCTTGCTTTCTTTCCCCTATGAACTGACCACTCTTCATTCTTTTCTTGTGCAGAATTACGATGCTGCATTTTTCTGCTTACTTCCTGTGTTTCCTACTTTTTCCCTATGCTGGTAAGTAGCATCTGCCTTCCATTCTTATAATCAATATCCTTTTTTCTTGTTACATTGAATTTCATATTTTACTTTATGAATTTTCCACCACTTTAAAAAAACGACCACTTAATTCTTAAATGTTTCTGCATAACTTGATTATAATTATTTTGCCATTGTCTCCTTTAGAATTAAACTATATAAAGCTCTGCTAGCTTAGAGAGTAATTCCACTTTTGTTGAGAAACAAAAATTCCCTCTGGATGATCTATGTACATTGCAAGGATTTTAACAAACTTTATTGCAGAGTCCTAACTTTGGTTGTTCTGATGATATGGCTTTGGTTTGCATGTCTGTGTCCATGTGGAAAGTGAATCTGTATGGGAGTGATTTTGTAATTATCAATTACCTGCAGGGCTCTAAGGAGGAAAATTGCAGGGTCTGCATCCCTTTGATGTGATTTCTCTTTGGGAGTATCTCACAAGACAAGTTCCTGTTCACTAATCTCACCTGTGTAAAGTGCACCTGGAAGCACACAGTTCCAAGCACATGTGGGTTCAGAACTCTAATATCTCTGTCAAGAACTTTTTCACATTCATGCCCTGCATCATATTTGAAATATTAGTATTAAAGGATATGGGAATAAAGCAGGTATCTCAGAATAAGAGTCAGAAGACATATTTTCAGCAAGCATTGAAGCCTGGAACACAGAGGTAAATCCACAGACATGGGTCCGTTGGCTTCTTATCCACAATTATCTTTCAAAGGAGTAACACAAATTCTTCCCTCACAGGGGTACAGCAAACACAATAAATATGCAATAAATATTTCTTAAAAAATAACCTAAACATTTTGTAAGTGCATGTGCATATTTGTATCCAGTGGCATTGCTTCATCCTACTAAATCCATCTTCTGAATTTTTTTTTTTTACCATCCTCAAATTCTCTATACAGTGTTCAGGTTGTCTTGTGCCTCTGTGTTCGCTGGGCATTTTGGGTGACCATATGGACGCCCAAGGCGTCTGTGTCAATCCTTGGCCAGACGCCCGATCTACGGTGCAGCGTGTGCGTTCCCCATCTCGCCTCTTTCCCTCCATGGATCTCCTTGTATCCCTTGGCTATCCTCTGGATGTGGAGAGATCTCCCCTCTGACCACCAGAGGTAGTGATGTTCTTCACCTCTGAGGTTGAGTTTTGAGACCCAGCGGTGACGAACGGGAGGGTGGAATGTGACATGGTTTGCGTATGCCTGGCGCGGTCCTTACGTCCGCAATCCGATCTAGGCGGATGAGGGGTATTTAAGGCCGCTGGCTCCAGCGATTAGGCGCTGCTGGAACCCAGGGACATATACATGCTGTCGCCAAATGCTAGGTATTTACTCTAAACCTTTGACTATAGAAAAACTATTACCATATATTTATGCTATTGCTCTGATATAGGCTGTTGCCACCTCAGAGCATATATTGAGCACTTTTTTCTTATGTAGTATTAAACTACTCTTGCTGTTATTTATAATGCAAGTGTTTTTCCCTTCTTTTGAATAGTTTTCATTATTTTCCCTTTCTTTTTGGCTATATGGATAGTCTTAGCAATAAGCCTTTTTATTTCTATCTTGGAGATTCATTCTCATTTTTGACATTCAAACCAAATTTGTCACATCCTATTATTCTCTTAGCCGGTCCTTGAATGCCCCCTATGGTCGCCTCTAGCACATGGTTCCTCCAGACGCAGACCTGTGACCTTTTTAGTGAGTTGATCAATATTTCAAGAGACCTAGGTAAGTAGCGTTGCCCTGGTAACAAACATGCACATGTATATATTGAAGCTGTTATGTATCTAACATAAAGAACTATGTATGTGATATATGATCTTAAACTAACCGTTGATGTACTGTAATTATTATATGTATATGTTAAAGCTATTTAACCCTCCAGATAAGCAGTCTTGTGCTGCTGCAGAGCATTTGGAATGGTTAACCTGGCACACACACATTTAACCTTTAAGGTTGGGACATATTATAACAATTAACGGCCAGCCTTAGTAGGAAGTGGGTGACTGTGGTGGGTGATGGCATCCCTGGTCAGTGAAAGGGCAGGTGCAATTTATATTGCTCACATTGTGGTTTGCCTCCATGTTGGAGCATGCTGTGGCCCAGGGTTGGCCTGCAAGGTCACAAGAGCAAAGTCGTGTGTTAGTATATGTGTGGTGGCTTCCTGTGAAGACTGCCTGTAAGGCGAAGTGAATCCAGTTTACAAAATAATTCTACTGTCATGGGACATGTGACAAATGAGAACACAAGTGGCTGGCGAGGAATAGGTAATGTTCTACATCACACTCCTAAAAATCTATGTATTTAGAGGAAGAGAAAGATCAGATCCTCAGTGTCTGTTGTTGCAGGGAATATAATGATTAATGCCTTGGGAATTATAGGGTGTTATATTACCTTAATGACTTGTGGTTTCTGTCCTGCCCTCTAGGGGGTGAACTCCTTCTCCTACAACAACTTGGGGTGGTCAGCAGGACACACCAAGTATCTGGTTATACAGCTTCAGGAAAGTCCTGGAAAGTAAACATGGGATCGAGCCATGTGCAGGAGAGCGTGAACAGAGAGTAATCAGTGATGTCAGATGATGTAATCAGTTTGGATTGGCTGTTGCAACATAACAGTTTACATGAATTGGTGCAAGTGCAGAAGAGCCCTGCCCGCCAAATGCTTCTGTTTACATGCTGGAGGCTGCGTCACAAAGGCCAAGCAGGTGTTGCCCTGGAAAGCGCTGGCAGAGGTCAAGCTTCCTATGCTGGATACCGGAGGTCATTACAAGCACAAACGTGGACTGGAGCACATACAAGTGGGAGAGAACGACATGTTCCATGTCATCTGTGCCAGCTGCTGGAGGTTTTCTGTGGTCTTCTAATTAATAGATTTAAATATTACCAAACCAAACGTGCCACAGCCCTAGTCATATAAAGAGCTTTGCACGAAGTATGAATGGGATTTGTCAGGCAAAAACAACCAAACTAAAACAATAGCAGTATATATACATACAAAATACAAGACAGTCTATAATCTAATAAAAACAAATCAACCACCGATATGTACAGACTGTTAATAGCAAGAACTACAAATAGATTACAGAGTACACCCCAATACATTTTGATTAGCCAAGAAATTTTCATCAGGGGGTTAAATATGGTGGGGCATTCTGAAATACAAATGAGCATACATCAGGTTGCACAGAACGTAGTACATCACCAATACAAATGACATTATTGGTAAGTAACTTATAAAAATCAAAGACAATGTTAAAATGGGTGTGGTCAACCAGCATGAGCTGCAGCATCTCTAGCCATAGAAAGCACAAGGACGCCGATCAAGACCTCTAGCTATGGAGACCAAGAAGGACAATCAAACAAAAGTGAGTAAGATATAGAAATATACTGAATATTGGTACAAAAAACATTCTGTATACTCACAAAAAAAGAAGAAAAAAGCTCTGTGTTCAAAATGGGCTGGGCACACATGGAGTTGTATCTAGTGAATGTCTCACGTCACCAGACTGAGCACTATAAAGTTAAACAATAGATGTATACAAATCCTACAAGGGATTCAACAAAAATATAATCACTCATTTTGTAATATGTTTTACAGAGTAAGTCCCACTCCCAATCCAGATTCATAAGGGCTCACCATCCTAGGTTGTATTCAGAATTCACTTTATACCACTTGCCACCCAAGCCAATTCTGCCATTTCTCTCCTACATGTACATTGCCTTAAACAAGTATTCATACCCCTTGAACTTTTCCACATTTTGTCATGTTACAACCAAAAACGTAAATGTATTTTATTGGGTTTTTATGTGATAGACCAACACAAAGTGACACATAATTGTGAAGTGGAAGGAAAAGGATAAATGGTTTTACATTTTTTTTACAAATAAATATGTGAAAAGTGTGGCGTGCATTTGTATTCAGCCCCCCTGAGTCAATACTTTGTAGAGCCACCTTTCTCTGCAATTACAGTTGCATCACACTCCTAAAAATCTATGTATTTTTTGAGGCTGTCTCTACCAGCTTAAAGAGTGACATTTTTGCCCAATCTTGCAAAATAGCTCAAGCTCTGTCAAATTGGATGGAGAGCGTCTGTGAACAGCAATTTTTAAGTCTTGCCACAGATTCTCAATTGTATTTAGGTCTGGACTTTGACTGGGCCAAACACATAAATATGCTTTGATCTAAACTATTCCATTATAGCTCTGGCTGTATGTTTGGGGTCGTTGTCCTGCTGGAAGGTGAACCTACGCCCCAGTCTCAAGTCTTTTGCAGCCTCTAACAGGTTTTCTTCTAAGATTGCCCTGTATTTGGCTCCATCCATCTTCCTATCAACTCTGACCAGCTTCCCTGTCCCTGAGGAAGAAAAACATCCCCACAACATGATGCTGCCACCACCTTGTGTAATGATGGGGATAGTGTGTTCAGGGTGATGTGCAGTGTTAGTTTTCTGCCACAAATAGCGTTTTGCTTTTATGCAAAAACTTTCAATTTTGGTCTCATCTGACCAGAACACCTTCTTTCACATGTTGCTCTGTCCCCCACATGGCTTCTTGCAAAGTGCAAACTGGACTTCTTATGGCTTTCTTTTAACAATGGCTTTCTTCTATAAAGGCCAGATTTGTGGAGTGCATGACTAATAGTTGTCCTGTGACTAGATTCTCCCACCTGAGCTGTGGATCTCTGTAGCTCCTCCAGAGTTACCATGGGCCTTTTGGCTGCTTCTCTGATTAATGCTCTCCTTACCCGGCCTGTCAATTTAGGTGGACGGCCATGTCTTGGTAGGTTTGCAGTTGTGCCATACTCTTTCCATTTTCGATTGATCGATTGAACAGTGCTCTGTGACATGTTCAAAGAGTGGGATATTTTGTTTAAAACCTAACCCTGCTTTAAACTTCTCCACAACTTTATCCCTGACCTGTCTGGTGTGTTCCTTGGATTGCATGATGCTGTTTGTTCACTAAAATTCTCTAACAAACCTCTGAGGGCGTCACAGAACAGCTTCGTTTATACTTAGCTTTAATTACACACAGGTGGACTCTATTTACTAATTAAAGCAGTGTTTCATCTTTTAAAAAATGTTTTTTAAAAGTCAGCAGCTCAAAAATAAAGTAGCTGCTGACTTTTAATAAGTACACTTACCTTTAGGGCAATCGCGATGTCGGCCGCCGAGGCCGACATGTCCCCTCGGTGCTCCGGTCCTAGCGCCGCCATCCTTAGTAAGGGAAACAGGCAGTGGAGCCTTGCGGCTTCACTGCCTGTTTCCTACTGCGCATGCGTGAGTCACACGGCGCTTTGTGAATGGGACACGCTGTGTTAGGGAACACACAGTTCCCAGAACAAAGCGCGCCCCATTACCCAGAAGACAACGCGGAGGAGAAGAGAAGACCGAAGAAGACCGAAGATCACAGCGGAGTAGGAAGGAGGCAGATTAGGAAGACTGCCTAGCAACAGGGATTTCTGGTAAGGTAAAAGATTTTAGTTAGGAATATCAGTAAAAGGGGCTGCATACAAATGCAAGCCACACTTTTCACATTTCATCCTCATGAGTCAAATTTTTCTTTAACACTTTTCACATATTTACAGTATCTCACAAAAGTGACCTACATTTTTGTAAATATTTTATTAAAATTTTCCATGTGACAACACTGAAGAAATTACACTTTGCTACAATGTAAAGTAGTGAGTGTACAGCTTGTATAACAGTGTACATTTGCTGTCCCCTCAAAATAACGCAACACACAGCCAATAATGTCTAAACCACTGGCAATAAAAGTGAGTACACTCCTAAGTGAAAATGTCCAAATTAGGCCCAAAGTGTCAATATTTTGTGTAGCCACCATTATTTTCCAGCACTTCCTTTACCCTCTTGGGCATGGAGTTCACCAGAGCTTCACAGGCTGCCACTGGAGTCCTCGTCCACTCCTCCACGACGACATCATGGAGCTGGTGGATGTTAGAGACCTTGCGCTCCTCCACCTTTCATTTGAGGATGCCCCACAAAATATTTACAAAAATGTGAGGGGTGTACTCACTTTTGTGAAATACTGTATTTGTAAAAAAAATGGAAAACCATTTATCATTTTCCACTTCACAATTATGCCACTTTGTGTTGGTCTATCACATAAAATCCCAATTAAATACATTTAAGTTTTTCGTTGTAACATGACAAAATGTGGAAAATGTCAAGGGGTATGAATACTTTTTCAAGGCACTGTAAAATTAATAATTTTTTTGGTATAAAAACTCAGAACCCCCAAACATTATACATATTTTTTTTAGCAGAGACCCTAGGGAATAAAATAGCGGTTGTTGCAATTTATGTCACATGGTATTTGCGCAGCAATTTTTCAACAGAAATGTTTGGGGAAAATTCCCCATAATGAATTTTAATGCAAGAAAACACAATAGATAACCCAATTTTTTTGTAAAATATAAAATATGATGTTACACTGAGTAAATAAATATAAAACACATCATGCTTTAAAATTGCACACACTCATGGAATAGCGCCGAACTACAGTACTTAAAAATCTTCATAGGGACCCTTAATTTTTTTTTACAGGTTATCAGTTTAGAGTTACAGAGAAGGTCTAGTGCCAGAAATATTGCTCTCACTCTAACGATTACAGTAATACCTCACATGTGTGGTTTGAACGCCGTTTACATATGTGGGCGCAACCTATATATTCATTCGCTTTTGCGTGCAACTAAGAGGGAGTGGGGCGCTTTACATTTTTTAATTTTTTTATTATTGTTTATTTTGTTTTTTGTTTTTTATTTATTTTGACACTTCTCCTTCATTCTTTTTATTTTTTTGATCACTTTTATTCCTATTACAAGAAATTTAAACATCCCTTGTAATAGGAATAATCCATGACAGGTCCTCTCTATGGAGAGGTCTGGGGTCTATAAGTCCCCACATCTCTCCTGTATGCTGGAAAGCCTGAGATAAAAATAATAAATTGATCTCAGGCTTTCCAGCAAAAAAAAAAAAATATTACAGTGTTTACATTTGCAAGAGCCGGAGGTGACCTCATGACGTCTCTTCCAGCCACCTAGGGTCACAGAGATGACCGGAGTACATCTGGTCCACAGCCAGCTCTATAGTAAACCATCTCCACCAGCGGATTCATTCTCTGGCTCACCAATCACACGGGAGAGACTGGAGAAGCACCGGATGGCAACGGGAGGGGGGATGTTCCGTCCTGCCGCCTGTAAAAGGAATCAAGAGGCTAAACAGCCACTGAGATGGCTAGGTGATCTCGGCTGAAAAAATAGATATCTGGATGATGCCTGTAGCTGCACCCATCATCCAGATATCTTCACTTAAGGTCATATGACGTCCACCCAGGGGTAGTGGTTAATAATTATATAGATGGCCAGCTGTAAAAAAAATACAAATTGATCTTGACAAATGGGTCCCTACTATCAGGAGAAATAGCCAAGTTACAAGACTACAGGTATTATAGCAGGGGGCTTACAAATTATAGAAGTTATCTTTTGTACAACAATACCTGAACTTGAGGCATGTCAGCGCTGGAGCAGAGAAAAACTGGCAGTCTCTAGGATTAAAAAAGAAAATGTGACCCTATCCTGCCAAAAAAAAAATTTTGTGAGTATACAGAATGTTTTTGTACTAATATTCAGTATTTTCTTTAGTCTATTTTTTGTATAGCTTACCCACTTTTGTTTGTTGGCCCTCCCTAGTCCCCATAGCTGGAGGTCTTCATTGGCGTTTTTTGTGCTTTCTACGGCTGGAGATGCTGGGTCTCACGTTGGTTGACCACACCAATTCTCTTGCCCCATACACACGGTCGGATTTTCTGATGGAAAATGTTCGATGGGAGCTTTTTGTCAGAAATTCCGACCGTGTGTAGGCTCCATCGGACATTTTCCATCGGATTTTCCGTCACACAAATTTTGAGATCTGGATCTCAAATTTTCCGACGCACAAAGTTCCACGCATGCTCAGGATCTAGAAGAAGAGTCGCACTGGCTATTGAACTTCATTTTTCTCAGCTCGTCGTACGTGTTGTACATCACCACGTTCTTGACGTTCGGAATTTCCAACCAACTTTGTGTGACCGTGTGTATGCAAGACAAGTTTGAGACAACATCCGTCGGAAAAAATCCATGGATTTTGTTGTCGGAATGTACGATCAATGTCCGATCGTGTGTACAGGGCATAACAGTCTTTGATTTTTGTTAGTTACTTACCAATAATGTAATTTGTATTGCTGATGCATCCTTAAAGGGGTTGTAAACCCTTGTTTTTTTTATTTTTTCGTTTTTTATAAAAATAACAAACATGTCTATACTTACCTACTCATTTCAATAGTTTTGCACAGAACAGCCCTGATCCTCTTCTTCTGGGGTGCCCTGCTGGCGCTCCAGGCCCCTCCTCTTCATTAGGTGCCCCCACGGAGAGCCGCTTTCCATGGGGACACCCGTGTGGGCTTGCTCTCGAGTTCCGCTGCTGCGTTAATTGACACAGACAGCTGGACTCGGCCCCATGTCACTGGATTGGATTGACAGCAGCAGGAGCCAATGGCTAATGCTGCTATCAATCTGTCCAATGAGAAGAGAGACAGCGGCTGGAGCCAGTGCGCTCATTCACATCACTGGATCGAATCAGGCTCAGGTAAGAAAAAGGGGGATCTGAAGAGAGCTGCAGCACAACAAAACCTTGAGGCTTTAAAAACACTTTAAAGTATGCTTATTTGTATTTCAGAATACACCTCCATATTTAACCCCCTAATGAAGATTGTTCTTGTGAAATGCAAGGGGTGTACTCTGCATAGGGGTGTACTCTACATAGGGATGTACTCTGTAATCTATATGCAGTTCTTGATATAGTCTATACATATTGGTGGTTGATTTGTTTTTATAAGATTATGTTGTGCTATTACTGTATTGGCTTTTAAATATTTGTATAATAAACTGTCAATGTTTCATTTTGGTTATTAATATTGAGTGCCTGAAAAGTAACTTTTTGAGAAACTGGAGAAGTTTGAGCAACTCCAGGACGTTGATCGTTTTGCAGTGACCAAGCCAGCTCTCAGCAAAACCTGGCCTCCGTTGGTAGAGGATGTGGCTTCACAGATGGCTGCTCCACCTGTAAATGAAGTGCTCCTGCTGGAAAAACAAAAGGAGGGAGGAAAGAAATAACAGCTGATTCATGATTATGGTAAAAGGTGTTAATTATTTAGCCTAGTTCATTTAGGTATCACACTAACTAGACCAGACACCATAGCCATAAACGGCACTCAAAGCTGGAGCAAAAGGTTGATAGAATAGAAACAGTTTTTCTACAAACAATTTCAATCAATTACTAGGAGATTAAGAGAAAAAATGTCACTTAATTCTGCTAGCTGTTCAGCTGTAAGTGTATGGAACCAGAATGGGTTAACTGTATGCACAGCATATTCTTCCACAAACAAAAATGCACAAACTTTAAAAATGCAGGACCAATAAGGGCCCAACTAAATGCCAATTGCAGTTATGATGGCTGTTTGGAATTTTTTTTTATTATACATGAAAACATGTTACTGTGTCAGGATCTGGATTTAACCTAGAACATCTGTAGCTCTTCTTGTGCCACCAGAAATGCTATACAGCTCCCTGCCTGATCCCTTGGACAACATAGACTTGTATCTTATTTCTTGTGAAACTTGACCTGTTTTCTCCCCACATGAACTTCCTAATTTAAGTCATGTATTTGCATGTGCCGATTACCAGATTATTGTGCTCTCTCCAGCCGACATATTGCTCCTTTGCACACCCGCAGTGGTCCTTATCTCCAATATAAATCGTTACCAACTTTTGGCTTGTTCCTTGGCTATGCGTCCACTCGATCCCAACCTACAACCGCTTGTTATCAACCTTTGGCTTGTATGCTGGCTACGCTTCTGCTTGATCCCTGCTTGATATACAGGTATAGCAACTGGTCTTCGAGCCTGACCCCAACCATGACATACTGACAGCCAACATGTGGATGTGTGGTGCCCATGGCAGCCCTTCCACCTTAGCGCTTATATTGGCTATGTAGCCTGCTCCTGCTTACAATAGCTGTGTGTGGCATGTGTTTTAATCTTTATTTTTTTTTAACTAACTGTTTGGGGTTTTGTCTGTGCAAACAATTTCTCCTGAAGATGTCAATGCATGTCACCAGGATGAAAAAATTACACAAAAATGTGTACATTTGCCTAGAAAAAGCTGGTATGATATGATGAATCCATTTACTAATTTCTTGTCCTGAATAAAAGATTTAAATTTAACTAGTTCTTTAAATTTTAACTAGATTTTTTTTCCCCTTTCAGCCTTACAATCTACCAAAGGACCAGTTGTAAGATATGGTCCAGTATTTGAGGAACAGCCCCAGAACACATTGTTTCCAGAAGGTTCAGCTGAAGAACAAGTAACCCTCTCATGTCGTACCCGAGCTATTCCCCAAGCCAGCTACAGGTATAATTATGCAATGCATCCCTAGCTGAGATATAAAATATTGGAGACTTCGTAGTATACCAATGTGTTTTGTAACCGTATGATAGAAAAAGAATTAGGAATATATGTCACACTATAAAGTATGGAAAACGGTTTACATTCATAGGATCAAACAGTAGCTGTAAACTCCCTTTTTATTGCATGAATTAGTTGATTTTAGCATGCACCTTAGGTTATTGAATTGTGCAAAATTTTGAGGGTAAAATTTGATTTAGAAAAGATTATTAATCCTGTTAATAAAGTGCACCTTAGTCCAACAAACGCCTTCCCAGTCAGTTGCTTTGTTGTCCACGACAAACACAGCCTCACCAACTTGGTAATATCAAAACCTTTCTACTCTCCTCTCCATGTCTGTCAGTGCTGATCTCTGAAGAAGGACAGTTGTTTGGAAGCCTGCATGATCTTTACGGCTACTCTTGCCGTGTGGGGCATTTTTTGGACACAGGTGCATTTAAATCCTTACAGCATATCTAAACTCAGAAACACAAAATGTATATATTGTATATTACCTGTCATTGGATTTTATTTATTAAGACTTTTTTTCTCTTTATTTTTTACCTGATGACCCATGTCAGTAACATTTACTGGCCTAGAATGACAACACTCACTTACTGTACTGTATTTATGGAGATGCAGCTAAGATACCCTAGGAGTTAAACCTCTTTCCCTCTTACGTTTTTATTGCATGAAACAGCTAAATTACTGCACACATTAAATTATTGACTTTTTAAAAATTCAAACAAAAAAGTCAGTTCAAAAAGATTATTAATCACTTCAGCTCTTGCACGTCCTACCAGAAACATTTTTACATTTCTGCTTTGGGTCTTTTTAATCAGTGATAACCTAATTTACTAGACTACAAAGTAATAGAATCCTTTTTTTTCTGGTTTGATCAGTGTCAGTTTTAACTAAATAATATTATTGCGGGTATACTGTTACTGTATAATTTGTCCTCTTTAAACTGACATTAAAATTATAATTCTAGTAAGAAGCATTTAAAGTTAATGAAAGAGAGTTTTTTTTAACTTCTGTGTTTTTTAATGTGACGCTAAGAAAATAACAAATAAAAACCAAAAAAAATGTAATTGTAATAGAAAAATAGGTATAAAATCATCAGGAAAATAATATTTAGGAGAGGGGAGAAGGGGAATAGGGAGTTTATTATTACTTAATAGCAGAGGCAGCTCTTTAATTAGGCAAATTAGGAGGTTGCCTAAGGCCTCATGGCTGCCTAATTTGCCTAAATTTCGCATTACCCCAGTTTTGAGGGACAGAGAACATTAATACTGCTGTGCTCAGGCAGCGTTAAGAACCCGGTCTCACTTGAGCAGGCCTCGCGGCAGCCGACAACTGTTTTTCAGGGTGTCAGTGTACTACTAGGGTCACAAAGGTTGCACTTGCCACTGGGCCCTGGTATTCCAGCACTGTGGAGGGGGCCCCAAGCAGTGTTGCCAGTTCTGTAGCCGGCTGATTAGTAATCAGCTGAGTTTGGCTCGGGCTCGGCAGGGATTTGGCTTGAGCACGGGGGGGGGGGGGGGGGGTGGTGGGCCCTGGTGTTCCGTCACTGTGGAGGGGGCCCTAAGCAGTGTTGCCAGTAGCATTCCTGCTTTCAGTGAACAGCAGAAACGTGCTTTTCTCCCTAAGCTATTTGTCCCCCCCCCGGTGCCCCCCCCCCCTGTGCACCTTAGCTCAGTGTATTCACTCTGCAGACTCTGGTGTAAAAGGGAAACTTACAGTGGGTGAACTCTGGACTCTGAGGTAAGGAGGAACTCTGCAATCTCTGATGTAAGGGGGGCTGTGGTGACATCAGGGTCTGCAAAGTTCCCGCTTGCACTGCAAGGCAAACCCTGCAGACTCTGTGCTGTAGGAGAACTCTGGGAATATTGGGAACTCTGATGTAAGGGGGGATTCTAATGTTAGTGAAGGAAGTAAGGACAGGAAGGGGGTCCACTGCAGAACATGTGAAAGCGTCCCACTTCGGGATCATAATAAAGGGTCCTGTGCTTGGATCATGTTTCATGTTTTTTTGCACTGGGGCCCTGAAGGTTCTAGTTATGCCTCTGCTGGTGTAGGCAGCATTGTGTGCAGGCAGTGTTAAGAGCCCTGTCACTCTCACCTCTTGTGTAACATAATGCCTTGTACATGCGGTCGGACATTCCAGAGACAAAATCCGTCAGATTTTTTCTGACGGATTTTGTCCGAAACTGGTGTTGCATACACACGGTCGGACAAAGTTGTCGGAAAATCCGATTGTTCGGAACGTGGTGACGTTCGTTTCATACGACGGGACTACGTAGAGGCTAGTAGCCAATAGCTTTGGTCTCGTAATTTGATCTGCGCATGAATGGCACTTTGTCTGTCAGAATTCTCTACAAATGTTTGGAACAAGTCTGATCTGATTTTTTTGGCGGAAAATTTTAGATTCTGCTCTCGGAATTTCCGACGAAAAAAGTCCGATAGAGCCCACACACGATCCGATTTTTCTGACAATATAATCCGATTGTATTTTTTCCATTTCCATTTTCCGTGTGTATGGGGCATAAGACTTCTGGAGCTTATTTTTCCCATTATGGGTGTGAGTGGGTCCTCATGTCTAAGTGTTGCCTAAGGCCTCACCATGCCTAGAGCCACCTCTGCTTATTAGGGTAAACTTAGGGTCAATAAGAGGCTAAATTGATACAAATTTTATTTAAAAAATCTATCTCTCTATCTCTCACGCCAAACTCTGTACAGCTAGGCAGCATAGGGAGGAAGGTGAAGGAAGGAAAAGAGACACTTCTCTCACACTCTGTACTTTCGTGTGTAAATTTAAGAGATATAGGGGTTGATTTACTAAAGGCAAATCCACTTTGCACTACAAGTGCACTGCAAGTGCACTTGGAAGTGCAGTCGCTTTAGATCTAAGGGGAAGATCTGAAATGAGAGGAGGTGCTGCTGATTTTATTATCCAATCATATACAAGCAAAAATGCTGTTTTTTATTTTCCTTGCATGTCCCCCTCAACTCTACAGCGACTGCACTTCCAAGTGCACTTGCAGTGCACTTGTAGTGCAAAGTGGATTTGCCTTTAGTAAATAAACCCCCTAGTGTCCTTTAACTGCTTCCCGCCCGGGCCATTGTAAAATTACGCCCTAGCGAGCGGGAGCCCTATTGTTCTGGGTGGACATCTAATGAAGTCCTTCCCAGAATAGGCTGCACTCTGGGGTGATCTGCCGCCCACTGTCAGTACCATGTGTACAATTGCGTTGCTAGCTGTGATTGGTTACAGTGATGACATGGTACAGACAGGGCCATTTACAGCCCATCTGTACCATGTGATTAGCTGTGACCAAACACAGCTAATCACAATAATATACACTGAATTAATGTACCGTATTTGCCGGCGTATAAGGCGACTGGGCGTATAAGACGACCCCCTATTTTTCAAGTGAAAAAATTGGTTTTGGGCTATACTCACCATATAAGACTACCCCAGCTTCCAAGGCAACACCATATAAAAAAAAAAAACCCTTTCAAAAAAATTGATTCAACCACATAATCACCACCGACCTAAATGTAGACACATGGGCATACAGTAAACCCCCGCTATATCGCGGTTCAGTTTTTGCGGTCCCGGTATATTGCGGTATTTTAATTAGGACCTGTTATTCTGATATTGTGGTAATATTTTGCCATTTTTGCACTCTTTTTTTTTTTTTATTTATTTTTTACTGTACAGTATACTGTACTGTTAAGTCAATATTTTTGTGTTTTAAAAATCCTCTTGATCTCTCTCTCTATCTTTAATGTGTTTCTATTGCATAAAAGTGTGTTTTAAAGACCTTTAAATGCTATTAAAAAATTAACAAAACATGCCTAGGGTGTATTTAAATAGGGTCTTTCTATTTCGCGGTTTTTCACTTTTCGCGGGTGGGTCCGGAACATAACCCCAGCGATGGAGGGGGGTTTACTGTACTTTACATCCACCACAATAATCCTTGCTATTCCAACAGGCGTTAAAATCTTTAGTTGACTGACCACAATGCACAGGGAATTATTAAATGAGAGGTCCCAATACTATGAGCCCTCGGATTCTTATTTACAGTCAGGGGACTTACCGGCATTGTCCTAGCCAATTCCTCAATTAACACTGTTCTCCATGACACCTACTACATAGTTGCCCACTTCCACTAATGTCCTGTCCAGTTACGCTGGATGTAGCTTCGGCTTCATACAGTATACATCACTGAGCCAATCCCGGCGAGCAATGTATTCTATTAATGAATACAAAGCCTGCTCGGATTGGCAGAGGCAGAGGCTGTAATATCAGCTCGTGCCTCTCTGACTCTCAAAGCCAATCCGAGCAGGCTACTGTATGTAGCCTGCTCGGATTGGCAGAGGTTATTACTCCAATCTGAGCAGGCTCTGTATTCAATAGAATACATTGCTCGCCGGGATTGGCTCAGCGGTGTAAACTGTATGTAGCCGAAGCTACATACAGTATTACCGCACATCCAGCAGGCATCCGAGGGGCTGACATCCTGCGACAGCATTTTATACCCGGCGTATAAGACGACCCCTGGTTTTTTGGGCGTTTTTTTTACTGTAAAAGGTCGTCTTATACGCCGGCAAATACGGTATTTCATTCAGTAAAAATGCTTCCTTTTAGCAGTGAAATTAAAGTGGTTCTAAAGGCAGAAGGTTTTTTTATTTTAATGCTTTCTATGCATTAATAATGCATTAAGATAAAAAAAACCTTCTGTGTGTAGCAGCCCCCTCAGCCCCTAATACTTACCTGAGCCCCATCTCAATCCAGAGATGTTGTACGATAGCCTCGGCTGTCCGGGGCTCTCCCTCCTGATTGGCTGACACACAGCAGCAGACACCATTGGTTCCTGCTGCTGTCAATCAAAGTCAGTAAGCCCGTAAAGAGAGAGAGGTCAAACCGTGGCTTCATGCCACAGAGCAGCTCCAGAAAGTTTTACCCCCTTCCTGACACATTTTTTGCCCATGGCAAAGAAACTCCCCAGACCTTAATCCCACTGAGAACTTGTGATTAATCCTCAAGAGGCGGGTGAACAAAAAACTTCCATAAATTCTGACAAACTCCAAGCATTGATGCAAAAATGGGCTGCCATCTGTCAGGATGTGGCCCAGAAGTTGATTGACAGCATGCCAAAGCAAATTCCAGAGGTTTTGAAAAAGAAGGGTCAACACTGTAACACTGCAAATATTGACTCTTTGCATAAATGTAATGTAATTGTCAATAAAAGCCTTTGCCACTTATGAAAAGCTAGTAATTATATGTTAGTATACCATACTAACATCTGACAAAAAAATCTTAAAACACTGAAGCAACAGACTTAAAAATTTATATTTGTTTCATTCTCATAATCTTTGGCCACCGTTGTACCTAGTGGAGTGGTGGGATTTATTTAACCACTTCACAACCGGCCCATAGCCTAAAAACGGCTACAGGGCGGTTGCTTAACCCTGGGAGGGCGTCATATGACGTCCTCCCAGAATTCCCCTCTTGCGCGCCCCCCGGGACAGGCACTCGAGAACATCCGTGATCGCTGGGTCCAGAGGACCCGGCGGATCACGGATCACGGTAAACGGCCGCTCATCGCGGCCGTTTACCACGTGATAGCGCCGTCAAATGACGGCGCGATCACATGTAAGCAAACCGGCGTCATTTGATGCCTCTCTCTGTACAGATCGGTACAGTGTGAGAGGAGAGGGGGATGGATCGGTGGCAGCAGTGCTGTGGGCGGGATCTGTAGTGCCCACAGCCTGCTCTGCAGTCCCCACCGATCCATCCATCCATGCTCAGCCATCCCTCCATACCCTGCAAGTGTCAAACTAAAATAAATGAAGTAAAATGAACAATAAAAAAAAAAAAATGTAAAGCGCCCCTGTCCCCGTGTGCTCGCATGCAGAAGCGAACGCATACGTAAGTCCCGCCCACATATGAAAACGGTGTTCAAACCACACATGTGAGGTATCGCTGTGAACGTTGGAGCGAGAACAATAATTTTGGCCCTAGACCCCCTCTGTAACTCAAAACATGTAACCAGTAAAAAAATTTAAAGCGCCGCCTATGGGGATTTTTAAGTAGCGACGTTTGGCGCCATTCCACGAGCGTCTGCAATTTTGAAGGGTGACATGTAAGGTATCTATTTACTCGGCGTAACTTCATCTTTCACATTATGCAAAAACATTGGGCTAAATTTACAGTTTTGTTATTTGTAAAGCACAAAACGTTTTTTTCCCAAAAAAACGCGTTCGAAAAATTGCTGCGCAAGTACCGTGCTAGATAAAAAGTTGCAACGACCGCCATTGTATTCTCTAGGGTCTTTGCTAAAAAAACATATATAATGTTTTGGGGTTCTATGTAATTTTCTAGCAAATAAAAGATGATTTTTACATGTAAGAGAGAAATGTCAGAATTGGCCAGGGTGCTCCAGAACGCCTTATGGCGCTCCCTGCATGTTGGGCCTCTGTATGTGGCCACGCTGTGTAAAAGTCTCACACATGTGGTATCGCCATACTCTGGAGTAATAGCAGAATGTGTTTTGGGGTGTAATTTGTGCAATGCATATGCTGTGTGTGAGAAATAACCTGCTAATATGAAAATTTTGTTAAAAAAAAAAAAAGATAAAAAAATCTTGATTTTGCAAAGAATTGTGGGAAAAAATTACAACTTCAAAAAACTCACCATGCCTCTTTCCAAATACCTTGGAATGTCTTCTTTCCAAAAAGGGGTCATTTGGGGGGTATTTGTACTTTCGTGGCATGTTAGGGACTCAAGAAATGAGATAGGCCGTCAGTACTTCAGGTGTGATCAATTTTCAGATATTGGCACCATAGCTTGTGGACTCTATAACTTTCACAAAGACCAAATAATATACCCCAATTTGTACTTATTTTTACCAAGGATATGTAGCAGTATAAATTTTGGCCAAACTTTATCAAGAAAAATTACAAATTTGCTAAATTTTATAATAGAAACGAAGAAAAATTAATTTTTTTACCGAATTTTCAGTCTTTTTTCTTTTATAGCGCAAAAAATTAAAAACCCAACGGTGATTAAATACCACCAAAAGAAAGCTCTATTTGTGTGAAAAAAAGGACAAAAATTTCATATGGGTACAGTGTTGTATGACTGAGTAATTGTCATTCAAAATGTGAGAGCACCGAAAGCTGAAAATTGGTCTGGTTATTAAGGGTGTTTAAGTGCCCAGTGGTCAAGTGGTTAAAGAACAACTTTCCTAAGGGTGGCGTGTACATGAAGCCAAAATATTATTTTTAATTTTAAACTTTCTTCTTACAGCTGTGTTACATATTTCCCTTTAAATCCTGTGCTGTAGACACAATAGGAACTGGAGAAAATCTCCCCAAATGAGGGATATCGCTTCTTAGTTGTCAATGAAATAAGTGTATCCATTGGAAGATTTCCCTTCTATTCTGGTTCTGGTGACGGCTCAAAATGTTTTTGATTGATTTTCCCTCGCTTTCAGTCCTGTTGACAGTGGTCATCTGGAGACATAGAGAAAATCTACTAGACATGCACCTGGTACCATTCCAGTCAGTGGGAACAATGGCAATTACTTGACTGAGTTCTCTAAGTACCCTCGGATGCAATCCATCATGCAAGCCCGTGATTTATTAATGTTAAGTTTTCCAAGTCTAATTTTAATTCTGTCCTCTGTTAACTATGGAGGTGCTTCCTGTGATGTGTCATAAGGATAAACACTGCAGTTTTGGTTATTGAAGCCCCCGATTCCCTCGTGAAGACTGAGGAGAAGAATAAATTCAATACCCTAGCCATCTTCCCATCCTTTGTAACCAGATGTCCTTGCTCATTCTTAATTGGGCCAATATGGTTTGTCCTCCCTTTTTTACTGTTTACATACTTTTTTTTTGCTCTCCTCCGCTATGTATCTTTTGCGTTCTATCTTAGCCGCCCTAATTGCACCCTTATATTTCTTGTTGCATTCTTTATAAAGTTTGAATGCTGATGATGATCCCTCAACCTTTTTTTGAAGGCCTTCTCTTTTGCTTTTATATGCATTTTTACTTTGGCGTCAAGCCATCCAGGACTTTTGTTCGCTCTTTTAAATTTATTACCCAATGAGATGCACTGGCTAATGCCCTTATTTAATATGCTCTTAAAGCAAACCCATCTCTCCTACATGTTCTTTGTTCCTAAGATTTTATCCCAATTTATATCTTCTAACAATGTTCCTAGTTTAGGGAAGTTGGCTCTTTTGAAATTCAGTGTCTTTGTATTCCCCATAGGGATTCCACCTCCTCCCTAGCTCCCTTAGATATGTCATCTCTCACATTCACTTGTACATTATTCTTGTCTTTGCTCCTGTTGCCTCTCTGGAAAGTTTTTCTCTAACTGTCTCCTGTCGTAGGATCCTTTCAAGCCAGCCACCTGAGCCCCAGCCCGAGGTAGAGCCCCTCCCTGGAAGGGGACACCGACATACTCCCTCAGCACTGCATCTGCATCTTCCACCCAACTCTCCTGCCGGGATGGCTCATTTCTATTTAACCACTTGACCACTGGGCACTTAAACCCCCTTAATAACCAGACCAATTTTCAGCTTTCGGTGCTCTCACATTTTGAATGACAATTACTCAGCCATGCAACACTGTAACTATTTGAATTTCTTGTCCTTTTTTTCCACATAAATAGAGATTTCTTTTGGTGCTATAAAAGAAAAAAGACCGAAAATTCTGTAAAAAAAATGCATTTTTCTTTGTTTCTGTTATAAAATTTTGCAAATTTGTAATTTTTCTTTATATATTTTGGCCAAAATGTATACCACTACATATCTTTGGTAAAAATAACCCAAATCGCTGTATATTATTTGGTCTTTGTAAAAGGTATAGAGTCCACAAGCTATGGTGCCAATCTCTGAAAATTGATCACACCTGAAGTACTGATGACCTATCTCATTTTTGAGACCCTAACAAGCCAGGAAAGTACAAATACCCCCCAAATGATCCCTTTTTGGAAAGTAGACATTCCAATGTATTTAGTAAGAGGCATGGTGAGTTTTTTAAAATTGTAATTTTTTTCCCACAATTCTTTGCAATATCAAGATTTTCTTTTCTTTTTTTTTTCACAAAGTTTTTATATTATCAGATTATTTCTCGCACACAGCATATGCATAGCACAAATTACCCCCCAAAACACATTCTACTACTGCTCCTGAGCATAGTGATACCACATGTGTGAGACTTTTACACAGCGTGGCCACATACAGAGGCCCAACATGCAGGGAGCACCATCAGGCGTTCTTGGAGCATAAATTACACATACCGTATAATTTCTTACACTTTTGAAGGCCCTGGAGCACCAGGACAATGGAAATGCCCCAAAAATGACCCCATTTTGGAAAGAAAACAACCCAATGTATAATCTATGAGGCATATTGAGTCTTTTGAACATGTCATTTTTTTCTACAAGTTTTTGGAAAATAACGTTGTCCATTTACACAATATTTCTAACACATAACATGTACATACCAAAAATGACACCCCAAAATAGATTCTCCTACTTCTCCTGAGTACGGCAATAACCCATGTGTGAGACTTTTCTACAGCGTGGCCACATACAGAGGACCAACATGCAGGGAGAACCGTCAGGTGTTCTAGGAACATAAATTTCAAATCTAATCTAATCTGTAATCCTATTACACTTTTGTGAGGCACTGTAGTGGCATGGATGTGGCGGGGATGAGCATGAATGGGGATGGATGAGCTGTGGATGAGAATGGCTGAGCATGAATGAGTATGGCCGGGTACGGCTGAGTAAGGATGGGTATGGCTGAGTATAGATGGGATGGCTGGGTATGACTGAGTACGATTGAGTATGGCTGGGTATGGCTGAGTACGGCTGGGTATGGCTGGGTCCGGCTGGGTATGGCTGGGTACGGCTGCATATGGCTGGGTATGGATGGGTACGGCTGAATATGGCTGGGTATGGCTGAGTATAGATGGGTATGGCTAATAATGGATGGGGTGGATGGGATGGCTGAGCATGGATGGATGAGTATTGCTGAGGATGGATGGGTATGCTGAAGATGGATGAGGATGGATGGATATGAGTATGTTGAGTATGGATGGGTGAGCATGGATGGATGGATGAGTATGGATGGATGGGTATGCAGAGTATGGATGGGTTTGCAGAGTATGGATGGGTATAGATGGTTATGCAGAGTATGCAGAGCATGGATAGGTATGCAGAGTATGGATGGGTATGGATGGTTATGCAGAGTATGGATGGGTATGGATGGTTATGCAGAGTATGGATGGGTATGGGTGGTTATGCAGAGTATGGATGGGTATGCAGAGTATGCAGAGTATGGATGGGTATGCAGGGTATGGATGGGTATGGATGGGTATGCAGAGTATGCAGAGTATGGATGGGTATGGATGGTTATGCAGAGTATGGATGGGTATGCAGAGTATGGATGGGTATGGATGGTTATGCAGAGTATGGATGGGTATGCAGAGTATGGATGGGTATGCAGAGTATGCAGAGTATGGATGGGTATGCAGAGTATGCAGAGTATGGATGTGTATGCAGAGTATGGATGGGTATGCAGAGTATGGATGGATATGCAGAGTATGGATGGATATGCAGAGTATGGATGGGTATGCAGATTATGGATGGGTATGCAGAGTATGGATGGGTATGCAGAGTATGGATGAGTATGGATGGATGGATGGATGGATCTGTCACAGAGCAGCGCTTTGGGCACTACACATGCAGCCCACAGCTCTGCTGCCACCTATCTCTCCCCTCTCCGCTCACACTGGATGGAGAGGGGAGGGAGGAACCGGAAATCACGCCGGTTTGTTTACATGTGATCGCTCCGTCATTTGACGGAGCAATCACGTGGTAAACGGCCACGATTAGCGTGATCACCGTGATCTGTGATGCGTTGGGTCCTCTGGACCCGGCGGTCACGGAAGTTCTTGGGTGAGCGCCCCAGGGGGCACGCGAGAGCGGGATTCTGGGAGGACGTCATAGTATGCCCTCCCGGGGTTAAGCAACTGCCCTGTAGCCGTCATTCGGCTATGGGCCGGTTGCTAAGTAGTTAACCACTTAAACTCCCTGGTGGTATGATTATGTCAGAAATGTACCAAAAGCGGTACAATTATTTTGCATGGAAATTTGGCGTTTTATATTGTAGGCCTGCAATTCTTATGAATAACTCACTTAAATCTGTCCAAACCAGAGTCTAGTAGACATCCCGGGTATAAAAAAGTTTGAAACACAAAATCATGATTTATAATATAATAAATAACTATAAAAATTATTCAATAATGTAATCACATCAAAAACACTGAAATTTGCTCAGTTGCAGAATTGTCGCTGTCATTAGATTTAGTGTTTGATGATGAATTGAGATTCTAATTTATTATCGCTGTTTTCTAGCTGGTCTAAAACCACTTTTGACATAAAGGGACACTTTTTGGTTGCTATGGACAATCTCCAGTTTCCAGGCAGAATTTTTTTTTATTTATAATATAAAACTACATGCAGGGCACTGGCCAGACCACTAGGGACAAAGGGGATGTGTATTTTTTTTTATACAGTACTGTAATCTGTAAGATTACAGTACTGTCTGTGTTTTGTGTGTTTTAACTTTTTTGAATTTGGCGCCGATCTCCGTTCCCGTGCGTCGTAACGTCGCAGGGAACGGAGATCAGCGGCACTCGGCACTGTGTGAATCGAGCGGAGGAGCTCGCACACACAGCGGGGAGACATCGCAGGATCCAGGGGACAAGGTATGTAACTTCCCCTGCATTCTGCAATGCAATCCCAAGTCTGGCTCGGGGTTACCGCTAATGGTACTGAAGTTCCACCCCGAGCCAGACTCGGGATTACCACCAGGGAGGTTAAGACCAGGACCATTTTGCTGGCCAAAGACCAGAGCACTTTTTGCGATTCGGCACTGTGTCGCTTTAACTGACAAATACGCGGTCATGCGACGTGGCACCCAAAAACTAAATTTACCTTTTTTTTTTCCCCACAAATAGAGCTTTCTTTTAGTGGTATTTGATCAACTCTGCGTTTTTTTATTTTTTGTGCTATAAACCAAAATAGAGTAAAAATTTTGAGAAAAAAAAAGCATTATTTTTTACTTTTTGCTATGATAAATATCCCCCAAAAATGTATAAAACATTTTTTTTTTCCCTCAGTTTAGGCTGATACGTGTACTTCTATTTTTGGTAAAAAAAATCGCAATAAGCGTTTATTGATTGTTTTGCGCAAAAGTTATAGCGTCTACAAAAAAGGGGTTTGTTTTATGGCATTCTTATTAAAAATGTATTTTTTTACTAGTAATGGCAGCGATCTGCGATTTTTATTGTGACTGCGACATTATGGCGGACATATCGGACATTTGACACATTTTTGGGACCATTGTAATTTTTACAGCGATCAGTGCTATAAAATTGCATTGATTACTGTAAAAATCACACTGGCAGTGAAGGGGGTTAACCATTAGGGGGCTAGGGAGGGGGGCGCGCACGTGACAACATGGTGGCAAATTCAAAGGGACGTACCTGTACGCCCATTTGGCCAGCCGTGCTATTCTGCCGACGTATATAGTTACATAGTTACATAGTTAGCTAGGCGGAAAAAAGACACAAGTCCATCCAGTTCAACCATAAAAAAAAGAAATGAAAATAAAAAATATCGTACAATCCAATAAACCCCATTCTATACCCACAGTTGATCCAGAGGAAGGCAAAAAAAAAAAACCCAAAAGAGCATGCTCCAATCTGCTACAGCAGGGGAAAAAAATCACTTCCTGATCCCCCTAGAGGCAATCGGATTTTCCCTGGATCAACTTTACCTATAAATGTCAGTACCCAGTTATATTATGTACATTTAGGAAAGTATCCAGGCCTTTCTTAAAGCAATCTACTGAGTTAGCCAGAACCCACCTCTGGAGGGAGTCTATTCCATATTTTCACAGCTCTTAGACCACTTTCACACTGAGGCTCTTTCCAGACGCTTTCACGCTAAAAACAGCGCCTAAAAAGCTCATGAAAACTTATTTCCATTAAAATCAATGAACGCTTTCACACTGGGGCAGTGTGCTGGCAGGGCTATAAAAAAACTCCCCTCCCCATTGAAACGAATGGAAAGCTCTTCAAAAGCGCCTGAAAAGCTCTTCAAAAGCGCTCATTGTTTTTACTGGCAGTTTAGAAGCGCCTCAGTGTGAAAGTGGCCTTACTGTGAAGAAACCTTTCTGTATTTGGAGATGAAATCTCTTTTCCTCTAGACGTAAAGAGTGCCCCCTTGTCCTCTCTGTTGACCGTAAAGTGAATAACTCAACACCAAGTTCACTATATGGACCCTTTATATATTTGTACATGTTGATCATATCCCCCCTTATTCCCCTCTTCTCAAGAGTGAAAATTCAGTTCCTCTAATCTCTCCTCATAGCTGAGCTCCTCCATGCCTTTTATCAGTTTGGTTGCCCTTCTCTGCACTTTTTTTAGTTCCCCGATATCCTTTTTGAGAACTGGTGCCCAAAACTGAACTGCATATTCCAGATGAGGTCTTACTAATGATTTGAACAGGGGCAAAATTATATCTCTCTCTCTGGAGTCCATACCTCTCTTAATACAAGAAAGAACTTTGCTTGCTTTGGAAACCGCAGCTTGACATTGCATGCTATTATTGAGCTTATGATCTACCAAAACCCCCAGATCCTTCTCCACTACAGATTCCCCCAGTTGTACTCCCCCTAGCATGTATGATGCATGCATATTCTTAGCCCCCAAGTGCATAACTTTACATTTATCAACATTAAACCTCATCTGCCACATAGTGGCCCAATTAGACAGAGCATTGATGTCGGCTTGTAAATTGGAGACCTCCTGTAAGGACGTTATTCCACTGCATAGCTTGGTGTCATCTGCAAAGACAGAAATGTTACTTTTGATCCCAGACCCAATATCATTTATAAAGATATTAAAAAGTAAGGGTCCCAGCACTGAACCTTGGGGTACACCACTGATAACCTTAGACCATTCAGAGTAAGAATCATTAACCACTACTCTCTGAATTCTGTCTTTTAGCCAGTTTTCTATCATTTTACAAACCGATATTTCCAAGCCTGTAGCCCTTACCTTACACATGAGCCGTGTGTGGGGAACTGTATCGAACGCTTTTGCAAACTCCAAGTATACAACGTCCACAGCCACGCCTCTGTCCAAGGTTTTACTTACCTCTTCATAAAAAGAAATCAGGTTTGTCTGACAACTTCTGTCTTTCATGAACCCATGCTGTCTGTTGCTTAAAATGTTTTTTTCCAGCAAGAACTCGTCTATGTGGTCTTTTATTAATCTCTCCAGTATCTTCCCAACTATAGAAGTTAAACTAACAGGTCTATAGTTACATGGTAAAGACTTTGTTCCCTTTTTAAATATAGGTATATGTACATGCATCGGTCGGCAAGTGGTTAAGGGATCCTTAGTTCCCTGCCAGGCCCACATCCTGGGAATTGGCTAAGGGTCCCTAAATATGCAAGACAACCCTCCTAGCTTTCGTCCACTAATTTCTATAATATTCTCCAACATTCTAAAACCAGGGAGAGCTGATGAATCATCCAGCCCTAACCTTTAATAAGCTCAGACTTAACCCTGGGCCAGACTATAGTTTGCTAGCACTACCGCTAGTAGCATACTAGAACTAGAGGGATATATATATATATATATATATATATATATATATTGCTTCACAAGTGAATGTTTTTTTATCCTGTGACCTGTTAGAATTAGGAAAAAAGTCGCTCAGAAACTTTTATGAACTCCCACTGTTGTGTGATGTTGTATTGTCTTTTTTTTAAAGCATTCTAAACGTGTCAATACAAAGAAATTGGGTATCTGAATACCAATTAGTAAGAACAATTGCAAAAAAAAGCGGCAGTCATGCAATTATAAAAAATCATTTTGGAGTAACTTGCTAACATTTTGTTTCCTAGTTAGCCACCTAAATTGAATTGAATTCTCATAGGCAGATATAGACTGTTTGGATGTTATTAAAGAAGCTTACAGACCTGGTTATGGCTCTTAAGAAAAAGAGAAAGAAAGCTTTCAGACTAAGCTTTCCACAAGGATGTGGAAACGCGCAAAGTAGACTCTCAGCGCACACAGATAGCTCTGTTGCTATAGTCTCCACACATCTGTGTGTGCTGAGAATCTCTTTTGTGTGTTTTCTTTTGCAGGACTCCTTGGTATATGTCCTAGCGGTACCAAATCATGTTTTATATAGTATAATATGCACTGTATATGTATTTGTGGTTAGATGTTTGGCCAAACCAATGTGGTTACATTGTTTTGGCGCCATCCAGTGGTTTGTTTTTTCCACAAAGATGTGGGCGAGGCATTGAATTTTACTAAAGATAATATTTTTTGTTATAATTTTATATTTGCTTTAAACCTCATTTGCCATGTAGTTGCCCACCCCATTAATTTGTTTAGATCTTCTTGCAAGATTTCCATATCCTGCGTAGAAGTTATTGCCCTGCTTAGCTTAGTCTCATCTGCAAATAATGAGATTGAGCTGTGTATCCCATTCTCCAGATCGTTTATGAATACATTAAATAGGATTGGTCCCAGGACAGAACCCTGGGGGACCTCGCTTTCTACACCAGACCATTCCGAGTACTGCCCATTTATCACCACCTTCTGGACTCGCCCCCGTAGCCAGTACTCACCCTTTGGTCCATGCCTACAGACCTTAGTTTGTACAGTAAACGTTTATAGGGAACTGTATTTAATGCCTTTGCAAAATCCAGATACACCATGTCTATAGGCTTTCCTTTATGTGGATGGCAGCTCACCTCCTCATAGGTTAATAGGTTGGTTTGGCAAGAACAATTCTTCATGAATCCATGCTGATTACTACTAATAATACCAATTTTATTACTAAAATCTTGTATATAGTCCCTCATAATCCCCTCCAAGAGCTTGCAAACTATTGATGTTAGGCTAACTGGTCTATAGTTCCCAGGGTTCCCTTTTTTAAATATTGTTGCTACATTTGCTTTTCTCCAAACAGCTGATACCATTCCAGTATATAGACTGTTCGTAAAAATTATGAACAAGGGTCTGGCAATCACTTGACTGAGCTCCTTAAGGACCCTCAGTTGTAAGCCATCTGGTCCCGGAGACTTATTAATGTTAAGTTTCTCAAGTCTATTTCTAGATCTATTCACTGTTAACCATGAGGGTGGTTCCTGTGTCGTGTCATGAGGATAAACATTGCAGTCTTGGTTACTGAATCTCCCTGTTTCCCTCGTAAAGACTGAAGAGAAGAATAAATTCAAAACCTTCGCCATCTCTCCATCTTTTGTAACCAGATTGCCTTCATCATTCTTTATGGGGCCAATATGTTCTGACCCCCCTTTCTTACTATTTATATACGTAAAGAATTATTATTTTTTTTTTACTCTCCTCCTCTATGTGCCTTTTTCGTGTTCTATCTTAGCTGACCTGATTACACCCTTACATTTCTTATTACATTCTTTGTAAAGTTGGAATGCTGATGATGACCCCTCAGCCTTGTATTGTTTAACCACTTCAGCCCCGGAAGGATTTGACCAGGCCATTTTTTGCGATACGGCACTGCGTTGATTTAAATGAAAATTGCGCTGTTGTGCGACGCTGTACCCAAACAAAATTGACATAATTTTTTGCCCACAAATAGAGCTTTCTTTTGGTGGTATTTGATCACCTCTGTGTTTTTTATTTTTTTGCGCTATGAACAAAAAAAGACCGGCAATATACTTTCTGTTATAATACATATCCAAAAAATATATATTAAAAAAAATGTATTCATCAGTTTAGACTGATAAATATTCTTCTACATATTTTTGGCAAAAAAAAATAACAATAGGTGTATATAGATTGGTTTGCACAAAAGTTATTGCATCTACAAACTATGGGATAGATTTAGGGACTTTTATTGAATTTTATTGTTTTTACTGGTAATGACGGTGATCTGCGATTTTTGGCGGGACTGCGACATTGCGGCAGACAAATCTACCTCCAAATGACACTTTTTGGGGACCAGTGACATTGTTACATTGGTCAGTGCTATAAAAATGCACTGGTCAATGTAAACATGACACTGGCTGGGAAGGGATTAACACTAGGGGGCAATCAAGGGTTAAGTGTGTTCCCTGGGTTTGTTCTAACTGTAGGGGGATGGGCTCACTGGGACATGACAGAGATCACTGTTCCCGATCACTGGGAACAGAAGATCCCTGACATGTCATTAGGCAGAATGGGGAATCGCCTTGTTTACATAGGCAGTTTCCTGTTCTGCCTCTGTACACAGCGATTGGGCGTCACCAGTGGACATCCAGTCCGCGGGACCCCCGGGCAAGCTCCCACGGCACGCGGCGGGCGTGGCTCTGCTATCCTTTTTGCACAGACCGACGTACACCTACAGCGGTTTATGCAGGAGAGCCGACCTGCCACAGTATAATGATGGCGGCTGGTCGGCAAGAGGTCAAGGGCCTTCTCCTTTGCTTTTATATGCATTTTTACATTGTAGTTAAGCCACCCAGGACTTTTATTAGCTCTTTTAAATTAATTTCCCATTGGGATGCACTGGCCAATACCTTTATTCAATATGCTCTTAAAGCACTCCCATTTTTTCTCCGTGTTCCTTGGATTTTATGCCATTTAATATCTTCTAGCAAGGAGGGCAGTTTAGGAAAGTTGGCTCTTTTGTGTACCCTTGTGTTTCCTAGTTGCGTGATTTATGCTGAAACTTATTGACCTGTGATTTGTTGTTTCCTACGTTGCCCCCTATTTCCAAATCCGCGATCAGGTCTGTATTGTTAGTAATCAGTAAGTCTTGTAACGCATTGTTTCTTGTTTGTGCATTTACCATCTGACCCATGAAATTGTCCTGCAAGACATTTAGGAAATGGCGAGCCTTAGCCGAATGCGTGGTTCCTTCAGCCCTGTCTATGTCTGGTTCTAGTTACACCTTTGGATAGGAGGGTTTAGTTCTTCTTCAAGCAGTTACAGCAACAGTTTTTTTTTCCCTTTAGGATAAAGATTTTACATAAATGAATACAGGCTAAACGTCAGTGGTAAATATTTTGTCTCAAAACTCTCTCAACTACCACTTTTGCCAAGCACCTTGGTATATTAAAAGAAGTTGAAAGACTTAGGCAGGCCATATGGGCAGACTGAATGTACCAAGTTGAAGACAATGGCTGGTAGGAGGGATTCCTGCATCAAAACTGTCTGTTTTGATAAGGGAATCAAGCAAATATGCTCAGTGTATGGCTGGCCTTACTGGCCAGACAGACTTACTGGCTGGATCACCAGATTAAAAAAAGCTGCCAAAACAAGAAAACGAATGTAGCCACTACATACAAGAACTGGTATGCTGCAATATTTAAACTTTTTCTTTTTGAGTTTAAGGCAAAACATTTTTGGACAGAGTAGAGAGGGATTACAACACCTACTAGGTTTTTATTGATATCCATGTCCATGAGATTCACCCTCTTTATTTGTCCTATTTACCATAATCATTGAAAGTAAAAGAATATCCCAAATTTTGGGTTGTCCCGAGAAAAGTAATAGAGGCAAAATCTACCAATGGGGATACTAGTTCTGATGGTTTGGGGGGCCCCAAGGGATTCCCTTAAAGTGGATATAAACTCTCACATATATTCAGTAAATTGAACAGCCTCAGATGATACACAGGGATGAAACAAATCACCCTACATAAGTTTTACATGTATACCTGCTGTCTTCAACTTTATATACTGTTTAGAAAGTGCACATTGTGTCAAGAGATTTTCTCTCCCTGGTTAGCACTGCAGTGAAGCCTGGGCATACAGCCAAGACAGCTGATTGGAGGAAAGGAACAACCCCCCTTTCCTCATAAGTAGAGACTTTCAGCTCTGTCACTTGAATTGTTCAGGGCTCTGCTAATCTATTTATAGCATTTTCCCCAACACAACACTCCAGCTGCTTTTATCATATGTGACAGAGAACTTGTCAGGAGTTATCAGGCTGATAACAGAAGAAAGATACAGGAGACAGCTACAGGACATAGTGCTTTGAAGAGGGATAACAAAACACTGCAGATTTATGTGCCCAGCTCAAATTCCATGAATCTGCTTTACATCCACTTGAATTTGCAGGAATTTCCTCTCACTTCCTATTTTGGCTATGGGACAGGAGGTGAAAGGAAATCTCTCCAATGAGACACAGATGGCAAAAATAAACCTTACATGGTTTATAATTATAACCTTCCCTTACTCTGTCCAAAATGGAAAAAAAAAAGTTTAGCCTATAGTACTACTTTAATACTGCTTTAAATATGTGGGACAGTTCTAAGCTCTAAATAAAAATACAGCTAATTTTCAGAGAAGTGACCCATGTCCCCTTCCTAACCTTCTCTCTCTCTTCTCTGTACAAACTTTCAATTAGAAAGAGGCAGTTTGAAAGTAAACAGCTACTGCTGGGGGCGTGGCTTAGCAGCACATGTAGACGGTCACACCGGCTCTTCTCTCCGCCGAAAATCCTGGATATTATCCTGCAGGCACCCCATCCTTTACAGGGAAAGATACCCACTTACCCACTACGATCCCAGGACCATTCCGGATCAGCTCAGCGGCACCCAAACGGACCGGAACGATGTCCAGGAGACATAAAGCCGCACAGGAGGAATCCAGCCAAGATGGCGCCGGGTCACAGCGCTCCCAAAGGGACCAGTACAAAGAAGCTGCCCAGAAGCTGCTATATGGCAATAAACCCCCCAAAGACCACCGATCGGCTCCCCACATCTCAGAGGAAGCTAAAGGGGGACAATCTGAGGCAGATGACACGGTCCCACTGGAGGATTCCGATGGATTGAACCCAGACTGGCACACAGTGAGTACCCCAAGAGACTTGTTTACAGGGCCTCCCTCTGTATCCCCCACATCAGATAGCACAGAACCCACATTGAGGGACATATTCTCTGCAATTACAGCCTGCAATATGTCTGTTTCCACACTAACTAATGAGGTTAAAGGAGTGAAGGCAGAAATCTCTTATGTGAGACAGGACATGCAGAAGCTGCGTGAAAGAACTGCAGCCATTGAGGGAAGGATCAGTGCAATGGAGGATGACATAGAACCCATGCAGAGAGATGTACAATACAACTGTCATTTAGTCGATCAGCATGCGGCCCGATTAGATGACCTCGAAAATCGCATGAGACGAAACAATGTGCGGGCACTGGGAATACCAGAGAGGGCTGAGGGCAAGAACCCTGTCGAATTCATTGAAAAATGGTTGATCGATACTTTTGGAAAGGACACTTTCTCCCCATTGTTTGCAGTGGAAAGGGCGCACAGGGTACCATCCCGCCCGCTCCCACCTGGCAATCACCCACGAGCCTTCCTTTTCAAACTATTAAATTACAAGGACAGAGACGCTATCCTGCATAAGGCCAGAACCTCAGGAGGGGAAATTAAAATAGAGAACTCTAAGGTCTCTCTGTACCCAGACTTCTCGGCCGAGCTACAGAAGCAGAGAGCAAAATTTCTAGATGTGAAGAAAAGAATGAGAGACTTGAATTTGAAATATGCCATGATGTACCCAGCCCGGCTGAGGGTTGTCGCACTAGGAGAAGTCCACTTTTTTGATCGCCCTGCCATGGCCGCACAGTGGCTGGACCGGGAGGACAGAGCCCTCAAAGCAGCAAGAAACAACGCACAGGACTAACCGGGAACTATGCAAGGCCTGACATCCAGCAGCATCCGTTATCAGCTGACACGCTCCCTAACTAAACTGCATGTTCACAGCCAAAATTATACAGTTATTGAACCGCTGAGCAGTAGCCATCGACTACAAAGGGAGGAGAACATTGTAAGAAGGTGCACCACCACCCATTTTCCAGGCGGATGAAGAGGAACACTTTTTTGTTTTCTCCTTTAAAAAAAGAAGTTTTTGAATGGTGTGGAGTTCCACACACGCTGCAGGCGTGAAACCCCTGTTCCACTTAACCCTAGGGTTTGCTGGGTGTTTCCACAGCCTTCCCCCCCCCCATTGCGGAGGCATGGGAACTATTTCTTTTTCGGCCTATTTGGCCAAGAGCCCAGTTGGCTCGCAAAGTTACACGTTGCACCACAACAACCAGTTTTTTTTCTCAGGAAATATGTCACTATGGTATAACCCTTGTCTATTGGTTTAAGTTAACAGCACATAGCCAAGCTATGGTCATGATAATGCTTCCCCAGGGGATGCTCACACACATTATGGTTAATAGATGTCTGCATAATTTTATCAGCATGTGTAAAAAGGTGGTGCGATTAACCGTGATATGGCATTTGAAATATCTGCAGGGATCCATGACAGTAAATCGCACTTGTGGCGGCTAGTGTAAAAATAGTGTCATGGAATGTCAGAGGATTAGGGGCCCCGATAAAACGAATGGCAGTTCTTAGACATCTTAAATCTATGGGAGCAGATATTGTATGTCTGCAAGAGACACATTTCTCCTCGGACCCACCCCCCAGTCTGAGTCCCCGAATGTATGAGACACAATTTCACTCCACTTATTCCACATACTCTAGGGGAGTAAGCATCCTAGTAAAGAAAAATGTACAATTTAAATGTATTAGAGATGACATAGACACAGGAGGGAGATATATATTCCTGCTCTGCAAGATTCACGGTATGACCTGCATACTGGCGGACATATATATACCCCCCCCCCCCCCCGTACTCATCAGAAGTTTTGAAATGTTTGGCAGGATTTATGGCACTGTACCCGGATGTTCCACTTTTGGCTGTAGGGGACTATAATAACTACCTGAACCATTTGCTAGATAAACTTCCTATCCCCACCACTGTTAAGCCAGGCGCAGAGGGACACACACCCTTTGCCAGGGTACTAAGAGAAATGGGACTGACTGACATATGGCGGGAAAAAAACCCAACAAAAAATAAATATTCATGCCATTCGGCCTCACACGGGGGTCTCTCTAGAATAGATTTGGGCCTAGGGAACTAGGCAATGTTGCTTAAGGCCCAGGATGCGGGTTATGCAGACAGACTGGTGTCGGATCACTCCTCTTACTGGATATCCATCTCGCTACCAATAAACAGCATAAGACCAGTTTGGAGGCTGAACCCATTTTGGCTCTCATTATTCCCAGACCCAGACCCAATCCGCAATGATTTAAATGCGTTTATTCAGGAGAACCTTAATTCAGCTAGAATGGGAGTAGTATGGGATGCGACCAAAGTCTACCTAAGGGGGCAATTTATTAGATCTATTACACGTATTAAAACTGATTCAAAGGCATGGGAATGCACGGTACGGGGGGTAGTCACGGCGACAGAGGACAGATACATTGCTGACCCCACGGAAGATACGAAGCGAGCTTGGCTAAGCGCGCAGACTATGTCCAATCAACTGGCATTGCAATTAGCTGAAAACAAAAGTTTTTTCTTACAGCAGTCGCACTTTGAGGAGGGTGAGGCAACTGGGCACATGCTAGCAGTAATGGCGCGTGCGCAGAGGTCCTCCTCCCTTATCTCCACCATTAAAGACACACAAGGCAAAGTACAAACACAAACGGCAGACATAGTGCAGGTTTTTAGGAACTTTTACGAAAACTTGTATGCTTCTAAGGTACACCCCACTACCCAGGAAATAACGGACTTTTTAGAGGTATGCGCTCTACCCAAACTGTCTAACGGAGATACAGATATGCTCAATGCCCCCCTGACGGAGGAGGAGATATCTTTAGCTCTTGCGCAATCAAAAAACAACAAGTCACCTGGGTTAGACGGTCTCCCCTCCGAAGTATACAAGAGATATGCAGACACGCTAACACCTTTACTATTAAAGGTCTATAATGATGCATATGAGAAGGGGTCTTTGCCGGATTCCATGAACGAGGCGATTATTGTTGTTCTGCTGAAGCCGGGTAAAGACGCTAACTCACCTGACTCTTATAGACCAATATCGCTGCTAACGGCGGATATTAAACTACTAGCAAGGATATTGGCGAATAGATTAGCAACAGTGATCCACAAGATAGTACATAGGGACCAGTCAGGGTTCATACCCACGAGATCAACAGCCCAAAACATTAGAGACTTTTTCTGAACCTCCAACTCCCGGTTGACAACCCCGGCAATAGGGCAATTTTCTCGCTGGACGCAGCTAAGGCCTTCGACAGCGTCGAGTGGCCTTATCTGTGGGCTGTGCTGGAAAATATGGGCCTGGGGAATAATTTTATTAATTGGGTAAAACTCCTCTATGCTGAACCATCGGCCAAAATTAGAGTTAATGGGGAGCTGTCAGACTCATTTCAGTTGTTTCGTGGTACTAGGCAGGGGTGCCCCCTGTCGCCCCTGCTGTTCGCTTTGGCCCTGGAACCGCTGGCAGCGAGGATCCGAGCAGACGATAACATAGAGGGTTTTCAAAGGCGGACCGGGACAGACAAAGTGTCCATGTACGCCGATGACACTCTCCTGTATCTAGGGGACACACAGGGCACACTACAGACGGCCATGTCACTTATTAAAGAATTCGGACAACTATCCGGCTTCTCCATTAACTGGAGAAAATCGGTGCTCCTACCCATAGACCCGATAAAGACACCACTCCCAGCAGAGGCAGAGATGGTCCAGATAGTCCAGTCATTTCGATATCTGGGAATCCAGGTGACATCAGACACCTCGGAATACATAGAACAAAACCTTGTCCCCTTACTGAACAAATTCCGGGAAAAGTGCACAGCTTGGTGCAAACTTCCTCTATCGGTGGTGGGGAGGGTAAATCTGATAAAAATGGTTTGGGCACCACAGCTGCTCTATGTATTTAACAACTCCCCAATATGGATACACAGGAAATGGTTCGATAAAATAGAGACTCAATTCCGGGAGCTTATATGGCGGAAAAAGAATGCCAGAATAAAATTATCCACGTTACAGTATAGTAAGGAAGAAGGGGGGCTGGCAGTCCCACACCCCAGAACGTATTACCTGGCGTCACAGCTGCAACAGCTGGGAGGCTGGGGAATACCAGACACCGAAGACCCTATCCGCAAGCTACTCAGTGTGCCAGGCGAAATTGCACCAGCGCTTACCAGGCTAGAGGCGGGATACTGTCATCTGAATCCCAAAGCACCGACGGTGAAACTTTTAAATACATTATGGGCATATATTAAGAGATTGCTAGGAATACAGGGATTTCTGACACATACGCCCATATGGCAGAATAGACAATATAGAGAAATCCAGAAATTGAAAGGATTCAGGAAATGGGGGGAGGCAGGCATAATCTATATGGCTCAACTTTTCAATGGCCCTACTTTCAAATCCTTTATGGAACTTCAGGAGGAATTTCAAATCCCACGCACCAACTTTTATAAATACCTGCAGTTGAGGCATGCAATACAAACCCAAGCTAGAACAAATACACTACGAAAAACAGACCACACAATCATTCAAAATATCCTTATGGAGGGGGAAAAAAAGGGTATGATATCCAGATGTTATGGCATCCTCCTGGGTAAAATCCAAGACTCTTCCAACCTACCATGTAGGAAAGGCTGGGAGGATGATATAGGACTTATAGACGGGGAAATGTGGAATATGTGCCTTTCTGCTGCACCACTTGTGTCAGTCTCAGCCTCACAGAAACTATCGCATTTGTATTTACTACATAGAGCATACAGAACACCGGTACAACTGCACAAGTGGGGCCTCAGGGACTCGCCCATATGTCCAAAATGTGAAAGGGACAACGGAGATCTTCTCCATATGCTCTGGAGGTGCCCGAAGCTTTTCAGGTACTGGAAGGAAATAACGGATACGATATCATCAATCTTCAATGTAACAATACCTCAAAACCCGACTATATGCCTACTAGGGGAGCTAGATGAGGAAACACTGGGTACACCCACTTATACGGCAATACTACGCCTTTTATACATAGCACGAAAAATGATAGCCCAAGTCTGGATCACTCCAAGAATTCCCTCCAGGAAGAAATGGGTAGAGAACGTAAACAAACTACTGATCAGGGAAAAAATAACCTACCAACATAGAAATGCTCCACGAAAGTTTCAGGCAATGTGGTCACCATGGCTAGACACCCCTGGGCTAGCCCCACACCAGCTAATTCAGGATAGGTTGTTAGCAGGATGATTTTAGGGGGGAAAACAATGGAGGACAGACACACACCTTTCATCCAACATAAAGAAGGGGAGGAGCTGGCTAACTTAAAAAGACAGAGTATACTAATAGATCGGACAGAGACAGGGTCCACAAGATGGTTGTTGTGAATGCTTACACATAGTAACATAGGTATACCAATAGTGCACTAAAGCATGACAAGGTCATGGGAAGAAAGTTTTGCACAGTATTTAATAAAGACAAGACTTAGTTTTTGTTATATAGTTTCAGGAGCCTTGTAAAGCTTAATTTTAGACTGCATAGTCTCTGTTATGTTGAAATTATAACTGTACAATGTGATTGTTACCATGTAAATTGTGCAAAACGAAAAATAAAAACCTTTTCTTGATTAAAAAAAAACAGCTACTGCTGAGCTGTCTCTTCAGAGAAGTCATAGAGCTCTGTGACAGCGGTGTCATGAGTGCTCATTGTATTAATTATATAACATTATACATAAAATACATCTCCAGCAGTTCAAAATGTATTACCTGAAAACAAAAAAAAAAAAAAAAACACTTCTAGTAAGAAACTAGTTATATCCAACTTGAAAGGAGAAAAACTATATGGAGTACCACAATGTATTTAAGAAAATGGAAATGCTCTGTCATTGACATGACCTTTTATTGGTTCTGCTTGCAGATGGAAGCTGAATGGCACCGATCTGAACCTTGCTGAAAACTCTAGTTACCGCTTATTTGGAGGGAACCTGGCCATCTCTAACCCTACTCAGTCTAAACATGCGGGGACCTATCAGTGTGTTGCCTCTAACACTTTGGGTACTGTGCTCAGCAATGAAGCCTCACTACGATTTGGATGTAAGCAGGATACCAAGAACAAAAGCATTAAAGACAATTTGAAGTCAAATAAATTATATGCAGTTACACAAACATTATACTGGCAACTACTGTTCTTATAATTTTAACTCCACCTTCCTGTTACAGCAGTTCTGCAGGAAGTCTTCGTATGACTATGCAGTCCAATAGGAAACTTAGACCTCCTGCTCTCAACAATCGGCACTCAGTAATACAACTAAACTGACATCTCTGCTTTTGCTCTGCATTTTAAGTCTTGGTGATGACACCTTTTCTGAGCGGTGTGGCTATAATGCAATTCTGCCAGCATATAACACTTGAGTAAGAGGGCAGGAAACAAAATTCAGTTGCAAATCAAAATTAGGGGGTACTGGGCTAATAAATAAAAAGCCATGAGAATTTTTTTGGACTTGCTGAAATAAAATTCAGTTAGGGCTCTTTCACACGGACGGTCCGTATGTCCGTTTTTCATCCTTACGTTTTCGTATGGAAAACGGACATACGTGCATCCCTATGGGATATCGTCCGTGTCCGCTATGGTCTGATTCTGCAGGCGGAGGAAAACCCTATTTTTCCATCCGTCTGTGGATCAGATCGGATGACGACGGACTCTACGGTCCGTCATCACCCGATCCCCCATAGGGGAGAGCGGCGCTCTGACAGGTCCGTCCCTGCACAGAGTGCAGAGACGGACATGTCATCTTCCTGCGATCTCCGCTGAGCAAGCCGATATCCACGGGGCGGATCAGCACTGATCCGCCCCGTGTGAAAGAGTGTGTTTTTAAAAATAAGTGTTGTCTAGCACAACACTTTATATATTGTATTTTCCTATCAGTCCCTGCCCTTAAGGAGCTTACAATCTAAGGCCACTATCACACATACTGTACATATATATATATACACACACAAGGGTCAGTTTAGACAGGATTCAATCAACCTGCCAACATGTTTTTGGAGTGTGGGAGGAAACCAGAGTACCAAGAGAAAACCCATAAAACTGCAAGGAGAACATGCAAATTCCATGATAGTGTCCTTATACAATATTTATTAAAGGCTTACAGTTCAGCTTTAAAATCCAGTTAGCATGCTACACTTTTGCATAACTAAATTATTTGTTTTCCACAGATTTGCATGAGTTTTCACCAGAAGCGAGAGATCAAGTAAAGACAACAGAAGGACAAGGCATTATGTTGGCATGTAACCCTCCACAGCATTATCCAGGTATTCCTTATGCCAAAATTGTACCAAAACCCAGACCGAAATCTTAGAGACAAACTAAGATTTTGTTTATTTATTTATTTATTTTTTTAACATGATTAGACAGTCTCCTGTGCAAGTCTGGTAATGTACAGTACACTCGCTACTACCTGCCCTATTTAATAAAGAGATCATATTTACAACTTATTAGTAATCAGAAATGCCACACCACTACACTGGGGCGACTGAGGCGCAACCTCATTCACTTGAATGGTCCACCTTTAGCCTTTTTTCAGCTTAAGGGGGTAGTTGGACAACTGCATGTTTTTGCCCCCAGGCTGGCTTTCCATTTTTGCTTTTCAGTAACTGCAAAATACACACTTTTTTTCATACATTACTTAAGCACTTGGTAATGCACAATTGGCAGTGCGATGCTATTCATTTTAAATTGCACCCCAGGACACATGCATTGCAGAGCACCACAATACACATATGGGAGAGTTTGGTGTATTGGCAGTCTATTCAAAACACAGAGGTGCAATAATTAAGGGCAGTGCATAGCTCCCAACTGTGCCTGATTTCGAGGGACTGTCCCTGATTTGGAACAATGTCCCTCTGTCCCTCGTTTCTAATCATTTGTCCTTCATTTTGGTCTGATCTATATAGCTGTATATAAAATGCACTTTTTATCTATCAAAAAGTGTTTTACAGTGCTAAACCTTTCATCTGATTTCTACATTTCTGCATTTGTAAATTCCAAAAGCCAATATAAAGGAATAATAGTGGTAAAAAAAAATTACTTGTGGGTTTAACCAATCTTGTTTTTTTGTACAATTCTCCTTTAAGGGGGCGTGGCAAGGGGTGTGTCTTATGCCTGCATACTTTTGCTGATAGGTGTCCCTCATTCCCATCTCAAAAAGTTGGGGGGTATGGAAGTCAATAGGGGAGAAGAGCAGTAGATCAGCATAGTATATGTAATAGCTATGGCAGATGTCTCCCATGCTACATATTTGGAAGTGATTTGGTGATGAAATGCCTAGTGTGGGTGGGGCTTTGTTTTATCAGCATGCTACCAGATGAGTAGTTCACCACTCTCAGTGGACCTGGAGAGTGTGCTAGATAGTTAAGCTTTTAATGCTTAACGTAGCACTGACAAATGTGAGTGTTGCGTATTAAATTTATACAGTTTTATATTATGCAATATCTCCCTTACAATCCCCAAACAATTTCATAATGTCTGAATGCAGAGGCCTTGTACTATAAAATATAGAATTTTTTTCTGTTACATGATATTTCTGCAACAGCAAATGCATATTTTCAGGAAAAAATACACTAAAATGTATTTTATTGCACGCGAACACTATATAATACCTATTTTTGTGGTAAAATATAAAAATGGGTTTAGATACCAAACATGTCAAGCCTTAAAATTAAGCAAGCCCATGGAAAGACGAAAGACTGTGGTATCCAAAATTGTTCATAGGTGACACTTTTAAAGCTTTTATAGGTTATCAATTTACAGTAGAGTTAACCATGAATTGAGGTCCTATAATTACTGCTATCACTCTCACACTTTGAATTTGCATGTGTGCTGTTTTTTATTTCATATTTATTTTAATAGAATTTCATTTTCTTTATTGCTTTTTTATTCAAAATTTTTACTATCACAGGGGGAATAACAAGCCCCAATATGTGATAGCATGGGCAGGCGACAGGTTCTCTTGATAGAGCCATCGGTGGTCTAGACCCCTAATGTCACCTCTGCCCTCCACTGCAGTTATATAAGCACAGGTGGGGAGGGAGGAGTGGACCTTTACAGTGTAGTAAAAGTGGCTGCTCGGATCAATTTTACTGAAAAGCTGATCGCTGGCTGAAAAAACTGATACCAAGTTCATGAGCTTGAACTTATGCTTGTTTTAACTACTTGAAGTTAAGGACATGTGTGTGTGTGTATATATATTGTGGTGGTAGGACCCTGTGCTACCTGGAGGATTGCTGGTTTACGCCAGATTTTGGAGAGAAAGGCACGCTGATTGCACAGCTGTGTGCTGGGCTATTTAGTTTTGACCTGGCTATGGCTCAGTGTTCCACCCAACAGACAGGAAGTCTGTGCATGGGAGTCAGGTGGACTCCCATTCCTTTGAGAGGAGTCAGAGACTGCATGCCTGCAGGAGGCAGAAGTACTTGGTGACAGAGCAGCAAGGCGCTGATCAGGAGTGAGCTAGGAGAGAGCTTATCTCTAGGAAAATCTTTTGGGTCTGAGGAGCAGACCTAAGGCCTAGGCTAAAGGCCTGAATCAGCCGTATGGGAAGAATGTAAAGTATTGAGTGTGCAACATACAGTAATGGTGGAGCCCCCCTGCGTGGGTACTGATGTCTTTGTGAACTTTTCTGTGCTTTTAAATAAAAATGGGTTACCAGGCCCTTAAAAATACAGTTTTGTACCGACGTACTCACTGGAAAATGCACCTACCGTTGAGTCTGATAACCCCAATCTTACTATATATATATATATATATATATATATATATATATATATATATATATATATATTGTACAGGACACTGGGAGTGAGTCCTGGATGGCAGGTACATTCCCCTAATATTTGAATTGTAGTCAGTTGGGGACAGTTGCAGGGATCTGTGGTACTCATACAGGCTGAGATGTCCCGGGTTAATAAGTTTGGCTGGAGAGGACTGACTTCCAGGACCCTCTGGATTGCTACATTTATATTAGGGACCCCGGGATTTTGAAGGTTCAAAGAGGCTTCAAACCCTGATTACCAGCACTTTGGTCCCGAAGGGGTTAAGTTCCAGGTGAGGGATGCTTGAAAGGCAGCAGAGGGAAATCGACACCTGTGTCAAGGAAGTGAGCGGAAGAGAAAGAGACTCAGAAGCTGTGCACTAAGTGTGAGCTACCAGCCAAATTAGAGACACGGGTTGCTAACCCCCCTGTGTGGCCTGCCTTGCACCCCTACTTGGAATAGCCTAGCCCCTGAATGGGACCAAAGACTAGTGGTGAGCCTGCTGATTACCCACTTGCCTACCAGCCACATCGTTATACGGCGGCAGGTTGGCTCTCCTGCACAAATCGCAGTAGCTGTACAACTGCTCGCACAGGCGCTACAGCGGGAGCGTGCTGGTGGGTTGGGCGGACTCAATGTCCGCCAGCGACCCGCGATCACCTAGTACAGAGGCAGAATGGGGATCTGCCTTTGTAAACAAGCCAAATCTCCATTCTGACAGGAGACATGACAGAGATCTACTGTTCCCAGTGATCGGGAACAGTGATTTCTGTCATGTCCCTGCCAGCCCACCCCCCCTACAGTTAGAACACACCTAGGGAACACAGTTAACCCCTCGATCGCCCCCTAGTGATAACCCCTTTCCTGCCAGTGTCATTTTTACATTGATCAGTGCATTTTTATAGCACTGATCAATGTACTAATGTCGCTGGTCCCCAAAAAGCATCATTTGAGGTCAGGTCCACCGCAATGTCGCAGTCCAGCAAAAAATCGCAGATCACCGGCATTACTAGTAAAAACAATTAAAAAAATAAAAGTCCCTAATATCTATCTATAGTTTGTAGACGCGATAAGTTTTGTGCAAACCAATCAATATACAAAATATTATATATATGTACTAGTGTGCTTAAACATAATTAGAATAATGCTCAATACCAATAGACAATTAGTCAATCAATCGTGCTTCCTCCTCTGTGAACAGAAATGATCCATCATTTACACACAGAAATACAATTCCGACATACAAAGTGCTATGCATGTTCAGAATAAATTACGAGACGGAAGCACTCGGTCTGGTAAAACTACAGTTCGTAATGGAGGTAGCACATTCGTCACGCTGAACATTTTTAATTTTTTAATGTAGTGCACTCTCTTTATAATGCTAGAAGAATGAAGTTGTTTTGCTGCTCATATTCACACAGAGTTCTCACAAACTGATTTCTTTATTATTTCTCGTGATTTAATGAATATCATTTTTTTTCGTCAGATCTCCAGAAGAATTCGTTTTTTTGTTTTTTATAGTGAATATTTTTTTTGGTTGTTTTTTTTAATCAAGATATCCTGTTTTACTTTTAATTTTTTTTTTTTTATCAGATTCCTCCCCCCCCCCCTCTGATGGCACATTGTAAAAATTTAAGGGGGGGGGGAGAAGTTTTGGACAGGTAACCCTCTCCACTTCATTGAGTGCTGAATGCATACATAATGTGTGTTACTTTGACCAGCCCCTCCTTACTTACACTATTGGCAACCCACTGGACAGGAAAGAAGTGTCATAATACAAAAATATAAATACACACTGTACAAATGGAAGCACATTTTTACATTCTACAATTACTTATCAAGCTAATAGGGGAACAAAACTTTAAACAGTACCATTTGAAAGTATTCAGGCAGACCCTTTCACTACAATAATTTATCTATAAATATGACCACAAAAGAGGTTGGGTTTGGCAAAATCAGCAGATAGAGGATTGATATCGGTTGACTTAGCGGTTGGGAGGAGGGAGGGTTACAAATTATTTTGGGACCCCAAAAAAAAGCCTCTGGCACTCTGCATGAATTTAAGCACACAGATAACATTTGGACACATTTTAGGGGGTGTTTAGAGTAAAGCACTACAATGGAGCTGCCAAAATACATTGTTAAGTGACTAGGCTAGGTGTGTATGGGCCCAGGATAGCATGCTGGGGAGGTTAGTGAAGGCAAATATGTATGAAGGACAAAAAAGGAAGTTTAAAAGCTTCCAGCATGCATGAGGACAAAGGGGACATTCCCAGCATTATGCAATCATGGTAATTATGGAATGATGAAAGAAATACAATTAGCATTAGCATATATTAAATACATAGAATGTGATGTTAAAGGATAAGACTTAATATAGTCCTTCTGCAGGACCTGAATGATGGCAGAACAGGTCTCTGGAATAATGATCCCTAGAGCCTGGGGGGAGATGCCTGTCGAGAACTTGATGTCCTGCAGACTTCTCCCCTTTGCCAATTCCCGCAACGTGGCGACTAGCCTCTGCTTGGGAGTGATGGCTTGCTTCGTAATATAAGGGGACAGCAAAGCCAACAAACGGTAAAAACCGGGGTCTGTCATCCGGAGATAATTCCTGAAATCATCAGGATTATTCTCATGGATCTCCCGCAACAAAGGCATGTGCAAGAATTGGTCATGCTGGAGTAATCAATTATTGGTCCTTGAACTCCTCCCCCCCGCCCTGTTCATGGACTGGGCTTGGGTCAAAGTAAGAACCCCAACACCAAGCCCCTGCATAGCACAAACTCTACGAGTACGTATCTGCAACATGGCTTCAAAACGGTCGGTTGATATAGAACGAATGAACAGAACGCACTAAAACACAGAAAGGCCTGAGAAGAGCGATCTGAAAATCAGATACGGGCGGACAAGAACGTACTGAAAAAACAGATACAAACTGACTACACGCACTGAAAAACAGATACAAACCCACAAGCACAAACTGAAGAGCAGTAATGGACTGAAAAGCACAAGTCTGAAAAGCGCAAATCGTCTCTCACCAAACTTCTACTAACACAAGATTAGCAAAAGGAGCCCAAAGGGTGGCGCACTTGTTATTGAACTTCCCTTTTCTAGTCCCGTCGTACGTGTTGTATGTCACCGTGTTCTTGACGTTCGGAAATTCCACCAACTTTCTGTGACTGTGTGTATGCAAGACAAGTTTGAGCCAACATCCATCGGAAAAAATCCATAGATTTTGTTGTCGGAATGTCCGATCAATGTCCGATCGTGTGTACGCGGCATAAGTGTGTGAAAAAGTCCTGCTACAAAGAAAAACAATCACCACCCGAAAAGTGATATTTCCAAACCACCTTCAATTAATAAATCCAAAACCTGAGTCACAATTGATACTCTCCAGAGCATATATCCCCACTCCGATGAGCTTGTGGATTCCTGTGGTTCAAGGGGTCTGTTATTCTCCCAGCTGTTAGTTTCTAAATAGTTGCTTGCAGAAATAAAAAACATATCATATTTTCATATCAAGATTGCTATATGCCTAAATACATCCCCAGATAATGTGGACTAATTCACTCACATTTATATTGTAAAGCACTGCGTAAACTGTTGGCGCTATATAAATCCTGTATAATAATAATAATAATAATAATAATTTAGCAGTGCTAAAATGCCTATTGCGATTTTGTTTACCAAAAATATGTAGAAGAATATGTATCGGCCTAAACTGATGAATGAATATATATATATTTATATTATTTATATATATTTTTTTTTTATATATATTAAAGCAAAAAGTACAAAACTTTTTTTTTCAAAATTGTCACTCTTTGTTTATAGCGCAAAAAAGTTAAAAACACAGAGGTGATCAAATTCCACCAAAGAAAGCTCTATTTGTGGGAAAAAAAGGATGTAAATCTTATTTGGGTACAGCTTTGCACATCAGTTAAAGCGACGCAGTGCCGTATCGCAAAAAATGGCCTGGTCATTAAGGGGGCAAATCCTTCCGGGGGTGAAGTGGTTAATTACCACTACCAGATTTGTTGCAGGAGCTCCAGGAGAATAATCCTGATGATTTCAGGAATTATCTCCCTGGATGACGGACCCCGTCTTTCACCGTCTGTTGGCTTTGCTGTCCCCTTATATTACGAAGTAGGACACCTGCATGCGGCATGCCATCACTCCCGAACAAAGGCTTGTCACCACCTTGTGGTACTTGCGATGGGGAGAAGTCTGCAGGATATCAAGTTCACTACTGGGATCTCCCCCCAGGCTCTGGGAATCATTATTTCAGAGACCAGTTCTGCCATCATTCAGAACCTGCAGAAGAACTATATTATATTATTATTTAATGTTGCTAATGTATTGTATTTATTTCATCATTCCATAATTACCATGATTGTAATATGCTGTGAATGTCCTCATGCATGCTGTAAGATTTTAATGCTCATTTTTTGTCCTTCATGCATATTTGCCTTCACTAACCTCCCCAGCATGCTATCCTGGGCCCATACACACCTAGCCTAGTCACTTAACAATGTATTTTGTCAGCTCCATTGTAGTGCTTACCCTAAACACCCCCTAAAATGTGTCCCAATGTTAGTGTTGTCCTTAAATTTAGGCAGAGTGCAAGAGGCTTTTTTGGGGGGGGGCAAAACTCCTTTGGAACCCTCCCTCCCCCCAACCACTAAGTCAACCGATACCAATACTCTATCTGCTGACTTTGCCAAATCCATACACACTATACCTACCTCTTTTGTGTTCATATTTATGGATGAATTCACCAAAGCATGTAGTGCAAGTGCCTGTCTGAATACTTTCAAATGGTACTGTTTAAAGTTGTGTTCTCCTATTATCTAGATAGGTAAATGCAGAATGTAAAATGTGCTTCAATTTGGACAAGTGTGTATTCATATTTTAGTATTATGATATTATGACACTTCTTACCTGTCCAGTGGGCTGCCAATAGTGTAAGGAGGGGCTGGCCAAAGTATCATACATTATTTAGGCATTCAGCTCTCAATGAAGTGGAGAGGGTTACCTGTCCAAAATATCTCCCCCCCTCAAATTTTTACAATGGGCCATCAGAGGGGGATCTGATAAGTGGACCTTATACTTTTGTCTTTAAATACTCATTTCAATAAATGTTCTACTTATGTTGGCCATGTTTGTGTCTAATCTGCTTGCAATGTTATGTGCAAAAGTACAATTTTTTTTTTCTTGTTTGACTCCACAGTTTCCTTCCAACCCACAGGAATAGCAGACTGTGGCCTCCCAATTCGACCAGCAGTGGGACTTTCCCAACTGCGGTGGTGTGATAGATGGGAAGCACATGCGGATCGTCCCATCCCCCAACTCGGGGTCATACTACTTTAATTACAAGGGGTACAGTAGTATTGTTATGTTGGCGGTGGTTATGGCGAATTATGAGTTCTTATATCTGGACGCCGGGAAGAATGGCCATATGTCAGATGGTGAAGTGATCGCACAAATGGAATTTTACAGGCATCTCCAGAATGGCAGCTTGGCCTTGCCACCTTCAGCGAATAACGTGGTGGGCCTCCTGTTTGTTTTCGTGGCGCATGAGGCCTTTGCACTAGGGGAACCATTTTGATGAGGCCGTTCCCCATGAGTATCCTGACCCCAGAGCAGAGGGTTTTTAATTACTGGCCACTTTTCCAAACGGCCATTAATGTGGCCGGGTACAAACTCAACCATATCATTATGAGCTGCTGCATTCTTCATAATTTCCTACGGAAGAATGCAGCCAACTATCTGACCTCATTTGCGAATGAGGCCGACTCACTGGCACAAACAATGATGGTGCTTGAAACTGGCCATCACGACTTGCCCCCCAAAGCGTCCGCGAAGTACGGCAAAGATATGTAAAGTACTTTGTGGGTATGGGGCAATTGATTTACTAGAGAATCTGGAAGCTCTTTAAAATATATATATATTTTTTTAAACTAAACTCATATTTCATTTGCTTTACTGCTTGTGTTTCTTATCTGTCTCCTAGGTTCTCCAATGGCCTTTTATTTTTGGCCATTTTCTTCAATAGTGCAAACGTAATTTATTTGATACATGAGGTGACAATCTCTTCTTCAGCTAACTATTATGTTGTGCTGTGGGTCTGCTACACACACACAATGTTTTTGTTGTTAATGTATGTAATGCATTAATGATAAAAATAATCATCCTTTTCAACTCCATAAATTAATTTCTTGTAGTCCCTAAAATGGCCTGATTTTGGCAAATTTTACAGCACAGTGGGGGTTATTTACTAAAGGCAAATCCACTTTGCACTACAAGTGCACTGCAAGAGCACTTGTAGTGCAAAGTGAATTTGCCTTTAGTAAATACCCCCCATTGTCACTGTAACTACACCAACTTACTAAAAAAAATGGTATTGAGCATTGAAAGAAGAAGCCACACATTGTTGAGTATAAAACATTTTACTCCAAGCACATTCACATGTGCGTTATAAAAGGTTTTTTTAACAAACCAACATCTTTGGTGTATAACATGTATGTTTGACAGTATATAGCCTTTTTGGTGGCTAAAAAAACAGAACATACACATGCCCAACTCAGGAACTTACAAAGTTCAACTTTGCTAAAGTGAAGTAGGGATGGGAAGAACACCCCTGGTTCGGTTCGCATCCAGAACATGCGAACGGACCGAAAGTTTGCGTGAACATTCGAACACCCTTAAAGTCTATGGGACTCGAACATGAGAAATCAAAAGTGCAAATTTTAAAGGCTAATATGCAAGTTATTGTCCTAAAAAGGGTTTGGAGACCCGGGTCCTGCCCCAGGGGACATGTATCAATGGAAAAGAAAGTTTTAAAAATTGAAGTTTTTTCGGGAGCAGTGATTTTAATGATGCTTAACCGGTTCCCTGCCGGCTCCTGTATATTAATGTCGGCAGAATGGCACGGCTGGGCAAAGTAATGTACCCGTACGTTACTTTGAATTTCCCGCCGTGCGCACGCGCCTGCCGAGAGCTCCGTGACCGTGGTCACGGGTCCGGTCGGACTCGATCGCCGCGGGATACCCGCGATCGTGTCACGGAGCTAAAGAACGGGGAGATGCCGATGTAAACAGCATCTCCCCGTTCTGACTAGTGACAGCACACTGATCGTCTGCTTCCTGTCATCGGGAGCAGCGATCAGTGTGGTGTCACACACACAGCCACGCCCCCATACAGTTAGAAACACGGTGGTTAACCCCTTCACTGCCAGTGGCATTTTTAATCAATGCAATTTTATAGCATTGATTGCTGTATTAACCAGTTAACAACTGGCCCATAGCCGAAAAACGGCTACAGGGCAGTTTGTTAACTCTGGGAGGGCCGTTTACCACGTGATCGCGCCGTCAAGTGACAGCACGATCACATGTCAACAGACCGGCGTGATTTCCGGTTCCTCCCTCCCCTCTCCATCCAGTGTGAGCGGAGAGGGGAGAGATCGGTGGCAGCAGCGCTGTGGGCTGCATGTGTAGTGCCCACAGCCTGCTCAGGGAGACATCAATCCATCCCTGCTCACCGATCCCAGCCATTCTCTGCATACCCAGCCATACCCAGCCATACCCAGCAATACTCTGCATACCCAGCCATACCCAGCAATACTCTGCATACCCAGCCATACCCAGCAATACTCTGCATACCCAGCCATACCCAGCAATACTCTGCATACCCAGCCATACCCAGCAATACTCTGCATACCCAGCCATACCCAGCAATACTCTGCATACCCAGCAATACTCTGCATACCCAGCCATACCCAGCAATACTCGCCATACCCAGCCATACTCTGCATACCCAGCCATACCCAGCCATACTCTGCATACCCAGCCATACCCGGCCATGCTCTACATACCCGTCCATACTCTGCATACCCATCCATACTCTGCATGCTCTGCATACCCGCCCATACTCTGCATACCCGCCCATGCTCTGCATACCCACCCATACTCTGCATGCTCTGCATACCCGTCCATACTCTGCATACCCGTCCATATTATGCATGCTCTGCATACCCGCCCATACTCTGAATACCCGCCCATACTCTGAATACCCGCCCATACTCTGTATACCCGTCTATACTCTGGATACCCGTCCATACTCTGCATACCCGTCCATACTCTACATACCCGGCCATGCTCTGCATACCCGTCCATGCTCTGCATACCCGTCCATACTCTGCATGCTCTGCATACCCGTCCATACTCTGCAAACCCAGCCATACTCTTCATGCTCTGCATACCCGTCCATACTCTGCAAACCCAGCCATACTCTTCATGCTCTGCATACCCGTCCATACTCTGCATACCCGTCCATACTCTGCATACCCAGCCATACTCTGCATACCCAGCCATACCCTGCATACCCAGCCATACCCTACATACCCAGCCATACCCTGCATACCCAGCCATACCCTGCATACCCGTCCATACTCTGCATACCCACCCATACTCTGCATACCCACCCATACTCTGCATACCTGCATACCCGCCCATACTCTGCATATCTGCATACCCGCTCATACTCTGCATGCTCTGCATACCCGTCCATACTCTGCCTGCTCTGCATACCCATCCATACTCTGCATACCCGCCCATACTCTGCAAGCTCTGCATTCCCGTCCATACTCTGCATGCTCTGCATACCCATCCATACTCTGCATACCCGTCCATACTCTGCATGCTCTGCATACCCGCCCATACTCTGCATACCCGCCCATACTCTGCATACCCGTCCATACTCTGCATACCCGTCCATACTCTGCATACCCAGCCATACTCTGCATACCCAGCCATACTCTGCATACCCAGCCATACCCTGCATACCCAGCCATACCCTGTATACCCAGCCATACCCTGCATACCCAGCCATACCCTGCATACCCAGCCATACTCTGCATACCCAGCCATACCCGGCCATGCTCTGCATACCCGTCCATACTCTGCATACCCAGCCATACTCTGCATACCCAGCCATACCCTGCATACCCAGCCATACCCTACATACCCAGCCATACCCTGCAAAGCCAGCCATACCCTGCATACCCAGCCATACTCTGCATACCCAGCCATACCCGGCCATGCTCTGCATACCCGTCTATACTCTGCATACCCAGCCATACTCTGCATACCCAGCCATACTCTGCATACCCTGCATACCCAGCCATACCCTGCATACCCAGCCATACCATGCATACCCAGCAAAACTCTGCATACCAGCAATACTCTGCATACCCAGCCATACCCAGCAATACTCGCCATACCCAGCCATACTCTGCATACCCAGCCATACCCAGCCATACTCTGCATACCCAGCCATGCCTGGCCATGCTCTGCATACCCGTCCATACTCTGCATACCCGTCCATACTCTGCATACCCGCCCATACTCTGCATACCCGCCCATACTCTGCATACCTGCATACCCGCCCATACTCTGCATATCTGCATACGCGCTCATACTCTGCATACCCGTCCATACTCTGCATACCCGCCAATACTCTGCATACCCGTCCATACTCTGCATGCTCTGCATACCCGTCCATACTCTGCATACCCGTCCATACTCTGCATGCTCTGCATACTCGCCCATACTCTGCATACCCGCCCATACTCTGCATACCCGTCCATACTCTGCATACCCGTCCATACTCTGCATACCCAGCCATACTCTGCATACCCAGCCATACTCTGCATACCCAGCCATACTCTGCATACCCAGCCATACCCTGCATACCCAGCCATACCCTGTATACCCAGCCATACCCTGCATACCCAGCCATACCCTGCATAACCAGCCATACTCTGCCTTCCCATTCATCCATACTCTGCATACCCATCTATCCATACTCTGCATACTCATCCATCCATCCTCAGTAATACTCATCCATCCATCCATGCTCAGCCATCCCATCCACCCCCATCCATAATTAGCCATACCCAGCCGTACCCAGCCATACTCAATCATACTCAGCCATACTCAGCCGTACCCAGCCATCCCATCTATACCCATCCATACTCAGCCGTACTCATCCATACTCATTCATGCTCAGCCATCCATGGCTCATCTATCCCCATTAATGCTCATCCATGCCACTACAGTGCCTCACAAAAGTGTAATAGGTAGTCAAATTAGATTTGAAACTTATGTCCCTAGAACACCTGACGGCGCTCCCTGCATGTTGGTCCTCTGTATGTGGCCACGCTGTGGAAAAGTCTCACACATGTGGTATTGCCATACTCAGGAGGAGTAGGAGAATCTATTTTGGGGTGTATTTTTTGCCATGTACATGTTATGTGTTCGAAATATTGTGTAAATGGACAACGTTGTGTAAAAAAAAAAAATGTGGTTTAATTTTCTTTACACATTTTCCAAAAAAATTACATGTTCAAAAGACTTGATATGCCTCATAGATTATACATTGGGTTGTTTTCTTTCCAAAATGGGGTCATTTTTGGGGCGTTTCCATTGTCCTGGTTCTCCAGGGCCTTCAAAATTGTAAGAGGTAGTCAAGAAATGATATGTGTAATTTATGCTCTAAGAATGCCTGATGGCACTCCCTGCATGTTGGGCCTCTGTATGTGGCCACGCTGTGTAAAAGTCTCACACATGTGGTATCGCCATACTTAGGAGGAGTAGTAGAATGTGTTTTGAGGTGTAATTTGTGCTATGCATATGCTGTGTGTGAGAAATAACCTGCTAATATAACAATTTTGTGAAAAAAATGAAAAAAGAAAAGAAAATCTTGATTTTGCAAAGAATTGTGGGAAAAAATTACAACTTCAAAAAACTCACCATGCATCTTACTAAATACCTTGGAATGTCTACTTTCCAAAAATGGGTCATTTGGAGGGTATTTGTACTTTCCTGGCTTGTTATGGTCTCAAGAAATGAGATAGGCCATCAGTACTTCAGGTGTGATCAATTTTCAGAGATTGGCACCATAGCTTGTGGACTCTATAACTTTCACAAAGACCAAATAATATACACCGATTTGGGTTATTTTTACCAAAGATATGTAGGGGTATAAATTTTGGCCAAAATATATGAAGAAAAATTACTAATTTGCAAAATTTTATAACACAAACGAAGAAAAATTCATTTTTTTTACAGAATTTTCGGTCTTTTTTCTTTTTTAGCGCAAAAAAAACGGTGATTAAATACCACCAAAAGAAAGCTCTATTTGTGTGAAAAAAAGGACAACAATTTCAAATAGGTACAGTGTTGTATGACTGAGTAATTGTAATTCAAAGTGTGAGAGCACCGAAAGCTGAAAATTGGTCTGGTTATTAAGGGGGTTTAAGTGCCCAGTGGTCAAGTGGTTAATGCCAATGGTCCCAAAAATGTGTCAAAATTGTCCGATGTGTCCACCAAAATGTCGCAGTCACGATAAAAATCGCTGATCGCCACCATTACTAGTAAAAAAAAATTATTAAAATATTAATAAAAATGCCATAAAACTATCCCCTAATTTGTAGACGCTATAACTTTTGCGCAAACCAATCAATAACCACTTATTGCGATTTTTTTTTACCAAAAATATGTAGAAGAATACATATCGGCCAACTGAGGGAAAACAATGTTATTTATATATTTTTGGGGGATATTTATTATAGCAAAAAGTAAAAAATAATGTGTTTTTCTATAACGCCAGCAACACACTACACAGGGCCGACGTGGAGGCGGCCTTATATAGTGTGGGGCTTGTACTTAACCCCCTGAGCCATAATTGGCCAAAGGCACCCTGCCTTTGCCCAATTATGGCTCTGTTTGCTTACGGCGCTGTGATTGGCCAAAGCATGTGGGTCATAGTGCATGCTTGGCTAATCATCAACCAGCAAACCACTGCGATGACGCAGTGCATTATGGGCCGTGATGCGCCACTCGAATTTGGCCCATAATGTTTGATCTTTGGCGAATGATCGAACAGCCGATGTTCAAGTCGAACTCATCTAAAGTGTAGGCCATATGAGACATTAGTATGTCAAAACTGTGTTGATTTTGCCTTCATCAGATGGTGTGATCTCACCACTGTAAAAGCCAAATTTTGAAGATTGTGAAGAATTGTGGCTCAAGATTTACATTTCCCTCATGATCCCATGCCCAAAATGTGTGTCTTTTCCCTACATCTATTTTTCTAAAGCCACAAAACACACAGTGTGTCAACATGTGCTCTCTGCCATCATGGGATATCAATGTACGCGTTTTGTGGGTGCAACCCCTTACCCAAAACAAAAGTAGGTGAGAGGAAGGGGTTGCACCCCCGAAAAACACGTCCATTGATCCCCCATGATGGGAGCTAGCACGTTGACACACTGGGCCTTAATACAGAAAGGACAATCCACTTTTCCCTATCCACTTTTATGTGCACTTGCATTGCACTTGTAGTGCAAAGTGGTTTTGCTTTTTCTAAATAAGCCACAGTGTGTCAACGTGCTAGCTCCCATCATGGGGGATCAATGGACGTGTTTTGTTGACGTGCACCCACAAAACGCGTACATTGATATTCCATGATGGCCTATAGCACATGTTGACACACTGAGTGCATCTTCAAAATTTGTTGGGGGTTTTAGATTTTGCCTAAAACATCAATGATGTTGGTCAGTCTTTTTTGAACATCATTGATATTTTGCTTGACCTTTTCTAAATCCCGATTGCACACCGTGATCTCACTGATTAGTACTTGCACTGTTGAAGTGATTTTCTTCTTCCACAGCATCCACATCACCTAAAAATAAAAAAACACACCATGTATTATAAATATGCAGGCATACATCTATTACCTGAAGCTGTGGTCTGAGACACTGACCTGTTGTGGACACCATTTTGATCACTTCTTAAACCTCTGCATCCACACCCTCAGGTTCTGCATCCACGTCCTCAGGTTCTGCACCCACATCCTCAGGTTGTGTGCTGAGTTCCCCTTCTTCAGAAGGTTTGGGGTTCCTGGTGCCCATAGATGTCATGATTCTTTTCTCCCCTATGTGAATACAAAAATGGTATACTTAGCAGACAATATGAAACATTGCTTGGGAGTGTCGTCCAATTGTCTGTTTTGGCAGAGTTCCAAGCTGAAGACATGATTTGTTCCCTTTTAAAAGCTGGAATACTTACCTGTTTTGTGCAAGTTTCACACACAGAGAGACCCCTAGTATCCACTGGTAACAAAAAGGTTGTTATGGTGTCCCACACTAGTGCTCCTGTGTCCAGATGTGTAAACAGCTGCTGAGTGTCCTCTCCTTAGAGCCAGTTCACACTGAGTGTCAGGGCTCTAGCCGCCCTGGGCACACTAGCCTGAGGGTGCGCGGGCACCTGGGCAGCCCTGGTCCCCCTGAGCGTCAGCGCGCGCGTCGGCGTGCGTGCGCGCCCGCCGGACATGTGCGCGCGCTCCCGTGTGCGAATAGCAGGCGCGCGCGCCCCCGTGCGCGTGCACGTGCGCAATCGGTGCCGCTTTGGCGCCAGTGGCCCTATTTAAAGGGGACAGCTGCCTGCATGCGGCGCTGTCCGTCTCAGCTCCCACCTGTGACCCCAACCTGAACCTGTCTGTGTATCCTGTCTGTGACCCGGCCTGCCTGACTCTGCTGCCTTCTCCATTCCTTGACCCCGGCCTGTTTGACCCTGCTTTGGACTGTGTTACTGCTGCTGAACCTCTGGCTTGTCTCCTGATCATCCCTCTGCCTGCCGTCTCTGCCTGACTGCCTTACCTGTTGTGACCCGGCTTGCCTGACCATCCCTGCTTCCAGTGTCCCTGCACAGGTCCTTCGCTGCTGCTGTCCACTGCTGGTCTACTGCTGCTGCTGTCTGCTACTTCTGCCGTCTGCTGCTGCTCCTGCTGCCGGTCTACCTCCTGCACCCTGGTTGTCTGCCGAACCTTCATCTGCAGTCCTACCATCCGGCCAAAGACCTGCATCCACCCAGCATCGGCCACCTGCATCCATACGGACACTCCTACCCGCTGTGTTCACGGCTACGCTGTTCCCAATCCAGCAGGCCCTGAACCAGAGTTGTAAGAGAGGTCTCCAACCACCAAGTCAGGCTCATCACTACCAGGTACCTAACAGTACGGACAGCCAATATGACTGAGCCTGCGGAAGGAGCCTCTACCATGCGGGAGTTTTGCTCCCACCTGGCAGCCCTTACACAAGCAGTGAAATCCCTGCAGGAGGGATATACCAAGCTGGAAGGCCAAGTACAACAACTCGCCGGCCCCATGGCTGCTGCACCTCCTCCACCGCCAGTGCAACCTGCCTCTCAACCGACAGTGGTGATGCTTCCTCCCGAGCCTAGAGTGCCTGTTCCAGAAAGGTTCTCAGGCGACCGGTCCAAGTTTCAGGCCTTCCGGGATGCCTGCCAGCTATATTTTCCCCTGCAACCCCGGACCTTCTCCCTGGAGGTCACCAAAGTGGGATTCGTGGTGTCCCTTCTACAAGGAGAACCCCAGTCCTGGGCCCACCGTCTTCTGGGAGCTAACAGCATCATGACCCAGTCCTTAGCCTCCTTCTTCCAGGCAATGGCACAGCTGTACGACGACCCTCAACGCACGGCTACAGCTGAATCCGCCCTATCCGCGCTCCAGCAAGGTCGCAGGACGGCCGAGGACTATATCACGGACTTCAGGCGTTGGAGCGCGGATACTCAATGGAATAATGCGGCTCTCAGACACCAGTTCCGCATGGGCCTCTCGGAGGATCTTGAGGATCTCGTCACTCTGAAGATTCAGTTGGACCGTCGCCTGCGAGAGCGCCGAGCTGAACGCTCTGCATTACCCAATCGCCCAGCCTGGATGGTCGCAAGGGCTCCTGTTCCTGCCACCCGTTACCTACCTGCTCCCTCTGCATCATGGGACCTGCTCCGGATGGCTCCGAACCGATGCAGATCGGTCTCCTACGTTCTCCCTTGATGCCCGAGGAACGGGCCCGACGCCGCCAGTTGAATCTGTGCCTGTACTGTGGGGGCTCCGGACATTTCATGAATAGTTGCCCTGTCAAGACACGTAAGTGCTTGTCATCTGTTTCTTCTCCCTCTGCACCCTGTCCAGCCAGTACTATTCACCTTACCCTTCCTCTGTCGTTGCAGTGCCAGGGAAGGACAATACTCACCAACGCCATCATTAACTCCGGGGCGTGCAGCTGTTTCGTGGATGCCACCTTTGCCAACACCCACGCCCTGCCTCTCCAGAAGAAGACCCAAGGACTTTCTGTGTTCCTGGCGGATGGGTCCCGTATTAAGTCTGGCTAGGTGACTCAAGAGACTCTGCCTTTACCCGCTACAATTTTCCCGCAACATCAGGAGCTCCTAACCATGGACGTGATCTCCTCTCCCCTGTTCCCAGTCATTCTGGGTATGCCATGGCTCCAGGCCCATAACCCGCTGATCCACTGGTCCACCGGGGAGGTTGAGTTTCAATCTCACTACTGCCAGGAACACTGCCTACCCACAACCCCCAGGACACCTCCTACCTTGCTTTGTCTAGACTCTGACCAGGATCTGTGCCAGTCTGTACCCCAACCTTACCATGATTTCCTGGATGTGTTCAGCAAGCGGGGAGCAGACTCCCTTCCGCCCCACCGCTCCTATGACGGCCCCATCGAGCTCCTCCCTGGGGCCAAAATCCCGTTTGGTCGCATATTCCCTCTCTCCGAGAAAGAACAGGAAGCCTTGAAAACTTACATTTCAGAAAACTTGAAAAAAGGGGTTCATCCGCCATTCCACTTCTCCCGCTGGCGCAGGTATATTCTTCGTCACCAAAAAAGATCAGACCTTGAGGCCCTGCGTGGACTACCGGGAGCTCAACAAGATTACGGTCAAGAACCGGTACCCTCTGCCCTTGATCCCCGAGCTCTTTCAAAAACTAAGATCGGCAACAATCTTCACCAAGTTGGACCTAAGGGGAGCATACAACCTGGTCCGCATTCGGGCCGAAGATGAGTGGAAGACGGCTTTCCGGACCCGCTTCGGCCACTACGAGTACCTGGTCATGCCCTTCGGGCTCTGTAATGCCCCGGCCACATTCCAGCATTTCATCAACGATGTACTCAGGGACTTCTTGGACATTTTCGTAATCGTCTATCTGGACGATATCTTGATTTTCTCTCAAACCCTGGAACAACATCGAGGGCATGTGGGCAAGGTACTCCTTCGACTCCGACGGCACGGCCTGTATGCAAAGGCCGAGAAATGTGAATTTGAGCAGCAGGAGATCCAGTTCTTGGGACTTGAAATCTCCCCGGCAGGCATTAGAATGGACCCTCAAAAGGTGTCCGCCGTCCTTGACTGGCCAGCACCTGTAGACAGGAAAGGCATCCAACGGTTTGTTGGATTTGCAAACTTCTACAGGAAATTTATTAAGGGGTTCTCTGCCATCATCACCCCCATCACCCAGCTGACCAAACAGGGCACACGTTTCCACTGGGGCCCAGAGGCTCAAGGGGCCTTCGACCAACTTAAAAGACTGTTTACCTCCGCCCCCATCCTCAGTCACCCCGACCCTGCCCTCCCTTACATCTTAGAAGTCGATGCATCAGAAGTAGCGGTTGGGGCAGTTGTGTCACAACGCTGTTCCCAATCCAGCAGGCCCTGAACCAAAGTTGTAAGAGAGGTCTCCAACCACCAAGTCAGGCTCATCACTACCAGGTACCTAACACTGAGGCAGCACGACTTGCAGCACGACTGCCTCAGGCGACCCGCACACGACTTCAGTGGCAACTTGCAAAACGACTTCTGTATAGAAGTCAATGCAAGTCGCCTGAAGTCGCCCCCCAAAGTAGTACAGGAACCTTTTTCTAAGTCGGAGCGACTTGAGTCGCTCCTATTAGAACGGTTCCATTGTACATAATGGGGCACGACTTGTCAGGCGGCTAAGTCGCCTGGCCAGTCACCCCAGTGTGAACCAAGTCTTACACTGAATCAAGTTGTCATTTCATTCTAGTTTCCAACACATCTAGACAACAATAAAATAAACGTTGTTTAATCAAAATAGGCATGACCAAATGTAGTTAACCTGCATCTGCCAAAAACTTCATATTAGTGGTTCGAACAAACGATGTTTAATACGAACGATTCCTGTACGATTCCTTAAACTTGGCAGTTTAAACTGTACAACAGTAAAGAAAAGCACAAAAGTAATAATAATAATAGGAACATATGACACATACTTTTTTGCAGCACTTTCTTGATCCTGCTATACTGATCCTGCTCCCTCAATTTCAGGTCTGACCAGGGTTTCCTCAATTGCTCCTTGGATAGTTGTACCCCAAAAGTCCTGTGCAAACTTCTCACAACTTTAGACATGATCTTGGCCTTTTTCACATATGGGTTTCTGTATGGTCCATGATTCCCATCATAGTCTGTCCTCTTCAAGATGTACACCATCTCTTCAAAGGACATATTTGAGGCCTTATATCTTCTCCACGATCTGGAACTGCCTTGCTCCGGGCTTTCCTCGTCATTGTTGAGAACAGCACACACCTGCTGTGTCTCCGCCATGTGCTCTCCCACTGCCCCGTAAGAGAAGAGGCGGGGAATACACTAGAAAGGACAGGGGCGGAGTTTCACGCATGGGCAGTGTATATAAAGCATAACGCGCGGGGGCGATGTACGTAAGATCTGTGAGTGGAGGACGGAGGGTCGTTAGCACTGATCGTTCAAATGAAGGTACAGTTGTAACTTGGGGCATCAGTGGTTACTGGCCTTTACTGCTTAGAGATTGAGGCCTATATTGGGACAAGATTAGGAGAGTTTAGCCTGACATTAGGGTCTGTCTTGTGTTGTGTCTTGGAGATAAAATAGTGAATAAATTCACAGACCCTGACTTCCTGCCCAACTTCATAGACAATTACAGGGAGCTGCTATGTCTCTGGCAAGTCCAATGCAGGGACAAATCGAACAAGCAAAAGAGGAAGGCAGTGCTGAATAAACTGTTGGAATTGGTGAAGCCTGTGTATCCCATGGCAGACATCAACTATTTAAAGGCCAAAATTGGTAGCCTGAGGAGCACGTATAATAGGGAGTGCAAGAAGGTCCAGGATTCCATGAGATACGGAGCAGAATCAGATGATGTATATGTCCCCAGGCTTGGGTACTATGACAGACTGCGTTTTTTATCAGACCAGACGGAACCCAGGCCATCACTATCAACACTTCCTTCAACACTTCCTTCCACATCAGCTGAGGCTCCTGAAGTCCAACCTGGGCCTTCCACCCAGGAAGAAGATGTGGAGGAGTCCAGCTTGACCCAGGTATAGCATTGTTGAACCTATTTCTTGTCACAAATTGAATGATGTTAACTACATGTTATTGATCACTAATTTCTGATTTAACGAAGTGGTTTACATATCAATAGACAGTAGTAGCCAAAAATAATTGGGACAAGAATGAAAAATGCTGGGGTCAGAATTATAGTCTTTGCTATTTGTTAACATTCAATTTGCAACAGTCATGAGCTCAAAATTGTGTGTGATTGATGACCAAAAACCTAAAACGATGTACCATTTACACAGGAAAGACTCAGCCGGGAGGACGCCATGTCAAGCAGCCTCACAGAATTCCTCCCCTCTGTCCTCCAACCAAAAGTACCAGGAAGGCAAGGAATCTTGAGTCCGTGGCTGCTTTCTTAAAACAGGCCAATGCTGCACTTAACACGACCCCTGGTGGTAATGAGGCATTTGGACTTGTCACTGCAAGCAAACTAGAACACATGGAGGAGGGCCAACGCACAATCTGTGTAAAGAAATAATTTTGAAGGCCCTAAACAAGGGGACGAGGGGCGAACTCACAACTCAAACCCGCCTGTGTGAGTTGGGACAATACTCCTTCACCACCTCCAACAACACCACCAACACCACAGCCACCCAACCCACCACAGCAGCATGGAAGGAAGCGTGGAAGGAAGTGTTGAGAGTGATGGCCTGGGTTTGGTGTGTTCTGGCAAAAAATGCAGGCTGTTGTAAGACCACAGCCTCGGGACATATGTCATCTGCTGCTACTCCCGATCTCTCACAGTCCTGGACCGTATTAAATGGACTCCTCAGGTTACCAATTTTGACAGTCAAATAATTGATGTCTGCCCTGGGGTACAAAGGCTTCACCAATTCCAACTGTTTCTCCAGTGTGGCCTTCCTCTTTATTTTGTTATGACCTTGTGCTCCCTTTTAAATTTCAATTTTTTTGTTTGGACAAATACCTGGCTATGTGTTTTACTTCAAAAAGGACAGTTTGTTTGTGAGTAGGCAGGTACATTTCACAAACACAATGACAAATGAAAAAGGGACACCAACATAGTTGTATCTTTGAGGTTAAAAAATACAAGATAATAATTGTGGTAACTGTGGTAAATGTTGTGGTAACTTGAAACACAAAACAAAAAAAAAAAATTATGGAGATCACTAGAAGAAAAAAAAAGATAATTCTGGAGATCATGAGAAAAAAAAAATTATGGAGATTGCTAGAAAAAAAAAAAAGATTATTCTGGAGATCCCAAGTAAAAAAACAACAAAAACAAATATTATTCAGGAGATCACTATAATGAATAAAAAATGTGTCTATCAGAACTCTGAATATCAGCAGCAAAGCAAATTCACTATTATAGCATTATAAAGAATAAGAGAATTGAGAGATTTCATAATTTGCCGCGTGGCGAATGTGATATCTCCATTACGAACGGTAGTTTTACAAGACCGATCGCTTCTGGCTCGTAGTTGATTCTGAGCATGCATGAACTTTTGTGCACGGACTTGTGTACACATGATCAGACTTTCCGACAACAAAGTTTTGTTGGCGTAAAATTTGAGAACCTGCTAGCCAACATTTGTTGGCGGAAAGTCCAACAGCAAATGTTTGATGAAGCATACACACGGTCGGGCTTTCAGCCAACAAGCTCACATCCAGCATTTCCTGTCAGAAAATCCGACCGCGTGTACGCGGCATTAGACTCTCTAATGAAGGAAGAATTTACTGTGAACCCAGAAAAGTGTGCCACTGCTATGGAAGAGACCAAGTACTTGGGGTGTATTGAGGGTAGAAGGTTGGTGAAACCACAGATGAACAAAGTAGAGACTATCCAGGCCTGGACCCGCCCAGTCACAAAGAAACAGGTGCAAGCCTTTTTGGTCATCATGGGGTACTACCGCAGGTTTGTCCCTAACTTTGCCACTATTTCTGCACCTCTCACAGACCTGACAAAGGGAAAAAGTGGTGGAATGGGAAGACAAGTCTGAGAAGGCTTTCCAGGAGCTTAAAACAGCCTTGTGTCAGTATCCAGTACTGGTTGCTCCTGATTTCTCAAAAGAATTTTGTTGTTCAAACAAATTCCTCCAGTGAAGGCTTGGGAGCTGTTCTGTCCAAAGAGGTCATTGGGGAGAAACACCCCATAGTTTTTCTGTGTAGAAAATTGACAGCTGCCAAGAGAAATTACACTGTGGTGGAGCGGGAGTGCCTGGCCATTAAGCGGGCTCTTGACTCACTACGCTATTTTCTCCTCGGTAGGAAGTTCGCCTGGTGTCAGACCATGCACCATTGACCTTGATGAGACAGAATAAAAACACAAATGCCAGAGTTACCAGGTGGTTTTGGCGTTGCAAGAGTTTAAAGTTGACCTGAGCTCAAAAAGTGAAGATTTTCAACCTGTGTGGGTGTCGGTGTATGAGTGTTTATGTGTTCATATCGCTACCATTTCCCATAACCCTGTACATTGCATTTGCTAAGAGTTTTTTTTAATTATTGACACTACCTGCTGACACCACCAGTTGTGGAAGGGAGTGCCACATCATTACTGCTCTAGCAGTGTAGAACCCCCTACATAGTTTAAGGTTAAATTGCTTCTCATCCAACTTCATTGGGTAGCCACATGTCTTCTTAAGCGACCTGAGACTGAATATTTTTTTCCCCTATGTTAGAAGCACCATTTAGATATTTGTATATTGCAATCATATCTCCTCTTAAGCGTCTCTTCTCAAGATGTGGTTGAACCAGAGTTACAGTATCTCACAAAAGTGAGTACACCCCTCACAATTTTGTAAATATTTCATTATATCTTTTTATGTGACAACACTGAAGAAATTACTCTCCCCGCATGCCCTCAACATGGGGGGGTGGGTACCTTTGGGAAGGGGGGCACTCTGCAGGCCCCCCACCCCAAAGCACCTTGTCCCCATGTTGATGAGGACAAGGGCCTCTTCCCGACAACCATGGCCATTGGTTGTCAGGGTCTGCGGGCGGGGGGCTTATCGGAATCCGGGAGCCCCCTTTAATAAGGGGGCTCCCAGATCTCGGCCCCCCACCCTATGTGAATAAGTATGGGGTACATGGTACACCTACCCATTCACCTTGGGGGAAAAAAAGTCAATAAAAAAAACACACTAGACAGGTTTTTAAAGTAGTTTATTAGGCAGCTCCGGGAGTCTTCTTCCGACTTCAGGGGTCTCTTCCGACTTCTCCACGCTTACTGGCCTCTTCTCCTGCTGTCCGGCTCCTCCGCTATGTTCTTCCAGCTCTTTTACTAGCGTTGGCCCGGTCTTCTCGTTTGTTGGAAATAGACGTAAGAGTGCTGCTAAAAGTGATGCAGAGGTTGAAGGGGTGGGGGGTCAGCCTATCAGTGCTCAGACCATACACCGCACACTGCATCAAATTGGTCTGCATGGCTGTCGTCCCAGAAGGAAGCATCTTCTAAAGATGATGCACAAGTAAGCCCGCAAACAGTTTGCTGAAGACAAGCAGACTAAGGACATGTGGTTTGATGAGACCAAGATAAACTTATTTGGTTCAGATGGTGTCAAGCGTGTGTGATGGCAACCAGGTGAGAAGTACAAAGACAAGCGTGTCTTGCCTACAGTCAGGCATGGTGGTACAAGTGTCATGGTCTGGGGCTGCATAAGTGCTGCTGGCACTGGGGAGCATACCGGTTTGTAAGCAATAGCAGTGCACTTCCTGGTTTGTGATAGTGCCTAGGCACTCCTGTACCTATATCCTTATACTGCAACTGCAGTGTTAGATTTTGGTTCTGAGGCCTATGTCTGCAGGGCTCGAGTCCTGCACTTTTTTCACAGCAGGAGCGCCGTTCCCTTTGCAGGACTAGAGCCACCCGAGCCAATCGGGGGTGGACTGGCCATCAGGACTACCGGGAGATTCCCGGTGGGCCGATGGCCAGTGTGGGCCGGTTTCAGCCGCATCTGTGGTCCGCGGCGATCTGCCCATCAACCGCCAACAGCTGGCGCCTGACGGGTAGATCGAGATGCCTGCAGAGTAGCGCAGGAAGCATCTCTCTGTAGTAAGTTTTCTCTCATGTCACGCAGCACTGCTCGCTCCCCGGCAGCCCCTCCTCTCTTCTCGTCTATCCCCATTGGCTTGTGACATCATCTGGGATAGACGAGAAGAGAGGAGGGGCCGCCGGGGAGCGAGCAGCGTTGCGTGACATGAGAGAAAACTTACTACAGACAAACGCTTCCTGCACTACTCTGCATGCTGGCTAGTAAGATCCCCTGATCTGCCCTATAATGTGCCCCCTGATGCGCCCCGTGCCCTGATGTGCTATGTGCCCCATGCCCTGTGCCCTAATGTGCCCCATGCCCTGATGTGCTATGTGCCCGGTGCCCTGAAGTCCCCCGTGCCCTGATGTGCCCCGTGCCCTGATGTGCTATGTGCCCCATGCCCTGATGTGCCCCATGCCCTGATGTGCTATGTGCCCTGTGCCCTGATGTGCTATGTGCTCTGATGTGCTATGTGCCCCAATGTGCCCCATAATGTGCCCCCATGTGCTATGTGCCCTGATGTGCCCCATAATGTGCCCTGATGTGTCATCAGGCTGCTAGAACCGCCATTGTCCTAACAACTAATGACATCACCTGTGCTCCCTGCCCTCATCAGCAAGTTCCTCCGCCCGGCTTTTGCCCCCCTGCAGCATGCTCCTTCGTCAAGGACTTATCCAGGTACACGTTTTTCTACTTTGTGATGGCTCAGTCACAACTCTGATGGGGAACTCTGGGGACACTCTGATGGGGGGGGGGGGCTCTCTGATGGGGATACCTGCTCTCTGATGGGTGGCACTCTGATGGGAACACTTGCTCTCTGGTGGAAGGAATAGTCCCCCATCATTGGTGTCAGTGGGAGGAATCAAACAAGAGAAAGATCATCACCCATTGTGGTGATTATTCTGTTAGTTTGACAAGTTAACTTATTTTGTTTTTGTAAACTGGCACTTTACAATAAATGTTGCACTGTATTTTCTGTGAAATATATATGCATATGAGCGTATCATTTTTTTTTTTTTGGTTGGGGAGTGGATGTTGGGTGGGAGTTCCCACACTTTTTTCCCCAGGACTTGACCCCTGTATGTCTGCCTTTCTAGCAAAATTTGGAGTGAGGTTTGTTGATGTAGCTACTGTGCTTCTCACTGTGCTCCTTGATGGAGGACCTGACGGAAGGAAGCAAAACCCTGCCTGGAGTAAGATAGCGACTTTAACACAGAGACACAGTAAAGGTCAAGTCATGGTAAACTAGTAATAGGGAAAGATCATCAGCAGGGAGAGCACAGGCAATACAGGTTTTTAGTCAGTTGTCCTCTTAACTGCCTTTATTGACACAACTTCCAAAGTTTAGTTCATCTTTAAGGAATATCATGATCACTGAACTGAAATCTTTCATTAGGTCCTTCTCATTTGAAGTATAATTATTATTAAATAAAATGATAATACAGCGCTTACAGTCCAAATTGCATAACAGTGACTAATAGTAATGCATAAAACACATAACATATGTTCAAAATCTTGCATAAAGTGCTCTGTGCTCCAAAAAAATGCTGAAGTGCTTTAGCTAAAAACACCACTTCAGCCGGAATTACATAACAATGACTAATAGTGATACATAAACACATAACATATAGTCCAAAATCTTGTATAAAGTGCTCGGTGCTCCAAAGTCCTCAAAAAAAGGGCTTCAAGTTAACAAGCCATGCAAAGTTCCACACTCCCCTCTCATAGCCCCACTCACCAGATAGAATGGACCCTCAGCTTTTCAGTCTGGGAGACACACTTAATATTTTGTGTTAGGGAATCCCAGGTGTCAAAGACTTCTTTAATAGGTATCCAGAATGCTGCTGTTATAAGCACTTCCGGGTTCACCACAACTCGGCGTGCGTTCCATGGAGAGCGGAAGTGATGTCTACGATCTCGGAGCCAGAAATTGCGTCAATGCGTTTTGCCCCTCCCCCAGGGAATCATTAAGGATATATAATTATTCTTAAATGTAAGGATTTTGTCAGTCAAAGTGCATGAAAGGGACTTTGGAGGATCTGGACTTGTTCAAATGGCACTCCCTCTAATCTTTACGTTTCATATCCTGATCTATTATTAGTTCGTTGTTGCAATAAAGTATTTTTCCTTACAATTCATGTTTGTTTGTGAGCAGTACCCAATACTGATCAGAGCAGTCTGGTTCCAGGATTTTTATAGATAAGATATCTAAGACCCTTTTCACACTGAGGCTCTTTTCAAGCGCTTTCACGCTAAAAACCCCTCCTGAAAAGCTCACGAAAACCTATTTCCATTAAAATCAATGAATACTTTCACACTGGGGCAGTGCGCTGACAGGGTCGGTGAAAAAACGCCCCTCTCCATTGAAATTAATGGAAAGCTCTTCAAAAGCACTCAGTGTTTTACTGGCAAATTAGAAGCGCCTTAGTGTGAAAGAGGCCTAAATGCCGAACTCCCACTGCCTTGTTTGTATTGGCTTTTTAGATCAAAATTTGCAGCTAGATTTGTTTAATGGACTTCCAATAGTTGCAAATAACCTATAACACAAAGAAAATATAATCTGTTGGCTTCAGGCTTAAGTTGTACAAATGTTCAAAGAGATCACTATGACATTGTGAGACATAAAGGTGATTTCACAGGTCTGGGGACTGCCTAATTTGAGAGAGCATGTTGAGAGAGGCTGTACTTTTTAAGCATTTCATGTCAGAGATTCCCTTGTTGGAGAGAGACTGTCCTATGCTGCATCTGGGCACCAACATTTTTCACTTACTAGTAGAAAATTGCAGGAAAGCTTCTTTCTTTCTCAAACCCCACCCCCTCACCTCAGCTCTATCATTTAGGCTACTTTCACACTGAGGCGGGTGGGCGTTGGTGGTAAAGCGGTGCTATTTTTCGTCGTTTTAGCAGGGCTATTCGGCCGCTAGCGGGCGGTTTTAACCCCCACTAGCGGCCGAAAAAGGGTTAAAATCGGTTTGGCAGCACTGCCCCATTGTTTTCAATGGGCAGGGGCGCTTTAGGAGCAGTGAATACACCGCTCCTACAGTGCTGCAAAGATGCTGCTTGCAGGACTTTTTTGACTGTCATGCAAGCTTTCACACTAGAGAGCCAGGTGAGCCAGCACTAAAAATAGCGCCTGTAAAGAGCCTCAGTGTGAAAGTAGCCTTAACAAACCCACAGGATGTCTGGAAGTAAATAACTTCTCCAGACATCCATCAATGTCAGGTAGGAGGATTCAGTGCTTATCATAGGGAAAACGCATGAACTCAAACTCATGAGATAACTGGACACATGGGAGGTGATACAGCAGAAGAGGAGTGTGCATATGCACAGTGTAGATTTAGGATGAAAATAGTGTGTGGGGAAGGGCAGTTTTTGGAATCCTTGTTTCCCTTTCCAAGCCTTCTCTAACATATTTATTCAATTGAAATTGCATATAATGGATTGACTGTTTTTGTTTATGGATTCTTTTTTTATTTATTGTTATCTGTCTCTTGCAGGTTTATCCTACCGATGGCTTTTGAATGAGTTTCCTAATTTCTTGGCCAATAGCAGCAGACACTTTGTGTCCCAAGTGACAGGAAATTTGTACATTGCACGCACAGAAGCAGAAGATGTAGGAAAATATTCCTGTCTTGCCACCAGTCACATCGCATTTACAACCAAAAGTGTTTATAGTAGTTTTACTCCACTTATCGTCACTCCAGGAGGTTAGTGGCTTAGTGATGTAATAATGTTTGTAGCAAATCCTATTGTAGAATAACACATTTCCCACATTGGCCCAAGAGGTGCATGTGTGTAATATGAAAAAACATAGTCACGTCCAGCGCTAAGGGGTCTTCTAAAGTGAAGGGCAACAGGGACATCGGTATTCCAAGACTGGGTGGATGCTGCCTTCCTCAGATGGGGTGATCTGATGGAAACTACAAAAAAGGCAAAATGGAAGTGCATTACCACTGACATATCATTAAATTGTCATTGGTAATGCACTAGGTGTTCGTGCCTTCCATTTTCTCTTTTTTGTGCATGTGTGTAATGTTATATTGGGACTTGTTTACTATGTTTGTACTATGTCAGTTCTTTTTTAATATGAATTTGCAGTTCGATGCCACAAGCATCTCTTGTCCATTGTAAAACTTTTGGAGTAATAAAGAGATGTAAATAACATGCTAATCTAAGTTGTAATCTTCAAATGGCACATATGCGGGCACGACTTATGCATGCGTTCGCCTCTGCGTGCAAGCTCGGAGGGATAGGTCACTTTAAAAAAAATGTTCTTATTTATTTTACTTTTTATTTTTATACTGTACCTTTTTGCTTTTTTTTTAATCACTTTTACTCCTATTACAAGGTGCATCCCTTGTAATAAAAATAAGCATGACAGGTCCTTTTTATTGAGAGATCTGGGGTATAAAAGACTGCGCGCCCCCTGTGGGCACAGGAGAGCGGCCGTTCTGGGACACCATCATATGACGACATCCCAGAACAAGAGCCGCAACGCCCCACCGTCATTTGACAGTGGGCGGGCGGCAACCAGTTAAAGAACTGTTTTTGTAGGTAAGAGGCATAGGGGAGGAGTATGGATGGTATAAATGTGGGAAGTATGTGCAGGTGAGGGAGTGGTATGTGGAGGGTATAACAGTAGGCACTATGTACAGGAGAGGGGTGTGGTGGGTATGGCAGTGGGCACTATGTACAGGAGATGAGTGTGCAGGGTATGACAGTGGGCAGTATACACAGCAGAGGAGTGTGGAGGGTTGACAGTGAGCACTATGTACAGGAGAGGAGTGTGGAGGGTATGGCAGTGGGTAGTATTTACAAGAGAAGAGTATGGAGGGGATGACAGTGGGCAGTATGTACAGGAGGGGAGTATATGACAGTTAGAAGTATGTACAGGGTAGGAGTGTGGAGGGTATGACAGCGGGCAGTAGGTACAGGAGAGAAATGTATGACAGTGAGCAGTATGTACAGGAGAGGAGTGTGGAGGGTATGACAGTGGGCACTAAGTACAGGAGAGAAGTGTGTGATAGTAAGCAGTATGTACAGGAGGGGATTGTGGGGTGTATGACAGCGGGCACTATGTACAGGAGAGAAGTGTATGACAGTGGGTAGTATGCACAGGAGAGGAATGTGGAGGACATGACAGAGGGCAGTATGTACAGGAGAGGAGTTTGGCGAGTATGATGGGGCAGTATGTACAGGAGAGGAGTGCAGAGAGAAAGACAGTTGGCAGTATGTACAGGAGAGGAGTGTGGAAGGTATGACAGCATGTAATATGTACAGGAGAGGAGTATGACGGGTATGACAGTGGGCAGTGTGTACAGGAGAAGAGTGTGGTGAGTATGATGGGGGCAGTATGTACAGGGGAGGAGTGCAGAGAGAAAGACAGTTGGCAGTATGTACAGGAGAGGAGTGTGGAGGGTATGACAGCATGTAATATGTACAGGAGAGGAGTTTGAAGGGTATGACAGTGGGCAGTGTGTACAGGAGAAGAGTGTGGAGGATATGACAGTGGGGGCAGTATGTACAGGAGAGGAGTGTGGAGGGTATGACAGCAGGCAATATGTACAGGAGAGGAGTGTGGAGGGTATGACAGTGGGCAATATGTTCAGGAGAGGAGTGTGCAGGGTATGACAGTGGGCAGTATGAACAGGAGAGGAATATGGAGGGTATGACAGTGGGCACTATGTACAGGAGAGAAGTGTGGAGGTATGACAGTGGGCAGTATGCACAGGAGTGGAATGTGGAGGGTATGACAGTGGGCACTATGTACAGGAGAGAAGTGTATGACAGTGAGAAGTATGTACATGAGAGTAGTGTGGAGGGTATGACAGCGGGCAGTATGTACAGAAGAGAAATGTATGACAGTGAGTAGTATGTGCAGGAGAGGAGTGTGGAGGGTATGACAGTGGGCATTAAGTACAGGAGAGAAATGTGTGACAGTGGGCAGTATGTACAGGAGAGGATTGTGGGGGGGGGGGGGGTATGACAGCAGGCACCATGTACAGGAGAGAAGTGTATGACAGTGGGCACTATGTATAGGAGAGAAGTGTGGAGGGTATGACAGAGGACAGTATGTACAGGAGAGGAGTGTGAAGGATATGACAGTGAGCAGTATGTACAGGAGAGGAGTGTGGAGGGTATGACAGCGGGCACTACAGGTGAGCAGGATGAAGGAATCTGGGAAGGAAAAATGTAAAGGTTTGTGGAAGTATATTTAGGGACTGCATAGTGGTTAAGCTGGCCATACATGGATTGAAATTAAGCCAATTAAGCAGAGACCAGTCATAGTCCATCTGTGTATGGGCTAGCTGGTTGTACACAAGTCAATCTATTAATCAACTTGAGTACAATTAGCCTGTCAGGTTTTTTCCAAAACAACATCAAACATGGGACACATGTATTCCCATATATCTAAGCCAGGATGGTCTTGTAAGTGGGTTATCTAGAGCACAGAGCAATACTTGTCCCATCCAGGCTGATGGTATGCTGCATGTGTCATTGATTTCCAACAGGGATACCGACCAATGGATGGACCAATCGCCCTTGGCTTTAACAAAAAAGAGGGGAAAAATACACTGCTGTATTTTTTTGGTGTCCCAAAATCTGGAGTAACAGCAACAAACATGTAACACATATTCCTATAAATCCAAGCCAGAATGGTCTTTTGAGTGGGTTATCTAGAGCACAGAGCAATACTTGTCCCATCCGGGCTAATTATATGCTACATGTGTTTGGGCCATTGGGAAAGTATACACTTCATTTATTTTCTGGCTACTCGAGACAAATCCAAATAGGATATTACTTTCAACTGCTTTGATTGCTACTATGCTCCATTCCACTAAAATTATGGAGTCGAGAAATAAACAGAACTTGTGATATACTCTATTGGGTGGGACTGAATGCATAAAATAAAGAAATAATGCACAAAAGTCCACTAAGCTGGCAGCTTCACAGTTTGAATCCTAGAAAACCTATGATCATCCATATAAAAAAGGTGCATGTCATTTTTCCAATTAGCCAGACATCCCATGGCATATTTTGGTTTGTAAACTATTGAAACCAAAGTTTGACACTGGAAATTTTTCTCCATTCCCGTTGAGAAATTAAATGTCATTTTTCCTAAACATATAATTCCAAAAGAGTTTGCCTCAACTTTGTGGATACTCTAAGTCCACAAATGGGCCCATTTGGCACAAAAGCAAAAACTTGTTCTGTGCACACAAATGCATGTGATGAACTCGCTTTGCTTTTTTTTTTTTTACATTTGCTTTGTATAATTCTTGTGAAAAGAAAAAAGGAAGACATACTGTGAGGATACTGAGAGATGACACACTAAGATGTTTATGTGTGTAATGTCATGATGGGATTTATTTCTCAAGCCACACCATAGTAATTTACAGAAAGGTACCATGTGCATAAATGTACTCAAACCAGATAGGATATATAACATAGCACAAAAAATGTGCAGAATTTCAAATATTTAGCTTCCAATGGTAACTTTTTACAGGTAAATACAGTAGGTTGTATCATTATATATAACTAGGGTTAATAAAATAAAATAAAGTATACATTTAAGTCAATACATCATATGATATAGTATATAATCATGGTAAAAGGTATGACATATCTTAACATTAGTTATCTTTGTTTTAATGCTGAAAATCAAACTCATAAAATATCACTAACCAATTTAATGTTTTATGTTTTGTAGCTGAGCCACGTTTGTATGCACCAAGTATTAAAGTACGTTTCCCTGTTGAAACATACACCCTCGTAAGGCAATCAGTGACATTGGAGTGCTTTGCCTTTGGAAAGTAAGTTACCTTCAATAGTTAAGACATGCTAATATTACAAACATGGACCTATTAGAAAAAGATGGAAATGTACAATTAATACCTGTAAATATCCCAAAAGGCTGAGCAATTTAAATGGAGCACATGATGGAAAAAACACTTAAATAGCCGGTTCCCAACCGGCTCATGCAGATTTACTGCAACATACCCCTGTTTCCCCGAAAATAAGACCTAGCGTGATTGTCGGTGATGGCTGCAATATAAGCCCTACCCCCCCAAATAAGCCCTACCCTGTTTCCCCGAAAATAACCCCTACCCTGAAAATAAGACCTACAAGGACTTTAACTAGGGCTTATTTGGGGGGTAGAGCTTATATTGCAGCCATCCCCGACAATCACGCTAGGTCTTATTTTCGGGGAAACAGGGTAATAGTTCTCCTGGGCAAAATCCTGTATGGTTACATCCTTCCCAATCACCAGAGGGGGACCCGATGCGAATGGCCGGCGAGCGCGATTGCGTGCATGAGAGCCAGCGTGGGGATTTGTGTGTGTAAACACACAAATCCCTGAACTGTCAGGGGAGAGGAGACATATCGTTTGTTCCTACTAAGTAGGAATAACAGTATGTCTCCTCCCCTAGTCAGTCCTATCCCCATACAATTAAAACACACATTTAACCCCTTGATTGCCCTCTAGTGTTAACCCCTTCACTGACAGTGACATTTACACAATAATCAGTGCATATTTATAGCACCGATCGCTGTATAAATGTCAGTGGTCCCGAAATGTATCAAAATTGTCCGATCTGTCCGTCGCAATGTCGCAGTACCGCTAAAAATCGCAGATCACCATCATTACTAGTAAAAATAATAATAAAAAATGCCAAAAATCTTTTCCATAGTTTGTAGACACTATAACTTTTGCACAAACCAATCAATATACGCTTATTACTAATTTTTTTTATTAAAAATATGTAGAAGAATAAAAAAATAAAAATGTAAAAGATAGTCCTGCGCCAACCCACAGACTAGTACCTAAAAAAATGCAGCAACCACTTAAGGGAAATGTCTGAACCCAAATTGAGTAAAATATAGAGGAAGTAGTGGCGCGCAATAAATTTAAACTAAAACTCAACGATAGAAGATAAAAGATCAGGTATTAGGAAATCAAGTCCTGGCTAAAAACACATAGCAGACATCAACAATGGATAAAAACGCATCTAGTAGGTATTCACAAAAAATCCAGTGGTGAATAAAATAATAAGCAGTGTTCAGGATAAATACAGCAGTGATAGGTGTGTCAAAGGTTGGTATATAAAAGAAACGTGCCTCGACGTAAGGTCACTAAATGTATATGTGCAAGCGAACAATAAATAAGTGCGAGCAAGAAACTATAAATAAGTGGCCAGGAATTGGCTCAGTATAAATAATCTCGAGATCTCTCGAGATGAGACATCTCTCTCGAGATGAGATCTCACCACACCTGACCGGAAGTGACGCCATCGAGCTCGCTGCTCGTTCCTATTCTGTCTGATTGTATTTTTTTGAAATGTGAGTACCCATTTCTACTGTATTATTACTGTGCAATAAATCGTTTTTATACAAAAACATACTACACTATGAGGTTATTTCCTCTCCCTATATACACTGAGGCAACCCTCCCCCCCCCACCTGGACATACCTTCGCCCACCTGTAAGGACAAAACTACTAGGACTCGCTACTAAAAGGACCTGGGGCATCCAGCTGGGAACGCTAGGAGGACGGTCACCAAGGACCATAAAGCTTTTTATATTTATGCTGTAACCTTACAGCTGTAAGGTAAGGGGCCATCCACACTATCCCCACTAGGATCACATAGAATAAGGAGCACCACAAGAAAGTCACAGATTCACATTGCTTCACCAGTTTAAAACTGCAGCACTGGCACTTTTCTTGGACTGAAGAAATTACTATTTCACTCAACATTGATATGAACTTTTTTCTGGACCATATATTATGCGATTCCATTCACTGAAATCACCCGGAACTTTATTTGTCTTACTTATTTAATTTTGCATATATTTATTTGCATTTCTCTTTTACTCCAGTTCCTTTTACCTGTTATGGTACCCATCTGAGATTATTTATACTGAGCCAATTCCTGGCCACTTATTTATAGTTTCTTGCTCGCACTTATTTATTGTTCGCTTGCACATATACATTTAGTGACCTTACGTCGAGACACGTTTCTTTTATATACCAACCTTTGACACACCTATCACTGCTGTATTTATCCTGAACACTGCTTATTATTTTATTCACCACTGGATTTTTTGTGAATACCTACTAGATGCGTTTTTATCCATTGTTGATGTCTGCTATGTGTTTTTAGCCAGGACTTGATTTCCTAATACCTGATCTTTTACCTTCTATCGTTGAGTTTTAGTTTAAATTTATTGCGCGCCACTACTTCCTCTATATGTAGAAGAATAAATATTAGCCTAAACTGGTAAAGCAATTTGTTTTTTTTTTTTAATTTGGGGCGATTTTTGTTATAGCAAAAAGTAAAAAATATTGTTTTTTTTTTCAAAATTGTTGCTCTTTTTTTGTTTATAGCGCAAAAAATAAAAGCCGCAGAGGTGATGAGGCATATTTTGTTTGGGTACAGCATTACATGACCGTGAAATTGTCAGTTAAAGCGACGCAGTGCCAAATTGTAAAAAGTGTTCTGGTCAGGAAGGGGGTAAAATCTTCCGGGGCTGAAGTGGATAGAGGTTACCATCAGTGAAAACAACTTCACAAAGATCACTAGATCCATACAAAATGTCAGTTGAAATTGTACACAAATGTTCACTTTTCCATAAAAGTCAAGCTTTTTCCCAACCTTTCCCTTCCCATGAGGCTTCCTAATGGTCATTTAATGTCAATGGAAACCTAACTTTCTTTTATTAAGGACTATGAGCCAGAAAGAGAGCATCAAAACTCAAGCATTATATTTATGCAAATGTTGACTTTTTCACAAAGGTCACGCTTTGCCCCATCTTTCCTTCCTTATGAGGCTTTCTGTTGGTCCTTTAACCACTTGCCTACTGGGCACTTATACCCCCTTCCTGCCCAGGCCAATTTTTAGCTTTCAGTGCTCTCACAATTTGATTTACAACTACTCAGTCATGCAGCACTGTACCCATCTGAAATTTTTGTAATTTTTTTCACACAAATAAAGCTTTATTTTGGTGGTATTTAATCACCACTGGGTTTTTTATTTTTTTGTGCTATAAACAAAAAAATGGAAAAAAACGAAACATTGTTATACAACTGTTATAACATTTAGCAAATAAGTAATTTTTCTTCATAAATTTTGACCACAATTTATACTGCTACATTTCTTTGCTAAAAATAACCCAAATCATTGTATATTATTTGGTTTGGGTGCAGATGTCTACAAGCTAAGTATCATTGAAAATTTATCAATATTAATGGACTGACTGCTTATCTTATTTCTTGAGGCCCTAACATGCCAGGACAGCACAAATTCCGTCCAAATTTGCCCTCTTTGGAAAGTAGAAATTCCAAGGTATTGTCCATAAAATTGTCATGTCAACAAGTTATTTCTCGCACACTGCAAATGCATTCTACTACTCCTCCTTAGTATGGCAATACCACATGTGTGAGACTTTTCCACACCTGGCCACATAGAGATGCACAACATGCAAGGAGCATCTTCAGCCATTCTAGGGGCATAAATTACATATCTAATTTTCTGACTACCTATCACATTTTTGAAGGCCCTGGAGCAACAGTACAATGGAATTACCCACAAAATGGCCCATCTTGGAAAGCAAACACCCCAACGTATATTCTATGAGGCATTAAAAGTCTTTTGAACGTGTCTTTTTTTCCACAAGTTTTTGGAAAATTTGGAAAGAAAATGAAAACAGATTTTTTTTTTTACACAAAGTGCATTTTTAAGATATTTCTAACACATAGCATGTACATACCAATAATTACACCCCAAAATACATTCTGCTACTCCTCCTGAGTACGGTGATACCACATGTGTGAGACTTTTTCACAGCCTGGTCACATAGTGAGGCCCAACATCCAAGGAGCATCATCAGGTGTTCTAGGGACATAACTTACACATCTAATTTCTCGACTATCTAATTACACTTTTGAACTCCCTGGAACACCAGGACTATGGAATCACCCACACAATGACCCTATTTTGAGAAGCAAACACCCCAACATATATTTTATGAGGCATAATAAGTCTCTTTAAAATGTCATTTTTCACAGCCTGGCCACATAGAGAGGCCCAACATCCAAGTAGCACCTTTAGGCTTTTTAGGGGTATAAATTACACACAGTTACATAGTTAGGTTGAAGTCCATATAGTTCAACTAATTTCCTGACAACCTATCACATTTTTCAAGGCCTAGGAGCACCAGGACAGTGGAAATACCCACAAAATGATCCCATTTTGGACAGCAAACGCTCCAATGTATTTTTATGAGGCATGATGAGCCTTTTGAACATGTCATTTTTTTCCTGATAACCTATCACATTTTTGAAGGCCCTACATACACTATCTTGTCAAAAGTATTGAGACACCTGCCTTTACATGCTCATAAACTTTAATGGCATCCCAGTCTTAGTCCGTAGGTTTTAATATTGCGTTAACCCACCCTTAGCGGCTATACCAGCTTCAACTCTTCTGGGAAGGCTGTCCACAAGGTTTAGGAGTATTCCTATGGGTATGTTTGACCATTCTTCCAGAAGCCCAGTTATGAGGTTAGGCGCTGATGTTGGACAAGAAGGCCTGGCTCGCAGTCTCTGCTCTAATTACTCTCAAAATTGTTCTATCAGTTTGAGGTGCAGGCCAGTCAAGTTCCTCCACCCCAAACTCACTCATCCATGTCTTTATGGACCTTGCCTTGTGCACTGGTGCGCAGTCACATTGAAACAGGAAGGGGCCAGCCCCAAACTGTTCCCACAGAGTTGGGAGCATGAAATTATCCAAAATGTCTTGGTATGCTGACACCTTAAGTGTTCCCTTCACTGGAACTAAGGGACCAAGCCTAACCCCTGAAGAGCAACCCTACACCTTATTCCCCCTTCCACCAAATGATTTGGACCAATGCACAAAGTAAGCTCCATAAAGACATGGATGAGCGAGTTTTGGGGTGGAAGAACTTGACTGGCCTGCACAGAGTCCTGACCTCAACCCGATAGAACACCTTTTGGACCTTTTGGATGAGTTAGAGCGGAGACTGGAAGAATGGTCAAACATTTCCATAGACACAGTCCTAAACCTTGTGGACAGCCTTCCCAGAAGACTTGAAACTGTTATAGCTGCAAAGGGTGGGCCAACTCAATATTGAACCTGACTGACTGGGATGCCATTAAAGTTCATGTGCGTGTAAAGGCAGGCGTCACAATATTTTTGATAACATGGTGTATTTCTAACACATAGCATGTACATACCAAGAATTACACCCCAAAATACATTCTGCTTAGCAAACAATAAAAAAAAAGATTACCTGTGGCTTCAGTAGTGTAGTTATCCACAGAGGAGAGCATTTGTCCAGGCAGCAGGCAGGGACGTGGTCAGTGACAGCGAAAGCAATTGTCCAGGCAGCAGGCAGAAATGCAGTCCATAGTCAGTACAGATGGCAGCAGGCAATGATATTGTCAGCACAGCCAAAGGATTGGTCCAGGCAGCAGGCAGGGACGTGCTCAGCAACATTGAAAGCGGCAGGCACAGGCCAGGGTAAGTCGGCAGCAGACAGAAAGATCAGTTCAGAAGCAGGCAGAGGCATGATCAGTTTAGGCGGAAGCCAGTGGCATGGTCAAATAACAGGCTAGGGTCAGTTCAGGAGCAGACAGAGGCAGGAGGATTATGAAGGCAAATGGCAGGAATTCAGAATTACGTCACCTATGCAGAGGCCTGGTTGGGAAGGACACCGGGGACAATAATAACTGGTGTCTCGTCTAACTCCCCCTCTGGAGCACACCTAACATTTTATTTTGATGTCTTTGGCCTTCTTCTTTAAGAGGGACTTTATTGGAAAAATGGTGTTTGTGGAGTCTGCTCACTGCATCTGAGTGAATGCTTTCTGGCGGGTCTTCTGGGTAGAAAAGGGCAGTGACAATTTCCTCCTGATTACTAAGAAAGGATATGGGCAGTGGATTTGCGGAAGATCACATATGAATTATAAACAGTCAAATTCAAAAGATAAATGCATTCTTGTACCAATGGTGTGTTCTTCTTGTAGGAAGATAGGGCTGGATCATCTGATCATTGAAGTTGCCTCCCCCCATGAACATATTGTATTCATGCACACATTCTGGTTTCTGGACTGGGCAAGATTGCACTTAAAACATAGATGCGAATAGTTATTTTGTGTGCAATAAGTTTATTAGGAAAATGATTTGACTATTTGACAAATGGTGTTCCTGGGATTGCAACTGCTGATTTCAAAAATGAAGACCCAGGTTGACATGTTGAATACTTTTACCCACCCACCAGCTGAATTCAATGGTCCAATAAGTTCAGCCTTGGAGTTGGTAAAGGTTGTTGTTTTTTGTTTTGGGGGGGGGGGGGGTGGGGTATTTAATGTCTTGCATGTGTGTAGAATAAAATGTTTATTTTATGAACTAGTATAGCTTTATCTATTTGTATGGCTATGTTACAAAGTTACATGGTGAGGTTGAAAAAAAGACACAAGTCCATCAAGTCCAACCTGTGTGTATGTTTTTATGTTATCTTTCAAAAGGTTTTTTTTCTTGAAAAAAGAGAAGCTCTTTTACAGCGAGGAGAAGAACATTAATTGTACAGTTAGGATGTGTGGACTATAAGTCATGGTAAAACAAGGAATTAACAAGAGATGGATATAGCTGTATAAACCCAAGAATAAACATTATTAATTACCAGTCTTTGAAGATCTGTAATAGACTTGTAGGCTAACCACCTCCGGCGGTTGATTTTCCTACAGGTTCGAGGCTCCTAAACTTAAAGGCATAGGCCCCCTTCCGAGAGCGTGGGAGGAGTGAAGGGGCATCCCTATTGGGAACTTACTGTGTTGGACATTTGGATACCCACTTCCTCCCCCCTCCCCCCCCCCCCCCCCTCTGGGAGCGTCTCCTCACAAAACTTTTGATTGCTAGGGAAGAGCCCTAGTATGATCCCAGTAGATGTTAGTGAGGATCCCTGAGAGGGAAAGAGGACAGAAAGCCAGAGAAGGAGAAAAGATAGAGTAGAGTGTGGGGGGGGGGGGGGCAGGGGGAAGGAGGTAGATTCATTTACCAGGATGTTGGACTGAGCCCTGGGGGGTTCAACACCCGGGTGATGAAAATTCCATGAATAGAGCCCAAGGCTCCCATATAATTTCAAACTTGTGTGCCGAGTTTGTGAGGATACTAGCCAGTTTTTCTTGGGCCATAATCCATGAAACTTTCGGTTTGACCACCCTTATTGAGACTGAAGGTTGCTTCCAGGCCTTAGCTAGGGTTATTTTGGCTCCTAACAGTATAAAGTGTATCAATTTACGGTTACATTTGGAGATCATTGGAATATGTGAGTTCAGTAGTGCGACCTCTGGAGACCTGGGGATCTTGCAGCTCGTGACCCCTCTAATGATGTTAAAGATCCTTCTCCAGAAAGACCTGATTATAGGGCATTCCCACCATATATGGGCTAACGCGCCCAATATTTGGCATCCCCTAAAGCATAGGGGATCTGCTGAGGGATAAATTGTAGCTAGTCTGGTACCACCTAGTCATGACCTTTATGTTTGCTTCCATTAGGGATGTGTGGATAATGCCCTTAAATTAAGTGGTTAGAGCAGAGTGCCAGGTCCCCAGGTTCCATTGAATTTGAAGGTCTTCCTTCCAGGCTAACATATACAGGGTTTTACTCGATGGCAGGGAAAATGACACATAGATGACTGAAATGCCGCCCCTCTGCTCCATGGCTTGACCACACCAAAGCTCATAGGCTGTGAATTTGGGGGGTTCGGGTTTATCTTTCCAGATGCTATGGAGATAATGTGAGATTTGGCTGTATCGGAAACGCTGCGATTGCGGGAGATCTAGTTTGCTCACACAATGGGCTAAGGAGACAGGGCCCCTTGACGCACAATAATGTCCTATATGGTACAACCCCTTGTCCAGCCACCACTAGATGGCCCTAATGTCCAACCCTGGAGGAAAGTTTGGATTACGAAACAAATGTGCCAGGGGATTCATTTGCGAGATGAGGTGAGATAGATACAACCTACTATAGACAATTTGACACCAGAGCGTAGAGCCCTGGATGAATTAAAAGAACTGCCCAACTGTATAATCAAATCCAGTGACAAAGGGGGAAATGTGGTTCTATGGCAGGAACAAGCATACACTGATGAGGTGTATAGGCAACTTAATGATACCTCTTGCTGTATAAAATGCCCTCAGAACCCCTTTCCAGATCTAGTTGATAAGATTAATTTCTGCTTGGATAAAGCGTTTGAGGTAGGGTTGTTAAAGAAAAAATAATATTAGTTTTTGAAAGTGGATGAATATAAATATTCCTACATTCTATGTTACCCCCAAGGTTCATAAAAACCAAAGTAAACCACCAGGATGCCCCATCATCTCAGGGATAGGGGGTCCCCTGGAAAGAGTAGGTAGATATGTAGGCAAGCGTATTAAACATCTAGTTTATGAATCGCCATCATTCGTCCTTGACTTGACTTGACATTTTGCTGAAAGGACATTACAATACCAGATGACTGTGTTCTAGCGGGGGTGGTCATTGAGTCATTATACTCCTCCATCCCTCATGAGGTGGGGGTATGCACGAAATTCCGATGGCTTGAATTATGTCACCCTTTGACAGGACCACACAATGAATGTTTGGTAGAGCTGCTGGAGATGGTCCTGAATAAAAATTTCTTCAGCTTGAATAGAAAGTTCTACTGCCAAATAAGGGGAGTTGCCATGGGGGCCATGCATGCACCATCCTACACATGTCTGCATTTGGGATGGTGGGAACAGGAGGATGTATACACCCACCCCTCTTTTGACCAACATGTGATCCTCTGGGTCCGGTATATTGATGATGTGCTGGTGGTGTGGAGAGGCTCCTCAGAAGGACTTAAGGATTTTATTCTGGTCCTTAATAAGAATGATAAAAACATCTTTCTTACAAGATTGATTCACACTAAATTTTATTTTTGGATCTCAAGATTATCAAAGATGGTACCAGAATAAAAACAAAACCATTCAGAAATCCAAAAGCGGGCAATACCAATACCCTTCTCCACGCCACCAGCCACCATCCATGGCCTTTTATTAGAAGTATCCCGACAGGGCAGTTCCTGAGCATTCGCAGATACTGCTCTAATATTAGGGACTTTCATCAGGAAAGTCAAGAATTGAGACACAGATTTAGGGCACGGGGATTCCCGAACTCTGTGATCAAATCAGAAATGAAAAGGGCACTGCATAAAAGAAAATAAACAAACACCTGGAACTGAACAAAACATGAAATTTACCACTCTAGAACTTAAATGCGAAAGAATAGGGGTTGTAACTACCTATGGGACACATTGAAACCACCTATGAACAATCTTAAACAAACACTGGCATATCCTTCTTCTTGACCATAGGCTTCCTTAGAAATCCTGGGACCAGTACCCAACTTGATTGCAAAGAGAACATCGACAATAGGAGATGTCCTAGTTCAAAGAGAATATAGGACTAAAAAACAGACTGATGGCTCTATATGGGGCATGGGCATTTTAAATGGAACGTACCGGTGTGGTAAATGTAGCATATGTAAGTTTGTAGATAAAAGAAAATCTTTTACTGATAAAAGGCAAAAAGTCATATCAAATTAGGTCTTTTGTAAACTTCTCCTCTAGCTATGTGGTTTACCATATACCATGCTCTTGTGGCATTATGTATATATAAGACGAAATGAGAATTCTGTAAAAGAATGGGAGAACATACTGTATATCAAGTATTAACACAAATGATGATGAATCGCCAGTCGCAATACACTTCAGGGACATACATGGGGCCTCCACAGATGGATTTTTATATATAAACTTGTACTGCCTGATAGGGGAGATAAAGATAGAGTATTGTTGCAAAAGGAGGTCCAATCGATTTTTCTCCTGGATACAATGTCGCCCAGGGGACTCAATAATGATCTCTCTTTACATAGCTTTCTATAAGAGGGGGTTTATTGCCTATGGTATTATGATAGGCATATCCCATGCATGCTTTCCCCCACCCTTTTCCTTGGCATAGATATCTATATTTCTAACGATATCTGGACAAATGGCATTATTTAATTGATGCTGGACAAATTGCCTCTATGATATATGTATGTGTGTCTAATTCAATCTAGATACACATATATATCTATACATAACCTTCTATTCAATATCTAGTATGGTATTAGTATCTTTGATGTCATACGATATGGGTGTATAGTGTGTGAGGAAATAGGGCCTCTTGCGTATATAATGATGTTTGTGTGGGTTTGTAGGTGATATAAAACTTAATATATTAATTAACTTTTTTAATGAAATATTTTTTAATAAATAGAATGGTTGATACTCCCTAATAACAGCATAAGTGATAATAGGGCCCAATGAATCTACTGCTGCTTTAAGGACGATACGTAAGAGGTGCTTTATATACTAGCAACATGAATGGAGCCCACATATCCTGACGAAGTTCCGGGGGGGAGCGGAATGAAACAAGTAGATAGACCAGACATAAGAACGGACTCTTCCCCCCATCACGTAAAGCACCGCATGCCCTAGCTACATAGCTATCTATAGAGTTTCATAGTGATGCTGAACCAAACTATCCCAGTGTAACTTTTTAATGGGAGCTTCCTGATCACATGCCTACCGCTTTGCTACAACTTCATTCCACTCCTTGCTACTCTGCATGTCTGCTGGATTGAACAGACCGGACAGATCCATGGATTGACCTCCCTCTTTCCCACGGGACTAAGATTTAGCATGGGAGCCATGCATGATTAGGCACTCACAGAGGAATCACCTGTGCTGTATCAGCTACCTAATGCACAGCTTTGCGGCTTCACCTTCACACAGCCAGTAGCCACTTAATCCTGGAAGTGGAGGTTTTCAATCTACATGAGCGGAATCAGAGGAAGAGGTACAGTAAGTATTCATAGATATTACAGACCGATCATATCGGCAGTTACTCCAAGGATACCCGAAGTGCTGGGATCCAGCTTTGCACTGGCCGGATCGGATGTAATGAACTGTGGTTATGCTACATGTGTAACATCTGTTGTGGTTCAGACCTAAAGCTCCTCACTGACTCCATGATCTGAAATGCTACATTGTTGAATTATCAGCTAAGAGTGTGAATACAACATCTTAATCTACAGTGAATGGCTACATGAATCCCACTGCTGGGGTGCTTACTACATTCGCCCATTGTGGCTATAAGGTGTAGAGCCCCCCCCCCCCCCGCATGGGTTTACAGAAGGTTACAGGAATTGTTTTCTAATTTGGATTGTTTGGTAAAGTGCAGGTGCAAATCAGGGTTAACACCTGGGGAGTTGTCCACAGTAGTGGTCGTAGCTGCACTGTCCCAGCTCCTAGGGGAGGCTTTAGTTAACATCATTAGGGGTCAGGGAAATACTAGGGGTACTAAAATCTTTATCAATTAAATGAATAAACAGTTTTGGGAGATAGCCTATGGGTGTTCACATTTTTCTTTTTTCTTTTTTTCTATATGGTATATGGCTATGAATACACCCTGCCCCTTTGATGGGCGGCACCCCGATTCAAACACAATATCAGGTTCCCAGTCATTTTTCTTTTCTTTTTCTTTTTATGAACTGTATTGAATGCCGTTGCAAAATCCAGATACGCCACATCTACAGGCCTTCCTTTATCTAGATGGCAACTCACCTCCTCATATAAGGTTAATAGATTGGTCTGGCAAGAACGATTCTTCATGAATCCATGCTGATTACTGCTAATAATACAATTTTTATTACTAAAATCTTGTATATAGTCCCTAACATCCCCTCAAAGAGCTTACACACTATTTAAGTTAGGCTAACAGGCCTGTAGTTCCCAGGGATATATTTTGGCCTTTTTTTAAATATTGGTGCTACATTGGCTTTTCTACAATCTGCTGGTACCATTCCAGTCAGTAGACTGTCCATAAAAATTAGGAACAATAGTCTGGTTATCACCTTACTGAGTTCCTTAAGGACCCTTGGGTGCAAGCCATCTGGTCCTGGGGGCTTATTAATGGTACGTTTTTTCAAGTCTACTTCTAATTTTATCCTCTGTTAGCCATGAGGGTACTTCCTGTGATGTGTTATGAATATAAACATTGCAGACTTGGTTACGGAATTCCCCGTTTCCCTTGTGAACACTGAGGAGAAGAATAAATTCAGAACCTTCGCCATCTCTCCATCTCTTGTAACCAGATTCCCTTCATCATCCTTTATGGGGCCAATATGTTCTGACCTCCCTTTCTTACTATTTATATACTTAAAGAATTTCTTGGGATTTTTTTACTCTCCTCCACTATGTACCATTCGTGATCTATCTTAACCGCCTTGATTGCACCCTTACATTTCTTACTGCATTCTTTGTAAAGTTGGAATGCTGACGATGACTCCTCAGCCTTGTATTTTTTGAAGGCTTTCTCCTTTTCTTTTCTGCATTTTTAAGTTGGAGTTAAGCCACCCAGGACTTTTGTTAGCTCTTTATTTATTTCCCATTGGGATGCACTGGCCAATACCTTTATTTAATATACTCTTAAAGCACTCCCATTTTTACTCCGTGTTCTTTGTACCTAGGGTTTTATACCATTTAATATCTTCAAGCAAGAAGCGTAGTTTAGGGAAGCTGGCTCTTTTGAAATTCAGTGTCTTTGTATCACCCTTGTGTTTCCTATTTCTGTGATTTATGCTGAATGCCATCATTATACTGCGGCAGGTCGGCTCATTCCCGAAAAATTGCTGTATGTGTACGTCTGCTCTTTCTATAGCAGGCGCGCTCACTGTATGGCGAAGGAGCCGATGCGCGTGGCTGGCGGCCGCGATGTCCGCCGGCCACCCATGATCGCTCCGCAGAAAGCCAAACAAACAGTGATCAGGAACAGCGACCTCTCTCCTCCTCCAGACAGTACACTCCCCCACAGTTACAAACACCTCCAAGGGAACACATCTAACCCCTTGATCACCACTAGCGTTAACCCCTTCCCTACCAGTGTCATTTATACAGTAATCAGTGCATTTTTATAGCACTGATCGCTCTATAAATGTCAGTGGTCCCACAAAAGTGTCAAAAGTGTCCGATCTGTCCGCCGCAATGTCACAATCCCGCTAAAAATTGCTGATCACCGCCATTACTAGTAAAAAAAAAAATTATAATAAAAATGACATAAATATATACCCTATTTTGTAGACCCTATATTTTTTGCGCAAACCAATCAATATACGCTTATTGCAATTTTTTTTTTTTTTTTTTTTACCAAAAATATGTAGAAGAATACATATTGGCCTAAACTGATGAAGAGATGTAGAAAGAGAAAGAGAGAGTATCACTCTCTCATGGAATGATGGGATTTTAACAGATATGTTTTTCTGTCATTGAGGTAAGCACAACCACAAGGGTATAAATAAAATATAAATGTATTACAAAGTACAAAATATAAAAATGATACATTAATAAAATTAGGTCATATACATATTTGACCACAGTTGATACTCAGTCCAGAGGCTTGAACAGATGCTTGTGTATGCGGATAGCCAACGTGTTTCGCAGACTACCATAATTATCTGCCTCTTCGGGGAGGCTCAACATGCATCTATAACAATGCCCAAGTTGCAAAAAATAATAACAGTAGTATCAACATCAGTTACATTTCTTTACAATATTAACAATAATTATGCAATTAATATGGGTGCTCACCAAAACTTTTTGGTACTGACAAGAGTCACTGGCGAGTCACCATCCAGTGAAAGTGGTGATGCCAGAATCACCAGCTTGGTCTGATGGGCATCAGACCATATAAAAGGCCTAATTGTCTTGACCAATAGTAATCTAAAAATACCAAACGTGTTCAGATGCAAAGTACTTCACATCACCACACATGAGCCTCTGGGCATACCCTGGCTCGAAAAATAACACTAACATAGTCCAGCTAGTGACACCCATTACCTCAGATCAGAAACACTATAAACAAAGACTTAAAGACTTTACACTGCTCATATCCACCAGATGAGTAGGATAAGAAGTATAGCATATCAAATTCAACAAACACCATTCTTAGGACAGTAAATGGAAGGGTGTAATGTGTACTGTGTCTATAGTTACATAGTTACATAGTTAGCTAGGCCGAAAAAAGACACAAGTCCATCCAGTTCAACCATAAAAAAAAAAAAGAAATAATAAATAAAAATAAAATATATCGTACAATCCAATAAACCCCATATTACACCCACAGTTGATCCAGAGGAAGGCAAAAAAAAACCCCAAAAGAGCATGCTCCAATCTGCTACAGCAGGGGAAAAAAAATCCCTTCCTGATCCCCCGAGAGGCAATCGGATTATCCCTGGATCAACTTTACCTATAAATATCAGTACCCAGTTATATTATGTACATTTAGGAAAGTATCGAGGCCTTTCTTAAAGCAATCTACTGAGTTAGCCAGAACCACCTCTGCAGGGAGTCTATTCCACATTTTCACAGCTCTTACTGTGAAGAAACTTTTCCGTATTTGGAGATGAAATCTCTTTTCCTCTAGACGTAAAGAGTGCCCCCTTGTCCTCTGTGTTGACCGTAAAGTGAATAACTCAACACCAAGTTCACTATATGGACCCCTTATATATTTGTACATGTTGATTATATCCCCCCTTATTCTCCTCTTCTCAAGAGTGAATAAATTCAGTTCCTCTAATCTTTCCTCATAGCTGAGCTCCTCCATGCCTCTTATCAGTTTGGTTGCCCTTCTCTGCACTTTCTCCAGTTCCCCGATATCCTTTTTGAGAACTGGTGCCCAAAACTGAACTGCATATTCCAGATGAGGTCTTACTAATGATTTGAACAGGGGCAAAATGATATCTCTCTCTCTGGAGTCCATACCTCTCTTAATACAAGAAAGGACTTTGCTTGCTTTGGAAACTGCAGCTTGACATTGCATGCTATTATTGAGCTTATGATCTACCAAAACCCCCAGATCCTTCTCCGCTACGGATTCCCCCAGTTGTACTCCCCCTAGCATGTATGATGCATGCATATTCTTAGCCCCCAAGTGCATAACTTTACATTTATCAACATTAAACCTCATCTGCCACATAGTCGCCCAATTAGACAGAGCATTGATGTCGGCCTGTAAATTGGAGACCTCCTGTAAGGACGTTATTCCACTGCATAGCTTGGTGTCATCTGCAAAGACAGAAATGTTACTTTTGATCCCAGACCCAATATCATTTATAAAGATATTAAAAAGTAAGGGTCCCAGCACTGAACCTTGGGGTGCACCACTGATAACCTTAGACCATTCAGAGTAAGAATCATTAACCACAACTCTCTGAATTCTGTCTTTTAGCCAGTTTTCTATCCATTTACAAACCGAAATTTCCAAACCTGTAGACCTTACCTTACACATGAGCCGTGTGTGGGGAACTGTATCGAACGCTTTTGCAAAATCCAAGTATACCACGTCCACCGCCACGCCTCTGTCCAAGGTTTTACTTACCTCTTCATAAAAAGAAATCAGGTTTGTCTGACAACTTCTGTCTTTCATGAACCCATGCTGTCTGTTGCTTAAAATGTTTTTTTCCAGCAAGAACACGTCTATGTGGTCTTTTATTAATCTCTCCAGTATCTTCCCAACTATAGAAGTTAAACTAACAGGTCTATAGTTACATGGTAAAGACTTTGTTCCCTTTTTAAATATAGGCACCACGTTTGCCCTGCGCCAATCCAGTGGTACTATTCCCGTCATTAACGAGTCCCTAAAAATTAAATACAATGGCTTTGAAATTGCAGAGCTCAATTCTTTTAAGATCCGTGGGTGGATGCCATCTGGTCCAGGTGCTTTATCCACCTTTATTCTGTCTAAATATTTCTGGACCATATCACTTTTGAGCCATTGTGGATCCTTCGGGGCTGTGTCAATACCACCCCCATTATGGACATGAGCTCCCCCATGCTCCTTTGTATACACAGAGCTGAAGAAAGTATTTAATAAATTAGCCTTCTCTTTGTCCCCTGTCACCCACTCTAGATTATTTTGTAAAGGGCCTACATGCTCAGACCTGACCTTTTTACTATTAATATATTTGAAGAATTTTTTGGGGTTTGTCCTACTATCTGTTGCAATCTGTCGTTCGTTTTTAATTTTTGCATCCTTGATTTCCTTTTTACATATTCTGTTAAATTCTTTGTAACATTTAAACAACACTAGTGTTCCTTCACTTTTATATTTTTTAAAAGCTCTTTTCTTATTGTTCATAGCTTTTTTAACTTTGACCGTGAGCCACATAGGTTTTATTTTAAGCCTTTTAAACTTATTGCCCATGGGAATATACTTTGCAGTGAGGTCCCAGACAGTCTTTTTGAAGAATTCCCATTTCTGTTCTGTGCTCATTGATGTCAATATTCCCTCCCAGTCCAAGTCCTGGAGAGCAGCCCTCATCTTTGGAAAATTTGCTCTCTTGAAGTTGAGCGTTTTTATCTTTCCTGTATGTATTTCTTGCTTACAGCTAACATCAAATGAAATCATGTTATGATCACTGTTACCCAGGTGTTCCTTTATCTGAACATTAGTAATAAGCTCTGCATGGTTTGAGATTACCAAATCCAGCAGAGCATCATTCCTGGTTGGGGCCTCAATAAACTGGACCATAAAATTGTCCTGTAATAGGTTTATAAATGTTTGCCCTTTAACTGTCCCAGCAGTGCCATTACTCCAGTCAATTTCTTGGTAGTTAAAATCCCCCATTATTATCACCGTCCCAGCCCTTGCAGTCCTTTCCATCTATGCAAGGAGCTGAGTCTCCACCTCCTCGTGAACATTGGGTGGTCTATAACAAACCCCAATGATTAACTTAGAACTACGCACATCTATATGTAGTTCTACCCATAATGCTTCAGACTCATCACACTCTCCATCAACCAGGTCCTCTTTCACGCTTGCTTTGAGATCATGTCTATAACACTAAAGAATAATAATTAATAAAAATGCCTAGGAGTCTTTTAAGTGCAAACTAGTAGAAATCAGCAAGAAGCCAACTGGCGTCATAGTAATTATTAAATGGCATTAGTTGTGTGCGATTCAAGCCAAATATTCCACATTTTGTCAAATTTGGCTGAGCATCCCCTGGAATAATAGGTGGTTTTATATAGTGGAGTAGCAGAATTAATTAAGGCCTTCCAGAAGTTTAACCACTTTCAAACCGGACCATTTTGCTGGCTTAAGACCAGACCACTTTTTGCGATTCGGCACTGTGTCGCTTTAACTGACAATTGCGCGGTCGTGCGACATGGCTCCCAAACAAAATTGACGTCCTTTTTTCCCCACAAATTATTTTTTAGTTTTTGCTATAATAATTATCCCCCAAAAATATATAAAAAAAATGTTTTCCCTCAGTTTAGGCCGATACGTATTCTACATATTTTTGGTAAAAAAAAAACACAATAAGAGATTATTGATTGGTTTTCACAAAAGTTATAGCGTTTACAAATAGGGGATAGTTTTATGGCATTTTTATTAATGTTTTTTTTTTTTACTAGTAATGGCGGCTAGCAGCGATTTTTATTGTGACATCGACATTATGGCGGACACATCAGACATTTTTGACACATTTTTGGGACCATTGTCATTTATACAGCAATCAGTGCTATACAAATGCACTGATTCCTGTGTAAATGACACTGGCAGTGAAGGGGTTAACCACTAGGTGGCAGCGTAGGGTTTAAGTGTGTCCTAGGGGCATGTTACTAACTGTGGGGGGAGTGGCTGTGTGATAGTGAACACTGATCTCTGCTCCAATCACAGGGAGCAGAGATCAGTGTCACTTGTTGCTAGGCAGAACGGGGAGATGCTGTTTACTTCCGCATCTCCCCGTCCAGCCTTCCCGTGAGACGATCGCGGGTATCCCCGTGGTGATTGAGTCCACGGGACCCGCGACCGGACTCACAGGGGTCCCGACCGGCGGCGCGCACGCGAAGGCATGGTGGCATTCTTAAAGGGAAGTACCTGTACGCCTTTATGCCTGTCCGTGCCATTCTGCCGACGTACATCGTCGTGCGACGGTCGGGAACAGGTTAAAGAGGGTTTATGACTAAAGCCTTATAGGCTGAAACGCATCCCCTGGAGTAATACGTGGCTTTGTATAGTGGAGTAACAGGATTAATTAAGGCCTTCCAGAAGTTTTAAGAGGTTTATGACTAAGGCCTTATAGGCTGAATACATCAACTGACTTAATCTGCATTTGTTCACTGTGGCTATTTAATAAAATTAAGAAATTTTAAGAGCAACAACCGGAGTGCAGATCATTTTTTCAACGGTACTTCGGGTCGCTTCCATTGTAGAATCAGTTTTCTTTGCATAGAACAGCAAAAGGCCTATAAGGGTCTTATATGGTCGGCGGTGAGTCAGGGTGCCCACCAGGCCCAGCAAGCAGATGAACAGTCTTTGGAATGGGAATCATAGTAAGGGAGGTTATAAAAGGTAAGACCTCTTCCCAGAAAGATTGTATCCGGGAACTGGACCACAACATGAGGCTAAAGTCTGCATCTCCACTGCCACACTTGCAACAGCATGAAGAAGCACCTGGATACATTTTGCTAAATTTTTGTGGTGTCAGATAGACCCGGTGCTGCTAGAAATCTTTGAATACAGCTTTTCTTAAGGATTAGAGTAAAATACATGTTTACATAACTGTATTCCAGTTTTCATAATGAGCTGTCAAATACCATTACTGTTTATGTGACAGTTCCTGAATTTGTGTCATCATATGTCCTTTCCATCCCTCTATAGTCCTGTGCCTCGTATCCGATGGAGAAAAGTAGATACATCACAGAATCCTCAGTGGTTTTCATCAGATCCAGTTTTACATATTCAAAGTGTCAGTTTTGATGATGATGGGACCTATGAATGTGAAGCTGAAAACTTTAAGGGGCGGGACACCCACCAAGGACGTGTGATAGTACAAGGTGAGATTGCTTAGATCATTCATATATGCATTATTTTTGTTAGAAATGGATTCCCTAAAAACTCTCAGCAAAAAATCTATAAACCATCTAGCTTTCATCTACTATTTTCACTTATTTCAATAACTGCAATTACTTTTTTATGAAGTATTGAGATTTACAAGATGCTCAAAACATGACTATTATAAAATCTAACTTAGTGGCAGTAATGAGAACGAAATATGGTTATAAACATTCTAAAAAAAATCATTAGAACGAAGGAGTGTTGTCTCTCTAAAGAAAGCCTTATGCCCCATACACACAGAAAATCCGACCGTGCGTTTTTTCGTTTAGGTTCCAGGAAGTTAGTTCAGCAAAATTGAACTTGGAGGTGCTGAGGTCTGATGAGCAGAAGTAAGAAATCAGGTCATAAGCTGAGATCAGTAACAGCCAGGTAAAGAGGTACAGAATAATGATCAGGGTCCAGGTCAGGCACAGGCAATGGTCAAAAACGTGCTGGCAGTAAAGTACTAAGTCGGAAGCCAAAATCTTAGTCAAAAGTCCAGGCCAAGGTGGAGAAGCAGCAGACATGAGCAGGCAAGGAAAATCCAGAGAAGAGTCAGACGGAGCCAGATAAGTAACAGGACCAAGCAGGCTTTCAGGAACACATGCCACAGGGGTAAAGCTGAAGACCATCCAGTTATATTAGGCAGGCCTCAGGCTTAAATAGGCTGCCAGACGTCAGGATCTGTGGACGTGCCCGTGCCTCCACATGCAAGTCCAGTTGCACATGTATGCTCATGAGTATGTGCATGTCTCTGCACAAGCCAATGAAAATAAACACAGCTGGCTTAAGTTCCTTATAGACGGTATATTTGTGTTCTCTTTCTGGGCTAGTTACATGGTAGGTCACATCACTGTGGTACCAGGAGGTCCTAGTCTTTCCTGATTGTATAGTACAGGACATAGGCTTCTTCAAATCACTATGGCTGAGTTATATGTAGCTACCTTCAGGTGTTTTGACAATGACAAAAAATGAAAGCTTCAGCGACATTCCCTAATATAACCACTCCTACTCCCACCTAGCCTCGTTTTTTTTGCTAGTGTCCTTTGGTGATAGACCTCTTCTCTCTACTGAGAAAAGCCTACCTTTTTCTATTGAGGTTTTTCTCTCTCTTTCACTAGTTTCTTTCCAAGATGATTACTGTCACTTGGCTGTCTATAGCCACTGTGGCTCTTCGTGCAGCTTCTTGATCAGGGACTCCTTGGCAGAGCCTTGCGGGACCATACCTGAACACCACTCGGTGGAAAATGCAGGGCCAGCCTGTAATGTTGCTTTGCGCTGTGGGAAAATCATGCACCATTTCGTCCCTGGGAGATTACTGCCCAACATCTCCTGGTTCTGCTATCTGAGGGCACAATAACAGCAGTTTACACTCACATATCCTGGGTTACTGCGCCCTTCAGATGTATGTATTGAGGCATCCCCCTCCTGCTCCACTCAGAGGCCCTAAGTTACACGCTGGGCACATTTTGTTCACAGGCATGGTGGACCATAAGCACAGATATGAGTTAGATGGACTTAGTAGCTCAGGATCAGGCTTAAGCTCCCTTGGGAGTTGTAGTACATCTGTGCAGGGTCTAGAACCCTTTACTATGATGGTTGCCACTATTCTGACTCCCTTCCTTTCCTTTTCCAAGGCTGAGGGCTGCTATCCAAGTTTTAGACTGGGAGAGAATGTTGTCATTAATGAATAGAGAACAGAAATGTGAACCACTTGACCACTGGGCACTTAAATCCCCTTCCTAACCAGACCAATTTTCAGCTTTCGGTGCTCTCACACTTTGAATGACAATTACTCAGTCATGCAACACTGTACCCATATGACATTTTTGTCCTTTTTTTCACACAAATAGAGCTTTCTTTTGGTGGTATTTAATCACCGCTGGGTTTTTTATTTTTTGCGCTATAAATCAAAAAATACTGAAAATTATGTAAAAAAAATAAAAAAAATGTCTTTGTTTCTGTTAAAATGTAGCAAATTAGTAATTTTTCTTCATAAATTTTGACCAAAATTTATACTGCTACATATCTTTGGTAAAAAATAATCAAAATCGGTGTATATTATTTGGTCGGTGAGAAAGTTATAGAGTCCACAAGCTATGGTGCCAATCTCTGAAAAGTACTGACGGCCTATCTCATTTCTTGAGAACTAACAAGCCAGGAAAGTACAAATACCCCCCAAATTACCCTTTTGTGCAAAGCAGACATTCCAAGGTATTTAGAAAGAGGCACGGTGAGGTTTTTGAAGTTTTTTTTTTTCCCACAATTCTTTGCAAAATCAAGTTATTTTTTATTTTTATATTTTTTTTCACAAAATTGTCATATTATCAGGTTATTTCTCACACACAGCATATGCATACCACAAATTACACCCCAAAATACATTCTGCTACTCCTCCTGAGTATGGCGATACCACATGTGTGAGACTTTTACACACCGTGGCCACACACAGAGGCCCAACATGCAGAGAGCGTCTAATTACACTTTGAGGCACTGTAGTAGCATGGATGCAAACTGATGTGGCATGGATGAACCGTGGATGTGGATGGGTGGGTATAGCTAAGTGTGGGTGGGATGGCTTGGTATGGCTGAGTATAGCTGGGTATGGCTGAGTATGGATGGATGAGTATGACAGAGTATGGATGGATGGATGAGTATGGCAGAGTATGGCAGGGTATGGCAGGTTAGTTCAGGGTATGGCAGAGTCCCAGTGTCTGATCTATATAAAAAAAAAAATGCAGATTATACCTTATATCAGAGCCTCTCCCAGCACTCACGTGACTCCTTGGCTCTCTCCTCTCCCCGCTAACGTCAGCCATGGAGGAGGGGAGGAGAGAAACGAGAGACCCGAGGAATCACATGAGCGCCAGGAGACGCTCTGATATAAGGTATAATCTGTATTTTTTATATAGATCAGACACTGGGACACATATTGTTATATAACAGAGGGGATGGCATGAATAAATTATAGTTTTTAAAGCATCAGGAGGGGAGGGGCGGGCAGTGTCTCGAGCTGACAAGCAGGGCAGGAGGGGTAGAGGAGGACAGAGAAGGACAGAGGAGGGCTGCGGATGTTGGAGGTGCATAAACAGACTATGTGTCAGGGCTCAGCAGCCATAATAAACCGTGGTCAGTTTACAGGGAGTAAGGGCAGAATCAGGAATGGCCAGCAAGTTTTTTTTATGTGATACAGGGGGCCAAATTACACAGCACAGGCACTTGCTGTATAACATGCTTTAAGGCAGCAGGATCCATTTTATTTTTTTAGGGTAACAAACACTTTAAGAGTATAATTAATAGACCACATAGAGAAGTTTTTGCTAGAAAATAATATTTAAATGAATAATCTGCATGGATTCTCAAGAGGCCGAAGTTGTCAAACGAATCAGATTTTTTTTATATGCGGAGATAAGTAAATACAAAGGAGTAGTTGTGGATATACAGTAGTATGCTTTTTTTGAAAAGTGTTTTACCCAGTTCCTCATACACGGATAATGTGTAAGTTAAAGTCTACAGGCTTAGAAAATTCAGTTTTTAAATACATAGAAAACAGGCTAAAAGACTGTATTTAGAGAATAGTGACCAATGATTCATACTCTGAATGGTGTAAGGTTATTTGTGGTGGGACACTTTACTGTTGGGACCCTTACTTTTTAAAATCACATAGAGTTTGGGATTAAAGGTACCTTTTCCATGTTTGCAGATGACACAAAGATATGTAGTGGAATTGCATCATTGATATGATATCTCTAACTTACAAGCCAACCTCAATGCACTATTTAATTGGTCCACTATCTGGCAAATGAGGTTTAATGTTGATTAATGTGAAGTTAGGCACTTGGTGGATAAAAACATGCATGCATCATACATTCTAGGAGAACAGCTGAGGGAGTCTATGGTCAAGAAAGATCTGGGTGTTTTGGTAGAACATAAGTTTAATAATAGCATGCACGGATGAGCCGAACACCCCCCGGTTCGGTTTGCGGCAGAACATGTGAACAGACCAAAAATTTGTGCGAACACGCGAACCCCTTTAAAGTCTATGGGACTCGAACGTGAAAGATCAAAAGTGCTAATTTTAAAGGCTAATATGCAAGTTATTGTCATAAAAAGTGTATGGACATGTATCAATGCAAATAATTTTTTAAAAAACTAAAGCAGTGATTTTAATAATGCTTAAAGTGAAACAATAGAAGTGTAATATACCTTTAAATATCGTGCCTGGGGGTGTCTATAGTATGCCAGTAAAGTGGCACCTTTTTCCCGTGTTTAGAACAGTCCCTGTACAAAATTACATTTCTAAAGGAAAAAAAGTCATTTAAAACTGACCGAAAGCCAACCTGGATGGGTGCCTGATCTCCTAGCTCTCTTAGCCCGCAGCACTAACTGCACAATTAGGGACGATCCGCCACACTTTCATGGGCAGATCAAGGATCCAAACCCAGGGGCACATCGCAGCCCCCACCTGGCTCCTCCACGGACCTCCATTCCTTCTTTTACCCGCCCGACATGCAGCCAGGCGGGGAGGACAAGATGACGCCAGACGCCAGCACACAACCCTCCCAGACCACCATTTCTCAGTTCTCTCCTCCGGCTCCCTCCATGCATCGGACCTCCACACGTCCCCCGCTGGCAGCCACAGGCCCCACGGAGCCCACCCAGCACTCCGGAGCGGTGAGTCCCCTGTATCACCCCACCTCCCCGGAGGCCTCAACACGTGGGACACCATGCCTGACCTCCCCCCTCAGCACTACACATAGTGCTCAGAAGCATTCTCAAGGCTGCTGAGGACAGCCTCAGACCCCTGCGTCCATGGCACGGACCCAGGATCCCCCACCACCTCAGACTTCTCCCTGGACTTTCCGGCCCTGCCAGGCCCCGCATACCCCACCGGCCAGATACTTCAAGAGCCTGCGGGCTTCCATGCAGCTCCATGGGCCTATTATTTTTCTGGTGTTTTAGCTGTGTGACATGAGCATAAACATATACAGTATCTCAAAAAGTGAGTACACCCCTCACATTTTTGTAAATATTATATTATATCTTTTCATGTGACAACTACAAATAAATTACACTTTACATTGTAGCAAAGTACAGTAATGAGTGTACAGCTTGTATAATAGTGTAAATTTCCTGAACCCTCAAAATAACTCAAACACAGCCATTAATGTCTAAACCGCTGGCAACAAAAGTGAGTACACCCCTAAGTGAATATGCCCAAATTGGGCCCAATTAGCCATTTTCTCATCTGGTGTCATGTGACTCATTAGTGTTACAAGGTCTCAGGTGTAAATGGGGAGCAGGTGTGTAAAATTTGGTGTTATCGCTCTCACTCTCTCATACTGGTCACTGGAAGTTCAACATGGCACCTCATGGCAAAGAACTCTCTGAGGATCTGAAAAAAGAATACATAAAGATGGCCTAGACTATAAGAAGATTGCCAAGACCCTGAAACTGAGCTGCAGCATGGTGGCCAAGACCATACAGTGGTTTAACAGGACAGGTTCCACTCAGAACAGGCCTCGCCATGGTTGACCAAAGAAGTTGAGTGCACGTGCTCAGCGTCATATCCCAAGGTTGTCTTTGGGAAATAGATGTATGAGTGCTGCCAGCATTGCTGCAGAGGTTGAAGGGGTGGGGGGTCAGCCTGTCAGTACTCAGACCATACGCCGCACACTGCATGAAATTGGTCTGCATGGCTGTCGTCCCAGAAAGAAGCCTCTTTTAAAGGTGATGCACAAGAAAGCCTCAAACAGTTTGCTGAAGACAAGCAGACTAAGGAAATGGATTACCGGAACCATGTCCCGTGGTCTGATGAGACCAAGATAAACTTATTTGGTTCAGATGGTGTCAAGCGTGTGTGGCGGCAACCAGGTGAGGAGTACAAAGACAAGTGCCTACATTCAAGTATGGTGGTGGGAGTGTCATGGTCTGGGGCTGCATGAGTGCTGCCTGCACTGGGGAGCACCAGTTCATTAAGGGAACCATGAATGCCAACATGTACTATGACATATTGAAGCAGAGCATGATCCCCTCCTTTTGGAGACTGGGCCGCCGGGCACTATTCCAACATGATAACGACCCCAAACACACCTCCAAGAGGACCACTACCTTGCTAAAGAAGCTGAGGGTAAAAGTGATGGACTGGCCAAGCATGTTTCCAGACCTAAACCCTATTGAGCATCTGTGGGGCATCCTCAAACGGAAGGTGGAGGAGTGCAAGGTCTCTAACATCCACCAGCTCCATGATGTCATCATAGAGGAGTGGAAGAGGACTTTAGTGGCAACCTGTGGAGCTCTTTTGAACTCCATGCCCAAGAGGGTTAAGGCAGTGGTGGAAAATATTGGTGGCAACACAAAATATTGACACTTTGGGCCCAATTTGGACATTTTCACTTAGGGGTGTACTCACTTTTGTTGCCAGAGGTTTAGACAGTAATGGCTGTGTGAAATGTAATTTCTTCAGTGTTGTCACATAAAAAGATATAATAAAATATTTACAAAAATGTGAGGGATGTACTCACTTTTGTGAGATACTGTAAATTTCTCCAACTGCCATTACTGACTTTATAATCCCAAGGCCATGACAGTGGACAAACAGCAAACTGTACAAATTGTGTCTGAATTAAGTTTCTCTAAAATTCTTGCTTCATGTGTAGCTGCCTTTTGTCCCAATCCAGGATTTTTAGCACCACTATCTCTTTACAGCTCAACCAGAATGGCTTCAGATTATTTCTGATACCGAGGCAAAAATTGGGTCTGATCTCCTCTGGAATTGTGCAGCTTCTGGAAAGCCGCGTCCCACAATTCGCTGGCTGCGTAATGGTAAAGCACCGATCTCACAGGTGAGAACGTTTATTTACATACATTCACAACTGTTATTATTTACATACATTCACAACAGTATAATTATTTCCGTCTATTGTAGAACTAAATATTTTTTTTTTGTTTTAGATAGAGTAGGGAAGGCTTAAAGTGGGTCTATACATTAAAGGTAAAAAACCTGGGTGCAGCTCCCCCCTCAGCCCACTGCCCTACTTATACTTACTCACACAGCAGTGGGAGCCATTGGCTCCTGCTGCTGTCAATCAAAGCCAGTGAGCCAATGAGTAGAGGGAAGGGGGTGGGTCTGCTCGAGTTCCCCTAAAGCAAGAGGCTTGCTATTAGGGGTACTCAGCAAGGGGAAGGAGCCAGGACCACTTTTGGGACCCAAAAAGAGGATCGGGGCTGCTCTGTGCAAAACCATTGAACAGTGCAGGTAAGTATAACATGCTTGTTTTTTTGTATTTTTTTTCAAACTGCGAACCTTTAGAATCACTTAAAACTATAACAAAAAGGAAAAACTTTTTTTGGGGGGTTTTGGATAGGGTGGGGAGGGATTAGAACGCCTATTGCTTTCTGTGCCCACTTAGGGAGATTCATTTGTCCCATTTACCATTATCATTAAAAGTTAAAGTAAAAGAAAATCCCACGTTTTGGATTGTCCCCAGAAATGAGGACACTAGTTCTGGTGACCCGGGGGGGGGGGGGGGCCCAAGGGATTCCCTTGATTTGCATGGATTTACTTTTACTACCTGTTTTGGATATAGGACAGGAAGTGAAGGTAAATCTCCTCAGTTTGAAACAGAAGGCAAAAAACTGACAGGGGTTATAACCCTCCCTTATTCGATCCAAAATGAAAAAAATACCGTTGCCTACTTTGCCTTTTTTTTTCTACTTAAAAACCCCTGCCAGTTTATTTTTTGCAGTCTACATATCATTTTGGAAATTTCTCTTAATTTTCTGTTCCAGGAAAGTTGTCCCCAAAACAGTTGTCTGCGTTGGAAGATTTCCCCTTACGTTTTGTTTTGTGGGCAACTCTAAACCTTGGATTTCCCTTTTCCACTTCCCCAATTTATTTTTTTGTGCCAATGGTCACTAGTAAACATAGAGGGGTGTATCAATGGGAACACAGACCGGAATAAAAACTAAACAGAGGGCCTAACCCTTCCATGCTCTATTAAAAAAAATTATTGATTTGAGATATACTTTATTAGCCTTGTTTGAAGCATAGTACACAATGTAAGTGTTCTTGGCATATTCAGTTTTGAGTAATGTTGAACATGTTGCCTAATGTTATTTTCCTGGTGCCTATCCATGGCAGCATACCTGTGATAGAGCTCCGCCTCGACTCCTCCCTCAGGACTAGTGAATAGCATAAATTAAAGGCATAGCCCTCCCCCAACATTCTCCTTTTTTTCCTAATACCTTTGGAACTGGTGAAGAGTCGAAGTACGTCCATACCTCTGCCTTTGGCAGTGCCTGCCGGATTCAGCCTCTCCCATGCACAGTCCCGGTTCTTGGGCCGCTATTAGCACTAATAAGACTGGGAACCCCTTCTGTGGATCTTTTGGGGTCTTGCAGAGTTTCCTCACAGGAACCCAGTCTGCTGGTGTTTCAAGAACAAACGAATGCTGGTGGATACAGTGGAAGAATCAGCTTTATTTTCTTCCTTGGTCAGGTTAGATCTTCTTCTCTTCTTCTTTATTTCTTAATAAGAAAAGAAAGTTAAGTAAAGAGCTTTTGTTTAAAAAAAAAAAAATATATATATATATATATATATATTTTTTGTCACCTTTAAAACATTTATTCCCGGTCCGCGCAAGCGTGGCCCCGGCGATCCGCTTGGTCTTTCTTTTGTGCCCAATCGGGCCCTGATCAGAAGCTGGACCTTAGCCACCGGGTTGCTGATTTCCACTCACTGTACGGGCAGTGGGGAGAGGGAGAGGGGGTGACAGACAACAGATGGGACGGTGGCAACCTCCCTGTCGTAACGCGACGTGTTCCGAGGCTCAGTGCGTATGTGCAGCCCGAAATACAGATCTGAGGACAATTACTATTAGAGCCTTCTGCTGCCGCTAGTGCACATGCGCGCGTGCAGGCGCATACCTGTCCATGGCAGGTATGTGCGTTCAGGCGCATAAGGTGGCGAGTCCTCGCCCACCTTCTTTCTCTAGGGAAAACACCTTTGAGTTTAGTAACTGCTGCCAGAAGGGGGTTGGGCTCACCAATTAAGTCCCCCCCCCCTCTTTTTCCTTTAAGAGTTTGGCTCCATTTTGGGCTCAGGGCTGCTCCATACATCCAGTGTGTGCCCTGCAGTTAAAAACATTTCAGCAAAACAGGTATGTGTCATTTTGCTTTCACGCTTGAGACAGTGATTCTGTTTCTATCCTTTTCTTACTTCGTCTAACTGCAGTTGATCCTCCTGCCCATTTTCGCCATCAGCCATTCGTCACAAGGTCAAGATCCTTTCGGGTCCAATAGGTATGGGACCATCTGTATGTGAGTATACTAAAAAAAATAGAGTGTGCCACTGAAGGACAAACTTTGTTTCAGCCCTGTTCCCTCAAAGCGATCCAGAAAATCTTCAAGACTATGACAATGACGACAGCCCAGAGCGAGGATCACACTCTTCACATCATAAGTCTTCTAGGAGATCTGGATCTCAAAGACATCGTCGCTCTCCTTTGCCCCCATCTCGGGTGTCAAGCAAGAAGTGCTGGGCATTTGGCGCTGTACCACTCCCTGATAAATTGGTCTGTAAGGACTGTCTCAGGAACTATGCAGCCAACCGGAACTGGAAAGTTGACAAGTGGTCGATCTGCTTAAACAGACCATGAAAGACTCCTTCTCAGAAATGGCGGCCAGGCTGTTCAAGTACAAGACCTAGACCCCAGCACTCCGGGTCCTTCAGCTGTCAGTACCCCACTGCCTACATCAGGAAGCACAGCCAGGCATTCTTCTCCTGAAGATCCTTCTGGGTAGTCTTCAGAGGAATCTGAACCATCTGGTTTCAGTTTTTCCTTGGTCCAGCCGTTTGTCGAAGCAGTGAAGAATGCTATTGGTTGGAAAAATCTGGAAGAACCACCTCAGAAGTCAAAAACATATTTTTCTTTTCTTAAAAGAAAACAAATCGTCTTCCCTTTAAGGGTGGAAATCAAAGAAATTATAGAGGACAAATGGAGCAAAACAGACAAGAAGTTTTCCTTAGCCCATTTGACCAAGTTGTATCCTTTAGCAGATATGGATACACAGTCTTAAGGCTCAATGCCTGTGGCAGTTGTACAGCTAGCAAAAAACGTGACCTTACCGATGGAGGATTCAATGTCATTCAAGGATCCCCTGGACAGATGAATTGATCTGGATCTTAAAAGGAGCTATCTAGCTGCAGGAGCAGCTTGTAGGCCAAACATTGCACTAACGTTTGTTTCCAACACTATCAGGTCATGAAGGAAAACATAGAAACAGCCCTCCTCCAAGACGTCCCCAAGGATCCTTAAGTTGGCAGCTTGAGTTGGCAGCGGATTCTGTAGGGGAAGCAGCGATTGATACGATCCGTTGTTCGGCTAAATCAATGCTACATTCGGAAACAAAATTGGTGCAAGATTCCTTTTGATGGCAAATCTCTCTTTGGCGAGAAACTTGATAAAGCAATTTCCCGAGTAACGGGGGGGGGGGGGGGGGGGGGAGTCCGGCTTACTTACGAGAAGCTATTTGTCTTGATTTCGACAATCAAACTCCAGAGACTTCAGGCAGTCTCACCCCTTTAAAGATAATAAGGGATCGTGGAGAGGCGCTCAGACATCTTTCTTGGGAGCCAGAAGGAACAAAACCCTCACCATTCCTCAGGAGGGGACAAAGTCCTTTTGACGCCAGAGGGGCTGAAACGCTCCCAGTAGGGGTCCGGCTAAAGTGTTTTTTCCCAGTCTGGGCCGCAGGTGCCTGGACCCATGGGTCCTATCAACAGTTCGGTGTGGTCACTTCTAGACCTTTTCTCGTCAGCCTCCTCACTCATCCTTCAAAGAAACACAGATGCCGTCCTCCACACAGAAAGCACCAGTTTATAGAGTCACTACAGCACTACAGAGTCACTACAGCATCAAGGGGCAGCAGTACCTGTCCCCCCATCGGAATGATTTACAGGTTTTTATTCCACCCTCTTTCTGTTACAGAAAAAACAGGCGACTGGAGACCTGTAATAGATTTGAAAAGACTCAGATACATCCATCTCGAGAGTTTCAAGATGGAGTCACTGCAAACAATCATCCAAGCCATACAACCAGGAGATTGGGTAATATCGATAGAGCTGCAGGATGCTTACCTCCATGTCCCTATTCTAGTATCTAAGGTTTCGCAGTGGGTCATGTCCACCTGCAATTCCAGGCTCTGCCCTTCGGTCTGTGCATCTCCCCTTGTGTATTCACGAAGGTGTTGATATCTGTCTTGGCCCCTCTGAGAGAGAGACGATTAAGCATTTACCACTATCTGGACGATATCCCCTTACTATCAAACAACCCGAAACAGCTTATAGCCCACAGAGAAATACTTCTGCAGTCGTTATCGGAGCTGGGGTGGTTGGTGAATCACCGAAAGAGACAACTAGTTCCAACACAACAAATGATTTACTTAGGGGCAATGTTCAATACAGTCCTGGGCACAGTTTTTTTACCTCAACTGAAGATGAGGGGCATCATTCAAAAAATGTCCAAGGCCATACGGAGGTCCCATTTATCAGCCTAACAGTGTTTGAGCCTTATAGGCACGATGTCCTCGTGTATACCTCTAGTCTAGTCTCACTGGCATTTAAAGCACTTCTAGACAGGATTCCTAACACAATGGAGAAGGCAACATCTATCTCAGGCAATTCTGTTTCATAGTTTCATAGTTTCATAGTTTCATAGTTAGTAAGGTTGAATAAAGACATCAGTCCATCCAGTTCAACCTGAGCGAGTGTCTACAATTGTCCCCATCCCTGTACATTGCACACTCACACCAGTCCCTACCCTCAATGAGCCCACAATCCAAGGTCCCCATTCATATACTAGGGCCAATTTTTGGACAGAAGCCAATTAACCTACCTGCATGTCTTTGGATTGTGGGAGGAAACCGGAGTACCCGGAGGAAACCCACGCAGGCACAGGGAGAACATGCAAACTCCAGGCAGGAAGTGTCGTGGTTGGGATTTGAACCAGCGACCCTTCTTACTGCTAGGTGAGAGTGCTAACCACTACACCACTGTGCCGCCCTGTTGACAACACTAATGACACTAACTCAGAGCAATATATCTCCCAGGCAAAATTAACACAGAGGCAGACATCTTATCAACGAGTGGTCACTCCACCCCCATGTGTTCAACCAAGTTTCCAATCTATGGCAAACCCTGCATGTGGACCTTTTTGCTACCTAGGAGAATACCAAACTCAGGAGGTTCTTCTCTCGCCTTCCACACCCACATGCGGAGGGAGTAGATGCATTGTCGTATCCTTGGAATTTCACAATGGCATACGCCATTCCTCCTCGCCCACTCATGTTAAAATTTCTCCTCAGGCTTCTAAGGGAACCAGTTCAAATACTAGCAGTATTACCTTATTGGCCGGATAGACTTTGGTTCCTGTTAGCTATGCACCTCAGTGTGAGTCCTCCTATCAGAATTCCCCTCTTCCCGCAGTTATTGACCCAGGGAAAGCGAGCTCATCCAGACCCACAAAAACTGGATCTGCGAATATGGAGGTTGAAAGGAGGAGGTTCAAGTTGTTAGGCTGTTCCCAAGAAGTCATATCCACCCTGCTTAAGGCCAGAAAGCCATCAACAAATGCAATATATGCAATGATTTGGGACAAGTTCTTATCCTATGCCACAGAAAGGGGGTTTGATCCAGTCTCTCCTTCCACTGCCAATGTTTTAGGCTTCCTTCAGACTGGTATCTATCTGGGGCTCAGCCAGAGATCCCTTAAGGTGCAAGTTTGGCGAGGATTTCTGAGGATTTTCTGAGGATTCACCAAAACGGCACATCTATTGGGACCCTGGCTCAGAATCAAACTTCTGCCATGAGCTAGTAAGTTCTCAGATCCTACATGGAAGCTACCGCAAGATTCAGGAACTCTGAAAGATTATTCATCATCCCATGGGGCAGAAATAGGGGAAGGGAAGCTTCCCCCAGAACCTTGGCATCCTGGGTTGTCAAGTTAATACAAAAAGCTTCCAGGGTGAAGAACTTGGAACCTACATCTCAAGTGAATGCTCATTCAGCGAGAGTGGTTTCGGCATCTTGGGCAGCGAGGGCGAATATTTCTTTAGAAACAGTATGCAGGGCCGCCACTTGGTCTTCTCGCCGCACATTTCTTAAACACTACTGTAGAGTTTGGGAGAAGAGCAGTTCAGGCTACTATGTCTGTGACGGACCTCGTAACCAAGATGTCCGCCGTAAATGCTTCCTCTGTCCGGTACCACACAATCCAAGACCCTTTAGCCCACCCAGTCACCAGACAACACCAGTGTAGGGCACATCAGGAATTAATCTTTATTTGACATGTCACACATATATACAGCCAGATGACTCACACCTAACCTAATTAGCATGAGCTAATTATCTTAATCAACACTGGACTCCTTCATTCAATTGCAGGGTTAATTAGCACATACAACAATAGGTAAAACACTCCTACAAGCCAGACTATATTCATTTACACAACAAACAGGCTGACTGGAGTTCATGACATTAGCATCTCTTGCTAATATGCCAAATACACATACAGAGTCTGTGTCCTGGGGGCCAGCATGGACCTGAATCCAAGTAACACCAGCTCTGGGGTCCCCAGGCATGCAGCCCAAAGAGCACCGTTCCCCCAAATGCCAGGGCCCATAATCACAAGGCAATAGGCTCGCATTCAGTCCCCTCCAACAGCCCCTGTCCCAGCCAGGTCTGTCACAATGTCTGATTACATTTTTTTTCATTAAAGCATTAAACCCACCCTTGTGAGCTAGTTATTTATCACAGGTATTCTGCCATGGAGGCACCAGGAAAACTGAAAATTGTATCATAATTACTGTAATTTTCCTTTCCTGGTGCCTATGCATGGCAGCATACACTCCCACCCTCTGTATTCTATATTACAGAGAATGTTGGGGGATGGGCTATGCCTTTAATTTATGTTATTCACTAGTCCTGAGGGAGGAGTCGAGGTGGAGCTCTATCACAGGTATGCTGCCAGGTATGCTGCCATGGATAGGCACCAGGACAGGAAAATTACGGTAAGTATGATACGATTTTCCGTTTTACCAATTTAGCTTTTGGATCTTTGACAAGTTAATGAGTGAATGGTATTGCTGAAAGCTGCAACTAACATTTGCTCATCTGTGCACAGCTTAAATAACACATGACCTACTATTTTATAGTTTTAAACTTGCTAGCAAATGTTTGCCCATTTATGAAAACTTGTGAACTGTAAAAATGTGGAATAAGTGGATTCTGTCCTACTAGTATTTATAAGTTATACCAGGAAATATCCAATTGCCTCTTGGGGGATCAGGAAGGAACTTTTTATCCCCAGCTGGAGCAAATTGGATCATGTTTTTTTGTTTTGATTTTTTTTTGCCTTCCTCTGGATCAACTGTGGGTATAGGATTGTGTATATGGAGGGTTGAGCTGGATGTGTCTTTTTTCAACCAGACTAAGTACGTAATATATATATATTAGAAATGTGCTATAGGTAGAGGTGGACCATTCAGTGTTTTTAAAAATAGAGCACTGTATCGCAGTCATTTGAATAGAATGCACGATAAATAATATTTTTTTCTGCCTATCATGCATCTTTCTGTCGTAAACACATATATGTGATTAATCATAAAAAGTAAACCTCTTGCAGGTTGTTATATTTTTAAAATGCTTTGTATGGTCTTTATTATACAGATTAGTTATATTTCACAGATCCCCATGGCTGTCCACAAAGCCTTAAAGCAGAGTCCCAGTCCCAGTCCCCCAAATACTTTTTTTATAAACACTCCTCCATACTTGTTTAAACATATCTAGAAACATTTAGAACATGTCCTATGTGTAGTCCCTGTAGTTTGTGTTGAAATATTTGAAGACTAACCAGATTTCAGAAGCAAGCAGGTTCCATGTCATCTGTGGGCATCTGAAGCCCTCTTCTTTTGATTTCTGTGATTCGGTGCAGCTGGCTACCCAGCATGCACCTCCCGATCTCGCTCCTGCGCACTGAGCAGCTCTCTCTCTTCCCGACAGGTTGCCATAACAATGGTGGCGTCAGTGGAAGTTCCCGTCCCATTGCTATAGCAACCTGTCAATCATGACATCCCGGTCCTCCTGTTCACGCCATTTCCGGTCTGAAAATAATACGAGATTTCGTCACTAGGCAATTTGCAAGGACTCCTTAAATACCTGACGCTGCTATCCCAGGAGCCCTTGCAGATCACCTAGTGACGTAATAGCCTAGGCAGCCGCAGCCAGAGGTGCTGCAGAAGAAAAGTGAAAAAACGTATGTACAAATAAAATTAAAAAAAAAAAAAATATATATATATATATATATATATATATAGCCATTTATTACAGCATTTAGGATAGGCATGAGAGTGATTGGACCTTCAAAAAACGGGTGGAAGGGGGTCTATTTATAAATGTTTTCACACAAGATTTAAACAACTTTTAAATAGTATTCAACACATTTTCTAACTGGACTTTAAAATTCTTGTGTGAAAACATTTATAAATCCACCTCATAGCATTAGCGACGATCGTGTACTATAATGCCCGTACACACGATCCGACTCTCCGACAACAAAACCGTGGATTTTTGTTTGAAAGGTGTTAGCTCCAACTTGTCTTGCATACACATGGTGACACAAATGTTGGCCAACAATTATGAACGTAGTGACGTACAAGGCGTATGTGATATCTCCATTACGAACGCTAGTTTTACAAGACTGACCACTTTCAGCTTGTCCTTGATTCCGAGCACACGTGGACTTTTGTGTGACGGACTTGTGTACACACGATCGGAAAGTCCGACAACAAACATTTGTTGGCGGAAAATTTGTTAACCTGCTAGCCAACATTTGTTGGCGGAAAGTCTGACAACAAATGTCCGATAGAGCATACACATGGTCGGACTTACTGCCAACAAGCTCACATCCAACATTTTTCATTGGAAAATCCGATCATGTGTACGCGGCATTATAGAACAACTGGTGAAAAAAGTAATTTTGGTAACTGTTCAAGTTTTCCCCATAAAACACAGCTGCTCCAAATACATTTTGAGGAAAGAACAATCCTGTAGGCTGTTACAAAATCTGTACAGTGTACAGATTAAAACAAATTAAAGAGATAGAATTTTATTTAATTAAAATTGAATTGCACATTGTACCAACCTAAAATGATTGTATCTAGGAGAACAAATGCTATTGATGCAGTTATATGTAATTATTGATGCAATGTCAAAGAACATTCATAATGCTAAAGAAATAAATTCTGCTGATTCCACCTTTGTTGATAACCTGGAACAGGCTCGAACAGAAGTTACCAATGGACAGTTGAAAATCACTGATCTGCATCTAAACAACTCAGGCATGTACCAATGTGTTGCAGGCAATAAGCATGGCACCATCTATACCAGTGCAGAGCTAACTGTGCAAGGTAAGTGATGTGGACCAGCAATTTCTGGGCTCAAATTGGTTTTCCAATGTTGTAAACACATTTCAAAATTTTTCCAGGAGAAAAGTCAAATCCATCAGCTGTTACCTAGCCTGTATAAATATCTAGTTCATGGAATATATATGTTGTTAGAATGCTTTTATACAGTACAGACATAGGTGCAACAACCATTCTCATATAATACACTGTCATCGCTAGTTCTGACACTGGGTGGTAGTGTTTTTTTTTTTATAATTTAAAGTACTACATTGTAGTTGTAGTACATGGCTATGATGTAATTTCCAGTCTCTGTGTTCCTGTCATTTTCCAATAAAACAATTAAGTCTCAGCCATGTGTTCAGCAACATCTTGACTGGCAAAAATAAATAAATTGGCGTGTGCCGTGTTTGGGTTTGGCTTGACGAAAAGATGACAACCCTATCAGTATGCTACTAGGGATTAGTGCTTTAGATAAATGTTATATCTGTATTAGCAATGATAATAACAAACATAATAATATTTGATAATATGAGAAAATCATTAATGCTCTTGCAAATAGTTACTCTAAATCAGGGCTCAAAATTTCAAGTCCTGAGCTACTAGCCAGGCCTTAAGTGTTACTCGCCACCATTTGCCCAACCCAATCCCTACCATGCACCGCCCCTAATTCCGCCCCTATACACGCCCTCATAAATTATCTCATGAAATTACACTTAAATGTTCCATTCAGAATTAAGTTGCAAAAATAAATATTACAACCTTATCAGTGCCCACCATTGCAGCCTCACCTCACCTGTGCCCACCATTGCAGTCTCACCTCACCTGTGCCCACCACTGCAGTCTCACCTCACCTCACCTGTGCCCACCACTGCAGTCTCACCTCACCTCACCTGTGCCCACCACTGCAGTCTCACCTCACTTGTGCCCACCACTGCAGTCTCACCTCACCTGTGCCCACCACTGCAGTCTCACCTCACCTCACCTGTGCAGAGGATCATCATGGGGAAGAGGAAAGCCGCAGGATCACGATAGCCTGCTGTTACAATTGCCTCCACAGCTAGGCTGCCAGGGAGTGGGGGGCGAGCACCGCCGGCATTAGGGGTTAAACAAGAGCCGTTCTACCATCGATCGGTCCGGGGAAGACAGAACAGATCACAGAGCGATAGCCTGCTGTTTACATTGGAAATTCCTCCGCTCATGATTACACACAACCCCGCCCCCTCCTGACCCCGTGCCTGTTATAGACACTGTGATAGACAGAATGCGTCCCAGAATTGTACTGGCGTTCTGTCAATCACAGGCGCCGGGTCAGGAGGGGGCGGGGTTGTGTGTAATCATGAGCGGAGGAATTTCCAATGTAAACAGCAGGCAATCGCGCTGTGATCTGTGCTCTCTTCTCCCGGACCGATCGAACGGCTCCTGTTAAACCCCGCATGCCGGCGGTACTCGCCCCCCACTCGCCCCCCACTCCCTGGCAGCCCAGCTCCTCGCCAGAAACAATTTTCCACTCGCAAAATGCGAGTAGGCGAGTGGAAAATTTGAGCCCTGCTCTAAATCACTACCTTTTTTGTTTTTGTAAAATACAAACCTCAGTTGTCCTATATGGTTTTAGCAGGGGAGAAACTTTGGTATTTTCACTACATCAGGCAGACGGGGTTAATTTCAGTCGGTAGCAGAAGATTAGAGGGCAATAAATCTACACTTGTGGATGGGGCTTACTGCACCCATGTAGGTGTAGCGCCGACACTAAAGTGTGCGCTATTCTGTAAATTTAGTTTTTTCCAGAACTGTAACTGTTCTGGGGGTTAATTGTTCTAGGGTTTTACTTTGGCATCAGTTTGGCTGGGCTGTACTGGAGGTCTGCCTGGTCATAGGTGAGGTGAGCACCTGCGACAGGCTGAGAACGCAGTCTGGTTGGATGCATTGGGTACCAATCTTTCTCGGAGCCAATCAGTGGGCGCGTCTGGCCACACTGTGTATTCTGGGAAGGGGTATTTAAGATGCTGGTGTCACCTGTTCAGGGTTCGGCTTGCTCTTTGATTCATGGTTTCGGTCCAGACCAACCCCGTGAGGGGTCCCGGACCCAGGAGTGTCTGCTGCCCCCGTAAGCCTGGTCATCCTGACCAGCCCCAGAGGCCCTCATGGTCTGGGGGTGGGGATCCGTCCATTCCCGAGCCTCAGAGCTGGCTAGTTCGAGGCCCAGGAGGATTCTGAAGTGTCCCGGTGTCCTCTCAGGATTGGAGAGGCACAGCAACTTGTACAAGCGACAGGGGGAGGACTCTTCGGAGGAGGGCCATGAAGCTGGCTGCTCGGTAAGAGCCTGGGAGCTGAGATTGTATGGACACTAGTGAATCCGCATTTCCTACGGTATCACCGAAACAGCTGGAAGATTAAGGTACCATAGGAAACGTTCCTGTCACGTACCTTACAGCGGAGTCCGAAATGACGAGGGCGGCCTCTTGCACTGTCCTGGTCCTAGCACCCCTGGAGGTGGAGACAGGAACTGCTAGGGCAGCAGAAGGGTGCAGGTGCCTTAGGCAGGTAGATAGCAGGTCAGGAACAAGCAGGAGTTGGCAACGGGCTGGCAGAGAAGTACACAGACGGCAGACAGGCTCGTGGTCGGGGCAGGCAGAGGTCGGCAACAAGTCAGGCAGCGAAGTACAGAATCAGGAGACAAAGCCAAAGTCAGAGGTTCAAGCCGGGGTCGGTGCAGGTAAACAAGGCAGACAAGGTTGCAGGGGGGATCCAAGAAAGTAGTCAGGGAAAGCCAGGTGTTCAAGATCAGGTGAAATCAGACAAGGCAACAGCAAGGTATCCAGGAACAAGCTGAGACAACCCAGCACTGATGCTAAGTGGCTGCTCGTTTAAGTAGGGCGCCGTGCGCCGTGATTCGCCGGCGTGCACGCATGCGCACAAAAACGCGCACAGTGCGCATGTCCATTCCACAAAAATTTACCGATGCGCACTTCTGTGCGCTAATGCACACATCTGTGCGCCAATGCACACATCTATACATATGAGCCGATGCGCACATATGTTAGCAAAAAGGTGCGCAAATGCGCATATTGGATCCGGGATTCACCTGCTTGGTGCAGAGGTTCCCTGACATTGCCCCCTTCTTAGGGGCAGTCTCCGGGTGCCCTTCTGAGCCAACTTTTCCGGATAGGAGCGGTGAAAGGCTTGTATGAGTTTTTGAGCATGAAGGTTTGTCTCGGGCTCCCAGGAGTTTTCCTCTGGGCCAAACCCTTTCCATTTAATCAGGTATTGATTTTGTCCCTGCCTTCTCCTGCAGTCTACAATGGCCTCAATCTCAAACTCCTCTTCTCCGTCCACCACTATAGCTTCTGGGGGTCCCACTTCACGACCCGCAAAGGAATTTGCAACATCGGGTTTCAGTAGGGAGGTATGAAACACAGGGTGTATTTTCAAAGAGTTTGAGTTCGTATGCCACTGGGTTAATTTTCCTTTTGATCGGAAAGGGTCCCAAATATCTAGGTCCCAATTTCTTTGATGGGCAGGCCATCTTTAGGTTCATGGTTGAAAGTCATACCAGATCGCCAGGTTTTAAGTCCAGGTCCCCTCTCCTTCTTTTTTTTTTAATTCTTTATTTAAAGATGTGACACAGATATAAAACATAAGATAACTTCCCATTACATATAAACATTGCACATAGATTGTGGTAAGCGCAATAAGCACATCAACTATACAAAATAAATGCACGTAAGTGAAGGGAGCCATTCAATCTGGCCCGTTCTACTAATTGAAGTCTAATACAGGGAAAATATAAACTTCTGTGCCCATCACTTTTTGTTTTTTAATTGAAGAGGAGAGATGGAGGTGAGAGAGAGAGAAAATAAAGAGGAGATGAGTGAGGGAGAGAGAGAGAGCAAGAAGGAAAAAAAAAGGGGGGGGGGAATGGGGGCGGGAGACACCCCCCGGGAGTCGTGATTGATAGTGCGGAACAGGCGGTGGGGATCCTAAACGGTGGATCCCAGTGTGTATTGGTGGAACTCGTCAGAGAAGCGAAAGAGATCCCAATAGAACCATCTGGACTTATGTTCCTCTGACTTATCTCGCAAGGCAGAGGTCAGATCTTCCATTTGCTCAATGCCCTGCACTCTCGCGAACCATTGGGCCACCGTTGGTGCAGACTGTTGCTTCCAAAGGGGTGGGATGCTGGCCCGTGCAGCATTCAGGAGATGTTTGAGAAGAGATTTGTGATAACGTTTCCTTGATAGGGGGGTAAGGTTGAGGAGGACCGCAGCTGGGTTATCATGTAGGGAGATGTCTGTGAATTTCTGTATAAGCTTGAGCACTGGCTGCCAAAAAGTTTGGAGCACAGGGCATTCCCAGAAAATATGTAAGAGGGTGCCAGAGTGTAGGCCGCAGCGCCAACAGCGGTCAGTTTGCTGAGGGAATATCTTAGCCAGCACGGAGGGGGTTCTGTACCAGCGTGTTACTATTTTATACGTGGTCTCTTGGTATTTGCTACATAGAGAAGATTTCTGCGCGAAAAAAAGTATACGGTCCTTTTGGGGTTCTGTGAAGGTTACTTGCAAGTCCCTCTCCCATTTTGCCAAAAATGGGGGGTCTTCAGTGGCGTGAAGGTCTAGCAAGAATTTGTAGGAGGTTGACAAGGACCTCCGGATCGGTCCTTCACCTGAGCATAGTTCCTCAAAAGAGTGGAGCTTTCTGATAAAATGGGTTGGTTTGGGCAATGAGCCGAGGAAGTGAGATAGTTGATTAATCCTCCAGCGATCTACTGAGAGAGGGGCCCGACCACCGAGCAAGTTCTCTGTAGAAAACCAACCGGAAGAACATAATAACGAAGAGGCTCTCATGAGTCCCTGTGGAGCTTGCGTGAGAAAGATTGGGTCTGTAAGGCCAGGTGTAAAATCCGGGAGACCAACAAGTGGCGTCATTGGGGATGGGAAGTTTCTTAGTGAGGATAAACGGAAGAACCTTTTCAGCTCTGTAAGAGTTGGTCCAATCAGTGGGTGGGTATTCAAGTGGGTGGCAGAAGTTTTCCCTGCCCAGGGTAGACCCGCAAGTGGGGCCCCGGCCGCCTTCTGTTCCAACGACACCCAGAGTTTCAAGTCGCTGTGCCGGCACCAGTCCACCACCCTGGTCATATGTGCTGCAGTGTAGTATAGGGCAGGATCTGGGAATCCGAGGCCGCCCCTGATCTTTGGTCGTAGTAGTAGTGCTCTGCCGAGACGTGGGTGTTTACCGCGCCAGATGAATCTAATGAATATTGAGCGTACAGCGTGAAAGAACGTCTGAGGTATCTTTATAGGCAAAGCCTGCAGTAAGTACAGTAGTCTGGGCATTGTATTCATTTTCAGTACATTACAGCGGCCGAACCAGGAGAGGGCCAGCGAGTCTCACCTTTTAAGATCAGCAGAGAGCATAGATAAGAGGGGCTGGTAATTGAGGGTAAAAATGTTGTGCAGGTTTGCGGGAATTTTTGTTTCCAGGTATTGAATTGAGCGGGTAGCCCATTTGAACAGGAAGAAGGGGCGTAGGTTAGAGATAGTAGATTCTGATAAAGAAATATTCAGGGCCTCTGATTTTTGTAGATTGACCTTAAAGTTAGACAGGGTGCCGTAGCGCTTCAGCTCCTGTAACAGGGAGGGCAAGGAGGTAAGGGGCTCGGTAATTTAGAATAGGAGGTCGTCCGCGTAGGCTGCAACTTTGTGTTGGGATTTCCCTGACTGAATGCCTCTAATGGACTGATTGCCTCTGATGTGGTGTAAAAATGGTTCCAAGGAAAGGACGAATAGTATTGGGGACAGGGGGCAGCCCTGTCTGGTGCCATTCGAGATGGGGAAACGGCTAGAGTCATAGCCATTTACACGTACTGTTGCTGTGGGATTATCATAGATGGCCGATATCCATGACAGGATGGAATCTGGCATATCTACGAATTTAAGTGTCTCCTGGAGAAAAGACCAGTCCACCCTGTCGAAGGCCTTCTCGGCATCCGTGGATAGGAGCAGCAAAGGCACACGGGATTGTTTTGCTTTTTCTATAATGTTTAGTGTCCGAATGGTGTTGTCTCTTGCCTCTCTAGTCTGGATAAAACCGACTTGATCGGTTACAATTAGGCGTGGTAGTAAGGCATTCATCCTAGAGGCAAGGATTTTAGTGAATAGCTTCACATCACAATTCAGAAGTGAAATGGGCCTGTAACTGGCACATAGTAGTGGGTCTTTGCCCGGTTTAGGGATTACAGATATAGAGGCACGCAGCATGTCCGTAGGAAGGCTGTGTCCTTTGATCACAGCATTGAAGGCCGCAAGGAAAGAAGGTGCCAGAGAGTCCTGATACATTTTGTGATAGTGTCCGGGAGCTTTACTGGACTGGGTGTCTGCTATGGCCGATGTGAATTCCTCCGTAGTAATGGGCTTAGACAGTTCTTCTCACTCTTCCATCGTCAGCGTAGGAAGGTTGGTTTCCTGAAGGTAATTGCGGACATCTAGGGCTTTTTGGGGCATTGACCGGGAGGTGGACAGCGGATCTAAATTGTATAGGTTGGAGTAGAAGGCGCGGAAAGTCTCCGCAAGTTCTGGGGATGAATGGACTTTGGTGCCCGATGACGAGAGAAGAGTGGGAACGTACGTCTGAGAGCGCTTGGTGCGTAAAGCGCTGGCCAATAACCGGCCACATTTGTCCCTGTATTCGTAGAATGAACGACGGGCTTTCAATAGTACGTGTTTCGCTTCATACATGGAATGACCTCGGATAGCCTCCCGAAGACGGACCAGTTCTGTTTCAGTGGCACTATCTGGTTGAGTCTTGTGTTTACATTCTAAAGTGTGAAGTTGTGCCAGGAGGTCGGGCAGGGTTTTTACACGACGTTGTTTGGTCACGTGACCGTGTTTGATTAGAATGCCTCTGATAAAACACTTGTGCGCTGACCACACTGAGTCTGGATTGTTCACAGAGTCAACGTTGATAGAGAGGTAGGACTTAAGTTCTTTAAGGATATCTGCGGCAATCTCTGGGTCTTTTAGGAGCGCCTCGTTAAGTCGCCACGTAGAGGTCCTGGGGGACGCTTGCGAGATTGCTAATTCCAGCTAGATTGGGGCATGGTCGGAGAGTGCAATGTGGCCTATATCTGTCTTGGTGACCAGGGGAATTGCAGAGTGTTTTAGGAGAAAAAGATCGATTCTGGAGTAGGACCCTCTTCTCCTTCTATCAAAAAAAAGTTTTATTGTCCCTTTGTGCTTTGGTGATGGTTTCTCTCAGCACCTGATTATTAGTGGTGAGGAAGTCTAGTCTGTCCTGGACCGCTGGCAAAGGAGAGTCCGGAATTAACGTTGGCAGAAAACAAGGATGAAACCCATAATTGGAAAAGAAAGGGGATTGATTGGTGGTGGCATGGATGGAATTGTTAAACGCAAATTCTGCCAAAGGCAGTAATGAGGCCCAATCTTCCTGGGTAAAGGAGGAGAAGCAGCGCAAGTATTGCTCCAGCGACTGATTAGTACGCTCTGTCTGCCCGTTAGTCTGAGGGTGGTAGGCTGAAGAGAAACTGAGCTTGATACCTAAGGCTTCGCATTGTGCTTTCCAAAATTTAGAAGTGAACTGCACCCCGCGGTCAGATACAATGTCACTAGGAATTCCGTGCAGTCTGATTATCTCCTTAATGAAAACTTTGGCAGTTTCTGTCGCTGATGGCGTCCCTTTCATTGGGACAAAGTGCGCCATCTTCGAGAGGCGGTCAACCTCCACAAAGATGGATGAAAATCCCTCCGAAGGGGGAAGCTCCACAATAAAATCCATGGCGATTTTATCCCAGGGTCTTTCAGGAATGGACAAAGGTTGGAGCAGGCCCCATGCTTTGCCTTTGCTACTCTTGTTTCTGAGGCAGATTGGGCATGAACCAACATACTTCCTGCAATCCCTCGCTAGGTTAGGCCACCAAAAGTGTCTTTGGACTAGGTCCATGGTCTTTAATCCCCCGAAATGGCCAGCCAAAGGGTAGTCATGGCATGCCTGCAAGATGATAGTGTGTAAATCCAGGGGTATGAAAATTTTGTTATTTCGCCAATAGAGTTCTTGCAGGGGTGTATCTGGAGGTGGGGAGATTCCCCTAGAAGCTTGGCGGATCTGTGACATTAAGTCGGGTTGGGTTAGCAAAAAATTTCCAGCCTGCAGGATGGTGTCTGGTTGGGGTGGGACTTCGACTTCGGTGAACATCCTGGAGAGTGCATCGGGTTTTACGTTTTTGGACCCGGGCCGATAGGTAATGTGGAAATTAAAACGAGAAAAAAAAAGAGCCCATCTTGCTTGTCTGGGTCTAAGACGCTTGGCGGTTCTAAGGTATTCAAAATTTTTATGATCCATGAAGATCAGTATTGGGTGTGCTGCTCCCTCCAAAAGATGTCGCCAGTCTTCCAAGGCCGTTTTGATTGCCAACAGTTCACGGTCGCCTACATCATAATTCCTCTCCGATGGCCCCAACTTCTTTGAAAAGAAAGCCACAGGATGCATTAAAGATTTAGGTCCTTAGCGCTGGGACAGAATGGCTCCAACTGCATTTTCCAAGGCATCTACTTCCAATATGTAAGGAAGGGCAGGGTCGGGATGCTTCAAAATTGAAGCAGAGGTAAAGAGGTCTATTAATTTATCGAATGCAGCCTGGGCTGCCTCAGTCCACTGAAAACGGTTCTGTTTCTTGGTAAGGAGGGTGATGGGTGTGATGATGCCAGAGAAGTCTTTAATGAATTTCCTGTAAAAGTTAGCAAAACCGATAAATCGTTGGACTCCTTTCTTATCGGTTGGGGGTGACCAGGACATTATGGCTAAGACTTTCTGAGGGTCCATTGCCACACCCCCGGTTGAGATCACAAACCCCAAGAAGTGGATGGTCTGCTGTTCGAATTCACACTTCTCGGCTTTGGCGTAAAGTCCATTTTGTCCTAACCTGAGGAGAACTTGTTTTACATGGTCACGATGTAATTCCAAAGATGCAGAGAAGATCAGAATGTCGTCCAGGTACACGATCATGAACGGGTCTAGGAGATCCCTGAAGATGTTATTAACAAAATGCTGGAAGGTTGCCGGTGCATTGCATAATTGCAATTAAATTGTATGCCCCTCGTAAGTCCAGCTTGGTAAATATTTTTGCGGACCGGAGTCTCTGGAGTAGCTCCGGGATTAACGGAAGAGGATATTGATTTTTGACAGTGATCCGGTTTAATTCTCTATAGTCCACACATGGACGAAGTGAATGATCTTTCTTCTCAACAAAGAATATCCGGGCCCTGGCTGGGGAGGATGAGTGCCGGATGAATCCCTTTTTAATATTTTCATTGATGTAGTCCTTCAGGACCAGCAGTTCAGGCTCTGAAAGAGGAAAGATTCTCCCGAAAGGAATCTCTGCCCCGGGTAGGAGTTCAATTGGGCAATCGTAGGCCCAGTGAGGTGGAAGGGTGTCTGCCCTTTGCTTGTCAAAAACATCCAAGAAGTTGTGGTATACAGGTGGAACAAGGTCTTGAGATTCGGATGCAGGTTTTAGGCAGCCAATGACTGGGGTTGTGTGGAGGAGAGTTTTGAGGCAGTTGTGAAGGCAGTAGGAGGACTGGAGGACCACTTTGCCGGAAGTCCAGTCAATTTGAGGGTTGTGGGCTTGTAACCACGGCATCCCCAAAATAATTTTTGGTGGTTCGGCAGGATGTCTGCAGGCAAGGGTTGTGTCTCCTGGGTAACGGGTCCAGACTTGATGTTAGAACCATCCGCCAGCCGTATGGATAGTCCTTGTCGTAGGGGGATGTGATGTTGCAGCGCAAAGGTGTGGTCAACAAAGCAGCTACAGGCACCGGAGTCAATTATGGCTTGAACCTGAAGTATCGTTTCTGGAAGCTGTAGGGAAAAAGGAATGGCAATGTGAGCAGACTTTGACAGAGTCAACACATAGGGATCGTGAGGAGAAGGGGAGCTGGACTTACGAGTCTTTTTGGGGCACTGGTTAGCATAGTGGCCGGCTCCTCCGCAGTAGAGACAAAGGTTATGTAGGCGTCGGCGCTGCTTTTCTTCCGGCGTTAATGGTGCACGGAGGAGACCTATCTGCATAGGCTCTGGACTCTCGGTGAAGGCAGAAGGTGGTGGAGGTGCAGGAGTGGGTAGACTGCTCGGAACTGGCACTTTAGGCAGCATCCATACAGGCCGGTACTGGCTGGTTCTTTCGGATCGTCGTTCCCTTATCTTGCAATCAATCTGAATGGATAACTGGATCAATTCTTCCAAGGAATCAGGAACCCCAACTCGGGCTAACTCATCTTCGAGAGCTTCCGATAGCCCTAGTCAGAATTGAAAACGGAGAGCGGCGTCGTTCCATTGTGTATCAGAACTCCACCGGTTGAAATCTGTTACGTAATCCTCCACAGGTCTGCGGCCTTGCTGAAGGGCATGGAGGCTAGTCTCTGCTGTGGTAGTACCTTGGGGGTCGTCGTAGAGTTTGGCCATCTCATTAAAGAAAGAGTCCATGGTATTCAGGTGAGGACTGGTTTGTTTAAGGAGGTGGTGAGCCCAGGTCTGGGGAGCAAGGAAACGATGAACCCCACCTTGGTACTGTCCAGGGAGAAAGTGCGGGGTTGCAGTAGGAAGTACAACCGACAAGCATTCCTGAAGGCATTGCTGCGGTCTCCAGCAAACTTCTCGGGAGCAGGAACCCGTGGTTTGGGGGGTGGCACCACTACTGTAGGTATGGATGCTGGAGAGGAAGATGCAGGTGCCGGAACTGTTGGTTGAGTTGAGGTGCTCGGAAAGAGAGACTCTACACGTTGTTCTAGCCGTTGATACCCATCTTGTAGGCCCTGGACAGCCTGGGTAAGGTTTGCAATTTGTTGCCACAGTGCTTCCATAGCTGAGGCCCCCCTTTCGGACTCCATATGGCTGGATTGTACTGTCACGTACCTTACAGCGGAGTCCAAAATGACAAGGGTGGCCTCTTGCACGGTCCCGGTCCTAGCACCCCTGGTGGTGGAGACAGGAACTGCTAGGGCAGCGGAAGGGTGCAGGTGCCTGTAGGCAGGTAGATAGCAGGTCAGGAACAAGCAGGAGTTGGCAACGGGCTGGCAGAGAAGTACACAGAAGGCAGGCAGGCTCGTGGTCAGGGGCAGGGAGAGGTCGGCAACAAGTCAGGCAGCGAAGTACAGAATCAGGAGACAAAGCCAAAGTCAGAGGTTCAAGCCGGGGTCGGTGCAGGTAAACAAGGCAGACAATGTTGCAGGGGGGATCCAAGAGAGTAGTCAGGAAAAGCCAGGTGTTCAAGATCAGGTGAAATCAGACAAGGCAACAGCAAGGTATCCAGGAACAAGCTAAGACAATCCAGCACTGATGCCAAGTGGCTGCTCGTTTAAGTAGGGCGCCGTGCGCCGTGATTCGCCGGTGTGCGCGCATGCGCACAAAAACGTGCACAGTGCGCATGTCCATTCCACAAAAATGGACCGATGCGCACATCTGTGCGTCAATGCACACATCTATACATATGAGCCGATGCGCACATATGTTAGCAAAAAGGTGCGCAAATGCGCATATTGGATCCGGGATTCACCTGCTTGGTGCGGAGGTTCCCTGACAGTTCCTAACCCATCCTTCGGTTACAACATAGTCTGTGACAGAGACTTTTACATTGTTCACTTGAAGTTTCGCAGCCTAGTCTGTGGCAGAGACTGTGCTAGTTCTGAATCACTTGTTGGCTGCTAAATCTACAGACAAGGGTTTATCCAACAGTGAAGAGTCCAGTTGCAAGTGGCTACTCTCTGGGCTATCTAAGGAGACATTTATTTGATGTCAGCAGTTCTGAAGTGCCTGAGCTTTATCACCCATACCCTCTATTCCCAACTGAGAGACTGTTATGTTTGAACGGTTTTCTTTTTTGCAAATAAAAATCCTCAAAAGGACTTTGAGTACTGGTCTCTGCACTTACTTGGTACTAACCCTGGGAACCCCTAGACCAGGAGTCTCCAAACTATGGCCCTCCAGTTGTTCAAGAACTACAATTCCCATCATGCCTAGTCATGTCTGTGAATGTCAGAGTTTTACAATGCCTCATGGTATGTGTAGTTTTGCAACAGCTGGAGGGCCATAGTTTGGAGATCCCTGCCCTAGACAACGAACGATGAGCTGCAAGGAGGAGGTAATTGGTAAGCCCAGAAAATTCATGGCCGCCCCGCAGGGGGTTATGGCGCTACTTAGGGATTTGGAGAGAGTACTTGTTATGCCGCGTACACACGAAGGGACAATCCCGCGGGATTATCCGCTGGACTGAAGTCCAGCGGATAATCCCCTCGTGTGTGGGCGCCGGTGGACTTTTTGGCGCCAAAGTCCGGCGGACTTTTTGGCGCCAAAGTTTTAAGTTTGGTTTTAAAATTATCCGCTGGACTTGGCAGTCCGGCGGACAATCCCGCCGTTAGTAGGCAAGTCCGCGGGACTTTTGAAATGAACGGACTTGCCGCTCATCGGCAAGTCCGTTCATTTAGCACGTGACTTCAGGTTACGTAGCTAGCGTAGGCAGTAAATGCTGCCGCGCTAGCTCCGTAAGCTGGCATGGATTTAAAGGGACTCCCCACGCCTAAAAAACGGCGTGGGGGTTCCCCCAAATCCATGTCAGACCCTTATCCGAGCACGCAGCCTGGCAGGCCAGGAAAGGGGTGGGGACGAACGAGCGCCCCCCCCCCTCCTGAGCCGTACCAGGCCGCGCGCCCTCAACATGGGGGGTGCTATGGGAAAAGGGGGCCGTGCGGCCCCCCCACCCCAAAGCACCTTGTCCCCATGTTGATGAGGACAAGGGCCTCTTCCCGACAACCCTGGCCGTTGGTTGTCGGGGTCTGCGGGCGGGGGCTTATCGGAATCTGGGAGCCCCCTTTAATAAGGGCCCCCAGATACCGGCCCCCCACCCTATGTGAATGAGTATGGGGTACGATGTACCCCTACCCATTCACCTAAGGTGTAAAGTGTAAAGTACAAAAACACACACACTTTTGAAAAAATAGTTTATTGCACTGCTCCGGGGGTCTTCTTCCGTCTTGGGGGTCTTCTCGCCGGACTCCCCCGCCATTTACCAAGCTCTTTTACCGAGCGGGGGAAGTCCGGCTACCTTCTTCGTCGTCGCCGCCGTCATCTGGGGGTCTCGATCCGCCTTCGGGGGTCTTCCGGGGGTCTCTTCTGTTCTTGCGGCGGTCGTCGTCTTCCGTCGTCTTCCGCGCCGCCGGCGCCTTCTCCTTCTTCTTGTCCTTCTTCTTGTCCTTCTTCTTCTTCCGATGTTGACCCGATGCTCTCTCTGCCCGGAATGCCTGTGCCGCGCTGCGCTGGGACTTATATAGGGGCATGGGGACAGGGTCACATGTTCATGTCACATGGTGACCCCGCCCCCTTGCGATGTCACAGTCCCAGCATCCTCCGGGACTGTGACAACACAAGGGGGCGGGGTCACCATGTGACATGAGCATGTGACCCTGTCCCCATGCCCCTATATAAGTCCCAGCGCAGCGCAGCGCGGCACAGGCATTCCGGGCAGAGAGAGCGTCGGGTCAACATCGGAAGAAGAAGAAGAACAAGAAGAAGGACAAGAAGAAGGAGAAGGCGCCGGCGGCGCGGAAGACGACGACCGCCGCAAGAACAGAAGAGACCCCCGGAAGACCCCCGAAGGCGGATCGAGACCCCCAGACGACGGCGGCGACGACGAAGAAGGTAGCCGGACTTCCCCCGCTCGGTAAAAGAGCTTGGTAAATGGCGGAGGAGTCCGGCGAGAAGACCCCCAAGACGGAAGAAGACCCCCGGAGCAGTGCAATAAACTATTTTTTCAAAAGTGTGTGTGTGTTTTTTTACTTTACATTTTACACCTTAGGTGAATGGGTAGGGGTACATCGTACCCCATACTCTTTCACATAGGGTGGGGGGCCGGTATCTGGGGGCCCCCTTATAAAAGGGGGCTCTCAGATTCCGATAAGCCCCCGCCCGCAGACCCCGACAACCAACGGCCAGGGTTGTCGGGAAGAGGCCCTTGTCCTCATCAACATGGGGACAAGGTGCTTTGGGGTGGGGGGGCCGCACGGCCCCCCTTTCCCCAGGGCACCCCCCATGTTGAGGGCACGCGGCCTGGTACGGCTCAGGAGGGGGGGGGGGGCGCTCGTTCGTCCCCACCCCTTTCCTGGCCTGCCAGGCTGCGTGCTCGGATAAGGGTCTGACATGGATTTGGGGGAACCCCCACGCCGTTTTTTCGGCGTGGGGGAGTCCCTTTAAATCCATGCCAGGTCACGGAGCTAGCGCGGCGGCATTTACTGCCTACGCTAGCTACGTAACCTGAAGTTACGTTCGAAATGAACGGACTGCTCCGTGTGTGGGCAAGTCCGTTCATTTTCAAAAGTCCCGCGGACTTTTGGCCGGCGGATTATCCGCCGGAGAAGTCCGTGCGTGTGTGGGCAAGTCCACACGCTCGGTAAGTCCAGCGGACCCAGCTGGAAAGTCCGGCGGGATTGTCCGCTGGACTAAGTCCGCCGGCAAAAGTCCGCACGTGTGTACGCGGCATTAGTGTTCCCAAAGGTGGGCTTAGACTGCCATTTCACGCAAACTTGGCATTAAGGCAACTCCAACTTTACATTGTTCACTACGGACATCAGTTGCTCATTACACTCTATGCACTATGGATAACAGTTCCTGAATACACATCATAACTTGTCTCTCTGTATTGTACAGCATTTCTGAGCCAGTGCTGCTGAGCTTGTACCAGACTCCACCAGCCTAGTGACCCCTCATCTCACTCCCAGTGACATTGATCATATGATCACTTGAAAACTAGGAAGCTGTACTCCTGTACATAACCCATGCTTACTCTTTTTCCAAGGCCTCACTCCATCTTAGGGTTGCCACCCGTACGGGATTGATCCGGACAGTACGGGTTTGGCAACTTGTGCCCGGGTTTCTGTCCCCTTTAAACCCGGGCAGAACATATATCCAGCGTCTGTCTGTGTCCTGGTTTGTCCCATCCTCCGCCACGTAGCTCTGTGTTAACAATGTGACCGGTGGTGACTGGGCGCCTCTCTGCTCCATATCATGGACCGTCGGGGTCTCTAGTCAGTGTAGCTCCTCCTACATTTGTCTGTGTAAGAGCTCCTCACCTCATGGAGCCTCGTCCTTTTCCTGCTCCACCACAGCTGTGTAGACAAGATATTGAGGTGACCGGGGAGCCTGAGACCTCCTCCGCACAGCGGTAACCCAAAGGTATGATCGCAGCCACCCTCCTCTGTCAACCCCCCTCCTCTCTGTCAGCCCCCTTCCTCTCTGTCAGCGCCCCTCCTCTCTGTCAGCCCCCCTCCTCTCCCCTGTCCCCCCATACTACACCAGGAGACCTCCCCCCACCCCCCAAAATTACACTGGGAGGCTCCCCACCAAACATTACACACTACATATACAGTATATTGTACATTACACAAGCCTGTACTATATACACTATATTGCACATTACACACACATGCACTATATACACTATGTTGTACATTACACACTACATATACACTATATTGTACATTACACATGCCTGCACTATATACACTATATTGCACATTACACACACTTGCACTATGTGCAATTGGCTATACCCACGGTTCACCGCTGCGCATGCCGCATTACTACTCCCCTAGGGCACACAGAGGTAACCCAGGTATTTTATAATCTCATAGTGTATGCTACAAAAAAAATGCCAAGCCCCGCTGAAGTGTTCCGGTTTGGCTCGAAGAAAAGGTGGCAACCCTACTCCATCTTCTGTGACTCCTAGTATGGGTTCCTAAGATGCCCCGTGTTGTGAGGTTGGTCCCATTATTGGGGTTCCAGTCCCTAGGGAAGTGATCCTAAGCACAAAACTTCCTTTACTACCAGGGTCACCTTTGCCAAGTCACTGCTTCCTGACTGGCTGGCAGTTTATGCACACAACACTAGTACAGTAGTCATTATCAATGACAATACAGCTTCCTTTGTATAGCTTCACTGCTTTTTAGACATTGGTATTGTATCTTCTCTAACGTATCTTGCCGCCTTTTTTAAGCCTTGTTCTTTTTGAAACACCATACATGCATTGTACTCCTTTAAATGTGTTCTCAAGTAACTTCAAACCAGACCAAATTCAATAACAATAAACATTATTTACTGAAGTGGTTCAAAAGTAACAAACATTTCTAAACATATTTAGTTAAGTGCCCTATAGCTGTTCTCCTGCTGCCCCTAAATACCCATGAGGTAGTCTTATAAAGGTGAGAAAGCCCTTAAGTCCCAAAGCCCATTTAGCAGTGGCATAAGTCATTTATCCCTGGCACCCCAACTGGGTTCCCACAGGGATGGTTAAGTGCAAGAAGTGGTTCAGATCTTTAGCAGCATTCTGTTCCTTAAGTAAAGAGACCTGGAACTGTACATCCGGCTGTCTTACTTACTGCGGCACCACTGAGAGGATGTGGTTCCCTCCCTTTTAATGTATTTGCTCTAGCAGAGGGTAGTACTTCAGAGTTAACCCCTACCTCCCAGGGAGTACCAATTCAGCAGGGCAAGCATAGCTAAACAGTGCAATTAACTGTGCAGTGGTTTTGCACAGAGCAGCCCAGATCATCCTCTTCTCGGGTTCTCGCTGGCGTGACTTGCCCCTCCCTCCAGCCAAGTGCCCCCACAGCAAGCAGCTTGCTATGGGGCCACTCGCCGCTGTTCTGTGTGTCCATTCAGACACGGAGCTGTGGCTTGGCCCGACCCCTCTCTCTCCTCATTGGCTCACTGACTTTGACAGCAGAGGGAGCCAATGTTGTCTGCTGCCGTCTCAGCCAATGAGAAGGGAGAGTCCCGGACAACCGAGGCTTTAGTGCAACATTGCTGGATTGAGATGGGGCTCGGGTAAGTTACGGGGGCTTAGGGGGGCTGCTGCACACAGAAGGTTTTTTTTTTTTTTTAAATCTTAATGCATAGAGTGCATTAAGATTTAACAAAAAAAACCTTCTGACTTTAGAACCACTTTAACTCACATTAGGATATTCAGTTTTACAAAGAAATGCTAACAAATTAATCAAAACCACAATAGACAAAAACATATATTTAAAAAAAAACACACAATGCAGTAAAAACATGTCTTGGTTGTACCTTTTTAATGCCCCCCTAACTGCAAGTCTAAATAAGCCCAAACGTTTATCTCATTCCTTCATTATTTTATATGTATTTTTGTTATCAATGTCTGCAATATTCAAAACTAAGTTGTTTTGCTTTATTTAACATCCTTTAATTTTTAAACTATTGTCTAGAAATTTGACTAGTCTCTGTATCTTTATTGTAGCTCTGGCCCCTGATTTCCGTTTGTCGCCAGTGAAACCTTTGATCCCAGCTGCTCGAGGAGGTGAGATCTCCATACAGTGTAATCCTCGTGCTGCTCCTACTCCAGTCATCCTGTGGAGTAAAGGAACCGAACTTCTGCACAATAATAGCAGGTATGAAATGAAACCTGCACCAAAACAATATGGAGGTTGCCACTGTCTTTCTGAAAATTTAATTTTCTGGCTGCCATGTTGATCTAATGGCTTCTGTACTTTCTGAGGCACTGACCTGGAACATGTGTATTTATCAGTGGTCTTGACTTACAGCAGGTCTGACCTGAAAAGAGAAGTTCCACTTTATCCCCTCAACTCCTCTCCCACTTGGGAGTTTTTTTGTGTCACCTGCTTGGTTGCCTAGGTGATCCGAGGAGATGTTCACCCCCCTCCCTGCCCGCAAATTTCTGGTCCCTAGTGGCAGTGGGTCTATTCACAAACTGCAGCGTGACTCGTGCATACACAGTGGGAAGCCAGCTGTGAAGCTGCAGGGAGTCACAGCCATCTCTCCATAGTGCTCCGGGGACATGAGGAAATAGCGGTGCTGGGGATCCATGACTAGCAAAGAACCTGGCCAAGTGAAGACAGCGCTGGATCTCTGAACAAATAAGTGTAGTTTTATTAAAAGTCAGCAGTGTGTATGTTTGTATGCATGTATATGTGTATGTACTGTATATAGTTGTGTGTTTGTGTATGTATGTGTGTGTGTTTATACAGTGCCTTGAAAAAGTATTCATACCCGTGAAATTTTCCACATTTAGACATGTTGCAACCAAGAACGTAAATGTATTTTATTGGGATTTTATGTGAGAGACCAACACAAAGTGGCACATAAATGTCAAGTGGAAGGAAAATGATAAATGGTTTTCAACTTTTTTTTACAAATAAAAATGTGAAAAGCTTGGCGTGCATTTGTAATCAGCCCCCTTTACTCTGCTAACCCTAACTAAAAATCTAGTTCTGTGCAGCCCTCATAGTTTTTTTAGAGAGGCTTAGTGAACAAACAGCTTTACAAAGGCCAAGGAACACACCAGACAGGTCAGGGATAAAGTTGTGGAGAAGTTTAAAGCAGGGGTAGGTAATAAAAAAATTTAAAGCAGGGGTAGGTAATAAAAAAAATATCCCAAGCTTTGAACATCCCACAGAGCATTGTTCAATCCATCATCCAAAAAGCGAAAGAGTATGGCACAACTGCAAACCTTCCAAGACATGGCCGTCCACCTTAATTGACAGGCCGGGCAAGGAGAGCATTAATCAGAGAAGCAGCCAAGAGGCCCATGGTAACTCTGGAGGATCTGCAAAGATCCACAGCTCAGGTTGGAGAATTGGTCCACAGGACAACTATTAGTCGTGCACTCCACAAATCTGGCCTTTATGGAAGAGTTGCAAGAATTAAGTCATTGTTGAAAGAAAGCCATAAGAAGTCCTGTTTGCAGTTTTCGAGAAGCCATGTGGGGAACACAGCAAACATATGGAAGATGGTGCTCTGGTCAGATTAAACCAAAATTTAACTTTTTGGCCTAAAAGAAAAACGCTATGTGTGGCGGAAAATTAACACTGCACATCACCCTGAACACACCATCCCCACCGTGAAACATGGTGGTGGCAGCATCATGTTGTGGGGGATGCTTTTCTTCAGCAAGGACAGGGAAGCTGGTCAGAGTTGATGGAAAGATGGATGGAGCCAAACACAGGGCAATCTTAGAAGTAAACCTGTTCGAGTCTGCAAAAGACTCAAGAACGCGGTGATGTACAACACGTACGACGGGTCTAGAAAATGGAAGTTCAATAGCTAGTAGCCAATAGCTACCGTCTCGTACTTGCTTCAGAGCATGCGTCGTTTTTGGTGCATCGGAACAGCATACAGACGAGCGGTTTATCCGATAGTAATTAGTTCCATCTGAAAAATATAAAACATGTTCTCTATCTAAGTCCGTCTGAATTTTCAATGGAAAAAGTCCGATGGGACATACACACGGAATATACCATGAAAAGCTCCCATCAGACTTTTTCTGTCGGAATGTCCGACCGTGTGTACACGGCATAAGACTGAGTTTTGTCAAAATTTTGGAAATTGTTCTTGCTTTCATTGAGATATTGATTAAAGAGGAAGTAAACCCTAATGGGTTTACTTCCTCTTGGTTTCCCTGCAAAGGTAAAGCATAATGGACTACTATGCATCGCATAGTAGTCCATTATGTGTCACTTACCTGACACAGGAGCCAGCGAAGTCACCGCTGTCCCCTTGCGTACGGAGCCTCCATCTTCTTGGTGGGTATCGCGGCTCCCTCGCTGTCATTCGACGGCACCGCAATGACGTCACTCCCACGCATTCGCACGGGAGCCGCCACTCGCGGCATATCGCCGTTAAGAGAGCGGCTTGCTCAGTGCACCTGCGTGCCGCTGTTTTTGTTTTTGGCAAATATCTCCTAAACCATGTAGGTTTAGGAGATATTTCTTTGACCTACAGGTAAGCCTTAATCTAGGCTTACCTGTAGGTCCAAGTGGTTTGTAAGGGTTTACAACCACTTTAACCGCTTCCCGACCGCCTCATGTAGATATACGTCTACAGAATGTCACGGGCAGGCAAAACCACGTACCTGTACGTCCCCTTTAAGTTGCCTGCCCGTGGGTCACGCGCCGCCAGCTGCTGGTGTCCCGCGATCGGGTTACGGAGCTGAAGAACGGGGAGAGGTTTGTGTAAACAAACCTCTCCCCGCGCTTCCTACTCTGCCTGTCATTGATTGGCTGTTCCCGGTCATCGGGAAAGCCGATCAATGACGTCAGACGACAGCCCCGCCCCCTAATGTAAAAAAACACACACACGTCAGGAATCAATGCATTTAAATAGCATTAATTGCTGTATAAATGACAATGGTCCCAAAAATGTGTCAAAAATGTCCGATGTGTCCGCCATAATGTCGCAGTCACAATAAAAATCGCTGATCGCCGCCATTACTAGTAAAAAAAAAAATATTAATAAAAATGCTATAAAACTATCCCCTATTTTGTAAACGCTATAACTTTTGCGCAAACCAATTAATAATCGCTAATTGCAATTTTTTTTTACCAAAAATATGTAGAAGAATACGTATCGGCCTAAACTGAGAAAAAAAAAAAGTTTTTTTATATATTTTTTGGGGATATTTATTATAGCAAAAAGCAAAAATTATTGCATTTTTTTCAAAATTGTCGCTCTATTTTTGTTTATAGCGCAAAAAATAAAAACCGCAGGGGCGATCAAATACCACCAAAAGAAAGCTCTATTTGTGGGAAAAAAAGAACGCCAATTTTGTTTTGGAGCCACGTCGCACGACCGCGCAATTGTCAGTTAAAGCGACGCAGTGCCGAATCGCAAAAAGGGGCCTGGTCCTTTGGCTGCCAATTGGTCCGGGGCTGAAGTGGTTAAGATCTTTTCAAAAGGGGTGTACTCATTTATGCTGAGCACTGCACGTATAGAGGCACATATCATGTGATTGGAATACTGTGCAGAAATGACAACATGATGATTGGGATGTAGAAAAAAAAAAGCTGTAGGCTACATGTGTGATGGATTCCGATATTCATAGATTGTATTAGTTCATTTGGAAGTAACTGTAGTCAAGAAAGCCATATATAGCATACATAAATTGCAGAAAAGCCCTGAATGAATGGATTTATTCATTCTGCTGTATATTTCTTCTGTTTGGTAGCACAGCAATGTAGTCAAATATGATAAACTATTCATGTCTATCTCCTGTTTGCCCACCAGGGTGACTGTAACAGCCAATGGGACACTAATCTTGAAAAATATTTCTCGTTCTGATGAAGGAAATTATACCTGTTTTGCTGAAAATATCATTGGAAAGTCAAACAGCACTGGAATCCTCGGTGTAAGGGGTAAGAGTTAAGGGATGTGTGCCATGTAGCTTAAAGCACATTTAAGTCCCCCAAAAAATGTAATATACTGTATGGCAGCTCACCAGTCCTTAGATATGAAGGCTGTATTAGGTTTCTTTCTTCAGGCTTTTTTCCCTTTATTTTCACTTGGCACATAGTATCTGCCTAATGCCTCGTACACACGAGCGGACTTTCCCGCGGGAATGTCCGCCGGACAATCCGCCCGTGTGTGGGCGCCGGCTGACTTTCTGCCGCCAAAAGTCCGGCGGACTAGGTTTTAAGTTTTGTTTTAAAATTGTCCGCTGGACTTGGCAGTCCGGCGGACAATCCCACGGTCTGTATGCTAGTCCGCCAGAAAAATTAACGGACTTGCCGATCATCGGAAAGTCTGTTCATTTAGAACGTGACTTCAGGTAGACGTAGCTAGCGAAGGCAGTGAATGCTGCCGCGCTAGCCCCATCACCTGGTATGGATTTAAAGGGAATCCCCACACCGAAAAATCGGCGTGGGGGTCCCCCCCCAAATCCATCTCAGACCCTTATACGAGCACACAGCCTGGCCGGCCAGGAAAGGGGTGGGGACGAGCGATCGAGACCCCCAGACGACGGCGGCGACGACGAAGAAGGAAGCCAGGCTCCACACGGCCCCCCTTTCCCCAGGGCACCCCCCATGTTGAGGGCACACGGCCTGGTACGGCTCAGGAGGGGGGGGCGCTCGCTCGTCCCCACCCCTTTCCTGGCCGGCCGGGCTGCGTGCTCGGATAAGGGTCTGAGATGGATTTGGGGGGACCCCCACGCCGTTTTTTCGGCGTGGGGATTCCCTTTAAATCCATGCCAGGTGACGGGGCTAGCGCGGCGGCAGTCGCTGCCTTCGCTAGTCCCGTCTACCTGCAGTTACGTTCTAAATGAACAGACTTTGCTCCGTGTGTGGGCAAGTCCGTTCATTTTCAAAAGTCCCGCGGACTTTTTCCCGCGGATTGTCCGCCGGAGAATTCCGGGCGTGTGTGGGCAAGTCCGCAGCTCGGAAAGTCTGGCGAAGCCCCGCTGGAAAGTCCGATTGTGTGTACGAGGCATGAGGATAACAAAGCTCACAAAGAAAAGTGAGTGAGCATTGTTATCCTATCTTAGGATATTAAATCTACGGAGGAACAATCTTGTCAACCTAGGACAGGAAGTGTATAAGGACTACAGGCCACCTCCCTTTCTCCTCATCTTCTCAACATAGAGGTATGGGGGTGTTCTGTAGTCCACAAAGAGAACCTAGGCATATTTGATAATGTTGTTTTGAGATTTCGGTGCAGCATAGTCTGTTCATAATAGGAAATTGGGAGGTAACTGTTTCTTGCTGGAAACGCAGTAGTCAATTCACTCGTTTGGGCAGATGGTTTTGAAGAGTAAATTATAAAACGTTTGATTATTTTGTACCAAATGTTCAGTTTTGTTCTTCACCTATTGGCCATTCTGACAATTTGTAATCATGCATTTTTTCTGAGCCTCTTTTATATGCATACACGCTGTTTGCGGCAGCCAGTTAGGAGAAAATGACAACCTACTAAGTAAATGTTCACTATATCACCAAACGTATTAGGACGTCTTCCTTTACAGGCACATGAACTTTAATGGCATCCCAGTCCGTAGGGTTCAATATTGAGTTGGCCCACCCTTTGCAGCTATAAGAGCTTCAACTCGGCACAGTGGTGTAGTGGTTAGCATTCTCACCTAGCAGTAAGAAGGGTCACTGGTTCAAAATCCCAACCACAACACTACCTGCCTGAAGTTTGCATGTTCTCCCTGTGCCTGCGTGGGTTTCCTCCGGTTTCCTCCCACAATCTAAAGACATGCAGGTAGGTTAATGGGCTTCTGTCCAAAAAATTGGCCCTAGTATATGAATGGGGACCTTGGATTGTGGGCTCCTTGAGGGTAGGGATGTGAGTGTGCAATGTACAGGGATAGGGACAGTTGTAGGCAGTCGCTCAGGTTGAACTGGATGGACTGGTGTCTTTATTCAACCTTACTAACTATGAAACTATGAAACTCTTGTGGGAAGGCTGTCCACAAGGTTTAGGAGTGTGTCTATGGTAATGTTTGATCATTCTTCCAGAAGCACATTTGTAAGGTCAGGCACTGATGTGGATGAGAAGGCCTGGCTCGTAGTCTCTGCTCTATTTCATCCCAAAGGTGTTCTATCCGGTTGAGGTCAGGACTCTGTGCAGGCCAGTTGTGTTCCTCAAACCACCCCCACCCCCCCCCCCCCCCCCAAGCTCGCTCATGCATGTTTTTATGGAACAAGTGTATTTCACAGCAACCATGAATGGCAGTAGGGCATATGAATTGGACATTTTAAAGTCCTAAAAATTAAGATTCTATCACACTTATACTTATTGCAGTATTTAGCTGCACATTCTATTCTGTTACATTCAGTGCAGATACCATTATCGAAAGTGATTGGGGATATTTTAGCTTCTGGATCCAACCCTCTTTTATAAAGACATGTATTTCATTAGGACGGTGGATTGCATATAGTGCATCTGGAGAATTCACAGCGCTTCACTTTTTCCACATTTTGTTATGGCCTTATTATATATAGCCTTATTCCAAAAACGGATTAAATAAAAAATGTTTCCTCAAAATTTTACAAACAATACCCCACATAATGACAACGAAAAAAAAATGTTTGAAACCTTTGAAAATTTATTAAAAACAAAAAAAATCACATGTAAATAAGTACAGTGCTTTGAAAAAGTATTTTTCACATTTTGTCATGTTACATCCAAAAATTTAAATGTATTTTATTGGGATTTTATGTGATAGACCAACACAAAGTGGCACATATTTGTGAAGTTGAAAGAAAATGATAAATGGTTTTCAATTTTTTTTACAAATAAATATGTGAAAAGTGTGGCGTGCATTTTTATTCTGCCCCACTGAGTCAATACTTTGTAGAACCAGCTTTCGCTGCAATTACAGCTGCAAGTATTTTTGGGGATGTCTCTACCAGCTTTGCACATTTAGAGTATGACATTTTTACCCATTCTTCTTTCAAAATAGCTCAAGCACTGTGAAAAGCAAATTTCAAGTCTTGCCACAGATTCTCAATTGGATTTAGGTCTGAACATTGACTGGGCCATTCTAACACATGAAATTTGCCTTGATCTAAATCATTCAATTGTAGCTCTGGCTGTATGTTTAGGGTTGTTGTCCTGCTGGAAGGTGAACCTCCGCCCCAGTTTAAAGTCTTTGGCAGACTCTAACAGGTTTTTTTCTGAGATTATCCTGTATTTGGCTCCATCCATCTTCCCATCAACTCTGACCAGCTTCCCTGTTCCTGCTGAAGAAAAGCATCCCCACAACATGATGCTGCCACCACCATGTTTCACGGTGGGGATGGTGTGTTCAGGGTGATGTGCAGTGTTAGTTTTCTGCCACGCATAGGGTTTTGCTTTTAGGAAGAGTCCTGGTGGTTCCAAACCTCTTCCATTTACGGATGGTGGAGGCCACCATGCTCATTGGGACCTTTAATGCTGCAGAAGTTTTTCCAAACTTTTCCTCAGATCTGTGCCTTGATACAATCCTATCTCAAAGGGCTACAGACAATTCCTTGGACTTCATGATTTGGTTTGTGCTCCGACATGCACTGTTAACTGCGGGATCTTATATAGACAGGTCCAGTTAAGGGCGCCACCCCCTCTATCACGCCACCCCCCTATATGTATCATGGATAGATTCATGCATAGCATGAATCTGTCCATGGCCACCACGGCCACCCCCTGTTCAGGCGTTCGGCCCCTTTTAGGACGCTGGGCACCTGAATTACAGCAGGTTTTTTTTTAAGCGCATGATTAGAGCCATAGGCTCTAATAGGCTTCTAAATAGGGTGGACTCGGAGCGCAGAGCATTGCACTCGAAGCCTACCCAGGTGTGTTAAAAAATAAAATGAATATTCGATTTTCTAACACTGAACTGCCTCTCCGCCAATCAGGAAGCGTGGGTCTAATACCCATCACCTGATTGGCTGAAAGGACAGGCGTTTCCTATTGGACACCTAGCAGGAAGAAATAAGAAATGCATGGAGGACACAGCTTGCCGCTGCCTGACCCGCTACCCACTTTCTGACCCACCACCCACTGCCTGACCCACCACCAAGATGAAGTAAGTGGCGGTCAGACAGCGAGCAGGCGGGTAGGCGGTGGGTCACAGTGGCTGCATTTGATGGGCACAGTGGCTGCAATTGATGGCACAGTGGCTGCATTTGATGGGCACAGTGGCTGCATTTGATGGGCACAGTGGCTGAAATTGATGGGCACAGTGGCTGAAATTGATGGGCACAGTGGCTGCATTTGATGGGCACAGTGGCTGCATTTGATGGGCACAGTGGCTGCATTTGATGGGCACAGTGGCTGCAATTGATAGCACAGTGGCTGCATTTGATGGGCACAGTGGCTGCATTTGATGGACACAGTGGCTGCATTTGCATTTTACTTTTCAGTTTGTTTGCGCAATTTTGAGCACCAGCCACCACTGGACAGGTCTGTGCCTTACCAAATCATGTCCAATCCACAGGTGAACTCCAGTCAAATTGTAGAAACATCTCAAGGATGATCAGTGGTAACAGGATGTACCTGAGCTCCATTTTGAGTGTCATGGCAAAGGCTGTGAATACTTATGTACATGTGATTTATTTTAATTTTTTTAATAAATATTAAATTTATAAAAGATTTCAAACAAACTTCTTTCACATTGTCATTATGGGGTATTTATTTGCAGAATTTTGAGGAAAATTATGAATTTAATCCATTTTGGAATAGGGCTGTAACATAGCAAAGTGTGCAAAAGTGAATACTTCCCAGATGCACTGTAAATGCTTCAAAATATAAATTAATTTGACAGGGACAGGACTCTTCAAATTCTCCAATATATGCTTTCTTACTTTATTATTAGACCCAATTCTAGACCACTCTAAATCCTCCAGAGAAGAACAATTAGACTCTGAATCTCAAAATCTCAAAATGTCCTTCAAATTATATATCCAACTGGTTTCTAAACATAACAGAACCTTGTCATAATTCCCCCTTCTAGAATCCAGATGTAAGTGACCCAAAACCTGGAAGAACAGACTTTTTGTGACCCTATTATGTTTAAATTAAAATGCTGTTCTGTTCTTAAATTGCCAGACAATATACTTTTGTTCATGTAACCTCTTCCTTACTGTTCTGATGGTCCAATCTAGAAAAGCATTAACTATTCCATACCCAATCCAAGTACAAGCTGGCATGTGAAGACACAGACACTGCCCTTTGCTGATCCATATACCTGGGTATAGTGGAAGTCACCAAACACAAAGTTATAAGTCAAAATAAAATACAGCACCTACATAATTAATATATTGAGTTTTCTCCCAAATAAAAAGATTTCTATACCATTTGTGGGTTAATCTGAGAGCGCACAATGAATCCACAAGTTTTATTGAATACAGGTGAGTATATAGTGCTGCTTGAGTTTGTTGTTTGTAAAAATATTACATACCACAGTACTCCAAAAACATGGGGCAGTCTTGTCATTTGTCAGTCATTTATCTTCCTCAGCAGAGCTATTACCTCAAAGTTTTTCATTTAGTCAACAGAGAGATCAAATTACTGAAAGTGTCAGCTTCTGAGGAAACTTCAGTTACTGATTTCTTTTAATGGCATGTATCGGCAGGTTTAGTATGGCGAAAGAGTCGCTTTAATGTGAAACGGACTCCACAACTTTTTAACTACAGTCTTTCAAAAGTGACATGAATTTTCTCTGAATCAAGAAGCTCAAAAGCAATACTGCACTTTACTAATTCAACAAACATTCCTAATAGCTACTCACTGCTACATTAAAATGTTCATACATAGAACATTACAAACAAGTTGGTAGTAAGTAACATAATATATACAAACATGAAAAGAATGGTGAGCAGTGTTAGATAAATATAACATTGCATATAAATAATATATTCAGTAATCCTATATAATACCATAAATAATCTATCAATGTCTCAGAGAGATCATTCACACATGATGGGTCTGAATAGGTCCTGAGGAATTATTCGTCTAAAAATGTAGAAACTTCTCCCCCCAAAACCAACCCCAAGTAGAACCACCCCACACCAATAGCAAAGGAGTGGGGTGGGGGATACAATCCCACAAGGGAGCTGAGCCTACCCTCCCCAAAGCAGACCCCCTAGAGATTAAGGCCCTACCAACCACCTCAACGGAGACAGGTCTAGCCCCACTGTGGGTGGTGTCACACCTTAAAGCCACAATGGGTGAATGGGGCACCTCACCACAGTACGGTAGAGCCCATCACACAATAGACCTGCCCGCAGAAACCCGCTAATGACCAGCAGCAATGTCATTAAGCAATTAGTCAGTCAAAGGATAGGTGCGAGTGAGCATCCATATCATTTATCCCTGGAGACATGAGCAGAAGTTATGTTGAATATGGCTTCAAATGGGTGTAGCATGTGCTACTAGTCCATCCTGGAGCATTAGATGAAAAAAGGCTCATTAGCAGGCAGATGTTGGAAGTAGGAATGCCCATATATGTAAGAATGTAACCAGCAACAGGTAGAAATATGCAGTACTGTATGGGATGGCATACAGCAAATCCTGGTACATAGGCTGATGAATATACTAGAAAAGACTACCACATGATTATTACCCTGGCTTGCATGTAAAGGGATGGTCCCAAATCAATGAGGTACCTCTCCACTTGTTCGTTATGCAGCCAAATGTGTAAAGTCAGAAATAGTGGTGTCAGAAGTACTCACAGCCCTCTGTCCATGCCGTTATCCATATATGTTGGTCTGGAGCTCACTGGCCGCCTCCCACCTCATACAAGTCATCCGTAGTGCACTCACGGTAACCTAAATCTCCATGCCTAATTGAGTGGACTGGTAAGGGTAATAGCGGCTCCAAACTCCAAACACATGGACAGTCCAGTGTGGTAAGTAACAATTCTCGTGAAGTAAACAGTGGTTGGGCACTTACCAGACTTAATTGACCCCTATTACAGGGAGTCAAATTACACATATGGGAACAGCCAAGATGTCTCACATGAGGTCACAGGAATGAATTCAAACCGCTGCTGTCATCCATTCAAAAAATTTTTAAAATTAATTATATATATATATATATAAATATATATATATATATATATATATATATATATATATATATATATATATATATATATCGTATTCAAAGCTCCAGCATTGCCATATAGAGAGGGAGAGGAAAGAACTCTCTCATGGTGCAGTATTTCAAATAATTCATTTAAAAAAGAATGTTGTATTGAACTTACATCAAAAAAGAGAGGGATCAGCATGTATTGTAAAGGAATCGCCGGTTTGCAGTTTTTTCATACTCTTAAGTATTACATAATATTTGAATGTCTTCATCAATATTGGTTTAGTTCATAATTGTTAACTAATTACTTCAATTTTTCACAATGCTTTACCTCACGATCAATCCTATAATTGTAACCACATACGATTACTACATAAGTTTTTAGAATTGTACAATACTCAATATTAATTTTATTGAACTTAATAAAATATTTTTTGACAAGGAATTCATTCCTGTGACCTTATGTATGACATCTTGGATTTTCTCATATGCGTAATTTGACTCCCTGTAATAAGGGTCAATTAAGTCTGGTGAGTGCATAGTGTGTCTGCATGTTGGAGGAGAGGAACCTCAGGGCATTATTCACATGTGGGATCTATACATGGACTTCACAATTTTTATGTATCTTTTATTATTTAACCACTTCAGCTCCTGAAGGATTTGCCCCCTTAATGACCAGGTCATTTTTTGCAATGCGGCACTGCGTCGCTTTAACTGACAATTGTACCCAAAATAAATTGACTTCCTTTTTTTACCAACAAATAGAGCTTTCTTTTGGTGGTATTTGATCACATCTGCGGTTTTTATTTTTTGCGCTATAAACAAACAAAAAGCGACAATTTAAAAAAAAAAACATTTATCTTTTTACTTTTTGCTATAATACATATCCCAAAAAATATTTTAAAAAAATGTATTCATCAGTTTACTCTGTAATAGGCGATCGTGGGTCACCGGCAGACATCGAGTCCGCCCAACCCATGGGCACACTCCTGCAGCGTGCAGCGGTTGCGAGTGTGCCTGCGTGAGCGATTTACGCGGGAGAGCCAACCTGCCGCCATATAATGACAGCGGCTGGTCAACAAGCGGTTAAATGAAGATGTATTTATTTGTTTGTTTATTCACTATGGTGATTTGTAATTTATGATATAAGAGCGTGGTTCCTTTGTTTCTTTTCACAATTGAACAGGTGTACCTAATAAGTGGCCGGTGAGTGTAAATCTTTACTAGATGTATCACACAATATGATGACCTGTCTTATGTAATTAATGTGGTCATACTGTATAATGGTCACAAACAAGCTATAATTTCCATCAATCTCCATGAAAGAGAATATTGATAATGATTTTTGGTACCCATGTGCCTAGGTCATGCACTGTTCATGTATTTTAATTATAGCTACAGTCTGCCGTTGATGTACCTGATAAATGTTTGCTTGATACTTTTGGAGAATTTAGCATCATGTTATAGGAATGTATGTAAAACCTAAGAAAGAAATTATTTGCTCAATTTTGGTTCATAAACTAAACCATTGAAATAATTTTGTTATTTCTGTTTTAAAAAAAATGTTGACCTTGAAAAAAAAAAATTTGAGCTGTCCTGCGTTCTCCATACATTCCCTGTGTCATTTCACAGAGTCTAATTATCCCTCCCAGTTTTGATCTTGGTGCTATAAGTAGCAAAAGAAAACTGGGCAAGGTTGACACCCCTCAATCCACAAAAGTGCTCAGCCCACGATACTAACCTAAGAGCTGAGGGCATTTCTAGTATATCAGCTGGTATTGTTCTGTGGTTGCAGGGTCAATAAAGGGGAAAAAACTTGGGGAAATGTGCATGTATTGCAGAGCTATGATGCTTATTTTTTATTTTGCCTTGACACATGCTTTAATAAATTACCCATATGCTCATCACAATAATTGCTTTGCAGAAGCTACAAGGATCACTTTGGCTCCCTCTGGATCTGATATTAATCAAGAGGACAGCATCATATTGCAGTGCCATGCATCACATGATCCAACTATGGACCTTACATTTACATGGGAGCTGGATGGGTTGCCCATCAACTTTGAGAAAGAGCAAGAACATTACCAAAGAGTTTCAGCGGTGAGACCGAACACAGCAAATATCTATGAATGTAGTCATTGCACCTCATTTACTATATGATATAGGCTTGTTTTAGACTATAGATTTCCCCACCACCATGTCTTAGCCTACTGAATTAGCCCTGTTATTTCTTTTGTTTGTTTTTTAGGTGCTGGATTGAATTTCAGCAAAATACAAAGAAAAGTACAGCATTGATTAGGTTATCACAGGTATCTCTGGTCTCAACACGTTTCACATATCCAGCTTCATCAGGAAACAGGGAGAGGTTTACATGCAACATCTACAATAGTAATATAATTACATACATTTTTATCGCATACATTTAAATTGTGTAAATTTTTATGTATTAAGAAATTTCACTTCACAATGAATTACTTGCTGTTAGCTGTTTGTCTTACCTTACGTTCATAATCAAATATATGATAAAAGGGAGTGCCTCATGCTCACATGCGCTCATACAGAAAGGTAAAGAGGAAGAAACCTTTGGAACATTCAAAGAGGAGGCAGAATTCTGCACACATTAAGTCAATATCTGATTATTCATTAGTACTGGGGGGGGGGGGGGTTGTTAGTCCCGACGAGTATTACCACCCCAAGGGGATTCAATTGGGGTATAGATTCAATGGATCAGCCAATGAAAAGCTAGATATGTGAAATTTGTTGGGACAGGATAGTACATAAAAATATTTTTTGGATTTGCATTTTTTAAGCTGTAGTAATAAACATGAAAAGTTTTTATACATATTCTCTTTTCTTGGGATTTTGAGACTATTCAATTCAGCATCTAAAAAACCTCAATCAGTCTATAGGGCATCATTAGTTGGTTTGAATCTAGTAGGTGTGCCCAAATTGTTGTTGCTATACAAAATCTTTTGATGATACTGTTATAGAACATATGCCTTACTGAATAAACCTGCGTATTAGTCTCCACTTATAGGGGGTCATGGAGTGAGGTCAAAGAGTGTGAGTGAACTGTATAAAGCCCTCACTGACTTCTGGTTCTGCAGGCACTGTAGGGTAATTCTAGATTGCACTTTGTCACCTTCAGTGTGGGTGCTAGAGAACCTTGTTCCAGTGATTCGACGCTCAGTCATCTGGGACACGTGACAGATCCCAGTTGACTGTGCGGCGCCGAGGGGAAGTAATGTCAGTACCTGGGCACTGAAGGTGGCAGACTACGAGGGACCCCTTAGCAACAGGCATTTAGAGGTGAGTAAAACAATTTTTTTTTTCCAATTATTTTTTTTTAATTTTTTTATGATTTTTAAGCCAATTTTTTTTTTGGTGGCAACACCACTTTAAGGGTGTTGTCTATGCTGGCACTGAGAATGGAGTGTTCATATGGAATTGTCCCATGGAGGGACCCCAGGGGGGAGCCTGATGGGGAACTGAGGGACTTGTTTCTCATCAGGTCTGTACATTTGATTTACAGAGAATAGCCGCCATTAAATCCAGTAGTGTCTTGAAATCCACCCACTGCTGTGCAATGTCAATGATACTGATGTCAATGATGGACTGAATAGCAGCTATGAACCTGCCCACTACCATCTGCTGTTAATCATAGGCAAAGTGAACCTGATGGGGGACTAGTCAGTTCAGTGTGATTTGCCTCATTGTTTGGTAGGACGTGGGCGGTCTTTGTCTCAGAAACCAATGCTGGAAATGTAAAACACAAATATAATAAAGTAATGAATAACCCTTCCCTGTAGGCAAACTAATCTGCAATCTAGCGGTAATGCTTTTAGAAGCTATAGAGACATTCTAAAAGTGGCGGTAGAAAAACTAACAGAACCTGGTGCATGTGTCTGAAACTGAAACTGGTGCAAAGCTTTCATTAACTAGATGCAGGCCTTCTTAAAGGGGTCATACCACGAGAAGAGTGGCATTACTGCCACCACACTAATTGTGTGTGGGCTTTTTAAAACTGTTATTAGTTTACTCCTACTAGTTTACACACCTGAATGGCATGGCCATTCACACCACAACATTGTACACTGCAACTCATCCATTGCCATGCTTAAAGTGATTGTAAACGATTACCTTGTAAAACAACACATTCAGTTTGAATATTTTGAATACCCTTTTCCCCTTTTTTTAAAAGTGATCACATTTCCTCAGTTTTCAGCTACATAAATGCTGGGGGAGGAGAAGCAGCAGCACACTCAGCTTCCCAGTTAGGGCTGTGCAACGGGGGAGTGTCAGGAAAAGTCTGGTCATTGCAGGAGAGCATAGCTAGAGAACTGACCACATTTTGCTCTCCTGTTTAGCGGGGTCAGTTTTTAATAGGAAAGCAGAGGGACTAACAGGAACACCAGGGATTTCACACAAAGGAAGCAATACAAAGAGAGCATGATACTACTGTATGTCATACAAGTACACGGTACAGCAGGCACATATCAGGAATAGGAAGTGTTGGGGTAAAAAATGCTTTCAACAGCCCAATGAAAATTGATAGACTAAAACACACAGCAATGCACATGAAAATGGGGTAGGCTTCTATAAAGTGCAGAGCAATGCTCTGTAATTTATTTACAATAAAACAATCCTAAAACTTGATGTCTAACAGTATGCTTTTTTCTATGAAGGATGAATCTGTCGGGGATCTTCATATTATTCATGCTAAATTAAGGCATGCTGGAAAATACACATGTACAGCACAAACTGTAGTGGACCGCACATCTGCTTCAGCTTCCCTTCTTGTGCGAGGTAACAACATAATGAATATTACAGCATGATGACCTTATCACTAACGTTCAGCAGCTTGAATCTGCTTACAACAAATAATAATATTATAAGAGGAATAGTAGCCTCTTAGAAGGAAATGTTTTTTTTGTAAAGTGAAATTTCTGTTGTATGACAACAAATGGGCCCTTGAAGTTTATATACAGGTGCATCTAAAAAAATGGAATATCATCAAAACGTTAATTTATTTCAGTAATTCAATTAAAAAAGTGAAACTCATATATTATTATATAGATTCATTACACACCCAGTGATATATTTCAAGCATTTCTTTCTTTTAATTTTGATGCTTATGGCTTACAGCTAGTGAAAACCCAAAATTCAGTATCTCCGAAAATTCGAATATTACATAAGACCAATAAAAAAAAGGATTTTTAAAAACATAAATGTTGGCTTACTGATAAGTATGTCCATGTACAGTATAGTATGCACACAATACTTAGTCAGGTCTCCATTTGCATGAATTACTGCATCAGTGTGGCGTGGCATTGAGGCGATCAGCCTGTGGCACTGCTGAGGTGTTATGGAAGTCCAGGTTGCTTTGATAGTGGGTCTGGTATCTCATTTTCCTCTTGACAATACCCCACAGATTCTCTATGGGGTTTGGGTCAGGCGAGTTTGCTGGCCAATCAAGCACAGTGATACCATGATCACTACTTTCTGCAGTGTGGGCAGGTGCCAAGTCCTGCTGGAAAATGAAATCAGCATCTCCATAAAGCTGGTCAGCAGAGGGAAACATGAAGTGTTCTAGAATTACATGGTAGAGGGCTGCGCTGAATTTGGACATGATAAAACACAGTGGACCAACACCAGCAGATGACATGGCTCCCCAAATCATCACTGACTGTGAAAACTTCACACTGGACCTCGTGCAACTTGGTTTCTGTGCCTCTTCACTCTGGGATCTTGATTTACAAATGAAATGTAAAATTTACTTTAATCCGAAAAGAGGACTTTGGACCACTGAGCAACAGTCCAGTCCCTTTTCTCCTTAGCCCAGGTAAGATGCTTCTGACGTTGTCTGTGAAGGAATGTGACAGTTGTAGCCCATGTCCTGTGTGGTTGCTCTTGAAGCACTGACACCAGCCATAATCCTTGTGAATCTCCCCCAAATTCTTGAACGGCCTTTACTTCACAATCCTCTCAAGGCTGTAGTTATCCCTGTTGCTTGTGCACCTTTTTCTACCACTATTTTTCCTTCCACTCAACTTTCCATTAATATGCTTAGATACTTCTCCAGTCATCTTCCAGGACGGCACACCTGAGAGGATGACTGGTCTCACCTGGCAGGAAACACAATTAACAAAGTTTAAAAAGCCCCACCCCTCCCTCTGACCCTCAGATATTGATTGTGTTTCCCACACACTGATGGCTGCAAAACCTTTTTTATTTTCTAAGAGACCTCAGGTCTGGGACCTTGGTCGCCCCCTTAAAGAACAAACCCAGAGAATTCAGTGGTGTCTGTGGGGTTCTGTTCAGGCATTCATTTGTCTTTGTATTAAGGGGTTTTCCCTGTTGCTCTCCTTAAAAGCATTCCTGAATATGGAGAGGCTGGGGCACTAGGACAGGTGAGTTGTCCATAACCCCAGGGGCCACTTAACTTTCCCTCTCTTCTTTCCCTCCTACCTGACAGTGGTGGATGGTCAGGGGGGGCCGCCTGTACACCCCACATTGGCCAGAAGCTGGGCTCCAATGGCCGAATGTTTAATTATCCTCAGGGAGCTGTGCTGTCCTTTGGGATAGACCGCTGTGCGAGGGGCGTGTGTCTGCCGCTACTGCGCATGTCCGGAAGCCGCCAGGTGCTTGTGTGACGTCATATCCGGTGCGCCGGGGCTTCAACAAAATGGCGGTCAGAAGCACGAGGCAGCGGTTTGGAGTGAGGGGGCCCGAGGTCCACAGCCTTCACAGAGTATCCATCTACCGGTGCAGAGGCAGAGGATGGAAGGCGGACCGGAGCTCACAGCATCAGAGGTCGCCACAGGGGGTGAGTGACTCGGCTGGAGCAGGGGGGGGGGCAGGCATTTGGGGTGGCCCTATTTCCCTGTCCCCCACACTGTTGTTTCTAGAGATGTTGGCTAATGGGGTGTTCCTTTCTTTATTCAGAGACCGAACGCCCTGCTCAGGAGAGAGCCAGTAGGTCTGGAAAAGCATCATCTAAAACTTAGCGATGTGGGTCTTGTAGTGTTAAACTTCCACAGGACCACAGCAAGCCTTTTTGTTATAAATGCATTTACAAATTGGCAGGCAAAGAGACAGCACAGGTTGCGAAGGAATGCAGGGCACTACAAGTTGAGATGCTAGCTACCCTTCAGTCTTTTAAAGCCACACTTGATCAGCGTCAGGGGGATGCCAGATCAGTAAGGGAAAGCTCTCCCTCACAGGAAGATAGATCTACCTTTACAGGAGGGTCTCAGGAACCTGCCCCCTACTATTCAGAGGAGGAGGTTTGTAGCTCTGACTTGAGTTCCCAGGAAGGGGAGGACTCAGATCAGGATAGCCATGTGGAGGCCAGACCTGGGGGGCACCTCTTTTCAGCTGAAAATATGGAGGGTCTACTCAGGGCAGTTTATGCGTCGGAGGACATTCAGTTACCTTCTGCCCAAGTGTCAGCTCAGGATAAGGTCTACAGAGGATTGGGTAAGCCACAGGCTAGATCCTTCCCAGTACATCAGTCCCTAAAAGACATAATTTTAAGGGAGTGGAAAGAGCCTGAGCGTAAGCTCCTCAGACTTAAAACTTGTAAACGGAGATGTCCTTTTAAGGAGGAGGAGGAAGAAAATGTTTTTAAAGTACCACGCCTAGATGCGTCTTTGGCGCAGGTTTCTAAAAGGTCGGACTTATCCTTTGAGGACGCAGGTAACATTCAGGATTAGATGGATAAAAAATCTGAAGTCCTGTTGCGGAGAGCTTGGGAGGCAAATGCATCGGCCATGAGCCCTGCATTGGCTTCAGCCTGTGTAGCCAGGAAAGCGGATGCATGGCTCAACAAACTGATGGACCATCTCACGCGTAAGAAGGAGTCCAGGGAAGTAGTAGAATCCCTGGAAGTTGTTGGGAGAGCCATCGCCTTTTTGGCAGTAGAGACAGTAAGGACGACTGCTAAGGCAGCGGCATTACTGAACTCAGCCAGGAGGGCCCTTTGGGTCAAGACTTGGGATGGAGACTTCACATCTAAGTCCTGACTCTGTGGTATCCCCTTTGAGGGCTCCCTGCTCTTTGGTTCGGGTCTAGAACAGGTCCTTTCCCGATCCACAGAGAAAGGTAAGAAATTTCCCACCAAACCTAAGAAGGAGAAGGGAAGGAAATTTTTTCGTGGCCCCCCTGCAAAAGGTCAGTTCAAAGGCAAGGGGGGACAAAGGAAGAAGTGGGGGATTGGAAAGGGCAAGGAAAAGGGTGGAATCCTTTTTTCCAGGTCCGGACCTTCCAGCAAAGAAGCAAAATTACGCCAGCATAAAAGTGGGCGCAAGGCTCTCATGGTTCCTCCCCCAGGGGGAAAGAATCTCAGAGAGCCCCTACATTTTAGACCTTATAAAACTAGGTTACAAGCTGGAATTTCGGTCAGTCCCACCTCAAAATTTTTTGATTACTTACCTTCCCAAAGATTCTCTGAAAGCAAGGGGCTTACTAGACAGTGTCCGCATACTCGCAGAACAGGAAGTAATTATTCCTGTCCCAGTGAGTCAGAGGGCTTTCGGTTTTTATTCCCACATTTTCGTGGTCCCGAAGCCATCGGGCAAGTTTCGGTTGATTATCAATCTACGGAAACGAAACCGCTACTTGCTTTACAAGAGGTTCAGGATGGAAAGCATCTATACGGTCAGAAAACACCTCCAGAAGGGAGTTTTCATGATAACGTTAGATCTCCAAGATGCTTACCTGCACGTGCCCATTGCCCCGGATCATCAGAAGTACTTGCGTTTCGCAGTACGGACAGAACAGGGGGTGCAGTATTGGCAGTTCAGAGCACTCCCCTTCGGCCTTGCGGCCAGTCCAAGAATCTTTACCAAGGTTCTTGCGGAGGTGGTATCTTTTCTACACCTTCAGGGTGTAGCTCTGATACCATATCTCAACGATCTGTTGATCTACAGTCCATCCAGAGACCAACTCCTAAAGGATCGAGAGTTGGTCTTGACTATCCTGGATTCTCTAGGTTGGATGGTGAGTCAGGAGAAGTCCTCCCTGGACCCCTCACAATCAAAGATGTACTTAGGGTACCAGTTAGACTCAGTGGCCCAGAGAGTTTTTCTTCCTCCCGAAAAGATCGGAAAGATTCGGGGCACAGTGACAATGTGTCTCAAAGCCCCAGAGGTGTCTTTGAGGGTGCTGGGGCTGATGGCCTCTTGCATCCCTGCGGTTCCCTGGGCTCAACTCCACTCCCGCGATCTCCAGGGCTTCCTTCTCTCCTCCTGGGACGGGAGAAGAGAAACCCTGGAAGAAAGAGTTCCTCTGGTAGAAGAGGTAAGAAGCTCCCTAGCTTGGTGGCTCGATCCTGTCAACCTATCTGGAGGTCGGACGTGGACACAGCTAGACCCAGTAGGCATTACGACAGAAGCAAGTGCCTGGGGTTGGGGGGCTCATTTAGGAGACCACTACGCCCAAGGTACCTGGGACCAGAGTCAGAGCAGAGCTTCCTCAAATTTCAGGGAGCTTCTGGCAGTCGGGAAGGCATTATGTGTCTTCCGGGACTTGATCCAGGGAAAAGAAGTCCAGATATTCTCGGACAATCGGGTAGTGGTATCCTATTTGAACCGTCAAGGTGGAACAAGGTCAGTCAGTTTAAGGGCACTGACTCAAGGTTTCCTAGAAGAGGCAGAGAAGAACATTCTCTCGATCTCTGCAGTCCACATAAAAGGATCTCTCAATCTACAAGCAGACTTCCTCAGCAGACAGCCCATTCGTCAGGGAGAATGGGAGCTGAACGAGGACGTTTTCACTCTGGTAAGCCATCATTTCGGAGGACCAAAGATAGATTTATTCGCTTGTCAGAAAAACGCAAAAGTGCGGAGATTCTTCTCTCTCACGAGAGAGCAGGGATCCTCGGGGGTAGACGCCCTCGCTCAGAGCTGGGATTTTAGTCTGGCGTACGCCTTCCCTCGCTTAGTGCTCATCCCACGGGTGCTGCAGAAGCTGTCCCAGTCGGATGGAGATCTAATCCAGATTGCACCCTGGTGGCCAAAGCTCCTCCGCTGCATCTCCCGATCAGGCGAGATCTTCTCTGCCAGGGCCAAGTGGTACATCCCAACCCGGGGTTTCTGTCCCTGACGGCCTGGCTCTTGAGAAGGAGATCCTCAGGAACAGGGGATGCTCGGAGAAGGTAATCGACACTCTTCTCCTTAGTAGGAAGAAGGTTACCAGACAAATTTATGCAAAAGTCTGTAAGGTCTTCTCCCAATAGGTTCAAGCTAAGCAGAGAACTGTTTTGGATTTCCTCCAAGAAGGGGTAGACCAGGGGTTAGCGGTCAGCACCCTTAGGGTCCAGGTAGCAGCCCTGTCTGTGTTTTTTGACACTAGGTTAGCTCGAGACCCTCTTGTTAAGAGATTTTTGTTAGCCAGGGAAAGGTTAACCCCGGTAAGGACAGTTAGGTTCCCTCTGTGGGATTTGTCCCTGGTCTTGGACGCCCTAACAAAAGGGCCATTTGAGCCGTTGGATCAAATTTCATTTAATTTTCTTTCTCTTAAGATGGCCTTCCTGTTAGCCATCACCACAGCTAGAAGGATAGGTGACCTACAGGCCCTGACAATAAAAGAGCCTTTTTTGTTGATCCTAGAGGACAGGATAATCCTTAGACAGGATCCACTTTATTTACCAAAAGTGACCTCTGGTTTCCACAGGTCACAGGAAATTATTCTTCCATCGTTCTGCCAGAATCCTAAGAATGATAAGGAAGAAAAGTTACACCTTTTAAATGTTAGACGTTGTCTTTTAGTCTATCTAGAAAGGGCGAGAGAGTTTAGGAGATCAAATCATCTTCTAATTACTTTTGGTGGCCAAAGAAAGGGTCTTCAGGCCTCAAAACCAACGATAGCCAGGTGGATTAAGCAGGCAATAGCATTAGCCTATAAACACTCGGGTAAACCGGTTCCATCCCACCTTAAGGCTCATTCAACCAGATCTCTGGCGACCTCCTGGGCCGAGAGGGCAGGCGCTTCCATAGATCAAATCTGCAAGGCAGCAACATGGACGAGCCATAGGACCTTCCTGAGGCATTACAGAGTGGAGCTGTTGTCCCCTCAGGACTTGGCTTTTGGCAGGAAGGTCCTACAGGCGGTGGTCTTACCCTAAGGTAGGCCTGAACTTCTTGCTCATCGTCTCAGGTGTGCCCTCCTGGAAGATGACTGGAGAAAAGTACCAGTTACACTTACCAGTAACGGATTTTCTAGGAAATCTTCCAGGACGGCAGGCCTACTTCCCTACCCTTAACTGTTGGTGATGTTTTTTTATTCTTCACAGAATGTACCCTCTGACACTGGTGTGGGTCTTTACTTTGTCATAACTGAGGGTCAGAGGGAGGGGTGGGGCTTTTTAAACGTTGTTAATTGTGTTTCCTGCCAGGTGAGACCAGTCATCCTCTCAGGTGTGCCGTCCTGGAAGATTTCCTAGAAAATCCGTTACCGGTGAGTGTAACTGGTACTTTTTGTGACTTACCCTCCTTGTGAAGAGTATCAGTGACAGTGTTTTGGACAACTGTCAAGTCAGCAGTCTTCCCCATGATTGTGTAACCTACTGAACCAGACTGAGAGACCATTTAAAGTCTTAGGAAACCTTTACAGGTGTTTTGACCTAATTCGCTGATTAGATTGTGACACCATGAGTCTACAATATTGAACTTTTTCACAATATTCTAATTTTCTGAGATACTGAATTTTGAGTTTTCACTAGCTGAAAGCCATAATCATCATAATTTAAAGAAAAATGCTTGAAATACAAGCGGTCCCCTAGTTACAAACATCCGACTTACAAACGACTCCTACTTGCAAACAGAGGGAGACAACAGGAAGTGAGAGGAAATCCACTGATGGTTTATCACCAAGACTTGTTTCCACAACAACCCAAAATCCAATTGTCTTTGGGACAGAAAGTGAGGTAAAATCTTCTGAACAGGGGAACCGACAACAAAACAAATGTTACAGGGGTTATAACCCTTCCCTATGCTATCCAAAAAGCTTAAAAATCTTTTTTTTTGGATAGAGCTACACTTTTAAATTCAAATTTACCTGTTCCGACTTACAAACAGATTCAACTTAAACCTACAGACCCTATCTTGTTTGTAACTCGGGGACCGCCTTTATATCACTCTGTGTGTAATGAATCTATATAATATAGGAGTTTCACTTTTTGACTTGAATTACTGAAAATAATAACTTTTTAATGATGTACTAATTTTTGGAGATGCATCAGCATAATTTGTTTTAGGAGCAGTTTTTGCAGTTGTTTTGCATAACCAGATTTTAGAAGGAATTTATGCAGTAAAGTGCATTGTTATGAGTAAAAGCAAAAATATTTTTTTAGATTAGGCTTTCTAACAGTAAATGTTAGAGACCCAATTGTATATTTGTGTATTTCATGCAGCCCCCCCTGGGCCACCAGGAGGTGTGCTTGTTAGGGATGTGAAGGAAACAAGCGTTCAGCTGACTTGGAGCCGAGGGTTTGATAATCACAACCCTATTAGTCGCTACATGGTTCAGTCTATGGAGCCTGAGACAGAAATCTGGAAGCCTACAAAAACAGGTAAGTGTTATTTGCTTAATTGGTAATGCAAATATATATTGGAGGGTTGAGGTGCACACTAATTTTCTCTATTTGCTTAGATAACAACCCAGGAAGCACACACTAGGGTGGTCAATTAGCAGCATGCAAACTATGAAACTATACAGCTGTGAAAGTGGGTATGGCTAATTTTACCACTTGAGTGCTAGCCTATATATACCCATTTATTACCAGGAAATTTTTTCAGTTTTTCAGAGTTGTAAAAGTTTGACTGACAATAACGCATCCAGCACTGTACCAAAATGTTAAATTCTGTTAACTTGACACAGATCTTTTTTGGTGGTATTTAATAACCAATGTGTTTTTATTTTTTTCTATTTAAAGGAACTTTACTTTCTATTATAAAAAGATCAGATAAAAATGCCAGGACAGTACAAATACTCCCAAAATAACCACTATTTGCAAAGTACCCACGGTGATTAACATTTCTGCCAAAATATTTGGGAAATTAAGAAACATGTTGGTACTGAGGTTATTAAAACATGGACCTTAATAATGGCGTGCTAGATACAGTACATTATTAATTCACAGGTCATACACAGAGGAATGAGGAGGTGAAGGAGTTAATATAAGGTCACATACAGTGTGAGGATGCTGATGAGGGGGTTAATGTGCCGGATAAAGCTGGTGAAGGCATTATTAAACAGGCACTACAAAGACAGGGTGGAGATAAGATTTAACCTCTTCCTGTCTGCGCTATAGCCAAATGACAGCTACAGCGTGGACCTACATTGCGGGAGGCCGTCAATAGACGGCCTCCCCTTTGCACGCTCCTCGCGTGCCCCCTATGAGGCGCGTGCGGCGCGCTTTGTGATCACCAAGTCAATTAGACTCGGATGATCACAGATCGGACTAAGGGGCAGATCCCGGCCTCTTACCACGTGATCAGTTGTCAGCCAATGACAGCTGAAAACGTGATGCAAACAGAAGATCGGTAATAGTTCTTTTTTCTCCTCTTCGATTGCTGGCTTCTGTGTAAGGGACATCGGTCCCGAAGAGGAAGAGGCACAGCCACCTCATCCGTGCCCACCAGTGCTGCCTGCCAGTGCCCACAGTGCATATCAGTGCCCACCAATCAGTGCCCACCAGTGTATATCAGTGCCACCTAACAATGCCCACAAGTGCCACCTATCAATACCCACCAGTGGTGCCAATCAATGCCTCATCAGTGCCACATTGCTGCCTATCACTGTCACCTACTAGTGCCCATCACTGCCACCCATCAGTGCCCATCACTGCCACCTATCAGTGCCCATCACTGCCAGCTATCAGTGCCACCTATTAGTGCCCTTCAGTGCCACCTATCAATGCCCTTCAGTGCCACCCATCAGTGCCACCTCTCAATGCCCACCAGTGCCACCTATCAGTGCCACCTATCAGGGCCGCCTTTTCAGTGCCCATCAATGCAGCCTATCGGTGCCCATCAGAGCACCCTATCAGTGCCCATCAGTGCAGCGTAATCAGCGCACACCAATGAAGGAGAAAAATTACCTGTTTGCAAAATTTTACAACAAAATATAAAACTGTTTTGTATTTATTTTCAAAATTTTCATTTTTTTTTTTTTACAAAAAATGAAAAAAACACAGAGGTGATCAAAGGTGATCAAAAGCTTTCTTTGCCAAAAGAAAGCTCTGTTTGTGGGAAACAAAGTATAACAATTTAATTTGGGTACAGCTTTGTATGACCGTGCAATTGTCGTTCAATGAGTGACAGCGATGAAATCTGAAAATTGGTCTGGGCAGGAGGGGGGTTTAGGTGCCCAGTAAGCAAGTGGTTAAAAGGAGAGAGTTGAGAAGGGCTAAAAAAGAAAAATCCCACAATAAAATGTATTGACCACCACCTTAGATCTGCTGCTGCCTGGATCTCTAGGAACCCTTAATTCATGAAATTCTCTTTCCTGGTGCCTCCATGGCAGCATACATGTGATAGAGCTCCGCCTCTACTCCGCCTTCAGGACTAGTGAATAGCATAAATTAAAGGGCATAGCCCCTCCCCCAACATTTTCCTTTTTTTCCTCATACCTCTTGACTGGTGAAGAGTAGCAGTATGTCCATACCTCTGCAGTCGGCAGCGTCCGCCGGGTTCAGCCTCTCCCGTGCGCAGTCCCTGTTCTTGGGCCGCTATTAGCGCTGATAAGACTGGGAACCCCTTCTGAGGATCTTTTGGGGTCTTGCAGAGTTTCCTCATAGGAACGCAGTCTGCTGAATTTACAGAAAAATGAATGCTGGTGGTGATGGCGGGAGGATCAGATTCTCTTCCTTCTTGGTCAGGTTAGGTTTTCTTTTTGCTTTCATGTCTGCACTGTTTTTGAGCCCTGGTGGTTAAAGTTTATAGGTTTAAAAAAAAAAAAAAAAAATGCCCCCTTTAAGACATTTATTCCTGGTCCGCACATGTGCAGAACGGGCGTTTCCTTGCTATTTCTGATGTTTTTTTTCTCTAGCTTTTTTGTTCTACCCTTCAGGGTTCTTACTCTCTTGCTGTGGCCTTGGTTTTGTTTCTTTTTTTGCCAGTAACAGGGTAGGTCCATCTAATTAAGCTGCTCTCCCTTTTTAGCTTTAAAATTTTGGCTCCAAATTGGACTCAGGGCTGCTCTGCATATCAGGTTTATGCCCTGCAGTCCAAATTACTTCAGCATTACAGGTATGTGTGGAGCTGGCCATGCACCATGCAATGTTCTTGTTCAATTTCCTTTAGGTTTGCCTTCAACTGTGTGGTACAGGGGCCTGCCTGATTGCATGCAAATTGAGGGTGATTAGATTTGACCTCATATTGTATGGTTTTGGTAGATCTGAGGGAGATCTATAGACGGGGGTTGTGTAGTGTATGGCCAGCCTTATACTTTTATCTCACTCCTATTGCAGTGACTTCGTTTAAAAATTTGTTGTGCAAATAGACTGTATTTCATTTTGCTTTCTTACTTCGCCTTCCTACAGCTGATCCTCCTGCCCATTATTTACCATGAGCCATTCGTCACAAAGCCAAGATCCTCTTGTATCTAATAGGTATGTGGACCACCTGTACGTGAGTATTTAAAAAAAAAAGAGTGCGCCACTGACAAACAAACTTTGTTTGTTTCAGCCCTGTTTCTTCAAAGCGGTCCAGAAAGTCCTCAAAGCGCTATGACAATGACGATAGTCCTGAGCGGAGGTCACACTCTTCTCACCATAAATCTTCTAGAAGATCAGGATTTCATAGACCTCGTCATTCGCTTTCGCCTCCACCGCGGGCGTCAAGGAAAAAATGCTGGGCCTGTGGCGCGGTTCCACTCCCTGATAAGTCTGTCTGCAAAGACTGTCTCAGGGACTATGCAGCTAACTGGGAATTAGAAGGCCAACAGGTGGTTGACCTGTTCAAACCATGAAAGACTCTCTTTCTGAACTGATGGCCATGATTCCCGCTCACCCAGTTTCACAAGCTGCCCAGGTGTTGGATTTCGACCCCGACATTTCGGGCCCATCAGCTGTTAGTACTCCTTTGCCTCCATCAGGAAAAACAGCTAAACAAATCACACCGGTAGATTCATCCGAGGAGTCCTCAGATGATACAGAACCATCTGGTTTCAATTTCTACCTGGTTCAACCCTTTTTACAAGCGGTGAGGAGCGACATTGCCTGGGAAGACCCAGAAGAGCCTCCTCAAAAATCAAAAACCTATTTCTCATTCCTCAAGAGAAAGCAAATCTTCTTCCCATTAATGGGGGAGATCATAGAGGATGAGTGGAACAAAACTGATAGAGTTTTCTCTAGCACGTTTATGCAAAATGTATCCACTGGCAGATTCGGATACTCAGTTCAATGACTGTGGTTGATGCGGCTGTAGTGCGTCTGGCAAAAAATGTAACGCTGCCAATGGAGGATTCAACATCTATCAAGGATCCCCTAGATGGCTCCTTTTGAGGTCTAGATCAATACATCTATCTAGAAGCAGGGGTGGCTTGCAGACCAGCCATTGCGCTGACATCTTTCCAATGCCATCAGGTCTTGGACGGAAAATATTGAGACATCCCTGCACCAAGACGTTCCCAAAGATGACATAATAAAAGCTCTGGAGGAGCTTAATTTGGCGGATTTCGTGGGAGAAGCTGCAATTGACACAATCCGGTGTTCAGCCAATTCAATGCTGCAACTCTGTTATGGCAAAGCGGGCCTTATGGCTAAAGCCTTGAACAGACGATCTAGCATCAAAGCAGAATTGGTGCAAGATTTCCCTTGATGGAAAATTTTTGTTTGGCGAGAAACTCGACAAAGTAATCTCCAGAGTAACAGGGGGCAAATCTGGCTTACTTCCTCAGGACAGGAAGGTCCGGAGAACAAAGGCCTATTTATCACGATTCCGGCAATCAAATTCTAGAGACTTCAGGCAGTCTCGCCCCTTTAGGGACAACAAGAAATCGTGGAGAGGCACCCAGACTTCTTTTTTGGGAGTCAGAATGTACAAGTCCCTCACTGCTCCCCATCTGTGCCTCCAAATGTCAAGAACCATGGGTCCTAGCAACGACCCGGTACGGTCACTTCTGGACTTTCTCTCAGCAGCCTCCTCACATGTCCTTCAAAGAGACAGTTACCAGCCTCCCCACACAAGGCACTGGCCTTAAACCAATTTTTGGAGTCCCTGCAGCGTCAAGGAGCAGCAATATCTGTCCCCCCATCAGATCGATTTACAGGTTTTTCTTCCACCCTTTTCCTGGTGCAGAAAAAAACAGGCGACTGGAGACAAATCAAAACATCCATCTCGAAAGCTTCAAGATGGAGTCACTCCAAACGATCATACAAACCATACAACCAAGAGATTGATTAATCTCGATAGACCTGCAGGATGCGTACCTCCACATCCCTATTCTACCATCCTTCCAAAAATACTTAAGGTTCGCAGTGGGTCATGTCCACCTGCAATTTCAAGCTCTGCCCTTCGGGCTGTGCACCTACCCTCGGGTGTTCACAAAAGTGTTGATATCTGTCTTGGCCCCTATGAGAGAGAGGGGGTTAAGAATTTATCACAACCTGGACGATATCCTCTTGCTGTCAAAAAAAACCTGAGCCACCTTTTAGTCCACAGGGAGATTCTTCTCCAGTCGAGGTCGGAGTTCGGGTGGCTGGTGAACCATCGGAAGAGCCAATTAGTTTCAACACAGCAGATGGTTTACTTAGGAGCAATGTTCGGTACGCTCCTAGGCACAGTCTCTTTACCCCATATGAAGATGGAGGGCATCATTCAGAAGGTATCCAAGGTCATACAGAGATCCCATCTATCAGCCTTGCAGTGTCTGAGCCTTATTGGCACAATGTCCTCGTGCATACCTCTAGTTCCATGGTCTCACTAGCATCTGAGACACTTCCAGACGGGATTCTTAATACAATGGAGAGGACAACATCTGTCTCAGACAATCCGTTTAACAACACTAATGAGCAGGAGTCTACACTGGTGGATGAATCCAGAGAATCTCTCCCGTCTCTATCATTTGGGTTCCCACTCATGGACCACAATTACGTCAGATGCGAGTGGCCAGGGGTGGGGTGCCCATTGCAGAGAATTCTGGGAAGATGGTCCTTTCCCACCAGAGGGATAGTGTCCAACGTCCTAGAAATGAGGGCAGCATTTCTAGCCTTAACCTCTTTTGCATCTCAGGTCAAGGGACAGAGAGTACTTCTATGTTTGGACACCAAGGTGGCGGTCTCGTACCTTCAGAAACAAGGGGGCACCCACAGCAAGACACTTCTGAGGGAAGTGGAACCTGTAATGCTCTGGGCAGAGAGGAACCTGGTAGACCTCAGGGCAATGTATCTCCCAGGCAAGATGAACACAGAGGCAGATGTCTTATCGAGGAGGTTTGGGGACAACGAGTGGTCCCTACATCCCCATGTGTTCATCCAAATCTCCAATCTATGGCAGACCCCACTGGTGGATTTTTTTGCTACGCATGAGAATTGCAAAATCAGGAGATTCTTCTCTCACCTTCCACATCCACAGGCGGAAGGAGTAGATGCGTTATCTTGTCCTTGGACCTTCAAGACAGCTTACGCCTCTCCTCCTCGCCCACTTGTTTCGAGGTTTCTCCTCAGACTCTTGAACGTCCAAGTCCAAGTCCAAGTGCTAGCAGTGCTGCCCTATTGGTCGAAGAGACCGTGGTTTCCACTAGCCATGCACCTCAGTGTGGATCATCCGATCAGAATTCCTCCCTTTCTGCAGTTGTTGACCCAGGGCAGGCTGGACCATCCAGACCCACAGAAGCTGGATCTTTGTGTATGGAAGTGGAAAGGAGGAGGTTTGAATCATTAGGCTGTTCCCAAGAGGTCATATCCACTCTGTTGAAAGCTAGAAAGCCTACAACCAACACAATCTATGCAAGAATTTGGGACAAGTTCTTATCCTATGCCCCAGGAAAAGGACTTGATCCTATCTCTCTTTCCACTGCTGATGTTCTGAGTTTTCTGCAAACTGGTCTCGATTTGGGGCTAAGCCAGAGTTCCCTCAAGGTACAAGTTTCCGCAATTTCTGCAGCAACTAACACCAGGGGGGCAGAAGACCCTCTAGTGGTTACGTTCCTCAGGGGAGTATTGAAGATGTGTCCCCCATCCAGACATTCCTTTCCAAAGTGGGATCCTCCTCTAATATTGGAAGTCCTATCCACTCGTCTGTTTGTACCGGTTGAAGAGGTCTCAATTTGGAACTTGACTTTAAAAACAACTTTTCTGTTGGCTATTACATCTGACAGGAGGATTTCGGAAATCCACTCCCTGGGCATTGGGGATGATCACATATCCTTTTTTTCCAGATAGGGTAGAACTTTGCCCTCTCAGAGGTTTCACACCCAAGGTCACCTCAACGGCAAACCTATCAGAACCATGGGCAATACCAGTTTTCATGGACTCAGAATCAAACTCCTGTTATAGTGTATGTGAGTTAGACATATCCAAAGTTCTCAGGGCCTACTTGGAAGCCACAGCAAGTTTCGGCTCAGGTAAATGCTCCTTCAACAAGAGCAGTATCGGCATCTTGGGCAGCGAGGGCAAATGTTTCTCTTGAAACATTAGGCTTGGTCTTCCCGACACACATTCCTCAAACATTATCGTATTGATCCCGGGGCTCTTACAACCGTAGAGTTCGGGAGAAAAGCGCTTCATGCTGCTATGTCTGTGCTTGATTAAAGTTTATTTTTTGTTAAAGCATTAAACCCACCCATGTGAGCTAGTTATTTATCACATGTATGCTGCCATGGAGGCACCAGGAAAACGGAAAATTGTATCATGCTTACCGTAATTTTCCTTTCCTGGTGCCAATCCATGGCAGCATAAACTCCCACCCTCGGTATTCTATATTACAAAGAATGTTGGGGGAGGGGCTATGCCCTTTAATTTATGCTATTCACTAGTCCTGAAGGCGGAGTAGAGGCGGAGCTCTATCACATGTATGCTGCCATGGATTGGCACCAGGAAAGGAAAATTACGGTAAGCATGATACAATTTTCCGTTTTCTTCCCCCTTCTTTGTTGTGAGTTCAGCAGTACAGCTTACAACTGTGATCAATTTGTGTGGCTACCATAGCAATTACAAGGCACAAAGGCATAGAGCCACTGCAATTTGCATGTGATCTGCGCTGTCTAATAACCAGATCACCAGGCGAAAACACTTTTTGGCTTTTGCTTTAATACCACTTTAATATTTCAATTAAAGTACTATACATCACTGTAAAGCTGTGCTGACTGCTTCTATTTCTATACGGATAAGGTGCATAAGGGGATAAAATAATGCATGGGGTTCTTAATAAGAAGGTACAGCATGCAGTCTATCAAATCAGGGTAAATAAATCATAGGTCTAATTGGCCAAAATGTTGTCAAATAAATTCCTTCAATTTAAAATAAATTTAGTGGTGCCAGCAGGAAACTAATTGGAAGGCCGGGTACCGGCCTGAAGTTATGGGAGGAGCCCGGAGGGTATTTAAGCAGCCCAAAGGCCGCCGGTCTTTGTCGGTTTCCTGTGCGTGATATCTGATATGTCAGACATCTAGGACCGACTCGTTCGAGACAAGCGCTGTTGGTGCCGGTTCGTGAGCTCCGTTTTCGTCTGTCCGTCTCCTCTTGTTGCAGTCCCGCGTTCCGTGTTCGTAAGTCGCGTTGTCCCTTCGTGTCGCACTCGTGTCGCCGAGTCGCAGTTCGTTCAAAGAGTCTGGTTCGGCTGTCGCAGGTAGGGCTTCGGCTCCCATGTTTTACGTTCTCATGCACTGCTTATCATGTCACTAAACTGTGGTCTGCGTAGCTCACGAACCACGCGCTGCTTGTCTCGAAACCTAAACACTTACTCGCACGTTTTTGGTTGTACACGATCGGGAGCCATCTAGCGGCACGCACATTCAGGGCCGCCCGCCACGAAACACTCCGACCGATGCCGCATCCGGCACTCAAGGGTTCCCTTACGCGGTCGTGCTACGCAGTCTTCGAATCGTTCAAACACGACTCACGCACGGGTGCCGTTCGCACTCACACGTATCGTTCATGTCCTGCCATTATTCGAATCAGTGGCGCCAGCGAGCGTACCAAATTGCTATTCACATTCCGAAGCACTGTTGGCATACTAATTGTACGAATCACTTCGACCGTGTCGAAACATTTCACGTGTTAGCATGACAATCATTTCATCATTTCAAACATGGCTAACGTATCGGGCCATTCGGTCATGCTAAATCATTTCGCATCAGTTAAACAGGGCGTTCATGCCATCGCTTCGATCCTGGTCCGGTCGCATCCATACATGCTCCGATCGGGGCGATCCAGATGCACGACTACCCGGCCTCATTTCGATACATGCGCCAAGGGCGGAATCACATCACTGGTTGCGTACATTCCTGATTCTTGCCCCTGTCATGGTATATCATTTCTGTCACCTTACCACGCCCGGCATGAATGCAGTCACTACCTCGCACTAATTCGTGTCGGCGTGCCCCAGGCCGGCCTCATTTCAATACATGCGCCAAGGGCGGAATCGCATCACTGGTTGCGTACATTCCTGATTCTTGCCCCTGTCATGGTATATCATTTCTGTCACCTTACCACGCCCGGCATGAATGCAGTCACTTCCCCGCACTAATTCGTGTCGGCGTGCCCTAGGCCCGGCCTCATTTCAATACATGCGCCAAGGGCGGAATCGCATCACTGGTTTGCGTACATTCCTGATTCTTGCCCCTGTCATGGTATCTCATTTCTGTCACCTTACCACGCCCGGCATGAATGCAGTCACTACCTCGCACTAATTCGTGTCGGCGTGCCCTAGGCCCGGCCTCATTTCAATACATGCGCCAAGGGCGGAATCGCATCACTGGTTTTCGTACATTCCTGATTCTTGCCCCTGTCATGGTATCTCATTTCTGTCACCTTACCACGCCCGGCATGAATGCAGTCACTACCTCGCACTAATTCGTGTCGGCGTGCCCTAGGCCCGGCCTCATTTCAATACATGCGCCAAGGGCGGAATCGCATCACTGGTTTGCGTACATTCCTGATTCTTGCCCCTGTCATGGTATCGCATTTCTGTCACCTTACCGCGCCCGGCATGAATGCAGTCACTACCTCGCACTAATTCGTGTCGGCGTGCCCTAGGCCCGGCCTCATTTCAATACATGCGCCAGGGGCGGAGTCGCAAAAAAAAAAAAAAAAAAAAGAGACTTTGACTCTTGTCCTTGTCATGTTATATCATTTCTGTGTCACCTTACCACGCCCCGGCGTTAATTGGTCACCTGCCTGTACGAATTCGCGCCGGCGTGCCCTAGGCCGGCCGCGTTTCTACAAAAAAAAAAAAAGGGAGCTTGGAGTCGGACCCGGTGGCAGCTGGATGTCACAGTTCGGCCTCAGCAATACCCAGGCAGTTAGCCTCGTTTCACGGTTGCCTCATTCCTGTACGTGCTCCAGAGTCCGGCTCACAGGCACCCCCATACGGTACGAACGGGCCGGGCCCTGTCACGGGAAGTTCGTTCAGTTAAGGCAACATGTCAAGTCAGTCATTCGTGTTGTCATCTGTCATTTGATCCCACAGCGGTCTCGGCAGTCGACTTAAGTCACTATCGCCTGTTGTTATCATCTACGTTGGGTTCCGTCGCTCTGGACGGCAGCAGTTTAGGCTCTTAAATAGGTACTTTCTCTCACACTCTCTCAGGTCAGTCGGATTCAGTAGGTCCACCTGCACCAGCTTGATCAGGGTTCCAGCAGGTAAAAAAAAAAAAAAAAAAAAACGCAGGGGCACGGGGGGCTCCTGCTTTCTCATGGCAGGTACGTGTATCATAGGTGACACGTCCAAACTCATTTCTTGTCACCTCTTTATAGGCCCAGCTTGCAGACACGTGACCAGTCTACTAAGTAACGGGTCTTGGCAGCCGCCATGTCATCAGTCGGCAGCGATGACCTCACTACCCCGCTATCTCCGGCATCAGCCTCCGAGGCTGGCAGTGTCCAGTCCCTTAGGGCATGGACAATTCCCAGGCTGTCCGCCGAGCTGAGACGCAGAGGGATACCCTTCTCGTCCGCGGCCAGGAAGGCGGAGCTATTCAGGCTCCTTTTCCCACCACCGGCCGCAGCAAGCCCCAGCAGCCAGCAGGCGTCTCTGGAATCGATTTCAGCCGCCGTCGCTCAGCTACACACCCTCGTATCTTCCCTGTCTTCCTCAATCGTTGAGGTCCAGGACAGGGTGTCTCGTCTAGAGACCAGCCCGGCTGCCACGGTTCCGGACCCTGCGGTGGTCCCAGCCATCACTGCACCGGCCGCAGGTAGTGAGCTTGCCACGACTACCGTTCACCCTTCCCACCTGGTGCCACCCAGCGTAAGGAAGGACATTCTAGAGGGCAGAGACGTTAACCTGGCCTCACTCTTGATCTCGGTCCATGACTTGGCCGAGAACAAGGCCTACACCTGGGGGGACGTCTCGGTGGTTTTGAAAGCGAAGGATCCGAGGCTCAACAGAAAGCTCACGGTGCCCGAGTTCACGCTCGCTTTCGGCATGTTTAGGGACGTGCTGTGCTCAGCCTCCCCCGGCAGACGGGAGGAACTGGACCTCTACCTCCATTTGATCGTAGACCTGGGCCACAAATACGGTGGCTCAGCGTTCTACGACTATCATCGGTCCTTTTTGGCCAAAGCCGCAGCCAGATTCTCACAGTTTCATTTGACAACGGACTGGAGCGTAGTGGACACGGAGTTGTTCTGCCGCCACTTCGCGGGTCTTCGCTCCCCGCTATGTGCTGTCTGTCAGTCAGCGTCCCACACCACGGTCTGGTGTGCCAACATAGCCTCTGTCCATCCGATAGCTAGCACGGCCTCTACCAGCACGAGCCAGGCTCAGCAGGCCCCGGCGCAAGCGCAAAAGGTGGACAAGTTGGGACGTCCGGTGCGGATGGTTGGGGGAGCCGCCATTTGCAACAATTTCAATTACGGCTCCTGCAATTTCAGCCAGTGCCGGCTCTTGCACGTTTGCACCCTATGCCAGAGGGCGCACCCCAGGATCCTATGTGAGGTCAAACAGAAGAACCATGACTAAGCCGGGTCGACGCCCTTTGGCTCGGTGTTTACTTGACCTCACACCCCACTCCGTCACTCGCCAGCTACCCCATCCGGGGTCTCACCGATGGGTTTCACATCAGGCTCATCACCCTGCCCCACTCCACCCACGAATGTCCGAACCTACGCTCAGCAGCAACAGATGAGCCAGCGATTGACGTCCTTCTGCAGACGGAGTTGGATCGGGACTTCATGATAGGCCCGTTCAGTCAGTCTCCCTTTAACATCTGGAGGGTTAGCCCTATCGGGCTTGTACAGGGAATATTTTCAAATTAAAACGTCTGGTGTATGATCTGTCAGCGCCTCATTCTTTCCGTCGCTCCCAGTCTCAACTCGCTCGTCCCCTCATCAAGTGGAGGGAGCGATATTATTTCGCGACCAAATTGACCTTCGGGTCTAAGAGTAGTCCTTGGGCAGCCAGGGCAGATCTGGCCATGTGGGAACACTTTCTTAGTAATTGGAACGGTGTGTCCCTGTTCATCCCAGTCGTGTCCACGCAGTCACCTCAGGTGGTGACCGATGCGGCGGCATCCACAGGATGCGCCGCCATTTTTGGCCATTTGTGGTTCGTCGCCCCTTGGCCTCCTCAAGCACTAGCCACACCAGGCTTCACTACCACGTCAGCCCTCTTTGAGCTCTTCCCCATCGTAGCAGCCGCTCACCTATGGGGTCACCATTGGTCTGGACAGACTGTGGCTTTCACGACAGACAATCAAGCCACAGCCAAGATCATCAGCAAGGGCAGGCCTAAATCCAGGCCCGTCATGTCCTTCCTCCGCAGACTGGTCCAGCTATCCCTACAGCGTCAGTTCAATGTTTACTGCTCATTCATTCCAGGGAAGTTTAACTCAGCGCTTATTGTCATTCTCTCCTAGCACTGTCACACAGCACGATACGCCAGTACGTGGCCGGGGTGCCGCACTACTTGTCACTTCAAGACCCCGCGAGGCCTTCGGCGTTCTCCTGCCACGCAGTGAGGGCTCTACTACGTGGAGTGCAGAAACACCAGCTGCCAGTCAGCCCGAAGCGGCTGCCTATTACGGGGGAGATCTTCAAGGGAATGTCTGACATCCTGGATAGGCCCCTTTCGGTCTCCTCCTCAGCACCGCCCTGCCGGCTGCGATACACATGGCGTTTTGTGGGTTTCTACGGCCCAGCGAGTTCACTCGCAGCCACCCAGCCGGTCCAGTCTTGCATAGAAGTAGTCTCTGCCGCCACCAGGATCACTACGTCCTTCACTTGGCGACATCCAAAACTCAGCAGCGAGGTTCCGGAGTAGATGTTCACCTGTACAGGACTCACAACAACTGGTGCCCAGTTGCCGTGTTAAACCGCTTGACGGCACTGCTATCCGACCGCCCAGGGTCCAGTCCGCTTCTGCCCTTTCCGGTATAACCCCTCAACTCGTCGCAGTTCGCGGAACATGTCCGGGTCCTTCTCGGCAATCTTCACTTGGACCCCAGCCAGTACTCCGGGCATTCATTCCGGATTGGGGCGGCCACGACGGCCTCAAGACAGGGGGTTCCGGACCACGTGATCAAGGAACTGGCTCGGTGGAGATCGGCCTGCTTCTCTCGCTACGTTCCTATCCCACAGTTGGAGATGGCTCAGGCCTTTGCTCGTCTTACTCAGTGACATTACCTTTAATAAATAATTATCCCCTACCTGAAGGTTTTTGCCCCCTTATTTTGGTGTACCATACGGTAGACCAAGGCACACTTTCAGGTCTATTTCATGTTGGTGAGTTTTGTGTTGTTCCTATATGTCATCTTTACTCATGTCGTCCGTAGGGCTCTAGACCATAAATTGGAAGGCCGGGTACCGGCCTGAAGTTATGGGAGGAGCCCGGAGGGTATTTAAGCAGCCCAAAGGCCGCCGGTCTTTGTCGGTTTCCTGTGCGTGATACCCACCCACCCTCCCCTTTTAAAAGCCTCTTCCAAGTATTCTTACCCCAGACTGAATACTCATTCTACATTATTCCATAACTACTTCTTACCATTCTTTATCTAGGGCATGCCCCCTTATTTTGGTGTACCATACGGTAGACCAAGGCACACTTTCAGGTCTATTTCATGTTGGTGAGTTTTGTGTTGTTCCTATATGTCATCTTTACTCATGTCGTCCGTAGGGCTCTAGACCATAACTGTATATTTAGCTATGTCTTTTACTCAGGTGCCCCATTTTTTGGGTTTGGATAAAGTAGGATAAGACCCTCTGTCAAGGGGATATTATTTGCTCTTTTTGTACTGGTGTGCGCAGTCACCGAGTCAGAAAGTGAAGGAAATCCAAGAGGTGGGAGGGCAACTCATGCGATAAAAACAAATGTTCCCGTGACCACTGTTTAAGTGGGAAATTCCCTTCATTTGGTAAGATTTCCCTTTTATTTCCTTTTGCGTCCTAAGGACAAGAAGTGAAAAAACATTTCACCAGCAGGACATAAATGGTTTTAGCCAGTCTGTTGCTAGAATGTTTAGGCTGGGTTCACACCTCTGATGGATGCAACTCGCAGCAGGGGTCCGGTGCATCCCTGTTCTCCATTCAGGGATGAATCAGGGCCAAATTTTTGCCTGAATTCGGCCCTGAAACAGAGGCGAAGATGTACAGCGTTCCTGTGCAAGCCACTCCACAGCCGCAACGGAGATATGTGAACCGACCCCATAGAGAGCCAGTCTCCTGTCATGCGAATTGGATGCGGAGAAATACACATCCAATTCACATAGGTGTGAACCCAGCCTGAAGCACACAGAGACTGGTCACAGGGGAAATTGGATTTTGGAGTTTAAAGTGTATCCTAAAGCTTATTTCTGTCCTAAAAAAGGGTTAAAAATTTAGAAACTGTCCTCTCTGATTGTATGGCAATGAGGTATAGCTTAGTCTGTATGGGGACACTGTGAAACTGTCCAGAAATTCTTAGAATTAGCCATAACACCTTCTCCTTAGAAACATCTACATGGTAATAAATATATACATATATTTTTTACATATTTAGGTAGGTGACAAACATATAGAGGGGCTTTTCTCAAATTTGACTGCAATAGTGGAAATACCCTTTAAGCCAAATGTTTTTTTTTATTTTGGAGTAAGGAAAGATTAGAACCTCTATCAGGTTTTTATTGCTAAAAAATAAATAAATGTAAGCTACGCTTGAGTGAGAAAAATAATGCTATTAGAGATAAAAAGCTGCAAACATATTATGTGATATAAACATAATCATACAGGAAAATAAAAAATATTTGCGGGGGGGCGTGGCCGGGCACCAGAGGAAGATGGCAGCATAAACCGAGAGCTCCACCATCCAGAGCTTCTATTGCGCTTCACATTAGCGGGACAACCCTCTTCTCACCCAGCAAAGATGACCGGGAGGAGCTCCTCAACCACCCGGTTCCCACAGGACTCATCCACATAGCTCAGCCGCAACATACCGGCGATGTTCCGCACTCAGCCTGCCTGCCAGCCTGCCGATCCGCAGGTCGCGTCTCAGGCCTCGAACCGGAGTTACACCACCACTGCTGACTCCCCTGGAGCTTCTGCCACAGCAGGTACGCTCTCCTCGCACCCTTCTACCCAGTTGTGTCTGCCAGATCTCCAGCATGTTGCCATGGATATCAAAAACTCGCTGTTTGTGGTCATATCTGACCTTAAAACGGAGATCAGAGCAGTGGCAGCTAGGCTGCAGCCATGACACACTGGGCAGCTATCCAGCAGGTACAGAAAGTCACCAGCGTGCATGGTCAGCACGTAATTCATTCATTCAGAGCATGAGGGTGCACGTATCCAGCTATTTCAGAACCTTTCGGCTATCACCCTCCAGCATAGGAGAGATCTACGTCCACTGCTGCAAGCTCTGCGTGACAGGCGCATTCTTTAGCGGTGTGGAAGTTCCCCTTCTGCTTGCAAGCTACTGCAGGTTATAGCACTGCGCAATTGAGAACACCAGCCAACTTGCAGCCTTTCTGTGAAACCCTGGGCATTCCGCTGGTAGATGTCCCGGATTGGTATAGTGCATTCCTGCAGCCAGAACCCTGGATCCCCACACATCCTGATGCCACTCTGAGTTCACAAAGACACAGACAGAGGCGTCGCAGAACCTCAACTGCATCGCCATCAAGGATTCGTGGCGACATGGAAACAGATGAAAGCCCCCGAGTCTCCACATCATCCGTCTGACACAGAACAGACCGTTAACTGCGCAACAGACTGGTTGGTGAGCAAATTTATCCCACTTCTAGGATTTTGCCCCTAGTTCCGGGGCTTTACACTTGTTATAGGTGACCACGTTGGCACCTCTACTTGACAATACACGAGTAACCTCTGAATCTCTGTTACTAGAACACGCTAATTGCTTTTCAGAAGTATTCCGTTTGGCCTTGTGACTCTAAACCTCTCAGGAGCCGGGCAGCAAGTAATAGCCCCAAGCTTGGGGGAAGGTCTTTGCTGCCATGTCTTGCTTAGTCATCCTGACATTACATGGATACCGATTGAGCAGACAGGTATCCCAACTGTGGAACTTTATACCAGCTAAGAGGAGAGATACTTTGCCTCTCTCTCAGGGCCTTTGAACTCTATATGCTAAATGTGATGTGTTAATGGTGCTCCACAGGAGATAGCATTGAATAAAGCCACGGTGGGATTTTTCGGGAGCTGTGTGAGCTCTCACACTGGAACTTTTATGTAACCTGTAAACCGTTGGCCATTTGACATCTGAACTTTCTTTCAACAGCATCACTTGGTCTCTACGCGACCTGTTGGTGTGCGAGACTCGCTGCTCTCTCACGCGAGCAGTGGAGCGTATTATGTTATTATTACTCATCACAATACTTTTTTTTCTTTTTTTTTTTTTCTCTTTTTCTTTTTTGACAAGTAGGGATAACATGCGGCCCACTTTCTCCCCTTCTCCAAAATTTGATTGTCTCTGAAATATACGTTTATCTTCAATATTTCTCATGCTAACAGTTTTATAAGCTTGCTGTTTTTCTAGCCACTCTTCCTGTGCTTCTGGGGTAGGGTCACTAATATACTGTTGTTCCGCCAATATTGCTGCTTTTTTTGCTTCCCCCTCCCATTGTCTCGTCTTAAGCCCCATACACACGGTAGGATTTTCCGATGGATTCTGTCCTATCGGACAATGTTGTCGGAAAATCAGACCGTGTGTAGGCACCATCGGACAGTTTCCATCAGATTGTCTGACGGACAAAGTCCTATCTCCTGCTGGATAGATTTTTTGACAACAAAGTCCGATCACACCAAATCCGATCGTGTGTAGCGAATTCCGACCAGACAAAGTGCTACGCATGCTCAGATCACATTACAAGACCAAAGCTATTGGCTACTAGCCTCTACGTAGTCCCGTCGTAGGCAACAAACGTCACCACGTTCAGAATGATCGGATTTTCCGACAACTTTGTCCGACCGTGTGTACGCAAAACCAACATCAGACAAAGTACGACGGACATGGTCTGACGGACCTGGTCCTCGGATAATCTGCTCGTGTGTATGGGGCTTTACTCTTAATTCTTGCTATTTGTTGTATAAGAAGGCCTCTAAGATAGGCCTTCAGGGAATCCCAGACCACCCCCATCGACGCCGTGCCCACATTTATACTTGCAAACTCCTTTAATGCCAGCATTATTTCCTCGGGCTTGTCAATCAGCTCCAGCCAAGCTGGATCTATTTTCCATTCCTTAACGTAAGGTTTTTTACCTATGTTTAGGGTCAACATCAGAGGGGAGTGGTCGGACATCCCCCTTAGTCCGTATTCTATCCTGTCTATCAACGAGAAGGCCTCTGAATTAACTAAGGCCATGTCTATTCTAGACAGGGTAGAAAAGGAACTTGAATAGCAAGAGTATTGTCTTTCCAGGGGGTATCGTGTACGCCACGCGTCACTTAGTCCGTTTCTTGCAAAAATCGCGCCAACCTACCCTCTTCGCCAAGAACAGCTCGATTTGGTGGTGGGAATCTATCAAGAAACCTATCCAAAACCTCATTATAGTCCCCCATAGCTATCACTGGGATCCCAACCTTATCAATTGTAAATGCTATGAATTCATATAGGATCTCTAGTTTAAATGGGGGTGGGACATAAATATTCGCTAAAACATATGGTTTATTTTCTATTGAACAGTAAAGAAATATATAACGCCCCTTTGTATTTATTTGGTTCTTATGGCAGGAAAAAAAACACTCCCCTACCTATCAGAACACTCACCCCTCTTGAGTATGATGAGTATACCGAATGGAATTGGGTTTGGAATTTCTGGCCACGGAGCAGCGGGACCGTCTCATTTGGCCGGATCTCCCAAACCTCGGACATTCCAATCTGGATTTATAAAAATATAATCTAATCAATACGAGAGTCTGAGCAAGAATAGCCTGAAAAGAAATAAAGAGAGCGACAGGATCAGTGGGCAGGGTTGCTCTTATAATGACTGAAAACTGCTGGGGAGGAGCGATGGCTTTAAATAACCAACAAAGTGTAATATAAAAGAAAAAATGTGCAGCGCAAAAAATAAAATTAAGATAAAATGACATAACATAAAAGTTCATATCCAACAAATGATGCGAAGTGATGTGGATGAGAAAACCCAGTGACTGTCAATCCTCAAGCGAATATTGCAGAGATAAATCCTCCACCATACGAATAAAATACTCTTACCAGATGTGATAAGTAAATAAGCATGGACCCAATGAGGGATAAAACGTGAGCCACCGATCTGGCCGATCCAAGACTCAATCTGGAGCTGTATGCTGATCAGGAACGATCCAAGATGTCCTTAGATTGAAGATGCAGCTTCACGCAGGATGTAGTCATACAAGTGTGATGCCCAGAATAAAGAGAGGAATGCGATCTAAGTGCACACTGTAATCTTCATTTATTTAAAAAATGTTGCAAAAATAAACAGGAACATGCTCTCATAAGAGCAGCGCACTGAAAGTGTATACTAGAAATAGCCAGTCTCTGAAGCTCCAAGAGCGCAAAGAGATACACTGAAGCGCAATAAAAATAAACAATAAAAGTTTGCCAAAACAAACAAAAAACTTGTAGTATGAATACACAGCGCGATGTACGGCCGCTGTATGCAGTGATGAGACGTGGGTGATGCGGTAACTTCTCCCCCGTACGTACGTTACGTCTCCAGGACTTCGTCAGCCCAAAAGACAGCCCAATGCCCTATTAGCTAGTTCCCCCCCTCCCCACCTTTGATAATAAACCCCATATGTATGTTTCCCTCCCATCATATATATTACAAGGTGGATTTTTAGTGACACACAAATAATCCAAATAATGAAAATAATATCAAATAAAAAACACCAAGCAAGAAATCTAAGTGCTAATGAACATCTCTCCCCTCTTTGCATTTGATATTTACCCCGACGTGGATACTTCACCCTCCCCTCGTTTTTCATTAAGTGATTTTTTAGTGACTTAAACGTTAGTAATCTTTGTTTCTTGTATTCAACCTGTATTTCCCTCCCCAACTTATCCCCTTCTCCCTCCAATTCCCTCCCACCCAACCCCCTCCCCCCTGCCCATCAGGGCTACCCCTTACGGGTATATTCGTGACCTTACCAACTCCTCCCCACCCTTTACTTAAAGCTATCTTTATTATTGTAATTAATACAAGTTTAACAAAAGATGAGGGGCTACACTGCTCCCTCCCTCTCATACCTTCATACATTTATCCTTACCCAATACTCGTGAGCCCTTTCTACTCTCACCACTAATAATGTTGTCACCCATGTCTATATTATGTGGTTATGTCAATCTACTCCCAAAAAAAAAGAGGTTAAATTATTATATATAAATACAATCTCAAATATTAGTAGTCTCAGGGTTATCAGCAAGAGAAAAAAGAAAAAAGGGAGAAACAAAAAAAAAAAAGGGGGGGGGGGTTAAATTATTATTCATATATACAATCTCGAATATTAATAGTCTCAGGATCACCAGCAGGGGAAAGAAGAAGAAAAAAATATAAAAAAAAAAAAGAAAACCCGGGGGGGGGGGGTAGGAAGGTGGGGGAATTCCCCCTATAAGTCCTTCCTATTCTCTTCCAGCCATTGGGTTGCTTCAATCGGGGAGTTGAAGAAAAAAGTCCTGTCGAAGGCAGACACCCTCAGCCGGGCTGGATATAAAAGAGCATATTCGATCTTGTAATTGGACATGCTGCGCTTAATTGGAATAAATTCGGATCTGCGTTTCTGGAGGTCGGGTAAAAAATCAGGGTAAAGTGAGACCCTGGCGCCCAGAATCCTAATGTCCCCCACCTCCCTGGCCCTGCGCAACAAAGAGAGTTTATCATTGTAGTTGAGGATTTTAATTATTATTGGCCTTGGGCGGTCTCCCTTATGTTGTATTCTTGGGGTAGTACGGTGTGCTCGCTCGATCGCAAATAGGGGGCTGAAGGAAGTCACTCCAAAAATCTCCCCAAACCATCCCTCCAAGAACTTGATTAGGTTAGGACCCTCACTTCGCTCAGGGAGGCCTATCATTCTAATATTATTTCTGCGATTTCTGTTTTCCATCTCGTCCAATTTGGCCGCTTGGGTATTTATTGATTCTTTGAGCCATTGAATTTCACGCTTAGTTGGTCTAAGTTCATCTTCTATAAGGCTTACACGCTCTTCCAATTCTGTAGTTCTTTGTGCTGTTTTGACTAGGTCTTGTCTGATAGAAACTAGTTCCTCCTTAATACACCTTAATTGATTGTCAAAGTTCGAGATTGAGACTTTACAGTCATTAATTGCATTCAGTACCTCTCTTAATGTAGGTTCCCCCTCCATTGCTGCAGAAGCAGGTATAGAAGCTGCTATAATAGTTGTCGTAGGGGTCGATAGATTGCTTGCAGCTGCAGTTAGAGTAGGGGGTTGCGTTTTGCTTTCCCCTGTGCCCTTAATGCTTGTATTTTTAGCAGCAGAAGGGGTATGCGAATTAGAAGATGCGCCTCCCTGGCTCTTTCTATCTGTTGAAGAATTTTTCTGGTCCTTAGCCTGTATAGTTGATTGGTGAGGGTTCGATTTACTAGGCGACAGTGGTGCTGAGTGCGCATACTTCTCTAGTTTAGTGGCTGTGGCAGATGCCATCTGATTATTTCTATCTTTGGAAGAGCAAGTGTTTTGGAGACCTTCCTGAGGTATATCATCTTCCGGTGGCCTTTTCCTAGACATTGCTACCTTACTGAGCAAAGCGAAATTATCACCTCCTTTTTCTTCCCCCTCTTCCTCTTTCTCCCACTGCTGTCAGGCAAGTGAATAGTTTTTTTTCCAAAAAGGGAGATTTTTAAGAACCCAAATAAAATGTACATATATTCATATATAGGTGCGTATATACACACCTGCAATCAGTTCCACAAGAAGGGGAGAGAAAGAGAAGATAAGCCTAAGCATCCAAGTACAATACAGAAAAAAAAAGGGGGAGATGGCAGAAAAAAGGGAAAAAAAAAAAAGGTATTAGTCCAGTTTAAGACCGTTCTCTCATCCTCCCCTCTCCTTCACCTGAGTTTTACTATCCATAAGCTTTATATCAGGCACCGTACTCTAGGATAGTGTTCATGTTGCTTTATAGTAATGTCTGTTTGTACATGGATGGATAAACCAGCTCACGCCAGTAATCTGGCCTAATACAGGGAAATGGTGCCTTAATATAAAACGTTTGCTGAGGTATTGCAGTCTTTTTACAATTCTATATTTATCCTTCCGGAAGCAGGTGCCAAAAGAAAAAGGGAAAGAATAGAACACAAGCCCTATCTATAGTTGCTAGAGTATGAATGCAGTGTTATTTAAGCAGCATTAATAGCAAGCTCAACAGAACTAATTAAAATGTCCCACAGTCACCTATCGCCAAGCAGCTGGGCTATGCAGAAAAGTGCAAACAAAATAAAGGATGGAAGGATACTTTTCCAAGTAGCGTGGGGGCTGCATATAGTGTGATACACAGTCCCAAACCTTTTATCTCCAACACAGTTAGATTACAAATGTTACTGTTATGGCACGGATCTGCCGGCACACTTAGTAAGTGCAGTTACACGACTCACCCCCGTGGCTGTCCTCGCTCCACTTGTTAAGGCTCGGCTTGATACTCTAACCCGCCTTGCACATCACAGCCCAAGCGTGTTTTGTCGTAGGAGCACAGCACGCTCAGCTCCTGCTGTATCTCGCGCTGTACTGCCGGGTGGTGAGGTGATGCTGGAGGTCAGGTGACTCGCTCCTAAGCTCGCAAGGTTTAGCAGGCTGTTGTCTCCCAAGCCGTCTCCCCGCCTCTCACCGCCGACTGGAGCCGCCTGGTAAGTAAAATATCTCTTCCACAGTCCCACAGCAGGCACGGTCAGGGATGGTCCATTAGGTTAACGGTCAGCCGACCAACTCAGCCAAAACACCCCCCTCTGCTAGCACCAGCTCCGGCCGCATATACACTCCGAGGTAACGGGTTTCAGTGAGGAGAGTTAGAGAGAGCTCACTCACATCCTCACACGCTCACTTCATACTCCATGCTCCCGCACCTCTCACATCCGGTCATGCCCCCGACCTGGATGGAATCTCCAACTCATCACGATACTGGTTCTTTCACTGTTATGGTTATTTATAGATATAGCAGTTTTGTTGTTCTGTGAATAGTTTCTTGCTTTTTCTTTCCAGTATTGGCCCTCAGGGGCTCCTATTAGTGTTTTTTTTTCCTTTTTTCTGAACGCCCGAGACCCAATTCTAAATCGCAAGGTATGACGGGAAGCTCCCCAGAACTGGATGGTTTATGTGTCATCCTTATACTCACGTGTGACAGCTATAGTTCTGACAAGTAGTTCTTTCGGGGGCCGTTACCCCCGGGCCCCTCAGTCTCTGGACCTGAGGATGTTCTCAAATCGGAGTAGGGAGTTCGTGGGGGGCGGGGACACCAGTTCGCCAACCTCAATAAGGCCAAAGATCTTTTCCATGTCCGATAATTAGGGGGCATGACTCTCTACCTGCTACAAGGTGCGGAATAGTTGCAAATATGCTCATAGGGGAATTCTAACCCAACTGTTGCTTTATAATTTCTTATCAAGGGCATGAGGCAGGGGGAGGGGGGATTCCAGGCACTATAGGTAGTCACTGACCACAGGGGGGCTCTATTTGGAACTACCCAGTTCTTATAGCCAAGGCTTGTCCCATGATGCTTGCATCCAAGATTAGAGGTCTCTGGGTGGTGGGGGCATTGGTATCTACCTTGGTGTTAGACTTCTTTCCCACCTCAAAGAGGCTGGTTCCCCTTTGAACGTTTCCGGAATAGTTTATTCCTATACTCAAATACCTTAGTTTCCCCAACTAGGTGGGTAAGCAGGGCTGTACCCACTTCTGGTAAATATAACGCTCTACCCATGTCAGGGGGTATCACCTAACACAGATAGTGAGCCCTGGTCTCTACTGGAATCACCTGCTATATTACACACATAGGCTTCCAATACCCTCTAATACTCTTTCTATCTGGTGGTTCTCTGTGGTCTTTTTTTTTTCTTTTTGCCCCACTCCCACTCGACTGGTAAACCTTCTCCATCTGCAACTGGTGGGTACCACTTGAGCAACTCAGTTTTGTTCAATTATGTCTTCTGCAGTGCGTTCCTCAGCTCCTCTGTCTCTTAAGGTACTGTCCCTGAATGTTAAAGGCCTTAACATCCCCGAAAAACGTAACAGTGTTCTGGCAGAAGCTCACCAACATAGGGCACAAGTAATTTTTTTACAGGAAACTCATTTCAAGGCAGGTTCAATCCCTCGCCTAGCAGATAAACACTTTCCGGAGGTAAACCATGCGACTTGTACTGACTACAAAACCAAGGGAGTTTCCATCTTGCTGGCTAGGTAATTTAGGTTTCACCTTAGTGATCAGATTGTAGACCCTGGGGGTAGATTTCTCTGTTTGAGAGGCACCTGGAAAGACAGACCGGTGACCTTGGCAAATGTGTATTGTCCCAATTCAAATAGGGTAACCTTTCTGAAAGACTTCCTGCTGCAATTTACCTCATTCCAGATGGGCCGTTTGATTCTGGGAGGGGATTTTAATATGGCCCTTGACCCGCTTTTGGACACCACCTCTTTTCCCTACTCCACGTTACGTCAGGTGAAGCTCCACGTGGCATCGTTCACATTACATGACACCTGGCGCACCCTCAACCCTCCAGAGAGGGATTACACATTTTTCTTGGCACCTCATAGCCAATACTCGAGACTGGACTATATTTTTATACATCAGGCTGACCTGTCCTACCTTGCTGATGCCACCATTGAAAACATGGTGCTCTTTGACCACCACCTGATTACAATGACTCTACGGTTCCCGCAAAGGGAGGGATCCACTAAGATGTGGAGGCTAGATGCCTGCATCTTAGCTGACCCGGGAGATGCAGAGAGCATTAGACAGACCATCCAGGAATATTTCCAACTTAGTGACACACCAGATGTGGCTCCCATAACCCAATGGGAGGCACATAAGTGTGTGGTTCGGGGACACATTTTAGTTATAGCAGCGAGGAAAAAAAAAGGAACGCCAGGCGCTGATACTGACCCTTTCTGAAAAGATAACTAAGCTGGAGGCGCAACATAAATGCTCCCGGGCTATTCAGATTGCAAAAGAATTAGCGGACACACGATCATTACTAGTAGAGGAACTTTTTAGAAGGGCACGAAGACGTCATATTATGACGCAAGAATTATTTTATTAGCAAGGCAACAAACCAAGGAAGCTACTGGCTAGGTGTACGCAAATGCGCACCCTTGCCTCTACAGTTCACCATGTGACTGATCCATAAGGGAAAATCCACTCCAAAAATTAGGACATCGCACAGCAATTCCTTAGCTTCTATAGCAAGCTTTATAATCTTAATGAGACAAATCATGGTCCTACAGAAGATAAAGCTTGCTCTGAATTGCTACAGGAATTCCTTAGCAACTATAGCCCGAGAGCTTTATCTGACAGTGAACGAGCTGATTTGGAAGCTCCTTTGTCCTCTGAGGAAGAGAAAGAAGCCTTGACCACAAGACCACAAAGCCTGGCAAAAGCCTGGGACCGGATGGTTTCTCTGCGCAATATTATAAGTGCTACACAGACCTACTAGCTCCACTTTTCCTCAAGGCCTTTAACACACTGTCCGCCAACCCTTGCTCTTCGGGAACCTTACTAGAGGCTTACATCTCAGTGATCCCTAAGGAAAATAGGGACCCCTCTGATGTAGCCAATTATGGGCCAATTTCACTTCTGAATGTAGATGTAAAGTTATTTTCAAAAATTCTAGCAACTTGCTTGTCATACCACGTTCCAGCCTGGATAGGTATGGATCAGGTGGGATTTGTCCCAGGAAGGGAAGCCAGGGACAACACCATCAAGGCCCTGAACTTGCATCAATGGCTAACCTCCAACCAACAGGAAGGGTTTTTCTTTGCAATGGATGCAGAGATAGGCATTCGACTGGGTGGCCTGGGACTATATGGATGCAGTACTAGATGTTCTCAGTCTGGGTAGCCGAATGCGCACCTTCATCGGAGCACTTTATGTGAATCCAAGAGCCAGAATCAAAGTCAATGGCCACCTATCAGACGCCTTCCCCATCCATAACGGCACTAGACAAAAGTGTCCTCTCTCACCCCTACTCTATATTCTTACCCTCTTACCCCTTATCCTCTTACGTTGTATTCGGGCCAACCAAAATATAAAGGGTATTGAGGTCCATCGTAGGGAATACAAGATTGCAGCCTTTGCAGCTGACATCTTGCTTTTCCTATCAGCCCCGCTGATGTCCCTGCCTAACCTTATGCAAGTCCTCAAGCTTTTTAAATGCATTTCTAATCTAAAAATTAACTACTCAAAATCGTTTGCACTAAATGTCTCTTTACCAAACAACCTAGTACAACAGTGCCAGACAAATTTCCCCTTTAAATGGAAAACAAATGACATATCCTACCTAGGTATCCAACTCCCGAGAAAGCTAGATGCATTATATGAGGAAAACTTTTTATCAGAATTAAAAAGGTTACAATTAGATTTACAAAAATGGGACGTCCCCACCCTCTCTTGGTTCGGACAGGCCTCTATTCTGAAGATGACAGTTCTCCCACGTTTGTTGTACAAAATGCAAACTATCCCGATCCGCCTATCGCCCACCTTTTTTGCGGCTTACAAGAGGCTGACTAGGTCCTTCCTTTGGGGTACTAAGTCGGCACGCGTTGGATGGGCAAACCTAGTTTTACCCAAATCCAAGGGCGGAATTGGCCTTCCTGATCTGCAGCGCTATTATTGGGCAGTACACCTGACTAGAATTGTAGATTGGAGGATTCATGCCCGCTGCAAGGATTGGGTGAATCTTGAATGACTAATTTCGGGAATTGAGCTTCGCTCAATCCTCTGGTTCTCTAAAAAAAAACAAAGTCCTAATCTTTAGACACACCCCCTCATTGGGGCTACCCTTCATGAATTTGATAGGGCCTGTAAAGTACATGCGATTTCAGCCACAGAGTGCCCAATCACCTCAATCAGGGGCAATCCAGACTTCCCCCCAGGGTTAACTGGAACCTACCTAGCGCAAGAATGGCCATATGCAGAGATGCAAGGGAAGCACTTTTTTCATAGAGGCAAGTTTGTACGACAACAGGACCTTGCAGCTTTTTCAAACACTAAATCATTTTCCTTCTGGTCCTATATTCAATTAAAGCACTTTCTTGATGATCCAGGGAGAAGAGAAGGGTACACGAAAGCCGCTACAGTATTCAAATCCCTGTGTTCGAGCTCGTCTCACCAGAGTCATGTGATCTCAGCGCTGTACGCCTCCATGTTTGAGGAACCGTACTCTTTACTGCGCACAGACCATGCATCCTGGGAATCAGTGTTGGACACAGTGAATGATGACGCTAGCTGGGACCGCATACACTTATTTATCCACAAAAGTTCTCTGAATGTGAACACGCAGGAAAATGGGTACAAGATCAAAACCAGATGGTATAAGATCCCAGATAGGCTTCACAGAATGTTCCCGACAGTTTCAGACCAATGCTGGACATGTGAAAGGGAAAGAGAGACTTTTCTCCACATATGGTGGGCTTGCACACTGATCCAACCATATTGGAATAAAGTACACAAGGTGATGACGGCCATCTCCGCGCTCCCCTTAGAATTCACACCAGCACAATATCTCCTTCATCACTTGAAAATATCCCAAAAGAAATACTATAAGTCGGTAGCCATGAACATGATAAACGCAGCTAGGCTGTGTATCCCGGTACAGTGGAGGTCCAAAGTACCGCCTTCAACCAAATCCTGGGTACTGCGTATCAACTGCATAGTGTCAATGGAGGAGCTGATTTACACTTCGCAGGACAGAATTTCGATTTCCTCAGCTATATGGGAGGCATGGTTCTCCTTTAGAAAATATCAACAGTACCAAGCGCAGATACAAACAGCAATTGACCCATGATCTAAAGGCACTGTCGCCCGACACCATCTTACCTGGAGAACTTGGTAGTTCTGGTCTAAGGTTCTACTTCACTTAATGCAGATGGAGAGGGTAGCTGGTGGGACCCCCCACCCTCTCTCTGTCTGGTATCTTGTGTCTACGTTCCCTTACCTAACCCACCCACCCCCTTTTTTTTTTTTTTCTTTACTTCTTATTTGTTTATTTATTTATTTACTTCTTATTTGTTTATGTTACATTTCTAATGTGGGGCAGTAATGGTGCAGAAAGAGGTTCGGGACAGGTAGACTCACTAAATAAGTAGCTTATATCTGCTCTGAAGACCTGACATTATCAGTTGGTTTTGATAAACTTCCAAACAGACACCTTTCCAGAATGGAGTATGGAACCGGTGACGTCGCCCAGTAATGAGGCTGTCATGACCATCTTAGCCGGCTCAGGGAGGGTGATTTATACTATATGTACCAATTTCCCCCTCTGTGGGTTCCTTTTCTTATGTTTTAAGTTCTTCTCCTTAAACTATGTTAATGTGTTTAACTGTATAACCACATGACATGCTACAAATGGAAATGTATCCTGTTTATGCTTTTGCTTTCTGTATGATCTTTAAAACATACAATAAAATCTTTATGGAAGAAAAAAAAATGTTGCACTAGCTCCCAAACATGAAAGTGCAGAAAATAAGATTTTTTTTTTATAATTACTGTATAAATTTCACTGGCAGGGAAGGGGTTAACACTAGGGGGGATCAATGGGTTAAATGTGTTCCTGTCAGAAACCATGAATCAGACTGAGACAGAAGTACAGTTAATTCACACTTGTTTAATAATAATAAAAAAGGTAAATAGAGTAAACATAGTCAAAACACAGCCAGAGTTCAGGAATCGGAACGGATAGTCAGACAAGCCAAAACGTCAGGGAGCCATGTAACAGCATAGTAGAACAGCAAGCAGGATCTGGAGGCAGAAGGAATGTCAGCCAAGCAAGTCTTTAACAGGAACACAGGAGAGCGTCTCTAGAGATGTGACCAAGGCGAAGGCAGAGATCATGTGGACTGGACGGCTTAAGTAGGCAGGACTGACGAGCAGGATATCATCAACAGGTGAGTCACTGTGGAGATATAGGAGATATAGGAGCAGCCAGCTCAGAGAAGGAAGGGCTGAGCCCAGCCCTGACAGTTCCCTAGATGTGTTCTAACTGTGGGGGGAATGTGGCTGACTAGAGGAGGAGACAGATCATTGTTCCTACTTAGTAGGAACACACAATCTGTCTCCTCTTCCCTGACAGAACCATGATTTGTGTGTTTAAACTCACAGATCCGGTTTCTGCTCTGTCACGAGCGATCGCGGGTGCCCGTCTGTCATCGAGCCCTCCGGGCACGTGCATCGGCTCCGGAGACACGCTGCTGGTGCACCTGCTACAGCGTTTTATAGAGCTAACATACAGCTACGACTGCTCGTGCAGCAGTGCCATCCTGCCACAGTATAACTGCAGTGGCTGGTTGGGAAGAGGATAAACATTTAAAAAAGAAAAAATTATTTAGCTGCTATAAAAAATATCCAATAAAAAAACTGAAAAAATCTAACTTCTTCAGAAATTTAGGCCAATATGTATTCTGCTAAATATTTTTGCTAAAAATAATCCCAGTAAGGCTACTTTCACACTGGGGCCTCCAAGTGTTGGCGCTAAAGTGCCGCTCGTTTTAGCGGTGTTTTAGCGGCACTTGTCAGCCGATACCGGAACACTTTTAACTCCCACTAGCGGCCGAAGGAAGGGATTAAAAGTGTCCGTGTTGTGCTTGTGTATTCAGGTGATTTTAAAGCGTTGCCTATTCATTTCAATGGGCAGGGCATTTTGGGAGTGCCTCAAAGATGCTGCTTGTTCAACTTTTCAGAACGTCCCGCAAGAGCTAGAAATAGTCTCTAAACAGTCAAAAGACCTGCGTAACAAGGTAATGAAACTTTACAAAGATGGAAAAGGATATAAAAAGATTTCCAACGCCTTGAATATGCCAGTCAGTACTGTTTAATCACTTATTAAGAAGTGGAAAATTAGGGGCTCTTTTGATACCAAGCCAAGGTCAGGTATATGCTTTTCCATCTTTGTAAAGATTAGTGGTCCGCACTATGCTGCAGATGGACACCGGAGGCAAAGCGCCCTGAGGCAATTCAGTTTGCATAGGTAGTACTATACAATTCACTCATTACCTTGTTACGCAGGTCTTTTGACTGTTCTTTTCTACCTCCTCATGGCTTAGTGTCTAGCTTGCTTAGTGCATCCATGTGAGAGCTAACAAACTCATTGACTATTTATGCACAGACACTATTTGTGATTTAAAAAGCCACAAATGTGGGAAATAATGTGATAATAAGTGGCTTCATGTGATTGCTATCCTTAAATAAATTAGTTTTTTGTCACGATCAGTCATATTTTCAATAATAATGCTCAAATTTCACAATTTCTGCCAGGGTGTGCAAACTTTTGGGCACAACTGTGTGTGTGTATATGTGTATGTATATATGTGTGTGTATATGTATATGGCAAAGATAAATACAAGTTCAAATATAAAGTAGGCAAATAAAGTAAGTGACATGTTTGTTCTTCTACGTGTAATTAATTGTATATATTATTATACAATATAATATATTAATAATTAATTACATGCAATTAAACCTATAAATTAGATATAAATAGGAGAAACTAGTAGCGCTAGTGCAATAAATCACAGAAAAAAATAATAATTTTGTGATAAATAAATACAAATCACCCGGTGACAAGTGACACAAAAACAGTCCTTAATTAGTAATATGATCCAGAAAACAATCTTCATAAATTCTTGAATCTTCCACCACACCCCGTAATTGTGACACCTCTCCCTCTGAAGAGCACACGGTGTGGTGGAAGATTCAAGAATTTATGAAGATTGTTTTCTGGATCATATTACTAATTTAGGACTGTTTTTGTGTCACCAGGTGATTCATATTTATTTATCACAAAAATTATAATTTTTTTCTGTGATTTATTGCACTAGCGGTACTAGTTTCTCCTATTTATATCTAATTTATAGGTTTAATTGCAGATTTTACATTGTTATATTTATTTTAAGTAGCAGCTTTATTTTTCACTTATATATTTAGTCTTCATTAATATATATGTAGCGATACCCCCAATTAAGAGGGCCGCAAGTTTGATTTGGGTCCCTGAGTACAGCTCCACCAACCCCCCGGCAATCTGCTCTACCCGCTCTGGCACAGTTAGTAAAGGGATATGTATCTATGCACATATAAAGATTACTTATACTCTAAATGTAATGGACTCAAACTCACAGGCAGACTGCTAGCTGAAATAACTGTCTTTACTTTTGGCAATGTGAAAAGTAATGGTAACATGCATTAAACATTTGACTTACAACACATGAGCAGGTCCCTGCAGTATGTACTATAAACATGCATACATATATGACTGGAAAGCAATGGGGAACGGAGCGCCACGTGTAGCGACCGTCTGCTAGGCACCCCTGAGGTACAACAAATCTAACTGTGACTACCTAACGGACCAGGCCTGATCCCTAACAATAGAGCTCAGTCCTTGAGGGAACACAGTATTCTTCACCGGCACAAGAACTGTAGAGGTGGTGCACATGTAGAGTTAAATGGTGTGTGTTTGTAATCCACAAGAAAGAACAATCTTCTGCTCTGAGGTAAATGGCCTTGGCAGTCTGATAGGCATAAAGTGAGATAACAGTATAAGATGAGCTTTTCAGCTCGCTCACCACTCCGGATACCGTCCTTGGGTCTGAGGGCCCCACTGGCTGCGTCCGGCCGGGTTTGTCACAACCCCTGCGTTCCGGTCTCCGTTCTGTCTGACGGCTGCCAAGGGGAAGTCTCCGTTCTGCACAGGCTGACAGTGAGGTGTCAGAGTCTCTCTCAGTCTGCTGCAAGGCCCAGGCTTCAGGCCTTCAGCAGTCCCGGTCCGCACAGGTGTCTCCTCTCCCTGTGATCCCTGCGTCAGAAGAGGAAGAGGCGGGTCTCTCCCCTTCCTTATATCACCTCCCACATCAGCCTCTCGGGCGGAAACAACCAACCTCCCGGGAGCCTGGGGAATTATGGGAATCATAGTCTTATCCCCTAAAAGGGGAACAACCCCGCTACACACTCCCCCCACTTTGAATCTTTGGTCCCCAAAGACATTGTTCAATCTACAAGCTTTCTTTGAAACAACACGTTCACATAATTCAGACAGAGGAGCCTCCCACCAATTATCATAGGATGGGGAGCTGTCCTGTCTACAGGTCGCTTCAGGGTGGGCGACCTGTTTAACTGTGCCAGAGAGTGAGCTGGGGTTGCCCTCCACCAAATGAACAGTGGATGGGTCAGGGCGTTCAGTACTCCTCCTTGCTGTGGTAACAGAGTCCTCTGAACTTTTTCCCATTTGGGGGTAAGTTAACTTCTTGGGAGGCCTCACAACTCTGCAAGCTCTCTGTTCTCTTGAAATTTCAGGCACTGATACCACAGGTTCTTCTTCAGGAACACACTCTGGCAGCATTATTGATTCTGGAACATCTACTTCCTCTTCTTCTGAGTAGAGGCCAGGGATATCTTCCCAGCACTCGAGCACATCACTGGTGGGAACAAATTCTGTAGCTGGGTTCAATGTTCCATCTTCCACATCCTCAGTAAGTGGAAGATCTATGGCGGAATTTCCTGGAGTTGAGGAAGGCCATAGCCATTCAAACTCTCCTTTCTCTTCTTCAGCCGGTTGGGGGCCTTGTCCCCCTTTGGTTTGGGAGGTCTGGGACCGAGTGTTGGGTCTGGGGGTATCCAGAATGGAAACAGATTCAGGTAAGTCTCTCACTGGAGGTATTCTGACTGCTTCAGTGAGTGGGAGCAAGTGATTCCTATGCCAGGTCTTCAAAGGCCCCACTCTCCCTTCTGGCTTCAACTTATAGACAGGCAATCCTGGTAGCTTTCTACAGATGATATATGGCTCTGATCTCCATCTATCAGCAAGCTTGTGTTTTCCAGGGATCCCTAGATTGCGTAACAGTACACGGTCTCCAGGCTGTAGGTCTTGTACTCGAACCTTCAGATCAAAGTTCCGCTTGTTTCGGGCCCCCCTCTGGTCAGAGGCCGCCTGAGCTTTCTCGTAAGCTATTTTCAAACTGTGCCTCAGTCTGTCCACATATCCTTGGTGGGAGGCAGCAGAGGCATGGTCTAGGGAAATGCCAAAGGCCAGATCCACTGGCAACCTTGCTTCTCTCCCAAACATAAGCCGGTAGGGGGAGAAACCCGTCACATCACTGGTGGAACAGTTGTAAGCATGCACCAGAGCTGAAATGTGTTGGCTCCAATGTTGCTTCTTCTCTGTTTCTAAAGTTCCCAACATGTTCAATAGAGTCCGGTTGACCCTTTCAGGCTGGGCATCCCCTTGAGGGTGATATGGTGTAGTCCTCATCTTCTCTATTCCCAAAGAGTCCAGTAACTTCCGGATCAGACGACTCTCAAAGTCCCTTCCTTGATCTGAGTGAATTCTCTGTGGTAGTCCATAATGAACAAAGTATTTTTCTAGGAGCACTTTGGCCACTGTAGAAGCCTTCTGGTCCTTGGTGGGGAAAGCCTGAGCATAACGGGTGAAATGGTCGGTTACCACCAGAACATTTCCCAATCCACTCAAATCGGGTTCGAGGCAGAGAAAATCAATGCATACCAGATCCATTGGGCCTTGACTTTGTAGATGGCCCATTGGGGCAGCTTGATGGGGTAAGGTTTTCCTCTGAATGCATCGTGCACAGGAATGGCAATATTCCTCCACTTCGGCCCTCATGCAGGGCCAATAAAACCGGTCTCTGACAAGTTGGAAGGTTCTCTCTGCTCCCAAGTGACCATGCTGGTCATGTAAGGCAATCAGCACAGTCTCTCGATGCTTTTCGGGGAGAAACAGCTGCCACTTATCTTCTGGGCTATCAGAGGGGCCCCTTCGGTAGACCACTCCCTGGTGCACCTGTAATTTATCCAACTCTCTCCTCAGTAGGCGAGCCTCTTTGGAAGGGTGATGTCGAAGTCCCTCTGGACTCTTGTTTTCCAATGCTTCCAGGACCAATTTCCCCATGGGGTCTTCCAATTGGTCACACCTTAACTCTTTCTTGGACAGCTTCGGCAGGCACTCTTCTTCTAGTTGAGTTACCCCACAGTAGCATTTTGGGACTCCCACTGTGGTAACTCCTATCTCTTCAGCTCTGGACCCTCCTCTGGCTTGGAGTTCAGCCCCCTGACAAAGGGCTCGCACTCCTTCTGGGGCCACTTGGGTCCAGTCTTCCCAGTCATCAGCCATTACATGAGACCTTCGGGACAGGGCATCTGCATCCCTATTTCCAGCCCCTGGCCTATACTTGAGGCTGAAATTGAATCCAGATAACACCGCCAACCATCTGTGCCCAGTTGCATCCAGCTTGGCGGTAGTGAATAGGTAGGTCAAGGGGTTGTTATCTGTCTTTAGAGTAAATTCGGCCCCATAAAGGTAATCTTTTAATTTGTCGACTACTGCCCATTTAAGGGCCAAGAACTCCAACTTGTGGGTGGGGTAGTTCTTCTCCGAGGGGGTCAAGCTCCGGCTCACATAGGCCACTGGTCGCAGCTGATCTTCATACTCCTGGTAGAGTACTCCACCTAGGCCCTCATGGCTGGCATCAACATGTAGCTCATACGGTCTAGTGGGGTCAGCATAGGCCAAAACTGGGGCTGTGGTGAGACTCCTCTTCAAGGTTCTGAAAGCCTCTTCACACCTTGAGTCCCATTGGTCTTGAACCGACTCACCGGGCCTCCTGGGCCCCAAGCCATCTTCTTCTCCTTCTGTCTTGAGCAGCTTGTTTAGGGGTTTTGCAATACGGGCGAACCCATCCACAAACCTGAGGTAGTAGGAGCAGAACCCCAAGAAAGATCGAAGTTCAGTGACGGTTTTGGGTCTTGGCCACGAAGTAACTGCCTCCAACTTCTCAGGGTCTGTAGCCACTCCTTTTTCAGACACTATATGTCCCAGATAGTTCACAGAAGACTGGTAGAACCGGCACTTCTCGGGGGAAAGTTTGTGTCCCTCCTCACTGAGCCTCCTCAACACTTTCTCCAATCTGGCTTCATGTTCTTCCAAAGTTTTTCCAAAGACAATGACATCGTCCAGGTACACAAGGACTTCTATGAGGTTCATGTCTCCAACAGTCCTTTCCATAAGGCGTTGAAAGGTAGCAGGAGCTCCAGACAGGCCCTGAGGCATCCTGTTGAACTCAAAGAACCCTACTGGGGTTATGAAGGCAGTCTTTTCTCTATCTTCTGGATGCATGGGAATTTGATAGTACCCACTCTTGAGGTCCATCACACTGAACCACTTAGCTCCAGATAAACTCTGTAAGGCATCCTCTATCCTTGGCGTGGTGTACTGATCAGGAATGGTCCTCCTGTTGAGAGTTCTGTAGTCAATGCAAAGCCTCAACGACCCATTCTTCTTCCTGACCACCACTATTGGGGAGGCATAGGGGCTTCTGGACTCCCGAATCACCCCCGTCTTCTTCAGCTCCGCAAGCTGCTCCCTCAGATCCTCCAGATCTGCTAGCGGGACCCGCCTTACTCTCTCTCTGAATGGCTTGTCCTCTTGCATGCGGATTCGATGGGTGGCACTCCTCGCACACCCCACATCAAACTCATCTTTAGAGAAGATCTTCTCCCATCTGGTCAGCTGGGCCTTGGCTCTCTCCTTCCAAGCTCCAGGTAGGTTTGGGTTTTCCATAGAGAGTTTCTTCCAAACATCTTCTCCTTCACCCGTCCCTTTCACTTCTGACCAGCCAACTGGGACAGCAGGACTCACCTGTCCCAGCAGCATCCTGGCAGGGACCTCCACGGGCCGCTCCGTAGGGTTCCTCACGCTCACTGGGACTCTTCGTCTGGCCTTCTTCAATGCCTTGATTGGGATCACTTCTGGGATCACTTTCAGGCCTGAGTGACCCTCCATTGGGTCAGATTCCAGCATAACAAAGGGGCCAGGCTGCTCCCAATTAAGCTTCACCGTGGCCCTGAGGCAGGCTACCTCTCCGGGCTGTAGCACCGCTCCTTCTCTTCCAAGTCTCCACACCTTCCCTATCCCCTCACTTGGGGTCTTCTGCTCTAGGACCAACCGCTTTTAGGCCGCCTTCAGCATAGGATGGATCTTGGGAGCCAAATGATTCTGCTTCTGTACAAGGGGGGTCAGGAGCCTTCTGACTAGATCCGTGTTCGTCCCTATGATCAGGGAAGTCTTGCTGGTTCCTGGCGGGGCGGGGGCACACAACTGCCAGGGTATCAAACACTTCAGCCTTCCCAGCCACGGATGGGTCAAAGGTCAATCGTATGGGTAGGTAGCCGTCGTAGGGGAAACTCTGAGTTCCCAGCCCCCATATCTCCAGCTCCTCTATCTTCTGAATAGGCAGATGACTCAGGTATCTGTCATAGAAGTCCCTAGCGCTCCAGTGTCTAGGAGGGCCTGTGTGTATACTCCTTCCACTTGGATGGGTACAGTAGGAGATGGACCAACCAGCTCTTCTGGATAGGGCCGAGTTGATGCTGTCTTCTTCTTTGGACTCTTTTCTTTCCAACTAGATTTGCGCTTGATTCTTTCCTGAGCCTGGTATGCATTAATTTTCTCCCTCGCTATGGGAGTACGAACCCGCTGAGGGACATTGTTATCTCTCATTTTTAAAGGTTCTCGCTTGGGAGTGCTGTATTTCTTCGGAGGGGTCTTTCCCCCTCTCTCTGGGGTGTATCTTGGTTGATGAACCCTGGGTTCCTTCCGAGGAGTTTGGTCTCCTCTCTTTCTCTTCATGCCATTCTTCTTGGAGCTCACTGAAGGTGATGGGCACCCGGTTGACTCCTTCACCGGGGCCCTCTGGAGTTTCCCGCCGGCTGGCGGCTATCTGTTTTCTTCCTCTTGGGACTGGAACATACAGCTGCAATATGGCCCACTCCCCCGCAGTTAAAACAGATCATCTCTCCCCAGTCAGGTGGGGATGCTGGTGCTGAAACAGTTGGAAATAATTCCCTCCTGCTTGCTTCTTTCTTGGGACTGGGCGCCTCTTTCGCCACCAGAGATGTCAGTATCTCCATCATCTGGGACATCTGCAACTTCAGAGCATCTACTTCTGTCTCTCTTTCAGGGGTTAAGGCCGACCTGACCATTGCCACTGGAAGTTTTGTAGGCCCCTTTACTTGTTTTTCCCGTTCCTCTTCCAACATGGCCTCTTCCTCTCTGACCATCCGAATGAGATCGGGGTAGTCCAGGCTCTTTCTATCCTGTCGGGTGCGTAGTACTAGTGCGACAGGGTCTAGGGGTTGGGCTCCCCTCATCACCTGCTGAGCACGGGCTTCGTCTACTTTCCCCGGATCTATCCCCTTCTTCAGGATAATCCTATGCAGGATCTTGTCTATACGTCCTATGTACTCCGACAGCTTCTCCCCTGTCTTCGGGTAACAGTGTTCCAGTTGATAGGTAAGCTCCGTGATTTTCTCTGTCCCACCAAACACACTCTCCAGGATGTCTAGGTAATCCTGGGCAGTGCAATCTTTCTTGCTTGTCTTCAGGTTGCGTATGGCCTCTAAGGCAGGCCCTTTTAGGCTCTCAACAATCCTTTGCTTCTTTCTACCTTCTGGGACCTCCCATTCTTCTAAGGCCTGCGTGGCACCATCTAGCCACTCTTCAAATCCCTCTTCCCCCGAGGGTACAGGTTTCCTTCCTGAAAACATCCGGAGTTTCCTATATCCCGACATCGGGTAGTCCCCGGGGTCTCTTCTGCACTGAGTCACAATCTCCCCTAGGACAGCGCACAGTTCTGCACTAAGAGTGGTTTTCACAGGTGTGGGACTCTCTGTGTCTTTCTGCTCTTCTACCTTCGGGGATAGCAGGGTTTTCATTTGAAAACAGTCTCCCTTGCGCGGCAGCGCATGCAGCAACTGATAGGTCTGACCATCAAATGCTTGTATGCTTTGGCTCCTGAACTGCTCTGGGGTCTCACTTCTCCATTCTACTAGGGCGTATGTACACCCAGCATCATTTCTCATGTCCATTATCCGTGCTTTGTGGCATGGGGATAGCGACATTATGAGCTGCTTGACTGCCTCTTCCTGCCATATCCCTGGCAGTTCAATGACTGCCGCTGCGGCTGGATCAGTGCCCCATATTGTGTACCACCGTCCCACTTCTATCGGGTCCATGCCGGTACCTTCTGGCGGGTTTTCCCGCTGTCTCAGGATCCCGGACGAGCCCCCACGTGTAGCAATACCCCCAATTAAGAGGGCCGCAAGTTTGATTTGGGTCCCTGAGTACAGCTCCACCAACCCCCCGACAATCTGCTCTACCCGCTCTGGCACAGTTAGTAAAGGGATATGTATCTATGCACATATAAAGATTACTTATACTCTAAATGTAATGGACTCAAACTCACAGGCAGACTGCTAGCTGAAATAACTGTCTTTACTTTTGGCAATGTGAAAAGTAATGGTAACATGCATTAAACATTTGACTTACAACACATGAGCAGGTCCCTGCAGTATGTACTATAAACATGCATACATATATGACTGGAAAGCAATGGGGAACGGAGCGCCACGTGTAGTGACCGTCTGCTAGGCACCCCTGAGGTGCAACAAATCTAACTGTGACTACCTAACGGACCAGGCCTGATCCCTAACAATAGAGCTCAGTCCTTGAGGGAACACAGTATTCTTCACCGGCACAAGAACTGTAGAGGTGGTGCACATGTAGAGTTAAATGGTGTGTGTTTGTAATCCACAAGAAAGAACAATCTTCTGCTCTGAGGTAAATGGCCTTGGCAGTCTGATAGGCATAAAGTGAGATAACAGTATAAGATGAGCTTTTCAGCTCGCTCACCACTTCAGATACCGTCCTTGGGTCTGAGGGCCCCACTGGCTGCGTCCGGCCGGGTTTGTCACAACCCCTGCGTTCCGGTCTCCGTTCTGTCTGACGGCTGCCAAGGGGAAGTCTCCGTTCTGCACAGGCTGACAGTGAGGTGTCAGAGTCTCTCTCAGTCTGCTGCAAGGCCCAGGCTTCAGGCCTTCAGCAGTCCCGGTCCGCACAGGTGTCTCCTCTCCCTGTGATCCCTGCGTCAGAAGAGAAAGAGGCGGGTCTCTCCCCTTCCTTATATCACCTCCCCCATCAGCCTCTCGGGCGGAAACAACCAACCTCCCGGGAGCCTGGGGAATTATGGGAATCGTAGTCTTATCCCCTAAAAGGGGAACAACTCCGCTACATATATTTCACTTGGCGCAGTGGGGGTAGAAGATATAGAGGGCAGTTTCATATATATATTTTTTTACCAACAGTACATAATTAATTACATGCATTTACTTATTAATCTACCTTTACCTCTTAAACCCATCTTTGGCACGGAAACTATGCAACACCATTTGATTACCGAAGGACATGTTTTCCCTTTTCATGTAATAAATTCTAGTAAATAAAATTGTCTCTTTATATGGTAAAAAATAGGAGTCGATCACCCAAATTACAGAACATTTTGAGAATTGCATAATTTAGGTTATTTTTAGTAAATCTTACATTTGCATATATTATAACAATCATTTATGCCATTCATGCATTTTATATACTGTACTACTCAGAAGCTGATAATTGTACATACAGATATATAATCTAATAACCCAGAATTATGTTCAGCTATAGGATAATCTGTATGCTGACACTTGCCATGGCAGTTGTTATCTGAAACAGATAAAAAAATTCTGTCACTTGGGAGAACAGGGTAAAATGACCTCCTGCATTTAGCCATGACAGTGAGATTTGTGAGGCTGCTGAGGTATGTGCAGGCACCTCTGAGTGAAATGTATACATTCAGCATTGTGTCCCTCTCCCCCAGTTTTAATACACAGCGATATTTACCCACGTTGCTGCATTTTTGGTTAAAGATTCCTCCCTACGTTTGTGTGAAATGATCAAGCAATCCTTACACAGAAGTGATATAGTATTTTATTTTATTTTTTCCACAGATATAGTGTTTTTTGTATCTACAGATGGGTAAATTAAAATTTTGAAAATCAAAGCAAACCGGATCATTTGTCTGGCAACACCAGAAGTGTTGATAGCCTTAGATCATAAATGATTCAGTTGCCTAACACATTTGAAATTCATAGACCATAGTGTAGACAGTGTTCAGTAAAGTTGAAAATATTACAGTTGTGGATTGTTTTTCATAATATTACTTGCATTTTCTGTATACTATTTAATGTGTGCACCAATAATACTTTTTGTTTAATCCTTCTGTCGTTGTTACAGATCCACCCACTGTGGAGGGTAATGCAGAATCAGCTCTTGTGGTTGGCCTTACGCCATGGACTGACTACCTTTTCCGGGTAGTGGCCAGCAATATTTTAGGAGTAGGGGAACCAAGTGCTCCTTCTTCTTTAGTGAGAACAAAAGAGGCTGGTAAGATATTGACCTTAAAACGTCTGCACGTCACATTAATGTGTATAGTCAATTATTGTCACTAGAATAAGACATTGAATATAGTGGGGTATAGATAAGAATTCATCCAGTTTAAGGTCATAGTTACAACAGGATCACATTACTAGAGAATGAGTAAAGTTCCATTATTATCTAAGGGCCAGTTCACACCAGATGCAGTTACATGCAGTTCTGTGCAGTTCCGTTTTTTCTGCACCAATACAGTCAGTTCCGGTCAGTTTCTGGTGAGTTTCTGCACCGGAAACTGACCGGAAACTGACTGCATGGTGTGAACTAGAACCATTGCAATACATGGAAAACACTGTGCATGCATTTTTAGTGCAGAAAAAAAGCGCACGGAACTGAACGGAACTGCGTCTGGCGTGAACTGGCCCTAAAAGTATCCTCTAATCATTACTGAATAAAAATGTCTGTGAATGTGTCAAGGAAGAGTTCATATATCTGCAGGATACAAAGTGGTTGATTTACTTAAGGCAAATAGACTGTTCACTTTGCAAGGAAAGTTAAACTTTGCAAGGGAAGCTCCCCAGAGCTCGGTGAATGAGGTAATGCTTTACTGACTTGTATCATCTAATCATGTGCAAGCTATTTTTTTCCTTGCATGTAATTGGGTATTCTTTATTCTAATTACATTTTACCACATTTCACTACATTTTCACTAAGATATGGCAAAAATTCTCTTGTACAGTGAACAATCTATTTTACTTTTAGTAAACCAATCCTACAGATACTAGAAATATTTTTTGTCAGTTGGGAGAAAAAATATGCAAAATTCACCCATGCAAATGTAAATAAATGTTACTACTGGCAAGTGACAAGAAAAATTCAACCTTACATGAAGTTACTGGAATTTGCAAACTAGAAATGCAATAATTTTTAATCCTTGCAATGAAATGTGCAGATTTAAAGCCTAACTCCAGCCAAAACCATTTGTTGGCTGCAACCATGGGAATACATCTAAGCAAGCTGTTGTAGTGAAAAGTTGCAGCACTGGAGATGAAAGACTTCCTACACACAAACAGGCCAGATTTATACCTTCTGCCCCCACAGGCTAGTTGTCTTTTTCTGATCCCTCCTGCCCCTGTTGTTTAGCCAACCTCACTGTTACACAAAATGGTCACTTTTGGGCCTTTGAAGTGCTGCTAGACAAGCTATTGCCACCCATATGACATTGAAATATGATAATCATTTAAACTGCAGGTTTGATTGATGGTTTAAATCTTTATGTATTGTTACAGAACCATCACAGTTTTCAAGGCATGTGACAATGTACTGGTGTATGCTTCTTTTTTTTGTATTTACAAAAAGCTTTGCTAGACCTTGCAAGGAGATCTGAACAAATTAATGGGGTCGGCAACTACATGACAAATGAGGTTTAATGTAGAAACATGTAAAATAATGCATTTGGGTGGCAAAAATATGAATGCAATCTACTCACTAGAGGGAGAACCTCTTGGGGAAACTAGGATGAAAAAGGACCTGGGGGTCCTAGTAGATGACAGGCGCTCAGCAATGGCAAGTAGTAGTTTTTCTTACGGTCAAAATAAAAGGCTTTTTTCTTGATGTTTAATCATCTAGAAAAAAATATATAATTTTTTCTTAGAAAAAAAAAAAAACCTCCCTGCATCTCAACATTTAGGCATGTTGGTGCTATTATTAAACTGGGGTGCGACTGGTTAATTTTATCTACCCACACCTGAGGGCTGTAGCTCTAATTGTTTTTAAAAATACCTCTATAAGTCTTCCAACATTTAGGCCTATTGTTGCTGTGAAGAACTAGGAGTGCAGAGAGGGAGCACACAGAGGCAAATCACAAGGAACCCGATGCGTGGGAATTTATTGAGGAGCTTGGGTGTATGGGAGGGGAGGCAATAGAACACAGCACAGAGAGGCAGTGTATTTTTCTCATGTTGCCTTTGAAACTGCTGTATATTTTTAATTTCCATTAGCAAAAGACTCCACACAGCTCTTGGGCCCCGCATACCATTTGGGTGACAATAGCTTGTCAAACAGCGCTATGAAGGACCAAAAGCGACCATTCAACTTGGTCCCCCATTGATTGCAAGACCAATTGAATTAGGAATTCTAGTTCATGATTTTTTTTTTGTATTTGGAAAATTTGAGGAGAATCAAATTATGTTCTTATGTTTTGCACTGTAGGCATAGTTACATAGTTACATAGTACGCAAAGTTGAAAAAAGACACAAGTCCATCAAGTCCAACCTATGTGTGTGATTTTATGTCAGTATTACATTGTATATCCCTGTATGTTGTGGTCGTTCAGGTGCTTATCTAATAGTTTTTTAAATTATCGATGCTCCCCGCTGAAACCACTGCCTGTGGAAGAGAATTCCACATCCTTACCGCTCTTACAGTAAAGAACCCTCTACGTAGTTTAAGGTTAAACCAATTTTCTTCTAATTTTAGTAAATGGCAGAGTGTCTTAATAAATTCCCTTTCGGTAAGGTATTTGTACATTGAAATCATATCCCCTCTCAAGTGTCTCTTCTCCAGAGAGAATAAGTTCAGTGCTCGTAACCTTTCCTCATAACTAATGTCTCCCAGTCCCTTTATTAGTTTTGTTGCCCTTCTCTGGACTCTCTCCAGTTCCAGCATAGTTCCATCATGCATTCACTTAGACAGAACCATCATCTTCCTAACTTTACCCCAGATTGCCCCATTAAGAACAAACAACATCCACTCTGCCTTAACAATATAATGTTTGTCTCTCACTATGGTTGTGATTTCAAGCTAATCGATATGTTTTCACTGCAGTAAAGGGCAAATGACATGGTGAAATGTCAACTTCTGACAGTCAATCACCACTGTTAATCAGAAGACAGCAGTACCTAGGAAATGTCATGTTCTGCTAGAAAGGTATGGTCATTTGCCCAAACAAGTAGTCATCTGCCCAACAGGCCCTGAGCATGGTTTTGCTAAAGAATTTGGATTTTGCACATTACATTTTTTATAGCATAGTATGATACAGTGTGGGGCCAGAGACTTGGGTGTTTTAAATATACAATTATCCCAAGACTTACCTATAGTAAAGCTATCGAAAATTACCTTTCATTAGCCTGAATTCTCTTAAAAACCAAACACTGAAATCTTGCTGCAATGAGTTAATCCCTGTTTTTCTTGTTTTTACTGTGGCATTACATAAAATACAACCATATTACCAATTCAGTATGTTTATACGGGAAGGTGTTATTGTAGGTGGCCTTTGAATAAAATATTGGAAATTGTGATTAATACGCTTTATCTTATTTGAAGCTCCTAATGTGGCTCCGTCTGGTGTTAATGGAGGAGGAGGTACACCGAATGAGCTGACTATTAACTGGACGGTGAGTACACACCCAGTGCATTACAAGAATAATAAAAAAAAAAACATGCAACACTATATACACAGTAAAAAGGTAAAAACACACCAGTTGGCTTCTAACGGTTGCAGTTTGATAAATTGTTGGATTTTGGAACCAAAGGTATTATTAATTAGAAAACAAGAAAAACTCCAACTACAATTGTAATTTACTTACATTTGCAGATGTGTGTTTATTATTAAAGTGATTGTAAATGTTATAATAAAATATATATATATATATGTATATGTTATACTTACCTGCTCTGTGCAATAGTTTTGCATACGGCAGCCCCAATCCTCTATTTTTTGGGTCCCCTGTCAGCGGTCTTGACTCCTCCCCCCTGCCAGGTGACCCTAATAGCAAGCCTCTTACTGTGGGGGCACTCGAGGAGGCTCGCTCCAGAGCTACGCTCCTGTTAATGAACAGTATCCATTCACACAGAGCATGGCTTAACCCCAACCCCCGCTTTCTCCTTATGGGCTCACAGGCTGACTGCTGCCCCCACTGCTGTGTGAGCCAATGAGGAGAGAGAGACCCAAGAGAGCTGCTGCTCTCATGCACATTGCTGGATCAAGATGGGGCTCAGAGTTGCATCCAGAAGGATTTTTACCTTAAAGCATAGAATGCATTAAGGTAAAAAAAAAAAACTTCTGCCTTTAAAACCACTTTAACACTCGATTTAAATTTCAATATTGACAAAAAATGGAAAAACAGCTAAGAGTCTGACCCTATAGGAATTTCCCAAAATAAAATTTATAACCCTTGGAAGGTGGCTAGGGCATTTCACATCCCAAATGGCATACAATTAAATTCAAAAAGCCCAAGAGTGTGGTAAAGGCAGATCTTTCCCAAGTCTTAGTGGTCAGAGCAATATCCCACTATCTCTGGCTTAGGTCCGTGATTCTTAAATAACACCAGCCAGCTTGTCCAACAATTCACCAACCCTCAGCATTGGGTAGGCATGAAAAACGTTGATCTTATTCAGTTTTGGAAAGTCTATGCCTAAAGTCTGAAAGTCTAATCCTAGTGGTATAGTCGTGTTTGGTGATACAGTCTGATATTGTTACTCCCAGTGCCCTGAGACTGTCCAAGTCACCCCAGTGCCAGAATCTCCTTCTTAATGTCTGCTTGTACTTCTAGAGAGACTCTATAACCTGACTCCCTAAAAGGCTTGTGGCTCTGCATGCCTACATGGTAGACAACAAGGTTGGTCAGGCCAGGGCATGTGATAAAAGGTACCCTACTAGGACTCCAGCACTTCAGACAGTTCAGCCTGTTGCTCTGAAGTCAGTTGGATGATGATCTGCATCCCATCAAATGAGTCTGACTGCTTGGCAGCAGCCAGAGACCAGCCAATGATTCTGCCTTGCCCTCTGGTAACAGATTACAGACCTGGAAAACATAGGCTGATTTGTCATGATGCATCTTCATTGTGTTTACATGCTACAAATTGAGCCACTTAGCCTTGTCGTCAATGAATGCCACATACTGTAGGTCACATCACTGATTTTCTAATATACCGTGCGCATGCAGCCTGTAGCTGCTTCTGCCACATGGGAATCAGTATCCACACCTTCTGACCCACTTCATACACCAGGCAATCTAGTCATGCCAGTACTTCTGGATGGTCGGGGCCTGGGTAAGGCTTTCCCACACCATGCTCATCAGAGTGTCCATTTTCTCATTCCATTCCCTGAGAATCAATGAAAACTTTGAGCTTCTGCAATAAAGTGGCATTGAATTGCTTGCAGAGCCCATTGATCTGCGGTTGGTAGGTAATAGGCATGATATTCTCTACTTGCATGTCCTGACAAAGGCATTGCACCAGGTGCGACATAAAATAGTTTGATGTTATCAGGGAGTATCTCACCAGCTCACCAGTGTGTCTGTAACATTGTCTGTCTGAATAGAGCTCAGGCCTACTGCCTACTGACCCCTCAGCCACTGTGAATTATATGGGACATGTATCGCCTACCTTCTCTATAGCTTGAGACACTTGCCAGGGATGTCCCCTCTCTCCACTTCTCTTTATAATTGCGTTAGAACCTCTAAGTGCACACATTTGCTTAAATCCAGACATCGGGGATATTGAATTGGCCGGTTTGCACCATAAGTTAGCCATGTTTGCTGACGATATCTTGATGTACATCACATCCCTGCATATCATGCTTCCCAATTTGGAATCCCTGTTAAATGGCTTTTCCTCCCTTTTGGGTCCCTGTGTAAATTAGGCCAAATCCCATGCACTAAACGTTTCTCTGCCTGAAGCCATTCTTCAGAGGGTGCAAACCCAATTCTTCTTCCAATGGTCCGACTGCATTCTTTATCTTAGAATCATACTTCCCCTGATGTACTGGCCTTATATGGTGCCCAATACCCCCTCTCATTAGAACCTTGACTCAGCTACTAGAGTCATGTAACACATTTTTTGGCTGGGGCGGATATATGCGGTAAAGATGACTCCCCTGCCAAAACTGCTCTAACCCTTTAGGGTCTTGCCTGTTCTGGTCCCCCCACCCCCCTTTACATATCTTACGCTCATTGCAGTGTCTACTTTTTCTGTTTATCTGGGGCATAATCAAATCGAGACTGAACAGACATCTACTCTATAGATCTAAAACTCAGGGAGGGCTAGAGTCTACAATATGGTCAATTCGGTGTTACACATAAACTTACGAAAAGAAACTTGGAAGGCACTCATACACACACCAACAGTGTCACAGATCATCTGCAGTGCTGATCTGTGTCTTACCTGTTACTGCTGTAGGTCGGCTGGTTCCTGTTGTTCCACAGCTTGTGTTCAGCTCTTGCTGCACTCAGCAGTTATCGGTGTCGCCGGCTTCACCTGTTGTCTCTTATATACTTCCTTCCTGCTACTTCCTGTCCAGCCTCCCATGTGCTTCTCTATTTAAATTCCACTCAGACCAGTTTCTGTTTGCTTGAGCAACACTTGTTTCTGAGCTCTCTTCGTGCACCCTGCTTTAACCTGACCTCTCGTGAACTGATCTCTTGTGTACCGACTCGGCTAGTTCTCCTGATTACGTTGTCTGCTGCCCGCCCTGACCTTGGCTCGCTATCTGGCTCTCCTTTGCTTCATCCATCCATCCATCAGTGTCTGACAGTGTCTTCTGGTATTCCCCTAGCGAGCAGGGTGAACCCGGGGCTCGTGACCTGGGGTCAGCACGCAGCTAAGCCAAAACCCTCGTGAGGGGGTCCCTGGCAGAATACCGGCTGGCCCCTAGACTCCACGCCTGTAGGTTCACTGTAGTAATACCGTGACAGTTATGCCCTGTACACACGGTCGGACTTTCCGATGGAAAATGTGCGATCGGAGCGCGTTGTTGGAAATTCCGACCGTGTGTAGGTTCCATTGGAATTTCTGACACACAAAGTTTGAGATCTGGATCTAAAATTTTCCGACAACAAAGTCTGATCGCGTAAATTCCGATCGCGTGTAGACAATTCCGACACACAAAGTGCCACGCATGCTCAGAATAAATTATGAGACAGAAGCTATTGGCTACTGGCTATTGAATTTCCTTTTTATAGTCCCGTCGTACGTGTTGTACGTCAGCGCGTTCTTGACAATCAGAATTTCCGTCGAACTTTGTGCGACCATGTGTATGCAAGACACTGGATTTTGTTGTCGGTATGTCCGACCATGTGTACAGGGCATTAGAAGACGCTACCAAATTAAAGCATGCTCTTGTGACCCATATATTTTCAGCCACGAAACAGATTATTGCCAAAGCGTGGAAGACGCTTACTCTCAACTTCAACAAAGTGAAAAGTGGGGTGCCAGTGATGAGAAATTGACGGCTATTCCAATTATAGATATTTTTTTTTTTTTTTTATTATTCTTAATAAAATTCAAGTAAAAAAAAGAAGAAGAGGTTTAGTCTCTCCCCAAAACAAACTAAAGTCAGCAGCTACAATACTGTGGCTGCTGACTTTTAATATAAGGACACTTATCTGTCCAGAGATCCAGCGATGACGGCACTCAAGCGGATTCTTCAATTGGCTTTGGGTGCAGGCACCAGGCATCTTATGTAAGGTAAACCAGTAGTAAAGCCTTGGAGTTGTATCGTCTGAGCCCAGCCAGGGCGGCCATCAGGGGGGTACAGGCAGTACTCAAGTAAGGGGCCCAAGTGTCCCAAAGGGCCCAGCTGGCCAGGGCCCGCTCCACCTACAGCAGCACATGAAATTAATCTATCACCTGTGCCGCCGCTAGTCTGCTTGGCGCCTGGCGGCTATAGAGCCTCCTTTCACTTTCACTAGCAGTCGTCTCCCCTCCCCCCCTGCTGTAGAGAAGTGGAGAGAAGCATTATACCAAGCCTGAGCCTCCGCCGGCCACCGCCTTCCTCACTAGTAACCCCCGCAGCAGGTGATTGCGGCCAGCACTCGCTCCTCTTCCTTCCCTGCTGAGGAGGAGCCTGCTGGCTGCTGCTTGGTTGGTTTACAATGCTATTGGCTGGGAGACGGGCAGGGGGGTGTGGTCAGCTAGTCAGCATCTATCTGCATGCACCCAGCCCTATCAGGTGCATGCAGATAGATACCAGAGAGCCGCCTGGAGGTTAAGTCACAAAATGTTTGTGTGTGTTGCTGTGCCCATGTTAATATCCTTCTCCTTGGATGAGACACCTGAGGGCTGAGGCTCACAAGCTGGCATCAGTGGCATGATGGAGTTGCATTGTGGAAAATGCATGAGGATGACTCTGGGTGGGCATAAGAGTTACATTGTGGAGAGCCTTTTCACTATGTAACTCATCCCCACCCAGGGTCATCCTCATCCATTTTCCACAATACAAGTCCATCATCCTCATCCCCGCTCAGCACCATCCATCCCTCCAGTCTCCACAATGCATCCCCATCCACGCCCAGCACCATCCATCCCTCCAGTCTCCACAATGCATCTCCATCCACGCCCAGCACCATCCATCCCTCCAGTCTCCACAATGCATCACCACCCATGCCCAGCACCATCTATCCCTCTCCACAATGTATTCCCACCCACGCCCAGCACCATCCATCCCTCTCTACAATGCATTCCCATCCACGCCCAGCACCATCCATCCCTCTCCACAATGCATCCCCATCCACACCCTGGATCATCTATCCCTCTCCAGGATTCTCGGTGTGGATGGGGATACATTGTGGAGAGGAATGGATGATGCTGGGAATAGATTGGAATACATTGTAGAGAGGGATGGATGATTCTGGGCATGGATGGGGATACACTGTGGAAGAGGGATGAATGATGCTGGGTGTGGATGGGGACTCAGTGGGACAGCCAGTGGATGGGCCCTGGGGAATGTTGGTGGTCAGGCCCCGGGGGGCCCAGGCCTAAATCTGTGTAAGGGGCCCCAAAATTTTTGATGGCTGCCCTAGGTCAGCCTCTAAGGACAGCAACCAGGTACTAGTTTGGTCACCCTAGACATCACATTCATATACTTGTGGTGAGGAAGGCTACTCCTCTTCTAGGGTGTTGTGAGGATGGCTTCTATCCCAACTATTAGCATTTTCTTTCCTCCCTGCAAAACACTTAAAAATGCATCTGCCCCTACCCTTGTTTCCCATCTCTACCTCTTTGTCAGGAACATTTAATAGGGATTTGAAGCATATATAAGCCATTATGTGATGGGGATGGGCTCCAGCTAACAAAATACATGTGTAACTTTTTCTTGCACACATAATTCTGCAGGCTTATTGATAGGTTGGGTGCAACAGCCAATGGTGCCACCACAGAGACAAACAATATTGAAGCGGTCAGCACTCCAAAGTATGCTGCTCCACCCTAACATAACAAAAAGTTAACATCTGAACATCTGAACAAAGTCAGGCAAATATTGTTCTGTAAACTTCATTTAATTCAGCAATGGATATTCTGGGCAATATACAATTTTGGTCTCCCTAAATTTCGGAAGAAAATTCTGCCTCCTTAGATCCATAGAAATATTTAAGAAAACCTTTGCTTGCATGCTTTTCTGTTGTCAACGGATGCCAAAAAATAAACTTTGGAAACTCTCAGAATCATTTTTCATGAAATATATGCTGCATCTTTCATGTTTAAAGCTGGAATATAATAGAAAAAACTTGTCATATGATTTTTCTTGATGTTACAGCCTCTTGGCAGACAATATCAGAATGGAGACGGTTTTGGATATATCATATCTTTTAAAAGAAAGACTGAGGACACTTGGCAGACATTTAGAGTATCGGGGGTGCAGTCCCATCAGTTTGTATACCGCAATGAGACCATTACAGCTTATTTGCCCTTTGACGTTATGATCAAAGCTTTTAATCGGAAAGGAGAAGGACCATACAGTTTAGAAACTACTGTATACTCAGCAGAGGATGGTAGGATTTATTTATATACATATACATATATATATATATACTATATACTGTACAGTGTAACTTAACTTTTCTCAATATGTTTGTGGTGAATAGTCAATATCAATTGATGTGCTGTGTTACGACAGTTTAGAATAGCCCTAGAATATTGGCTAGATAAAATAGTAATACTAATAATTACTAATTTAGCACTTGCCATTCAACTCTAAAAAAGGACAGCAGTAAATGAAGAGTTTTACCTGTATATAAAAAAGAATAAAACACCAAACTGCATACAGTTTAGTGTGGGTGGTATGGTTATTGGTTATGGAACAGTGAAGAAGTATTAATTCATAAGCTAAATACATACTGTAGATCAGTGGTCATCAACCCTGTCCTCAGGGCCCACTAACAGGCCAGGTTTGCAAGATAACTAAAATACATCACAGGTGATATAATTTGCTGCTCAATGTTTGCAGTATTCTAGTCTGCATCTCCCCAAGGTAATACATAAAACCTGGCCTGTTAGTGGGCCCTGGGGACAGGGTTGATGACCACTGCTGTAGATGAAATACATATAACCTAGCTGTTTAGCTTGCACTATATACAAGTAGAGAAGATGCAATCAAAGGGAATATGGAGCTGTAATCCTAAAAATATAGACAACCAAGAGGGCTAATGGGATTATATATGCCCAAATAGTATATAAAGCAAAAAGTAAAGATAAGATATGTCAGCAAAAGTAGTAAGCAAATTTTATTTTGACATAAATATTAAAAAGTGCAGATGGCTGGTGTAACAGATAGATCACCTCAGAGAAGAACAGTAGAGTACATCATGCTCTATTTATACTGTGACAATCACAGAGTAAAACTATAGCAATCACACACAGAAACCAATGCGTTTCAGGGGTATAGTAGTAGAACATGAGTTTCTTTTAAGAAAAAATACATACAAATACATGTCAATAAAATAGTCAGTTGTATATGAAGTAACAAAACTGTATTGTAGGTGATTAAACTTTAAAGGTGAAAGCATACTTATACATAAGCCAACTAGATTAAAAACAACAACCTTTATCATAGTATGGGCGCCATTGTCACACGTGTCCCTATGTGGGAGTACAAGACTAGGACCCCTGGGGAGCGCAGCCAAGGAACAGCCAGCAAAAAAGCCAGACCCGGCCTGATAAAAAGCAATAAAACAAAACAAAAATAGTTTTTTTTAGACAATTGTATAGTAATGTGGAAGTTGGCTGCTGGAGTGCTCTTATATGGTAGTATAGGGAGCATGTATCATAAGGATATTGAGCAAAAAGCGGGTATCAAACCACTTTCAGGGGCACATTAAGTCAATAAAGTCATTACATATGTAGCTAGCATATCAATGCACAGGGTTAAAAAAGTGTGCCTAAACATTACACATGGTAAATATACCCAATTGCAGACACATCATATATCAAATAGCCCAAGGAATGAAATTAAATATACCCAAAAGGAAAAAACATCATATACTGTTGCGATGCCTATATATATTAAAGTATATTGTGGAAAAAGCAAAAATGTAGCTTGCACTAGGTTGCGCTTCCCTCTCTTTTGTATTTTTGGTACAGATTGTTTGAAAGCCCTTGTTGGACAGTTCTAAGGGATAGCTGCATATATCCCAGCACACCTTTAGTGTTGATCTTGGTGTCTAAGTTCTACACTGGCTATAGCTCAAGGCACATGAGGAATATATAGGTTGCTGGTTTTGTATTGTTGTCTATCCAATTGTGAGATTTAGGTCTAGTTTACACTTGCTTCAAAACATGGCTTTGGACATGCTTTGTTAAAGCTCTCTGAATGCCAGTCAAAGCACCTGTCACTAAATAAAATGGTTAGCTTACAGTCCTGTTTACACAGGCTTTTGCTTGGTGCAATTGGTGGGGATTCAAAGAGGCTTTGTGGGGCTTTGAGGGGCTTCGATGAGGCTTTGGTGAGGCTTTGTGGGGCTTCAGTGGGGCTTTAAGGGAGTTTTGCCATAGAATTCTATGGAGGCTTTGAAGACGCTTTGAAGCACCATTAAACTATATGGGGTATAATTTTTGAAGCTAAACCGAAGCAAAGCAAAAGCCTGTGTAAACAGGACTGTAAGCTAACTATTTTATTTAGTGACAGGCTTTGACTAGCGTTCAGAGAGCTTTAACAAAGCGTGTCCGAAGCCTTGTTTTGAAGCAAGTGTAAACTAGCCGTTAATGTGTGTTGAAGCCGAAGCAAATGAGCCCTTACACATCTCTTCCCTACCACTAGGGATGAGCCGAACACCCCCCGTCCGGTTCGCACCAGAACATGCAAAAAATTTGTTCGAACACGCGAACACCATTAAAGACTATGGGACACGAACATGAATAATCAAAAGTGCTAATTTTAAAGTCTGGTATTGTCATAAAAAGTGTTTGGGGACCTGGGTCCTGCCCCAGGGGACATGTATGAATGCAAAAAAATGGATTTTAATAATGCTTAAAGTGAAACAATAAAAGTGAAATATTCATTTAAATTTCGTACCTGGGGGGTGTCTATAGTATGCCTGTAAAGGGGCACATGTTTCCCGTGTTTAGAACAGTCTGACAGCAAAATTACATTTCTAAAAGAAAAAAAGTAATTTAAAACTACTCACGGCTACAATGAATTGCCGGGTCTGACAATACACATAACAGTTTATTGATAAAAACGGCATGGGGATATTCCCACAGGGGAACCCCGAACCAAAATTTAAAAAAAGAAAATGGACGTGGGGCTCCCCCTCAAAATCCATACCAGACCCTTCAAGTCTGGTATGGATTTTAAGGAGAACCCCGCACCAAAAAAAAATGGCTTGGGGTCCCCCCAAAAATTCATAGCAGACCCTTATCCGAGCACGCAACCTGGCAGGCCGCAGGAAAAGATGGGGGCGAGAGAGCGCCCCCCTACGAACCGTACCAGGCCACATGCCCTCAACATTGGGAGGGTGCTTTGAGGGAGCCCCTCAAAGCACCTTGTCCCCATGTTTATGGGGAGAAGGGCCTCATCCCCACAACCCTTGCGGGTTGCGGTTTTAACAAGGGGACCCCCAGATCCTGCCCCCCCCTGTGTGAATTGGTAATGGGGTACAAATGTGAAAGTGACAAAAAGGTTAAAAAACACAAGAGACGGTTTTTGACAAGTCCTTTATTAATTTCTTCTTCTTTCCACTTCTTTTTTCATCTTCTTTCTTCTGGTCTTCCTTCAGTGTCCTTCTTGTTCCTCCAACTTCTTCTTCTTCATCTTCTTCTTCCTCTGCACTTCTCGTCCCGCTCAGTCCGCACGATCCGCCTCAGTGGGAGTCTTCAGCCGCGTGACGCTTCGATTCTTCTGACACTTCTTCTGACCCCTGCTCTCCTCCCTATGGCTTTCCCCGTGATGTCAGAGGGGGGCCGATTACCCGTTTGTGTAACTTATTTTTGCAAAACAAAAGGAACTGCGCTGATAGTGAAACGAAAAATAATAAAAAAACAAAAAATATACGTGAACAAATCCACAAACCAAAAAGTACAATGTGCAAAAGTATGAGCGTCACACCAAAATTAATATAAGGTTAATGAACACTAATGATCGAAATGAAATAAATTGCAAAGAGTCAATGGTGTTGATAATTGAGATAAATGAGCACAAAACAGTCAGTGGCAATGATGGTCAACACGGTAAAAATGTTGCAGCACCCTGTGACAAATCTTCATGGAAAAGGTAACAATGTGATTCCACTACCATAAGAAATGCAGGCTTACCAGATTGCAAGCTGAAAACGCTTCTCGCCCAATCCTGGATAGTGAAGATCTCCCGCTGCTGTAAACGGCTGCTGTGAACAGCTCACAGGCTTAGCATATCCTGAAGTACCGGCTTAGACAATCCGACGTTCCCAATCTGTCAGTATCATCTGACACACTAGTTGATTGATAGTGGGACACTCGAACCAGCCGATGGAAAAGGCAAGGGTGGATGGTCTCATTGGATGTCTGGAGGGCGGTAAAGTGTGTAGCAGGTCAGGGCAGGCAGCCGCCGGATCTCTGATCACGGATGAAATGAAGGGAGCACTTAGTTTGAATAGCGCAGTTTTTTCTACACCATAATTTATTTTTGCCTGTTCAACTCTTTCTCCAATACTAGTAGTGTGTACCTAGAAGCCATCGAAAAAGTGGTTATGTGGTTACATAATTTATGAAGTTGAAAAAAGACACAGGTCGATCAAGTTCAACCTGTTATTCTCTAACAGTTCCCATTACCATGTATATTCTGGTTCCCAAGGAAGACATGTAAAAGTTTTTTAAAGTTATTGACACTCTCAGCTAGTGCCACTTCCTATGGGAGGGAGTTCCAAATTTTCACTGATTTAACAGTAAATAACCTTTTCCGCAATCTAATGTTTCTGGAAGTGGGTTTCCTGTATGCAGAGTATATCCGCCTCGTGTTTACGGGCCTCCTTCCATACTGAGAACCTTTTAGCTGGATGATTCAAACCCCTAGCGTTCAATAATAAACATTTAATGGTCATCTTTGGTGATGTGCTGGTTGGCACCGTGTGTTGAGTACTCACTGTGTCCATGTTCGGTCATTTTGGATATCTCCACTAGTAGTCGAGTGGTGGTTGGTGTCTTGTCTTCGTTGGGCAGCATTTCCAGGCGAAAGTAGTCACAGTGTGTAACAAACAAGTAATGGAAAAACCAACAGAAACAGAAAACATAATGGATTAACTGTAAGTTCGTAAAAAGGAATCTTATAACTGATCCGCGTGCAGACATGGCTGCTGAACTTGTTAACGGGGTAGTAGGAGACTAATTGTAGACTCCTGTTGCCAGAGAGATATGTGGGAAGAGTAGTGGTATTGTTACGAGCTGCCACCAGTTTGATTTTTGTTGGCACGTTTATGTGATACCACCTGCCATTCTTCATGGAGCGGTTGTGGATGCGGCGTGTGACTAGGATGAGCTGCTTGGACTGCAATACCTTCCTCCAATGTTGTAATGGATTTTGTAATCCCCTTATGCGTGATGATGAGCGTGGCAGGGTACTTCCACTTGTGAGGGATTCTGTGGTTCCTTAAGGCTTTTGTGATGGTTGCCAGGTTGCACCTTCTCTGCAGTGTATGCCTGGAGAGGTATGGCAGAAGTTGTATGTCAGCGTACTGTGGGGGGATGTTGTCGGGTCTACGTGCAGCTTGGATTATTTTGTTCCTTCACATGGAAGAAGTGGATCCTTAGTAGTGTGTCTCTCGGGGTCCCTTCTGGAAGGAAGGATGGCTTAGGGATTCTGTGGATCCTATCCACTATTAGGTCCTGTGCGGTTAGTGCAGGTACCAGTGTTGAAAATAGTGTTTGGGCATACTGTAGGAGATGAGTGGCTGGGACAGATTCTGGGATACCCCTCAACTTTATGTTGTTGCGTCTGGATCTGTCCTCAAGGTCTGCAACCTTGTCTTTTAGCCATGCGATATCCTCTCCCTGTGCCGCATGAGCGTCCACCATTACATTGTATGTGGCAGTGTATTCTTCCTTCTGGTGTTCGACCCGGTCCACCCTGACCCCTATAGCCTGCACCTCCTTGTGACACTGATTGATACCTTTCACCATGTCAGTGTGTAGAGCTGATGTGAGTGAGATCAGCATTTCTTTTAGCATTGTATCAGATATGGGTCTGTCTGCAGTAGGAAAGTCTGCTTTGGGGTCAGGGACATGTGATGACTGTGCGACGTTGTTCCCCTGTTGCCTGCTTACCTCCATGTCTTGAGAGTCTATTGTTCTGACAGGGGAGGTCATCCTAGGTTTGGATTTGGCCGGGCTCCGTGTGGAGGGGCTAGAAGTGCCTGATGATGAGCCGCTCTGTGTGTTGTTCTGTCCGGATGGAGCGTTGTGATCTCCGCGGCTGTCACTGTGCTTCGCGCCCTTGTCTTCTGACTGCTGTGTGTGTGAGCCGCCGCCATTTTGTGGAAGCCCGCGGGACTTCAGGGTGAAGAATTTAGGCATCTTCTGCAGCTGTGGTGGGTTCTTTCAGTGCCGCGACATCCCGCAGTGTTTAGCAGGCCGCCTGGGGTGTTTGTGTTCGCGGATGTCATTGGTGGGCTCGGATCTCTCTGGCGGACGAGTGGCCACACCCCCCCTTCCGCAATCGAATCGAATCTAATCTAATGTTGAACCTCCTTTCTTCTTACCTCAAATTATGGCTGTGTGTCCTCTTCAGGGACCTTAAATTAAAGTGTCATAACTCCTCTTAAGTGACACCTTTCCAGAGTGAATAAATTAAATCTACAGTATGTATTTGATCTTCAAAGCGGAGGTCCTCCATCCTCCTATTCATTGTTTGATGCTTAATCAGAGGATCAGTGTACTTATTCACTGGGTCATTAGCAAAAAAAAAAAAAGCAGGTAAAATAAGTAGGTGCTATTGACATGAAATTTTCATCACATGTTGGTTATAACCCATGCAATCCATACATAGATTTATTTTTTTTGCCTTAAAACAACAAACATGTCATACTTACCTGCTCTGTGCAGTGGTTTTGCATAGAGCAGCCCAGATCCTCCTCCGCTCTCCTGGCCCCTCCCCCCTGGCGAGTGCCCCCACAGCAAGCAGCTTGCTATGGGGGGCACCCGAGCAGAGCCGCAGCTCCATGTGTCCATTCAGACATGGAGCACAGGCCACGCCCCCTCTCTCCTCACTGGCTCACTGACTTTGATTGACAGCAGCAGGAACCAATGGCGCTCAGCTGCTGTCTCAACCAATGAGGAGGAGAGTACCGGGCAGCTGAGTCTCTCCTGCAACATCATTGGATAGAGATGGTAGTATTAGGAAGTACAGTATTAGGAGGTCTGAAGGGGGCTTCTACACACAGAAGGCTTTTTATCTTAATGCATAGAATGCTTTAAAATAAAAAACCTTCTGCCTTTACATTCACTTTAAGTTATGTGTTATGAAATAGAATAACACAGGGAGAAAGTATTGAACACACTATCTGAAATGTATTTAATACTTTGTACAAAATCCTTTGTTGGTAATGACAGCTTCAAGGCGCCTCCTGTATGTAGAAACTAGTCGCATGCATTGCTCAGGTGTGATTGTGGCTCATTTTTTCACAGTCTTCAAATCTTAAAGGTTCCGTGGGCCTCTTCTATAAACTTTGGACTATTTTTTTCCATAGATTTTCTATTGAATTCAAGTCAGGTGATTGGCTTGGCCATTCTGGCAGCTTTATTTTCTTTCTTTGAAACCAATTGAGAGTTTCCTTGTCTTTGTGTTTGGATCATTGTCTTGCTGAAATGTCCTCCCTCTTTCATTTTCATCATCCTGGTAGATGACAGCAGATTTTTATCAAGAATGTCTTGGTACATTTTTCCATTCATCCTTCCTTTACCCTACGTTCACACCTATGCGTTTTTTTTATGTACTACAGTCCATTTAACATGGTTTGCTATGGTACCGTGTTTCCCCGAAAGTAAGACAGTGTCTTACTTTCTTTTTATCCCTAAAAGCCCCACTATGTCTTACTTTCGGGGTATGTCTTATATTGGGAAAAAATTGTCGAATTATGGGGCACATAGCACATTATGGGGCAGATAGCACATCAGGGCACATCATGGGGCACATAGCAGATCAGGGCACATTATGGCACATTATGGGGCACATAGCACATCAGGGCACATTATGGGGGACACAGCACATCTGGGCACATTAGGGGGCACATAGCACATCTGGGCACATTATGGGGCATGGGGCACATTAGGGCATCAGGGCATGGGGCACATTAGGGCATCAGGGCATGGGGCACATTACAGGGCACATCTGGGGATCTTACTTGCGAGCATGCAGAGTAGCGCAGGAAGCGTTTATCTGTCATATGTTTTCTCTCATGTCACGCTGCTCGCTCCCTGGCGGCCCCTCCTCTCTTCTCGTCTATCCCAGATGATGTCTCAAGCCAATGGGGATTGACGAGAAGAGAGGAGGGGCCGCCGGGGAGCGAGCAGCGCTGAGTGACATAAGAGACAACGTATGACAGTAGACGCTTCCTGCGCTACTCTGCATTCATCTCATTCGGCTCTGGCGGCGGCTCTGGTCTCTGCAGGCAAATCCCCCGTGTTTCCCCGATAGTAAGACATACGTCTTACTTTCGGGGTACGGCTTACATTAGCTGTCCCCTCTGACACTCCCGATACGTCTTACTATCGGGGGTGTCTTACTATCGGGGAAACACGGTACTAGTTCACATCTATGTTTTGTGGCCGGTGCGTTTTTGGAAATGATCGGGGACATTTTTTCTGCAATTTGCGGCTAATAGATTTCAATGGAGCTGCACCAGAAACGCAAGTGGTGCGTTTGTGATTGATGTATTTTGCGGGTCTTATTTTACCACTGTATATAGCTGTAGTGTAACGGTTTCAGCCAAATGATCAGACCAGTGGTGATATGCAATTACTATTTTACATAACAATGAACTTCAACATAAATTGTCCCGGAGATCATGTGAACACGGGTATACAGTACAGAACATTAATATGAACGGTGAAGAAAAAGCATATAACAATTATACTGCCGCTCAAATAATGTTCACTAGGTGGACGCAGCATGTTCTGAGTTCAACCTTCAGATAGGATAGAGGGATAAAGGATCTCACGTGTCCAAGATAGTAATCATTCTTTCAACAGACTGTGAGCTGAGTGGACCTCCTGCTAGCACAAACTTCTTGCTGGCACTGCTTTCTACTTGCTTCGGTCAGGAGGTTCTGGTGGCTGCAGATAGGGCCAACCCACTTCATGGACAGCTTCTGAAAATGGAGTGTAACAGAGTCCTCTCCAGTGACTGGGGCTTGGAAAGATTCTGCATGCTCTTGTGATCACTGCTGGTGGCCAACACACCAGATTTAACAGGGGAGGACCCACCACCTGGGAAAAGCTCACTTGCCCAGTCACTGCTGTCCCATCAGGCAGGATCTCTCTGAGCACAGGAAGCTGGGTGGAGCTGACATTTATATCCCCCGTGCGGATCCAAGAGCTCAGAGGATTGTGGGGAGTTGAGTTAAAGGGACCTGCACCAGAATCTGGACAAAGGGGCATCCCACTACACTCCACCCCACTTGAACTTACGATTCCAGGCAAGTTTACCGACCATACAAAGTCCTCCTGTGCAAAGCATTCAGGTGGTTTCCCAAAGTTGTGTCTCTGAGAGCATCTCAAGGGTTGAGGTTCAGGCTCTTCTTCAGGAGCAGGCAACGGTACATCTTTACCTTCAGGCATCTCAGTGGACAGCTGGTCAGAGGGCTCCACAGCAGGAGTAGAAATCCGAGCTGGGCAATCATTGGGCTGCATGGCATTGTCTGTATCTGTAATCTCTCCTGGGAGATTTGGAGGCAGCAGTGAGGGAACGAGGAGTAGCCACCACCGATTCTCTGCTGGGGCTGCTACGGGTGGCTTGGAAACTTGTTCTTCCGGCTCTCTAGATAAGCCCTCAGGCATCTCTACGTAATTTCTAATAGGTTTGAGGAGCCTGCGGTGTAGTCGCCTCGGCCTGTCTTGTGTACTTTCCTTCTGGACGTCATAGACTGGCACTCCTGGAATTGGTTGCTGTAGCACAACTCCGGGCACTTCCTCCCATGGAATTTGTAGCTTGCCCTGCTGATGTGCACCTTTGCGCCTGATCAAGACCCTGTCTCCAGGTTTCAGGTCATAGACCTCCGTTCCTGACTTTTCTTGTTCCACCCAAGTTTGCTCCTTTACAAACTGTTGGACTTCTGACAGGCGTCGCCTCCACTCTTGAATCCAGGTTGCTGGAGTATACTCCAGTTCTTCAGTGGGGACGACACCCCATAGATCTATGGGCCCCCCAAGAGTACGACCAGACATCATGTGGTAAGGGGAGCGAGCTGTCGCTGAGTGCACAGTAGGATTATATTTCCAAACCACTTCAGCCAAGTAATGGGTCCATCTGGTTCGCTTCTCACGGGCCAGCCCTCTCAACAGTTGTATCAGGGTACGATTAAACCTCTCGCAGGCTCCATTACCCTGTGGGTTATATGGGGTAGTATGCGTCTTCTTGACACCTAAGGAGCGACACAACTCCTGTAAGAACTCACTTTCAAAGCAGGGCCCTTGATCTGAATGTATCTTCTGAGGGCAACCATAAGGGAGACAGAAGTGTTTCCACACTGCTTGAGCAGCAGTCTTTGCAGTCTGGTCACGAGTTGGTACAGCTACTGCAAACTTGGTAAAGTGGTATAACATAACAAGTGGTATAACATAACAAGGACATGGCGATGTCCATCTTCCGGCATGTCGAGGGTGAGGAAGTCAACTGTCAATACTTCCAATGGGGCAGACTTTGTTCCAGAGCTCCAAGTTTGGATGTCTGGAGATGTACTAAGGGGTTATTGTCTGTCTAGACTTCAAACTTAGACCCTGTGAGATATTCTGCGAAATGTTCTGTGACGGCCCACACCAGAGCTAACAGTTCCAACTTGAAGGAGCTGTAGTTTGCAGGGTTTCTCTCGGTTGGATGAAGGCTGCGGCTGGCATAAGCAATAACCCGTTCCTTACCATCTTGCATTTGTGAGAGCACGACCCCCAGGCCCTGATTACTGGCATCAGTTTGTAACCGAAAGGGAAGGGAGAAATCAGCAAAGGCCAATACAGGGGCTGCCACCAACCGTTGCTTTAAAAAGACAAATGACTCTTTTTGTTCCAGTCCCCATTCCACCCTCTTGTGACCTCCTTTCTAGTCTACTCCATGTAGTCATTTCTGGATTGGAGCAGCATGATGGGCGTAGTGCTTGATGAAATGTCGATAGTGCCCCGCTAACCCTAGGAAGGCTCTAACCTCAGTCACGGTCGATGGTGCCTTCCATTCTTGTATTACCTTGATTTTCTCTGGGTTGGGGAGCACACCCTGTTTTGAAATGACATGTCCCAAATATTCAATCTCACTTTTGAACAGGTGGCATTTTTATGGCTTAAGCTTCAGCCCATACTGATGTAGCCAGGCTAGAACAGCATCGAGGTGAGCGAGGTGTTCCTCAAAGGTGGCAGAGAACACCACTATATCATCAAGATAAATCAGGATTCTATCCAAGTTCATATCCCCAAGACAATGCTCCATTGTCCTTTGGAAGGTAGCAGGTGCATTGTTCAGCCCGAAAGGCATTCTCTTGAACTGCCATAGTCCCATAGGGGTGATGAAAGCAGTTTTTGGTCGATCTGCTTTGGCCACAGGGATCTGCCAATACCCACTGGCGAGGTCAAGTGTGGAAAAGAACTTGGCTTTCCCTAGAGCAGTTAGGGACTCTTCAATCCACGGCAGGGGATAGGCGTCTCTTGTAGTGACAGCATTCAACCGTCTATAATCTACACAGAAGTGGAGGGTGCCGTCCTTTTTCCGCACTAATACAACGGGAGCTGCCCATGGGCTCTTGCTGTTTTCGATTACGCCTTGCTGCATCATCTGTTCCAACATCTGCTTGACTTCCCGATAAAGGTGAGGGGGTATGCTTCTGTAGCGATCCCGGATGGGTGGATTTCCTCCTGTTGAGATCTCGTGTTCAATCCCATTGCTACAGCCCAGGTCAAAATCCCCCTGGGAAAACGCCTCCGACCATTTATCCACCAGTTGCCTTACTGCTTCTACCTGAGTGGGTGTGAGTTCCTCAGTGGACAGCTGTAGAAGTGGAAGTATCTGTTCTCCCACCCATGCTGGATCTGCCCCTGCTGACCTTTTGGCAACATTCACTTTAGCTACATAGCGTAGTCCGTGAAATTTCTGGAGCTCTATGTGGTCCACTTTGGGAGAAATCACACCTATAATCAGGGCAATTTCCAGCCACTGGTGTCCCCGGGGGCAGGTAAAGAGGAATCCTCTTGCTGTTCCGCATCCTAACTAGCACGGTGCCTTGGCGAACTACTGTGGGAGTTCTAGCAACAAATGGGGCCATATCTGAGGGTAAGGGTTCCACTAGTTCTTTTGCAGGGAGGTAATACAATCTCTGTCCCAAAGGGAACCCTCACAACACCAGCCTTTTCATTAATGTTTGCGTTACTTGCGTCAGAGTCCTTTAGTGCTGCCAAGGTAAGGAGCAGCTTTTTAACTTCTTTAGGTGGTCCCAGATGTGTAGGACATTGTTTTAACAGCTCAGGCCTCAGCCCCTGGATAATATTCATGCCCAATATCACCTGCGGCCGTCCTTTTCCGGATGCTCGTGTAACCACAACACCTTTTTGGCCAAGGTCCTGTCCCCACAGTTCTACTTTCATCCAGGTAATCCCGGCCACTTCTATAGGAAGTTCGTTGGCAGCTGTCAGTGATATCCAGGGGGTATCCTGACTCATTTTCTTCTTTGGGAAGTATCGCTGGAACAAAGGTTCTGGCAGAATGGTAACTTGGGACCCAGTGTCGAAGAGACATTCGACCTCTTGGCCATCGAAGTACCCGTGTACCACAGGGCAATCGACCACCACGTCCTCCGTGTGTGACGGGGGAGTCATTTTGCTGGGCCGCCCCACTGCTTGACTCTTAGCAGCGGGGCGCTCTGAGTTTAACGGCTCCCTCAGAGTCTGCGGGGTGAAGATCGGTTTCTCCATGAAGGGGTGTGCTTTCTTGGCCCCCTTAGATTGTCTCGCTCACGTCTCAGCGTGGCAAGTTCTGTCTGGAGCTGGGCCATTCCTTCCATCAGCTTGTGGATGGCCACCTCCCACGGAGCTGTGTGTTCAGTTTGTTGCGGTTTACATGGTTTATCACCTGTGCTGGCCATGAAGACGTCCGTACTGGCACGTCTGGGTTCTGAATATAGGATAGCTGCTTCTAGAATTTCGTGGACTTTTAAGTTTGGGTTACTTCTGTCCTTTTCCTGCAACTTTTCCCCAACTTTGTCAGACAGAAGCCCATCTGCCCGAACTGATCCTTCAGCCACCCATCTGTATCACTCCAGCCAGCACGTCCTGCTCTCCTCCTTTCCTTGCGGCGGATCTCGGCTCCTATATCCTGCAGTTTCAGGGTGTACTAGGGAATGGATTCTCCCGCTCTCTGCCTTCTACTGATAAAGCGAGCTCTAAGATCCCCCAATGCAATCGCCTGGGTGTACACTGCTTCCAAGCGGCTGATTATCTTGTCTAGAGAGTCCTGGTCCTCTGCTGGAAGGTGTAGGATCAACTTCCTTGCTTCTCCTTCAAGGGCATTAATGGCCAGGTCTGCCTGTTGTGCAGGTGGGACCCCATATGACCGTTTCAAGCCACGCAATCTTCTAATCCAATCATCTAAGTCCTGATCTGGTCCCGTGTACTTAGGCAGCTGTTGTGGTAGCAATCCTGCCAGCAATAGAGAAGCTATGGCAGACTGTTTACTCCCTCGCTGCTGACTGGCTCTGCCATTGTGCTGCTCTCCTCATCACTGTCTGACATGGCTGATCCTGTTCGTGACGCCAAGTGTAGTGTAACTGTTTCAGCCAAATGATCAGACCAGCAGTGATATGCAATTACTATTTTACTTAACAATGAACTTCAACATAAATTGTACCGGAGATCGTGTGAACACGGGTATACAGTACAGAACATTAATATGAACTGTGAAGAAAAAGCATATAACAGTTATACTGCAGTTCAACTAATGTCCACTAGGTGGCAGTTGCGTGTTCTAAATTCAATCTTCAGATAGATGTTGATTCTTTCAACAGACTGTGAGCTGAGTGGACCTCCTGCTAGCACAAACTTCTTGCTGGCACTGCTTTCTACTTGCTTTGGTCAGGAGGTTTTGGTGGCTGCAGATAGGGCCAACCCACTTCATGGACAGCTTCTGAAAATGGACTGTAACAGAGTCCTCTCCAGTGACTGGGGCTTGGAAAGATGCTGCGTGCTCTTGTGCTCACTGCTGGTGGCCCGCACACCAGACTTAACAGGGGAGGACCCAGCACCTGGGAACAGCTCACTTGCCCAGTCACTGCTGTCCCATCAGGCAGGATCTCTCTGAGCACAGGAAGCTGGATGGAGCTGACATTTATATCCCCCGGGCGGATCCAAGAGCTCAGAGGATTGTGGGGAGTTGAGTTAAAGGGACCTGCACCAGAATCTGGACAAAGGGGCATCCCACTACATAGCTGGTTGCTAAGCAGGGGGCCGGGAAGCCAGCCGCCACATCTTTAGCAACCGATGGAGTCATCAGTTGTCAGCGGGATTCCTGCTGAAAGCAGAATTGAAAAATAAAATAAAAATTTGCAAAAAAAACTGCATGGGGTTCCCCCCCAGGCCCATACCAGGCCCTTTGGGTCTGGTATGGATTCGGAGGGGACATCCACACCAAATTTTTTTTTTAAACGCTGTGGGGTCCCCCCAAAATCCATACCAGACTCTTATCCGAGCATGCCACCTAGGAAAGGGAGGGGACAAGTGAGCGCCCCCCCAAACCATACCCAGCCGCATGCCCTTAACATGGGGGATGGGTGCTTTGGGGCAGAGGGGGCTCTGTGCCCCCCACCTCAAAGCACCTTGCCTCCATGTTGATGAGGACAAGGGCCTCTTCCTGACAACCCTTGCACAGTGGTTGTTGGGGGTCTGTGGGCTTAACAAGGGGACCCCCAGATCCCAGCCTCCCACCCTATGTGAATGAGTATCGGGTACATCGTATCCCTACCCATTCACCAAAAAAGCAGTGAAAAGTAAAAAAACACAAGAGCCAGTTTTTGACAATTCCTTTATTAGTAAAATAGCTCTGAGCCACCGTATCTCCCAATGTCGTCTCTCCCTGTGCCCTCGCCTTCTTCTGCTGCCATTTTCTCTCCGTGCTGTCATCTCCCAGTGTTGTCGTCTTCTTCCTCCTCCTCCTCGCGTCGTCGTCGATGCCGTCGTCTTCTTCTTCCTTGCCATCGCTGGTTACTCGCTGAAAAAACAAAAAAATGGTCTTGTCGCAAAACTGTGTTTCTCCGTTATGTTCCCAGCTGTGCGGCGCGTCTTATATAGGCATGGGGCATGGCCATCCAATGACATCGCCCAGAGATCCCACCCCTTGTGACATCACATGTCAGAAGGGGCGGGCTCTTTGTGAGACGTCAATGGATGGCCATGCCCCATGCCTATATAAGAGGAGCCGGACAGCCGGGAACATACCAACGGAGGAACACAGCTTCGCAACTTTTTTTCGTTCTTTTAGCGAGTAACTGGCGACAGCGAAGAAGAAGACGTCAGGGGCGGCGACGATGATGCGAGGAGGAGGAAGAAGGAGACAACGGCACCTGGAGATGACAGCATGTGGAGAAGAGAGCGGCGCAAGAAGGCGAGGGCACCGGGAGAGATGACATAGGGAGAGACGACATCGGGAGAGACAGCGGCTCGGAGATATTTTACTAATAAAGGAATTGTCAAAAACTGGCTCTTGTGTTTTTTTACTTTTCACTGCTTTTTTTTGGTGAATGAGTAGGGGTACGATATACCCTTATACCCATTCATCACCACTGTGCAAGGGTTTGTTGGGAAGAGGCCCTTGTCCTCATCAACATAGGGGCAAGGTGCTTTGGTACCACCCCCCCATGTTAAGGGCATGCGGCCTGGTATGGTTCGGGGGAGGGGCGCTTGCTCGACCCCTCCCTTTCCTGGACGGCATGCTCGGATAAGAGTCTGGTATGGATTTTGGGGGGACCCCACAGCATTTAAAAAAGGAGGGAATGCGGCCTGGAATGGTTCAGGAGGGGGGGGGGGGGGGGCGCTCGCTCGTCCCCTCCCTTTCCTGACCTGCTGGGTGGCTTGCTTGGATAAGGGTCTGGTAATGATTTTTGGGGGGGCACCACGCAGTTTTTTTTTTTTTTTTTTTTTACATGGGGTTCCCCTCCGAGTCCATACCAGACCCGAAGGCCCTGGTATGGACCTGGCGGGAACCCCACACCGTTTTTTTCAAGAATTTTTTTGCCGGCAATTTTTTTTTGTTGAAAAATTCAGCTTTCAGCAGAAACCCCACTGACAGCTGATGACTCATCGGTTGTTAGGGGCACAGCAGCTGGCTTTCCGGCCCCCTCCTTAGCAATCAGCTTTATACAGTGTGTTTTACAGTGCGTTTAAAAGAGAAAAAAAAAAACACAAAAAGCATATAAACTGCATGCAAAAATGCATGAAAAATGCTGGTTTAAAAACGCAAAATGCACTGAAAAATTCAGCTTTCAGCAGGAACCCCGCTGACAGCTGATGACTCATCGGTTATTAGGGGCACAGCAGCTGGCTTCCCGGCCCCCTCCTTAGCAATCAGCTTTATACAGTGTGTTTTACAGTGCGTTTAAAGAGAAAAAAAAACACAAAAAGCATAAAAAAATGCATGAAAAATGCTGGTTTAAAAACGCAAAATGCACTGGTATGGATTTTGGGGGGACCCCACAGCATTAAAAAAATTATGTCACAGTCCCAGCATCCTCCGGGACTGTGACAACACAAGGGGGCGGGGTCACCATGTGACATGAGCATGTGACCCTGTCCCCCATGTCCCTATATAAGTCCCAGCGCAGAGCGGCACAGGCATTCCGGGCAGAGACAGCGACGGGTCAACATCGGAAGAAGAAGAAGAAGAAGAACAAGAAGGACAAGAAGGACAAGAAGAAGAAGAAGGCGCCGGTGGCGCAGAAGACGACGACCGCCGCAAGAACAGAAGAGACCCCCGAAGACCCCCGAAGGCGGATCGAGACCCCCAGACGACGACGACGAAGAAGGTAGCCGGACTTCCCCCGCTCGGTAAAAGAGCTTGGTAAATGGTGGGGGAGTCCGGCGAGAAGACCCCCAAGACGGAAGAAGACCCCCGGAGCAGTGCAATAAAATATTTTTTCAAAAGTGTGTGTTTTTTGTACTTTACATTTTACACCTTGGGTGAATGGGTAGGGGTACATCGGCGCCCACACACGAGGGGATTATCCGCTGGACTTCAGTCCAGAGGATAATCCCGCGGGATAGTCCCTTCGTGTGTACGCGGCATTTGGCAGACTTTGGATGGAAATAACACAGTGAGCAAGCCTCATGTAAAGAAGCCAAATTATAGTACACTCAGTCCAAGATTAACAATTTTTTAAGATAAAGTCTGGTGTCTCTTTCGCAGACTTTGGATAGAAGTAACAAGTGTGGAAAAATTGGGCTTTGGGTGTTGGTGGTGCCCTGTAACCTTCTAGAGGTATTTTTGATGAAAGCAAGAATTGGCCTAGCTGTAAAAAAATGTATTTGACGCCACTGTCACACAGTTGTGGAAAAATTGGTCTTTGGGTGTTAGTAGTGCCTTCACCCTGTAACCTTCTAGAGGTACTCTTGATGAAAGCAAGAACTGGCTTGCTGTTAAAAAAAATTACATTTGATGCACCTGTCAAACAGGTGCTGAAAAATTGGTCCTTGGGTGTTAATTGTGTCCATGAAACCTATACCAATAAATGACTTCAAGATAAAATCAACACCCACAAAGCTAGGCAGCCTAGACAGTCTTGCAGAGATTTGAGATCCCAATAACACTTAATCAGCGACATCGGCATCAAGGACTCGATAGCTGCTAATCCAGGACTGATTCATTTTGACAAATGTCAGCCAGTTAATGGAGTCTGTGGACAGACATGCCCTTTTATCTATCACAAAATCTTCGGTAGCCCTGAATGCCGTTCAGAAAGCACGCTGGATGCAGGGCAGCGCAGCAGCTCAATTAGATACTGGGCAAGTTCTGGCCAGTGGTCTATTCTCATGACCCAGAAACCCAGTGGATTGTCTACTGGAAAGCTCTCCATGTCTCTTTTCGCCCCTAGATACCATATGATGCAGACACTGTCGATGGGATCTGGAAGCTGACAGCCCTGGGCACCGAGGACTAAAAAGATTTGGAAATGCATCAGTGAGGCGGCCCCCTTCTCCACCGCTCCTCCTTTAACCAACAGAAGCCTCAAAGCTAGCTTTTCCATGAGACTGTAACCTATCAGTCTGGAAAGGTGTTACATAAACTCCTCGTTAAGGTCTCCTCAAGATATTTCATCCTGTGCTCCATGTCCATGATCCATGTCACAAATCAAATAGTTTACAGGCAGGTGGAGATAACAGCTTCACAATATGATGGAATAGGGTGGCTACTCTCTACTCCATGATGACTGCCTCTGGAGGACCTCCTGCCTCGTTGGGGTTCTTTCTTCCCATCACTTTCCTCCTCAGCTCTAACCGGCACCCAAGTCATGTCAATGACCTCATCATCATCCCCCCCATCCTTATCACTGAAACCAACTTGGGAATACGCTGTAGCTGGGAGAACATGACTGCCAATTTATTGTTTATCAGTGTTCTCCCCTCTCTGCAGGCTCATGTTACTCCCTCCCTCTACCTCAGAACCAACATCAGAATCAAGTAATGTCTGTGCATCCTCAAGAAGCAAATAGCTGAAGCTGTGTTCAAATAATTCAGCTGACTGCTCCATGCATGATGCGGGGGCTATGGCAGGAGTAGCTGTGGACAAGAAGGCAGACTAAGCCGCTCTGGCAGCTGTGGTGGACCACGCACTAGTGTCAGCTTGGGTCATAGAGGATGAGGAGGATAAGGATGGTTTAGTAAGTCAGTCCACTACCTCCTCTGCATGCTGTGGCTGGATAACATGGGCAACATCACAAAACAGAGACAAATGTGCCCTGTGGACACAGACACTGCTGGCCCCCTTATAGTGGCATAGGAACGTGTGCCTCTCCTCGTTGGCCTCCCCGACATGATGGGGGGGGGGGGGGTCTTATTACCCACATTTTTAAGAAACTTGGAAATGTAATGCATTTATTTAATTAAAAATTGGTGCACTTTAAATTGAGGACTAAACACTGACAGAAATGTAAAAACTATAAAAAAAAATGAAAAGGGGGAACACCAGTGTTGCAGTCAGGAAAAACTGCTCTATCTCCACTCCAACGCACTACAATAGCTTCCTATAGGGAGGAATCTTTTATTGTGTGGGGTGGGACTATGAGCACTGAGCTGTGATTGGATCATCATCACTTGTAGTCAGAGTCTTCACTTGGAAATGCGATAATCCTAACTACCAAGACCTGAGGTGTGCCTTGCCCTGGCTGGTCAGTATGCCTAAAAGAGGGCATACCCTGAATGAATATGAATGAAATGCAAATTAAATAATAAAAATATGGGGGAATGGGTGGGTTTTGTGGGTCCCCCCCCCCCCCCATACCAGTGTGACTTGGGAGAACGGACACCCTCCCCCTCCTCTCGGCATGATCACTGGGAAAAAACAGGTGGGTGCCCCCCTCAAAGATGCCTGATTGAACATAGAGAAACGGGCGGTGGTCCCCTCGATGGTGCCAGATTGAGCACCGCATGCTCAATGGTGCCCTGCGAACTGCTACCGTTGAACACCGCACTGAGGAACCCGGAAGTGACATGCGTCAGCCGTAACCCGGAAATTATCTGACAAAGGATCTGATGGAGGAGAAGGAGGGATATATAGCCCTTAGACTCCTCCTACAAATTTAGGCCAGCCTTCTAACTTGTCTAGTCAGGGCTCTGACAGTGCTCTGTGCCCTTATTGGCAAAGCTGGTCAAGTGCAAGGCTTCATCCAATTAGGGCACTAGAATGCACTATGAAGCACGCAGTGCATTGTTAAGCGCTTGGTGGGAGAACCCACGAGTGCCTCGCAAATTCATGTGTTCACCGAACGGGTGAACAGGCGATGTACGAGCCAAACTTTTGCTCAGCCTGAACTGTTCGCCCAACACTAATATACAATATTTTGACTGTTATGCAGATGTAAGTGCATCATTGCAAGATATTTATTCAAAAGGCTCTGTGGACCCAGCACATATTGATTCTTTCAAGGAAGATGTGTGCAACCTTTTTAGAATACACAGTATACATGTCACTTTTTATATGGCTAAACAATGGATGTGAGCTATAATATTAAGGCTTCTTAAGATATGTGCGACACACATCACACCCCCTTATTGTCTTTTGTTCCCCCCACCTAAGCCTCCTGGGAGAGTCAGCTTCCTGCCCAAACCCTATTCATTTCCTTGGACCGTGTTGGGCTAGGCCTAACCCCACAGGCTTACCTTTGTTTCCTGGAACCTAATGATTCCTATCTCCCAACACTATTTTCTGTTCTTCGATTCATACTAATACACCCTCTCCTTACCTCCTTCCTCTTTCTTGTCTATTACCCACCCCCTTCTTGCTCCTTTCTGCTTCGGCCCCCTGCCTTTTTTTTCCCTTTCGAACCCTATAACCACCCACCATTTAACTTTACTTGCACTTCCTACAAGATGAAGGCTAAACACCCCAGAAAAACATTCTGGATTTGTTAATGACTTCTGGAAAATTTGTTCTCTTATAATTTTACCGGATAGATCATTAACTGCTACTGGCGCATAAATCCTGGAATTTCAGTAAGGTTCAGGAATCTGGATATAAACTATTTACTCTCTGGTATAAAACTTTAGATTTACTTCCCAATATATATCATCCCTCAATTTGTGGACAATGCGAATCCCAAATAGATACCCTCCTTCATATCTTTTGGGAATTAACTCTTCTTAAGCCATACAGGAATTCAGTGAAGAGGATATGGTTCAAACTAACCGATGTACCTCTTAATTTTGATCCTCTCATTTTTAATACATGAAAACCACCTCTCCATCAAGAGATACAAAGACTCTCTATTAATTCACCTACTACGGTAGATTCCACTAGAGCCTAAATGCCAGGTCTATGGAAGCGATCTTCACCCCCCCCCCCCCCCACCATGTCATAATGATTCACACGTATCAACGTGCAAACAAAAGACTTTACTTCTTCCCTCCACCATCAAGAAGGCAAATTTAGCTAAAAAACCTGGTATTACTGGCTAGACTTTCACTCTACTCTTTAATAAAGCTCCAAACCTGATGTCCTAACCCACTTACCTCCTTTCTATTCTGTCTCTCTTTCAATCTTATGATTTTGAAGCTCCTCAAAATACATATTATAGCTTCAGAACTGATAAATAATCCATCAACTCTAGCTTGTTCAGGAAATTTTTCACATTTATAATGATCACATTCTTACAGGTTGTCAACAATACATCTAATCAAATATACATTAGTTTATTAATTTTTTATTTAATATATCTGTATTGTATAATGTACAGTGTATATTTATATTGTACTTAATAAAATATTTTTGACAAGGAAAAATGTCCGCTTGTGGGGTTTTTTTTGTGAGAATAATTATTTTAGTTTTTGTTCCTTAGAGCCAAACATCTCCCCTTCCAAAGTCAAAGCTACAGCAATATCATCATCGGATATTGAGATGGAATGGAACACTGTGTCACCTACTAATGGTGTTTTACTGGGCTATGAGGTAAGAGGAGACAATAATGAGAAGTGAATTACTTTTATGTTTTTTTTATTGACAACAATGCAGCCGAACATGTGGACCAATAATATCTGCTATCTGTGTAGAGCAAGTCTCCAAACTTTCTAAACGAAGGGCCAGTTTACTGTCCTTAGTGACATTAGGGGGGGCCAGACTGTGGCCAGTGGGAGTAGAAATTGTTCTGGTAGTGTCCAGTGGGAGTAAACAATGCCCCATCTTTGATACAAGGGGAGAAATAAAACAATGCTCCATTTTTGGTGTCAGTGGTAAGGGCATCCATTGTTGATGTCAGTGGGAGAAATACTGTCTCATATTAGTGCCTCAAGGGTAGGATAAGGGCAAGCAAAGGGCCGCACCTGGACCCCGGGCTGCAGTTTAGAGACCACTGGTGTAGCGCAATTAAATAAGCTTGGATGCAAGTAGTCTGAAGTGCTGGTTACAAAGATTTTAAGCATGCCTAATTTGTAGCTAAAGAATTCTCATGCTGTTCTCCATCCAGGGCTCAGGGTCGGCTCGGTCCCCCCATGGGGGGCCGCGGCCATCCAAAAATTTGGCCCGCGGCTTTTGCGGCCTACCGCGGGCCCCCGCAGGCCGCAGTTACGCCAGCCTGCTAGGCCTCGTGGCGGCCCCCCCCCTTACCTGAGGGGTGGCGCTGTGGGGGTCTGTGCCGCTGCGAGGGGCTCCAGTCTGTGCCCTATGAGGGGCCACGGCTTGTGCCTTTGGGAGGGGCCTGGTCAATGCCCCCAGGTCTGTGTCCTTGTGCCCCTGTGAGGGGCCACGGCTTGTGCCTTTGGGAGGGGCCTGGTCAATGCCCCCGGGTCTGTGTCCCTTGGGAGGCTGTGTCCCCTGTGAGGGGCCCCGGGTCTGTGTCCCCTGTGAGGGGCCCCCGGGTCTGTGTCCCCTGTAAGTCCCGGTGCTGTGGAGTGCTGGGTCGCGGGGCGCTGTTTTTTGCACTTATTGTCTGTGCGGAAACCTTTTCAAGATGGTGCAGCGGTGGCTGTGGCGAAGGGCTGGTATCCCTTTGGATAAACGGTTTTGTGCAGCGAACACGTTCCCTTCTCCCTCTTATTCTGACAAATTTGTTCATGAGGACTGGGAGTGTTCAAAGTGTCTTTGGTGTTTCCAAGACCACTTGCTGTAAGGTACCCCCTTGGGGAGTCCCTCCTTCAGTAGTGGACTGTTCCCCCAGTAGTGGACCCCCCTGTCTCTAGGCTGCTCAAGGCAACCACGGGTTTAATAGAGGAATCTCGGGCTTCTAAAAGGTCCAGGGGAGCAGAGTCCCCCTGTCTTTCCTGCATTGGAGGACCTGCTGGTCAAGGTGCTGCAGTTGTCCGCTAGGTCGCTTGGCTGTGTTCCTCCAAAGAGTTTTTGCTTCCCAGGGGTTTAAACGACAGATTGCTGGCTGTTCTCCGCGGTGGGCTGTGCAAGCCCTGTTGCTGTAGAGGATGCTCCCTTGCTGAGAATGGTTTCAGGGGTTTTATTCAAACCTGTTAAGTCTACAGGATGGAGAGCATGGTACATGCCTTATGGGGGTACAGTAGTTCAGGATGGAGTCTGTCCGCACAGCGGTGGCACTCCTTCGTCATGGGGACTTTCTGATTTCTATTGACACCACAAATGCTACTTACGCATTCTGCTATGTGTCCGTCTCCAGCACTTCCTCAGTTTTTTGCTGTGGGTGCGGAGCATTATGAGCGTGTGGTGTTGCCCCTTTGAGTCTGGTCACCGCTCCTCGGGTGTTCACGAGGTGTTGACCCCGGATCTGGCATGGTTATGTCAGTAGGGGTTTGCTATCCTGGGCTGCCTGGACGATCTTCTCCCACTCTTTGACTACTCCGAGGAGCACTGTAATTCTTATACAAACCTTGACTGATTTCAGTGAAGGCTATACTATCGAATGTCTGCTTGGCTCTGTCAGATCATTGGATTATTTGAGTCTGACCCGGGCTTCGGCTCTGGCCAGCGTGTTTCTTCTCCCGGACAAAACTCCGGAAGTTGCATGCTGCGTTTTTTTCCATTTAATGTCCGGCAGGTGGGATCCTCTGTGGATCTGCATGTGGGAATAGTTCCATACAAGCTCCCTTAGGGGAGATCCTGGCATAATGGGACAAATACCCAGGGTCTCTGGACAATCGGATTCGGCTGAGTCAGGAAACCAGAGTTTTCCCTAGTCTGGTGGCTTCGCTATCCGGTTCTTCGGTGGGGTAAAATCCTTTCTCCCCTTGTATTGAACAGGGTGACCACCAATTCCAGTCTGTCCGGGTGGGGAGAGGTCCTAGGACTGAGCTCTGCTCAGGGTTGTTGGACGTTGTTGAAATCCAGACTACCAAGTAATATCTTGGAACTTCATGCAAACAAACTAGTCTGGATCATGGAAGGATCGACTTCGGGGGCTCCTGGTACGGTTCGAGTCGGGTGAGGCAACGGCGGTGGCTTATGTCTTTCGCCGGGGTGGGCCAAGATAGGCTGTTGGCAGCTCTGGCTGTTGCCAGTATCCTCCGGTGGGGAGAGAGTCTCGTTCCAGCCCTTTCTGGCATACGCTTTCCAGGGGTAGAATACTGTAAAACGGATACCTCAGTTGGTTAGTAGACATGTGCGATTCGTTTCGTACGAATTCGTAATTCGTACGAATTTTTCGAAATTCGTACGAATTTACGAATCTGTAGTACGAATTTTTTTTTTTACGAATTCCGTACGGAATACGAATTTTTTTTTACGAATCGTTAGTAAAGTTACGAATCGTTACGAATCGTTACGAATCGTTAACGCGGCTAATGAATTGTTGGTTCTCATAACACAGAGAACAATTCGAATCCAACTACAAATATCGAATTTCAATTTCAAGTTACGAATCGTTACGAATCGTTATGAATAGTTACGAATCGTTACGAATCGTTATGAATAGTTACGAATCGTTAGTAAATCCAACTACCAATATCGAATTTCAACTAATTTGAACGAAATTATTATAGCAGATATAACGAATGAATTCGAATGACAAAGTGTCATTTTTGCAGAAAAAAAAAAGCGTAGGGGTCCCCCCAAATTCAATAACCAGGCCCTTCAGGTCTGGTATGGATATTAAGGGGGACCCCAGCCAAAAAAAAAATAAAAAAAATGGCGTGGGGTCCCCCCCAAATATCCATACCAGACCCTTCAGGTCTGGGATGGATTTTAAGGGGAACCCCGGCCAAAAAAAAAAAAAAATGGCGTGGGGTCCCCCTCAAAATCCATACCAGACCCTTTATCCGAGCACGCAACCTGGCAGGCCGCAGGAAAGGAGGGGGGGACGAGAGCGGCCCCCCCTCCCGCCTGAACCGTACCAGGCCACATGCCCTCAACATTGGGAGGGTGCTTTGGGGTCCCCCCCAAAGCACCTTGTCCCCATGTTGATGAGGACAAGGGCCTCATCCCCACAACCCTGGCCGGTGGTTGTGGGGGTCTGCGGGCGGGGGGCTTATCGGAATCTGGAAGCCCCCTTTAACAAGGGGACCCCCAGATCCCGGCCCCCCCCCCTGTGTGAAATGGTAAGGGGGTACAAAAGTACCCCTACCATTTCACCAAAAAAGTGTCAAAAATGGTAAAAATGACAGGAGACGGTCTTTGACAATTCCTTTATTAAAATCTTCTTTCTTCTTTCTTCTGGTCTTCCTTTCTTCATCTTCTCCTTCCGTCATCTTCTCCTTCCGTCATCTTCTTCCATCTTCTTCTTCCTTCGATTCGCTTCTTCTTCCTCCGGTCTTCTCGTCCTTCTCGTCCGGCGTCGTCCTTCTCGTCCGGCATCGTCGTCTCTTCTCGCAGGCCGCTCCTCGCAATGGGAGGCTCCCGCTCTGTGAGGCTCCGCTCCGGGTGACAGGTCTTTTATAACGAAGGCACCTGGTGACCCCGCCCCCTCTGACGCATGGGGACGTCATGTGGAATTCCCTATGGCTTTCCCCATGACGTCAGAGGGGGGGGGGGGTCACCGGGTGCCTTCGTTATACAAGACCTGTCACCCGGAGCGAAGCCTCACAGAGCGGGAGCCTCCCATTGCGAGGAGCGGCCTGCGAGAAGAGACGACGATGCCGGACGAGAAGGACGACGCCGGACGAGAAGGACGAGAAGACCGGAGGAAGAAGAAGCGAATCGAAGGAAGAAGAAGATGGAAGAAGATGCCGGAAGGAGAAGATGAAGAAAGGAAGAAGGAAGAGCAGAAGAAAGAAGAAAGAAGATTTTAATAAAGGAATTGTCAAAGACTGTCTCCTGTCATTTTTACAATTTTTGACGCTTTTTTGGTGAAATGGTAGGGGTACTTTTGTACCCCCTTACCATTTCACACAGGGGGGAGGCCGGGATCTGGGGTCCCCTTGTTAAAGGGGGCTTCCAGATTCCGATAAGCCCCCCGCCCGCAGACCCCCACAACCACCGGGCACGGTTGTGGGGATGAGGCCCTTGTCCCCACTCTATGGGGACAAGGTGCTTTGGGGGGGGACCCCAAAGCATCCTCCCAATGTTGAGGGCATGTGGCCTGGTACGGTTCAGGCGGGAGGGGGGGCCGCTCTCGTCCCCCCCTCCTTTCCTGCGGCCTGCCAGGTTGCGTGCTCGGATAAAGGGTCTGGTATGGATTTTATGGGGGACCCCACGCCATTTTTTTGGGCTAGGGTTCCCCTTAAAATCCATCCCAGACCTCAAGGGTCTGGTATGGATTTTGAGGGGGACCCTACGCCATTTTTTTTTTTTTTTTTGGCTGGGGTCCCCCTTAATATCCATCCCAGACCTGAAGGGCCTGGTTATTGAATTTGGGGGGACCCCTACACATTTTTTTTTCAATGACTTCAATGAATGACAGTTCTCTGTATTACGGATCCAACAATTCATTTGCCGGTAAATAGCTGCGAGTGATTTTAAATAGTTTTTTTTTTCCTGCAAAAATGACACATTGTACAGAGACAGTTCTCTATATTAGATATACTGAATCTCGAAGCATTCGAAGCATTCGTTATATCCGCTATTATAATTTCTTTCATATTAGTTGAAATTACATATTTGTTAGTTACAATACAACATTCGAATTGTTCTCTGTATTACGGGAATCGGCAAATAGCCGCGAGTGATTTTAAATGTCTTTTTTTCCTGCAAAAATGACACATTGTACAGAGAGAGTTCTAAACACAGGAAACATGACCCCCTTCATAGGCATACTATAGAGTATATAGTATATAGAAGGGCGCAGGTTTCCTGTGTTTAGAACTCTCTCTGTACAATGTGTCATTTTTGCAGGAAAAAAAGACATTTAAAATCACTCGCGGCTAATTGCCGATTCCCGTAATACAGAGAACAATTCGAATGTTGTATTGTAACTAACAAATATGTAATTTCAACTAATATGAAAGAAATGATAATAGCGGCTATAACGAATGCTTCGAATGATTCGAGATTCAGTATATCTAATATAGGGAACTGTTTCTTGCAGTGTCATTTTTGCAGGAAAAAAAAACTATTTAAAATCGAGTCGCAGCTATTGCCGGCAAATGAATTGTTGGATCCGTAATACAGAGAACTGTCATTCATTGAAGTCATTGATAAAAAAATGCATAGGGGTCCCCCCAAATTCAATAACCAGGCCCTTCAGGTCTGGGATGGATATTAAGGGGGACCCCCAGCCAAAAAAAAAAAAAATGGCGTAGGGTCCCCCTCAAAATCCATACCAGACCCTTGAGGTCTGGGATGGATTTTAAGGGGAACCCTAGCCAAAAAAAATGGCGTGGGGTCCCCCATAAAATCCATACCAGACCCTTATCCGAGCACGCAACCTGGCAGGCCGCAGGAAAGGAGGGGGGGACGAGAGCGGCCCCCCCTCCCGCCTGAACCGTACCAGGCCACATGCCCTCAACATTGGGAGGGTGCTTTGGGGTCCCCCCCAAAGCACCTTGTCCCCATGTTGATGAGGACAAGGGCCTCATCCCCACAACCCTGGCCGGTGGTTGTGGGGGTCTGCGGGCGGGGGGCTTATCGGAATCTGGAAGCCCCCTTTAACAAGGGGACCCCCAGATCCCGGCCTCCCCCCTGTGTGAAATGGTAAGGGGGTACAAAAGTACCCCTACCATTTCACCAAAAAAGCGTCAAAAATTGTAAAAATGACAGGAGACAGTCTTTGACAATTCCTTTATTAAAATCTTCTTTCTTCTTTCTTCTGGTCTTCCTTTCTTCATCTTCTCCTTCCGGCATCTTCTTCCATCTTCTTCTTCCTTCGATTCGCTTCTTCTTCCTCCGGTCTTCTCGTCCTTCTCGTCCGGCGTCGTCCTTCTCGTCCGGCATCGTCGTCTCTTCTCGCAGGCCGCTCCTCGCAATGGGAGGCTCCCGCTCTGTGAGGCTTCGCTCCGGGTGACAGGTCTTGTATAACGAAGGCACCCGGTGACCCCGCCCCCTCTCTGACGTCATGGGGAAAGCCATAGGGAATTCCACATGACGTCCCCGTGCGTCAGAGGGGGCGGGGTCACCAGGTGCCTTCGTTATAAAAGACCTGTCACCCGGAGCGGAGCCTCACAGAGCGGGAGCCTCCCATTGCAAGGAGCGGCCTGCGAGAAGAGACGACGATGCCGGACGAGAAGGACGACGCCGGACGAGAAGGACGAGAAGACCGGAGGAAGAAGAAGCGAATCGAAGGAAGAAGAAGGTGGAAGAAGATGACGGAAGGAGAAGATGACGGAAGGAGAAGATGAAGAAAGGAAGACCAGAAGAAAGAAGAAAGAAGATTTTAATAAAGGAATTGTCAAAGACTGTCTCCTGTCATTTTTACCATTTTTGACACTTTTTTGGTGAAATGGTAGGGGTACTTTTGTACCCCCTTACCATTTCACACAGGGGGGGGGGGCCGGGATCTGGGGGTCCCCTTGTTAAAGGGGGCTTCCAGATTCCGATAAGCCCCCCGCCCGCAGACCCCCACAACCACCGGCCAGGGTTGTGGGGATGAGGCCCTTGTCCTCATCAACATGGGGACAAGGTGCTTTGGGGGGGACCCCAAAGCACCCTCCCAATGTTGAGGGCATGTGGCCTGGTACGGTTCAGGCGGGAGGGGGGGCCGCTCTCGTCCCCCCCTCCTTTCCTGCGGCCTGCCAGGTTGCGTGCTCGGATAAAGGGTCTGGTATGGATTTTGAGGGGGACCCCACGCCATTTTTTTTTTTTTTTTTTGGCCGGGGTTCCCCTTAAAATCCATCCCCGACCTGAAGGGTCTGGTATGGATATTTGGGGGGGACCCCACGCCATTTTTTTTTATTTTTTTTTTGGCTGGGGTCCCCCTTAATATCCATACCAGACCTGAAGGGCCTGGTTATTGAATTTGGGGGGACCCGTACGCTTTTTTTTTTTCTGCAAAAATGACACTTTGTCATTCGAATTCATTCGTTATATCTGCTATAATAATTTCGTTCAAATTAGTTGAAATTCGATATTGGTAGTTGGATTTACTAACGATTCGTAACTATTCATAACGATTCGTAACGATTCGTAACTATTCATAACGATTCGTAACGATTCGTAACTATTCATAACGATTCGTAACGATTCGTAACTTGAAATTGAAATTCGATATTTGTAGTTGGATTCGAATTGTTCTCTGTGTTATGAGAACCAACAATTCATTAGCCGCGTTAACGATTCGTAACGATTCGTAACGATTCGTAACGATTCGTAACTTTACTAACGATTCGTAAAAAAAATTACGATTCGTCCGAATTTCGTATTTCGTACGAATTCGAACGGAATTTCGTACACGAATTACGAATTACGAATTTTTTTATATACGAAACGGGACGAAACGAAACGAAACAAATTTTTTGGCAGTTCCCATGTCTATTGGTTAGAGTTGAACCAGGGGGTGGGCCCTTCATTGGGCCATGGTTCATCGTATTTGTCTCCTCTGGGGCACACCTGAGGTAGCGTCCTGGCTCAACAAGGTTTCTGGCAAGGTTGTGGGAGCTTCTGGCGGCTCTAGTGACCCACGTTTTCTCTATGCCTTTGCTTCTCTCCAGCCTTTGCAGTGTCTTCTTGGCAGGATCATGGCTGCGGTGTTTCCGGTTATTCTATTGGATCCGGTTGGGTTCCGGTGGTCTGGGTACACCGACCAGGGGCGCCCAGTCGCCAACGTTTTCCTTGGCAACTGCCTCTCAGGAAGGACCTACTGTCTCATGGACCGTTCTTCCATCCTGTTTTTAGAGTCACTGGTTTTTAATGGCCTGGCCTGGCCAGCCAGGTGCTGCGGTTTCCAACACTGCTGATGGTGGGTTAGAAGAAATGGGCCCTGAGTACCATCGAGGCCCAGGTGTCAGCCTGGGTGGTATTCTTCAGCGTCTCCTGGTCTCGCACTTCCTGGTGCGTACCTTTTTTTTTCCTGGGGTTAGGCGTCTGTTTCAACCAGTGCAGTTCTTCTACTGCCGTGGGATCTAAACTTGGTAATTTTGGTTCTCCAGAAGCCTCTCTATCTCTCTTTCAAGATATTCTGGAGATTCCAATACTAAAGCCCCATACACACGCGCGGATTATCCGAGGACCAGGTCCGTCAGACCATGTCCGTCATACTTTGTCTGATGTTGGTTTTGCGTACACACGGTCGGACAAAGTTGTCGGAAAATCCGATCATTCTGAACGTGGTGACGTTTGTTGCCTACGACGGGACTACGTAGAGGCTAGTAGCCAATAGCTTTGGTCTTGTAATGTGATCTGAGCATGCGTAGCACTTTGTCCGGTCGGACTACCATACACACGATCGGATTTGGTGTGATCGGACCGTGTTGTCGGAAAATCTATCCAGCAGGAGATAGGACTTTGTCCGTCGGACAATACGACGTACACTGTCCGATGGTGCATACACACGGTCTGATTTTTCAACAACATTGTCCGATCGGACAGAATCCATGCGAAAATCCGACCGTGTGTATGGGGCTTTACTCTGGCGGAAGGTGGTCTCTTGGTGGCTATCACCTCCGCTCACAGGGTGTCAAAAAGGTCATTATCGTGTCGTTCACCTTACCCAGGCTAAGGTGGTGCTTTGCCCTTTTTTACAGGGTTCCGTCCTTGGATTTCCATTTGAATAAGGCCATTGTGTTGCTTTCTTGTGTCCCTGGTCAGCACTTTCCAAGGAATTTGCCTTAGCTGCCCTAAAGGGGTATTGGCAAACGGGCCAAGAAAGAGGCGTTCTGTTTTTTTATGCGACCCTTCTCTGGATGGGACGGCTTTTCTGTCAAGAATCGGGTGCCTCTTTTCCTGTTACGGCGCTTTCTTCTCGAGCGCTTAGGGCTTCTTGGGCCTTCGGTCACCATGCCTCCGTTGTGAAGGTCTGCAAGGTGGCCAATGGTCGTCAGTGTACATTTTCACAAGTCTACGAAGTAAACGGTTTGGCATCTGCGGATGCCTCTTTTGGCCACAAGTTTTTTGCAGGCCGCTGGTTAGAGGGTCTATTCCCTCCTTGAAGGAGTATCATTCAGGTTGGGTTCCAGCGTGTCCTGGGTGAAGTTCCTTGGGATTTTTCGTTCTCCCACCCCTCATGTTGGCACTGCTTTGGGACGTCCCTACCATTATGAAGGCTGTCTCTGTCAATGAACGAATGAGAAAATAGGATTTTTTACTTAGCGTAAAATCCATTTCTTCATTGACAGGCACAGCACCCACCCCTCTACTAAACTGAATACCTAGAGCAGGGAGGGGGTTATATAATGACTAAGGATGGCCCATAGGCATAGCCAGGTGCTCGTTTGCTTTTTTGTTCTGCCTAGTCCTACTCCTAATAGAGGCGATATATCCCTATCGTTATGAAGGCTGTGTCTGTCAATGAACTCAGAGAAATGGACTTCACGGTAAGTAAAAAATCCTATTTGTAAAAAACTGTGTGTTTTTATTTACTTTTTTACACTTTTTTGGTGAATGAGTAGGGGTACAATGTACCCCTACTCATTCAAATAGGGGGGCCCTCTTGTTAAAGGGGGCTTCCAGAATCCGATAAGTCACCCCCCACACCCCAACAACCCCCAGGCCAGAGTTGTGGGGAAGAGGCCCTTGCCCTCATCAACATGGGGACAAGGTGCTTTGGGGGGATCCCTCTACCTAAAAGCACCCCCCATGTTGAGGGCATGCAGCCTATTATGGTTTAGGAGGGGCCACCGCCCCACCCCCTTCCTAGCCTGCCAGGCTGCATGCACGGAAAGGGGCTGGTGTGGATTTTGAGGGGGGCACCACGCCATTTTTTTTCTCAAAATTTTGGCTTGGGGTTCCCCATAAAATCCGAATGCTGTTTTATTGCTGACAATTGTTTTGTTCACATTCAGCTGTCAGTGGGGTTTCCCTGATGACTCATCCATTGTTAAGGACGTGGAAGCCGGGCCGCTCCTTAACAACCAGCTATTCAATGGTTGTTAAGGAAGCCGGAGGCGGTTTCTGCCAAAATGCTGCTGCTCCAGAGAGCACTGACAGTGTTTTTTTTCTGCCACGAAACTCTCCTGCCACAAAACGATGCTAAACGCCTATGCGTGCATGAACCATTAGGCTACTTTCACACTGAGGTGCTTTGCAGGCGCTAAAGTGCTAAAAATAGCGCCTGCAAAGCGCCCTGAAAGAGCCTGTCGCGTACCTTACAGCGGAGTCCGGATGCTGAGGGGTGGCCTCGTGCATGGTTCCGGTCCCAACACCCCTGGTGGTGGGAACAGGGAGTGCTGGGGCACGAAAGGGTGCAAGTGCCTGCGGCTGGGAGACTGGTGCTTGGAGATACCGGTCCTTCTGGAAGGCAGGTGTAGAGGTTGGTAACCAAGATTGTATCCAGTGATGGCCGGACAGGTGGGTATAGGCACTGCGACGTCAAGACAGGCAGGGGTCGGCAACTGGCTGGCAACGAGGTACAAAAGCGGCAGGCAAGTTCATGGTCAGGAGTAGGCAGAGGTTGGCAACGGGCAGGCGATGAGGCAAAAGATCAAAGAGCAGAGCCGTAGTCAAGGAATCCGAGCCGAGGTCAGTATAACAGTGGTAGTCAATAAGCAGGGGTGATCCAGGAGAGTGGTCAAGGAAGCCGGGTTGATCAGGAACAAGGTAACAGGTAATACAGGCAGGAATTCAGGATACAGACTGAAGACGATCCAGCACTTGCACCATGTGAAGGCCTTGTTTATATATGGCGCTATGTGCTGGGATTGGTGGAGGTGAACGTCCGTGCGCGATTGCGCATACACGTTCGCACTGACGTGCGAGTGCGTGCACCCGTTCGCATTGGAATGCGAGGACGTGCACACGTTCGCGTTGGTACGCGGGTACGCCCGCACGTTCCAGAGCTCGTTCCATTCCGTTGGGGACACTGCGCATGGGTACTGGCACCCGCAGAGTGAGGATTCCCTCCTGCTGAATGAAGACGGGCATTGGTAACGTGAGTTCTCTGACATTGCCCCCTCCTTAGGGGCAGCCTCCGGATGCCTCTTTGAAGCGAACCTCGAGGGCGGGAACGGTGAAAAGCCTGTATGAGTCTCTGAGCATGAAGGTTTGTTTTTGGTTCCCAGGAATTTTCTTCTGGGCCAAAACCTTTCCATTTAATGAAATATTGGTCCTCCCCCTTCCTTTTCCTGTGGTCCAGAATAGCCTCAATTTCAAATTCTTCTTCCCCATCCACCCTGATAGCTTCCGGGGGGCCCACTTCACGATCCGGGAAGGAATTTGGAACATCAGGTTTTAGTAGAGAAACGTGGAATACAGGGTGTATCCTGAATGAGGCGGGAGTTCGAGTTCAGAGGCCACTGGGTTGACCTTTTTCTTGACAGGGAAAGGCCCCAAGTATCTAGGTCCTAACTTCTTGGAGGGGCATGCCAGTTTTAAATTTGCGGTAGACAGCCACACACGGTCGCCCACCTCTAAGTCCAATTCTCCTCTTCTCTTCTTGTCAAAATAAAGCTTATTATCCTCCTGTGCCTTAGAAATGGTTTCCTTAAGCACCTGGTTGTTGGAGGTAAGGAAATTCAACCTGTCCTGAACAGCCGGTACGGAAGATTCTGGCTCAAGTGCGGGCAGAAAGGAGGGATGGAATCCGTAGTTGGAGAAGAATGGTGATTGGTTCGTGGTGGAGTGGATGGAATTATTGAATGCGAATTCTGCCAAAGGAAGTAGTGAGGCCCAATCCTCTTGGAAAAACGAGGAGAAGCAACGTAGGTATTGTTCCAATGTTTGATTGGTGCGTTCGGTCTGCCCGTTGGTCTGTGGGTGATAGGCTGAAGAGAGGCTGCATTTAATACCTAGTGCTTTGCATAATGATTTCCAAAACTTGGATGTGAATTGTACTCCGCGGTCAGAAACGATGTCACTGGGGATTCCGTGGAGTCTGACAATTTCTTTGATGAATATCCTGGCAGTCTCGGTTACAGAAGGGGTCCCCTTCATGGGGATAAAGTGTGCCATCTGGGAAAAGCGCTCTACCACCACGAAGATGGAAGAAAAACCCTCAGAGGGAGGAAGCTCCACAATAAAGTCCATGGCGATTCTGTCCCATGGCCTTTCGGGGATGGGCAGTGGTTTCAGCAGACCCCAAGATTTATTTTTACTGTTCTTGTTTCTCAGACAGATCGGGCAAGAGTTGACGTAATCCCTGCAGTCCTTGGCAAGATTGGGCCACCAGAAGTATCTTTGGATTAGATCCACAGTCTTGTGGCCCCCAAAGTGACTCGCCAGAGGATAGTCATGGCAGGCCTGTAACGCAGTGGTGCGTAGGTCTTGAGGAATTGTTAGGTACCTGGTGGCGAGCCTGGCTTGACGGAAGGGGACCTCTCTTACGGCTCTGGTTCAGGGTCCACTGGAATGGAGACAGGGGACCCGTGAGCACAGCAGAGTAGGAGTGTCCGTCCGGTGGGTCAGCTGGTGCAGGATGAAGTAGGATGCTGGTGCTGGTCTTTAGATGGCAGGAACTGCAGGAGATGGTACAGCAGGCTTGGGATCGGATGACCGGAGAGAGAGGTAGTCTCTGGAGCAGCAGCAGCAGAGGCAGATCCTGTGCGGGAGAGAGGCACACTCGGACGGCAGAGGTAGTCAGACAGGCCGGGTCACAGGGAAGGCAGATAGGCATTAAACGGCAGGCAGAAGGATGGTCAAATGGCAGGCAGAGGTTCGGCAACAGGTAGAAAGTCCATAAACAGAGTCAGGCAAGCCGGGGTCAAGGAGCAGAGAGGTCAACAGGGTCAGACAGGCCGGGTCGGGTTCCAATGGATCACAGATAGATACAGGCAGGTAAACTGGAAACTCAGGTCAGAGCTGCAGACGAACAGCACCGCAGGGCTGCAGCTCTGATCCTTAAATAGGGACACTGGCGCCAAACAGCGCTAGCCGCGCACGTGCACGCGCACGGGCGCGCGCCCCCGCTATTAGCGCACGGGAGCGCGCCTGCGGGCCGGTCGCGCGCATGCACGCGCCCGCGGCGCGCGCCAACGCCCTCGCTGATGCCTGGAGGGCACAGGAATGGTCGTTTGCCTGCGTAGAGGCAATCTGGGCCGCACGGGGCGGCCAGGACCCTGACATTGCCCCCCCACAATGGGCAACCTCCGGGTGCCCAAAAGACTTCTCTTCTCTGGGTGGGCGGAAAAGAAAGCAAGGATCAGTCTTCTGGCATGAAGGTTACTATCGGGTTCCCAGGAATTGTCCTCAGCCCCGTACCCCTTCCATTTAACTAAGAAATGTGTCTGCCCTTGCCGCCTCCTACAATCAATAATGGCCTCTACTTCGTATTCTTCGCCGCCTTCGACAAGAACAGGACCAGGAGGTCCAGTTCCCCTATCAGGAAAGGGGTCGGGTACAGCGGGTTTTAACAGGGCCACATGAAACACCGGGTGTATCTTCATTGAGTCGGGCAACGACAGTTCATAGGATACCTGGTTGATCCTCCTTTTCACAGAGAAGGGTCCCAGAAACTTGGGAGCGAGTTTCTTGGAAGGGCAAGGTAACTTCAAGTTAATAGTAGATAGCCATACCTGATCTCCAGTCTGGAGGTCCAGTTCTCCCCTTCTCTTCCGGTCAAAGAACTTTTTGCAGTCTGCCTGGGCCTTGGTTATCATCTCTTGGAGGATCTGGTTGTTGTGGTTGAGGAAGGTCACTGTATCCTGCACCGCTGGAACCGGGGATTCTGGAAGAAAGTCAGGGAGAAAGGATAAGTGGAAGCCATAGTTGGAGAAAAAAGGGGACTGACCTGTGGCTGAGTGGCTGGCGTTATTGTATGAAAACTCGGCTAAGGGTAGTAGGGACACCCAATCGTCCTGCACAAAGGACGTGAAGCACATAATGTACTGCTCCAAGGTCTGATTTGTGCGTTCTGTCTGTCCATTTGTTTGGGGGTGATAGGCCGAGGACAGAGCCAACTCAATTTTTAGGGATTTACACAAAGCCCTCCAGAAACGGGACGTAAATTGAACCCCCCTATCGGAGACTATGCTGGCAGGGACCCCATGCAACCTAATTATCTCCCTGATAAAGACACGGGCTGTTTCAGAAGCGGACGGGGTTCCCTTTAGGGGCAGGAAGTGGGCCATTTTAGACAGCCGGTCTACGACTACAAAAATAGCTGTGCATCCTTCTGAGCATGGGAGTTCAACTATAAAGTCCATGGTGATCATCCTCCATGGTCGGTCGGGTACGGGAAGAGGCTTAAGGAGGCCCCAAGCTCGGCTTCTTGAGGTCTTGCTCCGGGTACAGACAGGGCAGGCGTTGACGTACTCCTTGCAGTCTTTCCTTAGACCTGGCCACCAAAAGGTGCGTTGCACCAGATCAATAGTCTTGCGGACTCCAAAATGTACTGCCAGAGGGTGGTCATGACAAAGATTCAGGACCTTGATCCGAACAGATTCCGGGACAAAGACTTGGCTTCCTTTCCAAAAGAGACCGTCTGGAAGTCAGGGGGGCCCCTGGGGTTGCTGGGCCATTTGCAGATGCCTCCTTGATCTGTGAGAGCAAAACGGGCTTGTCGAGGCTTCAGTCGCTTGGCTGTCCGTAGGTACTCGAGGTTTTTGTGGTCGGTATACACCAATACCGGATGACTTGCGCCCTCCAACAGATACCTCCATTCCTCCAGGGCTGCCTTGATGGCCAGAAGTTCCCGGTCCCCAACGTCGTAATTCCTCTCTGCGGGGGTAAGTTTCCGAGAGAAAAACCCTACCGGGTGCATCAAATCCTTGCTGCCTTGACGTTGAGATACCACTGCTCCCAGCGCTACTTCGGAAGCGTCGACCTCCAGAATGTATGGGAGGGCAGGGTCGGGGTGACTGAGGATGGGGGCAGAGGTGAATAGGCTTTAAAGTCTCTCAAAAGCTTCCTGGGCCTCGGGACCCCACTGAAAGCGTGTACCCTGTTTTGTCAGTTGGATAATAGGGTTGACGATGGTAGAGAATCCCTTAATGAATTTCCTATAGAAATTCGCAAACCCTATAAAGCGCTGAATGCCCTTCTTGTCCGATGGTGCCGGCCAGTCCAATACAGCAGTTACCTTCTGGGGGTCCATTCTGATCCCTGCTGGGGAAATCTCAAGTCCCAGAAACTGAATCTCTTGCTGTTCAAACAGGCACTTCTCTGCTTTAGCATATAGGCCATGCTGCCGGAGACGAAGTAACACTCTGCCCACATGCCCCTGGTGCTGTTCAAGAGAATTGGAAAAAATTAAAATGTCATCGAGGTATACGATTACAAAAATGTCCAAAAAGTCCCTAAAGACATCATTGATCAGGTGCTGAAAGGTGGCAGGGGCATTGCAGAGGCCGAACGGCATGACTAGATACTCATAGTGACCAAAGCGGGTCCGGAAGGCCGTTTTCCACTCATCCCCGGACCTGATACGGACCAGGTTGTAGGCACCCCTTAGGTCCAACTTGGAGAAGATAGTTGCCGTTCGTAGTTTCTGGAAGAGCTCTGGTATCAACGGCAAGGGGTATCGGTTTTTGACTGTAAGTTTGTTCAACTCGCGGTAGTCCACACAAGGCCTGAGTGTTTGGTCCTTCTTGGTAACGAAGAATATCCCCGCGCCTGCTGGGGAGGTGGAGTGACGGATAAACCCTTTTTCGAGGTTCTCCGCGATGTACGCCTTCAGGGCCTCCTGCTCCTTTTCGGATAAGGGAAAGATGCGTCCGAATGGGATTTCGGCTCCCGGGAGAATCTCGATAGGACAGTCATATGGACGATGGGGCGGCAGGGAGTCTGCCCCTCGTTTACTGAACACGTCGAGAAAGTCGTGGTAAGTCTTGGGCACGGCCCGGCACAGGTCCTGATCGGAGTTCAGGCAACACAGAGCAGTGGGTGCCCCAACGGGCTCAGGTAGGCAGTGCTGAAGGCAATAAGGGGACTGGAATTTTACTTGTCCCGTTGACCAGTTAATGCAAGGGTTGTGGGCTTGGAGCCATGGTATGCCCAAAATCACTGGGAAGAGAGGAGAAGAGATTACGTCCAGTATCAACAGTTCTTGGTGCTGGGACAAGATGGTGGCAGGCAGGGGTAAGGTCTCTTGGGTCACTTGACCTGATTTGATGCGTGATCCATCGGCCAAGAAGACAGAAAGTCCACGGGTCTTCTCCCGGAGAGGTAGGGCTTGTAAGTTGGCAAAGGTGGCATCGATAAAACAACTGCATGCTCCGGAGTCAAGGATAGCGTTGGTGTGGATTGTCCTTCCTTGAAGCTGCAACGAGAGGGGAAGAGCCAGGTGAGTGGTGTTGCTGGGGCAAGGTGCAGGTTTAGAAGAGACAGAAGAAAGACACTTACGGATCTTGACTGGGCAGTTGTTTACGTAATGTCCAGAACCACCACAATAGAGGCATAGATTCAGCTGCCGGCGCCTGGCACGCTCTTCGGGGGACAAGGTGGAGCGCATAAGTCCGATCTGCATTGGTTCAGGGCTGTCGAAGGCAGGACTGGCTGGAACTGTAGCAGGCGTGGGTAAATAGCGGGAAGCTGGGGTTGGAGCCCTTGCCACCATCCAGGCCGGGCGGGTCGGTTGGGAGGAACGTTCGGCTCGGCGTTCCCGGAGCCGGCAATCCAGTTGGATGGTAAGGGTAATCAGGTCCTCCAGGGACTCGGGGACCCCCACTCGGGCCAGTTCATCCTTCAGACTCTCAGATAAGCCTGTGCGGAATTGATGCCTAAGGGCTGCATCGTTCCACCGAGTGTCCGCGCTCCAGCGCCTGAAATCAGAGATGTAGTCCTCGGCCATTCTACGGCCTTGTTGGAGCGTGGACAAGGCGGTCTCGGCTGTAGCGGTTCTTTGGGGGTCATCATAGAGCTGCGCCATTGCCTGGAAGAAGGTAGCAAGGTCCTGGACCTGTGGGCTATCGACTCTCAGAAGACGGTGGGCCCATGACTGAGGTTCTCCTTGCAGGAGAGACACCACGAATCCCACCTTGGTGGCTTCCAAAGAGAAAGTCCTGGGCTGAAGGGCAAAATAAAGCTGGCAGGCATCTCGGAAGGCAGGAAACTTAGACCGATCTCCTGAGAATCTTTCCGGAACGGGCACTCTTGGCTCTGGAGGAAGCATCACTACTGCAGGCTGAACGGTGGGTTGCACCGGTGGCGCAGGAGGTGCAGCGGCCATAGGGCTGGAGAGATGCTGTACCTGTCCCTCTAACCTGGTATAGCCTTCCTGTAGAGACTTCACTGCTTGGGTGAGGGCTGCAAGGTGGGAGCAGAAGTCCTGCATGGACGAGGTTCCTTCCGCAGGCTCGGTCATCTGGGCTGTTCGTACTGTTAGGTACCTGGTGGCGAGCCTGGCTTGACGGAAGGGGACCTCTCTTACGGCTCTGGTCCAGGGTCCACTGGAACGGAGACAGGGGACCCGTGAGCACAGCGGAGTAGGAGTGTCCGTCCGGTGGGTCAGCTGGTGCAGGATGAAGTAGGATGCTGGTGCTGGTCTTTAGATGGCAGGAACTGCAGGAGATGGTACAGCAGGCTTGGGATCGGATGACCGGAGAGAGAGGTAGTCTCTGGAGCAGCAGCAGCAGAGGCAGATCCTGTGCGGGAGAGAGGCACACTCGGACGGCAGAGGTAGTCAGACAGGCCGGGTCACAGGGAAGGCAGATAGGCATTAAACGGCAGGCAGAAGGATGGTCAAATGGCAGGCAGAGGTTCGGCAACAGGTAGAAAGTCCATAAACAGAGTCAGGCAAGCCGGGGTCAAGGAGCAGAGAGGTCAACAGGGTCAGACAGGCCGGGTCGGGTTCCAATGGATCACAGATAGATACAGGCAGGTAAACTGGAAACTCAGGTCAGAGCTGCAGACGAACAGCACCGCAGGGCTGCAGCTCTGATCCTTAAATAGGGACACTGGCGCCAAACAGCGCTAGCCGCGCACGTGCACGCGCTGATGCCTGGAGGGCACAGGAATGGTCGTTTGCCTGCGTAGAGGCAATCTGTACCGCACGGGGCGGCCAGGACCCTGACAGGAATGAAGATCTTGTTGCCTTGCCAAAAGAGCCCGTCCCTCTCCTGAAGGTTAGTGCCTGGGGGTAACGGTGATTTCAAGGATGCTTGGCGGACTTGTGTCATGAAACTGGATTGGGTTAGTAGGAAATTCCCTGCTCGCAGGATGGTATCCGGTGGAGACGGGGCTTCAAGTTCCGTGAACATTCGGGATAAGGCATCGGGTTTAATGTTTTTGGATCCAGGGCGGTAAGTAATATGAAAATTAAAACGAAAAAGAGCCCATCTGGCCTGTCGGGGTCTAAGGCGCCTGGCAGTTCTGAGGTATTCTAAATTTTTGTGATCTGTGAAGATCAATATCGGATGTGCTGCCCCTTCCAGAAGGTACCGCCATTCTTCCAAGGCTAGCTTTATTGCTAGGAGTTCTCGGTCACCTACATCGTAGTTCTTTTCCGACACACCCAGTTTTCTGGAAAAGAAGGCCACAGGGTGCATTAGGGACTTGGGTCCTCGGCGTTGAGACAGGATGGCCCCCACCGCACTTTCCGAAGCATCTACCTCCAAGGTGTAGGGTAGTGCAGGGTCAGGGTGTTTTAGCACTGGGGCGGAGGTAAATGACCCTTTTAATTGGTCAAAGGCAGCTTGAGCCGCTGTAGTTCACTGGAAGCGGCTTTGCTTTTTGGTGAGCTGGGTAATGGGTGCTATGATTTTGGAGAAGTTCTTGATAAACTTCCTATAAAAGTTGGAGAAGCCAATGAAACGTTGTACCCCTTTCTTGTCGTTTGGGGGCGGCCAGGACATGATGGCCGAGACCTTCTGAGGATCCATGGCCACACCCCTGGTTGATATTACCAGGCCGAGAAAGTGACTGGTCTGGCGTTCAAACTCACACTTCTCGGCCTTTGCGTAAAGTCCATTTTGTCTTAGTCTGCCCAGGACTTGCTTCACATGGTCACGGTGTACTTCCAGGGAGGTTGAGAATATCAGGATGTCGTCCAGGTAAACAATCACAAAGGAGTCCAAGAAGTCTCTGAAGATATTATTGACGAAATGCTGAAATGTGGCCGGGGCGTTGCAGAGTCCAAATGGCATGACTAAATATTCGAAGTGGCCAAAGTGTGTTCGGAATGCTGTCTTCCATTCGTCCCCTTTGCGTATCCTGATTAGGTTATAGGCCCCACGTAAGTCCAACTTCGTAAATATTTTTGCTGAGCGGAGTCTCTGAAATAGTTCTGGGACTAGTGGAAGCAGGTATCGGTTTTTAATTGTCACTTTATTCAGATCCCTGTAATCCACACATGGGCGGAGCGAGTGGTCCCTCTTTTCAACAAAAAAGATTCCGGCTCCCGCTGGGGAGGAGGAGTGTCGGATGAACCCCTTTCTGAGGTTCTCGTCAATGTACTCTTTGAGGACCAAGAGCTCAGGTTCGGACAGAGGAAAGATCCGCCCGAAAGGAATTTCAGCCCCAGGTAGTAGCTCGATCGGACAATCGTAGACCCGATGGGGAGGAAGGGTGTCTGCTTTCTGTTTGTCAAATACGTCCAGGAAGTTGTGGTACACTGGTGGCACCAGGTCTTTGAATTCAGAGTCCGTTCTTAGACAGTCAATGACTGGGGGAATGCGGTGGAAGGTTTTGAGACAGTTCTGGAGACAGTAAGAGGACTGAAAAGTCACCTCACCAGTGACCCAATTGACCTGAGGATTATGGGCTTGTAGCCATGGCATTCCTAAAATGACTGGAAACAAGGGTGAGGAAATGACATTTCGAAGTAGCTCCTGGTGGCCTGGTGATATGCTGGTGAACAGTGGTTGCGTCTCAAGAGTAATAGGCCCGGACTTGATGTTTGACCCGTCTGCTAGCCGTATGGAGAGTTGATGCTGCTTAGGTGTTAATGGAATGTTGTGTTGTAGAGCGAAGGCATGGTCCACGAAGCAGCTACAGGCGCCAGAGTCAATTATAGCCTGGACTCGGAGTATCTTTTCTGGAAGCTGTAAGAAAATAGGAACAGCAATGTGAGCAGCTTTTATTAGAGACAAGGCGTAAGGCACACGAGATGATGAGTTGAACTTACGGATCTTGTTTGGGCACCTATTGGCGTAGTGCCCGGCTTCCCCACAGTAGAGGCAGAGGTTGTTCTGGCGCCACCGCTGTTTTTCCTCTGATGACAGCGGTGAGCGGAGTAGACCTACTTGCATGGGCTCTGGTGCTCCTGGGGCGACAGCAGGTACATGGGAAACGGGAGTAGGAGGATAGTTGGGACCTTTAGGCAACACCCATGTGGGGCGCGTCAGACTGGACCTTTCGGACCTCCGCTCTCTCAGGCGACGGTCTATCTGGATGAACAGCTGGATCAGATCCTCCAAGGAACTAGGGATTCCCACACGGGCCAGCTCGTCCTTCAGTGCCTCAGAGAGGCCTAAGCGGAATTGATAGAGGAGGGCGGCGTCGTTCCAAGAGGTGTCAGAACTCCACCGCCTAAAGTCTGTTACGTAGTCCTCTACTGGCCGGCGCCCTTGCTGGAGAGCATGGAGGCTGGCCTCCGCTGTTGTGGTGCGCTGAGGATCATCATATAATTTGGCCATTTCATCCAGGAATGAGTCCAGGGTATCCAGCAGAGGACTGGCTTGTTCCAACAGACGGTGGGCCCAAGTTTGAGGCTCCCCTTGGAGTAGAGAGACTATGAACCCCACCTTAGTGCTTTCCAGGGAGAAGGTACGAGGTTGTAGCAGGAAGTAGAGCCGGGAAGCATTCCTGAAGGTGCGGAACTTGCTACGATCCCCTGAAAACCATTTCGGAGGGGGCACCCGAGGCTCTGGGGGTGGCATCATCACTGTGGGTGCTGATGCAGAGGCTGCTGAGCCAGGGATCTGGGATGCCATGGTTGCCTGATGGGTTGCAGAGCTTGGGGATATGGATTCCACTCTCTGTTCCAGTTGATGATAACCATTTCGGAGGCCCTGGACTGCCTGGGTAAGGGCCGCCATCTGCTGGCACAGGGCTTCCAAAGGCGAGGCACCCCCTTCGGACTCCATTCTGGCTGGATCGTACTGTCACATACCTTACAGCGGAGTCCGGATGCTGAGGGGTGGCCTCGCGCACGGTTCCGGTCCCAACACCCCTGGTGGTGGGAACAGGGAGTGCTGGGGCACGAAAGGGTGCAAGTGCCTGCGGCTGGGAGACTGGTGCTTGGAGATACCGGTCCTTCTGGAAGGCAGGTGTAGAGGTTGGTAACCAAGATTGTATCCAGTGATGGCCGGACAGGTGGGTATAGGCACTGCGACGTCAAGACAGGCAGGGGTCGGGAACTGGCTGGCAACGAGGTACAAAAGCGGCAGGCAAGTTCGTGGTCAGGAGTAGGCAGAGGTTGGCAACGGGCAGGCGATGAAGCACAAGATCGAAGAGCAGAGCTGTAGTCAAGGAATCCGAGCCGAGGTCAGTATAACAGTGGTAGTCAATAAGCAGGGGTGATCCAGGAGAGTGGTCAAGGAAGCCGGGTTGATCAGGAACAAGGTAACAGGTAATACAGGCAGGAATTCAGGATACAGACTGAAGACGATCCAGCACTTGCACCATGTGAAGGCCTTGTTTATATATGGCGCTATGTGCTGGGATTGGTGGAGGTGAACGTCCGTGCGCGATTGCGCATACACGTTCGCACTGACGTGCGAGTGCGTGCACCCGTTCGCATTGGAATGCGAGGATGTGCACACGTTCGCGTTGGTACGCGGGTACGCCCGCACGTTCCAGAGCTCGTTCCGTTCCGTTGGGGACACTGCGCATGTGTACTGGCACCCGCAGAGTGAGGATTCCCTCCTGCTGAATGAAGACGGGCATTGGTAACGTGAGTTCTCTGACAGAGCCGTTCAATTCACTCCAATGTGAAAGCCCCGAGGGAGTGGTGCGCTTGCAGGACGGTCAAAAAAGTCCCGCAAGCCGCATATTTGGAGCGCTGTAGGAGCAGTGTATGGGGGTAATGGGGCAGCGCTGCAAACCCATCGGCAAAGCGCCGCTGCAGCGGCCCTTTGCGGGCAGTTTTAACCCTTTTTCGGCCGCTAGCGGGGGTTAAAACGGCCCCGCTAGCGGTCAAATAGCGCCGCTAAAACGACGGTAAAGCGCCGCCAAATATAGCGCCGCTTTACCGCTGCCACCCACCCACCTCAGTGTGAAAGCAGCCTTAGGATAACATGCAGGGGAGATTAGAGGCAGTAAAAAAAATGTCTGATGCCCCTAACAGTAGTGTCAAAAACATCCACTGTGCATAAGGCCTAAATGTACAGCAGTAGTGAAGTGTTTAAAAAGATTTCTCACCAGAAGATAAGAAGGCTTGCCCCATGCATATAGCTCTTGTCTCTGAGATAATATGTGCTGTGGCTTGAAAAAAACTGAGGCGCTGAAGCCACAGTCTCTTCTCTGTACAGCAGCCCTCCTTGTTGTTTAGCCCTGTCCCTCCTCTTCTCTCTTTGTAGTAAGAAAAGACTGAGTCCACAATCTCCCACAGCAGCCAGCTAGTTTGGGGATTACTACAGCCCCTGTTTTAAGATTACGTAGTTATCAACATAATCCATTAATCTGTTGTGCCATCACTTACATGAGTTAAGTGTAAAGAATTTTGCTTTGTACTCTTGGTGCATATATGTATTATGAACATATATTTCCACAGATTCGTTACTGGAAGGCTGGAGATAAAGAGGCAGCTGCGGATAGGGTGAGATCACCTAGTCTTGATACATCTGCCAAAGTGAGCGGACTGAAGCCATACACTTTGTACCATGTGACTGTTCGCGCTTATAACAGAGCTGGCACTGGACCACCCAGCCCAATTGCTAATGCCACTACCAGCAAAGCACGTAAGTGTATCATTGGAAGAGATGTTAAACCAGAACAGCTGAAAGTAGTCATTCACATTTAACAAGACGTGTATTGTTATGTTAAAGATATTTCACGACTCATATAGGTGGCTTCATTAGTTCAAATGTGTGTTAACATACTCCAGCATTTATAACCACACAGGGAACTTACAGGTAAATCTCCTGAATGTAATCATCGTGGTTTCAAGGAATGCGTCCAAGAACATGACATGAGGCTCTCTGTTTATTTACGTAATCTTATTTCCCCCATGAAGTCTGGGATAGGTATTGATTGTTTGAGCTCAATGCCTGAAGATGTGAACTGTTAAATCACTGAGGTAAACATTTTACAATTGTATGTGGGTGACAGATGGTTTTGAAAACCCCTTATTTAGGTATAGTTGTCTCAGTCTGAGGTGGATGGCTACTATTTACACTTCTTGTAAACCAGCTGTCCTCTCTTTCTTTCTCTAAAATGTACTACTCGCTGTCCTTTAACTTTTCACATTGTCAGCCATGGAACTCAGACAATTAGCACCTGTCCCAGAGCCCATGTTCTTGCACAATCAATATCTGCCTAAATGCATTTGTTTACACCATGGTAATTGGATTTGATTAGAGTGACTAATTTACCCATGTGGTTTTAAATACTGGGGTATATTACAGCACTTATTTTCACCAGATCAACTCTAACATATGTACACCCCTTAAGGACCAAAGGAATTTTACATTTCAGCTATTGGCCAATTGATATAGCAATAATTTTGTCATTACTTAGGGTAAGAAAATAATACTTACATGTCTTGAAAAAGTGATTATATTTTCAAAGCTTTCAATGGTTTTAGTTTTAAAACAAGTGCACTTTTTATTCTATAATTTATCCTGTCTATAATGACACTAAAATTTGGTTTCTATTACAAAGCATAACATAGGAGCTAACAAATGAAAAAAATAAATTATTGTTTGCACTTTTTTCAAATGAGACACAAACAAAAAAATGTATAAATAAACAAATGAATAAAAATGTACAAAAATTTCAAATATAAATGTTAATACAAATACCAATAAAAAATAATCAGCAGCAAAATAATAGCTAAGGTGACCAGGGAGTTAATTAGGGCTAGTTAGTAGCTAAGATTTACTAAAGGGTTAAGTAGGAACATTAATAAAGTTTATTTACTTTATTTAGTTAAAGCAACCTTTTTAAATTTCGCGTCAGGTTCCGTCCCAGTGCGTCGCAACGCTCGCATGGGAATGGAGCTCGGCACTGTGATAGATCCGGCAGAGGACACGGCTCGCACACAGAGCGGGGAGACATCGCAGGATCCTGGGGACAAGGTAAGTAACTTTGCCTAGATCCTGCGATGCGATCCCAAGTGTGGCCCGGGGTTACATAGTAGGTGAGGTTAAAAAAAGACACAAGTGCATTAAGTCCAACCTATGTGTGTGATTATATGTCAGTATTACATTGTATATCCCTGTATGTTGCAGTCATTCAGGTGCTTATATAATAGTTTCTTGAAACTATCAATGCCCCCCCCCCGCTGAGACCACTGCCTGTGGAAGGGAATTCCACATCCTTGCTGCTCCTACAGTAAAGAACCCTCTACGTAGTTTAAGGTTAAACCGCTTTATTTCTTAATTTTAACGAGTGGCCACGAGTCTTGTTAAACTCCCTTTTGCTAAAAAGTTTTATCTCTATTGTGGGGTCACCAGTACGGTATTTGTATATTGAAATCATATCCCCTCTCAAGCGTCTCATCTCCAGAGAGAATAAGTTCAGTGTTTGCAACCTTTCCTCATAACTAATATCCTCCAGACCATTTATTAGCTTCGTTGCCCTTCTTTGTACTCACTCCATTTCAAGTACATCCTTCCTAAGGTTTGGTGCCCAGAACTGGACAGCATACTCTAGGTACGGCCGGACCAGAGTCTTGTAGAGCGGGAGAATTATAGTTGATCCGCTTTTTAATGCATGCCAGTATTCTGTTTGCTTTGTTAGCAGCAGCTTGGCATTGCATGCCATTGCTAAGCCTATCATCTACTAGGACCCCCAGGTCCTTTTCCATCCTAGATTCCCCCAGAGGTTCTCCCCCAGTGTATAGATTGCATTCATATTTTTGCCACCCAAATGCATTATTTTAAATTTTTTCCCATTAATTTGTTCAGATCTTTTTGCAAGGTTTCCACATCCTGCAGAGAAGTTATTGCCCTGCTTAGCTTTGTATCGTCCGCAAATACAGAGATTGAACTGTTTACCCCATCCTCCAGGTCGTTTATGAACAAATTAAATAAGATTGGTCCCAGCAAGGAACCCTGGGGGACCCCACTACCCACCCCTGACCATTCCGAGTACTCCCCATTTATTACCACCCTCTGAACTCGCCCTTGTAGCCAGTTTTCAATCCATGTACTCACCCTATGGTCCATGCCAACTGACCTTATTGTGTACAGTAAACGTTTATGGGGAACTGTGTCAAATGATTTTGCAAAATCCAGATACACCACGTCTACGGGCTTTCCTTTATCTAGCTGGTAACTCACCTCCTCATAGAAGGTTAGTAGATTGGTTTGGCAAGAACGATTATTCATGAATCCATGCTGATTACTGCTAATGATACCGTTCTCATTACTAAAATCTTGTATATAGTCCCTTATTATCCCCTCCAAGAGTTTACATACCATTGATGTTAGGCTAACTGGTCTGTAATTCCCAGGGATGTATTTAGGGCCCTTTTTAAATATTGGTGCTACATTGGTGTTTCTCCAATCAGCTGGTACCATTCCAGTCAGTAGACTGTCAGTAAAAATTAGGAACAATGGTCTGGCAATTACTTGACTGAGTTCCCTAAGTACCCTCGAGTGCAAGACATCTGGTTCCGGTGCTTTATTAATGTTAAGTTTCCCAAGTCTAATTTTAATTCTGTCCTCTGTTAACCATGGAGGTGCATCATGTGATGTGTCATGAGGATAAACACTGCAGTTTTGGTTACTGTAGCCCCCTGATTCCCTCGTGAAGACTGAGGAGAAGAATAAATTCAATACCTTCGCCATCTCCCCATCCTTTGTAACCAGATGTCCTTCCTCATTCTTTATGGGACCAATATGGTCTGTCCTCCTTTTTTTACTGTTTACATACTTAAAGAATTTCTTGGGATTTTTTTTTTTCTCTCCTCCACTATGTGTCTTTCATGTTCTATCTTAGCCGTCCTTATTGCACCCTTACAATTCTTGTTGCATTCTTTATAAAGTCTGAATGCTGATGATGATCCCTCAAACCTTGTATTTTTTGAAGGCCTTCTCCTTTGCTTTTATATGCATTTTTACACTGGAGTTAAGCTATCCAGGACATTTATTCCCTCTTTTAAATTTATTACCCAATGGGATGCATTGGCTAATGCCCTTATTTAATATGCTCTTGAAGAAAACCAATTAAATTAAATGCCTCCATTATGATAACACTTCCCATCCTTGCTGCTAATCCAAATTGTGATAGGAGATCTGTCTCCCCTTCCTCCCTCAGGTTAAGGGGCCTATAGCATACTCCCAGTATTATTTTCCCCTTAGCTTCATCCCTTTTGGAGCTCTACCCATAAGGATTCCACCTCCTCCCTAGCTCCCTTAGTGATGTCATCTCACACATTCACTTGTACATTATTCTTGATATATAGGCATACCCCTCCCCCTTTTTTACCCTCTCTATCCTTGCGATAAAGGGTATACCCTTGAATGTTTGCCAGCCAATCATGAGAGCTGTTGAACCAGGTCTCTGAAATCTCCACAAAATCCAAATCCAAAATCCAAATCCTCCTCGTGCAATAGTATCTCTAGTTCACCCATCTTGTCCGCCAGGCTCCTGGCATTGGTGAACATGCCACGTTGTTTAGACCGTCGCATATTATCCTCTTATTGGGTGTTCTGAGATTGCAGCTAGGACTTGCTACTATACTTACCTTGGGTTTATGTGCTTTTGGTCAACCTACCACTAATGCCCCCAATACTACCCTCTGGAATATGTTCTCTACCTCTGGACCCTCCACCCCACTATAACTTTTCGGCCATCTTCATTCCCAGCTGATCTGCACCCTCCTCATTTAGATGCAGTCCGTCCCTTCTATAGCACCGGTTATCGACTGAGAAGTCAGCCCAGTCCTCCAGGAACCCAAACCCCTCCTTACTACACCAGCTCTTCAGCCACTTGTTTACTTCCCTAATCTCTCTCTACCTTTCTGGTGTGGCTCGATGTACTTTTAGTATTCCTGAGAATACTACCTTGGAGGTCCTTTTCCTCAATTTAGCTCCTAAGTCCCTAAAATCTTTCTTTAGGACACTCCATCTGCCTCTGACTTTGTCATTGGTGCCAACGTGCATCATGACAGCTGGGTCTTCCCCAGCCCCTCCCAGTAATCTGTCCACCAGATCCGTGATGTGCCGAACCCGAGCGCCCAGTAGACAACATACTGTTCGGCGCTTCAGATCTTTGTTACAGATTGGCCTCTCTGTCCTTCTAAGAATTAAGTCCCCTACCACCAGAATCTGTCTTTCCTTTCCCTTCCCCCCCCCCCCCCCCCACTCCCACCGGAGGAGATCTTCCCCCGGTTACAGCTTTTGGTACTGAGAATTCACCCCGAACCACACTCGAGAATACCGCTAAGGAGGTTAATATAACATGAACGAAGTTTGTTTGAAATCATTGCAAATTGATTAAAAAATCACATGTACATTCACAGCCTTTGCTCAATACTTTGTTGACACACATTTGGCACCAATTACAGCCTCAATTCTTTCTTGAGTATAATGCTACAAGCTTGGCACACCTATTTTTGTCAGTTTCTCCCTTTCTTCTTTGCAGGACCTCTCAAGCTCAAGGTTGGATGGGGAGCACAGCCATTTTCAGATCTCTCCAGAGATGTTTAATTGAAAACAAGTCTGGGCTCTGGCTGGGCCACTCAAGGACACTCAGAGTTGTCCCATAGCCACCCCTTTATTATCTAATTCACCCCAAAGGTGTTCTATTGGGTTAAGGACAGGATTCTGTGCAGGCCAGTCAAGTTCCTCCACTCCAAACTAGCTCATCCATGTCATTATGGATCTTGCTTTGTGCCAACTGGTCCAAATAGTTTGGTGGAGGGGGGGGTTATGGTGTGGGGTTGTTTTTCAGGGGTTGGGCTGGGCCCCTTAGCTCAAGTGAAGGGAACTCTTAAGGCGTCAGCCTACCAAGACATTTTGGACAATTTCATGCTCCCAACTTTGTGGGAACAGTTTGGGGATGGCCCCTTCCTGTTACATCATGACTGTGCACCAGTACATAAAGCAAGGTCCATAAAGACATGAATGAGCAAGTTTGGGGTGGGTTGAGTCCCGATCTCAATCCGATAGAACACCTTTGGGATGAATTAGAGCAGAGACTGTGAGCCAGGCCTTCTCGTCCACATCAGTGCCTGACCTCACAAATGCGCTTCTGAAGAGTGGTCAAACATTTTCATAGACACACTCCTAAATCTTGTGGACAGCCTTCCCTGAAGAGTTGAAGCTGTTATAGCTGCAATGGGTGGGCCAACTCAATATTAAACCCTACGAACAAAGACTGGGTTGCCATTAAAGTTCATGTAGGTGTAAAGGCAGACTTCCCAATACTTTTGGTAATATAGTGTGTGTATGTGCATATATATATATATATATATATATATATATATATATATATATATATATTTTTTTTTTGTTTACATACTGTCACCAGTCAGTAACCCTGGTCACTGCCACACCAGTTACTGTGTCCATGTATGCATAATTTATGCTCCTTGAAAGCCAAAGGTGGATTTTGGCACCTATATGAATATAGGCTGTAAAAAAGTATCACACATTTGGTATTCCTGTACTCAGGAGGCATAGCAGAATGTGTTTTGTGATTGTGTAATTATATGTATGCTGTGTGTGAAAAATGACAACTTAGTGAAAAAAAATATTTAATTTCTTCATTTTCGAAAAAATTACAACTTCAAAAAACTCACCATGCCTCATACTAAATACCTTCTGCGGCGTACACATGCTCGGACTTTCCGGCGGGATTGTCCGCCGGACCTAGTCCAGCAGACAAACCGCCAGACTTTCCAGCGGAGGTCCGCCGGACTTTCCGAACGTGTGGACTTGCCCACACATGCCCGGACTTTTCCGGCTGACTTTTCCAGGGAACAATCCGCTGGAGTTTTGGCCAAAGTCCGTTTGACATGAACGGACTTGCCCACACACGGAGGAAAGTCCGTTCATTTAGAACGTGACTCCAGGTAGACGGGAATAGCGAAGGCAGTGAATGCCGCCACGCTAGCCCCGTCACCTGGTATGGATTTAAAGGGGAATCCCTACGCCGAAAAAACGGTCCCCCCCAAATCCATCTCGGACGCTTATCCGAGCACGCAGCCCGGCCGGTCAGGAAAGGGGGTGGGGACGAGCGAGCACCCCCCCCTCCTGAGCCGTACCAGGCCGCGTGCCTTCAACATGGGGGGTGCTGTGGGGAAAGGGGGCCCTGCGGCCCCCCCACACCAAAGCACCTTGTCTTCATGTTAATGAGGACAAGGGCCTCTTCCCGACAACCCTGGTCGTTGGTTGTCGGGGTCTGCGGGCGGGGGGCTTATCGGAATCCGGGAGCCCCCTTTAATAAGGGGGCCCCCAGATACCGGCCCTTCACCCTATGTGAATGAGTATGGGGTACCCCTACCCATTCACCTAAGGGAAAAAAGTGTAAATAAAAAAAAAATGACACCATTTTTTAAAATATTTTATTGCACAGCTCCGGGGGTCTTCTTCCGTCTTGGGGGGTCTTCTCGCCGGACTCCTCTGCTATCTTCTGCTCTTTTACTAGCTCTTTCACTAGCGGAGGAGTCCGGCTTTCTTCTTCGTCGCCGCCGCCGTCGTCTGGGGGTCTTGTTCCGACTTCGGGGGTCTCTTCTGTACTTCTTGCCGGTGGCCGGGGCATCTGTTGCCGTCACTGTCGTCGCCACCGCCGCCTTCTGCTTCTGCTTCTGCTTCTTGTTCTTCTTTCTTCTTCCGATGTTGACACGATGCTCTCTCTGGCCGTAATGGCAGAGACACGCTGTGATGTGACTTATATAGGGACAAGGGCGGGTCACATGCTCATGTCACATGGTCCCTGCCCCCATATGATGTCACAGTCCCGGAGGATGCAACAGAAGCCCCATACTCATTCACATAGGGTGGGGGGCCGGTATCTGGGGGCCCCCTTATTAAAGGGGGCTCCCAGATTCCGATAAGCCCCCCGCCCGCAGACCCCGACAACAAACGGCCAGGGTTGTTGGGAAGAGGCCCTTGTCCTCGTCAACATGGGGACAAGGTGCTTTGGGGTGGGGGGCCTTGTACGGCTCAGGAGCTGGGGCGCTCGCTCGTCCCCACCCCCTTTCCTGACTGGCCGGGCTGCGTGCTCGGATAAGGGTCTGAGATGGATTTGGGGGGGACCCCCATGCCATTTTTTCGGCGTAGGGATTCCCCTTTAAATCCATACCAGGTGACGGAGCTAGCGCGGCGGCATTCACTGCCTTCGCTAGTCCCGTCTACCTGGAGTCACGTTCTAAATGAACGGACTTTCCTACGTGTGTGGGCAAGTCTGTTCATTTCAAAAGTCCCGCGGACTTTAGCCAAAACTCTGGCGGATTGTGCGCCGGAAAAGTCCGGCCGTGTGTGGGCAAGTCCACACGTTCGGAAAGTCCGGCGGTTTGTACGCTGGACTAGGTCCGGCGGACAATCCCGCCGGATAGTCCGAGCGTGTGTACACCGCATTAGTCATACCATGACCTGAAGAACTTAAAACCTTCACAGACATGTTGATCACAAAAAATTATGATTTCCCGAATGTATCTTATTCAAATACAGATCAAGTATTGGATCCATTATTATGGAAAATTTTCTGAAACACATACATTTATATACCGTATTATTATATACCATAGAAATGTAAAAAAAAACCTTAGCTGTGATTTAAAGTGGAGGGCCACCCTGAGAAACAAAACTAGATAAAAATGTTAATACAAATTTAAAATGAAAAAAAAAAAAAAAATGTTTTTTTACTTACCAGAAATGGCTGTTCATAGGCAGATCGTCCTAATCTGCCTCTTCATGTTCCTCGGAGCTGTTCACCTAGCGCCGCCTTCTAGTGAATGGGGCACGGTGTGTTATGGGAACTGTGTCCCACAACACATCGCGTTCCCCATTCACAAAACGACTCGCACATGCGCAGTAGGCCACGCGACGTCTCGCGCATGCGCAGTAAGAAAACGGGCAGCGATCGCTGCCCGCTTCCCTTACTGAGAATGGCGGCGCTGGGACCGGAGCGCCGAGGGACATCTCGGCCTCCACGACCGACATCGCGGGCGCCCTGGGAGGGTAAGTGTACTTATTAAAAGTCAGCAGCTACTTTTTTTTTAGCTGCTGACTTTTAAATTTTTTTTTTTTTTTTTTTTTTGCTGGAACACCGCTTTAAGTATAAAGGAATGCACTTAACTACTTGAGTACTAGCCTTTAATACCTATTCATTACCAGGTCATTTTTTGGTTTCAGGTGCTATGATAGACACTGTAACTAAATCAATGTATACCATTTTTGAGCCAAATAGAGCTTTCTTTTGGTGGTATATAAGAACCACTTTTTAAAAAAAGGAAAAAAAAAAGGCCTGAAAAAAGTTTTTCTTACTTTATGTTAAAATAAAAATACCAGGTAATATAAAAAACCCTCAATTGATCTCTTTTTGGAAAGTAGAAAACCCAAGGTGAACTCCTTTTTTTTATCACAGGTTTTGTAAAATAATAAAAAAAATATTTACACCGTGGAAGGATATAGATGAAGGGGATTATATGCAGATGTGCAGGATAAGGGAGGTGAAGGGTAATATATAGGTACATACTGAGACAGGTGTGAAGATCAGGTTCTTTAGGTGCTTAGGGGTGCGTGAAAGGGTTTAGCAAAACCTCCATGGCTAAGCAAAACCTCCATGGCTAAGCCCTGTGGGTAGGGGGGTAAAACATGTTGGGGGAGTGGCCTGGATGGAATTAGACAGAGGCTGCTATCACTTATTACACACTGGGCTTACATGGTGTGTGGTGGCTGAGATTTTTCTCTATTCTATATTGTTCTGTGGTTAAAAAAAAAACAATCTCAGTTAGTGAAAATGAATGAATGGATGGATCAGCAGCAGTTTCTGTGGATCCCTTTATTCATTTCCTATTCATAACTTGCTACAATTTCTTTCCTTCCTATCTTGTAAGATGAAGGGGTGGGATCAACAATGTAAACAGTAGCATGTGATCGCTAGGATCGGCTATCAGTGTGATCACAAGGTACCAAGCAGCTTGGATCAGCTTGGTACACAGTGATTAGCAGATGCAACAACTGCCTAAAAGTCCATTCACACAGGGGCAACTTTGGATCCAACTTCAAGTCGCCCCAAGTTGCGCTACATGAAAAAATCAATGTAAGTGAATGGATCCGTCTTAATGCACACTACTGCAGTCGCTCCGACTTCAGAAAAGGTTCCTGTACTACTTCAATCCGACTTCTAGGCGGCTTGTACCCATAGAATTCAATGGAAGTCGCCTCCAAGTCGGATCTCCATCTATATTGAAGCGACAATGTCGCCTCACTAATAATAAAAACCGGCATGGGTTCCCCTCCAAGGGAAAACCAGGCCCTTAGGTCTGGTATGGATTTTAAGGGGAACCCCTATGCCGAAAAAAAAAAAAACGGCATGGGGGCCCCCCAAAATCCATACCAGACCCCTATCCGAGCATGTAGCCCTGCCAGTCAGGAAAGGGGTGGGGTCGAGCGAGCGTCCCACCCCCTCCTGAACCGTACCAGCCGCATGCACCTTGTTGATGTTGATGAGAACAAGGGCCTCTTCCCTACAACCGTTGGTTGTCGGGGTCTGCGGGCAGGGGGCTTATCGGAATCCGGGAGCCCCCTTTAATAAGGGGGTCCCCAGATCCCGGCCCCCCACCCTATGTGAATGAGTATGGGGTACATCGTACCCCTACCCATTCACCTGAGGGAAAAAAGTGTCAATTAAAAAACACACTAGACAGGTTTTTAAAGTAATTTATTAGGCAGCTTTCTTCTTCCGACTCCACCGCTCTCTCCGGCATCTTCTCCTGGTCTCTGGTTCTTCTCCCGCTCTCTGGTTCTTCTGCCGGGCTCCTCCACTATCTTCTTCCAGCTCTTTTACTAGCATTGACCCGGTCTTCCACGTCCTTCTTCCCTCTTCTCTTCTTCCGATGTTGACACAACGCTCTCTCCCACTGAAATGCTGTGTGCGAGGTGCGCAACGACTTATATAGGCATGAGGCGTGGTCACCGGGTGATGTCACACGGTGACCCCGCCTCTTATGGCGTCACAGCATGCCCCTGGACTTGACGTCATAAGGGGCGGGGTCATCATGTGACATCACACGGTGACCACGCCCCATGCCTATATAAGTCGTTGCGCACCTCGCACATGGTATTACAACGGGAGAGAGCGTTGTGTCAACATCGGAAGAAGAGAAAAGAGGGAAGAAGGACGGAGAAGACCGGGCCAACGCTAGTAAAAGAGCTGGAAGAAGATAGCGGAGGAGCCCGGGCAGAAGAACCAGAGAGCGGGAGAAGAGGCTGGAGAGCGGGGGAAGAGCCAGAGAGTGGAACAAGAGGCCGGAGAGCGCAAAGGAGTCGAAGAAACCCCCGAAGTCGGAAGAGACCCCCGGAGCTGCCTAATAAATTACTTTAAAAACCTACCTAGTGTGTTTTTTTATTGACACTTTTTTCCCCAGGTGAATGGGTATGGGTACGATGTACCCCATACTCATTCACATAGGGTGAGGGGCCGGGATCTCGGGGCCCCCTTATTAAAGGGGGCTCCCAGATTCCGATAAGCCCCCCGCCTGCAGACCCCGACAACCAACGGCCAGGGTTGTCGGGAAGAGGCCCTTGTCCTCATCAACATGGGGACAAGGTGCTTTGGGGTGGGGGGGCCGCAGGGCGCCCCCTTTCCCCAAAGCACCCACCCCCCCCATTTTGAGGGCGTGCGGCCTGGTGTGGTTCTCGCTCGTCCCCACCCCCTTTCCTGACCGGCCGGGCTGCGTGCTCGGATAAGGGTCTGGTATGGATTTTGGGGGGACCCCCATGCCATTTTTTTCGGCGTAGGGGGTTCCCCTTAAAATCCATACCAGACCTAAGGGCCTGGTATGTTCTTGGAGGGGAACCCATGACAGTTTTTTATTTAAAATTTGGCGTGGAGTTCCCCCTCGAGAGCTGATTATACTGTGATTGGTCACGGCCAAAGTCGCCTGGCCTGGGGGCTACTTAAAGTTGTGTTGTAAGTCGTCCCAAGTCGCATTGAAGTCGCCCCAAGTCGCGATGTGATTCATACTCAAGTTGTGTCCAAGTTGCCTCCCAAAGTCACGCTGGAAGTCGTGTTGCCCCTGTGTGAATGGACTCTAAGGGTGTTTTCTCCATCCATTCTCCAACAGTACACCAACCCACTGTTTATAAATTTCCTTTGGTAGAAAACCAGTTAAAGCATATGCCTCCAAAAGACAAAATGACAAAGAAATTAATAATGTTTACAATGTTTTAACTTCATTTTGTTCTGCAGCTCCTAAGAGACCTCCACGTAATATTTCCTGGACACTTTCCCGCTCCAGCATTACCATCAAGTGGGATCCAGTGATAGCAATGAAGAATGAGTCCCCTGTAACAGGATACAAGGTAACAGATTGCTGCAAATGTAACACTCAGACTTTTGTATGGATGTTACAGATCTTGAAATACAGAAATTTTATACACAGTATATATATTCTGCTGACAGAAGAGGTTCCACAACACCCATTCATGTCAATGCTCGGGCTGCTATAGTAGTAGTACACCAGTGAGCACATCTTAAATGTTTTAAAATATTTTATTACATTGCTGAAGTTGCACTACCACTACCTTCTCAACCTCTGGCAAAACATGTGAAATTTAGGCTGGGTTCGCGCTGATGTAGTCTGCCGCATCGCATGTCATTTGTACAGGAATCGCACCAGATTCCTGTACAAATAACATGTAAATTCAGTGTGGATCTGCACCAAAAACGTGCAGGAGCCTTTTTTTTGTCTGCACTGGAGTCGGATTGCATGGGTGTTCAGACTGCGTTCTGCGAACCGATTTGGGGATGGCATTAACTTTATATTTAGAAAAATAAAAAGCTGCGCATACCAGTGAACAAAGATAACTAAATTAGTGAGAACTCACACTAACTATAAATCACAATAGATAGAATAAATGTGTGTAATATTATGTGCTGTCTAAACACAATATACAAACAAAAACATCAACACCCAGTGATGAATAAAAATTCCAAGTGTGACATATATTGAAATATATATAAAGATTAAAATATATAAAAACAATTCCAAAAGTTCATATGTGGACCATTGGTCACAAAAAATGTCCAAAAGTGAAAAAAATTTGTCTTCAAAAAGTGCTATAATACTCGTGCTTCCACAGAGAATTTCAGAATGTGAACGTCCTACATCAAAATTCTTTTATCGCGTTATGTGAATACTTCTAAACACCACCACCGAAAAAGGTGGCCGCTTACCAAAGGTATACGACCCCCCGTTACAGAGGGTCAAACAGGCGTCTTATTAGGTTATCTCTATGTTGACCTTCAATAGGATAGTGACCACAGAAATTTACTTTATATTCACAGAGCACAGTGTGAACTGTCTGCGATTCTGATGCGGTGCGGGAACCGCACAGGAATCACTGTGGTTCCCGCACCCCATCAGTGTGACCCAAGCCTTACTGACGGAGCACATTTTTTTACTGACAACCTGAGAAATGGCAGAGCTCCTATTAAAAACGATAGTCAATATTTAAACAGTATAAACACGATATAGAAACACTAACAATGCCCATAACAAGTAATTTGCCTAGTTTACACTTATAAAAGTCAACACAGCATTACAAATTATCAGCGCCTGATATTTACGGCCAGTTGTAAAAGTCACTGATTGTTACAAACTGTCAGTAAATTTACTGGTGGCTGGCAACCCTGCCATAGGACCCTACCAATTCCTGCAAAGAGTCCATACATTCATTCTACATCAGTGGTAGATCTAACTACAAATGAAAACAATTATTTTTTTAGGGACTCGTTTGAAAAAAGGAGCAAAAATTATTAAGGAACAAACGAGAATGTACAAAAAAGTATAAATGTTAGAAAAATAATGGCTAAGAAGACATGGGAGAAAGGAGTTAAATAGGGCTGATTAGGGTTAGCTAAGCTTTACTGAAGCATTAAATTGTTATACCTATATAGCAGACCTGGGACTTCTATCAGTTTCCGGCCAAGAACTGGTTAAAGCTTGTAGGAGGAGTTTTCATTCTCCTCTGACTGTCCTATGAGGCCGCATGACCCCTGACACTCTGTCTGGACAGTGCGGATTGGCCCTGTGCCAATCACATGCACTCTCCCAAAAAAAAAAGCTCTCTAACAATACACACCAAACTGAGCATGTGCAGAGTGCCCCCAAGGCTCTGTACAATCATGCACAGTGAGTATATTAAGCATGCTTTACTGCATATACAGACCAATTTTGCTGTTGTGGGTTTAGTAACACTTTAGATAGGAACACAAAACGATTTACTTTATTTAGTTAAAGTGATAGAAAAGGTTATTTATTTTTTATTTTTAAAATAATAAACATGTTATACTTACCTGCTCTGTGCAATGGCTTTGCACAGTGCAGCTCCGATCCTCTACTTCTTGGGTCTCCCGCCAGTGCTCCCAATAGCAAGCAGCTTGCGTCTCACGGAGAGGAAGAACGGGGAGATTCTAATGTAAACAAGCATCTCCCCGTTCTGCCTATTGACAGTATCACTGATCTCTGCTCCCTGTGTTCGGGAGCAGAGATCAGTGATGTGTCACACATAGCCACGCCCCCCCCCACAGTTAGAAACACTGCCCAGGACACACTTAACCCCTTAACTGCCCCCTGGTGGTTAACCCCTTCACTGCCAGTGTCATTTACACAGGAATCAGTTCATTTGTATAGCACTGATTGCTGTATAAATGACAATGGTCCAAAAAATGTGTCAAAAATGTCCGATGTGTCCCCCATAATGTCGCAGTCATAATAAAAATCGCTGATCGCCGCCATTACTAGTAAAAAACATGATAAAAATGCCATAAAACTATCCCCTATTTTGTAAACGCTATAACTTTTACGCTATTAACACTTATTGCGATTTTTTTACCAAAAATATGTAGAAGAATACATATCGGCCTAAACTGAGGAAAAAAATAGTTTTTTTATATATTTTTGAGAGATATTAATTATAGCAAAATGTAAAAAAGAATGTGTTTTTTTTTTCAAAATTGTTGCTCTTTTTTTGTTTATAGCGCAAAAAATTAAAACCGCAGAGGTGATCAAATACCACCAAAAGAAAGCTCTATTTATGGGGAAAAAATACTCATCAATTTTGTTTGGGAGCCACTTCGCACGACCGTGCAATTGTCAGTTAAAGCGACGCAGTGCCGAATCGCAAAAAGTGCTCTGGTCAGGAAGGGGGTAAATTCTTCCGGGGCTGAAGTGGATAAAGGAGATCTATAGTCACAGCATATACTTTCATTTTTTAACATCAGCATTGTAATAGCAATCCAAAAAATTTAAAATTGACAATCCATTATGAGCTTACCTTAAAAATCTCCCTTTGTGTTGTGAGTGCTCCCTTTCTGCTGACTATCTCTTTTAAAAACATCCTGGATTCCCTGCATGCAGTTTCTCCTCTGATCATTCCTTTGGTTTTCAATTTCAGTTTTTTTTCTTGACTCCTCCTGTAAGCACTTCTGTCGTTTAGACAGAAGGCTATGGGAAATGTGTGACGCAGCAGTGCTTATTCACAGTGCAAAATGAATGCGTTTCTGAACTCAACAGGGCCGGTACCATTCATGATGGCTACAATAGAAGAGAAAGGGAATGGCCCAAAAATGACCCAATGAATTAAAACAATATATAAACAGCCAACAGCAGCAGTAAAGATCAATGGGACTTTATCTCAACTTTTCAAGTTATTCAACAGTAGGGATGAGCCGAACACCCCCGGGTTTGGTTCGCACCAGAACCTGCGAACGGACCGAAAGTTTGCGCGAACGTTAGAACCCTATTAGTTACAATGGAAGCGAACGTTCGAAATCTAAAGTGCTAATTATAGCGGCCAATATGCATGTTAATGTCATAAAACAGGTTTGGGGACCCGGGTCCTGCCCCAGGGGACATGTATCAATGCAAAAAGAAATTTTAAAAACTGACGTTTTTTCGGGAGCATTCATTTTAATGATGCATAAAGTGAACAAAAAAAAGTGAAATATTCCTTTAAATATGGTACCTGGGGGGTGTCTAAAGTATGCCTGTGAAGTGGCCTGTGTTTCCCGTGTTTAGAACTGTCCCTGCAAAAAATGACATTTGTAAAGGAAAAAAAGAAGCCATTTAAAACTGCTTGCGGCTTTAATGTCATGTCTTGTCCTGGCAATATGGATGAAAATATTTGAGAAAAATGGCATGGCTACCCCATCACATACCCCCCCCCCCCCCCCCACCCCAGCCCATCACCAGCCCCTTTGGGTCTTGTATGGATATTAGGGGGAACCCCGCACCCAAAATAAAACCCTATACCTACAACCCTATATACTCTGAACAGCAGTATACAGGCGGTGCAAACAAGACAGGGACTTTAGGTTTGTTCTTAAGTAGAATCTGTTTGTAATTTTGAACAGGTACATTTTTAAGTGTAGCTCCATCCAAAAAATATCTATTTTTAAACTTTTTGGAGAACATAGGGAAGGGTTATCACCCCTGTAACATTTGTTTTGCTGTCTGTGCACCTGTTCAGAACATTTCACCTCACTTTCCGTCCCAATGACAAATGTTTTTGGAAAAGTGGGGTTTTTATTGAAACAAGGATTGGTGATAAAGCATCAGTAGAGAGGAGATCCCTTTTTCCCAAATTAAATCTAACAGGATAGAATTTCCCTTCCTAGGGGTAGATTTCCTCTCACTTCCTGTTTTCTCCTTCCGTTTGCAAGTAAGAGTTGTTTCTAAGTTGGATGTTTGAAAGTAGGGGCCTGCCGTATATACTCTGCAGACATTTGCCCCATTAGATGTTGGAGTTGCCACAACGCTGTAAGCCCTCACAGCTACTCTTGGTGGTAGCGCTGGAACGCCCTGCTGTGAACTATTATATCAGGAATTGTAATTACATGCCATTGTTGAACAGTGTTAGAAAAAATTGGGCCTTTGGTGGTGGTGGTGGACGGTGTTGCCACAACACTGTAAGCCCTCACAGTTACTCTTGGTGGGCACAGGAATGGGCCCTGCTGTGAATTATTAGATCAAGAATTGTAATTGCATGCACCTGTTGAACAGGGGCAGAAAAATTGGGCCTTTGGTGGTGGTGGTGGTCGGTGTTGCCACAACACTGTAAGCCCTCACAGTTACTCTTGGTGGGCGCAGGAATGGGCCCTGCTGTGAATTATTAGATCAAGATTTCTAATTACACGCCCCTGTTAAACAGGGGCTGAAAAATTGGGCCTTTGGTGGTGGTGGTGGTGGACGGTGTTGCCACAACACTGTAAGCCCTCACAGTTACTCTTGGTGGGCGCAGGAATGGGCCCTGCTGTGAATTATTAGATCAAGATTTGTAATTACACACCCCTGTTAAACAGGGGCTGAAAAATTGTGCCTTAGGCACTGGTGCTGGTGCCACAACACTGCAACCCCTCACAGATACTGTACTTGGAGCACAGCAATCAGACCTGTTGCAAAGCATTGCATAAAAAATTTTAATTACACGCCCCTGTTAAACAGGGGCTGAAAAATTGGGCCTTAGGCACTGGTGCTGGTGCCACAACACTGCAACCCCTCACAGATACTGTACTTGGAGCACAGGAATCAGACCTGTTGCAAAGCATTGCATAAAAAATTGTAATTACACGCCCCTGTTAAACAGGGGCTGAAAAATTGGGCCTTAGCCACTGGTGGTGGCTCCCAGAAACAAAAATGTTCTTCCAAGCTATCATCAGGATCATTGAGGAGGAAGAGGAAAGTCAGTCAACATAACAGGACAGTCACTCAGCATCAGCATAGGCAGTCTTGAAGGGATGTGACATTTAAAAAAAAAATGATTCTGTTATATCAGCTTCAGGTGCCTGGTAGCTGGTGGTGATCCAAGACTGATTCATCTTTATAAAGGGCAGTCGATCAACCGAGTCGGTGGACAGGCGCACCCTGTGATCGGTAACAAAGCCTCCAGCAGCACTGAATGTGCGTTCTGAAAAAATGCTGGATGCAGGACAGGCCAGTAGCTCAATTGCATACTGTGCAAGCTCTGGCCAGTGATCCATCCTCAAGACCCAGTAAGCCAGAGGATTTTCGGTGGGAAACGTGTCCAAGTCTGACCTTGCCTCTAGGTATTTCTGCACCATGTATATCAGACGCTGGCGATGGTTGCTGGAATCGATCATACCTTGGGGCTGCGGACTAAAAAATTGTCTGAACGCATCGGTCAGACGTCCACCTTTCCCACCGCTTCTTCTGCTACTGACCAAAGCCTCAGCAACTCGTCGCCCAGGACTTTGTAACCTCCCAGTCTCTGGGAACGCGTTGCACAGACCTTTCTGCAAGGCCTCCCGGAGATGTCTCATCCTCTGCTCCCTCTGCGATGGCAAGATAAGGTCCGCAACCTTACCCTGGTACCGTGGATCAAGGAGAGTGGCCAGCCAGTAATGGTCCCTCTCCTTGATCCGAAGAATACGAGGATCCTTCCGCAGGCTTTTCAGGATCAGGGAGGCCATGCAACGTAGGTTAGCTGAGGCATTTGGTCCGGAGTCTCCTGGGTCACTGAGGACGACATGATCCGCAGCCACCTCCTCCCAGCCACGCACAAGTCCACTGGTTTCTTGGGACTGTAAATCATCCCTAAAAGACTGCTGCTGATGCTGAGTGCCAGGCTCCACCTCCATGCTGACACAATCATCCTCCTCCCCCTCCTCATCCTCTTCCTGTGTGATAGGTGGGAGGGAAGGAACACTGTCTGGATAAAGGGGGCCTTGAGAGGCAAGGAAGTCCTCCTCTTCCTGCCTCTGTTCTGCCTCACGTGCCCTGTCCATTATTCCACGCAGCGTATGCTCCAACAGGTGGACAAGAGGTACAGTGTCACTGATGCATGCACTGTCACTGCTCACCATCCTCGTGGCCTCCTTAAATGGTGACAGGACAGTGCATGCATCCCTGATCATGATCCACTGGTGTGGAGAAAAAAATCCGAGCTCCCCTGACCCTGTCCTGGTGCCGTAGTCGCACAGGTACTCATTGATGGCCTTCTGCTGCGTGTGTAGTCGCTGCAGCATGGCCAACGTTGAGTTCCACCTGGTGGGCATGTCACATATAAGGCGGTTCTTGGGCAGGTTCAACTCCTTTTGCAGCTCAGCCAGCCGAGCACTGGCATTATATGATCGGCGGAAAGGCACACAGACTTTCCTGGCCTGCCTCAGGACATCCTGTAAGCCTGGGTACCTGCCCAAGAACCGCTGCACCACCAGGTTAAGGACGTGAGCCATACAGGGCACATGGGTCAGCTGTCCCTGTCGCAGGGCGGAGAGGAGGTTGGTGCCATTGTCACAAACCACCATTCCTGGCTTAAGCTGGCATGGCGTCAACCACCTCTCAGCCTGCCCCTGCAGAGCTGACAGAACCTCTGCCCCAGTGTGGCTCCTGTCCCCCAAACACACCAGCGCAAGCATGGCATGGCATCTTTTTGCCTGCGTACTTGCGTAGCCCCTTGGATGCCTACGTAGCACCGCTGGTTCCAAGGACAGAGCACTCGAAGAGGCCATGGAGGAAGGAGAAGAGGAGGGGGTGGAGGAGAGAGGTGTGTCACAACCAGTAGTAGCATTTTTGGAGGCGTGGTGGCGGAACAACCTCCAACACTACTGCACCTTGTCCTGCATCCTTCCCAGCTGCCAAAAGAGTGACCCAATGGACCGTGAAAGACAGGTAACGTCCCTGTCCATGCCTGCTGGACCATGAGTCAGCGGTAATATGCACCTTACCGCTGACCGCCCTGTCCTGCGAGGGCAAGACATTGCCTTCCACCTGCCGGTAGAGAGCCAGAATCGCCTTCCGTGAGAAAAAGTGGCGTTTGGGAACCTGCCACTGAGGAACCGCACATTGAACAAACTCACGGAAGGGGGCCGAGTCTACCAACTGAAAAGGCAGCAGTTGAAGTGATAGCAATTTAGCCAAGCTAACATTTAACCGCTGGGCATGTCGATGTCTGGGAGTAAACTTCTTTCGACGGTCCAGCAGCTGGGGCAGGGAAATTTGCCTGGTACAATCGGACGTCGGTGTACCTTTATCAGAGTGCCCGCAAGTACTTGGCTGTGACACACCTAATTCTACACCTTCATTCCTCTCAGTGCAGGTTTCAGAGAGGACTGAAGGTATAGTGGGGTTGGAGATCCCAGCTGATGAGGAGCAAGGAGAGGTCCGCTTTGTTCTTTGGTGTGGGTCTTTAAGGTGCGCTTGCCAACGAGCTGCATGGCAGGTCAACATATGTCTGGTCATGCTTGTGGTGCCCAAGCGGCTGATGTTTTGGCCACGCAAGATACGCTTGAGACATATGTTGCAAATAGCAGCGGTGCGATCTGATGCACTCGTCTCAAAAAAGGCCCACACCAAAGAACTTTTGTAATAACGTGCAGAGGCAGCGCCCTGCACTGGCGGAGCTCTGCGGTGTGATTCAGTTGGTGTGCTGGCCCCAAGCTGGCCCCCAGAGGGCATCCTGCCTCATTGGAGATGTGCCGCCTCCTCCTCATCCTCCTCTCTCCGTTCAGGCACCCACATGGCGTTAGTGACCTCATCATCCCCTCCCTTTTTTACCACTGGAGCAAACCTGGCAGTAAGCTGCAGCTGGTAGAACATGACTGCCAGATTGCTGTCCTTGAGCATCCCCTCTCTCTGCGCTCATGCTACTGCCTTCCTCTAGCTGGGTATCATCATCGGAGCCTTCAAAACGCTGGGCATCCTCCTGGAGCATGTACCCAACACTGTGCTCAAACAGTTTGGGGGATTCCTCAGGAGGACATGGTGGGTCTAGGGAAGGGGTGCCTGATGACATTGAGTACACGTTGGCAGCTGCTTTGCCAGTACCCTGAGCCTGGGTGAGAGAGGATGAGGAGGGCTTGGTCATCCACTCTACCAAGCCTTCGGCATGATGCGGCTCAACATGTCCAGCTGCCGAAAATAAGGACAAGCATGTCCCATGGCTACGTGCTGATGACGATGCACCGCGTCCATGACCATCACTGTTGTCTCTAGACACAGAGCCTGCTTGCCCTCTTTTATTGGCTTGTGTGTGTCTGCCTCTCCTTGTTGGCCTTCCAGACATACTGTCTTTGATGTATTGGAATAGGTACACAAGGAATTGTCTGCAGTCAGCTTTAGCTGCACACTGTGCCCAGTATACAGTACACTGACTTAATAAACTGCAGCTTAGCTCAATCAACTGCCAGCCTATATTAATAGGAAGAGAACAGGAATGGTCTGCAGTCAGCTTTATGTGCACACTGAGCCCAGTTTATAGTACACTGACTTAATAAACTGCAGCTTAGCTCAATCAACTGCCGTATTATTAGGAATAAAACAGGAATAGTCTGCAGTCAGCTTTATCTGCACACTGAGCCCAGTATACAGTACACTGACTTAATAAACTGCAGCGAGAATAACAGGAACACTCTGAAGTGAGATCTAGCTAAACTGAATACAGTGTATGTATATATATATATATATATATATATATATATATATATATATATATATATATACATACAGTTGCAATAAAAAGTACGTGAACCCTTTGTGGAATAAGAAAATAATAAATGTTACCATGTTTTTATTGAACACACCATGTAAACATTCACAGTGCAGGTGGAAGGTACAGTGCAGGTACAAGCTTTGAAAGCTATAAGTGAAAAATAAAAAAGCAATTGAAAAATTGCAAAAATGGTCTGGCCACCTGAGTGTAAAAAATGGAGCACAGGGCCTGGCAGCGAAAGGGTTAAAGAAGATGATACTTAAGTTTTATATGGCAGCACAAAAAAACGAGAATACAGTTTTGCAGTAAAGACAAAATACACAGAGACCAAGACTTTAAAAGATATTACAATGCAGTTTTGCTATCATGAGTTATAGACTGGACATTTAATTCACAAGAAAAAAGTTGGATTAAAATTGAAAAACACACCTGAATAAGGGGATATGGGTACCACAACAGTTTCGTAATTTTTCTAAGGACACAAGTGAATTAACAATCAATGTATTTAGGATATGGGATTTAACACACCAGGCACACATTTCCACATATGGTGGCAATGTCCGGTTGTCCAAGAATTCTGGAAAAATATATTTTTAATGGCATCTAATGCTTTAGATCCTGCCTTAGCACTTCTAAACCTTAAGCCTACTACACCTACTCACACTCAGTTTCAATTGCTTATTCATCTTAATACTGCAGCCAAACAATCTATTGCTAAAGCTTGGAAATCACAATCTCTAATCTTAGCGGAAGCTAAACATAGAATGAATAGAGCACTTATATATGCAAAGATGACGGCTATTGAAGATAATAAAATTAATACATTTTGTAAAATTTGGCAACCTTGGGTGAAACACTACTTTCCCACAGACTTTGACCAGTCTCTGTTGTTACCACACTAGGATATATAGATTACTTATCAAGTTAAATATATATGTTTGGTACCACCTTTCTTGGAAAGGTGGGAAGCAGAACTTGCCACCTGGAGTGAGCAAGAGAAAGAGAAAATGTTGAAATTAGCAGATGGGACAGCAATAGATATAAATACAAAAGACATGAACTATAAGTGTCTATCAAGATGGTATAGAACACCTATCTAAGCACACAAATATCAAAAGGAGAAAACACAATTTTTCTGGAGAGGGTGTGGGAAAAGAGGAACAATGGCAATGATGGTGGGAGTGTTTGAAAATACAGAAATTTTGGCAAGAAGGGATACATCAGATCCAAGAAATTACGGGAGTGCATATTCCCCAAAAATCCAGAAACCTATTTATTGCATAATACTAAACTTACAATAAAACAATATAAGAGAACAATGATACCACACTTAATAAATGCAGCAAAATACCTGATCCCAAAACATTGGCAAGCATTAGAAAGCTCAATGTTATGAGAATGGGTTAAAAGGGTAGAACTAAACAGGGAAAAATCTGCAGTTCCTGGAAGCCATGTGTTTTCTCTTTGTCCTCCAAACACCAACTGTCCCCCTGTCCCAAAACACATGTCTCTTTCAAACCCTCCCATGCCCCTCCCACCCACTTCCTGTAAACACCAACTTCCTCTGCTCATCTTCTATCTGGTTTATTTACATATCAATGGAGGGGGAAGAGGCCTTCTGTGGACATGCTGTTACTAAATCTAAAACTCTATATTATTGCAATAAAGTCACTATACAAATGCCCATAGCAACACAAATTTATATACAACATGGAAGAATTACAGTATATCACTACGGAGAAGATAGAATAGAAAAATTAGAAAATACACAGAGACCAAGACTTTAAAAGATATTACAATGCAGTTTTGCTATCATGAGTTATAGACTGGACATTTAATTCACAAGAAAAATGTTGGATTAAAATTGAAAAACACACCTGAATAAGGGGATATGGGTACCACAACAGTTTCGTAATTTTTCTAAGGACACAAGTGAATTAACAATGAATGTATTTAGGATATGGGATTTAACACACCAGGCACACATTTCCACATATGGTGGCAATGTCCAGTTGTCCAATAATTCAGGAAAAATATATTTTTAATGGCATCTAAAGCTTTAGAAACCTCCATTCTTCCAGATCCTGCCTTAGCACTTCTAAACCTTAAGCCTACTACACTTACCCACACTCAGTTTCAATTGCTTATTCATCTTAATACTGCAGCCAAACAATCTATTGCTAAAGCTTGGAAATCACAATCTCTAATCTTAGCGGAAGCTAAACATAAAATGAATAGAGCACTTATAGACTTAACTTACAAAGATGACGGCTATTGAAGATAATAAAATTAATACATTTTGTAAAATTTGGCAACCTTGGGTGAAACACTACTTTCCCACAGACTTTGACCAGTCTCTGTTGTTACCACACTAGGATATATAGATTACTTATCAAGTTAAATATATATGTTTGTTGAGAGTCAGACCACCACCCCGGGTGATTATTTTTTTTTTATCTTATCCTTTCCCTTTCTTTATATTTTTTTAGTCTTGTTTATTAAATTCCTTTCCCTGTAATTTGGTACATCAATTTGTGACGTACCATTTATTTATCCATATTTTTCCTCTATTAAATTTATAGTCTAGGGCTACTCATTTCTCTTTCTGTCCGTGCTACATATTTCATTACTAAAAAATGATATTTAGACTGATCATTTGATCTACACATTTTTCTTTCCTCTTCACAATATAGTGTGCAAAGATCAAATACAGCAAGAAGTAAATTCTATATTTACTGTTACAATACAAAGTACTTAACATGTATCCCATGTATCGATGTTTATATGCTTTTGTATTCTTTTTTTTTCCTTGTAAACTCTCAATAAACACATTTGACAAGGATATGGGATTTAATGCACAGACAAAGAAAATAGGAATATAGTTCACCATTAATACCACTTACAGGGACAAATTATTTTTTACCAGGGAATTAGACATTATTCGGAGTATGGATAAAGGATAAAAATGCACGATTAAAGGATATTAAGAAAGGGGGAGAGTTATACACAATGCAAGGAATTAAGACACAAAAAGGAATTATTATTGCTGAATTAAGATACTATCAGTTTAGACACTTTATATAGACACTGCCACACCCAATAAGATCAGGAGAAAGCTTATTTCCATTTGAAAAAGAAGGGATACAACAGATCCAAGAAATTACGGGAGTGAATATTCCCCAAAAATCCAGAAACCTATTTATTGCACAATACTAAACTTACAATAAAACAATATAAGAGAACGATGATACCACACTTAATAAATGCAGCAAAATACCTGATCCCAAAACATTGGCAAGCATTAGAAAGCTCAATGTTAAGAGAATGGGTTAAAAGGGTAGAATTTATATACAACATGGAAGAATTACAGTATATCACTACGGAGAAGATAGAATAGAAAAATTAGAAAATATTTGGAAAGGATGGAAAGAGTTTAAGAATACAAAGAGTTAAGAATAGGAGTCTGAAAAAAGAGACGTAGAGGGAATACACGAAGAAAGATTATAACATATGTTAAACTTTAAAGGAAATGAGGGATGGGGAGGGAAGAGGGAAGATGAGGGATGGGGAGGGATGTGGAGGGTGAGGGTAGGGGGGGGAGGAATTGAATTTTTTTTTTTTATGAATGAGAATTTTGAACAGAATATTTATATTTTGTGAAATTTTAGAAAATGTAAATAATAAAAATAAGTGGTACCAGAGTGCACACCCTTCTTCAATAACCAAGTTAGAGCTATACAAGCGTTACAGTAAAAGATTTAACTGGAGTAATTCAATTTACATGAAATCTATGTACATATAAAATGTCTAAATGACAATACCATTTTTGTAAGAGAAAGACACATACAGTGCCTTGAAAAAGTATTCATACCCCTTGACATTTTCCACATTTTGTCATGTTCCACATTTTATGTGATAGACCAACACAAAGTAGCACATCATTGTGAAGTGGAAGGAAAATTATAAATGGTTTTCAACACTTTTTACAAATAAATATGTGAAAAGTGCGGAGTGCATTTGTATTCAGCCCCCCATAGCCTGGGTTCACACCAGTGCAGTGCGAATTTAATGTCCAGCATGACTGCGCACTGAAACGTCTGTTGTTCTGCGGTTTGTCAGCGTTTTAGGTGCGAATCAGCTGCTAACATAAATTCGCAACTCATTGTACTACTTCTGAGGGGGAAATCCATGCCCAATTTTTATTAAAAAACGGCATGGGTTCCCCCTCCAGGCCCTTAGGTCTGGTATGGATTTTAAGGGTAACCCCCTACACTGAAAAAACGTTGAGGGGGTCTTCCCAAAATCCATACCAGACCCTTATCCGAGCACGCAGCCTGGCAGGTCAGGAAAGGGGGTGGGGACGAGCGAGCGCCCCCCCCTCCTGAACCGTACCAGGCCGCATGCCCTCAACATGGGGGTGGGTGCTTTGGGAAAGGGGGCGCCCTGTGGCCCCCCCACCCCAAGGCACCTTGTCCCCATGTTGATGAGGACAAGGGCCTCTTCCTGACAACCCTGGCCTTTGGTTGTCGGGGTCTGCGGGTGGGGGGCTTATCGGAATCCGGGAGCCCCCTTTAATAAGGGGGCCCCCAGATCCCGGCCCCCACCCTATGTGAATGAGTATGGGGTACGATGTACCCCTACCCATTCACCTAAGGTGTAAAAGTGTAAATAAAAAAAAAAACACAATTTAAAAAAAAAATTTATTGCACTGCTCCGGGGGTCTTCTTCCGTCTTTGGGGTCTTCTCGCCGGACTCCTCTTCTGCTCTTTTACTTAGCTCTTTCACGAGCGGAGGAGCCCAGCTTTCTTCTTCGTCGTCGCCACCGTCGTCTGGGGGTCTCGTTCCGCCTTCGGGGGTCTTCCGGGGTCTCTTCTGTTCTTGCCGCTGTCGCTGCCTTCTGCGCCGCCGCCGCCTTCTTCTTCTTGCCCAGATGCGTGCCCATAGAAGATAATGGGCCTGAATTCGCACCTGATCCGCACCGCACTGCCCAAAAATCGCACACGGTTTTTCTGCAATGCGTAGTGCGCATGCACCGGAGATATGTGAACATGCCTCATTAAAAACAATGTATTTTGAAATGTCCTGCGAATTCGCAGCATGGTAGGCCGCTGCGAATTTGCATAGGTGTGAACCCAGGCTAAGTCAATACTTTGTAGAACCACCTTTTGCTGCATTCACAGCTGCAAGTCTTTTTGTCTCTACCAGATTTGCATATCTAGAGAGTGACATTTTGGCCCATTCTTCTTTGCAAAATAGCTCAAGCTCTGTCAGATTGGATGGAGAGCATCTGTGAACAGCAATTTTCAAGTTTTGCTACAGATTCTTAATTAGATTTAGGCCTGGATTTTGACTGGGCCATTCTAACACATAATTACGCGTTGATCCAAACCATTCCATTGTAGCTCTGGCTATATATTTAGGGTGGTTGTCCTGCTGGAAGGTGAACCTCCGCCCCAGTCTCAAGTCTCCAAAGGTTTCGTTTATTGAAAGAGATCACATCACAGAAATAAGTGCCCTTATTCAAGTCTTTTGCAGACTTTTGCTGAAGAAAAGCCTCCCCACAACATGATGCTGCCACCACCTTGTTTCATGTTGGGGATGGTATGTTCAGAGTGATGTGCATTGTTTGTTTTCTGCCACATATAGCATTTTGCTTTTAGGCCAAAAAGTTCCATTTTCATCTCACCTGACCAGAGCACCTTCTTCCACAAGTTTGCTGCCCCCCCCCCCCCCCGCCCCCCCCCCCCCCCCCCCCCCCCCCCCCCCCCCCCACATGGCTTCTCACAAACTGCAAATGGGACTTCTTATGGCTTTATTTCAACAATTGCTTCTTCTTACTCTTCCATAAAGGCCAGATTTGTGGAGTCCACGACTAATAGTTGTCCTGTGGACAGATTCTCCCACCTGAGCTGTGGATCTCTGCAGCTCCTCCAGAGTTACCTCTTGGTTGCTTCTCTGATTAATGCTCTCCTTGCTCGGCCTGTCAGTTTAGGTGGACGGCTATGTTTTGGTAGGTTTTCAGTTGTGTCATACTCTTTCCATTTTCTGTTTTCGAATGATGGCTTGAAAGGTGCTCCGTGAGATGTTCAAAGCTTGGGATATTTTTTTTAACCTTACCCTGCTTTAAACTTCTCCACAACTTTATCCTAAACCTGTCTGGTGTGTTCCTTGGCTTTCATGATGCTGTTTGTTCACTAAGGTTCTCTAACAAACCTCTAAGGACTTCACAAAATAATTATTTATACTTCTGAAGGCAATTAGTTTTAGTTAGGGTTAGTTAGGGGTATCAGAGTAAAGGGGGATCGATACAAATACACGCCACATTTCTGACATATTTATTTGTAAAAATATTTGAAAACTATGAATAATTTTCCTTTTACTTCACAATTATGTGCCACTTTGTGTTGGTCTATCACATAAAACTCCAATAAAATACATTTACGTTTTTGGTTGTAACATGCCAACATTTTGAAAATTTCAAGGGGTATGAATACTTTTTTAAGGCACTGTATACTGCTTGGTTTTAATGAAAATACAACATTTGTGTTACATGTAGCACACACCTGTATTAGTATGCTCTTTCCCAAGTGTCTTAAGCATTGTATTTCACCAACAATGGCAAAAATAGAATCTCACGTTAAATGCCAAAACAAGCTGCAAGATGGGCATGATGCTCAAGCATTTAGTAATGTGCACACATAGTACCTACGGTATCTTTCGGTGTCTTTGCTGCTTTGCTCTAATTAGGGAAAGCTATGACACTTTCTTTAAGTACCTGCTATCCTAACTCTCAAGAGCTTGTTTTGTTATAAAGTCAGTGTAGTGTTTTATGGTTACAAGAGGTATATTTGACACCTGGACTTTGGATATATATATTTTTTATTCTTTTCACAAGTGTTATCTAAGTAGAAGCATTGCTGTACATGTATTATATTTTTTATGCAATATTTAATCGTGTATATATATATATATATATATATATATATATATATATATATTGATGAATATGTACATTTGCACACTGACATTCTACTTTTATATTTATGAATTTTGGTAAATTTTTCTTTGAGAGCACTTCACTGTATACTTTTCATTTTTTAAATATAAGGCCTACTGTTTGCAGCTTCTTCTTCTGTAGTGATATCTGCCTACTGTGCTGATGGATCTTCCTGTATAAAGACAATACTTTCAATACTTCCTCAGAATGTAACTATAAAGTAATTATATTAGGTAACATCTAAGGATGTGGCTATAGGTAGCAATTTTTAGTAAAATACATTAATGCAATCAAATATAGTTTTCTGTGAGTCATGGCTTTATTCAGTTTTGCTTTTTGAAAAAGTCTATACAGCATATTACAGTAAATATTTTTGTTAAATAAGCATTACTTCTCCAGCTTCTTTATAGGCTTGATTCACAATCCACTCCTACCCTGTATGCAACCAGCAAGACAAGAGCAGAGCTTCCACTTCCTGAAGGGGCCAGTCATGTGACAATACAACTCTGTGCCACTGGAAAAGGTGGAGATGGGGAACCAGCAGAAGTACACATTCCCAAAGATTTAGGTATTGCCACCTTTGCTTTTTTTTTTTTGTTGTTTTTTTTGTTTTTTGGAGAATATACAACTATTTATTAGAAAATGTCCTGTATTTCCAATAAAGTATTTGCCAGTATTTCCAATAAAGTAAACAATATGGGGTTTATTTACTGAAGCTAGAGAGGGCAAAATGAGTCACAATTCTGCAGAGAAACCAATCAGCTTCCAGTTTTTTTTGCTAAAGCTTGTTTAATTATAAACAAGCTGAGGTTAGAAGCTGATCTCTGCAGAATTGTGACAAATGTTGCTCTCTCTAGCTTTAGTAAATAAACCCCTATATGTCAGGAAATATTCCTTCAGAATAATAATTTACAAATTAACTATTTGTGTACATGCATAAATCAAAATCCATGTACATTGTGGTGCCTTGTGTAGCCAGATTACAAATATGGCTAATTAAGAAAAATGCTAAATACATAACTGTGACGGAACGTCCCTACACTCCTCTTGAGTGCGTTCGTCATATATCACTTCCTCTCAGTCTGGATATAGGTATAAGATATTCCAACCGCTCCCAAGCACCAAACGAGACAACACTTGCTTGGTGCCAACATGGACTGATCTTTATTACAAAGCCAAGCTCACATTTATACAGAGTAGAAGAGGAGATCCCCCCTCCCTCTCATATTACTCTAACAATACACCTGTAACAACTTAACATAAACTAATTAGCTAATTCCTTTAAGCAGCCGATGTGACTCAGGATTTCACTACAGGTCAGACTTCTTGTCACCGAGATAAACACAGTTGATTATAAATTATCATAATTACAACCACACAACATTTCATCACAATAGCAGGAGACCACCAGTAACAGACGGAGCGTCTCCTGCATTGTGCAGAGGACAATGGGATCAGCCAACTCAATTAACATCTTGAGTTCATGACACTAGCATCTGAGAGTGTATGTCCCAACAGCATGAGACACACACATTATATATATATACACATATATACAGCATTGAATCTGACTGGGGTTCTCCTTCACCCTGTGCCCCTTAAAATCCAGGGCCCATAATCGGTGGGCAGGAGGCTCGTAGTTAGTCCTCTCAAAAAGCCTGTGTCCCGGCTAGGTCTGTCACAATAACCTTATGATGATCCAAGAGCTATTCAGCGTTTTTTTTTTTTATGGGGGGGGGTTTGTGCTATGGGCTGACAAATGCATTACACTGTTGAACACCGGGAAACAGTTACCTTCAGGCTCAAGTAGCATCTGCAGTGTCATGTGGAGGGTTATTTTTAGTGTTGGGCAAACGGTTCAGCCCGAGCATGAGTTTGGGCCGAACATTGGCTGTCCGCCCTGTTCGAGGAACACCAGAATTTGCAGGGTGTTCGGTGGGTGTTCTTCAGGTCTGGTATGGATTTTAATGGAAACTCCACGCCAAAATTGTAAAAAGAAAAAAACAGCATGGGCCCTCCCCAAAATCCATACAGACCCTTACCTGAGCACGCAGCCTGGCAGGTCAGGCAAGGGGGGGGGGCGAGCAAGCGCCCCCCTCCTAAATCATACCAGGCCACATGCCCTCAACATGGGGCGGTGCTTTGGGGTAGGGGGGCTCTGCTCCACCACCCCAAAGCACCTTGTCCCCATGTTGATGGGGACAAGGGTCTCTTCCCCATGTTGATGGGGACAAGGGTCTCTTCCCCACAACCCTGGGCTGTGGTTGTGGAGGTCTGTGGGCAGGGGGCTTATCGGAATCTAGAAGCCTCCTTTAACAAGGGGGCCCCCAGATCCCGGCCCCCCCTCTAGGTGAATGAGTATGGGGTACTATGTACCTCTACCCATTCACCAAAAAAGTGTAAAAAAGTAATAAAAACAGACAGTTTTTAATAATTCCTTTATTAAAAAAAATATATAAAAAAACTGTGTGCCCTGATGTAAATCCATTGTCAATCAAGCCACCCACTGCACCCAAGAAAGAACAAAAAAACAAAAAAGCTCCGCCTTCAGTAATGGCCAACCACTGAATGCCTCCTCCGCCCTTTGACAGTTGTTATATAGGTAAGGGCGGGGCTACCTGGCAAGGTCACCTGGTGGCACCGCCCCTTGTGACATCACGACCCAGCATGCATCGGTCCGGCCCGCCCTTACCTATATAAGAACTGTCAAATGGCGAAGGAGGCATTTGACGGTCGGCCGACAATGAAGGCAGACCATTTTTTTGTTCTTTTTTCGTGTGTAGCGGCCAGCATGATTGACAATGGATTTACAATGGATTTATTTTTTTTTTAATAAAGGAATTGTCAAAAATAGGCACTATAGGTAAAGGAATTTTTCATTTTTATTGTTGCACTTTAAGCATTATTAAAATCACTGCTCCTGAAAAAAATTATAATTTTTAAAAAATGTTTTTGCATTGATACATGTCCCCCAGGGCAGTACCCAGACCCCCATAACCCTTTTATGGCTAATTACTTGCACACAAGCCTTGAAAATGGGCACTTTTGCTTTTTCCTGTTCGGCTTCCATAGACTTCAATGGCGTTTGCCATTCAGGTTAGATCTTTTCCCCTGTTCTGGAGTTCTGCTGCGAGCTGAACAGGGTAGTGTTCGCCGATCTCTACTTATGTTATCCGTGACGCCTCTAACCTGCAAATGATCACAAAACCATAACTGGCATAGTGATCATATGTCCACTTTGCTTGGTATTTGCTTGGTATCTGATCATTATTGTTCCCTGCAGCCAGGTCTGTGAGCTAAGCAGCTGTGCAAAGCGAAAGCTGTGAGCTCTCAAAGGGAGAATGTTTATTATCTTCCAATACAAAGTAATGCCCAAAATGTGTATCACAATCCCATTCAAACAAACAAAATACATTAAATATTACACTGCCCTTTCATAATCTCTTCCACTGATTAGGTGCATTTAGAATCTATGGGGTTGATTTACTAAAGGCAAATAGACTGTGCACGTTGCAAAGTGCAGTTGCTCCAGAGCTTAGTAAATGAGCAGAAGCTCTGCTGACTTCTATCATCCAATCATGTGCACTAGAGTTCCAGTAGGTCGTGGCACCTTACACATTTTTATGAATGAACAAGGGAGCTGTTAGTGCCATCTGGAGGGTGTGTTGGTCTGGTCTGTATTGTTGTATGGTCGTGTGATATATAAATATATATATATATATATATATATATGAACACAGTGGCATTTTGGCTTGAATAATTTTTGGTTTGAATAATTTTATTAACAGCCAGTATGGCACTGATGTTCGTTTATATCACAGCACATTTAATTGAGTCAATTAAAAATAGTACAAACATACGAAATTGAATATAGAAGGGGTGGAGCGCTAAGGATCATGAAAATAAATTACATAAAGTAAACCTAGTTCTTATGGCATGCTTATGTCTGCTCATCACACCTCTGAAGATGTCAAAACATGACGAAACTCATAAGGCTGGACTAGGAGCGCATGACGTAAGCAAGCCGTACGCTGCGACCATCTTTGAAAATTGTTTGCTGAGCTGTTTTTGATGTTACTGCTTGTGAGTGTAATTCTTTTTAATAAAGAATGGTTTTAAGCTTTTTGATCGTACTACACTATGGCATTGTTATTTACATTCCGCGATGCTGACCTTCTGAAAGGGGCCTAAGTGTTTCCCATATTAAAACAGTCTGGACTGATGGATAGTGCCGGGAAACTTGCTGGAGTATGACGGTTCTATCTGGCTACAGATCTAACCATGCTGCTTCAGACCACTCTATAATTTGAAGGTCATTTGTTTCTGGTAAGCAGCCTTTCCCCCTCACAGTGGTGTAGAGCAGGGGTAGGCAACCTCGGCTCTCCAGCTATTTTGGAACTACAAGTCCCATGAGACATTGCAAGACCCTGACAATCAGAGGCATGACTCCTGGAGGCAGAGGCATCATGGGAGTTTTCACCACAGCTGGAGTGCCCAGGTTTCCTACACCTGGTGTAGAGTGCGAATGCATATCTATCTCACAGAAGCTGGTGTGGGGATACTACCCTATTTACTTGGACTTTATTAAACCTGTTTATTTTATGTAATTTATTTCCATGATCCTTATTGCTGTACCCCTTCTATATTTAGATTCACATTACAACATGGTGCCGGAAAAACCCGTAATCTGTGTGCGTTTCCCACACTGTGTTCAAAGCGCTCTGCAGTTGCGATCTGCAAAGGGTGTCAATGTTAATTTAACGACACACCCTTTCTTTCATTCCTTCTTTTTTTCTCCCAGTCACCTTATTTACAAAGCCTTTACAATTATGACAGTAAATTTTGTATCCTAAATGTAGGCAGGCGATATAACCAGCACCCCACATGGTGTGGTACTTCCCTAAAATAAAAAGATACACCTGCCTTTTCATAAGGTGCTTATTTACAGTACTAGAGATGTTCTCAGATAAATTCAAACAAAACCACAGTCATAGTGAAAATGGACCCAAAAAGGTTGAGCCCTGTAAAATGTAATTATAGTTTCAGCTCAAATCCCATCCTACAAAGGCCACGGTTACCTGTTACTGGCAATTCTAATCTGCTGTGGAATTCACTCTGGATTATTTCTGTTGTTGTTAATTTGGTGTTGAATTCTTTGTAAAGCGCAGCTGCTTTATTTACACCCTTTAAAAAAAAAATTCTTGTTTTTTTCCTCAGGCACCAGCATGATGGTAGAGAATTCTGCTTCTACATTCCTGACACAGGCTCAGGTGATCAACTCTGCTGCTGTGTTGCTGCTTTTAAAATGTTTTGCAGTCTGACACATCTCATTTGTAAGACTCTTGATGGAAATTCTGGATGTAAGCAAGAGCCTCTTCTACTCCCTGAAGCTGAAACACAAATATCCTCAACAGCCAGAGGCAGCAATTTTACGTAGATGAGGGTTAAAGATGGGGAATGACGCTTCTGAGATTTGAGTGCTGTCTAGAATAGCAAGCTGTTGGTGACTGCCAAAAGTGCATGTTTTTCAGATTTCAATGTACAAGCTCAGCTTTCTTCTTCTTCACAGATATGAAGAGGCATAAAATCTCTTATATCTATACTTTTTGGATACTTTGAAGAGTGCTGGAAAACATGACCTGTTGGAGGCCAACAAGGACTAGAACTAAGAAACACCGACCTAGAAGGAAAGCAGTTATTGCACCAGAAATGTTTCATAACAATGAAAGGGAATTTACCTTAGAATGTTTTAGGAGATGGGGGTGGGGTTGGGTTGGGGCTGCAAGGGGCCCAAGAGCACTTTTTGATGAGACACATTGGGAAGTCATGTCTTATTAAGCCATGTATACATGATTTATAAACTGCAAACATTTTTCTTACATTTGCTTCTGCTTTGTTTTTGTTCTCTTCAAAGTCTCCATTTATTATACAGAAGTGTATGTTTTTCAAGCCAGATATGTAGGGAAACAATTTTACTCCTATCATAGCCAAAAAACTATTACAAACTAAAATTTAAAAGCATCTATATATATATATTTATTGTTATATTTTATATAAGCTGTTGGAAGTTGTGTAGCCAAAGCTCTCTAAGCCCATAGGGGGAGAGCCATTAAAGTGCCTTGATGGACAAAATTAAAATGTTATACAGTATGCTAATATGTTCTTTGAAAATAACAAAATAAGAAATTTGAGAGCATGAAAAGTGTCCATACAAACTAAGTAACTTGGTCACAAACCTGAGCAAACTAGGCTGAGCATAAAAATGTATAAACAAATGCAACATTTGGTGAAAACCATATGTCATAATGATCAAGAATCTAACGTTACTGTAAAAGCAAATCTAGACATTTCAAGCTTGGCCTTATATGTGGGCAGTAGTGTACTCAGTTTGCTTCTAAATCCTGTGTCCCTTGGTGAACTCCATGTACAATTTCCTATGCTTTAGCCTATGTGAGCAAATACATGCATGTGGAGGATTCTCCAGACTAATACTTACCTTTGCTAAAAAAAAAAACAAAAAAAAAAAAAACAACACTAATTTACATTTAACATATAAATAGGAAAATATGTGGACTAAAATATGAGAAAATGTCATACCCCTTTGGGTTTATACCATTACTTGCAGAGGTTTTAATTAAAACAGATATGCTAAATATGTTTAACTAAACAGTAGACTGAAAATAGGAATCCTTTAAATTGTCATTTAAAGCATGACAGTGCTGAATTATGAAAATTGGCTTGGGCAGGAAGGGGTGAAGCAGTCCAGTCTTGAAGTGGTTAAGCTAGTGGAACAAAAAATTGTACAGTTCTCTCTCAAAATGGGGATCCTCTCAAGACATTTTTAGGCCATAGCTAAAAAAGCCATTCATGTATCCTGAGATCCTGGCATACTCCAAACCGGTGTCAAATCTCCCCGTTTTAGGAAAAGGTTGGTGAAAAGGGCAACAGTCTGGAATCCAAGCTGTCAAATAAAAACAATTTTGAAAAGTAGACTTGATAAATTTTGCCAAGCCCATCACAGTACACAACATTTATATAGAAGAGAAGAATACAATGATATGAACCAATGAGAGTAAATGAGAATTTTCACATCCCTAAAATATTGTCAAAGATCAAGAGACTTCAGCACAATTTTGCAATTTTGATGAAATGTGCTGGAGTGAAAGAATAAAAAAGAGAAATGAAGGTGTTTTTTAAAAGGTAGAAAGGGCTTGAAAGAGGAATTGAACTCTGGGAGCTGTGCCCAAAAAAGCCTGGCAGAGGGCAAAAGGCAAGTAACTAGTACCTGTGGCCTCCCGGCAGCTGATCTTTCCCCATTACTGACTTACCATGTCTTGTTAATTACCTGAATAGTCTCTCTGTGTCAAGGTAGTAAACCTGGTATAGGCAGAGTTTTGCTTCCTCATTTTAGAGCTTCCAGCATGACAGTGAGCAGGACAGTGATACCTTCAACAAATCTCACTCCAAATCTCTTGAGATTAGCAGTAAGAGGCAGTAGTGCCTTAGATCTCACACTGCAGATATACAATTATGAGACTATAGGCACAGGAGAGTGCCTAAGCACATACACATACCAGAGAGTGAACTACGTATTTTTGTGTTGGGAATTCAAGGCCAATATTTTTTATTGTGCGGTTTAGTCAAAATTAACAGTTCTAGATCTCCGCCTTTTTAGTCCAGATCAATTTTAAATGGGTCTGAAGGGTTATGGAAGCTGCTGTTTCCCAAACTTGCTCCTGTGCAAAGCAATGGTCCATTTATTAGTCTCACTATTTCATCCTTTTCATAAAAAGAAAAAAAAAAAAACAATTTAATTGTTTTTGCCAAAATCACTGGGCTCATCCCTAGGGCCAGTTTGAAATCATGCAAGTTCAGCTGAACTCGCACCATTTCAAATCGGCATTTCAGTCCAACTTCGGGGGCAATTTGACAGACATCTGTGCAGGTTCATGCACAGATGTCTATTCAAATTGCCCCTGAAGTCCCCAAAAGTAGTGCAAGAACTACTTTTGAGAATCGATGCGGTGCCGCAAAATCGGCATCGCACAGATTCGGACGGTGTCATTGCCGGCAATAGTATCTAATTTGGCATGCGATTTGACATGTCAAATTGCATGTCAAAACTGCGTAATGTGAGCGTGGGCTAATTCCAAAGCTGCCTATCAAACCTAACATTCTGAAAAACTGTAATGCCACATAAAACAGGATTATACATTCAGATGCGAGTTATATGCCAGTAGGTATGGCCTGCAGAAGTACTTCACTACTTTACCTGCAACATTTTTTTAAACTGAGAGTGTCTCTTTAACCTCCTCCCGTCCGTGCTATAGACGAATGATGGCTACAGCACATGCCTTAATTGCCGGGAGGCATCCCATGCATGAGCTTCCTGCCACCCCCCTGTGGGGCGCATGCGGTGGCACTCTGTGATCACCGAGGCACTCTGTGATCACCTTACGATGTGATCAGCTGTCAGCCAATGACAGCTGATCACGTGATGTAAACAGAAGCTGATCACCAGCTTCTGTCAGAGGGACATTGGTCCCTCACACAGAGAGCCATGGCTGCCTCATCTGTGCCCCTCAGTGCCACCTATTAGTACCTACCAGTGCCCACAGTGCCACCTATCAATGCCCACCAGCGCTACCAATCAATGCCCATCAGTGTCTCATCATCAGTGCCACTGATCAATGCTGTCTACTAGTGTCACCCACCAGTGTCTACCAGTGTCCATCAGTGCCACCCATCAGTGCCACCCATCAGTGATCATCAGTGCCCTTCAGTGGCGCCCATTAGTGCCACCCATAAGTGCCACCTTATCAGTGCCCATCAGGGCAGCCTATCAGTGCCCATCAGTGCAGCCTCATCAGCGCACATCAACAAAGGAGAAAAATTACCTGTTTTTCAAATTTTAGAAACAAACTATGACATTTTTTTTTCTAATTTTTCTGTCATTTTTATTTTTTTTTAGGGAAAAAATAAAAAACCCAGTGGTGTTAATCACCAAAAAAATACCACCAAAAGAAAGCTTGATTTGTGTGGAAAAAAATGATAAAAATTTCATTTGGGTACAGTGTTGCATGACCACTCAACTGTCATTCAAAATGTGAGAGCGCTGAAAGGTGAAAATTGGTCTGGGCAGGAAGGGGGTTTAAGTGCCCAGTAAACAAGTGGTTAGGGTCTATAAACAACCCAATAATTACAACTGATGCTCTCAATTCATGGATTCATTGCAACGAATAGGCCATCTCTGACTCCCCTAAAGGATGATAACAAACATGTATGGCCTTTTTATTATGCAAAATATCCATTAAGTAGGGTCCAATTATTTTAGAAAGATAAATGTTCCAGGAATTTGCTGTTTGTGGGAATCACAACATTTTGGAGTAAAAACCCCTTTCTCAAGTGAGATACACCTGTCTGCAAGTGGCACCCAAACCATTTAAATATACAAAAATTGCTCAAAACATCTCAGAGAAGCCTGCCAATCCCTGGAGGAAGCAGCCAACCTGGGTCATCTCACACTGGAAGGAGCAGACTGCCATCAGTTAAACATTATATATAAAAATAGCAGTGAAGAAGCAGATTTTGAATCCTAGGTGAAAACATTGTGAGGAAGAGAACCAACGCAGCATAAAGAACTTTCTTAAAAAAACAAAGATACATTGTGGAAAAAATATATACATACAAACAAGGGAAATTTGAAGCCATTTATTTTTCATGGGAAAGATTTCCAATTTATATGATTAGCTGGACAGTCAAAGTAAGCCCACATTCAAAGCATCCTAAATAATCTCTCTAGCTCAATGGCAATTTCAAATCTATTACCAAGATAAACAGATACAAAGCCCAAGCCCTTAATCTTTTTCACACTGATCCGGTGCATTCTACTGCAGCACAGTGCATCTGTGGTTTTCGTGCGGGTTATCTGCTCTTTGCCTTAGGCTTCCCCTATGTCCCATGGTCTTGGTTTGCTGTCTGAAAGCGCAACAAAACTCTTGTATGTAATAATAGAAGTCTATGGCACATCAGAGCTAACCCGCACAAAAAACGTGGACCCAACGTGGGCCTTATTTAGCACCTTGAGCTCACTTGGAGAAAGCCTATGTGACAAAACCACTAGGCAGTGCTGGGTCAAGGTCATCTGTTGCCCAGGGCGAAGATGGCAACTGCATGCCGCCCCCAGCCCCCCCCCCCCCCCCTCCAGGTGTACAGAAAGAGCCAGTGTCTTTCCAAAACAAGAACAATTTAATTAGGTTTAATTTGATAGAAACAGACTTAACTCACACATTTTAATTATATGTATTTTTATTAGAGGCACTTAAAATGCTTTGAAAATACTAACGCAGCAAATGTGCTTTTAGAAAGGCCTGTTAACTATTTTTTTGTCAGGGCCTGTGTAAACATACTAAAGTTTTCAGTTTTGCATTATTTTTGCATAAGGTAGTGCCCTGATACCAAATATTCATATAAATAGGAAAAATGCAAAAAACAAAAAAATATCACAACAAATATTCTCAACCAATATACATGGCCTTCAGCAAAAAGAACCCTCAATACAAAATATTCATATATAAAAGTGCAAAATCAAGGGCATAAACTAATATTTCTCACTGAAAAATATATAACATTCAACTGTAATATTTCAGTCAGTGCCCCAATACAAAATATTCACATAAATATGAAAAATGCAAAAACAAAAAATATCACAAACATTTCTAAAACAACATACAAAATATTCATATATAAAAGTGCAAAATAAAAATCAAGGGATTAAACAAACATATTATGACATAGTCACAAAGACACCTTTCTTGCTTTCATGGAAGCAGAATCATCTATGACAGTATCAAAATTAATCTCTTTTGCAGTTGCATACTAATATGAATATATATAATAGAAAGTATACTGAGGTTTGAAAGCCTGTCTTGACCCATAGTCGATCGTAAATTATTTTTAATGAGTTTCAGCTTGCTGAAGCTCCTTTCACAAGATGCAACAGTAACAGGAAGAGTCAAAAAAAATTTCAATGCAGTTCCAATATTCAGATAACAAGCAGTAAGTTTGTATTAGCTGACACCGACCAAGAAGTGTTGCAGATTTTATTTTTGACCCTATAAACTCAATGAAAAATGTAAAGCTTTCAATCTCAGCAGACATTTTTAAGGCATCCAGATCTTTGTTATACTTAACAAGCCAAGTTGAATGCAGCTTTTTGTAATTCTGTCACCGTCATTGTGACAAGAGCAGGGAAGGAGAGGAACTCAAAGTCCTGGGATGTTTCCATTAGTGTTTGTGTTTGTGACTTCCATGTCAAGTTAGTGATTAGAACATAAAAAACCTGGTTAAGGTCGATTCTACAATGGCCTTCTTCACTCTGGTTGACCTGAGCTTCTTGGGACACATATAAGGCTCTGGTCTTAGTTTTCTTTTGCCTATTTGGTGGAAATGTTGCAGGAATCTGAACATTTTCACATACTTCTGAAGCATAATTAAATATTTCCTGAACTATTCTTGAAAGATGCGTCTTAAATCATCAATCATTTGAGATGCCTGTAGTATGGAAATTCCTTTGGCCTGGATAGCTTGGTTTACTTGATCGACCTGACTCAAGATTCTGTGCCACACAAACAGTGTACACAAAAAACAATAATTAACCTGCAGCAGAAGACTTTCAGATATTGATACAGATTTGGGATTTGATGAGATTTCTATAATGTCCGTAAGAGCTTCACATATATCAGTGATCTGTATAAACAAAGCCTTTATTGCACTTGCTCATGAGGACCATCGAGTATCTGTATGACCCTTTAGAGTTGGCTTTACAACCTTTGTTCCGATCCGCTTCTTCTTGCTCTGGTGTTCTCGTCCGGCATCTTTCTCCACGGTGTCTCTTCTTCGTTATTGGGCCGCTCCGCGCAATGGGAGGCTCCCACTGTGTGACGCTTCTGTTCTTCTTCATCTTCTTCTTCCTCCGATCCACTACTATCTCCAGTGTTCTCGTCCGGCATCTTCCTCCATGGTGTCTCTTCTTCTTTATTGGGCCGCTCCACGCAATGGGAGGCTCCCACTGTGTGATGCTTCTATTCTTCTGACAGGTCTTATATAACGGAGGCCAGGGCCACCCGGTGACCCCGCCCCCCTTTTGATGCATGGAACCGTGCCCGATAACGAAGAAGTGACGTGGAGGAAGATGCCGGACGAGAACACCGGAGCAAGAAGAAGCGGATCGGAGGAAGAAGAAGATGGAGGAAGAAGAAGATGGGGGAAGAAGATGAAGAAACCGAAGGATGAAGAAAGGAAGAAGACCAGAAGAAAGAAGACTTTAATAAAGGACTTGTCAAAGACCGTCTCCTGTCATTTTTAACTCTTTTGTCACTTTTTTGGTGAAATGGTAGGGGTACTTTTGTACCCCCTTACCATTTCACACAGGGGGGGCGGGATCTGGGGGTCCCCTTGTTTTATAATTACTGGGTGTAATTATAAAAAGTGAGAAATCCACCCCTCCCCCACATAACAAATCCTGGTGATGGAAAGGAATGTTGCAACTGTGATCAGGTGACCTCAGACACACACACTGCACTATAACAATCATCAGATCACTGGATGTTCTACTCTGCCCAGTTCTGACTACATACATATCCCCTATATTCATCTTGCTGTTCACTGCAGAATACATTTCAGTCAAAACACAGTAAAGGCAGCCAATCCTGGGAGAGCTGGAGGGGAGGGGATGTGAATTGTGAACTTTTTACACAGGATGTGCCTGTCTCAGGCTAGTGCATGAGATATGTAAATAACCTGTCAAGACTTTGTCAAGATTTCTCTAACTGAACAATAAAAGACTTGCTCAGGCCTCGAGTAACTCTGTGTGGCAAGACTGGGCTCAAATGAAAGGACATCTTATTCTCTACATTATGATATCAAAAAAAATAAAAATAATTTGGGTTTACATCCACTTTTTCAAAGCAAGAAACTGATTGGTTGCAGTGCACAGCTGCTCCAGATTCTGTCTGCTCAAAGTCTAAGTAAATTCCCCAGCTCTACCAAGATGGCAGGACTAGGCAGGGAGAGCAAGACAGTACTGGTGATTGTGGTCCTTTACTCGCTCCCTAACTTTAAAAAATAAAAAATGGTTAAAAAAAGCACAGTTCAGAAAAAACTTGGTTAAAATAAAGCTCAGTTCAGAAAAATTATGATGAAAAAAATGCAGTTCGAAGAAAAGCATGGTTGCAAAAATCATGACATTTAACCTTTGGAGGGGGGGTGGCTGTCTGGGGACCCTAATTTAGGGGGGGACCCTAATGTAAGGTGGGGGCTCTCTGGGGAGCCTGATGTAAGGGGGGGCTCTCTGGGGAGATTGATGTAAGAGGGGGGCTCTCTGGGGACACTGATGTAAGAGGGGTGACTCTCTGGAGACCCTGATATATAGGGGGCTCTCTGGGGACCTTGATGTAAGAGGGGCTATCTCTGGGGACCCTGGTGTAAGGAGGGGCGCTCTGGGGACCCTGATGTAAGGAGGGGCTCTCTGGAGATCCTTAATTAAGGGGGGCTCTCTGGGGACTCTGATGTAAGAGGGGGTTCTCTGGGGACCCTGATGTAAGAGGGGGTTCTCTGGGGATCTTTATGTAAGGGGGGCTCTCTGGGGACCCTGATGTAATGAGGGGGCTCTGGGGACCCTGATGTAAGGGGGAGGCTCTTTGGGGACCCTGATGTAAGGGGGAGGCTCTTTGGGGACCCTAATGTAAGGGGGAGGCTCTTTCGGGACCATGATTTTAGGGGGGAGACTCTTTATGGACCCTGATGTAAGGAGGGGCTCTCTGGGGACCCTGATGTAAGGGGAGCTCTCTGGGGACCCTGATGTAAGGGGGGCCTCTCCGTGGACCCTGATGTAAGGGGGGCTCTCCGAGGACCCTGATGTAAGGGGAGGCTCTCCGGAGACCCTGATGTAAGGGGAGGCTCTCTGGGGACCCGATGTAAGGGTAAGCTCACTGGGGACCCTGATGCAATGAGTGGGGCTCTGGGGATCCTGATGTAAGTGGGGGATCTGCACTCAAATATGTAACGGGGGGCCCTTCATTGTATCTTGCACTGGAGCCTTGAAGATTCTAGTTACGCCTCTGCTGTCAGTGTAAGCTGTGTCTGCCAGTACATCATATGGGCTGGCAGTTTCATAAAGACAGGAAGAGTCAATGAACTGCGCCCTGGTAGTTAATTGAGAGCAACAAGCCGACATCTGCAAAGGATGTCGGTACTTGCAGTTTATTCATTCACAGATCTCTGTGAATGAATGACACAGCTGTATGGGCAGAGCCCTGCACATTTGAGCTGTTTTCAAATAGTGGGCAGCAGGTATGGGGTGAAGATTCACCGCCGCTTGCTGTCACAGAGAGGGCTTGGAACGGGGAGCGGCTGCAAGAGTGGGAACATTTCTGTAATGTTTACATTCCCAGCTTTTCTTTTGGTGGTTTCTGTCTTTGGTTCTCATTTCTTGGGTTCCTTTGTATTTTTTCATGAACTTGGACAGTCCAGATTCCCCTCTGACTCCCATGTATTGTGTTCCTCAGAAAATCCTTTACATTTAAGTAGGTATTCCACTTGCCATTTTACCATTCTGCGATCAAGGACTTATTCTTCTCTATCTTAAAGGCAAGGATTCATCAAATACTCTCTTGTTTCTTTTTACCATTGTTTTGCCCCTATTCAGCCTCACCCCTTCCCGTGCCAATAACGCTGGCTAGACACTGAGACAACTGAGTAACACTACCTGGAACACCAGTCATTAAGTCTCAGCATGTGGGTATTACATAGGGTGGTATGTGTGCAAATGCAGTCTGTCTAGAAACACCCACTCCTCCAGACTGACATCCACCTATCAAGGTATTTTGATTTTTAAGAACTTCTAAGATCCAGCTCACTCATTGCATTTGGTTTGGGGGCTCTTGAGACAGGGTGCTGCGACTTTCAGGAACCTCTCAGCTTGTCCTACCCAACAGTAATAATCTGCCTGCATTGCATAAACAAGCACAGAGTCCTAGTGATGACATTACCCAGTCTAAAATAAGACGTGTAAATTAAAATGGAAACATTTTATTAAAAAAAATTGCATTAGCATGTTGATATTGTGTATACAGTATGATAGTTAGGATTCATCAGTCTACACAGTGCAGTAATCATTGGCAGGCAATGGTTTGCTCCACCACAAATGTTGGCTGTTAGTAAGTGCTCTCTTCAGTTCAGGGTTACTTAATCTCTAACAGTGTTCATTGCACCCTCAGCAATTTAAACCTAGGCAGATGCACTTATCACTAGTTTCACAATTTTGCCCAGTTTTTCCTCATAGCTTGATGGGATGTGCGTTAGATATCCAAGCATATTTGGATAACCTATTTTCATAAAAATTTGTCTTACCTGTAAAAATTATTTTATTTAGGCACATTGCAGGATGAATCAATGGGTTATATTGCTTACCTTAGGAGAATTGTACACTGGCAAGCAAAGCCACAGGAATAGTCCAGCATAACCCCCTTCTGCTCCCAGCATGCCTAAATTTAATAGCAAGTAATGATAAGAGTGGATCAAAAGAACAGAGGAGACCTACTCACTCATATGCATTTCTGAAGCACTTTCATAAATCTCTCCAGACTTTTAGATTAGTCGATAGCTGGAGAGTACTTCACCTTTCGAACAGAGACTTTAGTCTCTCTCTAAGGCTTAGAATGTCTACACACGTATAGAACTAAGGCTACCAGGTTAACTGGGATTAGGGACTATTTGTCTATGACCGCCCTTGACCAATGTCCAACGGTCAGATATGGAATCTCCAATCACTGCAGCAGAGAATAAATCTACTGTGAAATCGCTGCCCAATGGGAAAAGCCGGGCCCAGAAGGGTCCACTAAAGCTCTTTAACAAATGGCAGTATAATCCCTCCAGAGGCGCTGTTAGCACATATTTTGGTGATACCGAAGGAAGGTAAAGACCCCACTGTCCCCCAGAGCTATCGCCCCATATACTTACTGAATACAGATATCAAGAAATTGGCAAAAATGTTGGCGAATCAAATTAAATTTCTCATGCCTCACATCATCCACCCCGACCAAACGGGCTTCATTACTGGATGACAGGCCAGAGATAATTCCATTAGGGGAATTCAGCTTATACACTGGGCGAGGCACAGACAGGAGCTGCCTCCTTATTTGATATTATCTACAGATGCGGAGAAAGCTTTCGACCGCATTGACTGGTCTTATCTCCGTGAGGGACTGGAAACATTGGGGTTGGGTCCAAAAATTCTCACCTGGATTCTGGCCCTTTATTCTGAACCCAGTGCACAAGTTAAAATTAGCTGTATTTTCTCATCTCGGTTCTTGATCAGGAATGTCACGAGACAGGGTGCCCCCTCTCACCTCTCCTTTTCACATTAGCCCTTGAACCCCTGTTGCGTAAAGTGAGAGCAAATACAAACATCAACGGCCTGAAGGTGGGCAACACAGAACATAAGTTCTCAGCTTATGCTGATTATGTGTTATTCCATCTAACAAACCCGGTAGTCTCGTTGCCAGTCCTGATGCAAGAACTACAGCATTTCGGGACGCTCTTGAATTTCAAAATTAATCTTCCAAAATCTGAAATTTTACCTATGCAGATACCTTCTGGCATGACCAATATCCTATCGATGGCCCATGCACTTAAGATATGGGACTGTGTCAACCGAAAACTGGATCTGGCCCCCTCTGTGTCCCCGCTGGCGCCATTGGGAGGGTTTCCCTGGTTCCCTCTGGGGGAACAAATGGCTTTCTTTGGACCCTGGGTGGATGATGGAAACTATTGAGCAATGGCAGACTGATACCCTTTGAATCTCTGATGGCTAGACCCGGAGACCTCAAATTTACTTTTAGTGGTATAGACAATTACACCACTTTTTTGGAGGTATACGGCAGCTCCATAAGAGATATTGCATCCCTTACACATTTTGAAGGCCTTTTTATAGCAAATGAACCCATACCACATATGGTCTCAGAACTTTACCAACTGTTGGGATCCTCATCATTGGCTGCTAAACCCGTATATATCCATGCTTGGGAGAGAGACTTGGGTCTGGAATTTACTAACACTCAACTGAAACACTTGTACCAGCTTACACATTCAAGTTCTATAGACTCTAAAATGCAAAAGATGAATTACAAGATCCTGTCACGCTGGTATAGGGTGCCATGCCGACCTGGCCCGGATATATCCTTCTAACTCTGAGTTATGCTTCCAGGGCTGTGGGGGCCGAGGAACACTATTACACTTATGGTGGGATTGCCCAGTGATTGTACATTTCTGGAAGGATATTAGAGAACAGGTTAAAGAAATTATAGGTTTGGACATACCCTTCTCTCTGGTCCATTTTCTCCTGCACATTCCTCCCATGCCGATCAGTCAGTATAAAAAGAGTGCGCTGCCTCACCTGTTGAATGCAGCCAAGAGACTTCTCCTTATTTACTGGAAGCAAACACAGGATCTGAACCGGGAGGAGTGGAAACGCAGGGCGAATGAGATCAGAGAGGTGGAAGACTGGATTGCTACATGTAGGGGCTCCAGAGATCAGTTTACCAACATGTGGTCCTTGTGGTTGGATCACATTTCTGATTCCACCCAAGTGCCCACAGGTCAAGATGTAGCAGAACCAGCTATTAGACAGCACAACCAACCTCAGTAGTAGGGAGAATGGATTTCTCCTTGATTGAAGCACGGATAAAGAACATTGCATCTTCTTGCTCTGGAAGACATCGCATATGCCCTGCACGTGGGAGCCTGGTGTGAGTGATGACAGCTATCAAGAGCCTATAGGTATGATCCTGATCTCTTCTCTTTTACAGTTCTCTATTTTCTTCTTTTTTTTTTTTCTCTTCCCTTTTGTCTTCCCCCTTCTTACTATAATCACTCGTTTGATGTTAATATTGTATTAACATATACAGTGGTGTGAAAAAGTGTTTGCCCCCTTCCTCATTTCCTGTTCCTTTGCATGTTTGTCACACTTAAGTGTTTCGGAACATCAAACCAATTTAAACAATAGTCAAGGACAACACAAGTAAACACAAAATGCAATTTGTAAATGAAGGTGTTTATTATTAAAGGTGAAAAAAAATCCAAACCATCATGGCCCTGTGTGAAAAAGTGATTGCCCCCTAAACCTAATAACTGGTTGGGCCACCCTTAGCAGCAACAACTGCAACCAAGCGTTTGCGATAACGTGCAATGAGGCTTTTACAGCGTCCTGGAGGAATTTTGGCCCACTCATCTTTGCAGAATTGTCCTAATTCAGTTACATTAGAGGGTTTTCGAGCATGAACGGCCTTTTTAAGGTCATACCACAACATCTCAATAGGATTCAGGTCAGGACTTTGGCTAGGCCACTCCAAAGTCTTCATTTTGTTTTTCTTCAGCCATTCGGTGGTGGACTTGCTGGTGTGTTTAGGATCATTGTCCTGCTGCAGAACCCAAGTTCGTTTCAGCTTGAGTACACGAACAGATGGTCGGACATTCTCCTTCAGGATCTCTTGGTAGACAGCAGAATTCATAGTTCCTTTTATCACGGCAAGTCTTCCAGGTCCTGAAGCAGCAAAACAGCCCCAGACCATCACACTACCACCACCATATTTTACTGTTGGTATAATGTTCTTTTTCTGAAATGCAGTGTTCCTTCTACGCCAGATATACTTGGACACACACCTTCCAAAGAGTTCCACTTTTGTCTCATCGGTCCACAGAATGTTGTCCCAAAAGTCTTGGGGATCATCAAGATGTGTTGTGGAGAAATTGAGACGAGCTTTGATGTTCTTTTTGCTCAGCAGTGGTTTTCTCCTTGGAACTCTGCCATGCAGGCCATTTTTGCCCAGTCTTTTCCTGATGGTGGAGGCATGAACGCTGACCTTAACTGAGGCAAGTGAGGCCTGCAGTTCCTTGGACGTTGTTGTGGGGTCTTTTGTGACCTCTTGGATGAGTCGTCGCTGCGCTCTTGGGGTAATTTTGGGCGGCCGGCCACTCCTGGGAAGGTTCACCACTGTTCCATGTCTTCGCCATTTGTGGATAATGGCTCTCACTGTGGTTCGCTGGATTCCCAAAGCTTTGGAAATGGCTTTATAACCCTTTCCAGACTGATAGATCTCAATTACTTTCTTTCTCAATTGTTCCTGAATTTCTTTGGGTCTCGGCATGATGTGTAGCTTTTAAGAATCTTCTGGTGGACCTTACTGTGTCAAGCAGCTCCTATTTAAGTGATGCCTTGATTGTGAACAGGTGTGGCAATAATCAGGCCTGGGTGTGGCTAGAGAAATTGAACTCAGGTGTGGACAACCACAGTTAGGCTGCTTTCACACTGGGGCGGTTTTCAGGCGGTACAGCGCTAAAAATAGCGCCTGTACACCGCCTGAAAAAACCGGCCCCATTCACTCCAGTGTGAAAGCCGGCGGGCTTTCACACTGGAGCGGTGCGCTAGCAGGACCGCAACAAAAGTCCTGCTAGCAGCATCTTTGGAGCGGTGAAGGAGCGGTGTATTTACCGCTCCTATACCGCTCCGTCCCATTGAAATCAATGGGAAACCGCGGGGATACCGCCCGCAAACCGCCGCTGCAGCGGCGCTTTGCGGAGGTTTTTAACCCTTTTGCGGCCGCTAGCGGGGGTTAAAACCACCCCGCTAGCGGCCGCATACCGCGGGTAAAACGATGGTAAAGCAGCGCTAAATATAGCGCTGCTTTACCGTCGCCGCCCCGCACCGCCCCAGTGTGAAAGCAGCCTAATAGTATGTTTTAACAAGGGGGGCAATCACTTTTTCACACAGGGCCATGATGGTTTGGATTTTTTTTCACCTTTAATAATAAACACCTTCATTTACAAATTGCATTTTGTGTTTACTTGTGTTGTCCTTGACTATTGTTTAAATTGGTTTGATGTTCCGAAACACTTAAGTGTGACAAACATGCAAAGGAACAGGAAATGAGGAAGGGGGCAATCACTTTTTCACACAGGGCCATGATGGTTTGGATTTTTTTTCACCTTTAATAATAAACACCTTCATTTACAAATAAAAAGAGTGTGACTAAAGGCCTATTGTCCACTACTCGGCGCCTGATGTTTGAAATACAGTCTATATCTTAACTAGACACACCTATAAAAACAATAATAGCTATATATAAAAATCAGTGAATTATTATATATAAAAAAGCAGCTGTTTAAATTAATACAGAATATAAAAAAATGGATAGTAAAAATTTCCAAGCGGTAATGTTCCTGAAAGATAAATACTAAAAACAGCGCTAAAATTCCAGTATCAATATATACTGAAACAAGATACTCAGTTCACAGTCAGAGAATAAAGTGCAAGATGAAACTGAATAAATAAATAATTGTTCGTTTTGTGCAGAAAATGGTGGTAAGTGGACAGTTCAAAATCGCATCAACGTGACTTCCTCTATGTTCAAATGTAGACCAGGTGATATCCCATGTGACTTGTTTCACCACGTGCGGAGAAAATCCCCCTCAGGGGTTTAAACTCACCAGAAATACAAATTAAACAGGCATGTCAGGTAAAGGTCATCAGCTGGTTAAACTGCATCCACTATTCCACAGCAAAGATGGACACCAAACGGCCTGGTAACCTTCTTAACCTCTCAGCATCACAAAACACCACTGCATCAGGGGTCCAGGGGGGAATTGACTCCAAATAAACTCGCCATAAAAGATAATAGAGTATTGCACATAGCGTAATTCTGTTTATTTTAATACATAAAACCACCCATAAAAACACCCATATAAATAGCAGCGTACATTTGAAATTCTTTCAGTTATGCAGAAAAAAACACTTGCGTTTTTAGGGTAGTTAGAAATACCCCACAGCGGCATCCATAGCGCTTCCTGTAGTCTGTGATGTGTCTCTCTAGACACAGAAACAGCTTCCTGGTGGCGGTGGAGCGCAGCTGGAACGCAAGGCGTCACTTCCGGTCAGCGTCGTGTAGGCCACGCCCTTACGCGTTTCGTCACTTCCGACTTCAACAGAGGGCGTATCGCCCTCTGTTGAAGTCGGAAGTGACGAAACGCGTAAGGGCGTGGCCTACACGACGCTGACCGGAAGTGACGCCTTGCGTTCCAGCTGCGCTCCACCGCCACCAGGAAGCTGTTTCTGTGTCTAGAGAGACACATCACAGACTACAGGAAGCGCTATGGATGCCGCTGTGGGGTATTTCTAACTACCCTAAAAACGCAAGTGTTTTTTCTGCATAACTGAAAGAATTTCAAATGTACGCTGCTATTTATATGGGTGTTTTTATGGGTGGTTTTATGTATTAAAATAAACAGAATTACGCTATGTGCAATACTCTATTATCTTTTATGGCGAGTTTATTTGGAGTCAATTCCCCCTGGACCCCTGATGCAGTGGTGTTTTGTGATGCTGAGAGGTTAAGAAGGTTACCAGGCCGTTTGGTGTCCATCTTTGCTGTGGAATAGTGGATGCAGTTTAACCAGCTGATGACCTTTACCTGACATGCCTGTTTAATTTGTATTTCTGGTGAGTTTAAACCCCTGAGGGGGATTTTCTCCGCACGTGGTGAAACAAGTCACATGGGATATCACCTGGTCTACATTTGAACATAGAGGAAGTCACGTTGATGCGATTTTGAACTGTCCACTTACCACCATTTTCTGCACAAAACGAACAATTATTTATTTATTCAGTTTCATCTTGCACTTTATTCTCTGACTGTGAACTGAGTATCTTGTTTCAGTATATATTGATACTGGAATTTTAGCGCTGTTTTTAGTATTTATCTTTCAGGAACATTACCGCTTGGAAATTTTTACCTTCATTTACAAATTGCATTTTGTGTTTACTTGTGTTGTCCTTGACTATTGTTTAAATTGGTTTGATGTTCCGAAACACTTAAGTGTGACAAACATGCAAAGGAACAGGAAATGAGGAAGGGGGCAAACACTTTTTCACACCACTGTAGTTTGTGTGTCCCTTCAGACTGTTATGGCTGATAAGTATTCCCAAAAGTTCCACCGCTGGAAGGTGGGTCATCAAAGAGGTGGCGGTATTGCTCTGCTTCCTTCTGATGTTCTGGAGGGGCTCGGATGTGTCCTGGACCTGGGCAAAATGCTGGGGGAGGTTTGTTGGAGGTACTGGCTCTCCTGGTGTGGGGCCTGGGTTGGGCAGCATCAGAGTCAATCCAGACCTTTTTACTAGCCGCAGCCGATATGTGCAAGAGGTGGGCTTCGTGTTAGGCAGCCTACTCCTGCAGGCCGGTACATAGTTGGCGACTGTAACCCTGAACGTATAGCAATAGGATGACAACAACACAAGAGACATGTAGCCTCTTAATAAGAGACACTCTCTTCTCACTCCATCTTTTTGTTATTTGTTTCTGTATTTTATAAAGAAAAGATAAAATATATGTGTCCACTACTATACTAATATTGCAATGTAAAAAAAAACGGCGTGGGGAACCCCCCAAAGTCCATACCAGACCCTTATCCGAGCACGCAGCCCAGCCGGTCAGGAAAGGGGGTGGGGACGAACGAGTGCCCCCCTCCTGAACTGTACCAGGCCGCATGCCCTCAACATGGGGGGGTGGGTGCTTTGGGGAAGGGGGCGGTCTGCGGGCCCCCCACCCCAAAGCACCTTGCCCCCATGTTGATGAGGACAAGGGCCTCTTCTTGACAAGCGTGGCCAATTTCTTTGGGTCTCGGCATGATGTGTAGCTTTTAAGGATCTTCTGGTGGACCTTACTGTGTCAAGCAGCTCCTATTTAAGTGATGCCTTGATTGTGAACAGGTGTGGCAATAATCAGGCCTGGGTGTGGCTAGAGAAATTGAACTCAGGTGTGGACAACCACAGTTAGGCTGCTTTCACACTGGGGCGGTTTTCAGGCGGTACAGCGCTAAAAATAGCGCCTGTACACCGCCTGAAAAAACCGGCCCCATTCACTCCAGTGTGAAAGCCGGCGGGCTTTCACACTGGAGCGGTGCGCTAGCAGGACCGCAACAAAAGTCCTGCTAGCAGCATCTTTGGAGCGGTGAAGGAGCGGTGTATTTACCGCTCCTATACCGCTCCGTCCCATTGAAATCAATGGGAAACCGCGGGGATACCGCCCGCAAACCGCCGCTGCAGCGGCGCTTTGCGGAGGTTTTTAACCCTTTTGCGGCCGCTAGCGGGGGTTAAAACCACCCCGCTAGCGGCCGCATACCGCGGGTAAAACGATGGTAAAGCAGCGCTAAATATAGCGCTGCTTTACCGTCGCCGCCCCGCACCGCCCCAGTGTGAAAGCAGCCTAATAGTATGTTTTAACAAGGGGGGCAATCACTTTTTCACACAGGGCCATGATGGTTTGGATTTTTTTTCACCTTTAATAATAAACACCTTCATTTACAAATTGCATTTTGTGTTTACTTGTGTTGTCCTTGACTATTGTTTAAATTGGTTTGATGTTCCGAAACACTTAAGTGTGACAAACATGCAAAGGAACAGGAAATGAGGAAGGGGGCAATCACTTTTTCACACAGGGCCATGATGGTTTGGATTTTTTTTCACCTTTAATAATAAACACCTTCATTTACAAATTGCATTTTGTGTTTACTTGTGTTGTCCTTGACTATTGTTTAAATTGGTTTGATGTTCCGAAACACTTAAGTGTGACAAACATGCAAAGGAACAGGAAATGAGGAAGGGGGCAAACACTTTTTCACACCACTGTAGTTTGTGTGTCCCTTCAGACTGTTATGGCTGATAAGTATTCCCAAAAGTTCCACCGCTGGAAGGTGGGTCATCAAAGAGGTGGCGGTATTGCTCTGCTTCCTTCTGATATTCTGGAGGGGCTCGGATGTGTCCTGGACCTGGGCAAAATGCTGGGGGAGGTTTGTTGGAGGTACTGGCTCTCCTGGTGTGGGGCCTGGGTTGGGCAGCATCAGAGTCAATCCAGACCTTTTTACTAGCCGCAGCCGATATGTGCATGAGGTGGGCTTCGTGTTAGGCAGCCTACTCCTGCAGGCCGGTACATAGTTGGCGACTGTAACCCTGAACGTATAGCAATAGGATGACAACAACACAAGAGACATGTAGCCTCTTAATAAGAGACACTCTCTTCTCACTCCATCTTTTTGTTATTTGTTTCTGTATTTTATAAAGAAAAGATAAAATATATGTGTCCACTACTATACTAATATTGCAATAAAAAAAAAAACGGCGTGGGGAACCCACCAAAGTCCATACCAGACCCTTATCCGAGCACGCAGCCCAGCCGGTCAGGAAAGGGGGTGGGGACGAACGAGTGCCCCCCTCCTGAACTGTACCAGGCCGCATGCCCTCAACATGGGGGGGTGGGTGCTTTGGGGAAGGGGGCGGTCTGCGGGCCCCCCACCCCAAAGCACCTTGCCCCCATGTTGATGAGGACAAGGGCCTCTTCTTGACAAGCGTGGCCATTGGTTGTCGGGGTCTGCGGGCGGGGGGCTTATTGGAATCCGGGAGCCCCCTTTAATAAGGGGGCCCCCAGATCCCGGCCCCCCACCCTATGTGAATAAGTATGGGGTACATGGTACCCATTCACCTGGGGGGAAAAAAAAGTCAATAAAAAAAACACACTAAACAGGTTTTTAAAGTAGTTTATTGGCAGGTCCGGGGGTCTCTTCCAACTTCTCCGTGCTTTACGGCCTCTTCTCCCGCTCTCCGGATCTCCTGCCGGGCTCCTCCGCTAACTTCTTCCAGCTCTTTTACTAGCGTTGGCCCGGTCTTCTCGTTCGTCATCGTCGCCGCCGTCTTCTTCCTTCTTCTTCTCTTCTTCCGATGTTGACACGGCGCTCTCTCCCGCTTTAATGCTGTGGACACGCTGCATATTGACTTATATAGGTATAAAGGGCGGGGTCACCGGGTGATGTCACCCGGTGACCCCACCCTGTATGGCCTCACAGTCCCGGTGACCCCTCCCCTTATGTCTATATAAGTTGATATGCAACGACGAACAAGAAGACCAGGCCATCGCTAGTAAAAGAGCTGGAAGAAGATAGCGGAGCAGCCCGGCAGAAGAACCGGAGAGTGGGAGAAGAGGCCGGAAAGCGCAGAGAAGTCGGAAGAAGACCCCCGGAGCTGCCTAATAAACTACTTTAAAAACCTGTCTAGTGTGTTTTTTTATTGACTTTTTTCCCCCAGGTGAATGGGTAGGGGTACCATGTACCCCATACTTATTCACATAGGGTGGGGAGCCGGGATCTGGGGGCCCCCTTATTAAAGGGGGCTCCCGGATCCGATAAGCCTCCCGCCCGCAGACCCCGACAACCAATGGCCAGGGTTTTTCGGGAAGGACCCTTGTCCTCATCAACATGGGGACAAGGTGCTTTGGGGTGGGAGGCCCGCAGAGCGCCCCTCTTCCCCAAAGCACCCAGCCCCCCATGTTGAGGGCATGCGGCCTGGTACGGTTCAGGAGAGGGGGCGCTCGCTTTTCCCCACCCCCTTTCCTGACCGGCCAGGCTTCTTGCTCGGATAAGGGTCTGGTATGGACTTTGGGGGGACCCCCCACGCCATTTTTTCGCCGTAGGGGGTTACCCTTAAAATCCATACCAGACCCAAGGGACATTGTCGCCTATCTCTCGCGCTCGCTGCAATAGGAAAATGTGTTTTTCCTATTGCAGCGAGCATCCATTGAGGGTCATCTAAATACCATGTGACATGAATGCCCTCAGTCTGCAGAAGAGCAAGAAGCAGGACAAGCACTTCTGTGAACACCCAGGGTGCAGAGAACCATAATGGAAGTGCCAAAAATTTGAAGTGTTGGTCTCCAACAGCAATATGCAAAAAGCATTGAAGGGAAGGGAAGATGGAGATATGCAGATATGCATCTTGTATGTCTACTAATGGCAGAAACTCACCTGGTCTGAAAGAATCAATGACAAATCTTGATTACATACAGAAATATTGTACACAAAGAAACCTATTCAAAGCCTTTAAGTCCAATATGAGGTGGATTTGGTTTGGAGAATGTGAAAAGGTTTGGACCTTAGAAACCTTTCCACTGATGGAAGTGGTACAACCACTCCCTGTGACTGAAGTTGGTGCAAGGCAGCCTGCTTTTTTTGAGCTGACGCTTGCAGAATAGGGGGTTGGAAGCAAGGATGGGGCAGAACAGAAATCCTGTTTTGTAACCTTTTGGAATGACAGATTGGACCCAAAGGCCCAAGACATCTCAAATCCAGACTGCCACAGAGAGCAATAGACATCCCAGCGGAGGTACCTTTTCATTGTGGGAAGGGATTATGGGAAGGTTTGGAGGACATAGGGGTTCAGGGCTTGCGATGAAAGAAAATACACACGGTCGGAATTTCCGATGGAAACAGTCCGATGGGAGCTTTTCATCGGATTTTCCGACCGTGTGTATGCCCATCGGTCTTTTTCTGTTGGAATTTCCGATGGACTTTGGATTGAGAACCTGTTCTTAATTTTTCAGACGGAAAACCTTTCTATCGGATTTTCCGATCGTGTGTATGCAATTCTGCCACGCAAAATTCCGACGCATGCTCGGAAACAATTCGACGCATGCTCCGAAGCATTAAACTTCCCTTTTATAGTGCTGTAGAACGTGTTGTATGCCGCAGTGTTATTGACTGTCGGAATTTGGTGTGACCGTGTGTAGGCAAGACAGTTTGAGCGGAATTCTGTCGGAATTCCGACGGGAAAACCATCAGAGCTTTTTCCGACGAGAATTGCGACCGTGTGTACGCGGCATAAGACTTGGTTTATTAGGTTGACACCTGAGGAGAGCGCAAAGACCCCTTTGGATGAGTAGAGGTAGTAGATGTATAGGCTTTTTCATGTGGGGTAAAAGCACCTTCTCCCAGTGACTTCCTTGATGAATTTAGAGGGACCACGGCCCTGGACCTGTATAGCACCCTGCTGCTAACTACATGCATTGCACTTCATGCCATAGTGAGCCCCTAATACATGATACAGTGCTCAAAGCAAACATTACAGGTCAGAACCACACAGTGGGGTATGGTCCCCAAGGTGTAACACTTAAGCCCCATACACACGGTCGGACTATCCGCGGACCATGTCGGTCGGATCCTGTCCGTCGTACTTTGTCCGATGTTGGTGTTGCGTACACACGGTCGGACTACGTTGTCGGAATATCCGGTCTGCAAGAACGTCGTGACGTAAGTCGTCTTCCACGAGATTAGAAAAGGGAAGTTCAGCACCACGTCAGGCACCCGTTGGGCTCCTTCTGCTGATCCCGTGTTTATCGCGAGTTAGTCGAAGTTTGGTGACTTAAGATTCGCGCTTCTCAGTTTTCTGACTCAGATCGTTACTGCTCTTCAGTTTGTGCTTGTCGTGCGTATCTGTTTATTAGTGCGTGTAGTCAGTTCGCATTTGTTGGTCATTGCGGCCTATATCTTGATATAGGACGCTTTGATTTGCACTGCTTATTGTCTGCTCGTTTCTGGTATTCATTTCGTTCTTTCAGGCCTTGCTGTTTATCGGTGCTTTCTGTTTGTCGTTCTGACCAGCCGACCTTTTGTGACCTTGTGAGCGATGTTTCCCGTGCGTACTCGTCGCCGAGTTCGTGCTGTACGCGGAATTGGTGTCGGGCTTTTAGCTTTGACCCAAGACCCGTCCATGAACAGAGTGACGAGGAGTATGTGGACCAAGAATTGGTTGCTTCAGCGTGACCAATTCTCGCACATGCCTTTGCTTCGTGAGATCCGGGAGAATAATCCTGATGATTTCAGGAACTTTCTCCGGATGACGGACCCCGATTTTCACCGTCTTTTGGCTTTGCTGACCCCCTTTATCAGCCGGCAGGATACCTGCATGAGACAAGCCATTACTCCGGAGCAGAGGCTTGTTGCCACGTTGAGGTACTTGGCGACAGGGAGAAGTCTTCAGGATTTGAAGTTCTCTTCAGGTATCTCTCCCCAGGCCCTGGGAATCATTATTCCAGAGACCTGTTCTGCCATCATCGAGGTCCTGCAGGAGGACTATATTAAGGTAACATTTATACTTTACTATTCCCTTCTATGTATGCTCTGTTTGCTAATGTCTTCTATTTTTGACCTCCTTCCCTAATTACCATGATTGCAATATGTTCTAATATGCTGTGCCCCTTTTCTCCTTCATGCATTTTTCCCTTCACTTACCTGCCCAGCATGCTCTTCTGCCCCAATAGACACCTATGGCCTAGTCACTTAAGCAATGTCTTTTGTCTGCTGCATAGTATTGTTTGCCCCCAAACACCCCCTAAAATATGCACAAATGTTTGCTGTGTGGTTTACTTCATGTAGAGCCCCTTTTTTTTTTGGTGGGGGGGGGGGGCAAACTCATTAGGAACCCCCTCCCCCAACTGCTCTGTCAGATGGTACCAATCCTCTATCTGCTGGCTTTCCCAAGATCAATACACACTATATACCTACCTCTTTATAGTGGGCATCTTTAGGGATGAATTCAGCAAAGCATGTAGTGGAAGGGGCTGCCTCCATACTTTCCATTTCCTATTTTTTTGTGTTCTTTCCCTCCTATTAGCTTGCTTGGTAATTTCAGAATGTCACAATGTGCTTTCCTTTTTTTTTGGGGGGGGGGGGGGGGGTTTGAAATGTTGAAATGTTGTTCCAAGATGTTGATTGTCTAATCAGCTTGCAATGTTTATGTGCAAAGTGACTCATTATTTTTTCTTGTTTCACTCCACAGTTCCCTTCCACGCCACAGGAATGGCAGACTGTGCCTCCCACTTTGCCAGCCGTTGGGACTTTCCTAACTGCGGAGGGGCAATTGATGGGAAACATGTCCGCATCTTCCCACCGCCCAACTCGGGGTCCTACTATTATAATTATAAAGGGTTTAATAGTGTAGTGATGTTGGCGGTGGTGTCGGCGACATATGAATTTATGTATGTGGACGTGGGGATGAACGGCCGGATCTCGGATGGTGGTGCCATTGCGCACACGGAGTTCTACTGGCGTCTCCAAAGTGGCAGTCTGTGCTTGCCACCTCCAGAGGAGAATGCAGAAGGACTCCCCTTCGTCTTTGTCGCAGATGAAGCGTTTGCGTTGACTCCCCATCTGATGAGGCCGTTCCCGATGAGGACCCTCACCCCAGACCAGAGGGTCTTCAACTACAGGCTGTCCAGAGCCCGAAGAGTTGTGGAGAACACTTTTGGCATCCTGGCCAGCCACTTCCGCCTGTTCTTGATGGCAATTAACTTGGCGGAATACAAACTGAACCACATAGTTCTTGCCTGTTGCATATTGCACAACTTCCTCAAAAGACATAACAGGAACTATGTGGTGCCCGTTGGCCCAGATGTGGAGGGCCCTCCAAATGCTGACCTCACAGCCCTTCAAGTGGCACGTCCAGGCTTGCCCCCTCTAAATGCCTGCGTGGTCCGCGAGCAATATATGGACTACTTTGTGGGTAGGGGGGCCATTGCTCTGCCTGACGATGTCTGAGAGGCATTTTTTAATAAATCTTATTTTTCAACCAACCTATGATTTGTTGTCATTTCCGTATTCTTTTTAGCTTATTTTACCTTTAAATTTTTTCCCTTTGCCTTCGACAGTGGGAATGCACTTTCTGGGCAAAAGGAGGTAACAGTCTCTTCTTCCCAAAAAGATTATTCTCATGTTGTGTGTTTGCTACCTAATCTTTGGTCTAGAGAAGGTTTGTACTGCATAACTGACACCCAAAATACTCCTTTTCATCACCAGGTCAGACATGTGTGTATTCTCCAAAATGCTGTGCTCCGTGTTTTCGTACAAAGCACTGTGGGTGTCATTTACATAAGTCAAATCCACTATGCTCTACAAGTGCAGTGAAAAAGTGCCCTGGAAAAGAAACTTGCAGTGCAAAGTGGACTTGCCTTTAGTAAATAACACCCATTGCCCCCCATATCCTTTACATTTGACATACATAATGCATTGTGTTTTTTAAATAAGGAAGCCACACATTTAGAAAATTAAAAAAGTTTACTTGGAAAACATTCACAAGTGCGTTTACAATCTTCTTGCCCAAACTGACAACATCTTGGTTATTTACAACATTGTTTACAAACATTCCGCAATTGGTAAAACCAGGCATGGAGCAAAACAGAACCTATGAACTAGGAAAGTTCAACTTTCTAAAGTGAAGACAAGATCAGACATGACTATTATGTTCAAAGTGTGTTTGATCTTGCCTTCATCACATGGGGGGTCACCCCTGGAAAGTGGAAATTTAGAACATGCACACAATTTGGGTCTGAAAATGGTCATTAGATGGTAAAACACATGCCTAGAAGCTTCAAAAGTGCCATTTTCCATCATGGGGATGAGTGGACGTTTTTTGGGGGTGCAACCCCTTCACCACAACCACTTTCGTAGTTCGTAAAGTGGTTGCACCCCCAAAAAAACATTGGCATTCATCCACCATGATGGGAGCTAGCACATGTGGACACAATGTGTGCATGTTCCAAATTTCACACAGTTCTTAAGTTGCAAATGTGTTCAGAAGCAGGCACAAATGTGTGTTAATTACTTGGTGCGTTTTCATATTTTTCCTAAAACATCAATGATGTTCTTCAATTTTTGTTGAACATCATTGATGTTTTGCTTTATGTAATCTAGATCTCTATTGCAGACCATTATCTCCCCGATGAGTACGTGGGCACTCTCTGTGGTAAAGTGCGATTTTTCTTCCACAACATCCACGTCACCTAAAAACCACAAACAAACAAAAATCGGGTGTTGGAAATGAGGCAGCCATACATTGATTAGCTTACCAGTAGCTGTGTTCTCCCACACTCACCTGTTGTGGTGATAAGTTTTCCAAGTTCGATGATCTCTCCTTCCTCCTCCTCCTCCTCTGCTTCTGCTCTTTCCCCTTTTTTGGGAGGTGTTGGTTTTGGGGTTTCCTCAGACGGCCCAAGTTTTCGCTCCCCTATGAGAATGTACAAAAGGAAGATTTAGCAACACAATCTATTGAGGGCAGAAATAGGAAATGACAAACATTGCTTGAAAGTGACGGACACTATTTTTGTTTGGCCAGTTACAAATGCCAACTACATGAATGTAGTCACTTTGTAAAGGTGCTCAACTTACTAGCTTTTTGGTAGAAGTTTGTGTGATGGAGACCCCCCTCTAGTATCCACTGGAGCACATGTGTGGAAAAGCCTAATAAAAAGGGGGTTTGGGTGTCCCAGCACTAGTGCTCTAGAGTCCAGATGGGTAAACAGCTACTGAGTGACCTCTCCTTTACATTGACTAAATTTGGTTTACGCTCTTGATGACATCTCTAGTGAGAACAAACTTCCTTTCAATAAAAACTTCACCAAACCTCGTATTATAAGTGGCCGAACGATCGAGGTTGCGTACGATCGAATGGACACACACACGAACATGACAGTGGCAGAAAGATCGAGGCTGAGTACGATCGAATGCACAGACGAACCTGAAAGTGGCCATTTTGGAATGTACAACTTTGTAAAAATCAAACCACATGGAGCAGTATGCAAGCAAGAAATAAAACACAAAACACAACTACTTACTTTTTTGAAGAATTCGCTTGATCTTTCTGTACTGATCGGCCTCCCTCAGTTTCAGGTCTGACCAGCGTTTCCTCAGTTGCTCCTTGGATCGTTGTACCCCAAACTGATTGTACAGCCTCCTCACAACTTTAGACATGATCTTGGCCTTGCGGACATTGGGGTTGAGGTAAGGCCCATCATAGTCGCTCCTCTTTAATATGTCCACCATCTCCAACATTTCTCCAAATGACATATTGGAGGCCTTGAATTTCAGGCTCCGGGATCGGGACGTTTCTGCCTCCGGACTTTCCTCGTCCTCCTCCTCGTTGGTGGGATATTTGGGGCGCACCTGCTGTGTCCCCACCATGTGCTCTCCCCACTGCGCCGTAAAGAGAATGGGTGGGGAATAGACGAGAAAGATCGTCAGGGGCGGGCGGAGTTTGACGCATGCGCACTGGATATAAAACGTCACACGCCTGTGTCGTAGCCACGATCTGGGAGACGAGGGGAGAGAAAGCTCACGCACGAGACGATCGCTAGAAACGAAGGTACAATTTGACGTTCGTACATAACTAGCCTAGACTGATTCGAACTTGAGGCTTCTTTATGGAGAAGATTAGGAGAGTTTAGCCTGACATAATTTATAGTGTTTTGTGTGGTGTTGTGTCTTGCAGAGATTATGAAGGGATTCAACGACATGAGTTTTCTCCCCCTCTTCATTGCCAAATACAGGGAATTTCCCATTTTATGGCAGGCTAAACACCCCCATTATAGCATCAAACCAAAGAGGCACACAGCCCTGGAGGAACTTGTGGAATTTGTCAAGCCAAGGTTCCCCACGGCAACTGTTGATGATATAAGAAAGAAAATTGGCAGCCTGAGGAGTGCGTATATCAGGGAGCGCAAGAAGGTCGTGAAGTCGGAAGAAACTGCAACTGCAGCAGATGAGGTCTATGTCCCCAAGCTCTGGTACTATCAGAGTCTACATTTTCTCAAAGACCAGGCTGATGTCACGGAGCCACTCTCGACTCCTCCTTCCACGCTTCCTTGCGCGCAGGCCACCCCTGATGAGGCTTCCGAGGAGCAACCTGGGCCTTCCAGTATGGAAGAGGTGGAGGAGCCCAGCTTGTTCCAGGTATAGTAGTTTTGTTACCATTTATGTGAATAATGAATGATGTTCACTTAATTCAGGATCCCCAATTGCTTAGTTCCTAACGTGTTTGACATATCAACTGACAGTAGTGTTGGAGACAGTTGGGGCCACAATCAAAACTGCAGGGCTGAGAATTGTATGGTTTTCTATTTGTAAACATTTTGCAACAGTCACTAGATGAGAATTGTGTGTGTTTGATGAACAAATAACTGAAACTATGTCCCTTTTTCATACACAGGAAGACCTCAGCCAGGAGGTGGCTGTGGAAGGTGGCAGTCAGGAGGAGGCAGGGGTTAGTGGCAGCCAAGAGGTGGGTAGTGGCAGCCAACAGGGGGGTAGGCGTAGGAGCCGGACTGTCTCCCAAGTCTCTCCCCTCCGCCTTCCCTACAGAAGGGCGAGAAGGGGGGGTGAGGCAGGAGAGTCAGCGCTCCGGATGATCAGAGAGGCTTCAGCCTCCCTACATGCCACACCCACCGACGAGGAGACCTTTGGCTCCGTGGTTGTCACTAAAATGAAGGGTATGGAGGTGAGGCAAGGCAACATGTGTGAGGGGCTCATCCTCCATGTCCTAAATAAGGTGAGGGCTGGGGAGATGACTCCCCTCACACATGTTTGCCATAGTTACCATGCTCCTCCTCCTCCTCCTCCTTCTGCCACCCCACCAGCACGACAGCCACAGCGTGCAAGGAAGCGTGGAAGGAAGACCTGAGAGTGACGACCTGGATTCAGTCTGGTCTGAGAGAAGATGGAGCCTCTCGTAGTACCAGAGCCTGGGGACCTAGATGGCATCTGCTGCAGTTCCGGATGCTTTGGACTTCAGGACCAGATTGCACTCCCCTTAATATACGTACTCCTCAGGCCCCCAATTTTCTACGCTTGAAAATTGATGGTTGCCGTGGGGGTCCAAGGCTTTACAAATTCCCCAAGTTTCACCATGGCTGCGTTCCTCTTTGGTTTGTTGCTGAGACCTAAATAAAGTTTTTTTTGATTTGAAATAATCATTGACTATTGTGTTTTACTTTTCTACAATGACAGTTTTTCTTTGAGTAGGCAGGTACATTTCACTAATCCTAAAGTAGAATTAACAAGGGGCACCAACAACCAACAAACTCCTAGTAAATTTAAGCAACAAATACAAATGTTAATAATGTGGTTTGGCTAAGTTGAGACACACAACCCCCCTCCAAAAAACATAAATAAAATCTCCTTCAAATATGTATTCCCAAAAAAAAAACAAAAAAAAAAAAAAAATCATGCTAAAAATATAACAAAGATTCTTTTACGATCTGAGTAAAAATAAACATGTAGTGTATAAATCCTGAAAAGTAATAAAGAACTAAGTTTGTGAGAAGTGCGGGTGAATAGGAGCAGCTAAAACATGTCATTCTTGTTGCATTGTAAAGAAAAAGAGAATGCGCTGCATTAAAGACATTTTAACATTGCAGCGTGACGAATGTGCTGTGTCGATTAGGAAAGGTAGTTTTACCTGACCGAGCGCTTCCGTCACAGAATTTCTTCTGAGCATGCGTAGCACTTTGTCCGTCGGACAACCGTACACACGATCGGATTTGGTGTGATCGGACCGTGTTGTCGGCAAATCTATCCAGCAGGAGATAGGACTTTGTCCGTCGGACAATCCGACGTACACTGTCCGATGGTGCATACACACGGTCTGATTTTTCAACAACATTGTCCGATCGGACAGAATCCATGAAAAAATCCGACCGTGTGTATGGGGCTTAAGGGTTACTGATCTGGAACCTGCTAGATTGCCCAGGACAATAAAGCAGTCTTAAAGAGGAAGTAAAGCCTCTTAAAAAAAAAAAAAAAAGACACCCTGCAAGGCAAAGGCATAATGGGCTAGTATGCATAGCATACTAGCTCATTATGAATTACTTACCTGAGATCGAAGCCCCGGCATCGGCCCTCGTTCGCCTCCTCCGACGCTGCCATCTATCCCGGAGTGACTTCCGGGTATCGCGGCTCCGGTTTGGGAGAGATTTCTTGCACCTACAGGTAAGCCTTAATTTAGGCTTACCTGTAGGTTAAAGTGGTTGTAAGGGGTTTACAACCACTTTAATTGAAGTGTCAGATTAAAAAAAAAGGAGGGAAAACATTTCTTAAAAAGAAGAAGAGGTCAGTCTCCTAAGGACGCTAGACATAGACACTAGACATAGCAGTGTTATAAGCTTAATCAGTCTTTGGTCATAACGCATGGCACCCTGTGTGCCACTCAGCACACCACCCTTCCTCTCCAAAGGGATTCTCTTGCCCACTAGGTCGGCTCCATAGCTGACCTGGGAAACCCTCTACTGCAACACTGTGGGCTCCCAGGAAGTTTCCCTGGGCAACTCTGCAGCACCTGTCACTGTCGCTAGGGAACATGGCACATCGACTGCTTTGGTCACCCCTAGCACATCTCTCCCAGCACTCTGCTGGATTACCTTAGGTGCATACAGAGTCCCTATGTCCTTTTCAGTCCTTGACCACGTTGCAAGCTGGGTTTTAACCTGTGTCTCTCCACTGTTCTGGGTAGCACACTGCAGCAAGTCCATTTTTACACCTTCTGCGGATCTCCCCACTGAACACACTGCCACTTCACTGGGATCACTCCCACAAACTGCAACAGTCTTACCATATCCTGCAGCAGATAACTTTGGCTTAATTTGAGTGCGCTGTCTCACAGATGCATCCTCACAAGCTACTGCTTCTTTGTGGCCACAAGGCGACATTGTAGCCTTTACAGACTCACTGGTGGTGTTCCAGAGCCTTGGGCAAGTAAAGATCCCATGTCCCACTTGACCACATTCCAAGCACGGCACTGGACGCTGAACTTTAACTCCTTGGCATCTCCTTAATAACCGACTCTTACTCGTTGCCACGGGATACCACTGCTGGTCACGATCATCAGTAGGCAGACTTCGGATTACTTGATCCCTCTGTCTGGGACACCACTGGTAACATTCACCGGCAGGTATGTTCCAGAATTCATCAACCTCTCGTCCAGCATGGTTACTCCGTGGATGTTCCTGTGACAAGGGGCACTGGGCAACGGCATGTCCCCATTCGCTACAAAGCTTGCAGCGCAGAGGCCTCCTTGCCGCTAGTGTGGCATCTTTGGGTTTAGGCTCTTTCACTTCCCCTTTAACTTGAGGTGACATGACTAATTTACACCAGTCCACAGCCGATTCACACATGGATGAATTTTCTGGCTTGGCTGGAGCATGTGGGGAAATACCCTCCCGAAATAGTAGCCTTTCCCTTGCTTCAGCAAGGATTGACTCCTTCTTCTGCTTTGACCGCCAAATCTTTCTGGTCTTGCACACAGCAACTTGTAACGGTTCACAGCAGCAAAAAAGAAAAAAAAATTTACTCTCTGTTTACAGGTACACCACCTGCAACACGCAATGTCTTTTGCCTGGCTGTACTTCCACACACAGCCACCAGTTCCTGACATGAACTCACTGTGGAGCAAGGATCCGGATTCCACCGTCATGTGCCCGCATCCAATAACCACTTATAACATGGGGGACCATTAGCTCTCGTGGTAGATGCATTTGTCAGTGATTCAAGCCAGTCAGGAACTATATTTTAGGGCATGGTAGCCCATTTTATTTAAAAAGGCAAATAAAATCTGTAACAAAGTTTTCCCGCGCAGGGGTTCTTCTCCAGCAAATACACACGTCAGAAAATACTAGCCCACCTGGCTCTCTTAAGCAGTACCTCTGCTCTTTATTCTGGTCACACAGACCACAGAATTCTTCAATGTGGAGAATTATGGCATTTGTAAATTGAAATCATATCCCCTCTCAAACATCTCTTCTCCAGAGAGAAAAAGGTCAGTGCTCGTAATCATTCCTCATAACTAAGATCCTACAGTCCCTTTAATAGTTTTGTTGCCCTTCTCTGTACTCGCTCCATTTCCAGCACATCCTTCTTGAGGATTGGTGCCCAGAACTGGACAGCATAATCCAGGTGAGGCCAGACCAGAGTCTTGTAGAGTGGGATAATTATCGCTTTATCTCAAGTTAATCCCCTTTTTAATGCATGCCAATATTCTGTTTGCTTTGTTAGCAGCAGCTTGGCATTGCATGTCATTGCTGAGCACTGAGATTCCGAGTGCTCCCCATTTAGTACTACCCTCTGAACTCGCCCTTGTAGACAGTATTTAATCCATGTACTCACCCTACGGTCCATGCCGACGGACCTTACTTTGTACAGTAAACGTTTATGGGGAACTCTGTCAAATGCTTTTGCAAAATCCAGATACACGATGACTACGGGCCTTCCTTTATCTAGATGGCAGCTCACCTCCTCATAGAAGGTTAATAGATAGGTTTGGCAAGAATGATTCTTCATGAATCCAGAGACTGATTACTGCTGATACCATTTTCATTAATAAAATCTTGTATATACAGGTCCTTCTCAAAAAATTAGCATATTGTGATAAAGTTCATTATTTTCTGTAATGTACTGATAAACATTAGACTTTCATATGTTTTAGATTCATTACACACAACTGAAGTAGTTCAAGCCTTTTCTTGTTTTAATATTGATGATTTTGGCATACAGCTCATGAAAACCCAAAATTCCTATCTCAAAAAATTAGCATATTTCATCCGACCAATAAAAGAAAAGAGTTTTAAATACAAAAAAAGTCAACCTTCAAATAATTATGTTCAGTTATGCACTCAATACTTGGTCGGGAATCCTTTTGCAGAAATGACTGCTTCAATGCGGCGTGGCATGGAGGCAATCAGCCTGTGGCACTGCTGAGGTGTTATGGAGGCCCAGGATGCTTCGATAGCGGCCTTAAGCTCATCCAGAGTGTTGGGTCTTGCGTCTCTCAACTTTCTCTTCCCAATATCCCACAGATTCTCTATGGGGTTCAGGTCAGGAGAGTTGGCAGGCCAATTGAGCACAGTAATACCATGGTCAGTAAACCATTTACCAGTGGTTTTGGCACTGTGAGCAGGTGCCAGGCCGTGCTGAAAAATGAAATCTTCATCTCCATAAAGCTTTTCAGCAGATGGAAGCATGAAGTGCTCCAAAATCTCCTGATAGCTAGCTGCATTGACCCTGCCCTTGATAAAACACAGTGGACCAACACCAGCAGCTGACATGGCACCCCAGACCATCACTGACTGTGGGTACTTGACACTGGACTTCAGGCATTTTGGCATTTCCCTCTCCCCAGTCTTCCTCCAGACTCTGGCACCTTGATTTCCGAATGACATGCAAAATTAGCTTTCATCCGAAAAAAGTACTTTGGACCACTGAGCAACAGTCCAGTGCTGCTTCTCTGTAGCCCAGGTCAGGCGCTTCTGGCACTGTTTCTGGTTCAAAAGTGGCTTGACCTGGGGAATGCGGCACCTGTAGCCCATTTCCGGCACACGCCTGTTCACGGTGGCTCTGGATGTTTCTACTCCAGACTCAGTCCACTGCTTCCGCAGGTCCTCCAAGGTCTGGAATCGGTCCTTCTCCACAATCTTCCTCAGGGTCCGGTCACCTCTTCTCGTTGTGCAGCGTTTTCTGCCACACTTTTTCCTTCCCACAGACTTCCCACTGAGGTGCCTTGATACAGCACTCTGGGAACAGCCTATTCGTTCAGAAATTTCTTTCTGTGTCTTACCCTCTTGCTTGAGGGTGTCAATGATGGCCTTCTGGACAGCAGTCAGGTCAGCAGTCTTACCCATGATTGCGGTTTTGAGTAATGAACCAGGCTGGGAGTTTTTAAAAGCCTCAGGAATCTTTTGCAGGTGTTTAGAGTTAATTAGTTGATTCAGATGATTAGGTTAATAGCTCGTTTAGAGAACCTTTTCATGATATGCTAATTTTTTGATATAGGAATTTTGGGTTTTCATGAGCTGTATGCCAAAATCATCAATATTAAAACAAGAAAAGGCTTGAACTACTTCAGTTGTGTGTAATGAATCTAAAATATATGAAAGTCTAATGTTTATCGGTACATTACAGAAAATAATGAACTTTATCACAATATGCAAATTTTTTGAGAAGGACCTGTAGTCCCTTATCATCCCCTCCAAGAGCTTGCATACTTGGAGCATTGATGTTAGGCTAAGTGGTCTGTAATTACCAGGGATGTATTTTGGCCCTTTTTTAAATATTGGTGCTACATTGGCTTTTTTCCAATCAGTTGGTACCATTCCAGTGAGTAGACTGTCAGTAAAAATTAGGAACAGAGTTCCCTAAGGATCTTCGGGTGCAAGCTATCTGGTCCCAGTGACTTATTAATGTTAAGGGTGGCACAGTGGTGTAGTGGTTAGCACTCTCACCTAGCAGTAAGAAGGGTCGCTGGTTCGAATCCCAACCACAACACTATCTGCCTGGAGTTTGCATGTTCTCCCTGTGCCTGCGTGGGTTTCCTCCAGGTACTCCGGTTTCCTCCCACAATCCAAAAGACATGCAGGTAGGTTAATTGGCTTTTGTCCAAAAATTAGCCCTAGTATATGAATGGGGACCTTGGATTGTGGGCTCTGATGTGAGTGTGCAATGTACAGGGATAGGGACAATTGTAGACACTCACTCAGGTTGAACTGGATGGACTGATGTCTTTATTCAACCTTACTAACTATGAAACTATAAGTTATTCAAGTATATTCCTAGTTCTGTCCTCTGTTAACCATGAGAAAAGCTGGTTTGGGTTGCCCCAAGGGATTGTATGGGTAGAGATAATGGCAGGAAAATGAGGGTAAAGAGAGTAAAAAAGATTCTTGCTTATTAGTGTTCTCTTTCAAGTTTTTCTCTGTTAACCATGAGGTGCTTCCTGTGATGTGTCATGAGGAAAAACACTGCAGTTTTGGTTACTGAAGCCCCCTGATTCCCTTGTGAAGAGAAGAGGAGAAGAATAAATTCAATACCTTCGCCATCTCACCATCCTTTGTAACCAGATCCTCATTCTCATTCTCTATGGGGCCAATATGGGCTGTCCTCACTCTTTTACTGTTTAAATACTTAAAGAATTTCTTGAGATTTTTTTTGCTCTCCTCCGCTATGTGTCTTTCGTGCTCTATCTTAGCTGCCCTAATTGCACCCTTACATTTCTTTTTGCATTCTTTGTAAAGTTTGAATGCTGATGATGATCCCTAAGCCTTGTATTTTTTGAAGGCCTTTTCTTTTACTTTTATATGCATTTTTACATTGGAGTTAAGCCACCCAGTTTGTTTGCTCTTTTAAATGTATTTCCCAATGGGATGCACTGGCTAATGCCCTTATTTAATATGCTCTTAAAGCAAACCCATCACTCCTCCGTGTCCTTTGTTCCTAAGATTTTATCCCAATTAATATCTTCTAGCAAGGTTCGTAGTTTAGGGAAGTTGGCTCTGTTAAATCCGATTTAGGGGTCTCAAAACAAGACAGATGATGAGATAGTGAGTCACAAACAAACAAGATGTGCTTTAACTGCAGACTTTCAGCTTTAATTTGAGGGTATTTACATCCAAATCAGGTGAACGGTGTAGGAATTCTAACAGTTTGTATATGTGCCTCCCACTTTTTAAGGGACCAAAAGTAATGGGGCAGATTAACAATCATACATCAAACTAACTTTTTAATACTTGGTTGCAAATCCTTTGCAGTCAATTACAGCCTGAAGTCTGGAATGCATAGACATCACCAGACACTGGGTTTCATCCCTGGCGATGCTCTGCCAGGCCTCTGCTGCAACTGCCTTCAGTTCCTGCTTGTTCTTGGGGCATTTTCCCTTCAGTTTTGTCTTCATCAAGTGAAATGCATGGTCAATTGGATGCAGGGTCAATTGTCCATCTGCACTGAGAAGCACCGTCCAATGAGTTCTGAAGCATTTTTGCTGAATATGAGCAGATAATATTGCCCGAAACACTTCAGAATTCATCCTGCTGCTTTTGTCAGCAGTCACATCATCAATAAATACAAGAGAACCAGTTCCATTGGCAGCCATACATGCCCACGCCATGACACTACCACCACCATGCTTCACTGATGAGGTGGTATGCTTTGGATCATGAGCAGTTTCTTTCCTTCTCCATGCTCTTCTCTTCCCATCACTCTGGTACAAGTTGATCTTGGTCTCATCTGTCCATAGGATGTAGTTCCAGAACTGTGAAGGCTTTTTTAGATGTTGTTTGGCAAACTCTAATCTGGTCTTCCTGTTTTTGAGGCTCACCAATGGTTTACATCTTGTGGTGAACCCTCTGTATTCACTCTGATGAAGTCTTCTCTTGATTGTTGACTTTGACACACATACACCTACCTCCTGGAGAGTGTTCTTGATCTGGCCAACTGTTGTGAAGGGTGTTTTCTTCACCAGAGAAAGAATTCTTCAGTCATCCACCACAGTTGCTTTCCGTGGTCTTCCGGGTCTTTTGGTGTTGCTGAGCTCACCAGTGCATTCTTTCTTTTTAAGGATGTTCCAACCAGTTGAAAACACCTAATGTTTTTGCTATCTCTTTGATGGGTTTTGTTTTTTCAGCCTAATGATGGCTTGCTTTACTGATAGTGACAGCTCTTTGGATCTCATATTTTGAGTTGACAGCAACAGATTCCAAATGCAAATAGCACACTTGAAATGAACTCTGGACCTTTTATCTGCTCCTTGTAAATGGAATAATGAGGGACGGCACAGTGGTGTAGTGGTTAGCACTCTCACCTAGCAGTAAGAAGGGTCGCTGGTTCAAATCCCAATCACGACACTACCTGCCTGGAGTTTGCATGTTCTCCCTGTGCCTGCGTGGGTTTCCTCTGGGTACTCCCACAATCCAAAGACATGCAGGCAGGTTAATTGGCCTCTGTTCAAAAATGGGCCCTAGTATATGGGGACCTTGGATTGTTGGCTCCTTGAGGGTAGGGACCGATGTGAGTGTGCAATGAACAGGGATAGGGACAATTGTAGATACTCACTCAGGTTGAACTGAATGAACTGATGTCTTTATTCAACCTTACTAACTATGAAACTATGGATAACACACACCTGGCCATGGAACAGCTGAGCAGCCAATTGTCCCATTACTTTTGGTCCCTTAAAAAGTGTGAGGCACATATACAAACTGTTGTAATTCCTACACCGTTTACCTGATTTGGATGTGAATACCCTCAAATTAAAGCTGAAAGTCTGCAGTTAAAGCACATCTTGTTCGTTTAATTTCAAATCCATTGGGGTGGTGTATAGAGCCAAAAAGATTAGAATTGTGTTGATGTCCCAATATTTATGGACCTGACTGTATAACCCGTAGATGTAAGCACAGAGACACTTCCTGCTTCGTTCCACCTGGTAGAGATGGAAGTCGGTCTGTGTTGTGTCTCTCCACTGCAGTGATTGTATACAATAAAGCACCTAATAATCTTATCTTAAGATCTGGACTCACTATCTCATCATCTGTCTTGTTTTGAGACCCCCAAATCAGATTTAACAGAGCCAACTTCCCTAAACTATGAACCTTGCTAGAAGATATTAATTGGGATAAAATCTTAAGACCAAAGAACAAGGAGGAGAGATGGGTTTGCTTTAAGAGCATATTAAATAAGGGCATTAGCCAGTGCATCCCATTGAGTCGATGTCCCAAAATTTATGGACCTGACTGTACAATTTATACTTTAGGAATATGCATAAGCACTAGGCGTGTTATCGTGTGTGATCGTATAGTTTAGTCCAATCAGAATTCATATCTTTTTAGTAGCAAGGGAACAGTTAAATGGGTGGTTACATCCTGTGACTGGCAAAGAAAGATTTCAACAGTATCTGGTCAGTTCAGACTGGTTTTGGTATGAAGGCCTATTTTGAGCAGCTTTCTGGGTTTCTTATCAATGTTTGTGTCCTCACATATCCTCTAGTTTCGTTTTCCAAGGAATTGAAACAAAGAAAAAGGAGAACATCTAGGGAAAGTAAACAAATCAAGCATATTATTAATTCTTAAAGTGACAGTCGCTTTATACATGATATATATATATATATATATATATATATATATATATATATATATATATATATATATATATATAACATTGTCAGACCCCTAAAATTCTACTCAGCTCTTTTGAAATTCACTGTCTTTGTATTCCGCTTATGTTTCCTATTTGTGTGATTTACTGAAGCTTTAGCTTCCTAAATTGCCCCGTATTTCCACATCCATGATCAGGTCTGTATTATTGGTAATCAGTAGGTCTAGTAACGCTTTGTTTCTAGTTGGCGCGTCTACCATCTCACCCATGAAATTGTCCTGCAAGACATTTAGGAACTGGCGGCCTTAGACGAATGCGTGGTTCCTTCCGCCCAGTCTATGTCTGGATATTTAAAATACTCCATTATGATGACACTTCCCCACCTTGCCACTAATCCCAATTGTGATAGGAGGTCCGTCTCCCCCAGGTTAGGGGGCCTATAGCACACTCCCAGTATTACTTTCCCCCCTTTCCCCCTTTCCTCCCTTTGGAGCTCTACCCATAAGGATTCCACCTCCTCCCTTAGTAATGTCATCTCTCACATTCACTTATACATAATTCTAGATATACAGGCATACCCCTCCCCCCTTTTTTACCCTCTCTATCCCTGTGATAAAGGGAATACCCATGAATGGTTGCCAGCCAATCAAGAGAGCTGTTGAACCAAGTCTCTGAAATTCCCACAAAATCGAAATCCTCCTCGTACAACAGTATCTCAGTTCTCCCATCTTGTCCGCCAGGCTCCTGGCATTGGTGATAATGCCAAGTAGTTTAGACCGGTCGCATATTGTCTTCTTGTGGTCTGTTTTGGAGCCTTTCATTACAGTGTGATTATCTATTGGAAGAATTGCCCTGCATCTGTAAGAAGATAAATGCCTGAAGGTCACATGTTGGCAGAGTAGTTCTGGTAAGTGCATATTTATTTGTTGCACCTTGGGTGGAGCACTTTTATGAAGATTGGAGCACCTTTATATATTTAACCACTTCCGGAACGCACACCACACATATACTGCGGCAGGGCAACCTGGCTGCGCGAAACTACGTACCTGTACGTCGTTTTGTGCATGAGATACTGTGGACGCCGGGGGAACGCACGCTGTACAGAGAGATAGAACAGGGATCTGCCTATGTAAACAATGCGGATGCCCACTCTGACAGGGGAAACAGGAAGATCTGCTGTTCCTAGTGATCAGGAACAGCGATCTCTGTGTTGTCCCAGTGAGCCCATCCACCACACAGTTAGAACACAGTTAACTCTTTGATCGCCCCCTAGTGTTAACCCCTTCCCTGCCAGTGTCATTTATACATTGATCAGTGCATTTTTTTTAGCACCTGATCACTGTATTGGTGTCACTGGTCAATTGTCAGTTAAAGCGACAGTGCCATATCAGAAAAAATGGCCTGGTCATAAAAATACTTCCAGGGCTGAAGTGGTTAATATTTTTTAACACTGTGATTGGACACTTTTCTGAATACATATATTTTTTCCATTTTTTTCTTTTATGGACTTACCTCACTAACATAGATTTTTGTATATGATATGATATACTGTACTAATCTATGGTGTTGCAATTTGGAGGTAGCGCCCTTTTTTATTTCCTGTTTTATGTTAATAGTTTTACACATTTTAGTTTAATGGTGACAGAAGTTGGCGCGCCTGTTAAATCATTATCGATTGAACTTTTTTTAAACAAACATGTTAGGCCCCTTTCACACGGGCGGTCCGTCAGTCAGTTTTTTAGGCGGACCTGAACGGACACTCCATAGACCTCTATGGAGAGTCGGATGTCAGCGGTGACATGTCCGCTGACATCTTATCCGCTCCGATCCGAAAAAGTGAGACGGAGGAAAAAGCTATTTTTCCATCCGTCACCCGATCTCCCATAGGGGAGAGCAGCGCTCTGACATGTCCGTCTGAGACCTGCGTCACTCTGAGACCGAGGGAGAACGGAAATTAGAAAACATGGTGGCGGTGTGAGTGAGGAGTGGTGTCCGGGGACGTGTGAGTGACAGTAGGAGCTCTGGAGCTGTGTGGAGGGAGGGGTATCATCTTGACCATCCACCCGTGCCACCTTGGAGGAGTTGGAACACTATCTCGGCTGTTCATCTGTGTCCTTGAGGTGTGCTGTTTGGACCAAGGACCCACATCAACATTCCAGGTGCCATCCACAGGAAAACCCTAAGCGCAATTGACCCACTGCCGTATGGTAGGTGTGTCCACCACCGCTGGTAAGCGTACCCCCTTACACACCCTTGAATCTCTTCCATATACTTCTGTATATACATCAGATCCTGGGACTCCAGAGAAGTCTTGCCATTCCACATGAGAGTTTTTTAGCACAAAGACTTTATCACGTTTTAACGATCCAATACTAATATTTTTTTAGTACACATGGGACTAGTTTGTACACTATTATATTGTCATATACTTTCCCCATAGTTGCTCACACTGTCCATGATTGTACTTTTGTCAGCGCTACACATTTGTTTTTTCTATGCTTGTTTAACTTTGTTTGTTACGAGTTCATGTTCACGAGTTGGCTGCTTTCACGTTTATATATTTCAGATATATTTTGCACTGTTTATTATTATTGTTTTTGGTTTAGCGCAGTGTTGTATGGACAGGAAGAAGTCAGCAGAGATGTGTCCACTGACACCCGCCCATCATCCGATCCGACAAGATCTGCTCAAAACAGACAGATGGCGATACGTTCGCCATCCGTCCAGCAGATCGGATGAAAATGGACAGGCTGTCTGTTTTCATCCGATCTTGCAATAGAGGAAAGCAGAGCTCTGACAGGTTGGTCCCTGCACAGTAGGCAGAGACGGACCTGTCATCTGCCTGCTCAGCGGGGATCAACGGAGCGATACCCAGCTGAGCTAGCAGAGTCTGCTGAGCGTATCCACTACGTGTGAAAGGGGCCTTAAAGTCTTGTTGAGACAAGAAATGACTGGGTCCACAGAAGGTACAGCCCAACTTTATTTTTAGAAACACAGGAAAGACAACAGCCCTATATGTGTCAGGTATGCAAGACCTGATGAGAAAAGAGCTCTTATGTGGTATTTTAAATGCAAAGAAAATGGGTAAAGGCAGGACAAGAAGTGTTGAATATAAAAACTTACATCTAAAAAGACTGCACGGTTTGTGGGTATCATGTTAGGCACATTTTGGCATATTGGTCATAAGCATACTTATGTATAGGAATATAGTTATTCATCAGAAAAAAAGCTCATATAAATCGGTAAGGGAAGTTTTTTACTGATAAATGCTGACAGGCAGCACGCTTAGAAATAAAAAGCATGCTTGTGGGGCTGCTGTGTGAAACCCGGCTTTAAGCAATGCATGCATTCCAGCTGGCCCCACTGACTCTGGGTTAGATGTGTTTCAATGAGGGAGTGCATGTGTATAGTGTAAATTAGTCCTTGTTGCATAGACCCACAAAATGCCTAGATATGCGCTGTTGTCTACAAAACCCTTTTAGGCCAACAAAGAAGAAATATAAAAAAAGGCTTTCTAGACCACAGCGTATACAAACATTTCTCACTTCTACACAGCAAATCAGCTGAGAACCTTAAAGCGGGTGTCCACTCAGGATAACATTTTTTTTTTTTTAAAGGCAGCAGCTAAAAATCCTCTAGCTGCTGATTTTTAATAAAAGGACACTCACCTGTCCATTGGTTCCAACACTGTCCTCACCAGAGCCGATTCTTCAATAGGCTTTGGGTCCAGGCGCCGGTATCCTAACTGTGGGCAGCCAGCTATGCTGATTTTGGCTTTACAGCCAACTGCTGCTCGGTTCGCCTAGGCACCATTCACTCCCCCAAAATGATATGACAAATATGGCAGAGCAAGGGGGAGGAGGACATAAAGTGGAACTTTCCCTTTTGGGTGGAGTTCCACTTTAAAGTAACTCCTAGGACATTATCCAAATGTGAAATTGGATTTTTACTCTCAAAACACTATGGATTAATGCAGGGCTTGAGAAATTCCAGGCGCCAGGTCGCTATGGCAGCAAGAAATTGTGTTCTGGTGCCTGGGCTGCTGCCCAAATGCTTCCACACACTCCATGGCAGGTCGGCTCTCCTGCGCAAATCGCTGTATCTGTACGGCCCTTCAATCAGATATAGCGGGCGCACTCTGCACTTCGGGGGGGCCTGCCAGTGACATTTACAAAGTAATCAGTGCATTTTTAATGGAACTGATCGCTGTATTAGTCAATGGTCCCAAAAATGTGTCAAAAGTGTCCGATCTGTCTGCCGCAATCCCACTAAAAATCGCAGATCGCCACCATTACTAGTATAAGAAAAAAAATAATAATAATAAAAATGCCATAAATATAGTCCCTATTTTGTAGACGCTTTAACTTTTGTGCAAATCAATCAATATATGCTTATTGCAATTTTTTTTACCAAAAATATGCAGAATATATATTCTTAAAATGTTTTTTTTTATATTTTTTGAAGGGATATTTATTATAGCGAAAAGTAAAAAATATTGCTTTTTTTCCCCCACAATTTTCACTCTTTTTGTTTATAGTGCAAAAAATTAAAACTGCAGAGGTGATCAAATACCACCAAAAGAAAGCTCTCTTTGTGGGGGAAAAAAATGACTTTTTGTTTGGGTATATCGTCGCATGACTGCGCAATTGTCAGTTAAATCGACACAGTGACTTATCGCAAACAATGGCCTAGTCATTAAGGGGGCAAATCCTTCTGAGGCTGAGGTGGTTAAACGTGTGCAAAGAACCCAAAAAAAGCTCTGGCATTGAAAGGGTTAAAGGATAAGTTCACCTTTGGGAACATGTTACATGTTCTACCTGTAAGCTTTGTTAGTTAAAAAAATTTCTAACTTTCATATCTATGGTTCATAAGTTTATAATGACTGCGTTTGCTACATTAGCATACTCATAATAATTTTAGGTTTTACCCTTTCCACTTCTGGCCTCCTTTTATTTAAAGTGGTTGTAACTCTAAAAAAAATAAAAATAATAAATGCCCCTGTCCCTTTAAGGCATGAGATATAGCATAGTGTATTCTGACTCCAACTTGTGTATTACTGACTTATCCCTCCCTTCCTGAGACCTCTATGCATAGCCTTGATAAGCAGGTACAATCACCACAAGCAGTCTTTACCAGATAGCAAAAAAAAACATGAAGAACTTCATTGAATGCAGCAGGTTACAGCAGACAACAGGATGTGGTGGATGACTGAAAAGATGGCAATGCGTTCCCCCATGCAAGCAGATTAACACGTGGCCATATTTATCCCATTAAACAATGTATGAAGAAAGGAGAAATGCATCATAAAATGGGAGGGAACACACCAAAATGATCCCAGGATGGCAGTATATCAACTAGTCTGAGGCCAAACAAGGGATAAGGAAGCATAGGGAAGTTAACTATATAAATATGAGTTAATATGAACATTAACTATGACTATACATTGTATTATATTTCCATACAAGTGCAACAGCAAACTCCCCGCCTGGTATTGTAAAATACCACTATATTACAAAATAACGGTAGATTGAGAAAGTGTTGCCACAATGAGTACATGAACGATAGGGTTAGGTACCATCATCCTATAATTATATAGTAGACAAAAGGAAACGATGATCCAAGGGCTACTCCAAGTAGTGCCCTCGATCAACAAGGATGGTGAAGACTATTACGGTACCCAAATATACAACAGGGATTTATATAAAAAAAAATAAAACATTTATTACAAAGATATAGAAACACACTACAAATGATAGTAATTACATAATCATTGAAACAAAATTTTTTTACAAAGCAATAATTTGAGCCAGTACATTGAGAGCCCCCACAGGTATGTGGAGACACAATAGTATGGGATTATACGTAACCCTCATAATGATGTTTCAATGATTATGTAATTGTTGTTACTATCATTTGTAGTGTGTTTCTATATCTTTGTAATAAATGTTTTATTTTTTATATAAACCCCTGTTGTATATTGTTGATCGAGGGCACTACTTGGAGTAGCTCTTGGATCATCATTTCCTTTTGTCTACAAAATAATGGTAGTTATGCAAGTGCACATAAACATTAGTGCAATTTGAGGTTGTCTTGAAGACCTGAAAGAAAAAAGAAAGACGACACATATACAGTACATGCAACAATAACTGCAATGTAAGGCATCAAGTAGTGTAAATTTAAGTTCAAGGCACATTCTTCTGAAGACGCTTCCTGGGTGGAGAAAAATAAATTAAGAAAGCATCACTTCCTGTGACATCATGTCTGCTCGGAGCGCAGATCGTGGGTTTGAATTGCAAATCAGTGTTTTTACATGCTAACACAAAAGAGGAGATTATTGTAAGTGGAAAATCGGCTTTTAAAATGTTTTTATACCAACAAAATTGGTATCACGCTATGGATCTCTCCTGGTTTTTCTTTCCCTATACATATGTGAGGAACCTATACATATAGTTATTCCCTGGTTGTTGGAATCCCTGAGGAGGAAAAGATATAGCCATTCACTGGAGGATAAATATTAATACAGGCACAATATATACTTTAATTTGATGAGTGCGGGCACATCAGGAGGGGAGCACATTAAGCACTTTAAAGGATTATTCACAGACAATATTTATGGATTTATGTACCAAATGAGAATTTTATATTCTTTATACAGTCAATGATTTTATTCACTTTATTGATTCACATTTCAGGAGACAACTAACAATTGTTTTATTTTGTTGAAACAATACACTAGCTTAAAGATATATGGGCAGACAGCGCTGGGCATTTACACCTTAAACTTTATAGGAACTTGAGGGCTACATCCCAGCAGCAGTCTGATGAGATAATCCACAGCACCTGCACACAGGGTGGGGAGCATAACATTTAAACTAGGACTATGCATTGTATTATATTTTAATACAAGTGCAACAGCACGCTCCCCATCTGGTATTGTAAAATACCACTATATTACAACATAATGGTAGTTATGCAAGTGCGAAAAAACATTAGTGCAATTTGAGGTTGTCTTGAAGACCTGAAAGAAAAAAGAAAGAACACACATACAGTACATGCAACAACAATAACTGGCATCAGTAAGGCATCAAGTAGTGTAAAATAAAGTTCAAGGCACATTCTTTTTGAAGTCAGAAACAGGATCCAACAAACCCAGGTAAGCCAGTTCAGTCCCCAAAAAGCAAGAGCAAAACAAGTTCTGTGGTGGGTCTGCTAAAAGTCTTTACAGTACCTTGTCTGGCAACTTTCACGTCTACCTTACATACCCTACCATCATCACTAGGATTGGTCCTTACAATGAGCCCCAATGCGTCATTCGATTCTTTCAGCTTGCTTTGGTCTTTGAGCAGAAGAAGGTCTCCAACTTGGAAAATAGGGTTCAGGCATTGCGATTTTCTGAGTCTTTGCAGAAGAGATACAGTATCTATCTTCCAACGATTCCAGAAACAGTTGACAAGGTGTTGTACTCGCTTCCATTGATCATGGTATAGACCTCAGCTGTAGTTTCTTCTGTAGGATCCAGCAGGAATTCAGGTCTTTTTAACCAAGAAGAATTTGCAAAGACACTTGCAGACACTGGTTTGGTGGCATGATCTGCAGGATTAAACTCTGATGGAACATGATGCCATTGTTCAGGCCTTGAGGATTTTCTGATTCTGTCTAAATAAGGGGTGCCCAACATTTTGAGGAGCGACTTGGTAACAGGTAGCGGGCCACAATGAGCATAGCGGGCGGATGGCAGGTCTGTGTCCACTCTGCATATGTAGAGCAGACACAGATGTAGCCCGCTCTACCCTAAGGGCCCTCTGATCTGCTCAGACAGAAGGGGACAGATCCCCTTCTGTTTTTAAAGCAGATCGGATTGCAGATAGGCGGGTGTAAGCAGACACGAGTCTGTTTACGTCTGCCACTCTATAGAGGTGAATGGAGGGTCCAATTGGGTCCGCCTGAAAAACAGACAGGCAGACCCGATCGGACTGATCGTGTGAAAGGGGCCTAAGGCAGCTTTCACACTGATGGACAGTGGTTTACCTGCATCTCTACTGACCTCGATCTTCACTTCTTCCTCAGGATTCCTGCAGCTGGTTGCTGCTGTCCCCCAGGTGGTTATAACTGGTGGCTGCTGCTGGCTGTCCTCCAGGGCTGGTACTGCGGACAGGTGCTGGTACTGCTGTTGGGTATTGCCTGCTGGTACTGCAGGCAGATACCGCTGGCTGGTACTGTTGGCAGGTAATGGTATTGCTGGCTGGTACAAGTACTGCTGGCTGGTACTGCTGGCTGGTAATGCTGGTGGGTACTGGTACTGCTGGCTGCTGTCCCAGATCATGGGTTCCCGTGCTTTAGTGTGACAGAAGCATGCAGCTGCAGTAGAGAGCAGAGCCGATGCTTCCTGTCACAGGCAGAGTACATTTGGTATCACTCCCCCTTTGAAGGAGCCGGCGCTATACAGGAAGAATTGGCTCTGCTTCCTCTAGCGGCGGCTCCGTTCTTCACACTGATGCTCGGAGATGGCAAGTCGGGAACCCGTGATCCGGGCTTGCTAACCCGCCATCTCAGAGCAAGACGTGGCGGGCCACATCGGAGGGCGCCGCGGGCTACATATGGTTGCGCACCGCTGGTCTACATGGTTGCTGACATAGAAGCATTTTGCCTGATTTAAATGTAGCCCAAAACAACTTTGCTGTCTGTATAGAATTTGATGTCATCTATCTGAATATCGCAGTATATAATTTGCAATTTCTACGGCTAGCACAGTCCCACAAAGTTAAAGCCTGGAAATTGTGAGCTCAGGCGGTAACTTAGCTTTGCCAAACAGAAACCCTACATGGGTTTGATTGAGAAAGTCTCTTACCTTGAAGTAGGACAATAGCCGCTATGGCCTCGGTCATAGGCATGCGCAGGGGGGGTGCCGGATGTGCCTGGGCACACCCTAATCCCCTGACATACTTGTCTACAGAGAGGGGCAGCAGGACGCATATAGAATAACCAATGCTCTGCATTTTCTGCCCTACAGCCGTTGAATGCCTTTGGGAGGAAGAGGAGGAGAAGCGAGCATTCAGGGGCTGCATGGAGGAAAATGCAGAGCATCGGTAGTTCTATATGCCACCCCTCTAATCCAGCCTGGTGCTCTATGTTTCTATCGGCTACTTGTATGTACTAGAACTGCTGGCTCCGTCTCCCCCTGACTCCTTCGTTCTAAGTAACTGCTGCAGGACCCCCCACCCAGCTTCTCCGCAGCTCCGCCCATTGAATTTACAGCAGCAGGCAGATGGGGGCATGGCGTCTTGGGGACTGCAATAGCAAGCTGATCCAGTGGGAAGAGCGGAGAAGGTCTCCACTGTGTGAGGAGACACGTGAAGCCTGGAGAGAGCCGGAGACACAGCAAGCATGGAGTCCACACTGAGAGCAAGTGAGTGCCACCAATCCCATCCATCCCCCCACCCAGCACTGCCACCGATTTCATTCATCCCCCCCCACCCAGCACTGCCACCGATTCCATTCATCCACCCACCCAGCACTGCCACCGAACCCATCCATCCCCCCACCCAGCACTGCCACCAGTTCCATTCATCACCCCACCCAGCACTGCCACCAATTTCATTCATCCCCCACCCAGCACTGCCACCGATTCCATCCATCCATCCCCCCCACCCAGCACTGCCATCGATCCCCCCACCCAGCACTGCCACCGATCCCATCCATCCCCCCCACCCAGCACTGCCACCGATCCCATCCATCCCCCCCACCCAGCACTGCCACCGATCCCATCCATCCCCCCCACCCAGCACTGCCACCGATCCCATCCATCCCCCACCCAGCACTGCCACTGATCCCATCCTCCCCCCCACCACAACCACCATCAACTTTCCAACACTGCCACTGATCCCATCAATCCCCTAGCACTGCCACTGATCCCCCACCCCCCACTGCCACTGATCCCATTACCCCCACCACACCTGCCACTGATCCCATCAACCCCCTAGCACTATCCCTGACCACCTCCCCTCTCCAGCACTGCCACTGATCACCCCCCCTCTCCAGCACTGCCACTGATCCCCCCCCCCTCTCCAGCACTGCCACTGATCACCCCCCCCCCCCTCTCCAGCACTGCCACTGATCACACCCCCCCCCTCTTTAGCACTGCCACTGATCACACCCCCCCTCTCCAGCACTGCCACTGATCACCCCCCCCTCTCCAGCACGGCCACTGATCACCCCCCCCCCTCTCCAGCACGGCCACTGATCACCCCCCCCCCTCTCCAGCACTGCCACTGATGTCAATTTCATCTAAGACATGTATAGATTGTTTCTAGGACTCCCATTTTAAATGTTTGTCTGTTGGTAGTGGAGAACCCCAATCTTTGATAGTCTGATAGCTACCTTAATAAGGACTTACCTTGTATGGTGATGGGAGGCACAAATCCCAGTGGATTGTATAGACGGTTCACCACTGACAGAACACCATGTTTGGTAGATGGCTTGTCTGCAGAACTTACTTGAAAGTCTAAGGTGTCTTTTAATAAGTTACACCGCAAGCCCAGACGTCTCTGAACAGGAGGCATGTCCACGCGTAGATTTAAATATTGAAATCCTGTCTCATGATCTCCAGGCTTAAAGGCTTTCACCACAGCAGCACTGTTTGAGGCAACCTTATGGAGTCTGAGGTTGGCCTCAGACAGCATACCTTGAGTCCTTTGGATCAGGTCTAATGCTTCTTCATCTGTGGGTAAAGATTTGAGTCCGTCGTCCATGTAGATGTTTTTGTCAATGAAGTGTCGAGCATCTGCACCATACTCCTTTTCAACATCAAGAGCAGTCTTTATAGACCATAACAGCAAACAAGGGACTGTTGCCGAAGTCATGTACTTTCACGCAATATTTAATCACTTCATTGTTTAGATTGTCACAGTGCCACAGAAACCTTAGGAAGTTCCTATGGTCTTCTGTTACTATAAAAGCAATGGAAAATTTGTTCAATGTCAGCAGTTATGGCAACTGGATCTCTTCTGAAACGAATAAGTACTCCTACAAGGTTGTTGGTTAAGTCAGGACAAAATTGGCGCTTTTTTTTTTGTTTATAGTGATCACTGATCACAGCTCCCTGTAATCGGGAGAGGTGATCAGTGATGTGTCACACGTAGCCCCCCCCCACAGTTAGAAAAAGGCAGATACCAGCACTCGCCATGTTCTAGAAGAGGTGGAGCTGGCTCAGCATGATCATTGTCAAAGATCCTTTTCATAAGGCAATGAAATAGTCCTTGACAGTCCAGTTGAGGCCTGTTCTTTAGAGTTTGCTGAAGTGAGTTGAATCTTAATAAAGCTTGTTCACGATTGTTTGGAAGTCTGACTCTTGTAGCAAGAAGAGGTAATGACGCAAACCAGCTGTTAGATTTATCTTTGAAAAATGAATTGTCCATTATTGTGATGAACTTTCTATCTTCAAGTGACAAGGTTATTATGTTGAAACTGTGCTACCCAAGTTGTCATCACAATAGATGAGAGTAATATCAGATACCTGGATGATGTAAAGAGGCATCTCTTTACTTCATAATGAGGGCATTGTCTGAAGTGAGATGCAAGCCCATTTCTTAACACCTGTTTTGAAGAAATAGATCTCAGGTGGCATGCACATTCCATTCAAGCATACATTGCCCACTATCACTGATCACAGCTCCCTGTAATCGGGAGAGGTGATCAGTGATGTGTCACACGTAGCCCCCCCCAACAGTTAGAATCACTCCCTAGGACACACTTAACCCCTACAGCGCCACCTAGTGGTTAACCCCATACACAGTAATCAATGCATTTTTTAATCGCACTGATCGCTGTATGAATGTGAATGGTCCCAAAATAGCGCCAAAAGTGTCCGATCTGTCCACCATAATGTCGCAGTCACAATAAAAATCGCTGATCGCCGCCATTACTAGTAAAAAAAAAATTATTACGAAAAATGCCATAAAACTATCCCCTAATTTGTAGACGCTATAACTTTTGCGCAAACCAATCAATAAACGCTTATTGCGATTTTTTTTTACCAAACATATGTAGAATACGTAATCGGCGTAAACTGAGAAAAAAAAATAAAAATTTATATTTTTTGGGGGTATTTTTTATAACAAAAAGTAAAAAATAATGCGTTTTCTTCAAAATTGGTGCTTTTTTTTGTTTATAGTGCAAAAAATAAAAACCGCAGAGGTGATCAAATACCACCAAAAGAAAGCTCTATTTGTGGGAAAAAGGACGTCAGTGGGAGCCACGTCACACGACCACACAATTGTTAAATCGACGCATTGCCGAATCGCAAAAATTGCTCTGGTCTTTGGCCAGCCAAATGGTCCGTGGCTGAAGTGGTTAAGTGGGGATGGTGAGTAGTAATTTCTTCCCTGTACCAAATACCATAGTGTTTGGCCACACTCAACTAATGTTGGCAAGGGTATGCCCTTCTTTGCCTTGATATGGGAGACCAAGAACCCATCGTCCCTTCTGCCAGAGGTTTCTACATGACCAAAACCTGTGTTGAGAGTATATGGGTTCTCATTTCTCTTTATGCCAACAATCTCAAAGAATTTAGGTTTAACAAGGAATCTGTTGCTCTGATCACCTATTATGGCATACATACCAGTAGCTTTCTCGGGTTGATCCTTTGGATATATTTTGACTAGACATAGCTTGGCACAGCATTTATGGCTTAATCCTTCTCCACAGACTCCAGTACATGAAAAATAAACATTTGTTGTGACTGGAGCATGACTTTGTTGCTCCCTGCTATGAAGCAGGGCTTTACAGTGACTTGAAAAAGTATTCATACTCCTGGAAAAAAAATGTCCACATGTTGTCATGTTACAACCAGAAACGTAAATTTATTTTATTGGGATTTTATGTGATAGACCAACACAAAGTGGCACATAATTGTGAAGTGGAAGGAAAATGATAAATGGTTTTCATTTTTTTTTTAAGAATGAATATGTGCAAATTGGCGTGTGCATTTGTATTCAGCACCCCCAGTGTCAATATGTTGTAGAACCACCTTTTCGCTGCAATTACAGCTGCAAGTCTTTTTGGGTATGTTTCTACCAGATTTGGACATCTAGAGAGTGAAATGTTTGCCCATTCTTCTTTGCAAAACAGCTCAAGCTCTGTCCGATTGGATGGAGAGCATCTGTGAACAGCAGTAAGGTAATTGATCAAATAAAAAGTAAAAAAGGTTTTGCTTTTCTCAGAGAGAAGATGTTGTTTCTCCTAAGGATTTTAGCAAAAAAAAAAAAAAACATGACAAGCTGGGAGCAAAAAAAAAAATACTGACTGCATAGCTATATACCACCTTCAAAACAGTATTTAGAAATGCTCCTTTGGCCACATTAATTACAGCCTTGAGTCTATGTAGATACGTTTCTGAAAGCTTTGTTTGTCTGGACAATGCATTTCGTCTCCAGTTCTAGTCGCGAGAGAACTGCCTTATTCAAATCAAGATGCCAATTCTCCACTGAACTGAGATCTCGACTCCGGCCTGACAATTCCAAGGCCTTAGTAGATTTTGTGTATCGGTATGCTTGTTTGTTTTTTTTTTTGCTTGGTACTGTCCTGCTTTTAGACAAAACTTCATCCAAGGTTCCATTTCAAGTAGACCGCACCAGGTTTCTCTGAAAATGTCTATTGTGCTGCATTCATTCTACCCAAGCCTTCCATAGTATGCTGCATATAAGCATCCCTACAGCATGATGCTGCCACCACCATGCTTTCCAGTGAGGGTTGCGTGTTGACACCAAACAGTAGTTTAAAATTTTGGTCTCATTAGGCCACAGACCCTTTTAGGTATGGTTTCTCTCATAAAACTGCAACTGATTGGGCTCCCAGGCAACCGCTGTTGTGTGCATAGCTTCTGCAATCTCAAAGGTCTCTTGCTGGTTTCCCTCACTAGTCTCATACTTGTGAAGTCACTAACTTTTGGTAGACAGCTTGTTTTAGGCAGATTAATAAAATATCATATTCTTAATTTTTTTTATTGACTGATATTTAGATATTGTAAGTCATAAGTAAATGACAATGACACAACACAACACATAGTCAGTTGGACAAGCTCAAAGCTGTGCATTAAAAATATACTAAAATCCCTCCTATATTTTGCAGAGGCCCTTTAAAGTGGTTGTATACCCTAATTTGTCATTTTTACCTACAGGTAAGCCTATAATAAGGCTTACCTGTAGGTAAAATTAAGATCTCCTAAACCTCTACGGTTTAGGATATATTCCCTTTGCATGCAGCCGCTGATGTCAGCGGCACATGCGCTCTGAATGCCCGGCCGAAAGTCTGGCAGATGCTGCCGGACCTTGCTGGGAAATAGGCTCCTGTGTGTATGCACGAAAGTGACGTCATCACAGCCCCGGCCATTCACAGCGCCGGAGCCGCAAATCCTGGAAGAAACGCAGAGGGCAAAATGTCAGCTCTCTCGGTGTGGACCGGACTGCAATACGAGGGCTTCGATCTAAGGTAAGCATTTCATAATGAGCTAGTATGCGGTGCATACTAGCTCATTATGCCCTTTTTTTTTTTTTAGATGTGTGGGTATACAACTGCTTTAACTGCCAGTTAAAATGTATTGCTTCTACTCACAATGTCTCAAAATGTTTTCTTTGTAGATGTATGACACCGTTTCCATGCTGTAAACGTTATATCTCGTATCTGTTGTATTACATATTATATCTTGGAAATTTTCTTTGCATTTCCTGAATAAAGACTTATTTGACAATAAAAACATACAAACTTCTGAAAAAGAAACAACACAATATAAACAAATACAAGGCAGTTTTATTTCCCCACCTCTGAGGGACAGAGAGAAATCCATGGGATCAAAAATATAAAACCAAAAATGCCAGAATCCTTTCTTTCTTTAATGAAGATTAGAGAAGGCTGATTTTTCACATCTGATTCTCCATTTTCATACAATGTTGATTTATTTTCTGGCTAAGTTCAAGAAAGAGGGAGTCATACAGATATTCCACTTGTAAAAAAAGCAAAAACGTCCAAACTGTCAACTGGTGTCAAAGTAAAACTTAATCAAATGTTTTCATTCTGGCAAAGCAATGCAGGAAATATGGTTTCAATGTATCCAATATACCTGTTGAAAAATCCACAGCTTCATATATTAAAAGTAAGTCTGTTATTAAAACACAAGGTTTCTATTGCTCCTTGTTCGAACGCATGACATATTTACGAGAATATCCCGTTTATTGTCACTGGAATGGATCAGTCCAAGTTTAATGGGAACTTCAGGGCGACAAATTATTGTAGATTTTCAAGAATCATACAGATAAGCTCATAGGAGCTCAGAAATGGCACCACCTCCTGAAAGTAAACAGACAAAAAGTAAAAAAAATAAATAAAGAAAAAAAGCAGAGCAAAAATAAAAGCAGCAAAAGGGATGAAGCAGCAAAGCAATATAGCAATCATTAGTTTAGTTGCACACAACTAACGTGAAGAGGGTAGGTGGATATAATAATGAAACAAATGTAAAAATAAACCTTAGTTTACTATGAAAATATTACAAGGAACAGTAGCTTCAGCTGGTTTCCTTAGATTATACCACTAAAGAGATTTCATACTGCATTCATTTGGAAAAGCAATGGGGTTGAGATCTGGATCTGAAGATACCTTTGACATACTAAAACTGGAGAGTGTAAAATCGGGCACAACTCTACATAGAAACCAATCAGCTTTATTGTCAAAGCTTAATTGCATAAGCTGAAGTTAGAAGTCGATTGGCTACCATCTGCAGCTGGACCAGATTTTGCACTCTCTAGTTTTAGTAAATCAACTTCAATATGTCAGTGCAAATTCTTTGCAATGGTCCCCACAGGAGATAAGTTGCCCTATGATTTTTTTTTTGTATTTTTTTTTTGTTTCAACAGCAACAAACATATTTCAGCTAGGCAAGGTCTAATTAAAGTGTTTAAAACTGAAACAAGAAGAATACACCTTCACATTGTATTTTGCCTGCTTAATCACCTCAATACAGGGCACTTTCCACCCTTCCTGCTAAGGCCAATTTTTAAACTTTCAGCGTGGTCACATTTTGAATGACAATTGCGCAGTCATGCAACACTGTACTCAAACAAAATTTTTCACATTTTCTTCCCACAAACAGAGCTTTCTTTTCTTGACATTTGATCACCACTGGGGTTTTTATTTTTTGCTAAACAAACTAAAACAGACATTAAAAAAAAAAAAAAAAAAGAAGATTTTCTTTGTTCGTTATAAAATTTTGTTTACTCCTTCACAGACAGGCACTGATGAGGAGGCACCAATATGCAGCACTGATGGGCACTGCTTGGCATCTGAAGGGCACCAACAGGTGTTACTGTTGGGCACTGATTGTCATTTTGGTGGGCACTGACTGGCAGCTTATTGGCAGATGTGGTGGGCATCTCTGATGGGGGCTGAGCAATGTGCTGATTATCAGCGCAGACCCCCCTCTGACAGGGGAGCCATCGATCGGCTCTCCTGTCAGCGCGAACCAAGGAAAGCCGATTACCAGCACTTCCTGGTTACACGCTGTGATCAGCTGTGATTGGTCACAGCTGATCACGTGGTAAAGAGCCTCAGTCATAGGCTCTTTACCACGATCGGAGTAGGTGTGTATACTGCTGTTTTTTTATATGACGTCCAGTCAGGATAACTTAACCATTTTGTGCATGTCATTATGTTATATTGCGGGCGGGAAGTGGTTAATCAAGAACAGAGAAGTCTGCACATCCTGCTCAATTAATTGCTACACTATTATTTTTGCACCAATCTGAATAATTTTCATCATCCTTTAGTCATGGCAATTAATTTGGAATCGCTTACTCAAGGACTAGTTTGAAAATGCTACTAAGCTAAGTAACTTGGCCATTCGCCTGTCAAGGATCATCATGGGGATAGTACTCAAATAATTGTTATGTGTCATTAAATATCCATTGTTTACTGCACATTTCAGAATTCCAGCTCAACTGCCATACACCCTGATTTTGCCAGCCAGGTGGACATTACCAAAAAACGAACAATGCCCCTAAAAAGATTAGAAGGCAGTGCCTACCTTTTCATGTTTATCTTTATTAATGCTCACTGGCACGTTAAAACTCAGACTGCCTTGCTCCTCACTCCTACATTTGTGAGCTATCACTTGCACAATCTACTGAAGATCAGGCTACCTGGGTTCAATCCTAGTGCCATCATTCAGTACATTCATAGTTTGTTTACATCCTCCCAATCTCTGATTTGTTATGAACAAGAAATTTCAAAAGGAAATTTCAAAAGCTAAAACGTAAGAGATTTGTATTTAGGGATTCAATTAGACAGTCAAAGTACAACTGTGGCCATGCTATGGAAATTGAAATATATACATATATCCATTAAAAAAAACAAAAACAAAAAAAAAAACACTAGGTTTGACTACAAACACAATACAAATGTGAAGGATCCTACATTTTCTGCACTGCACATGATTCCATCCCATTTTTTTCAGACACTGATGGAATCAGGAAATCAATCAGTGCAATCAGGAAAGCTTTTGGATTTACAAATTATATACCATCTTGTGATAATTTGCACCTTGTTACTATTCCTTAAAGTAATACTAAAGTCTTGTTTTTTTTGTTTAAAAATAACAAACATGTTATACTTGCCTGCTCTGTGCAGTGGTTTTGCACAGAGCAGCACCAATCCTACTCTTCTCGGGTCCCTCACCGATGCTCCTGACCCCTCCCTCCTGCCCACAATGCAAGCAGCTTGCTATGGGGGCACCCAAGCCGAGCTGCTGCTCTGTGTACATTAATTCAGGCATGGAGCCGTGCCTTGACCCTGTCCCCTCTCTTTCTCTCCTCATTGTCTCACTGACTTTGATTGACAGCAGCGGGACCTTCTGCGGTTTTTATCCTTTGCGCCACAAACAAAAAAGAGTGACAATTTAAAAATATATATATATATATATATATATATATATATTTTTTTTTTTTTTTTACTTTTTGCTATAAAACATCCAATAAAATAAAAAAATTTAAATCCAATTTCTTCATCAATTTAGGCCAATATGTATTCAGCTACATATTTTTGATTTAAAAAAATCCCAATAAGCGCATATTGATTAGTTTGCACAAAAGTTATAGCGTCTACAAACTATGGGATTTTTTTTTTTTTTTAACTAGTAATAGCGGCGATCAGCGATTTTTAGCGGGACTGCGACATACAAATCGTACAACTGACACTTTTTTTGGGGACCAGAGACACTAATACAGTGAACAGTGCTAAAAATATGCACGGTTATTGTACTGACAGGGGAGGTGTTAACATCGGGGTGAAGGGTTAACTGTGTACCTAGCTGGTGCTTGCTAACTGTGGGGGGGTTGCTCTGACTGGGTGAAGTCAGAGATCTGTGTTCCTCAGCAGGAACACAAGATCTCCATCTTCTCCCCTGTCAGGACAGTGATCTGCCTTGTTTACATAGGATTTCGCCGTTCTGCCTCTCCCAGGAATAACTGCAGGTGGCCGGCGGACATCGGGTACGGCGGACCCACCGATTGGCATTTCCGTGTGTCCAATCTCCACGTGATTGCGCCTTCGGCTCCATAGTGTCTATTGCACGAAATGATGTACAGGTACTTACGCAATAGAGCCGACCTGCTGCAGTAAATATGCGGTAGGCAAGTGGTTAATGGAATTCCAGACTTAGTCCGTAGGATTCATTATTGAGTTGGCCCACCCTATGCAGCTGTAACAGCTTTAACTCTTCTGGGAAGGCTGTCCACAAGGTTTAGGAGTGTGTCTATAGGAAGGTTTGACTATTGTTCCAGAAGCGCATTTGTGAGGTCAGGCACGGATGTTGGACAAGAAGGCCTGGCTCCCAGTCTCCGCTCTAATTCATCCCAAAGGTGTTTTAATCGATGTTGAGGTCAGGACTGTGCAGTCCAGTCAAGTTCCTCCACCCCAAACTCGTTCATCCATGTCTTTATGGACCTTGCTTTGTGCACTGGTGTGCAGCCATGTTGGAACAGGAATGACATTTATCCTGCAAGGCTAGTTAAAAACACCTGAACATATTCAAAAATACGGGGGCTTGGTCACACTATATGGTCATATAGTGCCAAGCCCACTTACTGCATCAAAGTACCCAGATTAGTGGGTCCTACCCTAGTACAGGGGGTCCCCTACTTACAAACATCCGACTTACAAACGACTCCTACTTACAAACGGAGGGAGACAACAGGAAGTGAGAGGAAATCCACCCCTAGGAAGGGAATTTCACTCCTGTAAGAGTTAATATGGGAAAAGGGTGTCTCCACTGATGCTTTATCACCAGTCCATGCTTCCCTAACAACCCAAAATTTTCTAAATCCAATTGTCATTGGGACAGAAGGTGAGGTGAAATCTTCTGAACAGGGGCACAGACAGCAAAACAAATGTTACAGGGGTGATAAACCTTCTCTATGTTATCTAAAAAACTTAAAAATAGATTTTTTTGGCTGGAGCTACACTTAAAAAATGTACCTGTTCCGACTTACAAACAGATTCAACTTAAGAACAAACCTACAGTCCCTATCTTGTTTGTAACCCGGGGACCCCCTGTAATACAATGAAAGATCCTGCATCTCAACCATGGGAGCCAAATGTGGGAGAACTGAAGGGATTCCTCCTATGCACTGGTGGCCACTAATATGAGGTAATGAGAAGTCGTTTGGCTCCCATGGTTGAGACGCAGGAGCTTTCATTCTATTACTAGGGTAGGACCCACTAATCAGGGTACTTTGACGCAGTAAGTGGGCTTAGCACTATATGACCATATAGTGTGACCAAACCCCCGTATTTTTTTGAATATGTTCAGGTGTTTTTAACTAGCCTTGCGGGATAAATGTCATTCTTGAATGTCTGAGCTGTAATCTGTTTTGTACTGTTTGTTGGTCTTATAGCAGCACCATCTTGAATTTATATGTTTTTGTATGTTGGAACAAGAAGCGGCCATCCCCAAACTGTTCCCACAAAGTTGGGCGCATAAAATTGTCCAAAATGTCTTGGTATGCTGATGCCTTAAGAGTTTGCATCACTGGAACTAAGGGACCAAGCCCAACCCCTAAAAAACAACCCCACACCAAATGATTTGGAGGGGTGGCCCACTTTTGGTAATATAGTGTGAATTAGCACGTTTGGGATGGAGGAACTTGACTGGCCTGCACAGACTCCTGACCTCAAGCCAATAGAATACCTTTGGGATGAATTCGAGCAGAGACTGCGAGCCAGGCCTTCTTGTCCAACATCAGTGCCTGACCTCACAAATGCGCTTCTGGAAGAATGGTCAAACATTCCCATAGACACACTCCTAAACCTTGTGGACAGCCTTTCCAGAAGAGTTGAAGATGTTTGCTACAATGTAAAGTAGTGCGTGTACAAGCTTGTTCAACAGTGTAAATTTGCTGTCCCCTCAAAATAGCAATACACAGCCATTAATGTCTAAACCACTGGCAACAAAAGCGAGTAGACTCCTAAGTGAAAATGTCCAAATTGGGCCCAATTAGTTATTTCCCTCCCCAGTGGCATGCGACTGGTTATGCCCTGTAAACACGGTTGGACTTTCAGATGGAAAATGTGTGATCAGAGCGTGTTGTCGGAAATTCCGACAAATTCCGCTCCATCTGACTTTTTCCATCGGAATTTCCGACACACAAAGTTTGAGATCTGGATCTAAAATATAAAATTGGATCTAAAATTTTTTCCGACAACCAAATCCGATCACGTAAATTCTGATCGTGTGTAGACAATTCCGACGCACAAAGTGCCACGCATTCTCAGAATAAATTACGAGACGGAAGCTATTGGCTACTGGCTATTGAACTTCCTCTTTATAGTCCCGTCGTACGCGTTGTATGTCATTGCGTTCTTGACGATCGTAATTTCCGACAACTTCGTGCGACTGTGTGTATGCAAGACAAGTTTGAGCCAACATCTGTCAAAAAAAATCCGATAGATTTTGTTGTCGGAATGTCCGAACGTGTGTGCACTGCCTTAATCCTCTTGGGCATGGAGTTCACCAGAGCTTCACAGGTTGCCACTGGAGTCCTCTTCCACTCCTCCATGACGACATTACAGAGCTGGTGGATGTTAGAGACCTTGCACTCCTCCACCTTCCGTTTGAGGATGCACCACAGGTGTTCAATAGGGTTTAGGTCTGGAGACATGCTTGACTAGTCCATCACCTTTACCCTTTAGCAAGGTAGTGATCATCTTGGAGGTGTGTTTGGGGTCTTGGACTTTCTGGAACCTCTTACTTCCAAGGTAAAATTTAAACCTCTAGGCGTTTTTCCATACCTCAGATATATTGTTTTCTTTATGACAATAGATATCTTGTGAGGATTGACATAGTTATTATATTTTTTATTTTCCTCTCCCTATCTTTATAGAGTGACTATCTGGTGACCTCTTTAATGGTCACCAACATACGGATCCCAGACTACCAGTCACCTGCTGAGGAAAACTTTACATTTCTTGGTGGAAATTCTCAGGTATTTACCTGTTTTATAGCTATAGCTTGATTTAATCTAGTCTGCTATGGTTTATTTAGTAACGTTACTTATACTGATTACAGGTTAAGCCTGTTTGTCAAGAATGTTCTCCCAGCCACTCCGATTTAATATGACTTCCACATAGGATAGTGTTTGATACTACCTTTCAGCCATCTTGATCGGTTAGATGCAAGTAATTTTTATATGTAAACTAATAGGATACGTGATACTCTATGATAGATCTGTCCTTACTAAAATTTGTCTCCTCCCCCCTTTTTTTTTTTCCTTCTCTTCCCCATTAGCCTTTTCTACCTTTATCGGATTCAAGCCCCAACAAGTACATTTTGGATGTCTACTTTCGGTGATCCCACCTTTGTTATGGGACAACATATTGCCTATAGACTATTGAGCTATTATGCATGTTGGTCTTTTAAGATATGAATTTTTGAAGGTAGGCAAAAATCCACCAAATTAAAAATTGATAGTATTATTTTATTCAAATGCTAAATAATCTCTGAATCATTATATCTATGAAATCAATAATTTTGATGACTTGCTTATATATATCTCCTATGTTCCCTATGATATACTCTAGATGTCATGACTGCTGCTATCTTGTTCTGAAGAAGCCATAGGCAAATTGCGTCAATCAGTATCGATCAGCATTTCTGACATAATATTTGGATTTACTGCATGTGTATGCAAATCTGAAATTCTATGTCAAATTGTCATCTATTTCTTTTAAAGAATGTCATGTATATTATATATTTTGTGTTAATAAAAAAGATATTTAGAAAACATTATTAGTATTAAAGTCACATTGTGTTCAGGTACCGAGATAATCCGTCAGGTTGGTTTCCCTTCCTGCTCTTTCTTTTTATACATACTTTATAGGATGAAGTACCCCCCTTAGCTTTTTCACACAATTCTATGTGTGTTTGGGGTCGTTATGTTAGAATACTGATGGCATTCATGGTTCCCTCAATGAACTGTAGCTCCCCAATGATGGCAACACTCATACAGCCCCAGACCATGACACTCCCACCACCATGCTTGACTGTAGGCAAGACACACTTGTCTCTGTTCTTCTCACCTGGTTGCCGCCACACATGCTTTACACCATCTGAACAAAATAAATTGATCTTGGTCTTATCAGACCACAGGACATGGTTCCAGTAATCCATGTTCCTTATCTGCGTGTCTTCAGCAAACTGTTTGCGGGCTTTCTTGTGCATCATCTTTAGAAGAGGTTTCCAGACATGGGATCTGGCTGCTAGGGCCAATGGTCTGGCTGCTGTAGCTGGGCTGCTGGTCCTGGGGTCTGGCTGCTGGGGTCTGGCTGCTGTAGCTGGGCTGCTGGTCCTGGGGTCTGGCTGCTGGGGTCTGGCTGCTGTAGCTGGGCTGCTGGTCCTGGGGTCTGGCTGCTGGGGTCTGGCTGCTGGAGCTGGGCTGCTGGTCCTGGGGTCTGGCTGCTGGAGCTGGGCTGCTGGTCCTGGGGTCTGGCTGCTGGAGCTGGGCTGCTGGTCCTGGGGTCTGGCTGCTGGAGCTGGGCTGCTGGTCCTGGGGTCTGGCTGCTGGAGCTGGGCTGCTGGTCCTTGGGCCTTGCAGCTGGGGCCAAGGGTCTGGCTGCTGGGGCCAAGGTTATGGTTGCTGGGGCTGGGCTGCTGGTCCTGGTGTATGGCTGCTGGGGCCACAGGTCCGGCTTGCTGGTCCTGGGGTCCAGCTTGCTGGTCCTGGGGAGCCACCCCAGTCAGAGAATTCCCCAGCAGGAGGAGGGTGGGCAGAGGTAGAGAGAAGACTGGGCACCGTGATCTGTAGGCTGTAGCAATTAAAAGAAAAAAAATTGGATTTTTATAACCGCTTACCTGTAAAATCCTTTTCTTGGAGTACATCACAGGACACAGAGCCTGAGTATTCACTTATGGGTTATATAGGCACCATTAGATGATGAACACTGGCACACCCTAGACAGGAAGTTTAGACCCCTTTATAACCCCTCCCCTAACTGGGAGTACCTCAGTTTTGTAGCACAGCAATATGTGTGTAGTACATATCCCCAAAAAAAGAGGGGTGGGAGCTCTGTGTCCTGTGATGTACTCCAAGAAATAGATTTTACAGGTAAGCTGTTATAAAAATCCTATTTTCTTTATCGTACATCACAGGACACAGGGCCTCAGTATTCACTGATGGGATGTCCCAGAGCAATGCCACCTGAGGGGAGAGGACACAAACAAAAGTAGGGAGCAATCAGACCTGAGGGACCCTGTACTGTGGCCTGCAGCACACTGCGCCTGAAGGCGATATCCTCATGCCTTTCCACATCCACCTGATAGAATCTGGTGAATGTATGAACTGAAGACCAAGTTGCGGCCTTACAGATCTGAGACATGGAGGCCTGGTGATGCACTGCCCATGAAGCACGAACTGCCCTGGTGGAGTGCGCTTTGATTTGAAAAGGTGGAACTTTCCCCTTTAAACCATAGGCTTGACAAATTACTTGCCGAATCCATCTAGAAATGGTGGATTTCGACACTGCCTGTCCTATCTTAGGACCTTCAGGCAACACGAACAAAACATAAGTTTTGCGAACCTGAGCGGTCGTCTCCAAATAGGCCTTGGCCGCTCTAACTACATCCAAAGAATGTAGTGACTTTTCTTCCTTAGAACAGGGATCTGGAAAGAATGAAGGCATAACAATATCCTGGTTTAGGTGAAAATTTGAAACTACCTACCTTCGGAAGAAAATTAGGATGAGGACGCAATACTACTTTATCCTTATGAACAATTAAATATGGCTCTTTAGAAGAAAGAGCCGCCAATTCGGATACCCTTCTTGCAGAAGAAATAGCTACCAGAAAAACTAGCTTTCTTGTTAAAAAGGACCAAAGGAACATGTCGTAGTGGCTCAAAAGGCTGTTTCTGTAAAGCCGACAGAACTAAATTCAAGTCCCAGGAGTTCAGGGGGCCTCTAACAGGTGGATTAAGCCACGTTACCCCCTGTATAAAGCTTCGAAGCAAAGAATGTGAAGCAAGCGGACGTTAAAACAATACCGACAAGGCCGAGACCTGGCCCTCGATAGTACTCAAGGCCAATTTCATCTCTAACCCTATTTGCAGAAAGGCAAGGATTCTCCCTAGGACATACTTTCTAGGATGCCAACCTCTGTATTCACACTAGAAGACATAAGCCTTCCAGATTCTATAATAAATGACTCTGGAAGCTGGCTTCCTTCCATTAATCAAGGTAAAAGTTCTCTTCAGAATGTGGGTTTCAATAGCCAAACTGTTAAATTTGGCGTTTGTAAAGTAGAATGGAACACTGGTCCCTGCGATAGCAGGTCTGGACGTAGTGGTAGGGTCCATGGGAACCCTACCGCCATCTTTACTATTTCTGCATACCAAGATCTTCTGGGCCACTAGAAGCACCGACTTCCTTTTCTGCTTGATCCTGCGAAGAAGTCGTGGTAGCAGTAAAATAGGAGGGAATGCATAAATCAGTGAGAACGGATGCCATGGAGTCACCAACGCATCTGTCCCGCATGCAAGTGTATCCCTTTCTTGACACAAAGTTGTCGACCTTGTTGTTGAACCTGGACGCAAACAGATCTACATCCGGGATCCCCCATCTTTGACATATGGTCAGGAAGATGTCGGGGTGAAGAGACCATTCCCCTGGGAACAACTGCTGGCGACTTAAAAAGTCTGCCTGACAGTTCTCTAACCCTGGAATTAAAATTGCAGATATGTACGGCACATGCTTTTCTGCCCAGATTAGGATCTGGTTCACCTCTTTCGCTGCACGACTCCTGGTGCCCCCTTGGTGATTGATATAAGCCACTGCTGTGGCATTGTTGGATTGGACCCTGACAGGACATCCCTGCCACCTGAATGTCCAGGTTTTTAGGGCCAGGTACACCGCACGAATCTCCAGAATATTGATGGCTAAGGTCTTCTCGATCCTGGACCATTTCCCTTGGACAGTCGCCTCTTTCAGAACGGCTCCCCAACCCGAAAGGCTGGCATCTGTTTTTACCACCTTCCAGGTGACTGGTAGAAAGAATTTCCCTTTCCGCAGATTTTCGGGTACCAACCACCAAATGAGACTTTGGCGCACTATTGGAGACAAGCGCATTGAAAAATCTAGTGCCTGGAACTTCTTGTTCCAGGCAGAAAGGATACTGTTTTGCAACAGCCTTGAAAGAAACATAGGGAACCGCTTCGAACGAAGCCCCAATCTTTCCCAACAATCTCATACAAAGGGGAATAGAAGGACTCTTCTTTGCACTGACTAGCTGAACCAGCACCTTTATTGCGCTGATTTTTGCCTGGGGTAAAAACACCCTTTTTGGGTTGTATCTATGATTAGACCCAAGTACTCTAGTCTTCTAACTGGTTTTGAAGAAGAAATTTTTAGGTTGACAACACAACCTAGATATTCCAGGTAATTGACTGCGGTGACCAAGCCTTGGTCTAAACGGGCTACCGACAGGTCTATTGAGAGTAGTTTGCCCAGGTACGCTACAAGCGTTATACCTTGGGCCCTTAACCTGGCCAGAGGAGGAGCCAGGACCTTTGTGAACACCTGAGGTGCACTAGCTAGACCGAAAGGCAAAAGCTACAAACTGGAAATTATGCTTTTCCACTTTGAAACGCAGATATTTCTGATGAGCGGGGAAAATAGGTACATGCAGGTAAGCATCTTTGATGTCTATTGATGCCAGAAGTTCTCCTCCTTGTAGGATGGAGACTACTGATCGGATTGATTCCATGCGAAAAGATTGAATCTTTAGGAACCGATTTAGATCCTTGAGATCCAGGATGGGTCTGACATCTCCATTTGGCTTTGGCACCGTGAATAGGTTTGAATAAAAGCCCAACCCCTGCTCTAGCATGGGAACTGCCATGATTACTTTTTTCGACAGAAGCTGATCCAACGCTTGGAAGAGGGACTTTTTTTTCTGGGTCTTTGGGGACATTTGATCTGAGGAAACGAGGAGACGGGAATTCTCTGAACTCTAGTTTGTAACCTAGTTATTGTGGAGATCACCCATCTGTCCTGAAATTCCTCCTTCCAGACCCTTGAGAACTGTAGCAGTCCCCCCCCCCCCCACTCGAACGAATGGGGGACGCCCCATCATAAAGAGGCTTTAGCGTTTTGTCTTGTAGATATCCTCCCCCAAGATTTCTTTTGTCCTTGGGGTTGACTCAGTTTTACCTCCTGCACTTGACGGTGGAGGCCGTTGCGACTGCCTGGAGGCTGATGCCCTAGACGCTGGAGAAAGAGTCCTTTTAAATGAAGGACGTCTACTTAGTTTCTTAACTGGCAAAAGGGTACTTTTCCCCACCTGATATCTTTTGTATACATTTGTCCCAGTCATCTCCAAACAGCCTTTCACCGCAAAAAGGGAACCCCGCCAGGAGCTTTTTGCATGGAGTCTCGGCTGACCAATTTTTTTTAGCCACAAAACTCTACGCATATGAAGCAGTCCAAGCGTAAGACGAGAGGTCTGAAGGATAGAATCTCTGATTGCATCAATCGCAAAACATAAGGCTGCTGGCAGCTCAGCTAATTCTTGGGCCTGCTGTTCAGGGAAGACCTTGAGCACTTGTTTCAAGTGATCTCTTAAGGATTAGCATACCCCAACTGCCGCTACTGAACCTGCCAAGGCAAAAACGTTTTTCAACAGGAATTCCATCTTTTTGTCAGATGGATCCCTAAGCATTTGAGCGTTGTCAACCGGACAAGTCAAACTTCTGTTCACAGAAGAGATAGCGGCATCAATTGCTGGTATACCCCACATCTTTGCAAACTTTTCCTCCATAGGATAAAGAGTTGTAAATTTTTTAGGAGGGAAAAAATGTTTATCTGGGTGATCCCACTCAGAATAAATAAGCTTTTCCAGCAGAAAATGAACAGGAAAAGCATGTGCAGCTTGAGGAGGCTTAAGTGAACCCAAACTAGATGTGGGTTTATCAAGCGGCTCAGATACGGGTAACTTAAAAGTGGAGCGGACCCTTTCAGTAAGAGATTGCACCAGCAAACCTGTGAAGCAGAAGAGGGACCTTCCTCACTAGATTCCCCAGAAGAGGAGTCCTACTCATCCCTATCTCCAGAGGGGGAATCATCTCCCCTTTCCCATAGTTCCTCTGTTTGAGGGTCCTGGGTAGAAGGGGGATCTAGAGCGCTTTCTTCTCCCTAGTGAAGATGTAATAACAGCCATTAATCTCTCCTCTAATCTATTTATGGTTGAGGAAAAAACCTCCTGAGTGATAAATACAGGGGCTGAAATGCCAGCAGCAGATGTAGCCCCTGACCCCGATGGCTCATCCTGACCAGCCTCCCTAGGTTCTTCAGGAGAAGATGGTGCTGCAGAGGGGGGGTCCTCAGAGCCTGAGGGAGATCCCCTTGAGCCCCTATTTCTATGGGTTCCTGTACCTCTTCTGCCCATAGTGCCAAGCACAAATGCCGAGGTACAACCAGAAATGCATGTACTGCTGAACGAATAGTCCAGCAACTACCGCTGCTATAAAAAAGCCCAGTCTGGTGCCAAGTAAATGCTGCCTGGGGATGCATGTGTCAGCCGCACTCACATGCCCTCCATCTGCTGTGTGTCCCTCCTTGAGCTGTGCACCTGAAAAAGTGTGCATCTTATAGCCTCAATTAGCCCTCGTTGTGGGTGTCAACCCACGCCAGATGCCGCGCTAATGCTCCACTCCCTTTTTCCAAGCACCCATACCGCCCCTCCCCTTGTCCTGTTGTAAACAAGCCCTGCTTCCCCACGCGAGCCGAGGGTTCAGATCCTGACCGGATCGCCGTGGAGGGGAGGCTGGGGCGGAGGAGAGCGGAGGGTATGCTATAAATCTATCCCCTATTTTGTACACGCTATAACTTTTGCGCAAAGCAATCAATATACGCTTATTGCAATTTTTTTCACCAAAAATATGTAGAAGAATACATATTATCCAAAACTGAGAAAAAAAAATGGGTATATTTGTTATAGCAGAAAGTATAAAATAGTGTTTTTTTTTTTTTTCAAAATTGGCACGCTTTTTGTTTATAGCGCAAAAAATAAAAACCGCAGAGGCGGTCAAATACCACCAACAGAAAGCTCTATTTGTGTGAAAAATAGGACATCAATTTTGTTTGGGTGCAGCGTCACACGACTGCGCAGTTAAAGCGACGCAGTGCCGAATCGCAAGAATAAGGCCCGTTCATTCAGCAACCAAATCTTCCGGGGTTGAAGTGGTTAAAGTGGATGTAAACCAGATTTATGAAATTTGAGCTGGGCACATATATCTGCAGCGTTTTGTTAACTCTTCAAAACACCATGTCCCGTAGCTGTCTCCTGCTCCATTCTTCTGTTGTCAGCCTGAGAACTCCTGACAAGTTCTCCGTCACATATATGATAAAAGCAGCCTGAGTTTTGTGTTGGGGAGGATGCTATAGATTAGCAGAGCCCTGAACGATACAAGGGACAGAGTTGAAAGTCTCGACCTATGAGGAGAGGGGGTGTGTGCCTTTCCTTCAATCAGCTGTCTTGGCTGTATGTCCAGGCTTCACTGCAGTGGTAACCAGGAAGAGAAAATCTCACAGTATGTGCACTTTCCCACAAGTAGAGCTTTCTTTTGGTGGTATTTGATCGCCCTGCGGTTTTTATTTTTTGCGCTATAAACCAAAAAGTGCAATATTTTTTGCTATAATAAATATCCCCCAAAAATATATAAAACATTTTTTTTTCCCTCAGTTTAGGCCGATACGTATTCTACATATTTTTGGTAAAAAAAAAATCACAATAAGCAATTATTGATTGGTTTGCGCAGAAGTTATAGCGTTCACAAGATAGGGGATAGGTTTATAGCATTTTTATTAATATTTTTTTTTTATTAGTAATGGCGGCGATCAGCGGTTTTTATTGTGACTGCGACATTATGGCGGACACATCGGACATTTTTGGGACCATTGTCATTTATACAGCAATCAATGCTATTTAAATGCATTGATTCCTGTATAAATGACACTGGCAGTGAAGGGGTTAACCACTAGGGGGCAGTGTAGGGGTTAAGTGTGCCTAGAGGTGTGTTTCTTACTGTGGGGGGGTGTGGCTGTCAGCTAGTGAATGCTGATCCCTGCTCCAATCACAGGGAGCAGAGATCGGCGTTGCTAGGCAGAACAGGGAGATGCTGTTTATTTCTGCATCTCCCCGTTCAGCCTTCCCGTGAGACGATCGCGGGTGTCCCCGCGGCGATCGAGTCCGCGTGACCCGCGACCAGCCTCACGGGGGTCCCGACCGGCGCGAGCGGCATCTTAAAGGGGACGTATATATACGCCTTTATGCCTGTCCGTGCCATTCTGTCGACGTAGCAGATATACATGTAAAACTTATGTAGGGAGATTTGTTTCATTCCTGTGTATCATCTGAGGTTGTTCACTTCACTGGGTATATGTGAGGGTTTATATCCACTTTAATCCTACAGAAAATTTATGAAGGGAGCTGAAGCTTTGATTTGTCAAGCGACAGCCAAGAAACATTAAGGCTCTAGAGAAGATCTGTAAAAAAAACAAAAAAAACAAAAAACGAGTGGACCAAAATCCCTTCTGAGATATATGCAAACCTGGTCACCAACTACAAGAAACTTCTACTAAGTCATGTTTTGCTTGGGGATCAAATACTTATTTTACTCACTGAACTGCAACTCAAATTATAACATTTGTATAATAATTTCTGGATTTTTGGTTGATATTCTGTCTTTATCATTTAACCCTTTCGCTGCCAGAGCCGTTTTCGCACGTTTAAAAAATAATTTTAGGCCTGAAGATTACACAAAACCCACAAATATATATTTTCTAACAAGCAGATACCCTAGAGAATAAAATAGTGGTATTTCAATTTTTTTATGTCACGCAATATTACCGCAAAATCTCAGTAAAAAACACATCAATGTGAATTTTAGGGCAAACATGCAATAAATGACCCAAATTTTTGGTAAATTATAAGACGAGTAAATAGATACCCAACATGTCAAACCTTAAATTTTTGTGCTCCCGTGAAATGGTGTCAAACTTCAGTACCCTATATTTTCTATAGGTGACACTTCAAAAGCCCCCTATAAGTATTAGTTTAGTGTTACGGAGGAGGACTTGTGTTAGAATTATTGCTCACTCCGGCGTGTGCGGCAAAATGTAACATGTGTATTGCAATATTTTCAGGCTTAGGCGCCCAGACGCATGTGTTTACATTCGTGGGTGTGTATATGTAGGGGTGGGGGTCTAAATATTTTGGTTTGGGGGGGGGGGGGGATTTTATGTGCAACTTAATTTTTTAGCATCACATAGGGGACAAAAAGTGACAGGTACTCTTTATTGAGATATGCAGGGTCTGAAAGACCCCGCATGTCTCTCCTGTATTCCACTAAATGCTTTGCAATGCAGATCATGTTGCAAAACATTATTTCCCGGCTGAGCTAGCCGGGGACACCGAAAGAGACGTCGCTTTCTGGGTCACACAAAAAAGGGGAGGAGAGCGGACGTGTACCTGCTCTTCTTCTTTTGCCGGCACCTGCCATGGAGCTCCCTGGCCTGTCGATGGGCAAGCGGAACCTGGAAAGTGAGGTGCGGCGGCAGGGAGGTGGCGCCGATACCGGGGGTGTGTGAGAGCGATCGGGCGCCAGCGGAGCCACATGGATGCTCTCACCTGACAGGCAGGAGTCTGCCTATCAGTTTTGCACACAATCCTGGTGGCTTCAGCCACCGGATTGTGTGTATAACCCCCGAAGTTATCCTGGCAGCAAAAGGGTTAAAATACACCTGACCTATGATAAAAATTATAGACCCTTAATTTTTTTGTAAGTGGGCAAAACTTACAAAATCTGCAGGGGATCAAATAATTATTTTCCCCACTGTATAGGCACCCACTTTGGCCTAACGCCAGTACCGTGCCAGCCATCGCAGACAGAAAAAAATGTCTTAGACTTAACATTGGGTTTAAGTCATCTGATCCAGGTGCTTTATTAACTTATTTTGTATGTGTTTTTCTGGACATGTCACTTTTGTGACACTGTAGATCATTTGGAGCCATTTCAATACTACTACCATTAAGGACTTGAGCTACTCCATTTTCCTTTGGATACATAGAGCTGTAGAAGGTATTTAATACATTTGCCTTCTTTTTCCTAGTCACCAACTCAAAATTATCTTGTAAAAGGGCCTACATGCTCAGACCTGACCTTTATACTATTAATATATTTAGGGCCAGTTCACACCACATGCAGTCCACTGCGTTTTTTTTTATGCATCAAAAACGAATGGAAAGTAGGTTATATGGTTTTCAATGGCATAGTTCACACTAGTGCAGTCAGTTTCAGTGCGTTCCAGTTCCAGAAAAAAAAAGTAGAACATGCTGCATCTTTTATGCACTGGACTGTACTGGAACGCTGTAAAATGCATCAAAAATGCACTGGAACGCACCTAAATGCACCAAAAACGCACTGCAACACACTTGTCCTTATTTAAGGTTAAGAAAAGAGGGAAAAAAGCACTGGACTGCATCAAAAACGCATCAAAGATGCACCAAAATACATCAAAAACGTGCATGCAGAAAAGGGGGATTTTTTTGAGGTTTGTCCTACTCTCTTTTGCGACCTATCATTCATTTTCTTTTATTTTGATTTACATATTTGGTATTATTATTTGTAACTTTTAAATGAGAATATTGCCTCTTCATTTTTATATTTAAAATGCTCTTTTCTTACTATATATAGCCATTTTAACTTTGGACGTGAGCTAAATAGGTTTAATTTTTAGTCTTTTAAACTTGTTTTCTATGGGAATGTTTTTTGCAGTGTGTTTGCACACAGTCAATTTGAAGCATTTCCATTTCGGTTGTGTTCTTTAACCAGTTCCCGACCGGCGCACACAGATGTATGTCGGCAGAATGGCACAGACAGGCAAATGGGAGTACAGGTACGTCCCTTTAAATTTGCCGCCATGCCATCACGCGCGTGTCGGTCGGGCTCTCCGTGAGTCCGATCTAGCCTTCGATTTAGCATCGGAGATGCTAAAGTTAACAAGTATCTCCCGTTCTGCCTAGAAACAGTGTCACTGATCTCTGCTCCCTCTGATTGGAGCAGAGATCAGTGACGTGTAAAACAGCCACGCCCACCACAGTTAGCAACATGCCCCTAGAACAAACTTAACCCATACACTGCCACCTAGTGGTTAACCTCTTCACTGCTAGTGTCATTTACACAGTAATCAGTGCATTTGTATAGTACTGATTGTTGTAAAAATGACAATGGTCCCAAAAATGTGTCAAAAATGTCTGATGTGTCCGCCATTATGTCGCAGTCACGATAAAAAAAAAAAAAAAAATCGCTGATCGCCACCATTACTAGTTAAAAAAAAAAATTATTAATAAAAATGCCATAAAACTTTCCCCTATTTTGTAAACGCTATAACTTTTGCGCAAACCAATCAATAATTGCTTATTGCAATTTTTTTACCAGAAATATGTAGAAGAAAACGTATCGGCCTAAACTGAGAAAAAAAATATGTTTTATACATTTTTGGGGGATATTTATTATAGCAAAAAGTAAAAAATAATGTGTTTTTTCCAAAATTGACGCTCTTTTTTTATGGCGCAAAAAAAAAAAAAAAACGCAGGGGTGATCAAATACCACCAAAAGAAAGCTCTATTTGTGGGGAAAAAAAAGGACGTCAATTTTGTTTGGGAGCCATGGCGCACAACCGCGCAATTGTCAGTTAAAGCGACGCAGTGCCGAATCGCAAACAGTGGTCTGGACTTAAGCCAGCAAAATGGTCTGGTCTGAAAGTGGTTAAACCACCTCCAGTCGAAGCCAATTCTCACATTTAGTAAACCATACAATTACAGCGCTCTCTCTACATTATCCTGCATTCTCATTTTCTACCCATAAAATAACCACATAAAATTTCAATAGTGATAACGTATATCGAAAGTCTCAGTTTTTCAGTTTGCACAATTATATGAAATAGTCTACCAGTGCAGTGTTTCTTAATGTTCATCCAAAGAATTAGTCTTGTGCAACACTCATTACCTCCCTATGTTTCCACACTCACCAGAGATGAATGGCCCTCTTCTGTATAGAAAAGAGTCAGCCTCGCTTTTAGATCTCAACACTCCCAGGTTCTTCAGTGTCCTCTGTAAACCTCCTACACTCTCGTCCTGGATCCTCTTCTGGAACTTTCAGACACTGTATGTTTATTTTTCTTTAATGAACTTTACTGCCATCAAAAGGGATAAACATGGGTCATGACAGGTCTTCTCTATGTAGAGCTTTAGGATCTATTAGACCCCAGATCTCTCCTCTGTCCTACAAATCATCTGATTAAACTGATCAGATGCTTTACAAACCAGTAATGGCTTTTAAACAAACACACAACAACTGGAAGTGACAAAATCCTTGTGGCTTCTGGTTTCTGATTTTACAGAGTGGGAGGAACAACTGAAGTTCCTCTCATGCTGCCTAAGGAATCGGATGAGAACGGTCACTGTACTGGACTCCCCGGTGGGATGAGAGAGCCCAGTAAAGGCAGCAGGTGGTGTCTATGTGCTGCCTGTAAAAAGTAAAATGGATACAGCCAATCAGATCATTTTTACTTTGTAGAGAATCGCCAGTAGGGCTGCAACTAATGATTATTTTCATAATCGATTAGTTGGCCGATTATTGTTTTCCATTAATCGCTTAATAATCATAAAAAAAAGTGTGGTGTATAATTTAGTTAATATGTAAAAGTAAAAAAAAAAAGGCAATTTATTCTTAAATATCTCTATGCAGTGGTAAATATAAATAACCAACTATATGGTTAGGGAGCAAAATATTGAATCCACTCTGAGAATAACAGACAGAAGAGATATACTGTATATACTAAGTGCCTGACCCTTTCCAAATAAGTAGCGGCTGAAAAAAGGATAGATGTGAACGTGTCCCATAGGAAACCATGTAAATGAACTGTAGTGCATTTCTGCAAAAAGCACCAAAAAACACAGATGTGAACCAGGCCTAAGACATTAGTAACGTAATGGGGTTAAAAAAACTAAAATTAGCCCCTTATAGTACAAAAAAAAAGAAGCAGATAATCTCTACTGTAAGGGGTTAATTTTTTTACTGTAGAACTGTGAAAGTAATATTTACAGTAGCGAATATTTGCTCTTTTTGTAGTATAAAGGGCTAATTTTAGTTTATTTTTAACCCCATTATGTTACTGGCCGATTAATCGATTATGAAAATAGTAATCGATTAATTTCATAATCGATTAATCGATTAGTTGTCGATTAATCGATTAGTTGTTTCAGCCCTAAAGAATGATACCTTGGCCATCACTGCAGCTATGATCGAGATATCACTGCTCCCATCCTAGGAGATATAATATATATATATATATTTATATAAAAATAATCCCTCTCTCTATAGATATATATATATATATACATACATACACACACACACACACACACACACATACACACACACAGTTAAGTCCATATATTATATATATATATATATATATATATATATATATATATATATATATATATATATATATATATATATATATATATATATAGACACAATTTTAGTTTTTTTTCAGGTACTTTTCAAAACATATTCAAGCTATAGTTATATAATGGATATGGGCTGAAAGTGCACTCTATCAGGTTTAATTTGAGGGTATGTACATCCAAATCGGAGGAAGGGTTTAGGAATTACAGCTAATAGCCACCCCCCCTTTTCAAGGGACCAAAAGTAATTGGACAATTGAATCAAAAGCTATTTGATGGCCAGGTGTGGGCTTCTCCTTCGTTATTTCTTCATCAATTAACACAAGGGCCGAAAGGATTTGCCCCACTTAGGCCAGGTTCACACTGGTACGACAACAGTTGTACCAATTTGGATCAGACTTTGTCCTGCGACTTGAAGGCCGACATGCGTCCAAATTCAATGAACAGGGATCCGAGTTTGATTCCCGACAATACCAGGCACTGTGTCTGGTATGAATCTTTAGGGGGAACTCCACGCACAATGTAAAAAAAGCATACCATGCATACCAGGCCCTTGGGTCTGGTATGGATTTTCAGGGGAACCCCCACACTGAAAAGACGGCGTTGGGGTCCCCCCAAAATCCATACCAGACCCTTATCCAAGCACACAGCCCAGCAAGTCAGGAAACCTTCTGAACCGTACCAGGCCGCATGCCCTAAACATGGGGGGTGGGTGTTTTGGGGCAGAGGGGTCTTGTGCCCCCCACCCCAAAGCACCTTGTCCCCATGGTGATGAGGACAAGGGCCTCTTCCCGACAACCCTGGCCGTTGGTTTCAGGGTCTGCGGGTGGGGGGGCTTATCAGAATCTGGAAGCCCCCTTTAACAAGGGGGCCCCCAGATTCTGGCCCCCCGCCCTATGTGAATGAGTATGGGGTACACTGTACCCCTACCCATTCACCTAAAAAAAAAAAAAAAAGTATCAAAAAATAAAACACATTACACATGTTTTTAAAGTAATTTATTAAGGCAGCTCTGTCTTCCGATTTCTTCTCCGGTTCTGCCTCCTCCACCACCGTCTTCTGCCTCTGCCTGGTCTTCTCCGCTGAGGTCTTCTAGCCCTCTCCGGTTCTTCTCCCTCTGTCCGCTGTCCGAGTCTTCTCCGCTATCTTCTCGCTCTTTTGCTGGGTCTTCTTCCTCTGTTCTTCTTCTGAGGTTGACTCAACGCCCTCTCCCACTCTAATTCTGGGTGCGTGGTGTGCCACTACTTATAAATGGCATGGGGCTTGGTCACCAGAGGCCCGCCCCTTATGAGGTCCCTGCCCCAGCATGCCCCGGGCGATGACATCATAAGGGGCGGGGCCTCCGGGTGACCCTGCCCCATGTCAATATAAGTAGTGGAACACCGCGCGCCCAGCATGAGAGTGGGAGAGAGTGTCAAGTCATCGGAAGAACAGAGGGAGCAGACCAGGCAAAAGAGAGAACAAAAGAGCGAGAAGACAGCGGAGGAGACCCGGCAGAAGACAGCGGACCGAGGGAGAAGAACCAGAGAGAGCAGAGAAGAACCGACGAGGCAGAAGACGTCAGCGAAGTACACAGGAAAGCCAGAGAGGAGAAGAGAGTGGAAGAGACGGAGCTGCCTTAATAAATCACTTTAAAAACCTGTGTAACGTGTTTTATTTTTTACACTTTTAGAAATAGAGCTTTCTTTTGGTGGTATTTGATCACCTCTGCGGTTTTTATTTTTTGCGCTATAAACAATCAAAAAGACCGCCAAAAAGACCCCCCCCCCCCAAAAAAAAAACCCCACTAAAATGTCTTCATCAGTTTAGGCCAATATTTTGTCTTCTACATACAGTCAGGTCCATAAATATTGGGACTTAGACACAATTCTAATCTTTTTTGGCTCTATACACCACCACAATGGATTTGAAATGAAACGAACAAGATGTGCTTTAACTGCAGATTTTCAGCTTTAATTTGGAGGGTATTTACATCCAAATCAGGTGAACGGTGTAGGAATTACAACAGTTTGTATATGTGCCTCCCACTTTTTAATGGACCAAAGTAATGGGACAATTGGCTGCTCAGCTGTTCCATGACCAGGTGTGTGTTATTCCCTCATTATCCCATTTACAAGGAGCAGATAAAAGGTCCCGAGTTCATTTCAAGTGTGCTATTTGCATTTGGAATCTGTTGTCTGCTCTCAATATGAGATCCAAAGAGCTGTCACTATCAGTGAAGCAAGCCATCATTAGGCTGAAAAAACAAAAACAAACCCATCAGAGAGATAGCAAAAACATTAGGTGTGACCAAATCAACTGTTTGGAACATCCTTAAAAAGAAAGAAAGCACCGGTGAGCTCAGCAACACCAAAAGACCCGGAAGACCACGGAAAACAACCACAAGATGTATACAATTGGTGGGCCTCAAAAACAAGAAGGCCAGATTAGAGTTTGCTAAACAACATCTAAAAAAGCCTTCACAGTTATGGAACAACATCCTATGGACAGATGAGACCAAGATCAACTTGTAACAGTGATGGGAAGAGAAGAGCATGGAGAAGGAAAGGAACTGCTCATGATCCAAAAGCATACCACCTCATCAGTGAAGAATGGTGGTGGTAGTGTCATGGCGTGGGCATGTATGGCTGCCAATGCAACTGGTTCTCTTGTATTTAGCATGCCATTTGCATTTGGAATCTGTTGCTGTCAACTCTCAATATGAGATCCAAAGAGCTGTCACTATCAGTAAAGCAAGCCATCATTAGGCTGAAAAAACAAAACCCATCAGAGAGATAGCAAAAACATTAGGTGTGACCAAATCAACTGGTTGGAACATCCTTAAAAAGAAAGAATGCACTGGTGAGCTCAGCAACACCAAAAGAACCGGAAGACACGGGAAAACAACTGTGGTGGATGACTGAAGAATTCTTTCTCTGGTGAAGAAAACACCCTTCACAACAGTTGGCCAGATCAAGAACACTCTCCACGAGGTAGGTGTACAGTGGCTTGCGAAAGTATTCGGCCCCCTTGAACTTTTCAACCTTTTGCCACATTTCAGGCTTCAAACATAAAGATATAAAATTTAAATTTTTTGTGAAGAATCACCAACAAGTGGGACACAATTGTGAAGTGGAACGAAATCTATTGAATATTTTAAACTTTTTTAGCAAATAAAAAACTGAAAAGTGGTGCGTGCAAAATTATTTGGCCCCTTTGCGTTAATACTTTGTAGAGCCACCTTTTGCTGCGATTACAGCTGCAAGTCGCTTGGGGTATGTCTCTATCAGTTTTGCACATCGAGAGACTGAAATTCTTGCCCATTCTTCCTTGCAAAACAGCTTGAGCTCAGTGAGGTTGGATGGAGAGCGTTTGTGAACAGCAGTTTTCAGCTCTTTCCACAGATTCAGGTCTGGACTTTGACTTGGCCATTCTAATACCTGGATACATTTATTTGTAAACCATTCCTTTGTAGATTTTGCTGTATGTTTGGGATCATTGTCTTGTTGGAAGATAAATCTCCGTCCCAGTTTCAGGTCTTTTGCAGATTCCAACAGGTTTTCATCCAGAATGGTCCTGTATTTGGCTGCATCCATCTTCCCCTCAATTTTAACCATCTTCCCTGTCCCTGCTGAAGAAAAGCAGGCCCAAACCATGATGCTGCCACCACCATGTTTGACAGTGGGGATGGTGTGTTGAGGGCGATGAGCTGTGTTGCTTTTACGCCAAACATATAGTTTTGCATTGTGGCCAAAAAGTTTGATTTTGATCGGACCAGAGCACCTTCTTCCACATGTTTGGTGCGTCTCCCAGTTGGCTTGTGGCAAACTTTAGACGAGACTTTTTATGGATATCTTTGAGAAATGGCTTTCTTCTTGCCACACTTCCATAAAAGGCCAGATTTGTGCAGTGTACGACTGATTGTTGTCCTATGGACAGACTCTCCCACCTCAGATGTAGTTCTCTGCAGTTCATCCAGAGTGATTATGGGCCTCTTGGCTGCATCTCTGATCAGTCTTCTTGTCTGAGCTGAAAGTTTCGAGGGACAGCCAGGTCTTGGTAGATTTGCAGTGGTCTGATACTCCTTCCATTTCAAAATGATCGCTTGCACAGTGCTCCTTGGGATGTTTAAAGCTTGGAAAATCTTTTTGTATCCGGCTTTAAACTTCTCCACAACAGTATTACGGACCTGCCTGGTGTGTTCCTTGGTCTTCATGATGCTCTCTGCGCTTTCAACAGAACCCTGAGACTATCACAGAGCAAGTGCATTTATACAGAGACTTGATTACACACAGGTGGATTCTATTTATCACCATCAGTCATTTAGGACAACATTGGATCATTCAGAGATCCTTGCTGAACTTCTGGAGTGAGTTTGCTGCACTGAAAGTAAAGGGGCCGAATAATTTTGCACGCACCACTTTTCAGTTTTTTATTTGCTAAAAAAGTTTAAAATATCCAATAGATTTCGTTCCACTTCACAATTGTGTCCCACTTGTTGGTGATTCTTCACAAAAAATTTTAAATTTTATATCTTTATGTTTGAAGCCTGAAATGTGGCAAAAGGTTGAAAAGTTCAAGGGGGCCGAATACTTTGACACACATACAGTGGCTTGCGAAAGTCAACAATCAAGAGAAGACTTCATCAGAGTGAATACAGAGGGTTCACCACAAGATGTAAACCATTGGTGAGCCTCAAAAACAGGAAGGTCAGATTAGAGTTTGCCAAACAACATCTAAAAAAGCCTTCACAGTTCTGGAACTACATCCTATGGACAGATGAGACCAAGATCAACTTGTACCAGAGTAATGGGAAGAGAAGAGCATGGAGAAGGAAAGGAACTGCTCATGATCCAAAGCATACCACCTCATCAGTGAAGCATGGTGGTAGTAGTTTCATGGCATGGGCATATATGGCTGCCAATGGAACTGGTTCTCTTGTATTTATTGATGATGTGACTGCTGACAAAAGCAGTAGGATGAATTCTTTAGTGTTTCGGGCAATATTATCTGCTCATATTCAGCAAAATGCTTCAGAACTCATTGGACGGCGCTTCACAGTGCAGATGGACAATGACCCGAAGCATACTGTGAAAGCAACCAAAGAGTTTTTTAAGGGAAAGAAGCAAAATGTTATGCAATGGCAATCACCTGACCTGAATCCGATTGAGCATGCATTTCACTTGCTGAAAACAAAACTGAGGGAAAAGGCCCCAAGAACAAGCAGGAACTGAAAACAGTTGCAGTAGAGGCCTGGCAGAGCCTCACCAGGGATGAAACCCAGCGTCTGGTGATGTCTATGCGTTCCAGACTTCAGGCTGTAACTGACTGCAAAGGATTTTCAACCAAGTATTAAAAAGTGAAAGTTTGATGGATGATTGTTAATGTGTCCCATTACTTTTGGTCCCTTAAAAAGTGGGAGGCAAATATACAAACTGTTGCAATTCCTACACCGTTCACCTGATTTGGATGTAAATACCCTCAAATTAACCGCTTCCCGACCGCCTCACGCAGATATACGTGAGCAGAATGGCACGGGCAGGCAAAATCACGTACCTGTACGTGGCCCTTTAAAGCGGCGCGCTCGCGACCCCGGCCGCGGGACCAGCGGACCCGATCGCCGCTGGTGTCCCGCGATCGGGTCACGGAGCTGAAGAACGGGGAGAGGTATGTGTAAAAAAACCTCTCCTCGCGCTTCCTACTCTGTCTGTCATTGATTGGCTGTTCCGGTCATCGGGAAAGCCGATCAAGCCTGATGTAAAAAAAAAAACACACACACACGTCACAGCCCATAACACCTCCCCTCCCCCTAGTGGTTAACTCTTTCACTACAACTGTCATTTATACAGGAATCAATGCATTTAAATAGCATTGATTGCTGTATAAATAACAATGGTCCCAAAAATGTCCGATGTGTCCGCCATAATGTCGCAGTCACAATAAAAATCGCTGATCGCCGCCATTACTAGTAAAAAAAAAAAAATATTAATAAAAATGCTATAAAACTATCCCCTATTTTGTAAACGCTATAACTTTTGCGCAAACAAATCAATAATCGCTAATTGCAATTTTTTTTACCAAAAATATGTAGAAAAATACGTATCGGCCTAAACTGAGGAAAAAATATATTTTTTTATATATCTTTGGGGGATATTTATTATAGCAAAAAGTAAAAAATATTGCATTTTTTTCAAAATTGTCGCTCTATTTTTGTTTATAGCGCAAAAAATAAAAACCGCAGGGGCGATCAAATACCACCAAAAAAAAGCTCTATTTGTGGGAAAAAAAGGACGCCAATTTTGTTTGGGAGCCACGCCGCACGACCGCGCAATTGTCAGTTAAATCGACGCAGTGCCGAATCGCAAAAAGGGGCCTGGTCCTTTGGCTGCCAATTGGTCCGGGGCTGAAGTGGTTAAAGCTGAAAGTCTGCAGTTAAAGCACATCTTGTTCGTTTTATTTCAAATCCATTGTGGTGGTGTATAGAGCCAAAAAGATTAGAATTGTGTCGATGTCCCAATATTTATGGACCTGACTGTATTTTTGGTTTAAAAAATAAAAATAAAAAAATCGAAATAAGTGTATATTGATTGGTTTGCGCAAAAGTTATAGTGTCTATAAAAAAGGGGATAGATGTATGCCCTTTTGATAATTTTTTTTTTTTTTTTTACTACTAATGGCGGCGATCTGCAATTTTTAGCAGGACTGCGACATTGCGGCGGACAGAACGGACACTTTTGTGGGATCATTGACATTTATACAGAGATCAGCACTAAAAATAACCACTGATTACTGTATAAATGTCACTGGCAGGGAAGGGGTTAACACTAGGGGACGATCAAGGGGTTTAGTGTTCCCTAGGGAGATGTTTCTAACTGTGGGGGCAGTGTACTGACTGAAGGAAAAGAGAGAGATCCCTGTTCGTAATCACTAGAAACAGCAGATCTCTCTCTACTTCCGTCAGAAAGGGGATCTCTTTTTCTTTACATACACAGATCCACGTTCTGCCTGTTGAGCGATCACTGGTGGCCGGAGGAAAGCGCGGCCACCAGCCACGTGTATTGGCTCTAGTGGCGTGTGCACCCCCCATCGCTCTTAAATCGGCCAACGTACACCTACGGCGATTCGCACAGCCGTGCCAACCTGCCGCAGTATAAAGATGGCGGCTGGTCAGCAAGTGGTTAAGCAGGTAAAAGGTCTGGAGTTGATTCTAAGTGCGGTATTTGCATTTGGAATCTATTGCTGTGAACCTACATCATGTGTTCAAAGGAGCTGTCCATGCAAGTGGAACAGGTCATTGTTAGGCTTCAAAAACAAAACAAATCTATCAGAGAGACAGCAGCAACATTAGGAGTGGCAAATCAACAGTTTGGTACATTCTGAGGAAAGAAAAATGCACTGGTGAGCTCAGCAACATAAAAAGGCCTGGATGTCCATGGAAGACAACAGTGGTGGATGATCACATTATACTCGCTATGGTTTACAACATCCAGACAAGTGAAGGACACTCTCCAGGAGGTGGGCGTATCATTGTCAAAGTCTACAATCAAGAGAAGACTTCACAAGAGCAAATACAGAGGATTCACCACAAGGTGCAAACCATTCATAAAACTGAAGAATAGAAAAGCCAGATTAGACTTTGCCAAAAAACATCTAAAAAAGCCAGACCCATTCTGGAAAAGCATTCTTTGGACAGATGAAACCAAGTTAAACCGCTTAAGGACCGCCTCACGCCTATATACGTCGGCAGAATGGCACGGCTGGGCACAATCACGTACCTGTACGTGTCTCTAAGAGCCCAGCCGCGGGCGGCGCGCTTGCGACCCGGTCCTGAGCTCCGTGACCGCAGGACCAGCGGACCCGATCGCCGCTGGTGTCCCGCGATCGGGTCACAGAGCTGAAGAACGAGGAGAGGTCTGTGTAAACAAACCTCTCAACGTGCTTACTAGCGCGACTGACACTGATCGTCTGTTCCCTGTCATCGGGACAGACGATCAGTGACGTCAGACGCCAAGCCCCCCTACAGTTAAAAAAACACACACACTTAACCCCCCCCCCCGCCCCCTAGTGGTTAACTCCTTCACTGCCAGTGTCATTTACACAGGAATCAGTGCATTTAAATAGCACTGATTGCTGTATAAATGACAATGGTCCCAAAAATGTCCGATGTGTCTGCCATAATGTCGCAGTCACAATATAAAAAACAAAACAAAAAAAACAAAACAAAAAAAAACAAAAAATAAATAAATAAAATAAAAATATCGCTGATCGCCGCCATTATTAGTAAAAAAATAATAATAAAAATGCTATAAAACTATCCCCTATTTTGTAAACGCTATCACTTTTGCGCAAACCAATCAATAATCGCTAATTGCGATTTTTTTTTTTTACCAAAAATATGTAGAATAGTATCGGCCTAAACGGAGGAAAATAAAAAAAATGTTATATCCTTTTTGGGGATATTTATTATAGCAAAAAGTAAAAAATGGAAAAGTGAGGGTGATGCTGCGCTGTTCCCCAGGGGAATGTATTAGATCTACCTCAAGGTGGCAGTATTGGGGCAAAAGCGTGAACCCCTAATGGTAATGGACAATAGTATTGTCTCGTCTACCAGTCTCCAAGTATGAGGTGAATGATACCTAGTGGTAAGCACAATGTACTGCGATCAATAAATATACTGATAATAGTGGTGGCCGATAGATAAATATGTAAAAAGTGCGAGAGTGTCAAAATGACTAATGACATACATATAATAGCTAGTAAAACATCATAAATATGAGACAAACAATATCAATAAAATATATAAGGTGAACATGTCAAAGACATGCCGCCACGCGTAGGGACACGGAGAGGCATTCATACCTGAAAAATAACGAGTTTGGCGCTCGTTTGGAGATGAGCAAAACCTTTATTTTTATTCTGCGAGTTTTTTACTGTGAGTTTCTATTTTAATGCTTGAATAAACTGCTTACTAAGCTATTATTTAAAAGGTACTACACTATACGGCTCCCCCTTCATTTATTTTTCACCTACCACTCCGGCGATTACCGAGAGAGATAAGGCTAAAGATACCAGGAGCCAGGGAAGGAAAAGGGAAACACGCACCCTCCTAGGCAGAGCAGCACGTTAGAAGAAGAGGACAGCAGAACCCATATCACTATCTTTATGCGGTTAACCCTTTACCGCAAGGTAATGGTCCATTACTTAGCATAGTGTGCCCCGCACTATTTTATGACACCCCACTGCACGAACACCACTCCTGTATAAGGATCATATCACTTACACCGAGATTTGTAATCACAGTTATCAAACTGTCAAGGACTTTTTTTTCTCTATATCACGGACCTATGTGCATGCAGCTGAGTCTGCTACTTGATTTTGGTCACATTGACCTCTTTACGGATATTTATTTATGTGCTACTCTATTTTGCATTTTTTTCTGTTGAAATCGCATTTTCTCTGTTAAATAGCTTTCTTAGTTTTTTTGCAACTCAGTTTTTTGCAAATCGCATTCTGCGTTTTTTGCAACTCAGTTATTTTTTTTTTTTTTGTGCATATCTATATATGTATAACTCTCTCTAGTCAAGCAGACTAGCTCCACTTATGCTTCACTATCTGCACCTTTAATGCATTGTGCACTTTCATTCACTGTTTAATTGTTTATTCTTGTTAGTGCATCTTACTTTCTGCACCATCATCACATTCTGCAGATTGAGATATCAACTTTTTTCTACACTGTATCGCATAGCCAGTGTTATTATATATACCAGCACCTCACAGTTTTACTATATATACCGACACGTCACGGTTATATATATTTATTCTTTGCAGTATGCACTTTATATTTTATATTGAGCTACACCATATGTTCACCTAATACTTTTTATATATTTTATTGATATTGTTTATGTCTCATATTTATGATGTTTTACTAGCTATTATATGTATGTGTCATTAGTCATTTTGACACTCTCGCATTTTTTACATATTTATCTATCGGCCACCACTATTATCAGCATATTTATTGATCGCAGTACATTGTGCTTACCACTAGGTATCATTCACCTCATACTTAGAGACTGGTAGACAAGACAATACTATTGTCCATTACCATTGTATACATTAGGGGTTCACGCTTTTGCCCCAATACTGCCACCTTGAGGTAGATCTAATACATTCCCCTGGGGAACAGCGCAGCATCACCCCCACTTTTCTATACCTTGTTCAGTAGGTACGGTCTGACCTACATTCGGTGCTTGCAGCAGTCCCCCCTCAGTCAACCCTTCCCTCCCATCCCCTACCCTTCCCTCTCCATGGTAGCGCAGGAATACTCTATCACAAGAAGTAAAAAAATATTGAATTTTTTTCAAAATTGTCGCTCTATTTTTGTTTATAGTGCAAAAAATAAAAACCGCAGAGGTGATCAAATACCACCAAAAGAAAGCTCTATTTGTGGGAAAAAAGGACGGCAATTTTGTTTGGGAGCCACGTCGCACGACTGCGCAATTCTCAGTTAAAGTGACGCAGTGCCGAATCGCAAAAAGGGGCCTGGTCATTTGGCTGCAAATTAGTCCGGGGATTAAGTGGTTAATCTGTACCAGAAGGACAGCAAAAAAAAAAAAAAAAGGTGGAGAAGGCTTGGAAAAGCTCATGATCCAAAGCACATGTCATCTGTAAAACATGGTGGAAGCAGTGTGATGGCATGGGCATGCATGGCTTTCAGTGGCACTGGGTCATTGGTGTTTATGGCTGATGTGAAAGAAGACAAAAGCAGCCGGATGAATTCTGCAGTGTTTAGAGATATACTTTCCGCCCAGATTCAGCCACATGCATTAAAAGTTGATTTGCCGACGCTTCACAGTACAGATGGACAACGATCCAAAACACACTGCAAAAGCAACCCAGGAGCTTTTGAAGAAAAAGGAGTGGAATATTCTGCAATGGCCGAGTCAATCACCGATCAGGTGATTGAATCCCAAATTAGCATGCATTTTCACTTGCTGAAGGCAAAACTAAAACGCATGAAGACCCACAAAGAAAAACTGAAGACAGCTGCAGTTAGAGTCTGGCAAAGCATCAAAAAGGAGGAAACACAGTCTTTGGTAATGTCCATGGGTTCCAGACTTCAGGCAGTCATTGCCAGTAAAGGATCCTCAACAAAATTAAAAAAAATGAACATTTTATTTAGGATTATATTCACCTGTCCAATTACATTTGAGCCCCTCAAAATGGCGGGACTGTGTATAAAAAGGATTGTAGTTACAATGTGTACTTGATATTTATATTCAACCCCTTAAATTAAAGCTGAAAGTCTGCACTTCAAATTCATTTGGATTGTTGTGTTATAATTTTTTTCTGGTGGCATACAGAGCCAAAAGTATGAAAAAATTGTGCCTAAATACAGTTTTGCTCATAAGTTTACATACCCTGGCAGAATTTACGATTTCTTGGCCATTATTCAGAGAATATGAATGATAACACAAACATTTCTTTCACTCATGGTTAGTGTTTGGCTGAAGCCATTTATTATCAGTCAACTGTGTTAAATCATAATCACAGCAGAAACTACCCAAATTACCCTGATCAAAAGTTGACATACCCTGGTGATTTTGGCCTGATAACATGCACACAAGTTGACACAACAGGGTTTGAATGGTTATTAAAAAGGTAACCATCCTCACCTGTGATGAGTTTGTTTGTAATTAGTGTGTGTATAATAGGGTCAATGAGTTTCTGGACTCCTGACAGACCCTTGTATCTTTCAGCCAGTGCTGCAATGACATTTCTAGAGTCTGAGTCATGGGGAAAGCAAAAGAACTGTCAAAGGATCTATGGTAAAGGTAGATAAACTGTATAAAATTGGAAAGGGATACAAAAAGATAACCAAGGAATTGAGAATGCCAATCAGCAGTGTTCAAACTCTAATCAAAGGCTGCTGTGTGTGCAGTGTGCCCTGTCAGATCATCGTCAATAACTTACACGCTAACAACTCACCTGCTCCATCCTACCAAACCCTTGCCCTCAGACTCATGAGCCTTAAGAACCCGGCCAAAAACTCATCCACACCAAGCCGCCTGCTCCCTGTAACGGCTGCACCCCTTCTCTCATAGGGAGGTTGCAGGCCCTGCTGGAAGAACTAGCAATGGAGTCTGAGACTTCCCCGAGTGCAGCTCTCCCTGCCCCCTCCTCCCAGGATAGCACTGCAGTGATCCTGGCCACCATTGAACATAGCAAAACCTCCATGCTGGTGAGAATCAACCGCCTTGCAGAAGAACATAATCTTATTAGAAACGACCTGAATAAAATCAGGAGGTAGGCTGACTGAATCAGAATCCAGAATTTCTGCCACTGAAGATCTTACAGCTACCCACACCAACACCATAGCGGACTTGCAACGCACGGTGCAACTACTTGACGCTAAGTCCGATGACGCAGAAAACAGGGCGAGACGCAACAACGTCCGAGTCCAGGGTCTCCCGGAGGGGGAAGAGACCGACTAGTAATGGTAGGTATCAAATCACTCCCCTCTCTTATCTAATAGTGACTAAATATATCAGGTCGATGGTATTTATCATCAGGCATTATCTATAAAGGCATTCATTTCAATGTCCACATTAAGGCCAAAAGGTTTGAGACTTTTTATGTTATATATCCAACTCATCTCGAGTTTTGATACAGCCCTCCTCTTAGGGCCCCCTCTCCAGGGTAGCTGCAACTTATCTATCCCTATTAGGGAGGACCCCTTAGGGTTTTGGTTGTGTCTTTCCAAATAATGTTTGGAAACCGAGTGTCCTTTAAACCCAAAATCTCAATAAGCGTATATTTATTGGTTTGCGCAAAAGCTCCCCATTTTGGAAAGTAGACACCCCAAGCTATTTGTTGAGAGGCATGGTGAGTATTTTACAGCTCTCATTTGTTTTTGAAAATGAAGAAAGTAAAGAAAAAAAAAATTTTTTTTTTCTTTTTTTCAATTTTCAAAACTTTGTGACAAAAAGCGAGATCTGCAAAATACTCACAATACCTCTCAGCAAATAGCTTGGGTGTCTACTTTCCAAAATGGGGTCATTTTGGGGGGTTTTATGCCATCTGGGCATTCCATGGCCTCCGAAACTGTGATTGGCAGTGAGAAGTGAAATAAAAAAATTACACCCTTAGAAAGCCTGAAGGCGGTGATTGGTTTTTGGGGTTCCGTACGCAGCTAGGCTCCCAAAAAGTCCCACACATGTGGTATCCCCGTACTCAGGAGAAGCAACAGAATGTATTTTGGGGTGTATTTCCACATATGCCCATGACATGTTTGAGCAATATATCATTTAGTGACAACTTTTTGTAAAAAAAATATATATATTTTTTTTTTTTCATTATTCACTCTCTTGGGACAAAAAAAAAAAATATTTAATGGGCTCAACATTGCTCTCATCAAATAGCTTGGGGTGTCTACTTTCCAAAATGGGGTCATTTGGGGGGGGTTTGAACTGTCCTGGCATTTTATGCACAACATTTAGAAGCCTATGTCACACGTCACCCACTCTTCTAACCACTTGTAGACAAAGCCCTTTCTGACACTTTTTGTTTACATGAAAACATATTTTTTTTTTGCAAGAAAATTACGTTGAACCCCCAAACACTATATATATTGTTAAAGCAAAGGCCCTACAGATTAAAATGGTGGGTGTTGCATTTTTTTTTTCCACACAGTATTTGCGCAGCGATTTTTCAAACGCATTTTTTGTGGAAAAAATACACTTTTTTTTATTTTAATGCACTAAAACACACTATATTGCTCAAATTTTTGATGAAATAAAAAATATGATCTTAGGCCGAGTACATGGATACCAAACACGACATGCTTTAAAAATTGCGCACAAACACGCAGTGGCGACAAACTACATACATTTTTAAAAGCCTTTAAAAGCCTTTACATGATACCACATTAGATTCACGGAGGAGGTCTACTGCTAAAATTACTGCCCTCGATCTGACCTTCGCGGTGATACCTCACATGCATGGTGCAATTGCTGTTTACATATGACGCCAGACCAACGCTTGTGTACGCCTTTGCGCAAGAGAAGGGGGGGCAGGGGTGCTTTTTTTTTTTTTTTTTTTGGTTTTTTTTTTATTTATTTAGCTTTTTTATTTTATTTTTAAACTGTTCCTTCCATTTTTTTTCTTTGTTATGATTTTTATTGTTATCTCAGGGAATGTAAATATCCCCTATGATAGCAATAGGCAGTGACAGGTACTCTTTTTTTGAAAAAATTGGGGTCTATTAGACCCTAGATCTTTCCTCTGCCCTCAAAGCATCTGACCACACCAAGATTGGTGTGATAAAATGCTTTCCCAATTTCCCAATGGCGCGGTTTATATCCGGGAGGGGGGACATTCCCTCCCACTGCTTGTAAAAGCAGTCTAGAGGCTAATTACCCGCTAGAATTGCTTTTACATGAAAGCCGATCACTGGCTGAAAAGAATGATACCAAGATGATACCTAAACCTGCAGGCATCATTCTGGTATAACCATTCAAAGTCCAGCAACATACTGGACATATATTGTAATCTTTTTTTTTTTCATGCAGCCTCTTGGCTGAACGAAAAAAAGAGATTGATTGGTGGGTATGCCCACCATTAGAATACCTCCCTTCATCCACCCACTTCTAATGATGGGCATACATGCACCATTTATATATGCCGATGCATGGGGGCATCCTCCCGCAAAAGTTATGCCGTGTACACACGGTCGGAATTTCGACCGTATGTACGTGGCATTAGGAGCCAATCGCTCCCCCCCCCTGCTGCCCCCATGCTTCGGCATATATGCTCTTTTTTTTAACTGTGGTGGTGAAATCACCTCCTACAGCGTTGGAGTCGCGGCTTTATGTATCGTGGGAGCAAACGCTGTTGCTGTCAAGATAAATAAATCCGCGTTGCAACTGAATGGCGCACCTGAAAACAAAAAAATGCTCAACACTAAAACACACAGTAAACATAATTACATACCTGAAAAGCAAGCATGATAAAACATAATAAAACATAATAAAACATAATTAAACATTGCAGAATAGAATGGAGTAAAAAAAGAGCAACAATAGAGAGAGAATAGAGTGAGAGAGAGAACAATAAAACGACAACTATTTTATTTTTTTTTTATTTTTTTGAGATTCACAGGTAAAAAAGCTCCTGACTGAAGCGACTGAATCAAAACGCTACCACAAAAAAAATGTTAGCGATCGCAGGGATCAGGCCTGACTCTGCGAACGCTGCAGTTATGTGTGCTTAGTGTTTTGTAAGTGACAGTGATCGATCGATACTGCACTTGGGTGGGCTGGGCTGGGCGGAGGGGGAAAACGCAGGTGCTAGCAGGTATCTGGGCTGATCCCGCTAACAATGCGTTTTTTTTTGGAACCCTAAACTGCTGGGACGCTAGTATAGATCTGATCAGATCAGATATTGATCTGTTCAGATACTGTGCCACTAAGGGAGGTGTATGCTTTGTGCGTGGGTGTTTGCGGTACTGGCACTAACCTGGGGCGACGCAGACCTTATTTGACCCTAAAACCTAATTGATATCACCCGCCGGGCGATCAGGGGGTTAAACCGTTATTGGGTAATAAATGGCGGGTGCCCTGACAGTATAAAAAACAAGCTAACTAACCAGCGTCACCCGTAACAGTAATACAAAAAAAAACTGGTTACCTAGCGACACTAATGCAGCGATCAGAAAAACGATCGCTTAGTGACACTGGCAAAAGGGGGTGAAAGGGTTAACTAGGGGCAATCAGGGGGTTAAACCTTTATTAGGTAATATATGGGGGTACCTGACGCTATATAAAAACCTGACGGGGAACCTAAATAACGAAATAACTAACTGGCTAACCAGCGTCACCAGTGACAGTTATACAGTGATCACTGGTGAAAGGGTTAACTCTAGGGCAATCAGGGGGTTAAAACCTTTATTTAGGTTGTAATATGGGGGTACCTGACCTATAAACCTATTTATGAACCTATATAAACATGGCGGTTACCTAAAAAAAAAAAATGGTTACCTAGCGACACTAATGCAGCGATCAGAAAAACGATCGCTTAGTGACACTGGCAAAAGGGGGTGAAAGGGTTAACTAGGGGCAATCAGGGGGTTAAAACCTTTATTAGGTAATATATGGGGGTACCTGACGCTATATAAAAACCTGACGGGGAACCTAAATAACGAAATAACTAACTGGCTAACCAGCGTCACCAGTGACAGTTATACAGTGATCACTGGTGAAAGGGTTAACTCTAGGGGCAATCAAGGGGTTAAAACCTTTATTTAGGTTGTAATATGGGGGTACCTGACCTATAAACCTATTTATGAACCTATATAAACATGGCGGTTACCTAAAAAAAAAAAATGGTTACCTAGCGACAGCAGTGACACTAATACAGCGATCAGAAAAACGATCGCTTAGTGACACTGGCAAAAGGGGGTGAAAGGGTTACCTGGGGGGCAATCAAGGGGTTAAACCTTTATTAGGGGGGGGTGGGGGGCTACCTTGGACCTAAAACTAACTGCACTGACAGTTATTACAGTCACACTGACACTAAATGCAGTGATCAGTAAAAAAATGATCACTGCAATTAGTGACACTGTGACTGGGGGGGGAGGGGGTGATCTGGGGGGTGATCAGGGGGTGACAGGGGGGTGTTTTGTGTGCCTATGTGTACTGGTGTCAGTGTACTGTTGGTGCACTAACCTTTAGATGTTCACAGCTCGGCGTTCCGGTCACATAGACCGGCGCACCGAGCGTGACATCACTTCCTCTGCCTGTGTTTTGATTGACACAGACAGAGGAAGCATCTGATTCGCCAGGAGCGATCGCGAGGGGGTGGCCAGAAACCACTGGCCGTCCCCTCATCCCGGATCGCTCCTGAAGCGATCCCGACCGTCCCCGCCGGCCGGGGGGGGTCCGATCGGACCCCCCACCCGCCGGAAGAATGGCACGTACAGGTACGTGGTTCTGCCTGTACGTGCCATTCTGCCGACGTATATATACAGGGGGCGGTCGGCAAGTGGATAATGTTACCTAAATGTTCACCCAGCCTGACTTGGAGTGGTCGTATCGTCCGTCCCACATAATGGAGGCCACAGGGGCAGGTTAGAAGATAGACCACGCCTGCTGTGGAACATGTTATAAATGATTTTATAGGAAAAACCTGTTTTGTGACCCTTGAGCAGAATTCTGTAGTCTTCCTTTCTTTTATACTATTAGTTGAACACACAGCACAGTTGTTGCATTTATAAAATCCGATCAGGTTTTGGAAAAACATAGGTTTTATTGTTGGTGGGTCACAGACATTTAATGCGACTTTCTGTTTGATCGAAAGAACCCCTCTAAATACAACCTGAGGTTTGTCAGGGAGGGAAGACCCCAAAATCAAATTATTCATTATTATATGCCAGTGTCTTCTAATCATCTTTTTGATGGAAAAATTTTGTTGAGTACCTGGTGACAAATGGGCATTGAAAATTGGTAGCAACATCCCCCTCTCCTCACATATCCCAAATGGATGTATTCAAATATAGATCTGCAAGGGTTATTAAAAAAGATGGAATATTTGAAAGTAGTAGTGAACCTGGGGGTGACCTTGGAGGTTTATTCATGAGATTAAAAAATCTGATGATATCAGAGATTCACACTCAATGGGACATTGGAACAGTATGTTGCAGAATCTATGGTCCCTAGAAGTTTAAGGCAGGATGTGAGTCCACAGAAAGGAGAAATAGATCTGGAGGACTGGTACAAATACTTTAATATAGCAGGGGTCCAGTTTTTGATTTTTCTGGACACAAAGAAAAAATAACAAACTTGGTCGTTTAGATATAGAGATTAAACAGATCAAGGAGAAACGTTCTCCTTATAATAGTAGTGAAGAGTATAAGGAGCGGTCTATCAATTTAAAGAAATTGTTAGAAAAGGAGGAGGTGGAACAAAAAAATAAAAAAAGAAAGAAATACAATAGAGACATTGGAGATTATAAAAGCGGTCTGGTTTTTGAGTGGCAGAGTAAAATCGCCGCAAGCGAAGCAGAGCCGATGATATACTCTGATAGCTCTGAAAATCCCCCTCCACCTTCAGGGGCCAAAGAAAGTGGATATCAATCAATATAGACCTCCACTTGGCTCACTACAACACTCCAGCAATCCGAGGAGGGTTTCCTATCGCTCACCTGAGAGGTACTACGAACCACCTCAATTGAGACCCAAAACACCATTATATCCCCCTAAGAATCCGGGAAGAAAATCACCATACAAAAAATTGAAAAATAATAACAATAAAAAAACCTCATTATGACACAAACTATGGTGAAAATCATCCGTATGCTCCCCCACCTAGGGGAGGGTATGTCTATGATTACAGACCATATGGTCCACCCAGGAAACCATGTGCAGATGAAAGATATTCTGAATACAATGTTCCTATCCAGAATAGGTTTTAACCGTTTAGAGAACATGATCAACATTATGAGAGGAGGGTAGATTATCCTGGTGAATATGGTGGACCAAATAGGAATGGAACAATGGAGAAGTCCTCTTGGTACCAACCACCATACTCCCAAAGGAGAGATTATGAGTGGGGTTCACCACAATACCCACCACGGGAGGAACATTATCATTCAGAACAGTGGGATTTTCCCAGGGCTGAAGAAAATCTAGAAAGGCCATTAGAACGCAGAGAGGAAGGAGAGGTGGACGGAGATCAAAAGGCAAAGAGAAAAAGGGTGTAAAGGGACAGGGAGTTTTCAACCTCAGTAATGTCATTCTTACAGAGGCTGAGACTTCCTTACTTGATAAAGGACTTAAATTCGCACCTCCCAAGGCTCTAAATAAATTTGAAACGTATATGGATATACATAAATACACCAGGAAATTAAATGTCAAAAGGTATATGATGGCAAATGGGGGTGACAATAGGGGAGTTGTTCCAACAGACATTAAACACTCCGGTCTGGCTAATGCATCCCTGTTCAATCCCCCTAGTGGTCCATCACCATCAATTAGAGTCTTCAGAGATTTATTGTTGAGAGACCTGGAAAATGTGAAGTTTAATCAAGTAAAAATGAATAGAGAACTCCAATTGGGTTTGGACCAACTATGTGAACAAAAAGATCTAGTGATTATACCCGCCGATAAGAGGGGGGGGCATCGTTGTCCTACAGAAATCTGATTATTTGGCTGAACTCAATAAAATATATGCTACTTCCTGGTGACCCTAGATTTAAATTTAAGAAAGACCTGGAAAGCATTGTTAAATACGGCTTTGATGCAGGTATTCTAAATAAAAAAGAAAAATCTTTTTTAGTTCCCGTATCTTCCAGAACACCCTTCACGTATTACCTGCCCAAGATAAATAAGGACCCTTTTCACCCGCCTGGTAGACCGATTATCAGCGGGATAGATTCTCTAACATCTCGGGCAGGTAAATACATAGACGGGTTTCTACAACCTTTGGTGAAGCTCCTACCGGCTTATATCAAAGACACCAGACACACCATTAACATTCTCAAGGATAGTGGGTACAGGGAAGGCTACTGGATGGTTACAGCGGATGTTACATCCCTGTACACCATCATCCCACATCAATGGGGTCTAAACTCTGTTAAATATTTTTTGGATAAGGATTCCCTTCTGTCTAACCTACAGAGGGGATTCATTATGGAACTTTTGGATAAGGATTTCTTTTGGCACGCCAATGGATATTATCTCCAGAAGAAGGGTGTAGCCATGGGGGAAAAGTTTGCCCCCAGTCTGGCTAACCTATTTATGGGGAAGTGGGAGGAGGACATCATCTATTCTGATAGAAAAGCGGAGCTGGTCCTTTGGGTCAGATATATAGAGGACGTCCTCCTCCTATGGAATGGCACCCTAGAATCCCTGGAAGGTTTTATGATCAACCTCAATAATAACGATAGAGGGATTGAGTTCAAATATGTCGCAAGCCAACAAACCATCAATTTTTTGGATTTGACTATTTGGAATGAGGGAGACACACTGGTGACGTCCACCTTCTTTAAGAAATACAGACCGAAAAAGCCTTCATTCCCCGGGACAGTTGCCACAACGCATGGCTGGAATCAGTACCGAAAAGCCAATATATTCGTATGAGGCGCAACTGTTCAAGGGTGAAGGACTTTGATATGCAGGCCAGAGTTCTTACAGAAAGGCTGATAGCGAAAGGTTATAATGCAGTGTCTCTCAAAGAAAAATGTATGGAAGTAAGGTCTATTGATCGTGCCCTTTTACTTAAAGAAAAAACAAGAGGAGAGGGGGATATGGCTACCAATTTTTAATGCCCATTTGTCACCAGGTACTCTCAACAATATTTTTGCATCAAAAAGATGATTAGAAGACACTGGCATATAATAACGAATGATTTGATTTTGGGGTCTTCCCTCCCTGACAAACTTCAGGTTGTATTTAGAGGGGTTCCTTCGATCAAACAGAAAGTCGCATTAAATGTCTGCGACCCACCAACAATAAAACCTATGTTTTTCCAAAACCTGATCGGATTTTTATAAATGCAACAACTGTGCTGTGTGTTAAGCTAATAGTATAAAAGAAAGGAAGACTACAGAATTCTGCTCAAGGGTCACAAAACAGGTTTTTCCTATAAAATCATTTATAACATGTTCCACAGCAGGCGTGGTCTATCTTCTAACCTGCCCCTGTGGCCTCCATTATGTGGGACGGACGATACGACCACTCCAAGTCAGGCTGGGTGAACATTTAGGTAACATTAGGAGAGGGTTTAAAGGACACCCGGTTTCCAAACATTATTTGGAAAGACACAACCAAAACCCTAAGGGGGCCTCCCTAATAGGGATAGATAAGTTGCAGCTACCCTGTAGAGGGGGCCCTAAGAGGAGGGCTATATCAAAACTCGAGATGAGTTGGATATATAAAATAAAAAGTCCCAAACCTTTTGGCCTTAATGTGGACATTGAAATTAATGCCTTTATAGATAATGCCTGATGATAAATACCATCAACCTGATATATTTAGTCGCTACTAGATAAGGGAGGGGAGTGATTTGATACCTACCATTACAATTACGTGAGGTTCAGGACGTGGGAAAATATATAGGGGTCTGTGATCCCCCCCCCCCTTTTTTGTTTTGTCCTGGTGCTTCATTTTAATGTATTTAATTCGATATTTTGATAGACAGTCGGGGCATGTGCAGGAATGAATTAGATCTGTACTTTTTAGGAATAAGAGGCATTTTGCTTCTTTTTATTTTAAATATATATTTATATACCTTTTTCTTTTTACATTTTTTATTAAATGTGGGTTCACTATGAATGGGTGAAAAATATAGGAGTTCAGTTTGGATGACTTAAGTGTCTGTCCCTTTAAGATATGTATGTGTATGTCCTTTTTAAATATATATATATATATCTATATATATATATATATATATATATATATCTATATATATATATATATATATATATATATATATATATATATATATATATATATATATATATATATATATATATATATATATATATATATATATATATATATACACATATACACACACATATTTTTTCATTATACCTATTTTCTTTGATATGTGTATATTTTTTCAATAGAGGGCCTGCCGTACGGTCATAAATTTACTTATAATGTTAGTTCCATAGGATAAAGGGTAGGTATGAAACATTTACATATAAGATTAAATAGGTCCATTGTATCCAGGGATGGCGATTTTTGACTAAAGATTGAGTTAATTTCTGTACTACAAGAAAATGGCGCCTGGATGAGATCGAGGCCTGGTTTAGACACAATGATGTGAAGAAAAAAAAAAACACAAAAAAAAATGGTGGCCGAACCAGATAGAGGCTTGGTTCAGACCCAGTACTATTTAAGTGATGGATCAGCATATCACCTGTGCTCCAGGAAAACGTAAGGTATTACGAAACATGTCGGGCAGGTTGTGTTGATACCATCACGTTTATAAGACTCCCATGCACGGGTGCATATTTGCTTTTATTTTTAACCGTTTTTTTAAGTTTTAATTTTTTATTTCTATTTTCTAATTGTTTCTGCCATTATTAATAAGGAAAAAGTTTTTTCTTGTTTAATACTACGGCCTTATGGATATATCCTTAGGTCTGTTATTATATCAATAAATATCCCCTTTGCTTTACGGTATTTCACGATTGGAGTCCGTTTTTTTCCATTTCCCTTTATCTTCACTCACGGCCGAGGGGCCTGAGTGTTGATTTTGTTTACAGGTGACTGTCTGGAGGGCTCCCGTGGAGTTATACCCTATCAGGGAGAAGCGGTGTGTAAAGGACGCTAAAGACCTCTGATTGGTCACCTGTGCTGTCCATCTTCTTTGCTCCACCCGGGTGCATCAGTCGGGCGATCCCGTAGACAGGCGGCCGAGTTCCGGATTACCTACGTTCCCCCCACGAGGAGAGACGGCTGGCAAAGGACTGGCGGACCGGAAAAGCGACGTATATCCTCGCAGAGGATTGTTTCTGCTCGCGCTATTGACTCCGCTCTCTTAGGGAGTCCATCAGATGGGGTAAGGACCCACACTCACTGTATCTATGCAAGATATCGCTACCCTGGAATTATTATCCCTTAATGCAAAGGGATTGGATTACTTTCTGTTGATATCTCTTTGCAACGCTCTGGGACATTTTCACTGTGGACATTCATTTATTATATATTGTGTACACTTATTTTATTTTTTGGATTTACTTGTCATATGAGATTGGAAACCTATCACTTGGTATATTTTTTAGATACTATTTCTCAGCACTAAAAAACTGGGGCTTATATATCTTTAGGGATTTTTTTATAATCACTTGAATACTCAAGATCATGACCGGCTTTCAGGATTTGCTGGTTTGACAATTAAATTACAGCACACTTGTGGTATAGGAGTTCTTCTCACTAACTTCCAATTTTAGCACAGGTGCGGATCTTTTTAGCACTTTGGTATAGTGCTATATTATCACATAACATTGGGAGGGTTCATAACATTGGGACCCTTTAGCGCAGCATTTTTTTTTATTTTTATTATTGATGCGTTTGACCTACCCCTGATTATGGTCCCTCTCTCGCTAGAGCCGAACGCTAGAGATCCTCCTGGTCCTGGACTAGACGTATATTTCTTCTAGATCCTTCTATCCCGGAGCTACCTTGTTAGACACAACTCACTGAAGTACCTAAAAAACTCAGTTTTTTCGCCCTCTTGTAGAGGCATCAGCGGCACTGAGTTGCCGCATTCTGGAACTCTTCAAAGAAGTCTGAGGATCCATCTGTTGAGGGTATTAAACTGACTGGAGTTGTTGTTGAGGTTGCTGGTCAGTAGAGAGTTCACCAAGAAGAGTTTGAGTTCAGGTTTTGGGTATTAACTGGCCATAGTTCTTGTTTTTTAGGGGTACTTCATGGTCAGTAGGGAGTTCATAGGTTACTGTTTTTCTTTTTTTGTACGCTCTATATCCACTGAATGATGCTTTTATATCACGTGTTCTGTCAATACTCACCATGCCCATAGCCAATTTCTTTTTTGCATTCCCCCTAGGTCGCGAAGGGGGCTGAGCCTCCACACATAGGTATTATTATGCTGTATCATAATATGTTAATGCCTTCATGGAGTTAAAACTGGTGTCATGAAATGTACGGGGTCTCAATGACAAGGTAAAAAGGGCATTGATGTTTAACCACTTCAATACAGGGCACTTAACCACCTTCCTGCCCAGACCAATTTTCAGCTTTTAGTGCTGTTGCACTTTGAATGACAATTGCGTGGTCATACTACACAGTACCCAAATACATTTTTTATATATTTTTTTCCCACAAATAGAGCTTTCCTTTGGTGGTATTTGATCACCTCTGGGATTTTTTTTTTCTGCTAAACAAACAAAAAAAATGAACATTTTGAAAAAAAATGTGTTTTTTTTTTTTGTTTCAGTTTCAAAACTTTGTAAAGAAGTAAGTTTTCTCCTTCACTGATGGGGCTACACTGACGGGCTTTGATGAGGTGGCACCAATGAAGCGGCACTGATGGGCGACACGGTAGTTTAATGTATTGTACTGATAGATGCCAATCAGTGCCAAATAATGCATGCCAATCAGTGATGCCCATTGTGGGCACTGATTGGCATGCATTGTGGGCACTGACTGGCATCCCTGGTAGTCTAGGATGGCATACCTAGTGCTGGGCATCCCTGGTGGTCCAGTGTCAGAGACTCTTTACCAAGATCGTAGTTGCAGTGTGTCGGACTGACACACCGCAACGATCGCCGCGATGTGCGCCCCCGGGGGCGTACAGCGGCTCAATATCCTGAGGACGTCATACGACGCCCAGTCAGGATATTAAAACCACTTTGCCACCGTCATTCTGCTATATGGCGGGCGGCAAGTGGTTAAATAATTGAATGGTCACAGGCCCCATATGTTGTTCCTGCAGGAGAATCATCTTCTGGGGAATAGGATTCTAGCGCTACATAGACCGTGGGTACATCAATCATTCCATGCAACGTACTCCAGTTATGCAAGGGGAGTGGTCATCTTATTGAACAAATCCCTTGCATACAAGGTCCTACATCTAAAAACTGATCAGAGCGGTGGTATATGCTCTAGTGAATGTATATGTTCCTCCTCCCTTTAACCAGCGTGTCCTCTACACATTATACGAGAATTTAGCTACATTACAATTCTCCAGACTATACATAGCTGGAGACTTTAAATTCTACGTTGGATGCGTCTCTGGACTCGTTCAAACCAAATAGGGTATATTCACCAGATTTGCTTCAATGGGCACAAACCTTTAATTACACTGAGATCTGGAGATAGAAGCACAAAACCACTAGTTTCCACTCCTTTCACTCCACCACTCATAAATCAGACTCCAGGATCGACCTGGTCTTTGGTAACACCTGTGCCCTGGCAGAGGTGAGGGGGGGTCTCGTACTTACGTGTGGGCCTCTCTGACCATGCACCTCTAGAGGTCACCTTGGGGTTGTTGGACACCAGAGGTCGAGATTGTTGGCGCTTAGCAGCCAAATGGTTGCAGGATCCTAGGGTGGGGGAGGAGGTCTCTCCTAAACTACAACAATACTGGGAGATCAATGAGAATTCAGCCTCAGCACAGGTAGTTTGGGACGCCTTTAAAGCCAACTACAGGGGGCAGAACGTTTCAGCTTTCAAAGCGGTTCGTTCTGAGATGTCCAATCAGGTCAACTTACTTGAGGAGGGAGAATCTAAGGCTGTGGAGGCTTTTTCTGGCTCCCCGACTTTGGATCACTTCAGCCAGCTAGCTGAGGCAAAAGCATTGTTACTACATCTTGACTCGGCCACACATTTGGATCTAAATTCATTGGCAGGGAGGATCTTTGAGTCTGGAGACAAAAACAGCAAACCCCTGGCAAATCTAGTTGCAGACTCTAAAATGCAGACAGTGGTGTCAGAACTCTGTGGTTCGGATGGTCAGGTGATAGCTGCTCCCAAGCAAATTCTAAATTAATTCAGATCCTACTATGAAAACATATACGTGGCATCTACCCACTCTTTCGCAGGAGGATCTTGAATTTGTGGACAAAGATTTTACTACCGAGGAGACAGAAGAGGCGATCTGCTAATTTCCCAGCGGTAAAACACCGGGACCAGACGGCCTACCTGGTGAATGGTACAGAATGTATGCATTATTAATTGCGCCAAACCTGTTGAAGGTCTTTTCAGGCACATATAGTCCTCATTCCTAAGCCCGGCAAAGACAAATCCCACTGTGCTTCCTATAGGCCGATCTCCTTGCTAAACTATGACCTCAAGATCTTGACAAAAATATTAGCAACCAGGCTGCGGACGATTCTCCCATCTCTCATTGATATAGACCAGATATTCCACATATATAAATTTACGTAGTGTTTACACATCTTCAGCTTACTTACACCGAGTCCTCCACTAGGGTAATGGTTACAGTAGACATTAAAAAGGCGTTTGATTCAGTGGCGTGGCCTTTTATGTCTTTGGTTCTAAAAGTCATGGGTTTCAGAGAAGAATTCCGCAGGTGGATTGACATTTTATATAAAGACCCGACAGCACAGAAAAAAAACGTAATGGTGCTCTATCAGCGCCCTTTTTGTTGTCCACTGTCACCGGCTCTTAGCTCTGGTGATGGAGCCACTTGCCTCGGCCCTCAGACAAGCGGACAGGGTAAGGGGCATACATGAGAAAGTTGCTTTATATGCAGATGACCTTATTCTTTTCTTAAAGTGGTTCTGCACTCATTTCATTTAGTAAATCTCTTTGCCTTCCAAATCAGGCAAAGAGTACTAAATGAAATGTTTTTTTTTTTTTTTTTTTTTTTTTTACTTACCTTGTAATTGAAGACTTCCGGTCTTCTCCCTCTGCGGCGGCGGGCGGGGTCTTGCGTCGATCGTCGTCACGCCGCACTGTCTCCTGGGATCTGGTGTCATTGATCCCAGGAGTCAGTGCGGGCATCTTCCGAAATCTCCCGAGATTTCGGCCGCATCTGCCGAAATCTCGTGAGATGTGCCGTTACTGCGCACGCGCGAGTAACGGCGGTGCATGCTGGGCCATCAACAGTGCCTGTGGGGTTTCACATGCCCACAGGCAAGATGGCCCCCAGCACTAAAGAAGAAGACGAGGAACTTCAGCGGACGAAAACCGGCGGCGATCGAGATGGAAGATGGAACAGGTGAGTCCCCTAATAAAGGTAAGCATACTTTATATTACGTCCTTAAAAAAAAATTTTTTTTACAGAGTGCAGAACCGCTTTAAATGACCCTGCCCAATCCCTTCAAGAGACGCTGGCCATTCTTTCCAATTTCACTAGCTGCTCGGGCTCAAGGTAAACTGGGACAAATCCCAAATTTTACCGATAGATACTGCCGTGAAGGATGTAGCAGATCCCAACCTCTACATCGGACTACTATACCCTTAACTTGGAGCCACCGATACAAATGACGAGGACAAGACTGAAGGCATAGGCACATCTCCCCCTCTCACTAATTGGGAAATTAATCTATTCAATCTGAAGCTTCTGCCTGCCTTTCACTGTTATCAGACATGCCCCTGTCTGGATACCAAAAAAATGTATTTTGCCTGATATACACCATTTTACTATCTTTTCTCTGGGGCACTAGTCACCCGAGATTTAGGCTGACAGTGCTACAGAGACCTTGAGGAGAGGGAGGTCTGGCTTGTCCTGACCTCCATTACAATTTTGTAGCTGCCCTGTTATCCCAGTTATTATAGCTAGTCTCAGATGAGTTCAACACGGCAGTGGTCCTGGAAGCAGCATGCCTGGGGTCTTCTAAAGAGCAAAAAATAAATTCCTTTACCAGGGTCCCAGAGCTCCCCTTCCCTCTTACAACGGCAATGAAAGCAGTCCTGAGGGCGTGGTCGGTGGCAAATTACTTGCACCCCATGCCTCCTTGACACATCTCCCCACATAACAAACAGTCATTTAAAAGGTTGAAACAATATAATCTACCTAATTCACATTTGTTTAGGTTCTTGCAGCTTAGACAGGCCTTTAACACTTAGTTTGAAACTGCACAAGTGGCCTTTTACACCTCAAACCTGGAGACTTTGCTCAGGGATGCAGCTCTACCTAAGCTTTATCCACCATATATAAAGCGTTACTCCTCAACGTTCACACAGGCCTAGAAAACCTTAAGGCGAAGTGGGTGGTCGATTTCCCTACACTAGATACAGAAGATTGGGAGAAAATGTGGTAGTGCCCCTTTTCACAGCTAGTATCGGCTAGAGATAGATTAGTGCAATTCAAAATACTACATAAAATGTAATGTGTACTTAATTTCATAAATAATTAAAGTAAGCTCTGTAGGGTATCTGTGGAAATAGAGAATTGCTTTAGATAATCTGCACAGGTGGTTAAGCGTACAGTAGTTAGTCGTTTTATTTAATATATATATATTATATATATATATATATATATATATATATATATATATATATATATATATATATATATATATATATATATATATATATATATATATATATATATATATATATATATATATATATATTTTTTTTTTTTTTTCTTTGTAGATTTGTGTGTGACCGAGCCTGGGTATGCCCAATAGGCTCTCTATTGTATTGCATTTTACCTTGAAAATACAATAAAAACAACTTTAAGAAAAAAAATAAACTAATCAAGAAGTGGAAAATGAGGGGTTCTGTTGAGACCAAACCACAGTCAGGTACAACTGCCAGGAAAATTGTTCGGGATGCAAAGAAAAACCCACAAATAACTTCTGGTGAAATACAGGACTCTCTTAAAACATGTGGTGTGGCTGTTTCAAGATGCACAATAAGGAGGCACTTGAAGAAAGATGGGCTGCATGGTCGAGTCGCCAGAAGAAAGCCATTACTACGCAAATGCCACAAAGTATCCAGCTTACAATATGCCAAATAACACAGACAAGCCTCAAACCTTCTGGGACAAAGTTATTTGGAGTGATGAGACCAAAATTTCGCTTTTTGGTCACAACCATAAACCCTTCATTTGTAGAGGAGTCAATAAGGCCTACGATGAAAGGTACACCATTCCTACTGCGAAACACGGAGGTGGATTGCGGATGTTTTGGGGATGTGTGAGCTACAAAGGCACAGGAAATTTGGTCAAAATTGACGGCAGGATGAATGCAGTAGGTTATCTAAAAATACTGGAGGAACATTTGCATTCCAACATGACAATGATCCAAAACACAAAGTCGACCTGTCAGTGCCTACAGCAAAATAAAGTGAAGGTTCTGGGGTGGCCATCTCAGTCTCCTGACCTCAATATCATTGAGCCACTCAAGCTGTCATTGATGTTAAAGGGGGAAATACACGGTATTAAGAACTGGGATATGTAAACTTTTGATCAGGGTCTTTTGGGTTGAATCCATTTTGCAGTGCATTTTCTAGGTGCAGCTGCAATGCGAGTTGATTTGCTTTAGATTAATTTCTGATGCGTTTTTGATGCGATTTGGATACAGCCGAGATAACTCACTCTCTTTTACACTATAGCACATGGTATAGGGATGGAAAGTACTGAAGAAAGCAAACACTTGTACAAAATGTGCTGGAATTGTGTTACATTAGGACAGATACGCAATCTCCATGCAGTTTCTCTTCAAGTCTATGGAGCTAAAAATCACACCAAATGGCACTAAACTCGCACAGGACCCTTTTTTAAAATCACATCGGAATCGCACTGCATATACTGTATGTTAATGGCCTCCACAGAAACCCAAGTTATTTCACTTGTCATGCAATTCTATGCGTTCTGGAATGGATCAGACATCGCATCAGTGTGAACCAAGGCTAAATTAAATCATGTAAAAGTCACTGCTACCTAGATGTTCTTTTATATGGACATTCATAATAAGCATTGCAGGGTTTGAGATTAACAGGTCCAGCAGAGCATCATTTCTAGTTGGGGCCTCTATGAACTGTACCAGAAAATGGTCATGTAATAGGTTTATAAATTTCTGCCCTTTTACTGTTCCAGCAGTGTCATTATTCCAGTCAATTTCAGGTTAGTAAAATCACCCATTATTAGCACTATCCCAGCTCATTCTATCTGTGCAAGGAGCTGAATAGCCACCTACTCGTTAACACTGGCAGCCAGTAACAAATTACAATAATTATCTTTGAAAATCCCACACCCATATGCAGCCTCACCCATAATGCTTCAGCATCATCACACGTTTCTTCAGCAAGGTCCACTTTGACACTCACATGTCTCACATACAGACAGACACTGCCACCTATTCCTTTAGCCAGGAATATCAGTAGCCCAATCATGTGAAGAATGAAGCCAAGATTCAGCAACGCCAAATAACATAGCTCTCTTCATGCACCAAAGCTTCCAACTATCCTATTTTGCTTGGGAGACAATTCACACAGGTAATTTATTGTCACATTTTGACTTGTGTTTTGCATATCTTTTTTAGTACTACAAAAAGTACTACTAATTGCCAATGGTTGTTTTTAACATGGGAAACTTCTCACCTGCCATAACCCTCCCCCACATTCCACCCTCATTACTGTCTGACCCCTGACTAATTTGTCTGCTCCATTATATTCTAATTATAACTCCCCCTTTAATCCTAGTTTAACCACTAGAAATCCGTGCTATAGCCGAATAACGGCTACAGCACGGACCCGCTTTGGCGGGACTACGTCACGAGCGGCCTGCGCGCCCCCTGAAGGGTGCGATTCGGTGTGCTCTGTGATCAGCGAGTCTGTGAGACTCGCTGGATCACAGATCCGAGTAAGGGGTCGATCCCGACCCCTTACCACGTGATCAGCTGTCAGCCAATGATAGCTGATACATGATCCGCAACACAGCCGGTAATCGGGCTATTTTTCCTCCTCTCGCTCACAGCGCGAGGAGAAAAAAAAAAAAGCCGATCACCGGTGGAAGTGAGAGGGACACTAGTCCCGATCACTGGGAAGTGCCCCAGCTCCTCAGTGCCCACCTGTGCCGCCTACCAGTGCCCACAATCAGTGCCTGAACAGTGCTGCACATCAGTGCCACCTACCAGTGCCCATCAGTGCCAGAGGTACCTATCAGTGCCCATCAGTGCCACCCATCAGGGCCATCTTACCAGTGCCACCTTATCTGTGCCCATCAGTGCCGCCTATCTGTGCCCATCAGTGCCCACCAGTGCCCACCAGTGCCGCCTCATCAGTGCATATCAATGAAGCAGAAAAATTACCCGGTTTGCAAAATTTTATAAAACTATTAAACATGATTTTTTTAGTTTTTTTAGCAAAAAATAAAAACCCCAGCTGTGATTAACAACTTCCCGACCGGAGGCCGTCATATGACAGCCTCCACTTTGCGGGGGTATATCTGAATGATGCCTGTAGTTACAGACATCATTCAGATATTGCCGTTTTCAGCCGGCGATTCCCTGCACCATAAGAACGATCATAGCGGCTGTTCCACCGCTTGATCGTTCTTATGGGCGGCGGGAGGGGAAGCCCCCCCCTCCCGCCGCCCTCTGGTGCTTCTACCGACTCACCGCTTCCATCGGTGAGTCGGACACAGGATCCGCCGCCCCCCGGATGATCACTATAGAGATTTACGGCAGTCCAGATGGTCGCCGGAGTCTCTATGATCGTTCGGAGGCCGGGCGCGATGTTATGACGTCACGCCCGGCCTCTGCATTCAAGTAACGGCGCCGCTTCCGCTGGGAAGCGGTGATCGTTTTTTTTTTTTTTTTTTTTTTTTAGGCTTTCCAGCCTAGAGGTGAGATGTGGGGTCTTATTGACCCCATATCTCACTGTTAATAGGTCCGATCATGTAATATTCCTATTACAAGGGATGTTTACATTCCTTGTAATAGGAATAAAAGTAATACATTTTTTTTTCTTTTTTCTTTAAACTGTCAAATTAAAAAAAAAAAAAAGTCAAATTAACAATAATAAAAAAAAAAAATATTTTTTAAAGCGCCCCTGTCCCCGTACGCAGAAGTGAACGCATACGTAAGCCCCGCCCACATATGAAACCGGTGTTCAAACCACACATGTGAGGTATCGCTGCGAACGAGGGCTAGAGCGAGAGCAATAATTCTAGCCCTAGACCTCCTCTGTAACTCAAAACATGTAACCAGTAAAAAATGTTAAAGCGTCGCCTATGGGGATTTTTAAATACCAAAGTTTGGCGCCATTCCACGAGCGCGTGCAATTTTGAAGCATGACATGTTCGGTATCTATTTACTCGGCGTATCTTCATCTTTCACATTGTGCAAAAAAAATTGGGCTAACTTTACTGTTTTGTTTTTTTTTAAGCATGACATTGTTTTTTTTCTGAAAAAAACGTGTTCGAAAAAAATTGCTGCGCAAATACCGTGCGAGATAAAAAGTTGCAACGAGCGCCATTGTATTCTCTAGGGTCTTTGCTAAAAAAAACATATATAATGTTTGGGGGTTCTATGTAATTTTCGAGCAAAAAAATTATGAATTTTACATGTAGGAGAGAAATGTCAGAATTGGCCTGGATGCGAAGTGGTTAAATACCACCAAAGGAAAGCTATATTTGTGGGGGGAAAAAATGATAAAAATGTAATTTGGGTACAGTGTAGCATGACCGCGCAGTTGTCATTCAAAGTGCGTCAGCGCCGAAAGCTGAAAATTGGTCTGGACAGGAGGGGGGTTTAAGTGCCCAGTAAGCAAGAGGTTAAATACTCTACCAGCTCTCCCAAAAACTTTTCTCCTAGCACAGTAGATCCCCTTCCATTTAAGTGCAAACCATCTTGTACCCCAATGAAAAGTCAGCCCAGTGCTCCACAAACTTACATCCTTCTTTCTTGCACCAGGTCTTGAGCCATGCATTCAGTTCTCTAAGCGCCCTGTCTTCCTTGTGTTGTGCATGGCACAGGAAATATTCCAGTAAATTTAACCTTGGAGGTCCTTCCTTTTAACTTTCAGCTTAATTTTTTTTAATTGATTCTTAAGGATTCTCCATCTACCACACAATCCATATTTGGTTCCATCGTGGACCAATACAGCTGGGTTATGCCCAAGCCTTTTCATTAAATCACCCTATTACATGCTTAACCTGGCACCAGGGAGACAGCAAATCATTTGGTTGAGTTGATCCTGGCAACTAACTATTCTATCAGTCCTTTTTAATTATAAAATCCCTGATTATCAACTGTCTAGGCCTCCCTGCATTCCCATCACCACCCCTACTAGAAGGGCTGCTCTGCTGGCTGTTAGGAGTAGCAGTGCCATCTACTTTAATGTACTGAATTTTACAGACAATTAAGATTCTTGGGGAGAAGTTGGATCCCTTTGTAAAACTTAGGCATATGATCCAATGGGGCCTCCTGGGACTCCCCAACACATGAAAGTACTGTGAATGCTTCTTTGATCCCTGCAACTAGAGTAATATATAGTCAAATAGATAGACAGACAGAAATATAAACTATCTGTAATTATAAAAGATCATTGTACTGCATAAACAAGTACATTAACAAGTACTTGTTGTAAACCAAACACCTTCTGATTATTGACACTATAAAAGTAAGCAAGTAAAAAAGTAATCAAGTAAGCATGTGTTCAAAGACATGACATCTCTGCCATCACTTAAATAGCATAAATTCAACAAGTACTTTTTTGTAAAGACAAAAAACAAATTCAAAGCAAAAAGGGGTCTTGCAATTTACACAGAGAAATGATCACTGCGGTAAGGAAAACAAAGATGGTACTAGTCTTAAACCAAACATTGTGGGCATTAAGCCACCATCTGCTTAATGACATTATAATGCATGTAAGCATGTATGAAAAAGAACGGACATTGATGCTCTTGCTTAAAGAGCATTCTTTTTTTTAATCCAATTTCCCAAAGGCCAGACTTTAATATTATTTACAGCATTTCTATGGTATTTACGTGAAGGAAATATGCATTCTTCCATTACATACAACGTGTAAGTTTCCCAAATAATACTGCAATAACTGTGGCTTTTTTTCCCCCCCGTGATCTTCTAAAGTCATACACAGGTGCCCACCTGCATTGAATGGTTTAAGAGCAGTGTGCGAGGGTACAACATCTGCGTGAAGCCAGGGGCACAGGAAGCAGAAGTGCTATCTGCACTGATTAGTACTGCCCTTACCTGTCAGTACTTGTGGCAGCTCATTCTGAGCTTTGCCTTTCATTGCAGCCTCCAGAGACATGCCCCTGTCACCCTTGCAGGTTTTCGGATTAAATTGAGAGTCTTTCTCTTTACCTTTAGCTCCTTTAGGCCGTCCTGACTGCTTCTTCTTGGATTTACTGTCCCCCTTCACGCCCAGTAGAGGATGAACTTCTGACAGTGAGCAAAGTAAACAAAAAAGACAAAAATCATTCAAACAGAAAAAATTTGGATAAATTAACATTTTAGATTATTAACATACAATACTACAAGATCATGTCAGAGTTCAGGTGGCATATACCAGGACTTGACAGTAATTCTAGATTTACATATAAAGTGTTCTCAATCATTTTGTTTTTACACATTTTAACACACCAAAGATGCATTTCAGAACAACACGGAGTAAAGCATCAATCTTTCATAGCAAGATCAAGCCGATAACAGCTTTTACACTTCAATATGGTCTTTTAATCTACACAAGCGAAGCCAAGCCCATTTGCTGGATAGAGGGAACATACAGTGCATCCGGAAAGTACTCACAACACTTCACCTTTTCCATGTTTGTTTATTGTTTTCTTTTTGTAAAAATTTGCAAAGTTTTCAAACAAACTTCTTTCAAGTTGTCATTATGGGGTATTGTTTGTAGAATTTTGAGAAAAATAATGAATTTTAATCATTTTGGAATATGTCATTAAATATCACATGTACATAAGTATTCACAGCCTTTGCCATGACACTCAAAATTGAGCTCAGGTGCATCCTGTTTCTACTGATCATCTTTGAGATGTTTCTACAACTTGATTGGAGTCCATGTGTAATAAATTCAGTTGATTGGACGTGATTTGGAAAGGCTTACACCTGTCTATACAAGGTCCCACAGTTAACAGTGCATGTCAGAGCACAAACCAAGCCATGAAGTCCAAGGAATTGTCTGTAGACCTCCGAGACAGGATTGTATCAAGGCACAGATCTGGGGAAGGGTACTGAAACATTTCTGCAGCATTGAAGGTCCCAACAAACACAGTGGCCTCCATCATCTGTAAGTGGAAGAGGTTTGGAACCACCAGGACTCTTCCAAGCGTCATGTCTGGAGGAAACCAGGCACTGCTCATCACCTGGCCAATACCATCCCTACAGTGAAGCATGGTGGTGGCAGCATCATGCTGTGGGGATGTTTATCAGTAGCAGTAACTGGGACCCTAGTCAGGATCCAGTGAAAGATGAATGCAGCAATGTACAGAGACATCCTTGATGAAAACCTGCTCCAGCGCTCTTTGGACCTCAGACTGGGGCAAAGGTTCATCTTCCAACAGGACAACGACCCTAAGCACACAGCCAAGATAACAAAGAAGTGGCTACGGGGCAACTCTGAATGTCCTTGAGTGGCCCAGCCAGAGCCCAGACTTGAACCCGATTGAACATCTCTAAAGAGATCTGAAAATTGCTGTGCACTGACACTCTCCATCCAACCTAATGGAGCTGGAGATGTCCTGCAAAGAATAACAGGATAAACTTCCCAAAAATAGGTGTGCCAAGCTTGTAGCATCATACTTCATACTACAAGATTTGAGGCTGTAATTGGTGTCAAAGGTGCTTCCACAAAGTATTGAGCAAAGGCTGTGAATACTTATGTACAGTATCTCACAAAAGTGAGAACACCCCTCACATTTTTTGTAAATATTTTATTATATCTTTTCATGTGACAACACTGAAGAAATTACACTTTGCTACAATGTAAAGTAGTGAGTGTACAGCTTGTATAACAGTGTAAATTTGCTGTCCCCTCAAAATAAATCAACACACAGCCATTAATGTCTAAACTGCTGGCAACAAAAGTGAGTACACCCCTAAATGAAAATGTCCAAATTGGGACCAATTAGCCATCTTCCCTCCCTGGTGTGTCATGTGACTTGTTAGTGTTACAAGGTCTCAGGTGTGAATGAGGAGCAGGTGTGTTAAATTTGGTGTTATTGCTCTCTCTCATACTGGTCATTGGAAGTTCAACATGGCACCTCATGGCAAAGAACTCTCTGAGGATCTGAAAAAAAGAATTGTTGCTCTACATCAAGATGGCCTAGGCTATAAGAGGATTGTCAAGACCCTGAAACTGAGTTGTAGCATGGTGGCCAAGACCATACAGTGGTTTAACAGGACAGGTTCCACTCAGAAGAGGCCTCGCCATGGTCAACCAAAGAAGTCGAGTGCATGTGCTCAGCATCATATCCAGAGGTTGTCTTTGGGAGATAGATGTATGAGTGCTGCCAGCATTGCTGCAGAGGTTGAAGGGGTGGGGGGAGGGTCAGCCTGTCAGTGCTCAGACCATATGCCAAACACTGCATCAAGCTGGTCTGCGTGGCTGTCGTCCCAGAAGGAAGCCTTTTCTAAAGATGATGCACAAGAAAGCCCGCAAACTGTTTGCTGAAGACAAGCAGACTAAGGACATGGATTACTGGAACCATGTCTTGTGGTCTGATGATGTCAAGCGTGTGTGGAAGAAACCAGGTGAGGAGTACAAAGACAAGTGTCTTGCCTACAGTCAAGCATGGTGGTGGGAGTGTCATGGTCTGGGGCTGCATGTGTGCTGCCGGCACTTGGAAGCTACAGTCCATTGAGGGAACCATGAATGAAAACATGTACTGTGACATACTGAAGCAGAGCATGATCCCCTCCCTTCAAAGACTTGGCCGCAGGGCAGTATTCTAACATAACGACTCCAAACACACCTCCAAGATAACCACTACCCTGCTAAAGAACCTGAAGGTAAAGGTGATGGACTGGCCAAGCATGTCTTCGGACCTAAACCCTATTGAGCATCTGTGGGGCATCCTCAAAACGGAAGGTGGAGGAGCGCAAGGTCTCTAACATCCACCAGCTCTGTGATGTCGTCATGGAGGAGTGGAAGAGGACTCCAGTGGCAACCTGTAAAGCTCTGGTGAACCCCATGCCCAAGAGGGTTAAGGCAGTGCTGGAAAATAATGGCGGCCACACAAAATATTGTCAATTTGGGCCCAATTTGGAAATTTTCACTTAGGGGTGTACTCACTTTTGTTGCCAGTGGTTTGGACATTAATGACTGTGTGTTGAGTTATTTTGAGGGGACAGAAAATTTACACTGTTATACAAGCTGTACACTTACTACTATACATTGTAGCAAAGTATCATTTCTTCAGTGTTGTCACATGGAAAGATATAATAAAATATTTACAAAAATGTGAGGGGGTGTACTCACTTTTCTGTGTGATTTTTTTACTTTTTATTTTGAATGAATTTGAAAAGATTTCAAAACAAACTTCTTTCATGTTGTCATTATAGAGTATTGTTTGTAGAATTTTGAAGAAAATAAAAAAATGAAATCCATTTTGGAATAAGGCTGTAAACATAACAAAATGTGGAAAAGTGAAGTGCTGTGAATACTTTCCGGATGCACTGTAACATTTCACTTTGTTTTGACATAGCACTGTGGGAATACAGTAATATGTCAGAAAACAAATAGAAAAGTCAGAACACAATTGGGCCATTCAATAATGTGGAGCATCAGGGTGCGCTAAGTGGTCAGCCTGCACAGAGGAAATCAAAACTCTTTATTCTGTGGGACAAACATGGTTACAATTTAGTTTTATTAAATATTTTTATATGAACAAAAAAGAAAAAAAAAACTCACAAATCCCTTTTTCTTTGGGTGAATGAAAATCTGAGGGGTAAGGTACAAAAAATATTTGAGACGTAAAAAGTAAAGTAAAAACATACTCATTAGAGATTAGGTAACTTTCAGAGCTGTGTGCTAGGACTACACATTTTTTTGCTCCACAGCTAGAACGGTTTATCTATGCCATGACAGAGAATTATACTATTTGCAGAGTATAGACACATCAGTGATTCTAGTGCCATACTTTCAGCAACAGATAAAATAGGATGATTGCATTTTTCGCACAATCTTTCTTGAAGTCCATTGAGGGGCACAGGAATTTTGAAACAGTTGGGTTATACTGCCACCTGCAGGAGGTTGGGCACTGCCAAACAGAAAAGGTTGTAAGCCAGCCCTGTATAATCCCTGCTCTACCCAGAATTCCTCAGTTTTGCAAACAAGCACTACATAGGTTTAATAAGCACAAAGGGAGGGGGGGGGGGGACTTGCGTCCCTCAATGGACTTCAAGAATAAGTTTTCATGCCAAGTACAAAAAAAGTACTATTTTTTTTATCATTCACTATGAAACACAAGAATTCTTAACCAGTTGGGATGTCCAAACACAGTCCAACCAAGGGCTGGGTAACAGCCACTGGGGTCCAACAAAGGTTGAGATCGTTCTACAGTAAGAATTCAAAACTAATGAACACCTGAATCAAGGTTATAAAAAAATAAAGGTTTTGCGAAACAGGGGAACTGCCAGAACCAAAGGAAGGGCACAAAGATCAACCTGGTGCTCCAGACCAGGACAGATTATGACCACAAAGGGAAACTGCTGCTCGAAGATACACTGGGCCCATCCAGCAAAAACTGAAGGACCAATTACCCTTCTAACAAAAAAACTGGTGGAAAAAAACACTACCAAACGAGGAGAAACTAGAACAACTTAAAGCGGAATTTCACCCAAAAAGGGAAGTTCAAATTGTCTGCTTTGGCAGGTACCCGATTCCACTTCTAGCCAGATCGCTGTGGTCATCCAAGAGGAAGTTCACTCCCCTCCTTCCCCTGCAGCCTTCTGGGACATGTTACAGGTGGCTCGCGCATGCGTAGTAGGAAGCCAGCTGTGACGCTAAGGAGTCACAGACAGCTTCTCATAGTAAACATGCCAGCGCCTGGACCCAAAGATGGCCCAAGAGTTGGCTCAGGTGAGATTGCGCTGGATCCCTTTACAAGAAAGTATCCAATTATTAGATGTTAGCAGCTACAGTATTTGTTTTTTGTTTCTAGGGTGAAAAAGTGCTTAAATGTGATGAACAAGAAAACATTTTTACTCAAGTCCTAGAGAAAAAAAAAAAAAGGCTCCTAAAAGGAGAGTTTGTACAGTCAAATCTAGGAAGACAGACCAGCCAACCACCTGCAGAACGCTCAAACCTAGCATTACAAAGGCTTCACCATTACCATGTGACGGGAATGAACGCAAAATCACAGGTTACCTGACCCATCACACAGAGTCCCCAATCCTTTCCGGAGGTGAAGGCCCTGCAGCACTCAGGTGATGCCCAGAGAAGGTCAGGTCAGAGCAGACCCCAAAAAGGTGCCCCTGATGACTCAAACTGTCCTGGAGAAAAAGACTCAGGGATCAGATAAGAGGCTACACTCATCTGAGGGTTCCTGCCAAGGTGGATATAAGGAACCAACCCAGCTTCCTTCCCAGAGACTGACAAATAACATTTGTTATGTCTTGGTCTAAAGAGACCAATTTGCTTTCTTTCCCAAAGTCTAGACTCCCTGAATAAGACACCACATGAAAGGAAGCCCATATAAGAAGGGCATCCTCCACAAACCCTAAAAGGGGGAAATGGGAAAAAGTCTGCCACACATAAGGAATTGGTCAAAGATCCGCAGGGATTAGACTTTGGTGATGACCTGAGGTGAATAGCTTCACTCAATGTGAACCCCAAGGTTACCAGAGCTAGACGTGGGACAATCTGCATCTAGGACAGATGTTGTAGAAGCAGCACCACTATGGGTGCACGCTCACGGGAACCGAGACAAAACTGTGAAGATGCATGAGGAGGTTGATTACTACTAGAAGGGTGAAGGGCAACTGAAAGGGGTGGCCGATTCAAGAGTCTAGGCTAGCAGCTAGAGAGTGAGACTCAAGCACCCGAATGCGGGGGTAAATCCATCAGGATGAACCACCAGCCCCCTACTTGTCGAAGTGGGGGACACACCTTCATGCAGAAAGGTGAGAATAGCAGTTAGGGGACTGGCTTCAAGCCTTACAGCTTGAGTTGAAGGTAGGCTCTGACTACCTACAAGCTCTTACTGCTATAGTAGATGAAGGGAAACGGTGTGTTTCCTCTGCTGCTTCCACAGACCTCCTGTGTTGAGGCAGAAACACACAGTTTAAAGCCTGCCTGATCCCTCCAAGGACAACTGAGTCAGATGTTCTTTAGATGCATCACTGGCATCCCAGGCACATCAGCCCCATTTGAGAAACACGCTTGGTGCTTGCAACAGGCTATCGCAGCTTAAAGCTCAGAGTTAGAGATTTGCATAAATGAGGGTTTAACCTAGCGTTGAAAGAGTCCTTCTCAAGGGGGAAAAGCTCTGTTACTTTCTTTGGAGGGGCCAAGGATCCCACCGGGTGTGTCCAAGTCCTCATAGAAGAAATTACTTAAACTACGAGTGTAATTAAAAGGTCTTTGCCGCAAATGGAGCTCTAAAAGATTCAAGGTCTAAAACAGCAGGCCGATTCTGAAAATGCAGAGTAGTACGTACTGCATCAACCAGGTTAGAAACTCCCCCTTGTGTCATTTGCAGGTGGCTCAAAAACAGCCTCTCCAGTCGTTGACTGTGAGGACTTTGAATCTGAAACACAAGACATGAAATAAAATGATCGCTGATGTGCAATTTCCCCAGTTCAGCTTCTAGGCTGCCGATGTGCCCAATCAAGTCCATAGAAAAGGGCAAATCAAAAATTGGAGGCCAGCTAGTCCCTCAGAAAAATGGCCGCTGTGATACAGGAAAGATGGCTGCCAGGTAATCACACCAAATATGGCCACCATGGCTATGGGGAAATGGCTGCCACAGCACAGCACTGAACCGTCACCCCAAACCCTTACTGGAACCCAACGGACCCCCCATCCCAGAGCTGCACAGCACTAAAGGGCATAAACAACAGGCCAGCTCACCGTTAAGGGAAGGTCTGGAGGAGCAGAAGAAGGGATGGGGGAGGAGGAAGAAGGAGGGGCTGGCAGGATAGACCCAAAGCCTGAAGGAGAGGAGGGGACCCCCGCAGGGCTGACCAACCCAGGGAGTACCCACACCCACACTGCTTCTGGGAAGAGGACATCTACTTACCAATCCAACAGAGCTTACAGGAGACACCTCCAAGAAAGGTCCTCCTCTCCAGCAAGTGGGGGCTGTCGTCCAGGCCAACATTGTGACATGGACTGCAGACACCTGGTCATGCGTGTCTCCACGAGACATTTAGCTTGTCAGCCGCCTCAGTCCGGATGGGGTGGTTGCAGCCGACCCAGTGTGTAGGTAAAAGTCTGAATACACTCGGTGGCCTGGACTGGGGTTACTCCTGGATCTAGATTATCTAGCCTGTCGCCCAATCCAGCTGTTGATTGAAGATCTCTGCAGGAAAAAAATCCCAGAAAAAGGCTATGGAACCACAGGTTCCCGCAAGGAACTGGGTCGTTACCCCTTAACACTAGGCAGAAATAACTGGTTTGCCTATAGCAGAGAGTTTTTATTTTATACCAGCTAGAACTGCCCATTGGTGGTGGTGTGTTCTGTTCTACCTAGTATGCTAATCCTGTAGGTGGAGCTATAAAACCCTATGGTCAAGAATAGAAGAGCTGTGTCTGTTGATGAATGAAAGAGAAAAATCTTTTGGGATAGAACTTTATTATGTAACCTGTAGTCACTAGTCAGGGACGTCATCACCCTTAGCAAAAAGCAGTGATAAAGCTTGATTGCTAAGGCATCCTAGGCCCAGCTAGGAGACTTGAAGGAAGAAAGGAGTACTCTTGCTGTGAGGCGGGGGGGGCGCGCCGCAGCCTGCTGTAATGGGCCGGCCGCCGCCCGCCAGTACATTTAAGACTTGAATTTACAGCCAATGTGTCCATAGGTACTTTTTTTATTTTTTTTTACGAGACAGACAAGACAGACAGACAAGAGACATGACACACACTTGCTTAGGCCCCTTTCACACTGGGGCGGGAGCCGCAGTGACGGTAAAGCAGCGCTATATTTAGCGCTGCTTTACCGTTGTTTTGCCCGCGGGTTTCGGCCGCTCGCGGTGCGGTTTTACCCCCTGCGAGCGGCCGAAAAAAAAAAGGGTTAATATCCCCCGCAGAGCTCCGCCGTGGCGGCGCTTTGCGGCGGTATTGCCGCGGTTTTACCGCGGTGTCCCATTTAAATGAATGGGAAGGAGCGGTATAGGAGCGGTGAACACACCGCTCCTATACCGCTCCAAAGATGCTGCTAGCAGGACTTTTTTTGCCGTCCTGCTAGCGCACCGCTCCAGTGTGAAAGCCGCCGGCTTTCACACTGGAGTGAATGGGGCCGTTTTTTTTCAGGCGGTGTACAGGCGCTATTTTTAGCGCTGTACCGCCTGAAAACCGCCCCAGTGTGAAAGGGGCCTTAATATGCCTCTCCACTTTTTTAATTTATGTAAATTGTAAAATGTTAATTTCTGAAAATATATGTGCAAAGTGTTCAGTGGTTGTGGCGGAATGTACAGTACAGGACTAAGAAATCTTAACTGGTTGCTGACCGCTGGCTGTCAATTGACGGCCAGGCGGTGCAGCTCTCGTGGCGGGAGGGCGTCATATGACGTCCTCCCCTTCCTGGCCCACCAGGGGGCGCGCGCGTGCCCGCCGTGTTACTGGGGACTCAATGCGCATGCCCGGCGGCTGCAATGTCCGCTGGGCACTCGCGATTGCCCGGTAACACAGCAGGACCGTGGATCTGTGTATGTAAACACACAGATCCACGTCCTGTCAGAGAAGAGGAGACCGATGGTGTGTTCCCAGTACAGAGGAACACCGATTGGTCTCCTCCCCTTGTGAAAAAAAAAAATATAAATAAAAAAAAAAAAAAAAAAAAAAAAAAAAAAACCATAAAAAAAAAAAAAAAAAATAAAAACAAAAAAAAAAAAAAAAAAAAAAAAAAAAAAAAAAAAAAAAAAAAAAAAAAAAAAAAAAAAAAAAAAAAAAAAAAAAAAAAAAAAAAAAAAAAAAAAAATAAAACAAAAACCAAAAAAAAAAAAAAAAAAAAAAAAAAAAAAAAAAAAAAAAAAAAAAAAAAACAAAAAATAAAAAAAAAAAAAAAAAAAAAAAAAAAAAAAAAAAATAAAAAAAAAAAAAACAAAACAAAATAAAAAAAAAAAAAAAAAAAAAAAACCAATAAATAAAAAAAAAAAAAAAAAATAAAAATAAAAAAAACAAAAAAATCAAAAAAATAAAAAAAAAAAAAAAATAAAAAAAAAAAAAAAAAAACAAAGTCCCCTCCCCCTACAGTTAGAATCCAGCACTGCTGTCCAGGTTCAAGTACACTGCAGCTGAAAACAGCTTGGGGAAAAAAAAAAAAAAATAGGCCTAAAATGAAGTACCTGTGAATCCCCAGCTATAAGATGTACTCAGCAAATAAGGGCTCTAGAATGCAAATGAGAAGCATTGGAAAAAGGCACCAGAGTGTAAAAAAAAAAAAAAAAAGCCATGAAATTAATAAAATTAAAGCTGTATAGCTGAAATTAACAATCCATTGATAATGGGCAGGTGATTGGCAGATCACATCCCTGCCTAGCTCCTCCCCCACTGGCAGGGCAGCGCAGGAAAGCAACATTCCTAGTGTACTGCATTGATCCCTGCCGACCAACTTCTCCAGTCCATCCCTTGTGTGTGATATATGGGATGGATGAGAGAGATGGCCCAGTAGGGATCAACACACCAGAAATGCAAACAGCAATGTGTTCCTCTACATATGAAGGAAATCTCTGTTCCACTGACCCCTAGATACTTCCTTGTTTTCTTCACGCTGTCCTTACTGTTTATTGGAGCCCTGTTAATTAAATTAACTACTTCCCGACCAGCTGCTGCAGATATACTGCGGCAGGGTGGCTCCATTGCGCAAATCGCCATACTGGTATGGCGCCTGTGACCATGGCGTTTCAGAACTGATCTGTCTACAGGTCCAAGCCAATGATTTCTGGCCTGGACCTGCTGATCGGTTCTGGCTAATGACAGAAGCAATGTCATCTCCTCACGTGGAGCCCTTTTCGGTTCCAGCGAGTGAGTACACCAAGCACACTTTTAACCCTTTGATCATCCCCTGATCGCCCCCAGTTAACCCTTTCACTCCTGTCACAGTGTTACCAAGTACAGTTTTCAGAATTTTCACTGATCAATGTATTGGTGTCTCTTGTGACAAACAGCCTTAGGGCAGTGTCACTAGTATAGTGTACAGATCTTTTTTCTGGTCACCGTATTAGTGTCACTGGTTAGAGTCACCGTCAGTCTTGTATAGCGTCAGGGTACCAACCCCTTATTTCCCTAATAAAGTATTAACACCGTGATCGCCCCCAGTTAACCCTTTCACTCCTTGTCACAGTGTCACTAGTATAGTGTACAGATCTTTTCTGCTCACTTTATTAGTGTCACAGGGGACATGAGTTTAGGTGTTAGCATCAGTTTGTGGTAGCGTAAATCCCAGACAGCGTCAGATTTTAACCCGTTGTCAGTAGCGCTAACGCACACACCATACACCACCCTTACTAGTATAGTGTCTGAACGGATCAATATCTTTGATCAGATTAGAACTTGGCATCCCTAGTAGTATAGTGTTCCAAAAAATGCAGCGTTAGCAGGATCAGCCCAGACACCTGCCAGCACCTGTGTTTAGCCCCTCCTCCCAGCCCAGCCAAAGTGCAGGATTAATAGATCACTGTCACTTTACAAAACACAAACACACAAAACTGCAGCATTAGCAGAGTAACGCCTGATCCCTGCTAACACCAACAGTTTTATTTTTTTTATTTTTTTAAGCGATTCAAGCAGTCTCTGACAACCAGGTGCTTTTTTACCTGTGAGTCACACTAGCTGTACCTGTAAATTTAGTGGCCAAAATGTCAAACGAAATGTACACTAGTGAAAAGGCCTACAGGATACTGAGCATGACAGATGAGAGTGCAGGGGAAGCCTCACTGTCAGAATCACAATCCGATTCAAGCTCCCCATACGAACCTGTAGAGAACAGCAGCGCCCTGACGACGGAGTAGCGGCCCCTGTTAAGGTCAGGTGTATCCAACCCCGTACTGTTGCTGAGGTGCAACAACCACATGGTTCTCGTATGCAGCAGACCCAGAATTTAGTTGGAAACAGTGGATTTTACATCCCTGGACTTCTACGAGCTGTTTTTCACAGAAGATTTGTACAGATCTATTGTGGGCAAAAGCAATTTATATGCTAGTAAATTTATCGCGGCAAATCCAAATTTGACCCTTGCCAGAGAATATGTCTGGAAACCTATAACAGTTCCCAAATTTAAAACCTTTCTGGGCCTATCCCTCCTCATGGGCATTACTAAAAAGAGTGTGTTGTGGTCACATTGGTCCACTGACCCAATTCACCATATGTCCGTGTTCTCTGCTTTCATGACCAGGACTCAATACGAGCAAATCTTGCAGTTCATGCACTTCAACGACCATGAACTCTGCCGTCCGCGGGGTAACCCTGAATATGATCGGCTCCATAAAATTCTGCCCCTCGTAGACCATTTCAACCAACAATTTGCAGCCTTGTTTATTCCCGATCAAGATGTCTGCGTTGATGAATCCCTGAGTACATTTTCTGGCCGCCTTGTGTTCGAACAGTTTCTCTCCAGCAAGCGTGCCAGATATGGGTTCAAGATGTATAAGCTCTGTGACAGAGCCACAGCCTATACACATAGTTTAGTGGTTTATGAGGGAAAAGATAGAAGCATGGAGCCCCGTGACTGCCCAGACTACATAGGGAGCAGCTGCAAGATTGTTAGGGACTTGGTGTTACCCTTATTCCGAAAGGGGTACCATTTATACGTGGGCAATTTTTATGCACACGTGCCACTTTTTAGACACCTCTTTTAATTAGGAATTGGGGTATGTGGCACCATGCAATCCAATTGCAGCGGCTTCCCCCAACGGCTTGTAGATACCAGACTTAGACAGGGGGAGAGAACCTGCTTGAGGTCCAACTATTTGCTTGCCGTGAGATGGAAGGATGAACAGAAGTCATGGTTAGCGTTTGGCTGAAGCCATTTATTATCAATCAACTGCGTTTACTCTTTAAATCATAATGGCAACAGAAACTACCCAAATTACCCTGATCAAAAGTTTACATACCCTGGTGATTTTGGCCTGATAACATGCACACAAATTGACACAAAGGGGTTTGAATGGCTATTAAAAGGTAACCATCCTCATCTGTGATCAGTTTGCTTGCAATTAGTGTGTGTGTGTGTGTGTGTGTGTGTGTGTGTGTGTGTGTGTGTGTGTGTGTGTGTGTGTGTGTGTGTAAAAGGTAGAGTTTCTAGACTCCTGACAGATCCTTGCAACCTTTATCCAGTGCTGTACCGTTTCTGGATTCTGAGTCATGGGGAAAGCAAAAGAATTGTCAAAGGATCTGCGGGAAAGGGTAGTTGAACTGTATAAAACAGGAAAAAGATATAAAAAGATATCCAAGGAATTGAGAATACCAATCAGCAGTGTTCAAACTCTAATCAAGAAGTGGAAAATGAGGGGTTCTGTTGAAACCAAACCACGGTCAGGTAGACCAACTAAAATTTCAGCCACAACTGTCAAGAAAAACCCACAAATAACTTCAGGGGAAATACAGGACTCTCTGAAAACATGTGGTGTGGCTGTTTCAAGATGCACAATAAAAGGAGGCACTTAAAGAAAGATGGGCTGCTTGGTCGAGTCGCCAGAAGAAATCCATTACTATGCAAACGCCACAAAGTATCCCGCTTAAATTACGCCAAACAGCACAGAGATGAGCCTCAAACCTTCTGGCACAAAGTCATTTGGAGTGATAAGTCCAAAATTTTGCTTTTTGGCCACAACCATAAACGCTACATTTGGAGAGGAGTCAACAAGGCCTATGATGAAAGGTACACCATTCCTGGGGATGTGTGAGCTACAAAAGGCACAGAAAATGTGGTCACATTTGATGACAAGATGAATGCAGTATGTTATCAAAAAATAATGGAGGAACATTTGCATTCATCAGCCAGGAAGCTGCACATGGGACGTTCTTGGACATTCCAACATGACAATGATCTAAAACACAAGGCCAAGTCAACCTGTAATTGGCTACAGCAGAATAAAGTGAAGGTTCTGGAGTGGCCAGCTCAGTCTCCTGACCTCAATATCATTGAGCCACTCTGGGGTGATCTTAAAACGTGCAGTTCATGCAAGACAAGACAGCCCAAGAATTTACAGGAACTGGAGGCTTTTTGCCAAAAGGAATGGGCAACTTTACCATCTGAGAAGATAAAGAGCCTCATCCACAAATACCACAAAAGCCTTCAAGCTGTCATTGATGTTAAAGGGGGGAATACACGGTATTGAGAACTGGGGTCATTTGGGTCGTTTCTGTCGCCATGATTTAAAAAGAGTAAACACAGTTGATCGATAATAAATGGCTTCAGCCAAACACTAACCATGAGTGAAAGAAAAAAAGTTTGTGTGATCATTCATACTCAGAAAAATGGGCAAGAAATCAAATGGTATGTAAACTTATGAGCACAACTGTATATACAAGTAAAAAATCCCAAAATAGCTGTTTTATTGTTCTCTCTCTATTATGCTCCGTTTTACTGTATTTTATGTTTAACTGTAATGTTTTATTGTTACTGTGCTTTACTGTGCAGGTATGTTATTCTACTATTATACTGTACTGTTATTGTGTTTTATTGTTAACCATAGATTGGTTTGCAGGTACGCCATTCGGCTGCAGCACGGATTGATTGATTTTGACAGCAACAGGGTTTGCTCTCACAAAACATAAATCTGTGACCCCAGCGCTGTAGGAGGTGATTTCACCACCACAGTTTTTAAAAAAAAGAAGAAGAGCATATATGCATAGGGGCAGGGGTGGACATTAGGTGTGGATTGCCCCTATGCTTCAGCATATATTTTTTTACTCTTTTTCGGCACAGATTGCAATAAAAAAAAAAAAATAGGATTTTTAAAACAGCTTACCTGTAAAATCCTTTTCTTTGGAATTAACGGAAGACACAGAGCCATAGTACTTACTATGTGGGTTTAATAGGCCACCTTCAGGTGCTGGACACTGGCACGCCCTAAATTAAGAAGTGCCCTCCCAATATAAATAACCCCTCCCACTGGTGGGAGTACCTCAGTTTTGTAGCAAAGCAATACACGTGTATACCAAAGAAGGGAGGGACTTCTGTGTCCCGTGATGTACCTTAAAGAAAGGGATTTTACAGGTAAGCTGTTTTAAAAATCCTATTTTCTTATCGTACATCACGGGACACAGAGCCATAGTACTTACTATATGGGATGTCCCATATCAATGCCAACTGAAGGGAGGGAGACAACAAAAGTAGGGCCCCAAGAGACCAGAGAACTCATACTGCAGCCTGCAGTACACTGTGCACAAAGGCGATAGCCTCATGACCTCTCACATCTACTTGATAGAATTTGGTAAATGTGTGGACTGAAGACCAAGTTGAGGCCTTGCAGATCTGAGCCAAGGAGGCTTGGTGATGCACTGCCCAAGAAGCACGAACAGCCCTGGTCGAGTGTGCTTTAATATGAAAAGGAGGAATTTTCCTCTTTAAAACCATAAGCTTGAACAATCACTTGACGAATCCATTTAGAAATGGTAGATTTTGGCGCTGCCTGTCCTCATTTAGGACCGTCTGGCAACACAAACCAAACTTTTCCTTCACAGAACGAGGCTCTGGAAAAAAAGAAGGCAGAACAATATCTGGGTTTAAATGAAAACCTGATACTACTTTCGGTAGGAATTTAGTATGAGGTCGTAATACAACCTTATCTTTATGCAGAATCAAATATGGCTCTTTACAAGAAAGAGCAGCCAACTCTGATACTCTTCTAGCAGAAGATATGGCAACCAAGAAAACTATTTTCCTTGTCAAGAGGACCAAGGGAATATCTTGAATAGGTTCAATAGGTTGCATTTGTAAAGCCTAGATTTAAGTCCCAAGGGTTCAAGGGGGATTAATCCGTGTTACCCCCTGAAAAGTTCAGAACCAGAGAATGTGAAGCAAGTGGTCGTTGGAAAAAAAACACAGATAAGGCTGACACCTGGCCTTTGATAGTACTTAAGGCCAGCTTCATCTCTAATCCCATTTGTAGGAATTCAAGGATCCTACCCATGACATATTTTCTGGGGTGCCAACCCCTGGATTCAGGAGACATATACCTTCCCGACTATAGTATACGATTCTGGAGGCCAACTTCCTAGTATTAACCATAGTAGAATCTACTGTAGTTGACAGCCCACAGTCCTTTAGAATGTGGGTCTCAATAGCCAAACCGTTAAATTTAGCGTTTGTAAGGTAGGATGGAATACCGGACCTTGCGAGAGAAGGTCTGGCCACAGTGGAAGGGTCCAAGGGTCCCCTACCACCATTTTTATGATCTCGGCAAACCAAGACCTCCTGGGCCACAAGAATCACCTCCTTCCCCTCTTGCTTGATCCTGCGAAGAAGCTGCGGAAGCAGCAGAAAAGGAGGGAATGCACAGATCAGTGAGAACTGATCCCAAGGAAAGACCAAGGCATCTGTTCCGCATACCATCGGATCCCTTGTCCTTGACACAAAGTTGTTGATCTTGTTGTTAAATCTGGACGCAAACAGATCCATGTCCGGAACTCCCCATTTTTGACATATTGACAGAAAAATGTCAGGATGAAGGGACCATTCTCCTGGGAACAATTGTTGGCGACTCAAGAAGTCCACCTGCCAATTCTCTATCCCTGGAATAAAAATTGCTGATAGGCAAGGAATGTTGCTTTCTGCCCAAGAAAGAATATGATTCACCGCTCTCTCTGGGCCGCATGACTTCTCGTGCCCCCTTGGTGATTGATGTAGACCACTGCTGTGGCATTGTCGGATTGAATCCTGACAGGATAATTAAGTAGTCTGAGCCACCAGGCCTCTAGGGCCAGGCGTACTGCCCGAATTTCTAGAATATTGATAGGCAAGGTCCTCTCTGAGATGGACAATATCCCATGGACAGATGCTTCTTCAAAGGACTGCTCCCCAGCCAAAAAGGCAAGATGACTGGCAGAAAGGATTTCCCTTTTTGAAGATTCTTGGATATCAACCACCAATTGAGGCTCTGATGAACACTGGGGGATAAATGCATTGGAAAGTCCAGAGCATGGACCTTCTTGTTCCAAGTAGATAGAATACTGTTTTGTAGTAGTCTTGAATGAAACTGCGCATAAGGAATGGCCTCAAAAGAAGCCACCATCTTTCCCAACAATTCCCCGACAAATAGAAGGATTCTTCTTTGTTTTGACCACCTGGGGCAGAAATACCCTTTTCAAAGCTGTATCTATGATCAGGCCTAAGTACTGCCATCTGCTTGATGGTTTTAAGTAGGATTTCTCTAGGTTGAAAATCCAACCTAGGTCTTCCAGGTAGCTGACTGTGGTGACCAAAGATTGGTTTAAACGGACTACCGATTGATCTATCAAAAGTAGCTTGTCTAAGTAGGCTAGTATTGTTTACCTTTGGCCCTTAACCTGGCTAAAAGAGGAGCCAGGACCTTTGTAAACACTCGAGGTGCAGTAGCCAGTCTGAAAGGTAGAGCTACAAACTGAAAGTGACTATTTTCTACCTCGAAGCATAGAAATTTCTGATGAGCAGGGAAAAATCAGCACATTGAGATAAGCACCCTTGATGTAGGAAGGAGACTACAGATCGAAATAAACCCAATGTGAAAAGGAACAGATGTTTAAAAACCAGTTTAGATGTTTGAGATCTAAAATGGATCTGACATCCCAGTTTGGTTTTGGAACTATGAACAGGTTTGAATAAAAACCCAAACCTTGCTCTTCCAAAAGGACCTCCAATATCACTCCTTGAGATAAGAGATGATCCAGGGTTAGAAAGAGACTTCTTTTTCATTGGATATTTTGGGAACGTTTGATCTGAGAAACCGAGGATGCGGGAACTCTCGGAACTCTAGTTTGTAGCCTAGAGAAATTGAGGAAGCCACCCATCTGTCTTGACATTGTTCCTGCCAGACTCTTGAAAACTGCAGAAGCCTTCCCACCACCCGAGCGAGCGGGGGCGTCCCTTCATAAAGGAGGCTTTAGTATTTTGTTTTGTGGGCTTCCTCCCCCAGGTCCTCTTTTGGCCCTGGGACTGACCAAGAGGTTTACCTCTAGAATCTGACGGTTAAGGCCGTCGAGACTGCCTGGAGGCAGCTGCCCCTGGCACTAAAGAAGTACGTTTAAAACTTTTTCTTAACCAGTAAAAGGGAACTTTTCCCATTAGAAATTCTTTGGATATACTTATCCAGATCGTCTCCGAACAATCATTCACCATGAAAAGGGAAACTGGCCAAGAGCTTTTTGCATGGCGCTTCGGCTGACCAATTTTTCAACGATAGGATTCTATGCACATGTACCAGCCCTAGCATAAGCAGTGAGGCCTGGAGAATAGAATCTCTCATAGCATCTACTAAGAAACACAATGCTTCCGATAAGCCGGCCAAATCCTGGGCCTGATCAGGAATAACTTTGAGTACATCTGTAAACTGGTCCATTAAGGATTGAGATACTCCGATCGCTGCCAGCGCAGGTTGAACAACTGAACCTGCGAGTGAAATATAGTTCTTAAAAAGGAACTCCAACTTCTTATCTGTTGGAACCTTTAACACCTGAGCATTGTCAACTGGACAAGTCAGGTTTTTATTTACAGAGGATTTAGCAGCGTCAATTGCTGGAATTCAAAATTTTTTATAAAAGTCTTCCTCCATAGGATAAAGTATAGAAAACTTTTTTGAAGGGAAAAATTGTTTATCTGGGTGATCCCATTCAGAATACATAAGCTTCCTTAGCCCCAAATGGATAGGAAAAGAATGATCAGCTTGGGGAGGCTTTAGTGAACCCAAACCAGACGTGGGCTCATTAACTGACTGCGCTGCTGGCAGCGAAAAAGTAGAGCGGACCAACCCAGTGAGAGATTGTACCAACAATCTTTCCTGCAAACCCAATATCTCTGAATCAGGTTCCTCAGACGCAGAGACGTTAGCCTCTTCCTGGTCGTTAGAAGACAAATCGTCTTCTTTTGCTCCTCAGAATGAGGGTCCTGAGCAATGGACGAAGACTACGCTTAGCCCCAGTCTGGAATGCAAATAAAGCATCAATTTTTTGCTCCAAGCTTAAAATGGTTGAAGAAAAAACCTCCTGGGTAATATACATAGGGGCTGCAGTGTCAAGAGCAGCTGCAACACTTACCCCTCCTGATGGCTTCCTCTGATCAGCCAAATCACTTTTAGGGGATGATGACATTTTTTTGAGATGTTTCTAGGCTGCCGTATGACTGGAGTAGTCTTACTAGAGCCCCCCTTTGAGTTTTTTTTTAAACCCCCCTTCTGCTCATAGCCCGATGCACAAAGAAAAGGTACTACCAGAAGGAGTGCATCAACTGCATGAACAATAGTCCAGCTTAAATCGCTGATATTAATGCTCAGCCTGATGCTGTAAATGTGTCAAAGGGAATGCCAGGGTCACCAAACCTTTTAAAAACCACCTCTGCTCCTGTGTCCCTCCAGCAGCATGAACAACCACAATGGTTCCCTTTCTAAAAGCCTCCCTCCCGCGCTGAACGTTGGAGGAAGCCAACACATCGTTAAGTCCCACCTCCGCCGTCTACAGCCCTTCCCGTCTTTTTAAAAATGCACTTTTCCCGTGCTGCTGACCCTATGGAGGATCCCAGGAAGAGGCAGGCATGGCGAGGGGAGAGCTGGAAGCTGCTCTGCAGCGTCCATTCATGCTGTTTTTTTTTTTCAAAAATCTTTGAAAAAAGGGAGGACCCCCCCAGGCTTACCAGATGTCTCGCTGCTGTTCGGAGGAGGAAGAACTTTCTGCTTCCTGGATCACATAATGTCTCTCTGAGAAGCATGAGATACTAGGTAAGTGCTCAATACAGCCCCCAGTGGCGACTACATAGGCATGACAACATTTACAATTTTAAAGGAGACATTCATAAGAGAATTTAGAAAATTTCTTAGAAACTCCACTTGCCCTTCCCGCCGCAGAGTTTTCTGTGGTAAACCAACAGACCCAATCTTCACCCTTCACGGTGGGTTCTGTCAAACTGAGCTGGGGATCCTAGAGGAAACCCACTATCCTGAACCTGCAGCAGCACCCTGCCAGTAAAACTTTATGGCTTTACTACCAAAAAGTACTGGATCCCAGGGTCCAAGCTCTCAAAAGAGAAGCATTCACAGGCAAAACCTTGTTTCCTCGGATACGAGGCACGGGTACCATTCAAATCGGCCAAAAAAGACACTTTGAATGGATCCGGTCAGCATGGCTAGCCCCAACCAGGATTGCTCTAGTGGAGCTCAGCACAGCACATCTTCACTCATGACCAACACCTTAGACACTGGCGAAAAAACTGAGGGGTTATATAGGGAGGGCACTTTTTAATTTAGGGCGTGCCAGTGTCCAGCACCTGAAGGTGGCCTATTAAACCCACATAGTAAGTACTATGGCTCTGTGTGCTGTGATGTACGATAAGAAAATAGGATTTTTATTACAGCTTACGTGTAAAATCCTTTTCTTGGAGTACATCATGGGACACAGAGCCTTAAAGAGGTTGTAAACCCTTACAGACCACTTTTACCTACAGATAAGCCTAGATTAAGGTGTAGGTGCAAGAAATATCTCCTAAACCTACACGGTTTAGGAGATATTTTCAAAAGACAGGCATCGATGCTTATGGCGCATGCGCCATAGACAACAGCGCACCGAGTGTGCTGTTGTCAACGGCGTTCATGCAGTTAGTGGCGGCTCCAGCGTGCATGCGCATCATCACGGCTCTGGCCAATCACATCGCCGGAGCCGCGATACCCCGAAGGTAGATGGACGCTTCGTGGAAGAGGGGACAGCAGTGAAATCGCAGGCTCCTGTGTCAGGTAAGTGACACATAATGGGCTACTATGTGATGCATAGCCCATTATGCTTTACCTTTGCAGGGAAACAAAGAGGACGTAAAACCCATCAGGGTTTACTTCATCTTTAAGTAATTACTAAATGGGTTATAGGCCACCTTCAGGAGTTGACACTAGTAAACCCAATTAAAGGAGGTTTAGTCCCTATATAAACCCTCCTCCTTCCAGGAGCACATCAGTTTTTGTAGCAAAGCAATATATTTGTATCCCAAAAAAGAGGGGAGAGACCTCTATGTCCCATGATGTATCCCAAGAAAAGGATTTTAAAGGTAAGCTGTAATAAAAAACCTAATTTTCTTTATCGTACATCATGGGACACAGGGCCTTAAGTAATTACATAATGGGATGTCCCAAAGCAATGCCACATGAATGGTGGGAGAAAACAACCCACAGGGTACACCTAGACTTGAGGATCTTATACTGCTGCTTGCAGCACACTGCGCCCGAAGGCGATATCATCATACCTCCTTACATCCACCTGATAAAATTTTGTGAATGTATGCACTGAAGACCAAGTTGCGGCCTTACAGTTCTGAGCCATGGAGGCCTGACGCACTGCCCAAAAAGCACTAACCGACCTGCTAGAATGCGCCTTAATTTGAACCGGGGGAATCTTACCCCTTAAATCATAAGTTTGAATTATCACTTGCTAAATCCACTTTGCGACAGTGGATTTTGATGCTGCCTGTCCTTTCTTAGGACCCTCCAGCAGAATAAATAAGACGACATCAGTCTTACGAATCTGAGCAGTTTTCTTTAAATAGATTTTCACTGCTCTCACCACATCAAGACAATGTAGTGACTTTTCTTCCCTGGAACATGGTTTTGGAAAAAACGACGGCAGGACAATATCTTGGTTCAGTTGAAAACCTGAGATTACTTTTGGCAAAAAGCCTGGATGAGGGCGTAGCCCCAATCTGTCCTCATGAAAAATCAAATATGGCTCTTTACAAGAAAGAGCAGCCAATTCTGAAACCCTCCTTGCTGAGGATATAGCAACCAAAAATACCAACTTCCTTGTCAGAAGGACTAGGGGAATCTGTTGGATTGGTTCAAATGGCTGTTTTTATAACACAGACAAAACTAAGTTTAAGTCCCAAGGGTTCAAGGGGGGTTTGATGGGCGAATTAAGCCGTGTCACCCCTTGTATAAAGCCCCAGACTAAAGAATGGACTACCAAATGGTCTTTGAAATAAGACCGATAAAGCTGAGACTTGGCCTTTAATAGTACTTAAGGCCAATTTAATTTCTACCGCTAATTGTAAAAAGACAAGAATTCTGCCTATGATATATCTCCCAGGGTGCCAACCTTTGGATTCACACCAGGAAACATAAGCCTTCCAGACTCTATAATATATAGTTCTGGAAGTTGTCTTCCTAGCATTAATCAGGGTAGAGATAACTGACCTGGAAAGCCCACGTTTCTTTAGAATGTGGGTTTCAATAGCCAAGCCGTTAAATTTAGAGACCGTAAAAAAGGATGGAATATCGGTCCCTGAGAGAGCAGATCTGGCCGTAGTGGGAGGGGCCATGGGCCCTCCCCACTGCCATCTTTACGATTTCTGCATACTACGACCTTCTGGGCCATGCTGGTGCCACCAGATTTATCGGCTTTCTTTCCAGCTTGATCCTGCAAAGTCGTCGAGGCAGCAACTGAATAGGGGGGAATGCACAGATTAGTGAGAACTGATCCCATGGGGTCACTAACATTTATTCCGCATGCAAATGGATCCCTTGTTCTGGCCACAAAGTTTACCAACTTTGTGTTGAACCTGGATATTAGAAGTTCCATGTTCGAAGTCCCCCATCTTTGACAAACAGCCCGAAATATGTCGGGTGAAGAGACCATTCCCCTGGGAATAACTGCTGGTGACTTAAAGTGGGATTCCACCCTAAAGTGGAACTTCCGCTCATCGGAACCCCCCCCCCCCCCCCCCCTCCGGTGTCACATTTGGCACCTTTCAGGGGGGAGGGGGTGCAGATACCCGTCTAAGACAGGTATTTACACCCACTTCCGGGCATAAACTCCCACGAGAGTTTACGCCACTTCCGGTCCCGGAGCGCGCGGGTCCCAGCAGACAGCGTGGACGATTCTCATTGCGCTGCATGACTCGCACATGCGCAGTAGGGAACTGGGAAGTGAACCCGCAACGCTTCACTTCCTGATTCCCTCACCGAGAATGGCGCCAGCAGCAGCAGAGAGCCGAGCGATTGATCGGCCTCTGCTGCCGACATCGCTGGAACCTGTGACAGGTAAGTGTCCATTTATTAAATGTCAGCAGCTGCAGTATTTGTACCTGCTGGCTTTTAAAAAAAAATTTCAGGTACAGTCCCTCTTTAAGTAGTCCGCCTGCCAATTCTCTACTCCTGGAATGAAGATTGCAGAAAGGCATGGAACGTTCTTTTCTGCCCAAGTTAGAATATGGTTCACCTCTCTCTGCGCTGAGAGACTTTTGGTGCCCCCTTGGTGATTGATATAGGCCACAGCTGTGGCATTGTCGGATTGAATTCTGACAGGACAATCCCGTAACCTGAAAGTCCAGGCCTTTAGAGATAGGCATACTGCCCGAATCTCTAGGATATTGATGGGCAAGATTCTTTCGGTTCTTGACCACTGTGAGCGGGTACTCTGGTTTCCTCCCACAATACAAAGACATGCAGGTAGGTTAATTGGCTTCTGTCCAAAAAAAAAAATTGGCCCTAGTATATGAATGGTGACCTTGGGTTGTGGGCTCCTTGAGGGTAGGGACCGATGTGAGTGTGCCATATGTACAGGGATAGGGACAATTGTAGACACTCACGTTGAACTGGATGGACTAATGTCTTTATTCAAACTTACTAACTATGAAAACTATGAAACTATAAAACTGTCCCTGGACAGTTGTCTTTTCTAATACTGCTCCCCAGCCTGGGAGGCTGGCATCCATCGTTACCACTTTCCAGATGACTGGTCTGAAGGATTTTTCTTTCAGCAGATTCTGGGTTAATAACCACCAAGTGAGGCTTTGGGCCATTCTTGGGGACAGCCGCATTGGCAAGTCTAAAGCTTGAATTGTTTTGTTCCAAGCAGACAGGATACTGTTTTGCAACAGTCTTGAATGGAACTGGGCATAGGGAACTGCTTCAAATGATGCTACCATGGTTCCCAACAACCTCATGCACAGGCGAATGGAGGGATTGCCATTTCATATGACACTCCGCACCAACTCTCCTAAGGAGTTGATTTTTGCTTGAGGCAAGAACACCCTTTCCTGGGCTGTATCTATGATCAGACCCAAGTACTCCAGCCTTCTTAGCGGAATTAAGGAAGATTTCTCTAGGTTGAGAATTCAACCCAAACTTTTCAGATAGTTGGTTGTAGTGCGTACGCTGTGCTCCAAACGAGTCACTGATTGATCTACAAGTAATAGATCGTCTAGGTACGCTACGATTGTTATGCCCTGTGCTCTTAACCTGGCTAGAGGTGAGGCCAGCACTTTGGTAAACACTGAGGTGCTGTGGCTAGCTCGAAAGGCAGGGCTACAAATTGAAAATGCTGCTGTTCTAACTCGAACTGCAGACATTTTTGATGAGCAGGAAATATAGGAACATGCAGATATGCATCCCTGATGTCGATTGACGCCAGAAGTTCTCTTCCTAAAAGGATAGAAACTACCGACCTGATTGTCTCCATGCGAAAGGAGCCGATCTTCAGGAAAGGATTTAGCTTTGTTAGATCAAGAATGGGTCTGACATCTCCATTTTGTTTTGGTACCATAAAAAGGTTTGAATAAAATCCCAGACCTTGCTTTTTGTGGGTATCTGTATGATCATTCCTTGAGATATTAATCGGTCTAGTGCCTGAAACAGAGACTGTTTTTTTCTCTGGATCTCACACTTACATGGTGTTTTAGCTGACCAATTTTTCAACCACAGGATTCTGCGCATATATACAAGCATAAGCGTGAGGCGGGATGCCTGGTGAATAGAGTCTTTAATGGCATCTATGGCAAAACATAATGCCTTAGTTAGTTCAGCCAAATCCCAGGCTTGTTGTGTAGGAAGGGCCTGTTTAAATTGGTCCTTTAGGGATTGGCAGATGCCTATAGCAGCGACTGCGGGCTGAGTGAAGGCACCTGCTATCTAAAAAGCTGATTTTAGCAGGGATTCAAACTTTTTATCTGTTGGATTCTTAAGCATCTGTGCATTGTCTACAGGACAAGTTAAGTTATTATTCACATTGGAAATCGCCGTCAATTGCTGGTACTTTCCATTTTTTGGAGAATTTCTCCTCCAGAGGATAGAGAATTGAAAACCTCTTAGGAGGGAGAAAATGTTTATCTGGTTTATCCCATTCCGAAAAGATAAGCTGTTCAAGTAATACATCAGCAGGAAACGCATGCAAAGGATGGGAAGGTTTTAAAGAACCTAAGAAAAGGAGGAAGTTTTCAGGGGACTCTGTTATAGGCAGCAGGAAAGTGGAACGAACCATCTCTGTAAGAGTTTGTATCAGCAATCTTTCATATTGAGAAGCTGAAAAAGGTTCATCTACTGTTGTTTCTTCAGCAGAAGAATCATCGGTTTGTTTTTCTTCCTGATCGATTGAGGGTAAAACCTCATTGTGTGCTCACTGTTCCCCTAGCAAAGCTGAAGCAGGGGAGGGGGACCTAGTACGGTTCCTATCCATTTGAATGGAGGATGCGATTAAAGCTTCTAATCTTTCTTCCAGACCCTGGAAGGAGGAAGAAAGGGCACCTTCAGTCACGTATACAGGTGCTGAGATGTGAGAGGCAGCTGCACAATTTGCTCCAATGGCTCACCCAGAGTTGCCATAATTGGTAATTCAGGCAAAGATGACAGCGTGGAAATACAGCTTGAAATCCCAATGCCTGGGGGTGAAACCTTTACTCTTGGTTTTTGTGGTGTATTTTTTGTCAGGCATAGTCCGAAGTATAAAAACAGAGGTGCTATACACATTGCACTAAATCGCTGAAAATAGTCATGACTTTTTTAAAGCTGGTATAAAGTTCAGCCTAGTGCTGGAAAGAGTGTCCTTCCTGAATCAAGAATGCCAGTTTTGCAATACGTGTCCCACAGCTCGTGTGTCCCTGGCAGTCAGCTTGTTTCCTCCTCATCGGCAGAGGAGAGACTGACACAGCTGTATTTATCTGCTATTTAGCCTGCCGTGTGTCCTCATGGACATTTCACGGCACCTGTGTTAGGCCCGCCCCCTACGAAAAAATTCTGCCTCCTTTTTTATTTAAAATGTTTCCGGCACCTGAGCGCAGCGTTTTTCGGGTCCCAGACCCAACACGAGGGGGGGGGGGGGGGGGGGGGGGGGGGGCGGCTGAGCCTCCTGCAGTGAGGCACAGACTCGTGAAAAAATACAGCCACATTAACAGACATTAGCGGCAAAACAGCAGGACCTTCCGGGGGTGGGGGTAATGTAAGGGGGGTGCAGCGCTGCTGTCCCCCTAACCCCATCAGGGGAAGAACAAATCATTTTTTTGTAGATTTACCTTGCAAAAAATCTTCTTCCACGCGCTGAGCAGCCAGACACGGAACTGAGCAAACAGTGAAGACAACAGAGTAAGGTATGTGCCATAGGCTCCATCTAGTGGGGATTTTAAGGCATGACAACATCTTTTCCTTATAATGAAAGAAAAATGCATAGATGTTTTTAATATTTAAGTTTCCTTCCCTTACCTTGTCCTCGCCGCAAGATTTTGCTGAATTAACAGAAAATCTAACTTTCACCCGTCACGGTAGGTTACGTTTAGAAAACCTTCAAGGACTGGGTCCATAAGAACGGGGTCCAACTGCCTTGGGCCTTGTATAAGCACCCCATCAGGAAGCTTGAGGTAACGTAACAAGATCTAAGCCCTGGGTTCCTGGGGTCCAGCCCTACCAGGAGGCATTACAGGCAAAACCTCGTGCTTCAGATACCATCCAATTTAGGCCTCAGTGGCACTTCTGGATGGATCTGGCTTCTTTTTATGGAGGAATTTAAATCCAGCATGGATCCCTCCTGGAGCTCCTCAGAGCACTTCTTCACTCGTGACCAACACCTTAGACACTGGCGAAAAACTGATGTGCTCCTGGAAGGAGGAGGGGTTATATAGGGGAATAAACTTCCTTTGATTGGGTTTACCAGTGTCAACACCTGAAGGTGGCCTATAACCCATTAAGAAATTACTTAAGGCTCTGTGTCCCATGATGTACGATAAAGAAAAAGTTGTTTTATTGAGTTAATGTTTGACTGATACTTTGATTTATTGTTAACATTGTTTGCTTTGCAGGTACACCATTCAGCTGCAGCACAGAATTTTTTTTTTGACAGCAACAAAGAGATGACTCTCACAATACGCAAATCTGTAACTCAAAGCATTGTCACCCAACAATTAAAAAAAAGTTTTGTGGGCATTCCACCGATAGATCAATATGAATGTAGAAAAGATGTAGCTGGATAGCCACACTCCAAATTATTTAACTTTATTTCAAAAAATTTAATAAAATCAGAGCATCTAGGCTTGTGTACAGACTAACTGCACAGCTGCTAAAGATCAATATGAATGGAGGAATCTGTCAGGTTCTCTTTTTTCATTCAACCCACAGGCTGCATGAAAAAAAAAAAAAAGAAGAACATTACAATATATACCCAACAGGGACCAGCGACGTACTGGTATGTTTCTGGTCTTTGAGTGGTTATTCCAGAATGATGCCTGCAGGTTTAGGTATCATCTTAGTATTGTTTTTTTCAGCTGGCAGTCGGCTTTCATGTAAAAGCAATCCTAGTGGCTCATTGGCCGCTAGACTGCTTTTACAAGCAGTGAAATGGAGCCGCCACCCCCCCCCCCTCCATCTTCCATGGTTTTCTCTGGTTCTCCTGTCCCACCAGGGAACCTGCGAATGCAGCCAGTGGTTCCCCCAGCTGACCATAGAGCTGATCGGAGACCAGAAAAGCTCCAATCCCCTCTATGGCCTAAGAAACCGGAAGCTACGAGCATTTCATGACTTCGGTTTTGCCAGATATAAACAGCGCCATTGGGAAATTGGGAAAGCATCTTTTCACACCGATCTTGGTGTGGTCAGATGCTTTAAGGGCTGAGGAGAGATCTAGAGTCTAAAAGACCCCAAATTTTTATTTTATTTTTTAAAAAAGAGTACCTGTCACTACATATTGCTATCATAGGGGGATATTTACATTCCCTGTGATAACAATAAAAATGATAATAAAAAAATAAAATAAAAAATTAAAAAGCACCCCTGTCCCTCCGTGCACAAAGGTGAACGCAAGCATTAGTCTCGTGTCATATTTAAAGAATTGCACCTTGCATGTGGGGTATAACCGCAAACGTCAGATCGAGGGCAGTAATTCTAGTAGTAGACCTCCTCTGTAAATCTAAAATGGTAACCTGTAAAGAGGCATGATAACTCCATGGAATATTTTATATTTTGCCACAAGTTTCAGGAATTTTTAGATTATATATATAATGATATATATAATAAATTATATTATGCCCACACATGGCATGGGTATATGTAAAATTACACCCCAAAATACACATTCTGCTGCTTCCCCTGGGTACGGCATACCACGCAAGACTTTTTGGGAGCCTAGCCGCATACAGGACCCCGAAAACCAATCACCGCCTTCAGGCTTTCTGGGTCATTTGGGGGGGGGGGGGTGGTGGTGGTGGTTTGTGCCATGTTGGCATTTCATGGCCTGTGATAGGTAGTGAGGAGTGAAATAAAAAATGTACACCCTTAGAAATCCTGAAGGCTGCGATTGGTTTTCGGGGTCCTGTATGTGGCTAGACTCCCAAAAAAAACAGAACAAACATATTACAGCGCACACATGCAAAACTGACATTTACCTCCAGCAAGGCTATTTAAAAGCACCTAGACAGACATTTAGACTCCCAAAAAGTCTCACACATGTGGTATCCCCATACTCAGGAGAAGCAGCAGAATGTATTTGGGGTGTAATTCCACATATACTCATGGCATGTGTGAGCAATATATAATTTCAGTGACAACTTTGTGTAAAATTATTATTATTTTTTCAATCACTTGTGACAAAAAATTTTAATATGTAACCACTTAAGCCCCGGACCATTTTGCTGGCCAAAGACCAAAGCACTTTTTGCGATTTGGCACTGCGTCGCTTTAACTGACAATTGCGCAGTCATGCGACGTGGCTCCCAAACAAACCAAAAAAGAGCGTAAATTTTGAAAAAAAAAAAAAAAAAACACATTTTTTTACATTTTGCTATAATAAATATCCCCCAAAAATATATAAAAAAAATATTTTTTTTCCTCAGTTTAGGTCGATACGTATTCTTCTACATATTTTTGGTAATAAAAAAAATACAAAAAAAAAAAAAAAAAATCGCAATAAGCATTTGATTGGTTTGCGCAAAATGTATAACTTTTACAAAATGGGGGATAGTTATATGGCATTTTTATTAATAATTTTTTTTTTTTTTTTACTAGTAATGGCGGCGATCAGCGATTTTTATCGTGACTGCGACATTATGGCGGACACATCGGATATTTTTGGGACTATTGTCATTTATACAGCAATCAGTGCCATACAAATGCACAGGGAGCTATGATCAGTGACACTGTCACTAGGCAGAATGGAGGAGATGCTTGTTTACATTAGCATCTCCCCGTGAGACGATCCCAGGTAACCCCGCGGACATCGAGTCCACGGGACCCACGGAGCTTTCCACGGGTGTGCGCGCCCGCAGGCCACCTCTTAAAAGGGAAAGGTACAGGTATGTTACTTTGCCTGTACGTGCCATTCTGCGCAGTATATCTGCGTGAGGCGGTCGGCAAGCTGTTATTGGGCTCAACATGCCTCTCAGCAAATTCCTTGGGGTGTCTACTTTCCAAAAAGGGGTAATTTGGAGGGGTTTTGTACTGCCCGTCCATTTTAGCACCTCAAGAAATAAGATGGGCAGTCAAACTAAAAGCTGCGTAAATTCCAGTAAATGTACCATAGAAATGGTTTGTCATTACATTCACAAATAACAGCCAGACTCAAACTTACCATCATTAGGCACTCCTTGCAATTCAACCACTGTGGTTTTTGGCTTCTTTTTTGGTGGCTGACCTCCATCTGAGGAAGCCTGACGCTTCTTTTCTGTTGCAGCTCCATCTTCACCCAGTGACATTTGAACAGTGTCTGGGGGAGGCCCATAGGGGTTCTCCTCAGGGTCTTCTACCTCGGGTGCAATAGGAAGATAAAGCAGTGCTTTAGCATCTTCCAGTTCCTCGTCACTGCAAGGATGAAAATATATAATTTTTGCAGCATTTCAACTAATGGATCAGAAATGGTAAAAAAAAAATTAAAAAAAGTTATATGTATCAATTTGATGAAATTACATAATGAAAAACAAATAAAAAAATAAAAAAATATATATGCATACTAAACAACTACACGAAAAATACAATTTACTAGATGAACAAAATTTTTACTATTTGCACCATCAAAATCTTTTTCTTAGCGTACACTTCTTAGCGTACACTGAGAAATACAGGATTGAAGAGCAAAACCATTAACTCAGCCCAAGTATAACCCCACTTCCAACCATAAAAATCCTCAGTTTCATCAGCAATATAACAGAGGGGCGGGGGTCTGTGTCCCCCAATGTACTTCAAGAAAAAGATTTTATGGTAACTGATATGGTAATTGATGAACACAGAACAGAAATGTGAATTCTTCAAAAAGACTGTATGTGAACTCACTGAAAAGTATATTGCCATGGGCAATACATTTAAAGGGCTAAAAATAAAACCTATGTGGCTCATGGACAAAGTTAAAAAAGCTATAAATAATAAGAAAAGAGCTTTTAAAAAATATAAACATGAAGGAACACTATTATCGTTTAAATGTTACAAAGAACATAACAGAATGTGTAAAAAGGAAATCAGGCACGCAAAAATTCTAAACGAACTATAGATTGCAAAAGATAGGACAAACCTCAAAAAATTCTTCAAATATATTAATAGTAAAAAGGTCAGGTCTGAGCATGTAGGCCCTTTACAAAATAATCTAGAGTAAATTTATTAAATACTTTCTTCAGCTATGTGTATACAAAGGAGCATGGGGTAGCTCAAGTCCATGATGGTATTGACACAGCCCCAAATGATCCACAACAGCTCAAAAAGAATATGGTCCAGAAATATTTAGACAGAATAAAGGTGGATGGATAAAGCACCTGGACCAGATGGCATCCACCCAGGGATCCTAAAAGAATGGAGCTCTGTCATTTCAAAGCCATTGTACCAAATCTTTAGGGACTCATTAACCACATCAATACTGGGCACTTTCGCCCCCTTCCTTCCCAGACCAATTTTCAGCTTTTAGCAGTCTCGCACTTTCACTGACAATTGCGCGGTCATGCGACGCTGTACCCAAATGAAATTTTTATCATTTTGTTCGCACAAATAGAGCTTTCTTTTGGTGGTATTTATTCACGACTCTTTTTTTTTTGCGATAAGCGGAAAAAAAGAGCAGAAATTTGGAAAAAAATATATTTTCTTTATTCTATTTTAAAAGAAATCCAATAAAATCAAATTCTGTCATAAATTTAAGCCAAAATGTATTCCGCTACATGTTTTTGGTAAAAAAAATCCCGTTAAGTGTATAATAATTGGTTTGTGTGATCACGGACATATGTACACAAATGATCATGTACAGATGTGCGCAGGTGATCACAGACATATGTGTGCAAATGATCATTGGGACATATGATTTTACTGTTATATATGTGGGGGACATGTGTTTTGGGGATCATTACTATGTGGGGACATGTGTTTTGGGGACATGTGTCTGGGGGACATTGTGTGTTTACTGTGTGTTTTACATGTGTGTTTACACTAGACTGGTGATCAGTGAGTAAAAAGCTGTAAAAAAAACAGCTAATACTCAGTGATCACCAGCCGGCTGTAGAGATCCGCTCTCCTCTCCTCAGCGACCACTTCCGCGTGAGAGGAGAGCTGATCGCCTAGCAACCGGCTGTTTGTTTACATCACATGATGGCCGTGATTGGACACGGCCATCATGTGATCAGGAGGGCCAATCACAGAGCCCTCCTGCCGATCTAAGATGCGCCGTGTCCGGGTGACACGAGCGCATCGGGATTGCGCGCACGCGATCCGGCTCCTTCGTTTATGTGCAGTGGCCGGGTGGGAAGTGGTTAATGGCTGGAATAGTACCACTGGATTGGCATAGGGCCAATATTTAAAAAGGGAACAAAGTCTTTGCCAAGTAACTATAGACCTTTTCTGGAGAGTTTAATAAAAGGCCACACAGAGTTCTTGACGGAAAAAAATATTTTAACCAACAGACAGCATGGGTTCATGAAAGACAGAAGTTGTCAAACAAATCTGATTTATTTTTATGAAGAGTTAAGTAAAACCTTAAAACAGAGGGGTGGCTGTGGACGTGTTGTACTTGGATTTTGCAAAAGCATTCGATACAGTTCCCCACACACGGCTAATATGTCAGGTAAAATCTACAGGCTTGGAAATATCAGTTTGTAAATGGATAGAAAACTGGCTAAAAGACAGAATTCAGAGTAGTGGATTCATACTCCGAATGGTCTAAGGTTCAGTGTTGGGACCCTTACTATTTAATATCTTTATAAATGATATATGGTCTGGGACTAAAAGTACCATTTTAGTCTTTGTAGATGACACCAAACTATGCAGTGGAATAACGTCCTTACAGGATGTCTCCAACTTACAAGCCGATGTCAATGCACTGTTTAATTGGACGACTATGTGGCAGATGAGGTTTAACCACTTCCCGACCGGTGCACACAGATGTGGCGTACAGGTATGTCCCTTTAAATTTGCCGCTGTGCCATTGCGTGCGCGCCGGTCGGGACGCATGCGAGTCCGATTGCGGGTCCCACGGACTCGATCGCGGCGGGGATACGCGCAATCGTCTCACGGGAAGAAAGAACGGGGAGATGCTAATGTAAACAAGCATCTCCCTGTTCTGCCTAGTGACAGTGTCACTGATCTCTGCGATTGGAGCAGAGATCAGTGACGTGTCATTCACAGCCACGCCCCCCAGTTAGAAACACGCCCCTAGGACACACTTAATCCCTACACTGCCACCTAGTGGTTAACCCCTTCACTGCCAGTGTTATTTACACAGGAATCAGTGCATTTGTATAGCACTGATTGCTGTATAAATGACAATGGTCCCAAAACAGTGTCAAAAATGTCTGAAGTGTCCGCCATAATGTCGCAGTCACGATACAAAAAAAAAAAAAAAAAAAAAAAAAAAAAAAAAGCTAATCACCGCCATTACTAGTAAAAAAATATTAATAAAAATGCAATAAAACTATCTCCTATTTTGTAAACGCTATAACCTTTGCGCAAACCAATCAATAAACGCTTTTTGTGATTTTTTACCAACAATATGTATCGGCCTAAACTGAGGAAAAAAATATATATTTTTTTTTTATATATTTTTGGGGATATTTATTATAGCAAAATGTAAAAAATATTTTTTTTCAAAATTGACGCTCTTTTTTTTATAGCGCAAAAAATTAAAACTGCAGGGGTGATCAAATACCACCAAAAGAAAGCTCTATTTGTGAGGAAAAAAAAAAAAGAACGTCAATTTTGTTTGGGAGCCACGTCGCACGACCGCGCAATTGTCAGTTAAAGCGGCGCAGTGCCGAATTGCAAAAAGTGCTCTGGTCTTTGGCCAGCAAAATGGTCCGGGGCTTAAGTGGTTAATGTAGATAAAATGTAAAGTTATGCACTTGGGGGCTAAGAACATGCATGCATCATACATACTAGAGGGGAGTACAACTGGGGGGGTTCTGTAGTGGAGAAGGATCTGGGGGTTTTGGTAAATCATAAGCTCAATAATGGCATGCACTGCCAAGCTGCGGTTTCCAAAGCAAGCAAAATCCTCTCTTGTATTAAGAGAGAAAGGTATGGACTCCAGAGAGAGAGATATAATTTTGCCCCTGTACAAATTAGCAAGACCTCATCTGGAATATGCAGTTCGCTTATGGACACCAGTTCACAAAAAAGGATATCGGGGAACTGGAGAAAGTGAAGAGAAGGGCAACCAAACTGATAAGAGGCATGGAGGAGCTCGGCTATGAGGAAAGATTAGAGTCCACACGGTGAACCTGGTGTTGAGCTGTTCACTTTACTGTCATCACAGAGGACAAGGGGGCACTCTTTACGCCTAGAGGAAAAAGATTTATTCTCCAAATACAGAAAGGTTTCTTCACAGTAAGAGCTGTGAAAATGTGGAATAGACTCCCTACAGAGGTGGTTCTGGCCAGCTCAGTAGATTGCTTTAAGAAAGGCCTGGATTCTTTCCCAAATGTACATAATATAATTGGGTACTGACATTTACAGGTAAAGATGTTGATCCAGGGAAAATCAGATTGCCTCTCGGGGGATCAGGAAGGAATTTTTCCCCGTTTTTTGCATTCCTCTGGATTACAGTGGTTGTAAACTCTCCCCCACAACTTTGTCCCATGTAAATCAGCATAAAAAAACCCTAATGAACACTGCTTGTAGATATCCCCTTACTTGCTTAGTATTGTTGTAATCCTTTTTGTTCTTTAGAATGACGTCACTGAGCATGCCCAGATCTCCCCTGATTTACGACACACTCTGTGTATTTGTCTATTATCAGGACTTCCTACGGCACACCACTGAAATCCCAGGAGACTTCATAATCACTCAGAGCTTCCTCCTACCCCACATGTGACCATGTGACATCACATGCAGTGTAAACCTGGCCATCGGACAGCATTACTGCAGTCTTATCAGCTGAAGCTGATAAGACTGAAACAGGCAAACACTAGATAATCGGTAAATACTATGAAATAAAACCAGTCAGCTATGAACAGGGAAGCAGGGTTGCCATAGAAACGTTGGATTGAGAAGGAGGCTTGGTTAACAGTACAGGAAGTGCTCAATGTAAGGGCGGAAATTAACTCCACTGTGGACTCAGAAAACCATACTTAAGATGGCGCTGCCTAACCCCTGGAAACAAGTATTTTAAAGTTTCTTTAAACAGTAAGTAATATGCGATTTGGGCTGGATTACAGTGGCTATAGTTTGATAATTACTTATTATAATGGACTAAATGAAAAGAAGCATCAGAGTGGGAGAGTTTACTTCCTCTAACTGTGGGTATAGGATTGTGCATATGGGATTGTATGATATTTATTTTTTTATTTTTATGTTTAAACTAGATGGACTTGTGTCTTTTTTCAACCGGACTATGTAACTACAAAAATCAAATTTTCTTTCTAGTCTATTGAATTGTAGAATAGTCTATGCTGAGGAATGTTCCCAGCCAGGAAGTAATCTCTAAACGAGACCAACAGACAGAAAGGAACACAGAGGAAGGTGATAAATGGCAGCTACGGAGGAGAGTAGGCGGGGTAAGGTTTATGGTACTGCCAATATCTGCTATCTGCAAAGAATTTCAGTAGAAGCAGTTAAAAAAAATTAGGTTGATCCATTTCCTCTACAGACCTCCTATTTTGGGGAAGTTGTAAACAGTGGCAGAAGGTTCAGGAATACCAAGGTCAATAACAGAGTCGAAAAGGCACCTGCCCTTGAAAGTAAAGTAAACGATCCTTAAAGTGGAATACCAGTCAAAATCTAACGAAATCTAAATCTACTCCCACCCCCCATTCTAAGACTATTCTATGTACCTTGTAAAAAGAAAAGATGCCTATACTTACCTGATCTGAAGCTGCTTCAGTCCAGTTAAATAATCAGGTCCCAGCATCGGTTTCAACGTAGAGGAGAGGCAGCGTAATGGCTGTAAAGCATGGGCAATGACATCTCCCATAGGCTTACTAGAGGCAGCTGTTAGCTGTGCCTCTTCTGAACTGAAACTGGCGCTGGGACCCAATCATGTGACTGGACAAGCATCAGAATAGATAAATATAGACATCTTTTCTTCTAGTGTAGATAGAATAGACTTAGAATGGGGGTGGTAGCAAATTTATTCTTCAGTTGGATTTTGACTGGAATGCCCAGACCCAGAAACAATGCGCATGTGAATGGACACTAGCCCATGCAAGAGAAAACACAGCAAAAACAAAAAAGCATTACATTTTTTCTTCCTGGGTCTACGGGTCCACCCTGGAGAAACAAGGGTCTGAATTTCTCTCTGCTGCCTTGTTCCTGTTTTATCAGCTTGAGTCACTTCTGGCAACTTTGCCTGAAAACAATAGACAGAATAGTGATGGGGGAGGGAGTTGCAGCACAGCCTGAAACTGTTATGCCGCGTACACACGGTCGGAATTCTCGTCGGAAAAAGCTCTGATGGTTTTCCCGTCGGAATTCCGACAGAACTTCGCTCAAACTGTCTTGCCTACACATGGTCACACCAAATTCCGACGGTCAATAACACCACGCCTTAAAAAACGTTCGACTGCACTATAAAAAGGGAAGTTTAATGCTTCTGAGCATGCATCGAATTGTTTCTGAGCATGCGTCGGAATTGTGCCTTTTTGGAACAGCATACACACGATCGGAAAATCCGATAGAAAGGTTTTCCGTCGGAAAAATTAAGAACAGGTTCTCAATCCAAAGTCCGTCGGAAATTCCGACAGAAAAAGACAGATGGGCTAACACACGGTGTGTACACGGCATTAGGCTGCATTCACACATGAGCGTTTTGTCGCCTGAAGCTACAAAACGCTAGAGGGAAAAAAATACATTATTCTCTATGGAGATGGTTCACATCTCCACTCCAAAACACCTGAAGCCCTACGCCTGAAGCTCAAACAAGTTCCGGACCCTTTTTTTCCGCTCGAATCAGGCAGATTTGGGCGTTTCTTCTTTTTACATTGGTGACCTTTTGCTCTGCACAAAACCGCGGTAAAATCACGGTAAAACCGCTGCAATTCGCACGATTTTCTGCCTGAAACCGCTACACTCAGGTGTGAACGCAGCCTTATTCACAGCGGTGCTTATTCTCTGTATGAAGGGGGTGTGTCCCTTCCATCCAATCAAGGATCAGAGTTATGGGCTCTGTGAAGCATTCAGATCTCTGCCCCCTGCTGCTGAGTTTGGAAGAAATCCTTTCATCGTTGTTTTTTTAGATGATCTACAGATGAAAAGGCTGCAGATACACAGCTATAACTTGCGTAGGAGAGTTTGTTTCATCTCCATGTATCATGTTGGGGATACGAATCATTTTGTGGAGCTGTATTATACTCTAAAGAGGATGATCCTCTAGAAACAGAGTCCCAGGACTGCAGGCATAGGACCCTTCTGAGGGAACTAAAAAATAATTGCTGCTACAGGTAACAGGAGAGTATCGGCTGAGGTTACCCATAACAGTGGGACTGAGGGGCGTGGCCTGGACCGGCATGAGAGAGGACGCAGCTCTCACAGCTCCTGAGCTTGATCCGTAATTGATCCTCCCTCAGCCACATTACCGACACTCTGCTGATATATGCTAAAAGCTGCTGACCCCGGGATCACAGGGGAACCTCCGCCAGCCCTCTGTACCAGAGGAATGACCCGGAAAACCCACTTTGAAATGGGTCCCAATTTTCAAGATGGTGCCGCCGCACCCGCAGTGAGGGGAACTGCACAAGGCGCTGACAGGCCGAAGGAGCAGGGTCTTAAAGGACAGAAGCAACCCAAGTCACAGGGTAAGGAGACACCCAAAGATATGGTGTACTATACAAAAATAAAAAATAAAATGAATGGGATGATAGGGACTGAGGCAGCTGGACACTCACAACATACTGAGCCTGCCTTGCATGGGACACAGGCTGGGGCGGCCATCTTGGCTGCAGTCAGTGAGAACGATTGAAACTGATCACTCTGACTTTGGGGCCCCTGAAGCTAATGAGCAGGACACCTATAGGAAAACTCAGCCCACACTGGCAGATATCCTCAGGGCAGTTAACATTGGCAATGCTTCTGTAGCCTCCGTGAGAGAGGAACTGTCGTTGCGGCAGGATATGCAAAAAATGCGGGAACGCACCACTGCGGTGGAGAGCAGGGTGAGTGAAATTGAGGATCATTTTCCCCCCATTGAGAGAGAAACCAAAGATGCTTATCAACTTGCAAGGGAGGCTATTGACAGGGCTGAGGATTTTGAGAATCGCCTCAGAAAGAATAACATTCGCATTGTGGGGCTTCCTGAGAAGGTGGAGGGCAGGGACCCCAGTATGTGGAAGGATGGCTGCTGGACATATTTGGAAAAATGCTTTTTCTCCCTTGTTCGCAGTGGAACGAGCTCACAGGGTGCCGTCTCGACCCTCTCAGCCTGGGGGGCCCCCCAGGCCAATACTAGAAATATTACTGCACTACAGGGATAGAGAAACTGTACTCTGGCTTGCACGAGAGCGGGCCAACATACAACACAATGGGGCCAGAGTGTCTTTTTATCCCGATTTCTCAGCGGATGTGCAAAGACGCAGGGCGGAGTTTTTTGATGTAAAACGCAGGCTCCGGCAATTGCAGCTATCATATGCCATGTTGTACCTGGCTAAGCTGCGAGTGATCGTGAGAGGTCAGGCGCAATTCTTTGAGTTGGCCAAAGATGCCAATAACTGGCTGGATCGCAATGAGCAAGCCCTGAGGCGGCAGGATCAGAACAAGGAGGAGGATTAATGGGGGCGTGCTGGCCCGAGGAGAATACCTGTCCTAAACATGGCACCTGAGCTGCTTTGATCTGTTATGGAGACTCTGTATTGAACCCACCTGGATGAACCCTGGCTGAGGGACATTATATTGCAACGGATCAAGACGAAAGCTTCAGACATCGTCGGCATGGATTTACAAGTTTGGTGCTTGAGAGACCCCCTAAGTGTGTTTTCAGGGGACTGTGGTTGTCCTGCCATGTTGGCGGACAATGGTTCTAAGTTACTGGAGGGGAACGCTAGTTGCTTCCTCAAGTTCTTTTCTACTTTTATCCTGTTTTTTTTAGGGGTGGTTTATCAGCAATATTTCTGAGGTGGGTTATATGACCAGCACAGGTACACTTTTCCAGGACTTATGCACCTGTTCAAGGATTTCCAGACCCCCAGGCCTGGGGGCGTTTAACATGTGTGTTTACATATTTAACTTTGTCAAATGGCAGGGATTCCTATAGTATCCTGGAATGTGAGGGGACTTGGGGGTGGGAAACACACGCATGCTCCAATATGTATCCACAACGAAATATAAGCCCTGTAGCGTGTCTGACCATTACCCACTAATAGTGTATCTGGTGGTCTCCCGACCAGCTGCGCTTCCAAAAGCCCCGTGGAAATTGAATGCGTTCTGGTTGAAATTGTTTAAATCCCCTGAAACTATAGACGAGAGCATGCGTTGGTTTTTCCCTACTCAGAACCCCGGAGGTAACTGTATGCAGCAGTGGGAGGACTGCAAGTCATTTTTGAGGAGGGTATTGACAAATGAAATGACTGAAGTGAAAAAAGATTTGTCGGCTATTGTGGTAGAGTTGGAGAACAGGGTAAAGGAACTTGAGCAACACTTTGTTTTAGATCCATCTGATTCGGCAAGGGAGGAGTGGCAGGCTGCTCAGTCAGCGTATGAGCGGGTGCTCTCCTCCACTGCCGAGAAAAAACGTTTCTTCACCAAACAGGCATTTTTCGAGGAAGGGGAGAAAACTGGGCGTCTGCTGGCTCGCATAGCGAACTCACATCAGAGGTCCCCAACAATAGGGGCCATAAAATCCAAAGCTGGGCCACTTGTCAGGTCCCCCGAACTTATTATGCAGGAGCTGGCTGGGTTCTATGAGGAGCTGTACTGTCCCGGAGCCGCCTATGACCGGGCGGATCTGGATCAGTACTTGACGGGGTTGACATTCCCTAGGCTTAATGCGGGACAGAGGGAAGGGTTGGACGCACCCCTCAAGGTGGAGGAAATGCTGGAGGCAGTGGGTCTGTTCCCTAACTGTAAGGCACCGGGGGAGGACGGGATCCCCATGGAAGTGTACAAGCAGCATGCGGATATATTGCTGCCACGTTTGCTGAGGGTGTTTAATGCAGCCTTGGAGGCGGGAGAACTTCCGCCCTCTATGGCGAAAGCAAATATCCTACTACTCCTCAAACTGGGTAAGGATTCCGTCGAACCAGGATCATATAGGCCAAATTTCACTGTTGCAATGTGATGTTAAAATTCTGGCGAAAGTGTTAGCAATGCGACTTAATAAGGTTATAGCCTCCCTCATACATGGTGATCAGGCAGGGTTTATGCCAAATAAATCCACTGTCATTAACCTGCGGCGGTTATTCCTGAATATGCAGTCAGATGTAGATAATGTGGGAAGCAGGGCTCTGCTGTCCTTAGACGCCACTAAGGCGTTTGACAGTATTGACATATTTGTGGGCGGTATTGGAACGTTTTGGATTCGGTGACACACATATTGCGTTGGTGCGCCTATTGTACAGTGGACCTGAGGCTGCCACTCGGGCCTTTTGTTTTCTGTCCCATAACTTTGCGTTGCGGAGGGGGAGGCGGCAAGGTTGTTCGCTGTCCCCTCTGCTCTTCGCATTGGCTATTGAACCCCTGGCCATCGACATAAGGGCGAATGAGCACATTGTGGGATTTTGCTATGGCCCCCTGCAAGAGAAGATAATGCTTTATGCAGATGATATCCTGCTTATGTTGGGAGATACGGACGAATCCCTGCGGGAAACCATGGCAACCAGTACCAAATTCGGGGTATATTCGGGATTACAGATTAACTGGTTGAAGTCCGCTCTATTGCTGCTAGACGGCGATGCCACACAGACAGTGGCTCCGTCGTGTCCTATAACAGTCACAACCTCCTTTAAATACATGGGGATTCAGGCGACGTCTAATCTAAGGGACTTTGGCCGGCTGAACATCTCGCCCCTGCTTCAGAGATTCAGAGAGAGAGTTAGAACGTGGAATGGCTTCCACATGTCGGTAGCGGGCAAAGTAAATTTGGTAAAGATGATCCTCATGCCTCAATTACTTTAATGCCTTCACAATGCCCCGGTGGTGATTCCTTTAAAAAAAAAATTTGAACGGTTAACTCCATCTTTCGTACTCTGCTATGGAAGAATAAGCCCCCGCGGATAAAACTTAAGCATCTTCAACGGCCTAAAGACGATGGCGGGTTGGCAATGTCCAACCCGTGGTTGTACTACCTGGCAGCCCAGCTACAACACCTGGTGGGGTGCTTTGGGACTGAGCCAGCTGGCTCCTTCCAGGCACTCATGCTTCGCACAGTAGACGCAGGTCCCATCCCCATGGCACTAGAAGCCCTGGCATTTGCCAGGCCCAATAAGAAATACCCCACGTACAACCTGATACAGAAAGTTTGGAACAAATGCAAATACATACAACAGGCCGAGGGGTATACTGAATACAGCCCTCTTTGGCATAATGACACTTACACGGAACTGGCCAAAATGCAGGGAGGGGCTAGATGGACATCATATGGCATCACGCATATTAAACATGTCTTTAAAAATGACACACTTAGGTCATTTGCAGATCTGCAGGCAAAGTTCGGCCTGCCGCCCTCAATGCTATTCCAGTATATGCAGCTTCAGCACGCGGTTAGGGCGCAGAGCAGGTCCTCTGAGTGGCACTTGTCACCAACCCCAGTGTTCGGCCTCATTAGGGATGCTGTGACCTCAAAGGGATTTATCTCGCAAAGCTACAATATACTTTTACAACACTTCTTGGGACAGCATCCCCTGAGGGTGAGAGAAAAATGGGAAAGGGACGTGAGCCAGATGGATGGAGAGGAATGGGAAGAGATATTTCAGGGGGTGAGTTTATGTTCACTAAATGTGGCCCAGCGGCTCACTCAACTATATATTATTCAGAGGGTGTACTATACGCTGCATAGATTAAGGTGAATGGGGTTGCAGTCTGAGGATACATGTACTAGGTGTCAGCAAGACCATGGGTACCTTATTCGCCTCCTGTGGCGTTGCCCCAAATTGCATTTGTATTGGAATGAGGTGGTGAACATGGTCAACTCGGTGTTCGGGATATCTTTACCAGTGGATCCCAAGGTATGCCTCTTGGGGGTGGTGGAGGAGTACGTGATGGAGGTGCACACCAGGGAGGCAGTCCACAGGGTGCTATTCCAAGCCAGAAGGTTGATTATGCTATATTGGAAATCTGAAACGCCCCGACTTCGAGGGAATGGATATGCAAGATAGGGGATATGCTGCGTATGGAGAATCTCATATACCAGCACAGGGGGAGTACACGGAAATATGAAAGTCTTTGGGCCCTGTGGCTAGATACACCGGGGCTAGCTCCGGTGGACCTAGACACGGACAGGTTGCTTGGATAAATGCGGGATAGAGAACCTGTTTGTAACTGCAATATTGTAGGATTGGACGTAATGTGACGCTGTTAATTTAACTGTGCTCTGTGTTCATTGGTCATGTGTTTGGACTTGATTATTGTTGTGATGTATGTAGCTGTATACCACCTTTGAATCAATAAAAACCTTCTTGTAAAAAAAATGAAAAATAAAAAAATAAAAACAGTGGGACTGTTCTCTGTGCATCTATGTAAAGGACCTCCTGTACTTCATTCACAGTGGAAAACTAGGCTCAAAGTGCATACTCAAAAACCCAAGGAAAGCGGTACTAACGAGGGTCATAGGTGACCAAAGGTGACTAAGTCTCTATAGGCAGGCAATTGAACCAGACCAGGGACTGGAAGATTCCAAAGGTTTTGGTAAAGTGGGCCTTTAACAGGGTAGTGCTTCTTGAAGGCTGGAAAGGTGGAAGAAAGTGCGCAGAGTGCACGTACCACACTTCAGTAAGCAAATTATGTTATGTTATCTCAGCCTTAACTGTCACCAAATGAAAAAAATTTGGGAAGGTGCAAAAAAAGGTGCAAAACTGCTTCAACTGTGAAGTAATTTCCAGTGCATCAGTTTGCTTATGCTCAATACCTCATACCACATGTTGTGTCATTCTCTGAATCAGGAAAAAACATTTTTGCAAAATGTCACAAAGCAAAGTGCCCCAAGACACATTCCAAATAAAACTTTGATAGCTGAATATACAGAGGGGTATGAATACCGCAGTGGAAATGCCAAAATAGTTCAGATCACATAGTTTTATTCACTCAATGGACTGAGCCTTGCCCTGCAGCTAACACAGCACACAGTCTGGAGAGCACTACGAGTCAGAGCTTAATGAATCGCATACCAGGGTAACATGCAAAATACTAGTTCATTGAGGTGCAGGTAGTGATTCCAAAGCAAAGATGATGAAATACCCATATGTTTCAGCCTGAAAAGCTGTGAGTTGTCAGAGACTGGGTCGCTCTAGAGGTCGTGCCTTGGCTTTGGACTTGAAGACAATGTTTTGCATCTGACACAGTACACAATGGCTGGAAAGTGCCACAATGCAGCGCTCAGGGTCCAAAAGATGACATTGCAGGTTTATCAGTCCAGGGGTGTACATATACAGCCTTCAAAGCAATTGCAAAGAATATGCCAATCCAGATAGCTGCTGTGAAAAGACCATCTCAAGCAGTGTATTTGAAGCTTTGGTTGATACAGAAGAAAAAATATGTAACCAATATCTTGACGAAAAAGTAAAAACATGAAAATTTGGAAAAAATAATTTATTAGGGTTTTGTACAGCACCCTTTTTTTTTTTTTTTTTTTGCAATGATCCCACATAGTCCTCAGGTGGCAGACTGAACTTATTTAGTTGATGTGATTAACAAATGTTAAACATGAACAAGACTTTGTTGCATATCTTTTCACCTGATGATCAGGCAAGTCTGTAATTTTTCAACTCCTGGTCACAAATCAAGTTACCCAGTAAAGGTGGCAGTTAGGGGGTTGAGACAAACCAGTTAACACTTTCAGGGATGACTAATGAGTCATTACATATAATTTAGGAAATCTTTAACCCAAAAAAGAAAAAAATATATCCCAGTAACTGCTTAAAAAGGTGTTTGCTAAAGTACGGCTTTAATTTGTTAGTCACTTATGTAAAAGTTGATTTAAATCTGCTAGTTCATACACCACCCTTTTTTCACGTTTGCAATGCTGCTGTCTAAGATAAGGTGGTGTGTTATTGGCAGAAAAGTAAAAAAACATAAATTTTTACAGCCACAACATCCAAGGATTAGTAAACTGCAATATGGCCAGCTCAGTAGATTGGTTTTTAAAAAAGAGCTGGACGCATTCCTAAAAAATACAAAATATAACAGGGGTAGTTGATCCAGGGAATATTCAATTGCCTTATGGGAGATCAAGAAGGAACTTTTTTCCCTTGCTAGAGCAAAATTGGATCATGCGTTATTGTTTTTTTTTTTGCTTCCTCTGGATCAGCTGTGGGTATAGGATCGTGTATGTGAAGGTTTTCTATTGCATGTTTTTATTTTGATTGGTTGAACTAGATGGATTAGTGTCTTTTTTTTCAATCACACCAACTATGTAACAGCATAAGCTAGCAAGGCCATCCAAATCCGGCAGGGTTAGTATGGAGTCAGAACCCCATACTGGTTTCACCCTTCACAATGGGCATACCCCCACAGTAACAGGGGTTTGCTGTTGGCAAATCATGGCTCTGGACCTGCAAGGCACACTGTGTCACTTAGTGTTTTGTACTACCTAATAAAAAGTAAATTAATTGTGGGTGTATGCTATAGGATCCTCTAACCTTAAGGATAAAGAGGAGAACCATCTTCCTTCAAAATTAAAAATAGTGGGGAGATAGAGCAATGTTAAAATCATGGTGAACTTCAATTATCCAAATACTAATTGGGCAGAAGGATCTGCCCACTCATCTATGGATCATCATTTCTTGAACATGCAGGACAATTTCAAGAGTCAATTGGTGGAAGCCTCAACTAGAATAATGCTCTGCTGGACCTACCAATTTCAAAAACAGGAGTTGCTTGTAGATGTGAAAGGGATCTGGCTTCAGCAATTGCCTCCTTCCCCAATGGTATAAAGCTTATATGGAACTGTTGTCTCCCAGACTCTTGCAACTTTATGGAGAATGGTTTGAAGCAGGGAAATTGCCACCTTCATTGTATGAGGCACATGTGGTGTTACTTCCCAAGCCTGATAAAGACCTTCTTAACTGTTCCTCCTACAGGCCCATAGCACAGTTAAACATGGACCTCAAAACTTTGACCAAAATGATTGCCAATAGGTTGATGAGGATTCTAGAGCATTTGATATCATCAGATCAGACAGGGTTTATGCCCAAGAAAGCTACTGACATTAATATCCGCAGAGTGTACACCCACACGCAAATAGATGAAGAGATATCTTCTGGAGGGGCTCTGGTGTTTTTCGATCTGGAAAAGGCATTTGACTCCATTGATTGGGGATATATGACCCAGGTACTTCAACGCATGGGATTTGGTCCCATATTCCTCAAATGGATATCAATGCTTTATGATCAGCCGATGGCAGCACTCCACCTAAATGGAGGGGTGTCTGACAATTTTCCAGTATGCAGAGGCACCAGACAAGGGTGCCCGTTGTCACCGGGCTTATTTGCGTTGGTCATGGAACCTCTGGCGATTGCACTGCGCTCCTCCTCTCAAATTCAGGGTATTAGGGTGGGCACCCTTACCGAAACTACAGCCCTTTATGCAGACGACCTAGTCCTATTCATTAGAGATACTGGACCTTCTCTACAGGCTGCACTGGCGCTACTGAAGCAATTTACTGGGGTTTCTGGACTCAGGGTCAACTGAAACAAATCCAAGATGCTTCCGCTGCGTTCCCACACGACAACTAGACATGCAGATCCTAGTAATCCCTTGCAATGGGTAACACAAATTAAATACCTGGGTGTTCAAATTACGAATTCGGTGACCGAATTCATCAGTCTAAACGTGTCCCCAAAAAACAAACAAAACGTGTCCCCAAAAAAATTACACTCCTGGAAAAACCTCCCATTGTCCCTTATTGGAAAGATAAATCTAATCAAAATGAAAATTCTACCCTTACTCCTGTATACCCTTAGAAACTCTCCAGTGTGGATACCAAAAACAATTTTCAAGTCAATAGACAGTATGATCTCTACCTTTCTGTGGCAGGGAGGAATCCCCCGCATTAAACTGACCATCTTACAACAACCGTGGGGGGAGGGAGGACTAGCAGTACCCAAGTTCCATAAATATTTTTTAGCCGGCCAATTAACAGTGGCGCACCGCTGGTTGACCACACCTTCGGACGATGCTGCAGTGTCGTTGGAGGCAGAATGTGTGGGTTCATATGAAGCGCTACCCCACTTGGTATATAGGGGTGTAAGGGCCCCCTACCCTCTGACGTCCTCCATGCGCTCAGTAATTGGGGCATGGTCTGTGACTCAGGGGCTTCGGCCTTCTAGTCATGATAAATTTTCTCCAAACCTCCCCTTGTGGAGGAATCCCAATCTACCTCACTTCTTTGATTACCCAGACCCGATAGTGTGGACGAAATTACGGAGTTAAGACACTAAATCACATTGTAGCGAATGGCATCCTAATGTCCTTGACGTTTTGAAATCACGTTATGAACTACCAAATACACATTTTTTTTGATAAATTCAATTAAGGCATGCCTTTCAATCCCAGTTTGGCGAAAGACCTCTTGACCTTGAGCCCAGTGATTTAGAACTGCTGACTTGTAGTGACTCTTTAACTAAACCGGTTTCAAGCCTATACAAAAGACCTCTTTTAGGAGACGACAAAACTGTTGGAACCCTGCAGACAGGCATGGGCAGCTGCAACCTTGGGGTTAGACAGAGATGACTGGGACGACGTATGGGGAATTGCAATTCAGACCCTGGTCTCTACTAGGGACAGACTAATTCAATATAAATTCCTGCACAGGATCTATCTGACCCCAGCTAGAATTACTAGAATGTTTGGGAATCAGCAATCCTCTTGCTGGAGGTGCTCCTTGCCACTAGCAAATTTTATGCATATCTTTTGGGAATGCCTACAGGTCAAAGCATACTGGAAGGCGGTAGAAAGCTGCATAAGGTCGGTCACCTCTATTTCGATTCCCATAACGGTTGAGGTAGGTTTACTACATCTGGTAGAACTCTTCTTACCCTATTGCTGTTCTATGCCAAAAAGCGGATTATTCTGTCCTGGAAAAGTTCCTCAGCCCCAACCTTGGAATCCTGGAAAGCATTGGTTAACAAGCCAGTCCCATTTTTGGGTGGCATCGGTGGACACGGTATCAGACTAATTACAGATAACCTATAACTATTGATATTGATGTGCTAGGCCATAACGGGGGATGTATATGACTGGCATACGGGAGAACTATTGCTAATTCTGCATTCGCATAACTGGTCACTTTTGTGGGGGGGACAAGTTATTATTTCATATAAAATTCTTGGTACTGGGGGGGGGACGACACAAACTTTGGAATGTATTTAGCATCACGGCCCAAAATTTCAGACAACGCAGGTGCGGTGTCACCTAGTGCCTTCCTCCAGTTGGAGGCCAACTTGAATGGTATACATCTAGGCAAAAGTTTTATTGTTTTGGGGGAGGGAGGGGGGCTTAACTCCACGCTTGATTTTTGGGTTTTGTTTTGTATGTAAATGTCCGCCAGCAACTGTGTTATAGCCGGTGGGTTGTCGGCCGCAAGAGTGGCCTGTTATTTGTATGCTTTAAAAATTGAATAAAATGTTTTTTTCTCCTTCTCATTTTTGGGATTATCACAGAAGGAAGGCAAAATGATCTCCTGCGATCTATTAAACTTAGATGTGACCTTGGGAAGATATAGTGGATCCTGTCTCAGAACCACTCTATCTTCTAAAACCAACAAAAAAGGCTCCTTAACTGACAGGGCCTGTAGGTCGCTCACCCTTCTGGCCATGGTTATGGCCAGTAAGGCTAACTTCAGAGTCAAAAACGTAACTGAAATTTCCTGCGCTGGTTAGAAGGGCGCTTTCGTCAGTGCCTCCAAAACCAGTGTTAGGGTGAATGTTTTCCCGCCATTGAAACCTAACAGGGGTCACCCTCTCCCTTGCCAGAATAAATTTTCTTAATCAGGGGCTCTAGTGCGAGCCTCTGATCCATAAATACAGATAATGCTGCTATCAGTACTCTCATGGTGTTCGTGGAAATCCCCTGATCCACCCCTGCTTTTAAGAATTCCAGGACCACTGGTACTGAAAGGACAGACGCCTCCTTATTCTGGCACCACTGTGAGAAACAATTCCAAAAACTTTAGAATAGATTCTCCTGGTGACCAGCTTCCTGCTGCCAAAGAGGGTCTTAATTACCCTATCAGAGATCTCCTCCCCAAGTACCATGCTGTCAGACAGAAGAACCCCGGGTCTGGGTGGAGGACTGGCCCTTGTAGGAGAAGATCTTGTCTGGCTGGAAGACAGAGCAGATAAGAGATTGACCACTCTTTGAGAGTGAAAAACCACGTCCTTTTTGGCCACCATGGGGCTATCGGGATCAGTCCGCAGTCTGAGCGGGCCAGCTTTTGTAGAACCCGTGGTATCAACACTAGTGGGGGAAAGGCGTACGCAAGACAGAAGTCCCAGTCCTGAGACAGAGAGTCCACTCCTTGAGATCCCTCTTCTCTGTTGAGTGAGAAGAAACAATCCACTTTTTTGTTTCCTTTGTGGGCAAAAAGATCTATGTCTGGGAACCCAAACTTATGACTTATCTGCAGAAAGACCTCCTGGTTTAACTCCCATTCCCCCTGGAGGATGGGTTTCCAACTTAGAAAATCTGCCACCACATTGGCGGTTCCTCTTATGTGAACCGCCGATATGGATTGAAGATTTTCTTCGGCCCAATTTAAAATGTTCAGGGCTAGATTCAGTAGCTTCCTGGATCTGGTGCCCCCCTGACAGTTTAGGTAAGAGACGGTCATCACATTGTCCGACAGAACCTGAACCTCTAACCCCTGAATCCTGTCTCCGAAGGCTCTTAACGCCTGTCCCACCGCCAGAAGTTCCCTGTGGTTGGAGGAGGCCCCCCCCCTCCCCCCAGGGTAGAAATCCAGGCCCCCTGTGCCTGAATGTCCCCCAGGTGAGCTCCCCAACCCCAATCGCTTGCATCGGTAGTGATTCTTGTGGGATTCCACTGGCCCCAAGGTAAGCCCAACCTGAGCCTGTCCTGATCCAACCACCAATCTAGGGAGGCCTCTACTCTTGCTGGGATAGACACCTTCCTGTCCAGTGACTCCCTCCTTTTGTCTCAGGAGGACAGTAGGAAGAACTGCAGCTCCCTTGAATGGAGCTGAGCCCAGGGGACCACTGGAATACACAAGGTCATCAGACCCAACACCCTCATGATCTGCCTGCGAGAGCACTCCTTGGCTTCCTTCAAAGAGGAGACCGCTGTAACCACTTTTAACCATTTCTCCTCTGAAAGAAACAGTTTCTGAGCCTCTGTATCCACCAGATATCCCAGAAACATTTTTATTTGGGATGGTGTTAGAGAAGATTTTCCTCTGTTCACTATCCAGCCCAAGGTATCAAGGGTAGAGATCACTGTCTACTTCTACTTCCACCTGTTCTTGAGACTGTCCGTATACCAGTAGGTCCTCTAGATAGGGTATAAGGGACACCCCCTGAAGATGTAAGTAAGCAACGACCTCCGCCAGGACCTTTGTGAAGATCCTTGGGCTTGCTGTCAATCCAAAGGGGAGAGCTTGGAACTGCCAATGCTGAATTCCTCTGCTCGTTAGGACTGCGAACCTCAGCAGGGACTGGTGTTCCTTGGCAATCGGAATGTGGAGATAAGCATCCCTCAGATCTATCGTGGCTAGAACCGCATCTTTTAATAGATGCCTGCGCACCGTATAAATACTCTCCATCCGAAATTTCCCTGACAGTTTTTGGACGACAAAAACATGGGAGTAAAATCCCTGGTAATACTCTTCCAGGGGAAAAGGAACGATCACCTCCTGGAACGCCAGTCCCTGCACGCTGTCCAACAGTCCTGCGGCCCTTGAAGTTTCCTTGGGAAGACGGGTCAGAAAAAAGTTTTGAGGGGGAGGGGAGAGAAGTTCCAGACGATAGCCCTCTGTCAAGATCTGTAATATGTAGGGGCTTCCGGAGATCTTGTTCCACTGAGGGACAAAGTGAGCCAGTCTCCCCCCTATGCTGACGCTGGCGTCACTTGGACTGCTTGGTGGCATCTTTAGGACCGGAAAAGAGCAGGCTACCTTTTTGCATGCTCTTTCCCTTCCCTACCTTCTATTCGCGTCTTTTTTCCTTTAAATTGGCCCTGGTTAGAGGAGGGACAAAAAAACGTCCTGCCCCTCTCTCAGCTTTAACCAGGAACTTTTTACCCCTTTCTGCTGACCTTGACAAGACCTGATCCAGGCCTGGTCCAAAAAGTTGGGAGCCCTCAAAAGGCAGCCCGCATAGTCGTGATCTAGACATATGGTCTGCTTCCCATGACTTGACCCAGACAGCCCTTCTTGCGGAGTTAAGGAGGGCCGTAGACTTGGCCGCGTTCCTGACTGATTCTACTGCCGCATCTGCTAGATATGCCACAGCCTTACCTATTAACTCTAGAGAATCTGTGACTTCTTCAGAATTACTCCCTCTAGAAACATCAGTGAAGAGTCTACCTAACCATGCACCCACATTCCTTGCTACGCAAGCTGATGCCAAGGCAGGAGCCATGGCTGCTGCATTTGCATCCCACGCTCTTCTCAAGAGCGTCTCAGCCCTTCTGTCCATTTGGTCTTTCAAGTTACCCGAGTCCTCAAAAGATCAGATTTCTTCGAGACCTGTGACAGGGCTGCGTCTAACTTAGTGGTTTTAAAAAACTTCTGTTCTTCCTCCTTCCCAAGTCTCAAGTCCAAGAACCTTTCTTTCTGGGTCTTTCCACTCTCATTATCACCTCCTTTAAGGCCTGATGAACTGGGAATACCCTGGATTGAGGTTTTCCCAATCCCCTGTACATCTTATCCCTGGCAGAAGCCTCTCCTCAGAGACATAAAACGCCCTGAGTAACTGCCCCATATCCTCCAAGGGAAAGAGGTGGCTACTACCTCTAGGACCGTCACTATCCTGGCTATCAGCATCTGAGTTTTCCCCCTCTCCTAGTGAGTCTTCCTATGACTCCTCCGAGTCCTCCAATTCCTCAACACCTGAAGTAACCGAGGATGGGGTTCTCTGCAAGGTTTTCTGACCCGTCTGAAACACCTTCCTGAGAGGAAATATCTTCTCTAGAGGTCAAGATTGCTTTGTCATCCGTCCTCTGCACTTCCTTAGGTCCTATGGCTGTCTTAAGAGACTGGAGTGTAGAAAGCATCTCAGACTGTACTACCATGAGGTTTACTTACTCGACAGCTTATGAATGCACCTAAAACAAAAAGGTTTAGCATGGTCTGGTGGGAGCTTGTCACTACAGTTCCCACACCTTTTTGTTCTGGGGGAGGGGGATTTTTACCCCTAGCCTTGTGAACCCCTTGAGCAGAGCCGCTAGGTTCCAAGGAGACAAAAGAGACATAACACCCTAAAATACTTTTCACAATCTCTCTCTCCTGTGCCCCCCCCCATGGTGTAAGTAAGACCCCTCTTACCCCACCACTTACAAACAGAAGAGGTCTCACCACCTGTAGCCTCTTCCTGTGTTAAGGGTGTGACTGTGTCCTCCTCTTTCCATACCGTTCCTGGCTGGGTCCGTCCAGGAGGCGACCAGGAGGAAAAGAAGCGACAGTCGTGAGGCCTCTGCCTGACTCTCCGGAGACTTGTAATACTGCTCCTCAGACGCCGGTGATCGGCGCCATTTTGTTGAGGGCCCGCCGCCCGAAAAAAGGGGATTTGGACTCTAGCGTTTCCGGATCCGGCATTTTGGCGTAGACCGGAAACCAGAAGTGATGACGCCCGAAAACGGCGCCATCTTGCTCCACCCCACCAGAACGCTTACTCCTTAGCCAGGAGTATTACAGCGTTCATTAAGGGATGGAAAACCTTCCAAAAGCCCTGCCCAGCACCACTGGACATCCTGGGCTGTCCCCTACCCCTTCAGCAGCTTGGGCTCCAGTCTCAAACTCCGGTTCCTTCAACACCCCTGTACCTGACTAGGTGGAAGAAGAGGCATGGGGAGCCTCTTGCCGGGGAGTAACATCTACCCCGACCCTTGGGGGCCCCCTGGGAAGGGACTGAACCCTGGCTGGATCCGCCGCCCTCCCCGGTTTTGGAATCCAGCCCTCGGGGGGGGGGGGGACCATCCGCTACTAGCTTCAGGTCTATAGAAAAAAAAACAACAAACGTTTCGCTTCCGTGCAGGGGGAAGGGAGGGGCCTTAACCTTGTGTGTTGATTGTGTTTCCTGTCAGGTGGACCAGCCATCTCTCAGGTTATGCCGTCCTGGAAGATGACTAGAGAAAAAAGTATTTTGCAGCTTCCTTCAATACTGCCTCAATATCCTCTTAAAGTGGTTGTTAAAGCGGTTCTGCACCCATTTCATTTAGTAAATCTCTTTGCCTTCCAAATCAGGCAAAGAGTACTAAATGAAATGTGTTTTTTTTTTTTACTTACCTTGTAATTGATGACTTCCTGTCTTCTGTCTCTTCGGGGGTGGGCGGGGTCTGTGCGGGGATCCTCGTCACGCCGCACTGTCTCCTGGGATCTGGTGTCATTGATCCCAGGAGTCAGTGCGGGCATCTTCCGAAATCTCGCGAGATTTCGGACACATCTTCCGAAATCTCGTGAGATGTCGGCAGATGTGCCGTTACTACGCACGCGCGAGTAACGGCGGTGCATGCTGGGCCATCTAAAGTGCCTGTGGGGTTTCACATGCCCACAGGCAAGATGGACCCCAGCAGACAAGAAGAAGAAGATGAAGAATTTTATCGGAGGAAAACCGGCGGCGATCGAGATGGAAGATGGAACAGGTAAGTCCCCCAATTGAGCTATATGGCCTTGGCATATAGCCCAAAAAAAAAAAACGAGTGCAGAACCGCTTTAAGCCACTCTAACCTGTATACACCCATCAGCACATCTCCTTTTGTAGTATCCCCCTCTGTGTGTGATTTATAAAAGTAAATGCTGTAAATACTTCACTACCCCCGAGATTGCGATCACATTACTGGACAGCTTTCGCCTTTCCTCCTCTGAGAGATGCAGCGGGGGGCGAGATTCCCCCGCTGATGTCAGTCTGGAGGGGGGGGAGCTGGCTGGTCATGTGATTGCAATCTCGGCTCTTAAAGGGGGTGTAAACACTTGCCGTTTTTCACCTTAATGCATTCTATTCTATGCATTCTATACAGGGGCAAGGCCGAGTCTGGCATTCGTGTCTATGGACGCAAATGCTGGACTCGGGGGCGTGCCCGCAAGGTAACCCCCACCGGGAGAGCGCTTCTCCTAGGGGGTTATCTGATAGGAGGAGATGCAGAGGGACCCCAGAAGTCGGTGTTCGGGGCCACTCTGTGCAAAACTAACTGCACAGTGGAGGGAAGTATGACATGTTTGTTATTTAGAAAAAATAAAATATGCAAACCTTTACAATCACTTTAAAATGTGGTATTTACAGCATTCATATTTATAAATCATTCACAGAGGGGGACACTGCAATAGGAGGCAGTGCAAGTGGTGTATACAGGTTAGTGTTATGAGAGCAGCAGGAGGGGTGGCTCAGACAGAGAGGGTAGGGGGGAGGACGACACAGGAGCAGGGAGGAGAGCAGATAGCAGGCTGCTGATGGAAGCACGTAAACTGACCACGGTGTCAGGGCTCAGCAGCCATGATACACCGTGGTCAGTTTACAGAGGGGGAGGGAGAAACTGGCAGGATCAGCCAGGTTTTTTATGGGTTTTACGGGGGGCCAAATGACACAGGACAAGCACTGTCATATAACAGGCTTTAAAGGAGCAGGATCAATGTATTTTATTTTTTTGGGTTAACAGACACTTTAATTCAATTCCCTTCTGTGTCTACGCCCTCTAGAACTGGTGCATTGGAATCTGAGGCTGAAAAATGGAAGTAGGTGTAGAGGTGGGGCGTTTTGGAGATCTGGACAAAGATGGCTGTATTAAGGTGTAATGTGACATACTGTAGATGCAGATAGTTCTGCTTTAGTCAAAAAGGGCCACTTGCTGCGTGCCTGAAATAGGACTAGTATCAGATGCAGAGACTGGGTTTAGAGCTTTGGCTCCAGTGCAAAAAGACCCAGCGTTACGCTGAGGTCGAGTGTCGTGCATGCCTTCAGCACAACTCACCTATGATTTTGCATTGGCTCCCTTTCACCTGGTCTCCACCATAGGTACAAGTGAGGAAATTCCCCTGTGGTGAACTCATGGAATAGAGTGCAAAGCATAAGGTATGCATGTCAGGAAGGAGGTAGGCACTGGTAGGCAGTATCCCAGGTGCAGACTCATACTGTAATAAATCTTGGTGAAAGGGCAGGAAGAAGCGTCCGAGTACCTTTTAGGGTCTAATTGGTGGCAAACCAGTGGTGTGATGTACCTCATGGTCATCCACCTGAGACTAAGCTCGGAGTGGCTGAGTTTAAGTGCCAAGTTTAAAAAGTTTACACTGCAAGGTGAATACATTCCAAACATAGCCCCATTTTTGCTGTAATGGTCAGAGATGCAGGGTGATCCTGTGTTACCTGTCCATGACACTTGACTGAATATAAAGTCCAGGCTTCTCCTGTCATGGTGGACATAACCCTGAAGGAGTCTTCCGGGACTGGGTTCCATAGTGACAGACTGGGCCCTGGACCTGTATAGTACCCTGTGGCCAAGGCGAGCACCCATGCAGGATCATTACAGGCCACCCCCCACTGTGTGGGGTCAGATACAGCTCCCAAGGTTGCACCAATTTAGATACACTGCTTCTATGTTGACATTAGAAGGCAGTGAGGGCTTTATTGAAGAATTTTAAAGACAAAATAATAAAGAAAAATAATTAAACTAATTAAGCAAATCATCATTTTCTCTGTGAAGTAGAAAAGGTCTAGAGGTCGACCGATAAGGATTTTTCTCTGTCCGAAGCCGATGTTTAGAAATTGCGGCACCGATATATGATGCCGATTTTTATTTTTTTCCCCCTTCATCTCATAAAATCTAACAGTTAGACCCCTTTCACACTGAGGAGTTTTTTCAGGCTTTTGGGCTAAAAAGTGCCTGCAAAACGGCTCCCCTGCAGTCTCAGTGTGAAAGCCCGAGTGCTTTCACACTGAGGCGATGCGCTGGCAGGATGTTAAAAAAAAAAAGTCCTTTGAAGCGGTGTACACAGCTCCTCCACTACTCCTGCCCATTGAAATGAATGGGCACCACTGTTGAAGCGATTGCAAAGCATTTCGGCAGCATCGCCAGACGGACGCATTTAACTCCTTCCTCGGCCGCTAGCTGGGTTATAAGCGCCCCGCTAGCAGACGAATAGCGCCGCTAAAATGACAGTAAAGCGCAGCTAAAACTAGCAGCATTTTACTGTCAACGCCTGCCTGCTCCAGTGTGAAACAGCCTTAAAGCGGGATTCCGCTGACATACATATATTTTTTTTTTTCTGTCATTGTTTTCTCAAGACACTCTTAATGTTGCACTCACGTGTTGCAGTTTTTTTCTGCGCCGATCGCTGATTTCATCCGTTTCGGTAATGTATAAAAACTCGTGCAGGGCTTTTCCATTTTGCTTGTGGGCATTTGAAACCCACAAGCACTTACTTCCGGGATGCGGTGAATGCGCTCCATCCAGCGCATGCTCAGTTAACTGAACGAGCAGCGCTGTCCCATTTCCTCCGTCCGAAATCTCTCGAGATTTCAGGATGACGGCGTCCCCCACTGCTTCATGGGATACTGTCACACAGCTCCCAGGGGTCATTGCGGAGCGAAAACCACGCCTACTCCCACGGGAGGAAAGACCGGAAGTCATTCTAAGAATGACTAAGAAAAGGTAAGGAATGCTTTATTTTATTTTTTAATGCTCGTTTGTGCATCTACATATAAAGGTCTTTTTAATAAGGTATAGATTTATTTTTGAGTAACAAACCGCTTTAAGTAATAAGTGATACAGAAAATTTCTTACATTTATTAAACAAAACAAACCTCCAATCAGTTCACTTGTATGTATAATTTAGATAACAAAAAAAATTATATCTTAAATTTTAAATACACAAAAACATGTAATCAAAACTTTTGGACGAAAAAAATGGGCTAACTTTACTGTTTTTTAGTTTTTTTATTAGTGTATTTTTTTCCCAAAAAATTGCATTTGAAAGGCCGCTGCGCAAATACCGTGTGACAAAATATTGCAACAACCGCTATTTTATTCCCTAGGGTCTCTGCTAAAAAAATATATATAATTTTTGGGGGTTCTAAGTGATTTTCTTGCAGAAAATACAGGATTTTTACTTGTAAGCAACAAGTGTCAGAAAAGATTTAGGCTTTAAATGGTTAAACTGAGAACTTCTCCACATGGAGTTCAGTTCATTGAGAAGTATAAACATTGTATCTCTTTGGTCTTTTTTTCACACTTGGCAGGCTGCCCAGACAAGTGCTCCAGGGAAAACTTCAGGCAACTTGCATTGACTTTTATCAGAAGTAATTTGCAAGTTGCACTGATTTTTTAAAAACGGCCTTTTTTATCAGCACAATCGGCCGATGCCGATTAATTAAAAAACGCCAAATATCGGCCTCTAAAAAGGTCCATTCATTTCAGACACTAGCAAAACACTGAGGACTCATGAAGAGCCACCCAGGGCGTGTCCTCTAAAGAATTGCCAGTGTTTAAACACCTGAAGGTACACACCTATAACCCATGGTGTATGAATACTCTGCCTGTGTCCTGTACGCTTAAGAAATAGGAATGCGTGTAGGCATCCTTAGTGTTTTTCAACTGAATGAAAGTTACTACAGAAAGATATATCCTTTGCAAAGGCAGATGAATGTATAGGATATTACCAATGGACGTACCTGCTGCAGAAAGCAGCAATTCGATCAACGCTGGTCACATCTACCTCCTCGTCCTCTGCAGCATCTCCTCCTAAGCATTAAGAAAATGGCTTTTAAAAAACAACTAAAAATGCACAAGCAAGCGCTTTAAAATATACTGTATGTTAAATTAACAAAATGAAGTAATGATAAAAAGTGCAACCAAAACACCGAACCACTTAAATATTGTAGCCCAGGGATATGCAATTAGCAGGCCTCCAGCTGTTGTAAAACTACAAGTCTCACCATACCTCTGCCTCTGGGTGTCATGCTTGTGGCTGTCAGTCTTGCTCTGCCTCATGGGACTTGTAGTTCTACAACAGCTGGAGGTCCGCTAATTGCATATCCCTGCTGTAGCCATTCCAAGTGAAACTGGACGCCAGATATCACACGGGGCCAATGTAGCAAATTTATAAAAAAAAAAAAAAAAAATGAACACTCTGGTATAGGCTTAGACATGAAGACATAGAAGTGGGGCGTTTCATGCTAAATAATGTTCAATCATACTACAGCAATAAGTACAAAATGCATCATATTTTTATGACAAATCCAGGACTGTATTTGTGTACACAAGATTAGTGTTGGGACTGTTTTACTTCCCAAACAAATTAATCAGAATTCAAACAGAAAACAGCTCGATCCAACTCAGTGTCTCAAACCAATTTCAAATGTGAGCTGAATTTAATTCAAAAGCAGAAGTGTCCATATTTAAAGATTTCCCTGCAACTCTTGCTCTGGTGGCCACTCCCAATTATACATTTTCCTTCACTTTTAGTCACTGTAACATGGGTAAAAAGAGCGAGTGAGCCTCCCTAGCAAAGACACAGACAGCAATACCAACTTATAGAACAGACAACAATAATAAAAAGACCTTAGACTTAAGGCCCCTTTCACACATGCGGACTGTATGTCCGTATTTCATCCATCCGTTTTCGGATGAAATACGGACATACATGCATGCCTATGGGATAGCGGGTGTCAGCGGATGAGCATCCGCTGACACCCGATATCGTCCGCCTCCGCTATGGTCCGATTCTGCAGATGGAGGAAAACCCTATTTTTCCATCCGTCTGCAGAGCGGATCGGATGAACACAGACAGACGGTCCGTGTTCATGCGATCCTCCATAGAGGAGAGCGAAGATCTGACAGGGCAGTCCCTGCACAGCGTGTAGGGACTGCCCTGTCATCCGCCGGCTCAGCGGGGATCAGCGGAGCGATCCCCGCTGAGCAGCAGATGTTCACGGGGCGGATCATTACGGATCCGCCCCGTGTGAAAGGGGCCTAACTGTGTATCAACATGAAACCTTGTACCTAAAATATACAAGTCAGGTCTCTTAAATTATGCTGGATGTTTTTCAAAATGATTGGATAGTATACATGAAATCTTCTATATATGCTTGATTCCCCCATATAGAAACACATTGCAAGTTGAATGCTATTTGACATTCATCTATTATCAATTTGATTTAAACAATATTATATGGAACGCACTAGTGTATCCCAGCCCCTTGAAGTATTACATAGTTACATAGTAGGTGAGGTTGAAAAAAAGACACAAGTCCATCAAGCCCAACCTATGTGTGTGATTATATGTCAGTATTACATTGTATATTCCTGTATGTTGTGGTCATTCAGGTGCCTAATATTTTTTTAAATTATCGATTGGCACAGTAATTATTACTTTTGGAAATGGTAGTCCTTTGAATCTTTTCTTTTTACTAATGTTATTATTTTCTGGCAGGGCCCTGCTGTAGCAGTTTTAAATTTTTTCAACTTTCTTTTTTTGGGATGGGGGCTGTTTGTATGTTATGCATGTCTAATGTGCTATAACATGTTTTGATAATTATTAAAGAGGAAGTAAACCCTGATGGGTTTTACTTCCTCTTTTGCTTGCTGCTGCAGCCTGCAAATGAAAAGCATAATGGGCTAGTATGCATCGTATACTAGCCCATTATGTGCCACATACCTGCAAAATAATCCAGCGATGACCCCTCTGTGGGCAGAGTCCATCTTCTGGCCCTCTTTCTTCCGGGCCGCGGACTCCGATTAGCCGAAGCAGCGTGACGTCACTCCCACGCATGCGCACGGGACCAGCGGTTAGCGGCATAGGCTAGGGAAGAAACAAAACCAAGTGCTGTTTCTCCCCTGCGCATGCGCCGTTGCAATTTTCGGCGGACTGCAAGTGAAATATCTCCTAAACAGCGCACGTTTAGGAGATATTTCCACTACCTATAGGTAAGCCTTATTCTAGGCTTACCTATAGGTAGAAGCCCAAAAAGTAGGTTTACAACCACTTTAACCACCTGCTGCCCGCCCACTGTCATATGACGGTGGGACGAAGCAGCTGTTGTTCTAGGCCACCGTCAAGACGCGATGTCCGGCGGGCACCCAAGATTGCCCAGTAACTGAGCAGGACCGTGGATCTGTGTGTGTAAACATACAGTGGAACCTCGGATTGCGAGTAATGCGGTCAACAAGCGTTTCGCAATACGAGCACTGTATTTTTAAAAATCGTAACTCGGTCTGCGAGTGTTGTCTCGCAAAACGAGCATGATTCAGGCCAAAGCAGTGTGCAGTACCGCGTTTGGCCTGAGGTGGGGGGGGGGGGGGTGGCGCCGGAGCAGAGCATCGCCGTACGGAAATGCACAGAAAGGCTCGGGAACAAGGTCTTGCCGAGGTCAGCCGAGGTGTTCTCGGGCCTTTTCGGCCGTTTGAGGCTCTTCGGCGCCCCCGGCTCTGGTTGCATGCGGTATTGCATGCCATTGAAGTCCATGTGGAACAAATTATTTTCGTTTTCATTGACTTCAATGGGGAAACTCACTTTGCAAGTACTTTGGATTACGAGCATTGTCCTGGAACGGATTATGCTCGTAATCCGAGGTTGTTATTTTAATAGGAAAAAAAAAAATAAGACGTTACAATCACTTTAACCACTTTAAGACCAGCCTCGTTTTTGATTTTAGGTGTTTACATGTTTAAAACAGTTTTTTTTGCTAGAAAATTACTTAGAACCCCCAAACATTATATATTGTTTTTTTTCTAACACCCTAGAGAATAAAATTGCAGTCAATGCAATACTTTTTTTTTTTCACACCGTATTTGCACAGCGGTCTTACAAGTGCACTTTTTTTGGAAAAAATTCACTTTTTTGAATAAAACAATAAGACAACAGTAAAGTTAGTCCAATTTTTTTATATAATCGTGAAAGATAATGTTACACCGAGTAAATAGATACCCAATATGTCAGGCTTCAAAATTGCGCCCGCTCGTGGAATGGCGTCAAACTTTTACCCTCAAAAATCTCCATAGGCGACGTTTAGAAAATTCTACAAGTTGCATGTTATGCGTTACAGAGGAGGCTATAGTTATTGCTCTCGCTCTACTGATCGCAGCAATACCTCACATGTGTGGTTTGACCACCGTTTTCATACTTTCATGCTACTACTTTTTTTTTCTTATTTATTTTACTTGATTTTTATTTATTTTTACACTGTTTTGTTAAAAAAAAAAAAAAAAAAAAAAAAAAATTGGGTCACATTTATTCCTATTACAAGGAATGTAAACATCCCTTGTAATAGACAAAAAAAGCATGACAGGTCCTCTTAAATATGAGATCTGGGGTCAAAAAGTCCTCAGATCTCATATTTGGACTTAAATGCAAAAAAAAATAAAAAAAAATAAAAATTAAAAAATATGTCATTTGAAAAAAATGACAACAAAAAATTGTGCCTTTAAAGCGGTTGTATACCCGTTTAGTTTTTTTTTTTGTTTTTTTTGCAAACTACCTGCAAGACAAAGTCATAATGAGCTAGTATGACTAGCATACTAGCTCATTATGCATCACTTACCTTAGATCGGGGCCCCCGATGCCGTCCTCTTCTCCCCCTCCAGCCGCAGCCATCGCTCTTCCGGGTATCGTCGCTCCGGCCAATCACAGCGCCGCTGCGGCGCTGTGATTGGCCAGAGCAGCTAAGACGTCGCTCCGCGCATGCGCGCGGGACACTTCAACTGCGGTGAGCCGCAGTTCTGAATGGGGATTAACCCTGTAAATGCACCGTTGTCTACGGTGCGCATGCGCCGTAGACAACGTTGTAAAATGTTCTGTGCAAATATCTCCTAAACCGTGCAGGTTTAGGAGATATTTCTTGTACCTACAGGTAAGCCTTAATCTAGGCTTACCTGTAGGTACAAGTTGTAATTGAGGGTATACAACCGCTTTAAGAGGTATGGGCGGAAGTGATGTTTTGACGTCACTTCCGCCCTGCTATGGTATAGAGACAGGTGGGGGCCATCTTAGCCTCACTCGTCTCCATATCCAGCAGAGGAAAGGACCTGATCGCCTCCGCCCCTACCAACTACAAGTCTCACCATACCTCTGCCTCTGGGTGTCATGCTTGTGGCTGTCAGTCTTGCTCTGCCTCATGGGACTTGTAGTTCTACAACAGCTGGAGGTCCGCTAATTGCATATCCCTGCTGTAGCCATTCCAAGTGAAACTGGACGCCAGATATCACACGGGGCCAATGTAGCAAATTTATTAAAAAAAAAAAAAAAAATGAACACTCTGGTATAGGCTTAGACATGAAGACATAGAAGTGGGGCGTTTCATGCTAAATAATGTTCAATCATACTACAGCAATAAGTACAAAATGCATCATATTTTTATGACAAATCCAGGACTGTATTTGTGTACACAAGATTAGTGTTGGGACTGTTTTACTTCCCAAACAAATTAATCAGAATTCAAACAGAAAACAGCTCGATCCAACTCAGTGTCTCAAACCAATTTCAAATGTGAGCTGAATTTAATTCAAAAGCAGAAGTGTCCATATTTAAAGATTTCCCTGCAACTCTTGCTCTGGTGGCCACTCCCAATTATACATTTTCCTTCACTTTTAGTCACTGTAACATGGGTAAAAAGAGCGAGTGAGCCTCCCTAGCAAAGACACAGACAGCAATACCAACTTATAGAACAGACAACAATAATAAAAAGACCTTAGACTTAAGGCCCCTTTCACACATGCGGACTGTATGTCCGTATTTCATCCATCCGTTTTCGGATGAAATACGGACATACATGCATGCCTATGGGATAGCGGGTGTCAGCGGATGAGCATCCGCTGACACCCGATATCGTCCGCCTCCGCTATGGTCCGATTCTGCAGATGGAGGAAAACCCTATTTTTCCATCCGTCTGCAGAGCGGATCGGATGAACACAGACAGACGGTCCGTGTTCATGCGATCCTCCATAGAGGAGAGCGAAGATCTGACAGGGCAGTCCCTGCACAGCGTGTAGGGACTGCCCTGTCATCCGCCGGCTCAGCGGGGATCAGCGGAGCGATCCCCGCTGAGCAGCAGATGTTCACGGGGCGGATCATTACGGATCCGCCCCGTGTGAAAGGGGCCTAACTGTGTATCAACATGAAACCTTGTACCTAAAATATACAAGTCAGGTCTCTTAAATTATGCTGGATGTTTTTCAAAATGATTGGATAGTATACATGAAATCTTCTATATATGCTTGATTCCCCCATATAGAAACACATTGCAAGTTGAATGCTATTTGACATTCATCTATTATCAATTTGATTTAAACAATATTATATGGAACGCACTAGTGTATCCCAGCCCCTTGAAGTATTACATAGTTACATAGTAGGTGAGGTTGAAAAAAAGACACAAGTCCATCAAGCCCAACCTATGTGTGTGATTATATGTCAGTATTACATTGTATATTCCTGTATGTTGTGGTCATTCAGGTGCCTAATATTTTTTTAAATTATCGATTGGCACAGTAATTATTACTTTTGGAAATGGTAGTCCTTTGAATCTTTTCTTTTTACTAATGTTATTATTTTCTGGCAGGGCCCTGCTGTAGCAGTTTTAAATTTTTTCAACTTTCTTTTTTTGGGATGGGGGCTGTTTGTATGTTATGCATGTCTAATGTGCTATAACATGTTTTGATAATTATTAAAGAGGAAGTAAACCCTGATGGGTTTTACTTCCTCTTTTGCTTGCTGCTGCAGCCTGCAAATGAAAAGCATAATGGGCTAGTATGCATCGTATACTAGCCCATTATGTGCCACATACCTGCAAAATAATCCAGCGATGACCCCTCTGTGGGCAGAGTCCATCTTCTGGCCCTCTTTCTTCCGGGCCGCGGACTCCGATTAGCCGAAGCAGCGTGACGTCACTCCCACGCATGCGCACGGGACCAGCGGTTAGCGGCATAGGCTAGGGAAGAAACAAAACCAAGTGCTGTTTCTCCCCTGCGCATGCGCCGTTGCAATTTTCGGCGGACTGCAAGTGAAATATCTCCTAAACAGCGCACGTTTAGGAGATATTTCCACTACCTATAGGTAAGCCTTATTCTAGGCTTACCTATAGGTAGAAGCCCAAAAAGTAGGTTTACAACCACTTTAACCACCTGCTGCCCGCCCACTGTCATATGACGGTGGGACGAAGCAGCTGTTGTTCTAGGCCACCGTCAAGACGCGATGTCCGGCGGGCACCCAAGATTGCCCAGTAACTGAGCAGGACCGTGGATCTGTGTGTGTAAACATACAGTGGAACCTCGGATTGCGAGTAATGCGGTCAACAAGCGTTTCGCAATACGAGCACTGTATTTTTAAAAATCGTAACTCGGTCTGCGAGTGTTGTCTCGCAAAACGAGCATGATTCAGGCCAAAGCAGTGTGCAGTACCGCGTTTGGCCTGAGGTGGGGGGGGGGTGGCGCCGGAGCAGAGCATCGCCGTACGGAAATGCACAGAAAGGCTCGGGAACAAGGTCTTGCCGAGGTCAGCCGAGGTGTTCTCGGGCCTTTTCGGCCGTTTGAGGCTCTTCGGCGCCCCCGGCTCTGGTTGCATGCGGTATTGCATGCCATTGAAGTCCATGTGGAACAAATTATTTTCGTTTTCATTGACTTCAATGGGGAAACTCACTTTGCAAGTACTTTGGATTACGAGCATTGTCCTGGAACGGATTATGCTCGTAATCCGAGGTTGTTATTTTAATAGGAAAAAAAAAAATAAGACGTTACAATCACTTTAACCACTTTAAGACCAGCCTCGTTTTTGATTTTAGGTGTTTACATGTTTAAAACAGTTTTTTTTGCTAGAAAATTACTTAGAACCCCCAAACATTATATATTGTTTTTTTTCTAACACCCTAGAGAATAAAATTGCAGTCAATGCAATACTTTTTTTCACACCGTATTTGCACAGCGGTCTTACAAGTGCACTTTTTTTGGAAAAAATTCACTTTTTTGAATAAAACAATAAGACAACAGTAAAGTTAGTCCAATTTTTTTATATAATCGTGAAAGATAATGTTACACCGAGTAAATAGATACCCAATATGTCAGGCTTCAAAATTGCGCCCGCTCGTGGAATGGCGTCAAACTTTTACCCTCAAAAATCTCCATAGGCGACGTTTAGAAAATTCTACAAGTTGCATGTTATGCGTTACAGAGGAGGCTATAGTTATTGCTCTCGCTCTACTGATCGCAGCAATACCTCACATGTGTGGTTTGACCACCGTTTTCATACTTTCATGCTACTACTTTTTTTTTCTTATTTATTTTACTTGATTTTATTTATTTTTACACTGTTTTGTTAAAAAAAAAAAAAAATAAAAAAATTGGGTCACATTTATTCCTATTACAAGGAATGTAAACATCCCTTGTAATAGAAAAAAAAGCATGACAGGTCCTCTTAAATATGAGATCTGGGGTCAAAAAGTCCTCAGATCTCATATTTGGACTTAAATGCAAAAAAAATAAAAAAAAAAATAAAAATTAAAAAATATGTCATTTGAAAAAAATGACAACAAAAAATTGTGCCTTTAAAGCGGTTGTATACCCGTTTAGTTTTTTTTTTGTTTTTTTGCAAACTACCTGCAAGACAAAGTCATAATGAGCTAGTATGACTAGCATACTAGCTCATTATGCATCACTTACCTTAGATCGGGGCCCCCGATGCCGTCCTCTTCTCCCCCTCCAGCCGCAGCCATCGCTCTTCCGGGTATCGTCGCTCCGGCCAATCACAGCGCCGCTGCGGCGCTGTGATTGGCCAGAGCAGCTAAGACGTCGCTCCGCGCATGCGCGCGGGACACTTCAACTGCGGTGAGCCGCAGTTCTGAATGGGGATTAACCCTGTAAATGCACCGTTGTCTACGGTGCGCATGCGCCGTAGACAACGTTGTAAAATGTTCTGTGCAAATATCTCCTAAACCGTGCAGGTTTAGGAGATATTTCTTGTACCTACAGGTAAGCCTTAATCTAGGCTTACCTGTAGGTACAAGTTGTAATTGAGGGTATACAACCGCTTTAAGAGGTATGGGCGGAAGTGATGTTTTGACGTCACTTCCGCCCTGCTATGGTATAGAGACAGGTGGGGGCCATCTTAGCCTCACTCGTCTCCATATCCAGCAGAGGAAAGGACCTGATCGCCTCCGCCCCTACCAACGGCTCCGGTAAGCGGCGGAGGGCGCGGGAGCGTGGCGGGAGGGGTGGGAGCACCTCTCCCGCCACAAACGGTGATCTTGCAGTGAGTCCGCCGCGGAGACCACCATTATCGTAAACACGACCGATGCCTGAAAGAGATGGATATCTCGGTTGTGGCAGCAGCTGCTGCCGTTACCGAGATATCCCTCTTCAAAAAAGGGACGTACATCGTCGTGCGCTGGTCATAAAGTGGTTAAGGACGCATTCACACTGCAGCAGTTTAGTGTGTGGGCTGCTCTCAGGTCGGCTGCAGTCAACGAGCGGCATTATGCACATATCAGAACATCCACAGTTCTCTTTTTTGGGTTACTTTGTTTGACGTGCACGCAGTGACACTTCATTCACGTCACGGTGTGTTGTGCGGTTGCGTGTATTGCTGTGACATGAAATTCCTTTCTGTGAACTGCAATAAAAACATAGAATGTCTGCAATGTATCGTTACCATTACTAATAATAGCAAGTCCACTAGAAGTTAAAAATGTATACTGTATTGTCTTCTTCTACCTGTTTGTTCAGGTTCACTCTTATCTTCATCTTCTATATCAAACTCTGATTCACGTTCCTCATACTCCACATTTTCATCTAGCTCCTTGAAGTCGGGAGCAAATGCACTCCAGTTTTCCTACAGAAAGAAAACATAAAAGTCTAAAGGTTACATACAGGGGAAAAAAAAAAAAAAAAAAAAAGCAATCCCAATTGTAAAAGCTACATAAAACCAGAATGCAATGATTTGAAATTCTCATAAACCCATACTTCATTCACAAAAGAAAATAGAAGTCTCAGAAGTAAATATGGGCAGAGGTTCATCGGTGAAACACTGCGCCAAAAGAAAATTGTGCCAAGGATCAAGGCGATTTTTTTAATGGACAATTTTTTAGGGCAATGGCTGGTGTTAGCGCTTCAATCATTGTGGCACCATGTTTGATATGGTGTCAGGGTGATTGAAGCGCATTATTTATATTATTACATTGTAGTAATAAATTAAATAGTTCAACTCGCCATAATGCAGAATCAGTGTGAGCCCCGAGCGTGTCACTTGCCACTGTTGCCTGCCACTAGATGCAGCTTGTGACTTGCCACGTCATCTGCCACGTTGCCTGTCACCAGATGTGGAATGTCACCTGCCACCAGATGCGGAATGTCACTTGCCATGCTGCCTGCCACCAGATGTGAATTGTCACTGCATTGGTGGCAGCACTGGTCCATTTAGCACAAAGGCAGGCGGGTTCCGAGTGAAGGCAGGAGAGTGGTGATGCGTACTTTGAGACAGTTTTCTATCCCTGTGTGGGAATCCTTGTCTGTTGCTGTATTTGTTGACCAAATTAACATGGGCAGGAAGCCCTTAACCTTGCACATGGCTGGATTACCTCTCTGAGAACTCTACTCTCTAGCTAATCGCCCACAGTTGTTAAAATAAGAGGGGATGCTGCATTGTGGTAAATGTGGCCTTGTCCCAACATTTTTGGAATTGGAGTGGTACTTTGCCAGCTTTTCTTGCCCTGTTCAAACTAATGTTGCTACCATCAAATTCCAAATGACTTTAAATTGTTCCTCAAAAATGGTACATTTTGTCAGTTTAAACACTTGACATGTTTTCTATTGCAAATAAAATATGGGTTTATGAGATTGGTAAATAATTGCATTCTGTCTTTATGTAGGATTTTACACAGCATCCCAACTTTTTTGGAACTGGGGTTCTAAAAAAAAAAAAAAAAAAAAAAAAAAAAACCTATACCCCCTAAAATAAGCTCTCCCTCTGAACTCCTAAAGTCAGAGAGATTCGTCAATCAGAAACAGCTATAAACCGCTAACGCACAGTGCATATTTCAGAGGAAGGGTTACATGCTACTAAACTGAAAATACACAAAATCCATACCAAAAAGTGATATTAAGGACAAAAAAATGGCATTTAAAAAGTACAATGCGTATGGGGTCATTGCCAACATTCCAACACTACAAGGATTGCAATAAAAAGTGTAAGAACGCAATCAGGGCGGTTAAAATATGAGAGACACATAGCGGAGGAGAGTAAAAATAATCCCAATAAATGTTTTAAATATATTAACAGTAAAAAGGCGAGGTCGAAACACATAGGCCCCATAAAAGGACGAGAAAGAAAAGATGGTTACAGATGACAAGGAGAAGGCAGCTGTACTAAATGCTTTCTTCTCCTCAGTCTTCACACAAGAAAAGGATGGGTATAACAACCACGACTGTATTGTTAGTAACACGCCAAAGGATCTCCCTTGTGATCAGACAGAGGCCAGAAAGGATTAGAGAAGTTGAAGATAAATAACCAGGACAAGATGGCTTATAAACCCGAGAGTTCTTAAAGAACTGTCAGGTTATAGCCAGACCGCATGACAGGACTGGTACCAGCTGATTGGAAAAAAGCCCACATAGTACCAATACTCAAAAAAGGGCAGAGATATATTCCTGGCAGCTATAGGCCTCTCAGTCTAACATTTGTAGGCTGTAAACTATTTGAGGGGATAAGGGACCATATCCAAGAATTTGCTGATGAAAACAGTATCATTAGCAGTAATCAGCATGGGTTTACGAAAGGTCGCTCTTGCCAAACCATCCGATTAACATTCTACGGAGAAGTAAGCCGCCATCTGGACAAAGGCAGGCTGGTGGATGTGGTGTATCTGGAGATAGAAGATACAGTCCCCCACAAACACTTAATCTACAAACGGAGGTCAGTGGGTATGGACCATAGGGTTTGTTCTTGGATAGAAAACTGGCTACGGGGGCAAGTCCAAAGGGTGGTGATAAATAATATGTACTCAGAATGGTCTAGAGAGGTTGTGGGGTACCCCAAGGCACCAATTCTGTTTAAATTTGTTTATAAATGATATAGAGGTTGGAATAGCTCAACTGTGTTTGTTGATGACACAAAAATATGTAGGGCAATAACATCACAACGGGATTTAGAAACGTTACAAGAGGACCTGAATAAAAGAATGGAGTGGGCTACTAGATGGCAAATTAAAGTTTAACAACGGTAAATGTAAGGTAATTGGGGGGTAAAAATATAAATCGCAAGTTACTCATTAGGGGGAGAACCCCAAGGGCATTCCAGCATGGAGAAGGATCTAGGGGTCCTAGTAGAAGACAGACTGAGTAATAGCATGCAGTATCAAGCTGCAGCTACCAAAGCCAGCAGAATACTAGCAAAATATATATAAAACGATAATCCTGCCACTTTATAAAACCCTGGTTCGGCCACATCTGGAGTATTCCGTCCAGTTCTGGTCACCTCCCCAGAAAGGATGTGCTGGAGCTGGAGAGACTCCAGAGAAGGGCAGCTAAATTAATATGGGAACAGGGGGACCTCAATTATGAGGAACGACTGCAAGCGCTAAATTTATTCTCCCTGGAGAAGGGACGCTTAAGAGGAGATTTGATAGCAATATACAAAATATCTCAACGGTGATCCCAGAGTAAGTATGAAACATTTCCGTCCCAGAGTGTTAAAGGACACGGGGCCACACGATAAGACTGGAAGAGAAGCAGGTTTAAACTTAAGCTGCGTAAGGGTTTTTTCACTGTCAGGGTGGTAAGAATGTAGAACTCTTCCACAATCGGTGGTGTCGACAGGAAGTATGGATAGTTTTAAAAGACTCTTGGACATGCACCTTAGCCAAAACAATATAAAGTGATATGGGAAATGATTTTCCGCATGTACGCACACAAGTTGAACTGGATGGACTTTTTAATCGGGGGTTCCACAGCCCTGGGCCTGTAAAAAGCACCCCTTTAGGAATATGGCTGAAAAAAAAACAAATACTGGATCCCAGTGTCCAGCTCTCTAAAAAGAGAAGCATTACAGGTAAAACCTTGTTTCTTCGGACACGAGGCCCAGGTACCATTCAATTCGGCCTGGAAAAGACACTTTGAATGGATCCGGTTGCATAGCTTGCCCCAGTAAGGAATATTCCAGCGGAGCTCAACACAGCACAGCACATCTTTACTCATGACCAACATCTAAGACACTGGCGGAAAAAACTGAGGTACTCCCGGTAAGGGGAGGGGCTATATGGGCAATTGAACTTCCTGTTTAGGGTGTGCCAGTGTCCATCACCTGAAGGTGCCATATAACCCATACAGTTACTGCGGCTCTGTGTCCCATGATGTACGATAAAGAAAATCATAAATTCTGCCAGGGAATGTAAACTTATGAGCACAACTGTATATGCCATCAACATTGCTTCTTACATCATTGTATCCATATATGCTTCTAACTTACACAAGAAAGTTTGCACAGTACAACAAGAATCTGTTGTGTGGTGTGGGGACTTTAATGTCACTCCGGACCCTAACATCTCCACCTCCCTCCCCAAATGAGGTAAACCCGCACCCAACCCACTTTCATCTACTCTCCGACTCTATGAAGTTTGGAGGTGCCAGCATGTAGAAGAAAGGAATTTCACATTCTTTTCATCCTGCGACGACTTACACCCGTATCAACATTTTCTTAACGGACTGAGGGACCCTGCAGAAAACCTCTTCATCCACTACCTGGTTAGATCATTTCCCAATAGCCAATACTATTGAAGACAACCCAAGTTCCTCTCCAGCATCTCTTTGGTGGATGAATACTAGAATCCTGCAGACCGATCCCTACTCTGACTCTCTCTGTACCCAACTTGGACTTTTTTTAGAGTAAATAAGGACTCAGTATCTGATCCTCACACGGTCTGGGCTGCGCATAAAGCATTTATGCGAGGTCTCTTTATTCAAGTGGGGGCTCGACTTAAGAGGTAAAGGAAACAGCCTATTGACGAACTATGAGCTTAAATCTAAAATCCTTAAGCTAAGATGTGAAATAAGATCCCTTCTCCAAGAAAACCCAGAAACGCATCAAAATGCAATTTTATGTTAGTGACAATAAAGCAGGTAAATTCCTGGTGCGCCAAATTAAAGAGTCACACAAAAACTCCCATCCCTTTCATCTACCATCCCACTACAAATCAGAAATAATTGACACGCATGCTATCGCAGAGGCTTTCAGTACCTATTATGGTACTCTTTACAACCTGAAAAATTATCAAACCCTAGCCCAACGAGATAGCTCCTCCATCCAAGCATTCTTGGACTCTATTTATCTTCCCAGCATATCTCCTGAGCAGCTGTCTATTCCTAACTACCTATTCACAAAGGATGAAATCTGGAAAGCTATTGATGCACTACCAAACAACAATGCCCCAGGTCCTGATGGTTTTGTAGGAGAATATTATAAACAGTTTAAAACTATCCTTGTAGGGGGGCTTGGCAAAGAGCGGCATGTGAGAGGGCTCCCTGCATTTACCCTGCAAAGTTCCTTCTCCCGGCCGATCCATCGGCTCGATCCGGCACCAGAACCACCCAATCCCTTGCCGAACACTGCAGGACCCTCCCGGACTCTTAGCCGGCTCTGCAAACAGCAGAAAGGGTACAAAGATGCCACACGGCCTCCAAAATAGCGCTGCCCAAGGGAAGGTCATACCCAAAAACATGGTGTACTACATCCAAAAACTAAACGGTATTGCAGAACGCCCCTCGGATGAGGAGCTAGATGCTACCCCAGATATTTTTCATGCCATGCAGGAGAGCCATCCACACAGGCCCTACAGGCTGCATCAGACAAGCTCTCCCCTGAGATAGCAGAGGAGGATGACACTGAACAGCCTACCTTAGATGAAATATTGAAAGCAGTACATAAGTGCACAGCATCAGTACAGACATTACAGGAGCACTATGGAGGCTTAAAAAGGAGGAGGTGGGGCTGGTTCGCCATGACATTAAAAAAAAAAAAAAAAAATCAGGGAGCGCACCACAGCAGTGGAGGACCATGTCAGTGAAGTAAAGAATAAAATTACCCCTCTTCTCAGAGAGGTACAGATCACAGCCAGAATTGCATTAGCCAATGAACTTAACAATGAGGACATTGAGAACCGCCTCAGGTAGAACAATATCCGCATTGTGGTGCTCCCGGAAAAGACAGAAGGCAGGGATCCAACAGAGTTCCCACAGAGTTTGTGGAAAATTGGCTGATTAAGGTGATTGGCAAGAAGGCATTTACACCTTTTTACTCAGTGGAAAGAGTGCACAGAGTTTTTCAGGAAAAGAGCACAAGTATTTCCTATGTGACCAAGACTATCATTGGAGTACAAAGTATGTTTCAAGATACTGGTCACTGCCTGCCTGTTGCAGCACCTACCAGTTGTTGTTACTGTTCCTGAGTTTTTTTTCCCTCTTTTACTGGTTCATAGTTTCATAGGTAGTAAGGTTGAATAAAGACACCAGTCCATCCAGTTCAACCTGAGTGAGTGTCTACAATTGTCCCTATCCCTGTACATTGCACACTCACATCACATGTCCCTACCCTCAAGGAGCCCACAATCCAAGGTCCCCATTCATATACTAGGGTCAATTTTGGACAGAAGCCAATTAACCTACCTGCATGTCTTTGGATTGTGGGAGGAAACCGGAGTACCCGGAGGAAACCCACGCAGGCACACTCTAAAAGGAATTTTCCCCCCAGGAGGGTGGGGTTTTTAGGCAGCACAGTATAGAAAAATGAATAATTGATTCGGCATGTATCAAAAAGTAAATAAAATATATAAATGTTTATTATATTAATCACAAATTGTGACAACATGGATAAAAAAAGACATGAGCCCCAATAAGAAATACCACAAGAAAAACCCATAAAATGCAATACACAGAAATATTAGTAGACAAATACTTTCAAAACAGCACAGTTACTGAGAACATGTCGATGTTAGGGAAGTAAAACTGACGCGTTTCAACCCGTATTTGTATGGGTCTTCTTCAGAGGTTTATTTTTTGTGTCTACTGTAATAGAAAGCAAAATAACATAAAAAGTTATGGGCCTATCTAAATCGCAGTCATCTCACTGTGCACTAAGGCGAGAGATGCAGAGACCATTTATTATGGAAATGCGACATATATTTACCAAAATATGTATGGTTGATATCATGGATTTCCTTATCTGGGGATCCTTTAAAAAGGTTCTCTTTCTCCAGGCGGCTCTGAGACGTCTCCCACCCAACTGGGGCAGGCCAGGGCAGGTAACCTGAATGTGTGGCTTACAGGAGATCACAAACAAAGTTTTGACCCTCCGCAGATCAGCAGACAATCAGGACTAGAAGGGAAAAGATCTCACACCTGTTGCGAAAATCCGAATTATTATTTTAAATCTACCATTATGTAATGGTTTTAGACAAACAGTCCAACTAAAGCTATATGCTGGAAAGTACCCGATATATACAGTAATATATTGTTTCAAGGGAGCCATCTGACGGTGAGCACATGTCTCCTATCCTCTATCTTATCCATATGGGGCAATCCTATATAAGTAGTGCTGGTGTTTGTGGGGGTAGGGAAAGAATAAGAGGGAGGGGGGGGGGAGGGGGAAGAGAAGGAATGGCAGGAAGGAAAAAGGGGGGGAAAGAGGGAGGTGAGGAGAGACAGTATGGCACGCTCATACACAAAGGAAGAAGGGAGGAAAGTGGAAAAGGAAACAAAAGGAAAAGGAAGAGAAGAGAGCGGAAAGAGAAAGACAGGAACCAAGGGGAGAAAGAGGGTGACAAGGAAGAGGAGAGGGGTTTAGGAGGGAAAAAAGGGGAAAAGGAATGTGGGGGGAAAGGTGCAGAGGTGACAAAGAGAGGGAGGAAGGGGGGAAACAAAGAGGGGGAGAAATGGGCAAATGGAATGGGAGGAAATGAGGGGGGGGGGGTGGGGGGAGGAGAAGGAAAGGGAATGGAGTTGTGGGAAGAGTGGAGGGACAGGGGGAGAGGGAAAGAAAAAGGGAGAGAGAGAAGGTAAAATGGTAAAAGTGGGAATGTAAAGCATAAAAATGTATGTGACCAAAAGGAGTTGGGTGAATAAGTACTTGTATGTAAATGAGAGGTGTGGGGGTGTGTGTGGTAAAGGGAACGCATAATTGTGAAGAAATGATACTACTAATGCAAAAATCACGCCATTGAGTGTGAAAAAAGAAGAAGAACACAAAAATTAAGGGATAATGAAAAAAAAGTTGAAATGGGAAGTTTTAAATGTGTTGGTGTGTCAACATTTGTGATATAATGTAAAGCAGGTGGGTAAAGGAGGAGAGTGGGTGCTCAAGGGGGGGGGCACAAAAATAGAGAATTAGATATATCTACATATGTGATGTGATGTGTACATAAGAGAGAGAAAAGTGGGTGCTCACAGGGACACACAGAGCCCTAACTCGCATGGAGCCCCATATATAGAGGATTTAGGACATATTTAGTATGGATAATTACCTTATTCTTTGGACTGCACAAATTTCCAAGGTAGGTATATTAGTTCCTGCCTATGAGTTGGCCCCGAAGTCAGTCCACAGTAAGCTATGGGGAGACTATGACGGAAAGTTTTTATAGCAAGTTGGTCGGACTAAAAGGTAAGTAATAGCGGTAATGAGATTAGATGGATAGCCTTACCAATGATATAGGGGGAGTACATGTAGGGTATTTGAAATTATACTCACTGACTGATGACTCTCAGGAATTGCACCCTCACATGGAGATAGAGGCTGCTCTGTTCTGTGGGGTATTTATATGTACACCATAACAGGGTCAGGTGTCTTTGAATCGCTGCAGGTGTGTGGAGACCGGGGGAGGGGGGGGGTGTTTGGGGAGGGGGAAGGAAAGGGGAGGAGGGGAAAGTCCTGATATTTACCGATCCGACGATCAGCTGCGAGGGCCATGGCGGCCAAAGGGGCCGCCTCAGCGTCCCTGAGAACCGGAAGGTCCCGCGATTGCGTCATCTCCACCGCAACTGCGTAGCGTCCCGCATCACACGCACGGGGCCCCGCGCATGCGCAGTGATTCGGAACAGCGTTCCGGGGATGATCAGGGACGCCGCCGGCAAGGCAGGAAGTTTCCCAGCGGTATATCCGGGACCAGCCCAGACACCAGCTGGGGAAATTTAAATGGAGAAACCATAGATGGATAGGGCTCCTCCCCCCCTTGCCGGGAAGACACACATTACGTCGGCGCCCAAACCCCATTCCCCCAGGGAGAGAAAAGACGAAAGGGAGCCATCTAGAGGGGAGAAACAAGATGACAAAGGAAATTCCAAAAATAGATCCATTATCCAAGAATTACAAAAACAGGTCCATTATCCAAGAGTTAAACAACGCATTTAGCAATATCCATTGTACATGTGTATCACACATTGCGTTATAGACACAGTTCTTTAACAGAGTATCAATTCAAAATTAAATAAACATAGTCTCGAAGAACATAGATATGACTAATATTGTACAACATGCATCAGTGTAAAACTGTAAACTAATTAGTCAAGTGATTAGATAGATGAAATATGTGCCTTTTATAGGCTCACAGAGGGGGGGGGGGGGGGGAGACGAAGCAGAAGGACCACCTTATTAAATGCCAAGGATGTCCAAACATGTCTACCCCATTTTGTTTTTCCCGATGCGAACCCTTTAAGAAAAGGGGCAAAGGAAATGGACTCGTTGAGTCCCGGTGGGGAGGTAGCTTGTAGCTTAAAAATCCATCTCTGTTCGTATTGTAACAGCCTTTTGTTCCAATCCCCGCCCCGATCTGGAATGTGTATCCGGTCGAGTGCGGTGAAGGATATTATAGGCATTTTGTAGTTATGTTTCACAACTACATGACGACCTAAAGGCAAATAATGGTTCCCAATCTGCATCGAGTAGACATGTTTGGACATCCGGCGATGGAACTCCTGCTTGGTCTTCCCTACATAGTAGGCCCCGCATTCACAAGACATCAAATACACTATGCCCCTTGTTTGGCAGTTGGCATAGTGTAATGGTTTAAAAATCATCCCGTTTGGGAGACAGAAAGTTTTTTGGCGGTTTATATACTGGCAACAGGAACAGTGGCCACATGGGAAAGAACCCAGAGTTAGACAATGTTTTGATCTTTTTTGTTCGTTCTTGTACTCACTTTGGACTAGTCCAGTGATGGCGAACCTATGGCACGCGTGCCACAGCTGGCACGCAGAGCCATTTCTGTGGGCACACAAGAGGGTCCAGGACAGAGTTAGAGGTCTCTCTCTCTCCTCTCAGCCCCCCCTCTTTGTGTCTCCCCTCTTTGTGTCTCCCCTCTCTCTGTTCCCCCTCTCTCTGTTCCCCCTCTCTCTGTTCCCCCTCTCTCTGTTCCCCCTCTCTCTCAGCTCACCCCTCTTGCACCCTTCTCTCTCTCTGTCCCCCTTCTCTCTCTCTGTCCCCCTTCTCCCTCTCTCTGTTCCCCCTCCCTCTCTCTGTTCCCCCTCCCTCTCTCTGTTCCCCCTCCCTCTCTCTGCTCCCCCTCCCTCTCTCTGCTCCCCCTCCCTCTCTCTGCTCCCCCTCCCTCTCTCTGTTCCCCCTCCCTCTCTCTGTTCCCCCTCCCTCTCTCTGTTCCCCCTCCCTCTCTCAGCTCACCTCTCTCTCTCTCTCTCAGCTCACCTCTCTCTCGGCATTTCTCTCACACCCCTCTCACTCAGCCCCTCTCCTTCTCTCTGTTGCCCCTCTCTCTCAGCATCTCTCTCACACCCCCTCCCTCCCTCTCTCTCAGCCCCCTCCCTCTCTGTTCCCTGTATCTTACAGCATATCTCTCACACCCCTCTCTCTTTCTGCCCCCTCTCAGCATCTCTCTCTGCCCCCTCTCAGCATCTCTCTCTGCCCCCTCTCAGCATCTCTCTCAGCCCCTCTCCCTCTCTCTCAGCCCCCCTCCCTCTATCTGTTCCCCCTCTCTCAGCCCCTCTCCCTCTCTCTCAGCCCCCCTCCCTCTATCTGTTCCCCCTCTCTCAGCCCCCCTCCCTCTCTCTCAGCCCCATTCCCTCTCTCTCAGCCTCTCTGCCCCCCCTCAGCCCCTCTCCCTCTCTGTTCCCTCTCTCTTTCAGCATATCTCTGCCCCCCCCCTCTCTCACCCCCCCTCTCTCTCACGCGCGAATTGCCATGTTGGCACTTTGCAACACTAAACCAATGTATTTATTTCAGTTTGGGCACTCGGGCTCAAAAAGGTTTGCCATCACTGGACTAGTCACTTTGGACTTGTCCTTCAGTGAGGTTGCTTTTCTGAAGGTGATAGAGGGATTATTGGAGACAAAGTTGCTTACTTTTGGATCATCCGTCAAGATGCTCCAGTGTTTCTGAATAACACTTTTAATTTCACTGTGTTGCCTAGAGAATCGAAGGATAATTCTGGTCGGATCCTTACCATGGTTATCCTTCGTCATTCTCTTTGTAAGCAGATCGCAGCGAGATTGCATACTAGTTCTATTGTATGCTTTCCGCAAACAAGAGCGGCTATATCTGTGTGCAAGTAACCTGGCTTGAAGATTTTTAGCCTCTAGTTTAAAGGACGACTCCTCAGAGCAGTTTCTATGTAACCGCAGATACTGCCCGTAAGGAATGGAGTTTTTGAGAAATTTGGGATGCGAGCTTTCAGCATGAAGTATTGTATTCCCTGCAGTACTTTTTCGAAAGAGGGTAGTGGAGATCTTGTTTTCCCACGCAGGCACAGGGAGAACATGCAAATCTCCAGGCAGGTAGTGTCATGGTTGGGATTCGAACCAGTGACCCTTGCTACTGCTAGGTGAGAGTGCTAACCACTACACCACTGTGCCGCCACTGTGCCACCACTGGTGACTGAGTCCGTTTGGAGAGGGGAGGCACCAACACTGTCAGCCAAGCTCTTAGGGGCGACACTATCTGTCTGGCATATCTCCTACTGTGAATGCAGTGTAACTCCTACAGGGGTCCCCCCTTTGCAATTTATTATTTCAGTTCCACTTGCTACTTTTTTTTTTATTACCAGCATATTATCTGTCCTTACATACCACAACGGAAAAGTTGCGAGACTGTCCTCGGTAGCTGAGACCTGACTAGGTACTGTAAAACCTGATGGACCCTGTGCACACGCTAGTTATGGTAGGCCACTGCATTCCACAATAACGTGGAGGGCGGCCTGGACTGAGCATTTACAGTACCACTATTATTATTGTAGAAGTTCATGATCACCTGTACTCCTATTGTTTCGTGGAACGTTAGAGGCCTGAATGATCCTCTTAAGCGTACCATGGTGTCCACCGCTATCAGAAAAAAACCTCTCTGCGGTATGTGTTTTGCAGGAAACTCATTTGACGCCAGATACCTTGTCATGTATGGGCTTTACATTGGTAGGATGGGCATATCACTCAACCCATCCCTCCTATTCTAGGGGGGGGGGGGGGGGGTGAGTGTTCTGATACACCGGTCCCTAGATTTTCAATTAATTGACTCAGTGGTTGATCAGGAGGGAAGATATGAGTTTTTGATATGCAGAAGCAGCTGTATATATACCTCCTTCGTTCAATCCTATAGTCTTACGTGACCTGCTGTCGTACCAACTGAGCAACCTGGGTATTCCCTTAATATTGGTGGGGGATCTTAACTGAATATTAGATCCAAAACGGGATAGACACCCCCACCTGCAGGGCGACTCCAGAGGGCAAGACCTGCCTTGGAAAAATGTATAGAGGAAGTTTGGGTGGATTGACCCCTGGAGAATCAGAAACCCAAAAGAGGCAATTTTCGTGCTTCTCCAAAACACACTTATCTCTGTCCAGAACTGATATATGCCTATGCACCACATCTGTCTCCCAACATATTGAGGAGGTGCAGTACCTAACTAGAAGCATTTCAGATCACTCCCCTTTGATAGTGCACCCAACTTTTAGGCTGGCATCTAAGCTGCTGAGAGCACCATGGAAAATGAATGTCACTTGGCTGAATCTCTTTCCCTCCCATACCAAAATTGCAAATTAGAAAAACAGCCTACTGGCAGAGACACATGGAATATTCTGATCTGAATGCCGCTTGGGATGCTTTCAAAGCATTCCTAAGGGGACTATTTATATCAGAAGTTAACGCTATCAAGCAAAACACCTCTGCCCAAAGGGAGCAGGCTGACCGGCTGGTAAGACGCTTGGAAGCAGAGTGTATTGCCAATTCGGGAGAGGATGCCTGAGAGGCCTGGATAGCAGCTCAGGATGTAGTTAACCGATTAGATGCTTCCAAAGCAGATGGGAAAAGTTTTTTCAATAAAATGGCTTTTTATGGAGGGGCAGAAGAGAAGGTTGCTGGCAAGAATAGTACACTCACAACAGCTACCCTCTTCTATTGGGGCACTACATAACAAATTAGTTAAGGTGGTAAATACCCCAGACTTGATTATGCAGGAACTGGTAGACTTCTACTCAGATCTCTATCAATCAAAACAGACACATTCACCAAGGAAGGTACAGGAATTCTTACAAGGGTTTGAGCTACCGTACTTAAAGTGACACTAAAGGTTTGAATATTTTTCTTTTTAAATAACAAACATGTCATACTTACATCCACTGTGCAGCTCGTTTTGCACAGAGTGGCACCGATCCTCGTCTTCTGGGGTCCCTCGGCGGCTGTCTCGGCTTCTCCCCGCTTCTGATAACCCCCCTTGGGAAGCGCTCTCCCAAGGAGGATACCTTGCTGGCACGCTCCCGAGTCCTGTATTCTGCGTACATAGCCACCGACTACAGGAGTCGATTGACAGAAGCGCGAGCCAATGGCTGTGCTGCTATCAATCTATCCAATGAAGATCGGGACTTTCCAGGGCTCAGGTAAGTAAAACGGGGGGGCCAGTGATCGCAAGATGTTTTTTTCACCTTAATGCATAGGATGCATTAACCACTTGCCGTCTGGCTCCTGTACATATACGTCGGCACTTTGAAGATGGATATCTCGGTAATGGCAGCAGCTGCTGCCACAACCGAGGTATCCATCTTTGGAGCCGGCGGTTCTGTGTACGATAATGGTGTTCTCTGCGGAGGCGATCGGGACCTGTCTGCGGCTGGGTATGGAGACAAGCGAGGCTAAGATGGCCCCCACCCGTCTCCATACCATAGGAGGGCAGAAGTGACATCAAAACGTCACTTCCGCCCTTACGTCTTAAAAGGCACATTTTTTTTGTTGTAATTTTTTTCAAATGACAACATTTTTTTCTTTTTCTTTTTTTGCATGTCCAAATATGAGATCTGAGGACTTTTTGACCCCAGATCTCATATTTAAGAGGACCTGTCATGCTTTTTTCTATTACAAGGGATGTTTAGATTCCTTGTAATAGGAATAAAAGTGACCCAAATATTTTTTTTTTTTTAAAACTGTAAAAATAAATAGAATAAAACAAATAAGGAAAAAAAATAAAAATACGCGAGTAGCGCCCGCATATGAAAATGGTGGTCAAACCACACGTGAGGTATCGCTGAGATCGTTAGAGCAATAATTCTAGCCCTAGACCTCCTCTGTAACTCAAAACATGCAACCTGTAGAATTTTTTAAACGTTGCATATGGAGATTTTTTAAGGGTAAAAGTTTGCACCCGCTCGTGGTATGGCGTCAATTTTGAAGTGTGACATGTTGGGTATCAATTTACTCGGCGTAACATTATCTTTCACAATGTAAAAAAAAATTGGGCTAACTTTACTGTTGTCTTATTTTTTTATTAAAAAAAAGGGAATTTTTTCCAAAAAAAGTGCACTTGTAAGACCGCTGCGCAAATGTGGTGTGACAAAAAGTATTGCAATGACCGCCATTCTCTAGGGTGTTAGAAAAAAAAATGTATAATGCTTGGGGTTCTAAGTAATTTTCTAGTAAAAAAAAAAACTTGTTTTTAACTTGTAAACACAGAGTCTGAAAAAGAGGCCTGGTCTTAAAGTGGTAAGGTGAAAAAACATGAACCTTTACAACCCCTTTAACTGAGTCCCAGAACGGTTTCCTAGAAGCCCCCCCCATCACCATTGAGGAGAGGCAAATAGCAACTAACTCCTTTCCCAACTCTAAGGCACCCGGGGATGATGGCATTCCGATTGAGGTTTACAAACAATATGGAGATATCATACTACCACAACTGCTTAACCACTTCCCGACCGCCCCATGTACATATACGTCGGCAGAATGGCACGTACAGGCAGAACCACGTACCTGTACGTGCCATTCTTCAGGCGCGTGGGGGGTCCGATCGGACCCCCCCCCGGCCGGCGGGGACGGTCGGGATCGCTTCAGGAGCGATCCGGGATGAGGGGACGGCCAGTGGTTTCTGGCCACCCCCTCGCGATCGCTCCTGGCGAATCAGATGCTTCCTCTGTCTGTGTCAATCAAAACACAGGCAGAGGAAGTGATGTCACGCTCGGTGCGCCGGTCTATGTGACCGGAACGCCGAGCTGTCAACATGTACAGGTTAGTGCACCAACAGTACACTGACACCAGTACACATAGGCACACAAAACACCCCCTGTCACCCCCAGATCACCCCCCCCCCCCCCCCCCAGTCACAGTGTCACTAATTGCAGTGATCATTTTTTTACTGATCACTGCATTTAGTGTCAGTGTGACTGTAATAACTGTCAGTGCAGTTAGTTTTAGGTCCAAGGTAGCCCCCTACCCCCCCCTAATAAAGGTTTAACCCCTTGATTGCCCCCCAGGTAACCCTTTCACCCCCTTTTGCCAGTGTCACTAAGCGATCGTTTTTTCTGATCGCTGTATTAGTGTCACTGCTGTCGCTAGGTAACCATTTTTTTTTTTTTAGGTAACCGCCATGTTTATATAGGTTCATAAATAGGTTTATAGGTCAGGTACCCCCATATTACAACCTAAATAAAGGTTTTAACCCCTGATTGCCCCTAGAGTTAACCCTTTCACCAGTGATCACTGTATAACTGTCACTGGTGACGCTGGTTAGCCAGTTAGTTATTTCGTTATTTAGGTTCCCCGTCAGGTTTTTATATAGCGTCAGGTACCCCCATATATTACCTAATAAAGGTTTTAACCCCTGATTGCCCCTAGTTAACCCTTTCACCCCCTTTTGCCAGTGTCACTAAGCGATCGTTTTTCTGATCGCTGCATTAGTGTCGCTAGGTAACCAGTTTTTTTTTGTATTACTGTTACGGGTGACGCTGGTTAGTTAGCTTGTATTTTATACTGTCAGGGCACCCGCCATTTATTACCCAATAACGGTTTAACCCCCTGATCGCCCGGCGGGTGATATCAATTAGGTTTTAGGGTCAAATAAGGTCTGCGTCGCCCCAGGTTAGTGCCAGTACCGCAAATACCCACGCGCAAAGCATACACCTCCCTTAGTGGCACAGTATCTGAACAGATCAATATCTGATCTAATCAGATCTATACTAGCGTCCCAGCAGTTTAGGGTTCCAAAAAAAAACGCATTGTTAGCGGGATCAGCCCAGATACCTGCTAACACCTGCGTTTTCCCCCTCCGCCCAGCCCAGCCCACCCAAGTGCAGTATCGATCGATCACTGTCACTTACAAAACACTAAGCACACATAACTGCAGCGTTCGCAGAGTCAGGCCTGATCCCTGCGATCGCTAACATTTTTTTTGTGGTAGCGTTTTGATTCAGTCGCTTCAGTCAGGAGCTTTTTTACCTGTGAATCTCAAAAAAATAAAAAAAAATAAAATAGTTGTCATTTTATTGTTCTCTCTCTCACTCTATTCTCTCTCTATTGTTGCTCTTTTTTTACTCCATTCTATTCTGCAATGTTTTATTATGTTTTATCATGTTTTATCATGCTTGCTTTTCAGGTATGTAATTTTGTTTACTGTGTTTTAGTGTTAAGCATTTTTTTGTTTTCAGGTGCGCCATTCAGTTGCAACGCGGATTTATTTATCTTGACAGCAACAGCGTTTGCTCCCACGATACATAAAGCCGCGACTCCAACGCTGTAGGAGGTGATTTCACCACCACAGTTAAAAAAAAGAGCATATATGCCGAAGCATGGGGGCAGCAGGGGGGGGGGGGGGAGGAGCGATTGGCTCCTAATGCCACGTACATACGGTCGAAATTCCGACCGTGTGTACACGGCATAACTTTTGCGGGAGGATGCCCCCATGCATCGGCATATATAAATGGTGCATGTATGCCCATCATTAGAAGTGGGTGGATGAAGGGAGGTATTCTAATGGTGGGCATACCCACCAATCAATCTCTTTTTTTCGTTCAGCCAAGAGGCTGCATGAAAAAAAAAAGATTACAATATATGTCCAGTATGTTGCTGGACTTTGAATGGTTATACCAGAATGATGCCTGCAGGTTTAGGTATCATCTTGGTATCATTCTTTTCAGCCAGTGATCGGCTTTCATGTAAAAGCAATTCTAGCGGGTAATTAGCCTCTAGACTGCTTTTACAAGCAGTGGGAGGGAATGTCCCCCCTCCCGGATATAAACCGCGCCATTGGGAAATTGGGAAAGCATTTTATCACACCAATCTTGGTGTGGTCAGATGCTTTGAGGGCAGAGGAAAGATCTAGGGTCTAATAGACCCCAATTTTTTCAAAAAAAGAGTACCTGTCACTGCCTATTGCTATCATAGGGGATATTTACATTCCCTGAGATAACAATAAAAATCATAACAAAGAAAAAAAATGGAAGGAACAGTTTAAAAATAAAATAAAAAAGCTAAATAAATAAAAAAAAAACCAAAAAAAAATAAAAAAAAGCACCCCTGCCCCCCCTTCTCTTGCGCAAAGGCGTACACAAGCGTTGGTCTGGCGTCATATGTAAACAGCAATTGCACCATGCATGTGAGGTATCACCGCGAAGGTCAGATCGAGGGCAGTAATTTTAGCAGTAGACCTCCTCCGTGAATCTAATGTGGTATCATGTAAAGGCTTTTAAAGGCTTTTAAAAATGTATGTAGTTTGTCGCCACTGCGTGTTTGTGCGCAATTTTAAAGCATGTCGTGTTTGGTATCCATGTACTCGGCCTAAGATCATATTTTTTATTTCATCAAAAATTTGAGCAATATAGTGTGTTTTAGTGCATTAAAATAAAAAAAAGTGTATTTTTTCCACAAAAAATGCGTTTGAAAAATCGCTGCGCAAATACTGTGTGGAAAAAAAAAATGCAACACCCACCATTTTAATCTGTAGGGCCTTTGCTTTAACATTATATATCAGGGGTCTCAAACTGGTGGCCCTCCAGCTGTTGCGAAACTACAAGTCCCATGAGGCATTGCCAGGCTGACAGTTACAAGCATGACTCCCACAGGCAGAGGCATGATGGGACTTGTAGTTTCGCAACAGCTGGAGGGCCACCAGTTTGAGACCCCTGGTCAGGGGTCTCAAACTGGTGGCCCTCCAGCTGTTGCGAAACTACAAGTCCCATGAGGCATTGCCAGGCTGACAGTTACAAGCATGACTCCCACAGGCAGAGGCATGATGTTATATATAGTGTTTGGGGGTTCAACGTAATTTTCTTGCAAAAAAAAAATATGTTTTCATGTAAACAAAAAGTGTCAGAAAGGGCTTTGTCTACAAGTGGTTAGAAGAGTGGGTGACGTGTGACATAGGCTTCTAAATGTTGTGCATAAAATGCCAGGACAGTTCAAACCCCCCCAAATGACCCCATTTTGGAAAGTAGACACCCCAAGCTATTTGATGAGAGCAATGTTGAGCCCATTAAATATTTTTTTTTTTTGTCCCAAGAGATTGAATAATGAAAAAAAAAAAAAATATATATATATTTTTTTTACAAAAAGTTGTCAATAAATGATATATTGCTCAAACATGTCATGGGCATATGTGGAAATACACCCCAAAATACATTCTGTTGCTTCTCCTGAGTACGGGGATACCACATGTGTGGGACTTTTTGGGAGCCTAGCTGCGTACGGAACCCCAAAAACCAATCACCGCCTTCAGGCTTTCTAAGGGTGTAATTTTTTTATTTCACTTCTCACTGCCAATCACAGTTTCGGAGGCCATGGAATGCCCAGATGGCATAAAACCCCCCAAAATGACCCCATTTTGGAAAGTAGACACCCCAAGCTATTTGCTGAGAGGTATGGTGAGTATTTTGCAGATCTCGCTTTTTGTCACAAAGTTTTGAAAATTTAAAAAAAGAAAAAAAAATGTTTTTTTCTTTACTTTCTTCATTTTCAAAAACAAATGAGAGCTGTAAAATACTCACCATGCCTCTCAACAAATAGCTTGGGGTGTCTACTTTCCAAAATGGGGTCATTTGGGGGGGTTTTGTGCTATTTTGGCATTTTATGGCCTTCGAAACGGTGATAGGTAGTGAGGAGTGAAATCAAAAATTTGCACCCTTAGAAATCCTGAAGGCGGTGCTTGGGTTTCGGGGCCCGTACGCGGCTAGGCTCCCAAAAAGTCCCACACATGTGGTATCCCCATACTCAGGAGAAGCAGCAAAATGTATTTTGGGGTGCAATTCCACATATAACTATGGCATGTGTGAGCAATATATCATTTAGTGACAACTTTTTGAAAAAAAAAAAAATCTTTTTTATTTTTGTCTTTATTCAATCACTTGGGACTAAAAAAAAAAATATTCAATGGGCTCAACATGCCTCTCAGCAAATAGCTTGGGGTGTCTACTTTCCAAAATGGGGTCATTTGGGGGGGTTTTGTACTTCTCTGCCATTTTAGCACCTCAAGAAATGAAATAGGCAGTCATAAATTAAAAGCGGTGTAAATTCCAGAAAATGTACTCTAGTTTGTAGACGCTATAACTTTTGCGCAAACCAATAAATATACGCTTATTGGCATTTTTTTTACTAAAGACATGTGGCTGAATACATTTTGGCCCAAATGTTTGACTAAAATTGAGTTTATTAGATTTTTTTTATAACAAAAAGTAGAAAATCTCTTTTTTTTTCAAAATTTTCGCTCTTTTTCCGTTTATATCGCAAAAAAATAAAAATCACAGAGGCAATCAAATACCATCAAAAGAAAGCTCTATTTGTGGGAAGAAAAGGACGCAAATTTCGTTTGGTTACAAAATTGCATGACCGCGCAATTACCAGTTAAAGTAGTGCAGTGCGAAATTGAAAAAAGACCTCTGGTCCTTTGGCTGCCAAATGGTCCGGGGCTGAAGTGGTTAAAGAGGTGTATCCCTAAAAAAATAAAAAATAAAAGTCAGTAGCTACAAATACTGCAGCTGCTGACTTTTAATAAATCGGACACTTACCTGTTCCTGGGTCCATCGATGCGGGGGGGGGGGGGGTCGAAGCTTTGCGATTGGCCGCACAGTCATCTGGGACACGTGACAGGTCCCAGATGACTGGGGAGCCCTTCCTGCGCCAGGGGAAGTGATGTCACCAACCCAGACCCCCTAGCAACAGGCATTTATTAATTTTTTTAGGAATTTTAAGCATTTTTTTTTTTTTTTTTTTAGGGGGGAAAACACCACTTTAAGACCCTCTACTCAGCTATGGACTCCCTGCAGCTCCTGGACTCCATGACAAAGGCCAGCATAGTTTTATTGCTTAAACCAGGGAAGGACCCACTGGACCCGGGCTCATACAGGCCGATCTCACTCCGACAGAATGGCATAAAAATCCTTGCAAAAGGTACTGGCCCTGAGACTCAATAAGGTAATTTCTTCCATTAGACACCCAGACCAGTCCAGCTTTATACCGAAAAGGTCCATGGCCATTAATCTACGCTGACTATTCCTTAATTGCCGCTGAGGGGGGAACTATAGAGCAGTTGGACCCAGGAGAGGAACGCTGGACCGAACCCAAACTGGGTCAGCGCAGCCCATAGATATTGCCACTCGATGCTGTTGAATGCCTTGTGGGCATCTAATGACAGCAACGCCTGTCTCCCGAGTTGTCCGCCTGGGATTGTATGTTAGAGAAGCAGGGAGTGCCTTCCCCCCCCCCCCCCCCCCCCTTTCACATTACAAAGAGGAACTTGACAGGGCTGCCCTCTATCCTCCTTACCATTGCCATAGAGCCTATGGCTGCCCTGATTCGTTCCAACCCTCTAATAACTGGCTTTAAATATGGCCAGATACATGAAAAACGTATGCTCTACGTGGAAGACGCTATGTTGCTATTAGGAGAAACGTCTGGGTCCCTGGGAGAAGCCATGTCAGTTATAAAGCAATTTGGGTCATTCTCTGGACTTGTGATCAATTGGAGCAAATCCGCGATCATGAAGTTTGACTCTGCTCCTACGCAGGGCCCTACATTTCATGACATCCTGGTATCACCAAAATTGAAATGCTTGGGTCACTCCACAGCCTTGCGAATACGTATCCCTTAATCTTTCCCCATTATTAGGTCGGATCAGAGATAAAACTAAAATATGGTCCAAACTAAAAATGTCATTGGTAGGCAGAGTAATCCAAGATGATTTTCATGCCACAACTTCTGTACATTCTGCATAACACATGGTAGTCCCACTTAAAATATTCAGGGTTAGCAACTCCCTATTTCGGGCCTTTCTCTGGTCTAATAAACCCCCTGAGAATTAGATTGGAACAGCTCCAGAAACCTAAGGAGGCTACAAGATATTGCCCCAGCTATACCTAGTGGGCCTGGTACAGGGGGAAGATGTGAGGATCCAACTACAGCCCTCTTACAGCATACCACGTTCACACAGTGTGGCTGCGGGGCTTGAGGCTCTATCCTTTGCCAAGTCGAACAAACTCTTCCCCACGTATGCGCTGATCCAAAAAGTTCGGAATAAAGCCAGACAGTTACAGAATATTAATGGCTTTACAGGGCATAGCCCTGTATGGAATAATAAATACTATGGGGAGTTGCTTCTTCTGACTTGTGCAGAACGATGGAAATCACATGGTGTTACACATCTGGTTCATATTTTTTCTAATGACAGACTGCTCCCCTTTGCATAGTTGCAAGGAAAATCAATGTACTTCCTTTATTTAGTTAAGACATGTGATTCAGGCACAAGCAGGAAATAATCTAGGACACAATGCCCTGCCCCTGTCTTCCATTATATGACTGAGGTGTCCCATTTCAAGGGTTTCATATCCAGGTCATACGCTATGCCAGGGCTCAAAATTTCAAATCCTGAGCTACTAGCCAGGCCTTAAGGGTTACTCGCCACCAGTTGCCCAAACCGGTCCCTACCCTGCACCGCCCCTAATTTCCCCCCCTCCCCCCTAAACACGCCTTCGTAAATTATCTCATGAAATTACATTTAAATGTTTTATGCAGAATTAAAGTTACAAAAATAATTATTAACAACAACTTTATCAGTGCAGCCTCACCTGTGCCTCCCATTGCAGCCTCAGCTCACTGTGTTCCCCCATTGCAGCCTCAGCTCACTGTGTTCCCCCATTGCAGCCTCAGCTCACTGTGTTCCCCCATTGCAGCTTCGGATCACTGTGTCCCAATCGCAGATTCAGCTCACTGTGTCCCCATCGCAGATTCAGCTCACTGTGTCCCCCATTGCAGCCTCAGCTCACTGTGTTCCCCCATTGCAGCCTCAGCTCACTGTGTTGCCCCATTGCAGCCTCAGCTCACTGTGTTGCCCCATTGCAGCCTCAGCTCACTGTGTCCCCCATTGCAGCCTCAGCTCACTGTGTCCCCCATTGCAGCCTCAGCTCACTGTGTCCCCCATTGCAGCCTCAGCTCACTGTGTCCCCCATTGCAGCCTCAGCTCACTGTGTCCCCCATTGCAGCTTCGGATCACTGTGTCCCCATCGCAGATTCAGCTCACTGTGTCCCCATCGCAGATTCAGCTCACTGTGTCCCCATTGCAGCCTCAGCTCACTGTGCAAGAGGATCATCACAAGGAAGCGAGCATGCAAGATAAAAGCCGCGGGATTACAGAGTGGATAACCCGCTTTTACAGCTTAGTTTACATTACAATCATCTCCCCTCCACTCGTGGTTACACACAGCCCCGCCTCCTGACCCCGCGCCTGTGATAGACAGAACACATCCCAGCATTGGACTGGCATTCTGTCTATCACAGGCGCGGGGTCAGGAGGCAGGGCTGTGTGTAATCACGAGCGGAGGGGAGATCAGCTCTGTAATCCCGTGGATTCTTTCTTGCTGCATGCTCTCTTCCCCTGGGGCGATCGATGGGAGAACGGCTCCCGATCAACCCTGCATGCCTGCTGTACTCGCCCCCCCCTCCGTGCCCCCAGGCAGCCAGGCAGCCCAGCTCCTCGCCAGAAACAATTTTCCACTCGCAAAATGCGAGTGGAAAATTTGAGGGCTGCGCTATGCGCGTGGGTACTTTCGAGGAGGACCAGAGGGAGGAGGTACTACAGGCAATACAGGGGTGCTCACTTAACGCAGAACAACGACTGTCACAGTTATACATTGCGTTGAGGGTCCACCCCACACCTGCCAGGCTGCACAGAATGGGCATAGGCGATAGTGCTGACTGTACAAGGTGTTCTAGAGATCATGGGGACCTCATTCATCCATTGTGGAGATGCCCAAAACTACACCTATATTGGAAGGGAGTTCTCACAACCATCAATAAAGTATTCCTGGTCAATGTCCCACAGGACCCCAAAGTATGTATCCTTGATGATCACCCAATTGAAGACAATCCAAAAAAGGCAATTTCCAAGCCTGCAAGCTTATTCTGCAACATTGGAAGGCGACTGATCCTCCTAAATTACAGGATTGGATAGCTCAGATAGGAGCCACCTTAAGATTAGAAAAGTATATATTTCAACACCGGGGCCGACCAGGTAAATTTGATGTGCTGTGGGCTCCTTGGCTGAATACCCCAGGATTATCCCCGCTAGAATTAGTATTGGACAGATTGCTTCTTTAAATCATATGGTAATGTGTTGAGAGAACTGTACCCTTTTATAGCAACGGATAACTGTACCCGATTTGTATAGTTGAAAGGTGTCAAAGCTTATCTGGCATTATATTTATTGAATGTCATGCTGCTGTATGTAAGAAAACTTAGCCCATTTATTCCTTAATCTTATGCTGGAATGAATAATTCTTTGAACAATGTAGGTTACCTGTTATGCCAATATAATCCTTTTTTGAAAAAAAAAAAAAAACCTATCCTTGTAAACCTGCCTCGTTTCCTCCAGAAATGCTTAAAGGGGTTGTAAAACCTCCTGTGGTGCTGCAACCACCCCAGCCCCCGTTTTACTTACCTGACCCCGATCCTTTGCTGGCCGGGATCGAGCACACCAGCTCTAACAGGTGTCTTGTGTCCGGATTGGATAGATTGATAGCAGCGCAGCCATTGGCTCCCGCTGCTGTCAATCAAATCCAATGACGCGGGATGATTAATATCATTCACTACGCTGAAAGCCAAGGCATGCCTTCTCTGCTTCTGTCTTTGGATGCAGAGAAGGCATTCGACAGAGTCCAATGGTCGTATCTAGACCAGATGCTACGCAAATTTGGTATTCAAGGCCACATTCTTTCGGCAATTATAGCTTTATATTCGTGCCCCTCCGCCCAAGTATATTGCTCCTCCATGCCATCTACACCCTTTGGCATTACTAATGGCACAAGAAAAGGGACTAGGGTGCCCCCTTTAATTTTCAACACAATTATGGAGCCCCTAGCTGAGAGAATCAGGTCCCAAGCAAATATTTAGGGTCTCACAATAGGCGATAAAGAGCATAAAATAAATGTATTCACAGAAGACATTATCCTTATGTTGACAAACCCGAGTTTCTCTCTGGCTTCGGTAAGTAGAACTCTCAATGAATTAATAATGTGTCTTACTACAAGGTTAATGCCCCCCAACTCCTTCATCCTACCTCCTGGGTAATCAGTATAACAACAAGCCGCGCTAAGCAAGGCTTACCCATATGTTTGGGCCAAGGACTCAATATCCTACTTAGGATTGAAGTTAACTAAATCAGTGACATCTCTTTACCAGGCAAAGCAAAGTTTTTGAATGACCGCCATAACGAACTAGGGGGTATCTCTAAGCCAGGGGTCTCAAACTAGTGGCCCTCCAGCTGTTGCAAAACTACAAGTCCCATCATGCCTCGGCCTGTGGGAGTCATGCTTGCAACTGTCAGCCTTGCAATGCCTCATGGGACTTGTAGTTTTGCAACAGCTGGAGGGCAGCCAGTTTGAGACGCCTGCTCTAAACTCTCCCTTTCATGATTCATTAAGGATGCTCAAACTGCCACAATTACTCTACCTCTGTAGATTCCTCCCCATACCACTGCCTATGTCCTTTTTTTCTTCCCTTCACATAACTCTGAATAGGTTTGTCTGGCAAAACTCGAAAGCTAGGAGCGCCCGAGCAGTCGAATCAGCGTGAAAATCTCTCAACTGACCACTCCAACTGTAAAAGGCATTACCCTATTCTATATTTTATTACGTGATAAAACCTCCTTTAGCAAACTACCTCCGATGCTGAAATGGGAAAGGGACATAGGCCAAACATTCAATGAATCTCAATGGCAAGCTAGACTGGCTTCAACCTTCCAAGCAACTCGTTCCTTAAATCTTTGGAAACTTGTTTTTAAATTTACCCTTTGCTGGTGTATTACTCCATCCCAGACTCAAACATTTAACCCTTCTAACTTTCCCTTCAGTTGGAGGAATTGTGGAAAACCAGGTAACCTACTCCACATCTTATGGGAATGCAACAAGTAACCTACCTTTTGGTCAGAAGTGCTCACACTCCTTCCTGCATGATGTCACTAAAATATCTATAAACCTAACACACGAATTTGCTTTTTTAGGTATTGGCATCAATAAAATTCCCATGCAACAGCGATGTATCACAATCCATATTCTTTTGGCAGCAAGGTTGACCATTACCTGCCAATGGAAAACATCTGATCCAGTCACCATCCAGGCAAAGTAATCTCTTCAGTGTATACTCGTGGCTCTTATGAACGTATATTTGCGGCCTCCATCGTCTATCTTCCATTAACCAACTTTGCGTCTCTTGGTTCAATTGGTAAGACCAAGTTTTCTTCTGTACACCATAAAGACCTTCTCACAATAGCTACACTCTCGTTTCCGAATTGTCATGACTAATAGGACTGTTACATGCATGTTAATGTAACCCTTACATTTTTTTTCTGTATATCATTATACTGAATTTGTACTGCACTATTTACCCATGACAGCCAATGTTATATTCTTCCTCTTCTTTTGTTTGTCTTACTGCTTAAAACTTAAAAATGTATTGAAGGTAAAAAAAATTGATCTATAATTAAAGTGGTTCTAAAGGCTCAAGGTTTTTTACCCTCATGCATTCTATGCATGAAGGTAAAAAACCTTCTGTGTGCAGTAATCCCCATTACAATCCAGACTCGCTCTCCTCATTAACTGAGACAGCAGCGGGAGCTATTGTCAATCACAGCCAGTGAGACAATGAGCACAGAGAGAGGGGGCGGGGGTCTGTGTGAAATGGACTCGCAGAGATGCGGCTGTGGGAAAAACCACTGCACAGAGCAGGCGAGTATGATATATTTGGAAGAGGAAGAAGAAGCTTTAATATCACTTTAGTAATAGCTACTTCCTGCACAAAAGCAGACTTACACAATAACAGGATACTGGGCAATGAACCCTATTTAATACTTTTTGTAAAGATCAATTAAAAAAGAAATTTGTATATTTACAAAACAGCACTTACTACTTGATTTTGAGCCCATATAGAAACCACTCCACTGGAAATAGATGCAATTATTGGTCGAACTGGATGCCACTTTAAAAGAAAAAAAAAAAAAAAGTTTAGAAATGCTAGATATAATAAAGAATGATACGTTGTTTGCAAAGGTCAAAGGCTTATGTCTATTCACAACCACATAACCAATTAGCATTAACAAACTGTGTACCCAACTACCACTATGAGAATAACCAAACTTTCCTATTCTAGTGAAGGGGTGCATCATGACCTCTCAAAAATGCAGAAGGCAACACATACAGTGCCACTCCAACTCTGTTCCCTCTCCAAGCTCTGTCTCCACCTCCTCAAATCTCTCTTTCTCTCTCGCTCTCATTCTGTTCCTATACACAAACACATATAAATATAGGTAAAAGTGTTTTGTACAATATAGCCACTTTAAGAAACCCATATAGGTGTACAACATACAGCAACATCTAGCAGTAGTTCACCACGGGTTCCATGCAGGATTTTCACCAGATTTCCAATGCTCTTTTCCCAAATGTACAGAGCATGTTGCCGGGCAGAGCCTGCTACGATATACTCTCCATCTCCAGAGAAGCAGCATTTCTTCCAAGGAGTTCTGTGAAAGGAGACACAATTAAGTTTTACTTATTTTTGCTGATGGCTACTATGGCTTAAAAGCAAATTAAACATTCAACTGGCCCCAAAGCAAAAAGGTTTAGTCACTGTAAGTAAGAGAACTACCACAAAAGTTAATATATATGATGGCAACTAGAACCTTTCTGGAAATTTTGGTGGACACCTGCCTTGCATTGATTTAAAATGGAATTCTGGGCAAAACCAAATGACATAGGCTTGTCACTAGCATTAACAGGATTTTTTATTTTCCCTGTAACTGTTTTATTACCTGTTGGTCTTACAGATCAGTTATTTTTCCACTTTAACAGGGTGATAACGCTGCTGGTTCTAAAGTGAAATCAAGTGTTGTCACCCTGGAACAGAAATTCTTAGATTGGCATGGAAGTTTAAATGGGCTTAAAAATCATTGTACACTTTTATTTTTTATGTGTGTGTATATTCTATCTATCTCTTTCAATATTACATTGTACACTCCTGTATGTTGTGGTCGTATAAGGTGCCCCATCTAATAGTTTTTTAAAACTATTAACACTCCCTGCTGATACCACTGTTTGTGGAAGAGAATTCCACATCCTTACCAATCTGACAGCAAAGAACCCTCTATGCAGTTTATGGTTAAACCACTTCTCTTTCAACTTTAGTGCATGGCCGTGTGTCTTTTTAATTTCAATTTAACTAAATAGTATTTTCCCTATGCTAGGGTCGCCAGTACGGTATTTGTACATCGATATCAAATCCCCTCTCAAGCGTCTCCTCTCCAGAGAGAAGTTTAACGCTTGTAGTCCTTCTTGAGGTCCTCTATTCCCTTAATTAGCATTGTTGCCCTCACAATTTCCTCTGTGTTACAAATGTGGGAGTGCAAACGTGATGAAAGACTACATGATGAGCCCGCTGTTAATTTCTCTGCTTGCTTTTGTATGATCTAATTAATTAGCAGAAATTCACTAGACTGAGAGACCCAGAAACTGGTGGATATGTAGTTTCTTCACAGGAAGTGTCAGTTCTTAGACTACAAACAGCGGTAATGTATTAGCCTGTGAATAAAAAAATAAAAAGGAAGAAAAATACTGCACCACCACACTCAATAGATGAGCTGCTGACACTACAATTAGACAAAAGTGCAGCACTAAGTAATTTGTGATATACTGTATGTAGTAATGCAAACATATAAGTGACAGTGCACACTTAAACATACATTAATGACATTGCCTACAAAGCAAGACTAGTATGCAAAATGGTGAGACAACATAAACTTATTGGGAACCTAAATGTCCATTAACTTGCGTCAAGAGACACGAAGATGAGTCCAAAGTGGAAAAAAAGTAATTTTTCAAACGGTGCAAAAGAGGCTATTCGGACTTCCAGCCAAGGACGACCGACAGAGGTGCATGCTCAATTCAGCAAGGAAACAAACAATATTCACCATCAAATGTGCTACTACCACCAGTGAAGGTAATAGGGTACTCTTACCAAATGGTGTGGGCTTCCTGCCAGGAGCAGAGAGCCAAACAATCAAAGTGGATTGGGTCTTTAACATCACAGGAACCATCATGTGGATAGTAAATACATGCGCAAGTCCCCTGTCCTCTGGGTATGGATGTGTAGATATTGTTATTGATAGGTCAATCTGTACTGGGATTTATAGTAATCCCCCCCCCCCCCCACCCCCTTTTTTTTGGGCAGCGTATTAAGGTGGCAACCTTTATGTCCAACATTGATTACAATTTTAAAACTGTTCGGGAGGACCATCTGAGGTTGTGCTCCAAAACAATGATGTCATTACTAATTGAGGAATCGCATAAAAAATGCAAGGGTCACTTGGAGTAATTCAATAAAAACATCTTGATTAAAAGGGCCAAAAAACTCCAATGTGATAGGAGGGCACTTCAAGATGGTAAAGCCTACAAATGCCAATTAAACCAAAATCATAACTCTCTAAAAGTAGAAAACAAAAATAAAAACGCACAAACGCATATCAATCACCTGCACACTCACTAATCTCTTTTTATTTATATTCCTTAACTCAGCCCAGAGGTTGTAGACGACATAAGCGCCGCTGGCGCGGTGATGAGTCACATGATGAATCTCTCCATATGGGGGGGTTCACCCTTACAGTCAGGTAACAGTTATGACAGTCACTCTTCGTCACAATACTAATAGTGACATATTAGATATACACACACTCCAGTGAGTCACTCTGGATCTTATTAAAGCACTTTTTACTGCACCAACTATCTCACGCTTACACTATCCACCTATAGAGGGCTCGGACATAGACCCATCAAAAAAAAAAATTCAAACACATTCACCCATGTTACAAAAACCCAATATATAATAATCAAATTTCAACAAGGCAACTTACAATCAATCTCCTTGTTAATATAGTCCCTTTTTCCCTTCCGATACTATATACAGTTGTACTACTTATTCATGAGCAAAACATACCTTTTATTGATATATGGAGTCATGATTACTAATTCCAGAGTAAATCTAGCTATTGGGTAACCATGTACATATTTATTTTCATTTTTCTTTCCCTTTTTTTTCTGTTTGTGTTTGCGTTGCGTACAATTTTTCTGTCTCTGTAAACATGTTGGATGCCATTGCTCCACTCAGTCACTAGATGGTGTGCGACGTGTGCTCGGGGCCGTGCCATGCTTCGCGCATGCCCGGCGGATGGGCTCCTCCTGCGCATGGCTAATGGGTTGTGGAGGTGTCTGAGATCCCCACCTATGTCTTTGTGCAGGGGAGAGCCTCTGTATGTCCCCATTGAGCGCAATGCATTGCGCTGATGGGGGCTTCCTCTTCCACCACTGACGCGTTACCCAGCCATGCCCTTTGAGGGCGTGGCTGCGCCGTGCGCCTTGGCCTCAGGGAGACACCCCGAGTTCCCATCTCAGCTGAATTTATTTGCAGCTGATTAAATGGAACTACTAGCAACACACAAACAGGTTGCCTTGATTGGCCCTTTGTACAGCTTTATACTATTTAACCACTTGCCGACCAGCCGCCGCAGTTGCACTGAGGCAGAATGGCACGGCTGGGCGAAACAGCGTTATGCAACGCCCCTTTGCCCTGTGGCCACTAGACCCCCCCCCCCCCCCCCCCGAGCCAATGCGAGTGCCCGGCGGTCACCATCACCGTACTGAACAGCAATCTGTCAACTCCCCAGCACAGCCCCCTCCCCCCTTCAGATAGAACACACACATCAAGCTTTCAGGGACCAACATCAAGAAAGCATAACGATCTAAACTCCGGATGTAGAGACTCATCGGCTCCACCAGTCAACAGGAAGGAGTCATACAGGAATAAAAATGATCGCAACATAGCAGAAAATCCTTGGCTAAAAAATGTATTAAATAAAAGTATTGCATTACATCAATGTAGATAAAAACAGGCCCTTGTATAATGTGATCACAAGGAGAAGAACGCAGTGTTGTGGAGCCAGCGCGGTACGTCCCAACGTTTCATCTACCAAGACATCTGGGTTATGGGACCCAGTTTAATGGACAATTAGGGTCTCAATATGTATATGTTGTCTCACCATTAAGCAGACAAACTGCTGACACCACAATTTCTCTACTACAGACCGTGTGTGCACAGGCCAACAAACTACACCATGAAACAACTTGATCAACGTACATCTTATATAGGTGAAAAACACAAAGTACAGGTAAAAAGGTTTATAGTACCTTTAAGCAAAAATACACGCAAAATTTAAGTCCAACATCAGCTAACACTTTAAGCATTTGTCAAACAGCACCATTTATAAATGGTGGCTGGCAGCAAAGGCATTTAAAACACACATTATAGCAGCTGAAACAGTGTTTATTACTGTCAAGCCAACTGCTGACTTTCTGGTAGAAGCGATTATAGCAGTTGTTCCTTTAGAAAAAAAAGTCAAAATTATATATCAAAAACATTCTTACAGTAGGCAGTTGTTTAAACCCAATTGATCCTGTGTCCATTAATCATTTATAAAGAAAGCTGACTGTTGAAATTGTCACTGTTATATGGTTGTCCCAACCCCTTCCAACTTCCACTTTCGCAGGACAGCGTGACTTAAAGGAAAGAAAACAAGTTCTACTTGAACCATCGGTCTACCAAGACAATTTAAAAATTTGTCATACACTTGTTAATATCTGCATTTTGTGCCAGAAATGACTTGAAATCCCCAATTATGTATTTTCTGTAAACGGAGACCCTGTTTAGTAAAATAGTGCACAGCTATCAAATGCATATTTTCAGGAAAAATGAACTTGAATGCAAGTGCAAACAAACCAAAATAATAAACCCAATGTTTTGGAACAATGTAAAAGGTGGGAATGAGCTGGGTAAATAGATATCAAACACGTCAAGCCTTAAAGGGGTTGTAAACCCTCCTGTTTTTTCACCTTCTGACACTGAACAGCCCTGCCAGACCCCCCCCCCCCCCCCCCCCGTTTTACTCACCTGAGCCCGTTCGTTCCCTCAGCAGAGACGCGCTCTCTCTGCCCGGGGTTCTCCGTTATTGATTGGATTGATAGCAGCGCAGCCATTGGCACCTGCTGTCAATCAAATCCAATGACATGGGCACCGGGGGGGAAGGGCAGAGTCCGGCATTCTGTGTCTATGCAAGCAAGTGCTGGACTCGGAAGTGCACCCGCAAGGTAACCCCCAGGGAGACCGCTTCTCCCAGGGGGTTTACTGATAAGAGGAGGGAAAAAAAAAAAAAAAAAAGGTTTACAATCACTTTAAAACTGTGTGCAACTGGGAGTAGCCAAAAATTATCCATAGGCTACACTAACAACTTTTACACGTTATCAGTTTAAAAGCAGGGGTCTAAAACTGGTGGCCCTCCAGCTGTTGTGAAACTACAAGACCCATCATGCCTCTGCCTGTGGGAGTTATGCTTCTAACTGTCAGCCTTGCAATGCCTCATGGGACTTGTAGTTTCACAACAGCTGGAGGGCCACCAGTTTGAGACCCCTGGTTTAAAGTTAACTGCAACTGCTTGCCCTACAATTACTCACACTCCGATTTATGGCGATACTTCGAATGTGTGGCTCAATTTATGTATACATACACATACGTGCCCTATGCTGCGACATTGCACTGGGCTGTGTACAGAAGTGCTTTTAATTTTTATTACCATTTCATTTAATTTTATTATAATTTTTTTTTTTAACTCCTTTTTCTTTATTTAACTCTATCACTAGCACAAACGCCGGAGTCTAATGCTTCAAGGCTAAACGTCCAGTGTGCACGAGACCTAAAAAAACATTATTACAGGAGAAGTGCAGGCAAAGGCTGTATTTCTTCTATGGATCACAGGAGTGCAATTTGCTTTGCATTCCTGTGACCCGTTTTCAGCAGAGAACGGGCTGAAGTCCGCTCTCTGCTGACGTCACAGATTTCAGTCCAGGCACCGCGTCATCCCGAACACGGAGTCTGGATCCGCCAGGTGCCTGGACTGACACGCCTCTCAGCGAGCCGCTTTGAGCCTTAGGTGGCCGCTTTGACCCCTCCACAGCGCAGCGCTCCAGTGAGCAAGGAGGGAGAAGAGCAGAGAGCTGTGACGGACAGTGTACAGAGCTCTGAAAACTGAGTGATCGCGGTGTTCGATCGATTGGTTCTCAGTGTAAGTAAGATTGGGGGGGTCCTTTACCTCTTTAAGAACCATTAAAACAGAAAATAAAAATTACAAAAAAACATCAAAACAGTCTGGAAAATGTGGATTATGTTATTAAACCCCAAAGGTTAGTCTTATAGGGGTTGACAAAATAACTTTACGTTAATTTTTCAGATAAATATCTGTACCTGTTAACTAAATCTTGAAGTTTTTGCATAGGCTCTGGCTCCCCATCTCTTCCACAGGTAAGTATTTCCCGTCCGTCATACACTCGAATTATTCTGTCTGCTGTATTTATCAAGAAACAGCTACACAAAAAACAATATATACTGAACTTATTAGTAGAGAAACTTCAACAGAAATGTGAACTTTCAAACGTCACTGTTAAATCTGTGCAGGGCACAGAGAAAAATATGACTTCTCACCCTGATAAGCTCTCTGCTCCCATTTTATTCCAAACATTTCTGCTATAGAGCAGGCAGTAGAGTGGAAAAAGTTGCTAAGAACGCAGTACAAGCAGGCAAAATAAAAAAATAAAAATAAAAATAATGTGAAAGGGAGGGCCTTCATTTTTGCTTTGCTTTAGTAAAATATGTAATGGGAAATGGAAAACATTTGTTTTTTCAGCTACAGAAAAATATAGGATACATAGATTCTCATATCATGAAGAAATTACAAAATATTATTTGACTTATTCTTTCCGTCCTCCCCCGCAGTCTGCTGGGAAACACACGTGTTCCAGAGACAGCAGGGACCATTCGTATTGACTCGTGCATGCGCAGTAGGGAACCTTGTGGCTTCACTTCCTGATTCCCTTACCGAAGATGGCGGCGGCAGCACCCGAGAGCCGAGCAACAGATCAGCTTCGGGTGCCGACATCGCGGGTGCCCTGGACAGGCAGCAGCTGCAGTATTTGTAGATACCAAGATATCAATTAAGCACACAAATGGTAACCGCATCAGTAAATTTTTTACCATGTTTTCATAAGTGTTAAAAAGACTGTCAAGCTTCATATTCAGAGTGATTCGATGGCAACTGCTTTAAAAACAGCACAATTCACGCTATAAATAAATTCTGTCTTCTTCGAAGTCTAGAATAATAAGACTAAAAATCTGTCGACTGGCAGCAGCCACACATGGATTGGAAATGGTATAGTCCCACTGAACCCGCCGAATTTCAATCCATCCAGGTTGAGTTTATGCCTGGATGATACAATTAAGCCCTGAAAGGTTAGCTGTGTTTTATACATGTATTTTAAAGTTTCATGTTCAACCTTGCCTTTGGTGTATCTTTTATGCCGAGGCAAAAGATCCAGAAGATTATGCCAGTCACAAACTGTATTAGGACCTATGATGGCAGCTTTGGGCTTATGTCAATGGGATAAGGCAGTTTGCTTTCAGGTTCATTCTGCTTGTAATTGAGATCAGTTTGAGATGCTCCAAAATAATTTCAACAGTAAAACGAAGCTCTTCATCAGCTGCTCTTAGGAGCCATAAGAATAGACTATGTATGATATACATGCTCAGTCCTAATACATGTCAAAATATAAGTGAAACCGTTATTAACCCTACTAACTTAATATTGTGATTGGGTGCATTAAAAGAGATGTTTGCTATGGAAACAGCAATCAACCCTTTCTCTAGCATTGTGGTTCTCAAAGATAAATTATATTAGACATATAGAAAGTCTCAAAGCTTCCCTAAAATATTGTAAAGATAATTTTAGACATACCTGTTTCTATTAGTTGGAATAAATTTAACCTCTGGCATACAGAGTGATACTTGAGCAAGGAGTTTAGCTTGTTATACACCTTTCTCTTGGACTTTTAATCTTTACACTTTCCTATATAGACAACACATCACTCACCTAGACAATCCCCCCCTCCATTCTATATTCTTTATTTCTCTCCTTTTCCTGCCCATTCCTTTTATTATATGCCCCTCTCCTCCTTTTCTCCCGTGACTCCTGGATACCCTGTCATAGACCCTGCTAAACCCTTGAATTTTTGTTTTATTTCAATGAACTGGAGAAAGCCAGTTGAGCTTTTATCCAACAGCTAGATTCAGAAATGATGCATACCCTGCTAAAAAGCGACTTAAAAATTCCTGTACTTCAATGACATTCTATATATGGTCTTTAAAGTGATACTAAAGCCTTAAGGCGTTGTACCTTAATGCAGAATATGCATAAAAAATAAACTTCTGTGCTGCATGATCTTCCCCGAGCCCCCCTCATTCTTACATGAGCCTGATCCGAACCAGCTATGTGCATGAGAGCAGCAGCTTTCGCTGCTGCCTCTCTCCTCATTGGACAGATTGATAGCTGCGGGAGCCATTGGCTCATGCTGAGGTAAATCAAATTCTGTGACGAGGGAGCAGGGGACAGGGACAGAGCCAAGTGTCAATAGACACAGACAGGGTGGCCCAGAAGCGAGCCTGCACGCATGACCCTATGGAAAGCCGCTTTCCAAGGGGCATTTGCCGAAGAGGAGGGGCCTGGAGCACTGGTGGGGGACCCCAGAAGAGGATAATCGGGGCTGCTCTATGCAAAACCACTGCACAGAGCAGGTGAGTATACCATGCTTGTTATTTTAATAAAAAAACATTTCACTTTAAACATGCATACTTTGACCTTATCTTTTATGTCCTTGTTGTGGGAAAAATTTAAATAAAAAAATAAATAAAAAAGACATTGGAATCAGCCAATGATTTGAGAAAATTTTGTCTGGCTCCTTCCTAAACTTGGAAAGCTCTGCACCATCAGGTGAAGGTGTGCAAAAGCCCGCTATAAGATGTGTCACAACATTAGTAAACGTACTAATTCGAGCCAAAAAAGAAGTAAAGCGAAAAAAAAAAGAAAAAAAAAAAAAAAAGAAAAAGAAATGTACTCTACTTCTCTTTTAAACATGAAAAAAAAATTGTACTTGCTGCGTTTAGATGCTGCATACTATACAAACTATAATACAGCCACCTGGCAACAAAAATGTTCCCAGTCTTGGGCAAGACTATAGGGATAGAACAGCAAGAAGCAAAAGAATTACACAAAGCCAATTAGAGCATTTTGCCACGAGATTAGCTGTTACCTGCCCTTCCTCGCAAACTCTATGGATTTAATAGCAGTTGTGTTGCTGGTCCCAGTTGTAACACGGAAAGATGCCACCAGATCCTGGGTGTTTGTTTTCAACACTAAAATCTGTAAAAAATATATTATTATTATAAGAGATGCACTCAGTTTCCCTTAATTCAATGTGTTTTTATAAAGAATATGCTAACTTTTCTAATGCATCATACCTTCCCTTTGGCATTTCCTGTATAGATGTACTCTCCTCTACGGTCAAAAGATGCTACTACGTTAAGATCAGAGTCATCATCCACAGGTAGGACAACATGGCTGGAGTCTGACAGCGTTAGCATAACAGGGGCAGATTTCATAGGACACACTAGAACTTTATCCCTGGTAAAAAAAAAAAATTAAAAAAGTACAAGCAGTTAAAAAAAAAAATAAAAAAAAAAAAAAAAAAGTGTGTCCTAGAGCTGTATTGCAATAATCAACACAAAAGCTCTGCTTCAGCACAGACCCAAATGCAGCACACAGTATAAAAGCAGTAAACAATATATTAAAGAACACATCTACTATTACTTACTGATCACGGGGATGAAACTGAACTTTAAGTATAGGGGAAGGAAACCTAAACCTCTGATCACAATCTCCAGACAAGACATCCCACAAAGATACTATGTTATCGGTAGAGGCACTCACAAGCTTATGACCATCTCTGCTCCAGCTGTAAAGAAGACAACATTTTGAGGACACACAAATTCAAAAGCCTTAAAAAAGGTGTACAGTGCCACAAACAAGAAAATATCACAATTGAAAACACTGATCAGGTTAACAAAAAAAATAAATAAATAAAAAAATACACAAAATGAGGCATTAGTCATTATCCCTAATAAGACCAAGTAAAACGTGCTGGACATTTGTTTTCAAATCAAAAGACAGATTACTCACCATAGAGAGCACACAGGATGTATATGAGCACTTAAGATCTTGGCAATGCCCCGCGTTAAGAAGTCCCATATAACAATACGGCCGTCATTACAACCCACGGCGAGAAGAGTGCCCCACCTATTAAAGGTGCAGGTGAGGGCCATGCTAATGCAATCCAACGTTCCATCAGCTTCCTATGCAAAGAAATAAAAATAAACAAAATTTCCATAGCAACCAATGAGAACGGGCAATTGCACAGCCCTAAGCAGAAAGCCATCACCATTTGGTGGCGGTAATACAACTGCCAGTAAATGTATGACTTCCTACAGCAATCGGAGGTTCATGTCAGCAGGCAGGCAAACAGGCTCATTAGTTAGCCTATTCAACAAACAGCCAGAGCTCCCATTGCAAACTCAAACCTAATTCACAGTCAAAGGCTTGCTTTAAAAGAGAAGTACCGGTATGTTTTTTTTTTTTAGTTTCATACTTACCTATGTGGATGCAGCATCAGACCGATGCTACAGCTGTCCCCCGCCATTTCTGCACTGAGAACCGAGCCACCGAACATCACCGATGAATCTGTTTTCACAGATCCTCGAGAGGCGAGCTGCTGACTGTCAGTCATCGTCTCCACAATCATTGGAGCGCTGAGTTGTGGAGGGGCGGGGATCGGCCATCTCAGCGGCTTGCCGAGACTGCAATCAATAAAAGGCAGCTGGCAGATCCAGACCTGGAAGTCGCGCTGCTTCGAATGATGGGAGTCATGTCAGCGGACTTCAGACCGCTCTCTGCTGAAAACGGGTCACAGGAGTGCAAAACGAATTGCACTCCTGTGATCCATAGGAGAAGCCCAGCCTAAAACGCTCAGGCTGGACTTCTCCTTTAAATGTAAACATTTAACAAACCAGGGCAATTGAAATTGAGCAAATGAGGAAAATAATGCATAAAAAAAGGGGTTAACTTAAGTGAGAAACACAAAGGGTAAAATGGGTAACCTTACTGACCAAAGAAGAGGTCTGAAGGGAGGGATTGAAGGGGCTGAATTATCTGCTGCCTTTTTGTTTACAGTGTATTCCAAAAATATTCACAGCGCTTTACTTTTCCCACATTGTGTTATGTTACAGCCTTATTCCAAAATGGATTAAATTCATTATTTTCCTCAGAATTCTACCCCATAATGACAACATGAAAGAAGTTTGTTTAAAAACTTTGCAAATTCATAAAAAAAAAAAATAAAAAAAAAAAAAAAAAAAAAAATCACATGTAGTTAGTATTCACTATGTGGATAGAGCCAGAGAAAATGCCGCCACCTTGGGTCTATCACTCTGCGCTCATGGATTTGGAACTTTAAAGTAGATAAATATAATAAAATATGGAGGTATTAAAATGTATTTGTATACACAAATAAAAGCAGCTACTGTATAATAAAAAACAAGAATGGTGATATGGCAATATCTAAAATGAGACCTCACACAGCATTAGAAAGGGTGCTGTCTCCTTAAATATTGCAGCAGCGCTTATATGATTTTAACCGAAGAGTTCATAAAAAAATCATAAAAAAATCCATCAAATCATGAATATAGTCTGTATGCAGTGAGGATTAACCAGTTCTTTCTGTGATACAGTGATGTAACTTCCACCCGACAATAATTCTTATCACCACGTGCTGGTAAAACTCCCCTTTGGGGATGCACTCACCAGAGCAAGGACAGAATTGGGCATATCAATCAGAAACCAATGGCAACTGCAACCTCCTTAGTGCGTCCGCCTTTCCTCCACCTGTGTACCTCAGAGTAGTTCCTCTCCAACAGTATCCAGCATAGAAGAAATAAAGTATTGCGGATAGCGTAGTACAGTTTGGAAAAACACGTTTTTATTTCAGCTTCCCCTCCCCCCCCAAGTAAAAATGCGTACCAGAATACAAATCATAAACCACTTTGCATAGTAATGAAGCTGCACTCTGCCTGTGAGGTTTCCGTCCGCCGGAAACTAACGCCAAAGACCGCCGTGTATAGATCTCCCTTCCACTTCCTGGTATCTCGGCTGGCTGGAGCGCACTCTGGACCGCAAATCGTCACTTCCTGCGAGGCCAAATGGTCGTGGCCTCGCAGGAAGTGACGATTTGCGGTCCAGAGTGCGCTCCAGCCAGCCGAGATACCAGGAAGTGGAAGGGAGATCTATACACGGCGGTCTTTGGCGTTAGTTTCCGGCGGACGGAAACCTCACAGGCAGAGTGCAGCTTCATTACTATGCAAAGTGGTTTATGATTTGTATTCTGGTACGCATTTTTACTTGGGGGGGAAGGGGAAGCTGAAATAAAAACGTGTTTTTCCAAACTGTACTACGCTATCCGCAATACTTTATTTCTTCTATGCTGGATACTGTTGGAGAGGAACTACTCTGAGGTACACAGGTGGAGGAAAGGCGGACGCACTAAGGAGGTTGCAGTTGCCATTGGTTTCTGATTGATATGCCCAATTCTGTCCTTGCTCTGGTGAGTGCATCCCCAAAGGGGAGTTTTACCAGCACGTGGTGATAAGAATTATTGTCGGGTGGAAGTTACATCACTGTATCACAGAAAGAACTGGTTAATCCTCACTGCATACAGACTATATTCATGATTTGATGGATTTTTTTATGATTTTTTTATGATTTTTTATGAACTCTTCGGTTAAAATCATATAAGCGCTGCTGCAATATTTAAGGAGACAGCACCCTTTCTAATGCTGTGTGAGGTCTCATTTTAGATATTGCCATATCACCATTCTAGTTAGTATTCAGTCTGCCATGACACTCAAAATTGAGCTCAGGTGCATCCTGTTCCGACTGATCATCCTTGAGATGTTTCTACAACTTGATTAGCCAACTTGTGGTAAATTCAGTTGATTGGACATGATTTGGAATGGTACACACCTGTCTATATAAGGTCCTACAGTTAACAGTGCACGTCAGATCACAAACCAAGCCATGAAGTCCAAGGAATTGCCTGTGGACCTCAGAGACAGGATTGTATCGAGGTACAGATCTAGGGAAAGGTACAGAAAAATTTCTGCAGCAGGTCCCAGTGAGCACAGTGGCCTCCATCATCTGTAAATGGAAGAAGTTTGGAACCACCAGGACTCTTCCTATAGAGGGCCACCCTGCCAAACTGAGCAGTCGGAGGAGAAGGGCCTTAGCCAGGGGGGTGACCAAGAACCCAATGGTCACTCAGAGAGCTCCAGCATTTCTCTGTGGAGAGAGGAGAACATTCCAGAACAACCACCATCTCTGAAGCACTCCACCAATCAGGCCTGTATAGTAGAGTGGCCAGGCGGAAGCCATGCCTCAGTAAAAGGCACATGACAGCTCGCCTGGAGTTTGCCAAAATGCACCCAAAGGACTCTCAGACCACAAGAAACCAAATTCTTTGGTCTGATGAAACAAAGATTGAACTCTTTGGCCTTAATGGCAAGCATAATGTCTGGAGGAAACCAGGCACCGCTCATCACCTGGCCAATACAGTCCCTACAGTGAAGCATGGAGGCAGCATCACGCTGTGGGAATGCGTTTCAGTGGCCAGAGCTGGGAGACTAGTCACGATCGAGGGAAAGATGAATGCAGCAATGTACAGAGATATCCTTAATGAAAACCTGCTCCAGAGTGCTCTCGACCTCAGACTGGGGAGAAGGAGTGGCTACGGGACAACTATGTGAATGTCCTTGAGTGGCCAAGCCAGAGCCTAAACTTGAACCCGATTGAACATCTCTTGAGAGATCTGAAAATGGCTGTGAACAAATGCTCCCCATTCAACCTGATAGAGCTTGAGAGGTCCTGCAAAGAAGAATCGGATAAACGGCCCATAAATAGGTGTGCTAAGCTTCATACTCAAAGAAGGTCCTTTTTTTATTTAAAAAATATTTTGCAAAGATTTCAAACAAACTTATTTCACATTGTCATTATGGGGTATTGTTTGTATAAAATTTAGAAAATAAATAAATAATGGATTTATTCCATTTTGGAATAAGGTTGTAACATAACAAAATATGGAAAAAGTGAACCGCTGTGAATACTTTCCGGATGCACTGTATGATCCCCTTTTCAGGTGTTTGCATCTCACCTAAAATTACCCTGTTGGCATACAAAAAATAAAAAATGTACCCTGTAAAATAAGACAATTTTATAAATTGCTTTTCTCCATTCAATGTGGGTAGCACAGTGGTTGGCACTCCTACCTTGCGACACAAGGTACAGGGTGCTCAGTTTGAATCCAAACCAGGACAATACCCGTGTGGAGATCTCCATGTGTTTGTATTGGTTACCCCTGGGTACTCCGATAGATAGATAGATAGATAGATAGATAGATAGATAGATAGATAGATAGATAGATATGCAATAGGGACTTTAGATTGATGGCAGGGACTGGTGTAAACATACAATATGTAAAAAGTGTTCCATACATTGTCAGCGCCAATTAAATACTGTACCTGTAATAAATAGATATTTGACACTTTCGGGTATATCAGATAGTGTTGCCCCTCCGGGCCATTGTGGTTGCTCTTGCCGACTCCTCCATCTCGATTGAAACCTGCAGACACAAAGGGGTCTGGGGGAAGAACCACAATGACCAGTAGAGGACACACCGTCCAACACACCTGGAAGTAATGAACTGCTGCTGAGCCCAGAGCTCTGAAAGTAGCAAAGATTCTGTTTACCATCCAGCATAAAAGATCTTCTTTTACAACTTTTATTAGAATCGCGCTACCCATATGATTCCAAAGATATAGAATCAAAAATAACATAAGAACCATCTGGTGTTCAAATAATGCAAAAAATAAAAAATAAACTGTGCATATATAAATGTGAGAATGCCGAAGTCTGATGTGCCGGCCGGTACACAGACAGACAACCCATCCTTCTGGGTAAACGAATGGAACACGAGGTGACATGGGGGATCATGGTGATTTGGTAAGAGTTTATTTCTGCTGATTCAGTGGTGGATTCAAAACGGTTTCCTGTTCATAGAGCTTGAAGACGGCATTCTCACAGTTATATGGACCCTTATTTCACAGTTAACTGGTGTACCTTCTGCATTCCCACGGCGGGGGGTATGTAAGGGAGTGCAGCGCTGCTGTCCCCCTAACCATCTGGTCCCATCGGGGAAAGAAAAAATACATTTTTGCAGATTTCTCTACCTTGCAAAAATCTCCTTCCACACGTTGAGAAGTCAGACACAGAACTGAGCAAAGAGTAAAGGTATGTGCATAGACTCAATCTAGTGGAGATTTTAAGGCATGACAACATCTTTTCCTTAAATGAAAGAAAATGCATAGATCTTTTTAATATCTAAGTTTTCTTCCTTTACCTTGTCCTAGCCACAGGATTTCGCTGAATTAACAGAAAATCCAACTTTCACCCATCATGGTGGGTTACGTTTAGCAAACCTTCAAGGACTGGGCCTTGTATAAGCACCCCATCAGGAAGCTTGAGGTAATGTAACAAGACCTAAGCCCTGGGTTCCTGGGGTCCAGCCCTACAAAGAGAGGCATTACAGGCAAAACCTTGTGCTTCAAATATGAGGTCCCAGGTACCATACACTTTAGGCCTCAGTGGCACTTCTGGATTGATCTGGCTTCTTTTTATGGAGAAATTTAAATCCAGCATGGACCCCCCTGCAGCTCCTCAGAGCACTTCTTCACTCGTGACCAACACCTTAGACACTGGCAAAAAAACTGATGTGCTCCTGGAAGGAGGAGGGGGTTATATAGGGGAATAAACTTCCTTTGGATTGGGTTTACCAGTGTCAAAACCTGAAGGTGGCCTATAACCCATTAAGTAATTACTTAAGGCTCTGTGTCCCATTAAGTACGAGAAAGATTTTAAATTTTTTTTTAATCATACTTACCTAGGTAGTAGGACCATCGATCCGATGTTGCATCTGTCCCCCGCTGCTTTCATGACCGATAACAGAGCGGTCAAAGACTGCTGATCACTCAGTCCTCAGCCTTCAGTAATGACTGGTATCCATCAGTCCCCAGAGCTCTGTTCTAATGCCTCCCCCACCCAATCGCTCACTGGAATGCCGGATGTTGAGGGGGCAGGAGCAGATAGTTCAGGATCTCAGCGGCTCACTGTATCAGTGGCTCACCAGCTGCTGGTCCAGGCATCTGGGTGAATCCCGACTTTAAAGTTGGAATCTTTCCCAAGCCTGTACCTGTTGAGCGATGTCAGCTGACAGCGGGCTATAGCCGGCTGTCAGCTAAAAAAGGGTCTCCGGAAGTGCAGAACGAACTGCACAGCTGTGATCCTCAGTTAAAGTGCAACCAAGTGGTATGCCGTCCCTTCAGATTGCATGCGCCGTTGACATCACCGACTGCTTCCCATGTGAATATCTCCTAAACACCACATGTTTAGGAGATATTCACTGTACCTACAGGGAAGCGTTATTATAGGCTTACCTGTAGGTACAAGTTAAAAAGCTGGGTTTACTACAGTTTAAGACTGAATACAAGCCAACCTTATTGACTAAGTGCAAAGGGCACCATCCTGTGGTAGGCAGTGCACATTTTTTTTTTTTTTTTTGTTTTCAACCTTTTAAAACATTTCATAAATTTCTTAGGACACAGTATTTTAAGGTTTAAATAAAATTACTTAATTTACTGACTACCACAATATGTTGCTGTGACAGACCCAACCAGGACAGGGGCATTTCAAGTGGACTAGGGCAAGCCTCCTACCCACTGATTATGGCCCATGGAGAGAGCATGATGGACCACCACCTAATAGACACAGAGCATGGTTTGGATTAATTCTCTGAAAAAAGAACAATAATGCTTCCCTTCTGGAGTGGATGGAAAGATGCAATATTAATCTTGGACAGGCAAGAATGGTCAGAGGGAATATGGTGGCCTTCCTGCATACTGGGTTGGAGAGGCTTCTTCACTTGGGACAGTAATATTTATCAACAATATCCCTCAAGAAATATTTGAAGATAAATTAGTTCCACTGTATTAGACTGCTGGAACATTGTATGAGCTTTGCCTCATAGACTGTTGTAGACTGTTGCCATGCAGTCTATGATCCCTGATAATCAAAGCATTGGGTAGGTGTAAATTCCATGGTTAACTGGATTACCTATTGTTTCTGTATGTCTTCTCATCTATGCATTTATACTTGTAATAAAGTGTATTGTACAGTGCTTTGTATTCAGGGTTGTAGGTGCTGAATGATCTGGTCACCTAGACTGGTTTAAGAGACTAGTTAATTAACTCATGTTAATTATATCACTCAGCTATTAGTTCCCAGAGGGAAAGTAGCATATTGTTTATGTTGGCTGTTTAGCTATGTTTACAGTTTGTATTGTTAGGGTAATGTGATCAAGCTTTTATCCGATTAAGTGTGGTATATCAATTCGCTGTGAGTCTTCAATAAACAGGTTTTGTGTTTTTCACCACCCTACACTGTCCAGACTAGTGACTGGGTGGGCTACAGGATCTTATACCGTTCTGTTACCGGGCAAGGGAAGCATATACGATGGACATACTCCTCTTGAGTACCGGGGTTCGTCACAGTTGCACAGCAAGGTTAGCCGAAATCAAGTCTTGGGTCGCATTCATACATCCTACATGACCATGGTAGGGCAAGTATACTGCAAACACCTGCGCCCAGGATCTCAGATGTTCCAATTCCTGTTCAGTCTGTACACCTGAGTGAGGAGCTGAAAACAGCCAAGGCTGTCTGCTGCTGTAAACATGTTTCCAAATGTATCTGCACATCCAGTGGTTACCTGCAGGCAGGGATACATTTTCTGCCCTTGGACAAAATCTCTCTGCATCCAGGGTTGGAAATTTGTCCCTAACAGCAGGCAACTACTAGATGTGCAGATACATGTTAACAGCAGTTGACGGCCTTTGCTCTTTTCAGGACATCACTCTGGTTTACAGGCTGAGCAGCTGACAAAAATTGGAACACCTGGGATCCCGGCTGTAGGTATTCATGGTATACTTGTGATTCCATGGCCATTTAGAACATATGAATGAGATATAAAGCCTGGTTCACACAGTAAGTTTTCTTTTGTTCAACCCAGCGGGCTTATTGAAAAAAAAAAAAAACTGAGGAACTCAAGAGGAGCTTGCTTGTACTAATGATGCGATGTTAGTACAGCGATCTCCCCACTGAGCTATTGTGTTCTGACAGGTTGACTGCCCCAATGCTTGCAGCCATTGGCTGATCAGATGTCGGTTGACTGTTGGTTTTCAAGCATGCTCATCCGACAAAAGTGGGCCGCGAGATCAGCTTCTGTCTGGACAGGCAGCTTTTGTCGGATGAAAATATGCAGTAAGTACCAATTATAACTCTTGTTAAAATTACTATATATCCATAAAGTGTTAAAGTGGAGTTCCACCCAAAAAGGGAACTTCCACTCTTTTGCCTCCTCCCCCCCCCTCCGGTGCCACATTTGCCACCTTTCGGGGGGGGGGGGGAGCGGATACCTGCCTTTGACAGGTATCCTTCCCCACTTATGGGAGACCGGGCCGCGGCGCATTAAGTCAGCAGCTCAGCTCCCCCCTCCTCCCTCTCCCCGCCACCGGGCCAGTAGGAGAGAGCAGTGATGCCTCACGAATGCGCAGTAGGGACCCGGCGTGAAGCCATAATGCTTCACTACCGGGTTCCCTTACTGGCAATGGCAGCAGCAGCATCCAACAGCTGATGGAAACATCAGCTGTGGTGCCGACATCGCTGGACTCCAGGACAGGTAAGTGTTCTATTATTAAAAGTCAGCAGCTGCAGTATGTGTAGCTGCTGGCTTTTAATTTTTGCAGGGGTGGGTGGATCTCTGCTTTAAAGAAACAAAATAAGTATGAATACAAGTTTAAAATTGACCTGGTATATATTTAACCACTTCACATCCGGCCGTAGCCGAATGACGGCCTCGGCGCGGATGTCAATTCCCGGGAGGGCGTCATGACGTCCTCCCCTTTCCTTGTTCCCTGTGCGCGCTCACGAGCGCGCAGCAGAGAAATTCTGTGTTGGCCGTGTCCCTCGGACACAGCCAATCACAGATCGCTGTAAACGGCAATCACAGCGGCCGTTTACAGCCCGATCGACGTGTCCAATGGGAGATGATCTCATATGTAAACATATGAGATCATCTCTCAGCGCCGCTCCCCCTCCTCAAACAGAGACAGCATGTGAAGAGGGGGAGATGAACTGCTGCATCGCCGTAAGTGTAAAAAAAAAAAAAACCTTAATAAATGTGCCATCTGTGCCCACTGCCATCTGTCCCCAATGCCATCTGCCAGTGCCATCTGTCCCCAGTGCCATCTGTCCCCAGTGCCACATCAGTGTCACGTGTCATCAGTGCCACATATCAGTGTCACCTGTCGCCAGTGCCACATCAGTGTCACGTGTCATCAGTGCCACATATCAGTGTCACGTGTCATCAGTGCCACATATCAGTGTCACGTGTCGTCAGTGCCACGTGTCAGTGCCGTCTCGTCAGTGCCACGTGTCAGTGCCGTCTCGTCAGTGCCACGTGTCAGTGCCGTCTCGTCAGTGCCACGTGTCAGTGCCGTCTCGTCAGTGCCACGTGTCAGTGCCGTCTCGTCAGTGCCACGTGTCAGTGCCGTCTCGTCAGTGCCACGTGTCAGTGCCGTCTCGTCAGTGCCACGTGTCAGTGCCGTCTCGTCAGTGCCACGTGTCAGTGCCGTCTCGTCAGTGCCACGTGTCAGTGCCGTCTCGTCAGTGCCACGTGTCAGTGCCGTCTCATCAGTGCCACGTGTCAGTGCCGTCTGTCATCAGTGCCAAAGTCCCACACATGCAGCATCGTAATACTCAGGAGGAGTAGCAGAATTTATTTTGGGGTGTCATTTGTGGTATACACATGCCATGTGAGAGAAATAACCTATTACAATGACAATTTTGTGGAAAAAAAAAAAAATGAAAAAATAATTCATTTTGCTAAGAATTGTGGGAAAAAATGACAACATCAAAAAGCTCACCATGCCTCTTACTAAATACCTTGGAATATCTACTTTCAAAAAAGGGGTCATTTGGGGGGTATTTGTACTTTCCTGGCTTGTTCGGGTCACAAGAAATGAGATGGGCCACCAGTACATCAGGTGTGATCAATTTTGTATAATTTGCACCACAGCTTGTAGAGTCTGTAACTTTCACAAAGACCAAATAATATCCACTAATTTGGGTTATTTTTACCAAAGATATGTGGCATTATAAATTGTGGCCAAAATGTATGAAGAAAAATTAATAATTTCCTAAATTTTTATCACAGAAACAAAGAAAAATTCGTTTTTTTTCAAAATTTTCGGTCTTTTATCATTTATAGCGCAAAAAAATGAAAAAAAAACAGAGGTGATCAAATACCACCAAAAGAAAGCTCTATTTGTGGGGAAAAAAGGACAAAAAATTAATTTGGGTACAATGTTGCATGACTGAGTACTTGTCATTCAAAGTGTGAGAGCACCGAAAGCTGAAAATTGGTCTGGATAGGAGGGGGGTTTAAGTGCCTGGTAAGCAAGTGCTTAAAAACCTTAAGATGTCAGATACAGTACATAAACATGTAGGGCTAGTTTCCACGAGCGTTGCACTTCGAAGAGGATCCGTGTTCCGATTGCTTTTCAGAGAGCATTTGGCAGGCAGTGAGGAGGCGCAGTATTGCTTCCTCACCACCTATTTTAATCTCTTAAACCCTGCACTACAACCACGTGCATTGCATTCATGCAGGGTGCCCCTATTCAGTTGAATGTGGATAATTTTTGATGAACTGCATTGCAAAGCCTTGTGGCCCCACTCGGCTGTCACATGTTTTTACTGTACCTCCCAACATAACTGTAAATGATGCCTTTGAGTTTAAAAAAAAAAAAAATGGATTTACAGCCCTGAATTAGGGTAATTCCTCAAAACTGGAGCAGCTAGCTGAGCAAGGTAACCAACCAGCTTCTATTTTTCATGCTCAAAGCTGAAGATAGAAGCTGACTGGTTGCCACGAATAGCTTGTACAGGTTTGATACATTCCCCTCAATGTATTTTATTGCTAGTTTGCCACTTCCTTTACTTTGCAGCCCTTTGTTATTCATAACTCCTGCTCTATCTCTTGGAAAGATTCAGGTTATTCCAAACTGTACAAATAAAGACTATCTGGAATATAAAAGCCATATAATGTGGAACATGCATAGAAAATAATATATGCTCACCTCTGGGTAGTTCTGTCCAAAGGATTCTAGGGGTTAGAAAAAAAAAAAAATGAACACAAAATTATACACAAACAGTTTTTTTGTGTTTGCATGGATTTGTATAGGTTGCTTGCACACTAATTTCATCTGCTGTCTAAATCCAGACATCATTTTTTTTTTGTTTAGCTTTCAATAAATCAGTGGCATACCTGATGTATTCAACACACAAGGATCAATTTATTAAAGGAGTTGTAAAGTCTTGAGGTTTTTCACCTTAATGCATTCTATGCACGAGTGCCCCCCATGGAAAGTGGCTTTCTGTGGAGGCACTTGATGAAGAGCAGGGGCCAGGAGCGCCACCGGGAGACCCCAGAATAGGAAGATCGGGACCATATCCCTTGCACAGAGCAGGGAAGTATAACAGGTTTGTCATTTAAAAAAAAAAAAAAAATTTATATATATATATATATATATATATATATATATATATATATATATATATATATATATATATATATATATATATATATATATATATATATATATATATATATATATAGTAACCTGGGGGACAGGTAGCAGGTACAAAGCTCACGGGGATGGGCTGTTTAGTAAGGCACAGATACCAAATCCACATGAGGTAGTGAAAACAGTGCTGGGTTTATTTGATCTAAATACAAGTCCATACACAGGTGCTGCACAGTCTTCCAGAAAACACATCAAAACAGAAATAACCAAACAAAAGTCCTAGCCGTGTCTCGGCTCTAACTAGAACATACACCGTCTCTAACTATCAAGCTGAGCAAGCCTACCGCTTGTCAGCTTCTGTAAAGAGTTTTACCAACCTTTTGGCTCCTCACAAACCATTCCTGTTTGTGTGTCCCAGGCAGAGAGCAAAGGCTGTTTGCTCAGGTGAGCTTAAATTAGCCTGGAAAGGAGGACTAAGATCCGAACTGGATCATGTCTCAGAGACCTCTGAATGTATATGAGAGGAGCCTGGGAGATGTATAAACCCCGAACAAGACTTCTCCTGGCTCTCTCTGGGACGCTCTGCTACTATATATATATATATATATATATATATATATATATATATATATATATATATATATATATATACACACACACACACACACACACACACACACACACACACACACATATATATATATATATATATATATATATATATATATATATATATACACATACATACATATATATACATATATATATATATATACACATATATACAGATACACACACAAAAACTTTTTTTAAAAGGAACCTTTGCAATCACTTTAAGGCCCCTTTCACACTGGGGCGGGAGGCGCGTCAGTGGTAAAGCAACGCTATATATATATATATTTTATAGTGGCGGTATTCGGCCTCTAGCGCTGTGGTTTTAACCCCCGCTAGCGACCGAAAAAGGGTTAAAACCGCCCGCTGCAGCGGCGCTTTGCCGTCGGTATTGCCACTGTGTCCCATTGATTTCAATGGGTAGGAGCGGTATAGGATCGGTGAATACACCGCTCCAAAGATGCTGCTAGCAGGACTTTTTTGAACGTCCTGCTAGCGCACGGCTCCAGTGAAAGGGGCCGGATTTTTTCAGGCGCTATTTTTAGCACTGTAGCGCCTGAAAAACGCCCCAGTGTGAAAGGGGCCTAGAAGTTAAATGCCACATGAATGTTTAAAGGCAAAATAGCTCATTTAACTCAAATGTACAATTCACACATCCGATAAATGTTTTATTTTGCTGTATTTAACGTGTGTTTTTGTATGTTATCTTAATGCAGTTTGGGACCTCTGGCTGCACTGTGAAGTGAAACATTTGGCAGGGATATTCCTACCACTGCTAAATGTGACAGTTCAGCTCAGGGCTGCTGGTTGTTAAGGACCTGGCATTCGACAGCATCCTAACAACCATGACTCCTCTCTTATTCTCTGCTGACATTAGAATGTAAGCAAAAGAGCCTAGTAAAAAAAGTACATGTCGTTCCCCCCCTCCCAATTTATACCAGGCCCTTTGAGTCCAGTATACATTTTTAGGGAGGACCTCGTGGTAAAGAAAAGAAAAAAAATTCGGGGATCCCCACCCCTGACCCTTATCTGAGCATGACGGGGGGGGGGGGGGGACGAGTGAGCGGGGTTTCTTTTTTTTTTAGCATGGACATGGTGTTGATCGTGACTCACAATGGATGGGACACATTTTTTTAATAAAGGACTTGTCAAAAACAGTGTGCGTTTTTTTTGGTATACTTTCATTCTTTTCTAAATGACCCCATACTTATTCACACGGGGGCAGGACCTGGGGGCTTCCAAATTCTGATAAGTCACCTCCCATAAGCACCAAGCAAGGGTTGTGGGGAGGAAGCAGTGGACCTTGTCCTCATCAACATGGGAACAAGGTGCCTTCCATGTTGAGGGCATACGGCCTGGTATGGTTTAGGAAGGGGGAGCTGCACGCTAATGCTAATCTACCCTTAGGCTGCATTCACACTTCAATGATTTGAATCGCGGGCAGATTTCCCAGGAATCTGCCCACGATTTGAAAGCTGTAATATGTGAATGACAAATCGCGGGATTAGTATTTGAGATGCCATTCATTTGAATGACACCTCAAATCGCGGCACGGGTCTGGCGTGATAAATCGTGCTGCAATATCGGGATCACGGGAAGCATGTCGCCTAAAAAAGTAGCACATTAAATTTTCTGGGCGACATGCTTCCCACGATGCATGTTTCCGTAATTTATCGTGGTAGACCTGCGCCACGATTTGCGGTGTCATTAAAATGAATGGCATCTCAAAAGCGAGTCAGGCGATTTGTCATTCACACGTCAGCGCTTTAAAATCGCGGGCAGATTCACGTCAAATCTGCCCGCGATTCAAAGCACTGAAGTATGAATGCAGCCTTAAAGGAGAAGTACAGCCAGAGCTTCTTTGTTCTGCACTCCTCTGACCCGTTTTCAGCAGACGGAGGGCTGGCGCCACAGAGTCGGTCCAGACCCAGACAAGATCGCAGCAAAGAAGTCGGGATTGGCACCTAGCTCAGCGAGCTGCTGAGAGCCTTGCTCCCCCTCCACAGCCCAGCGCTCCATTTAGCGAGGGGGGTGCAGAGCAGACAACAGTGACTGACAGTCACCAGCTTTCTGCTTGGGCAGCCCTAAGAACCGAACGAGTGTTTAATCTTAGAAGCGTCGGGAGGCTGATGCAGCATTGGACCAATGTTGCATCCACCTAAATATGATTCTGCGAAGAAAAATAAAAAACCTTCTCTTTAAGCCTGGGTTCACACTATTGCGAAGTGCGAACACAGACATTACATGTGTTTCACACCCGCACTGCTGTGCCGATCAGATGCTATGTCTGTGCAATGCGAGTATGGCTGAACTCGCATTGGAGTCGCATAAAAAAGGTGCAGGGACTTTTTTTTCCCGCACGGAAATCTGATTGCATGGGTGTTCGTACCCATGTGATCCGATTCCTGTCTGGATTCACAAATCGCAGTGCGATCTGTGAATCGTTCTATGGGTGTCATTAACAATGTATTGACACCGGCAGAGGGCAGTGTGAACTGCCTGCGGGGGGGGGGGGGTGCGATGTGGGTTCCAACTGTCGCTGGTTCCTATATTGTGAACCTAGGCTTAAGGTGCATTTCTGATTTAATGGTCAGATGGAGATAAGATCGGGGGGGGTGGGGGGGTGGGATGTAGCTGCTTCTTCTAAAATTGGCCATATATTGATTGAAATTCTGTTGGTTCAGAAGGGACCGAATGGATTTTGATCAGTGTCTGACAGTCCCCGCTTAACAGTCAAACGTTTGATCAACTTCTAACCAGGAGATATGTTGGAAATGATTTAGGCTGTAGCCAATCAGCTGCAGCCCTAGACAGTGTACCTGACAGCAGAGATTCGGCAACAAACATTCCAACTTGCAATCGGTTTACACAGAATCCTCCCGGCAGCAGTACACAGAACGTACATCGTAGAGAGATACACAGAATGATCGTCTCCAGTGGAGAATTTATGAAGAGCAATGTTTGTTAGGACTCCGCTACATACATAGCACAGGGCCCCTCACATCCATTCTTCCTTTCATACATCCCGCTCCTTTCCTCCGACCTCTCCTTACCGAGTAACTCCAAATTCATTGCTCCGGTCCTGCCTTACTTAACGTTATCTTTTAGCCGTGCCCCTGGACTGGGGCGGCAGGGAAGGTAAAACACAATAAGGCGATTATGAACGGATTGTACGCGAAAGCTAAGACGAATCCGGCAACAGCGAGGACACCAAAAATATTTTACGGCAGGCACCTCGACGGGCAGCCGCGGCCTTCGAGGCGTGCGCAGTTAAATTGCTGTCCGTGCGGTATGAGATACTCATTACTAAGGTTCCGGAGATACACATGCTACAAAACGCTCTTTTTTAAAAAAATTTAACAAAACACGCCAAATTACTTTTCTTTTTAGTAGTCCAATTTTTAATTGCACGTAGTAGATTTCTGTAGACATACGTTGAGCAAGACTTGCCATAATGATGGATTATTGGTTTCCTATGCAGCTAGTGGGTCACGGTTTGCTTGCATTCAGAACAGCAAGAAAGACAACAAATTAGGTCAAGTGGTATGATGGGATTGATTTATTAAAGGCATAGATACTGTTCTGTTAGCAAAGTGGATGCTGCCTGAGTTTAGTAAATAAAGTGTTCAGTTAAAGTGGATGTAAACCCGAAAAAAAAAAATATATATATATATATATATATATATATATATATATATATATATATATATATATATGATGTCATAATGTAGAGAATAAGATTTCCTATCATTTGAGCCCAGTCTTGCCACACAGAGTTAATCGAGCACTGAGCAATCCTCTTTTATTGTTCAGTGAGATAAATCTTGACAGACAAAAACTTTGTCAAAACCTCCCCCTTACTGTGAGTGACAGGTGATTTACATATCTCATGCACTAGTCCAGTGATGGTGAACCTTGGCACCCCAGATGTTTTGGAACTACATTTCCCATGATGCTCCTGCACTTTGCAGTGTAATGGAGCATCATGGGAAATGTTCCAAAACCTCTGGGGTGCCAAGGTTCGCCATCACTGCACTAGTCTGATACAAACACATCCTGTGTAAAAAGTTCACAATTCACCAGTGTGCTGTACGAGATCACATGCAGTGCGATTTCAGTCATACAGATTGTATGTGTGATATCGCACCGCATTCGGACCAAACTCGCATAGGACCCCTTTTTTGGTCCGCACCAGAATCGCATGGGTGTTCACACCTATGCGATCTGATTCATGACCTAACTGTCAGTTCGCAGTGCTGAAATAGGGGTGTCATTAACATTGTATGACACTCCCCAGCAGTTTGCATATGGCAGTGTGAACTGCTGTGCGAGTCGGATGCGATGTGGGAACCAGCAGTGGATTCGCAGGGTTCCCGCATCGCACCAGTGTGAACCGAGCCTCAAAGCATACAGCCTACAAATGTCACCTGACTGCTCCCACCAAGGCTCGGTTCACACTGGTGCAATTCGGGAACCCTGCGAATCCACTGCGGGTTCCCACATCGCATCCGACTCGCACGTCAGTTCACACTGCCATATGCGAAATGCTGGGGAGTGTCATACAATGTTAATAACACCCCCCCCATTTTAGCTCACATATCGCACTGCAAACTGACAGTTTGGACATGAATCGGATTGCATAGGTGTGAACACCCATGCGATCCGATTCTGGTGCAGACCAAAAAAAAGGGTCCTGTGCGTGTTTTGTCCGAATGTGATGCGATTTCAGCCATACAGTTTATATGAGAAACAAACAACCACCGCTCCAAGACTCTCCTTCCCAAGCGAATGCTCCTGCTCCTGTGTGGGAGCCCCAGGTGCTGGCTAATAGCACAATGATTGGAAATCAAAAAAGGAAGAACTCCGGACAGCCGCACACCGAGAAAATAAAATCCAAAAAGTTTATTTAAAAGCAAAAAACACTGCAATCCATACACGGCAAAAAAGGGGGGTACAGAGCTGACGCGTTTCGCACCACAACTAGTGCTTACTCATAGCTGTTTATATGTTTATATATGTTTATACATATATATATGTTTATACATATATATGTTTATACAGTTCATACAGTTCATACAGTTTATATGGCTGAAATCGCATCGCGCAGACATTGCATGTGATCTGAACAGCAATGTGGTGCAAATCACAGGAATGCAGAGTGTACAGTGGTGGGTAGTACATGCAGGATGGTGTCAGGATAGTGGACAGTAGGGATGGGCCCTGTGTTCGATTCAAACCCATCTTCGAATCGAACATAGGCCATTCGACCGCTCGTCGAGCCCAGAACTATGTGGGCCGTTCGCATCAAATTCGTGTGATGCGAACGGTCCACAATGCACTGCGCCAGTCGCAGTGCATTGCTGGCTGATGATTGGCCAAGCATGCACTGTGACCCCGCATGCTTGGCGAATCATAGAGCCAGTGGCGAGGAGAGCAATAATTGGCCACAGGCAGGATGCCTGTGGCCAATTATAGCTCAGGGGGTTTAGTACACGCCCCACACTATATAAGGCCGCCGCGCCATGTGTGTTCCGGCGTTAGTCAGTGACGGTGTCAGTGACATTATCTGCTGTGCCTGTGATTCATTCTGCTGAGTGCTGACATTATCTGCTGTGATTCTGGGGATTAGTGTAGTGTGTGCGTGCTGTTAGTATAGCACTGCAGTATCACATTAAACCACCTTTACCCCTCTGGCCTGTTGTGTCATCTAAGGCAGCCATCTGCGGCTAATGAATTGCCGGCTCCCGTAACACAGAGAACAGTCATTCATTGAAAGTCATTGATAAAAAAAAACTCATTTTTTTGACACGCAATGGGAGGCTCCCGCTGTGTGAGGCTTCACTGCGTCTGACAGCTCTTTTATAACGGAGGGCGGGCCCCCGCCCCCTCTGACATCATGGAGAAAGCCATAGGGACGTCCCCGTGCATCAGAGGGGGCGGGGTCACCAGGTGGCCCCGCCCTCCGTTATAAAAGAGCTGTCAGACGCAGCGAAGCCTCACACAGCGGGAGCCTCCCATTGCACGGAGCGGCCCAAGAAGAGATGCCAATGCCATGGAAGAAGATGCTGGACGAGAAGACCAGAGCAAGAAGAAGCGGATCAGAGGAAGAAGAAGATGGAAGAAGAAGATGAAAGAGGATGCCAGAAGGAGAAGATGAAGAAACCGAAGGATGAAGAAAGGAAGAAGGAAGAAGACCAGAAGAAAGAAGATGAAAGAAGATTTTAATAAAGGAATTGTCAAAGACCGTCTCCTGTCATTTTTACAATTTTTGTCACTTTTTTGGTGAAATGGTAGGGGTACCCTTACCATTTCACACGGGGGGCGGGATCTGGGGGTCCCCTTGTTAAAGGGGGCTTCCAGATTCCGATAAGCCCCCTGCCCGCAGACCCCCACAACCAATGGCCAGGGTTGTGGGGAAGAGGCCCTTTTCCTCATCAACATGGGGACAAGGTGCTTTGAGGGGTCACAGACCCCCAAAGCACCCTCCCAATGTTGAGGGCATGTGGCCTGGTACGGTTCAGGAGGGGGGGGCGCTCTCGTCCCCCCTCTTTTCCTGCGGCCTGCCAGGTTGCGTTATCGGATAAGTGGATTTTGAGGGGGACCCCACGCCATTTTTTTTTTTTTTGGCCGGGGTTCCCCCTAAAATCCATCCCAGACCTGAATGGTCTGGTATGGATATTTAGGGGGACCCCTACGTCATTTTTTTTGTTCCCCTTAATATCCATAGCAGACCTGAAAGCCCACGCTTTTTTTTATCAATGACTTTAAATGAATGACTGTTCTCTGTGTTACGGGAGCCGGCAATTCATTAGCCGCGAGTGATTTTAAATAGCTTTTTTTCCTGCAAAAATGACACTTTGTGCAGGGACAGTTCTAAGCACAGGAAACATGCGCCCCTTCACAGGCATACTATAGACACCCCCCAGGTACGAAATTTAAAGGAATATTACACTTTTATTGTTTCACATTAAGCATTATTAAAATCACTGCTCCTGAAAAAACGTCCGTTTTAAAAAAAAAATTTGCATTGATACATGTCCCAGGTCCCCAAACACTTTTTATGACAATAACATGCATATTAGCCTTTAAAATTAGCACTTTTGATTTTGAACGTTTGCGTCCATTGTAATTAATAGGGTTTGAATGTTCGCGCAAACTTTCGGTCCATTCGCAGGTTCTGGTGCCAACCGAACCCGGGGGTGTTCGGCTCATCCCTAGTGGACAGTGTCAGATTATTTTTTTATTTTACAATTACATTTTTTTTTTTCAAAAGGTTTTTTGGGACCAGTAATAAATTATTTTTAATTATTTTTTTTTACAATTTATTTTTGTACTATTTTAACAATGATGGGAGGGTGGGGTTTTATTTTTTAAATATATATTTTCACAGTGCTTTTGGAAAAGGGGGTGGTTGGTGTCAGTGGGGCAGTGGACGGTGTCAGTGGGGCAATGGACGGTGTCAGTGGGGCAATGGACAGTGTCAGTGGGGCAGTGGATGGTTTCAGTGGGGCAGTGGATGGTGTCAGTGTCAGTGGGGCAGTGGACGGTGTCAGTGTCAGTAGAACAGTGGACGGAGTACGTGGGGGAGTGGACGGTGTCAGTGTCCATGGGGGAGTGGACGGTGTCAGTGGGGCAGTGGACGGTGTCAGTGGGGTAGTTGACATACCGACCCCTTTCTCCGCTCTCCATCCTGACAGATTCCCCAGCCCCCCCTCGCAGCCCGCGGCTGTGGGGGACGAGGGGGGGGCGGAGAAGGAAGACACAGCGGGGGGATGTGAAAACAACGGAGAGGGACGGGGGGGGCGGAGCAGGACACGGAGCTGGAGGAAGAACCTGAGGACAGTGGGGGATGATCGGTGCGATGGGACAGCTGTGAGCACCGATACCCCCTGCATGGCTTTTCAGGTGAAAGCCATGCAGGGGGGGTCGGTGCTCACAGCTGTCCCATCGCACCGATCATCCCCCACTGTCACTGGCCATTGATGTGTGTGACAGGGGGCCGTGAGCGCGCTCTGCTTTTACCCAGAACGCGCTCTGCCTCTCCTGCGCACTCTGGCCAAGGGGAGTGTAGTGGTGGGCGGGGAGTCTGCTGAAATGACTCTGCCCACCAAGCGCAGATAACAGACCCGCCCACTGAATCTGCTGTTTTTGGGGGCTTCAAACTGCTAAACGGGACACATTTGACAGGTAAGGATACATTCAGGAGGCATGTATATCCTTATAGTTCAGCACTATGGCAGTACTTTATAATTGATGAGAGTGGGTTTACATCCACTATTACCAATTATGCTAATACATATTCTGTATGTTGCTGATTGCCAGTCCTTAAAGCAGAGCTTCACTCAAAAGGGGAAGCTCTGCTTGTTTGCACCCTCCCCCTCTCCTCTGCCACATTTGGCACTTTTTGGAGGGGAGATGGTACCTGGTTTTGACAAGCGATCTCAGACAGAAATTCAACCCTCCCCTTAATTTGAGGGTATTTACATCCAAATCAGGTGAACAGTGTAGGAATTACAACAGTTTGTATATGTGCCTCCCACTTTTTAAGGGACCAAAAGTAATGGGACAGATTAACAATCATCCATCAAACTTTCACTTTTTAATACTTGGTTGCAAATCCTTTGCAGTCAATTACAGCCTGAAGTCTGGAACGCATAAACATCACCAGATGCTGGGTTTCATCCCTGGTGATGCTCTGCCAGGCCTCTACTACAACTGTCTTCAGTTCCTGCTTGTTCTTCTTCTTCAGTTTTGTCTTCAGCAAGTGAAATGCATGCTCAATCGGATTTAGGTCAGATGATTGACTTGGCCATTGCATAACATTCCACTTCTTTCCCTTAAAAAAACTCCTTGGTTGCTTTCGCAGTATGCTTCAGGTCATTGTCCATCTGCACTGTGAAGCGCGTCCAATGAGTTCTGAAGCATTTTGCCGAATATGAGCAGATAATATTGCCCAAAACACTTCAGAATTCATCCTGCTGCTTTTGTCAGCAGTCACATCATCAATAAATACAAGAGAACCAGTTCCATTGGCAGCCATACATGCCCACGCCATGACACTACCACCACCATGCTTCACTGATGAGGTGGTATGCTTTGGATCATGAGCAGTTCCCTTCCTTCTCCATACTCTTCTCTTCCCATCACTCTGGTACAAGTTGATCTTGGTCTCATCTGTCCATAGGATGTTGTTTCAGAACTGTGAAGGCTTTTTTAGATGTTTGGCAAACTCTAATCTGGCCTTCCTGTTTTTGAGGCTCACCAATTGTGTACATCTTGTGGTGAACCCTCTGTATTCACCCTGGTGAAGTCTTCTCTTGATTGTTGACTTTGACACACATACCTCCTGGAGAGTGTTCTTGACCGGGCCAACTGTTATGAAGGGTGTTTTCTTCACCAGGGAAAGAATTCTTCGGTCATCCACCACAGTTGTTTTCCGTGGTCTTCTGGGTCTTTTGGTGTTGCTGAGCTCACCGGTGCGTTCTTTCTTTTTTAAGAATGTTCCAAACAGTTGATTTGGCCACACCTAATGTTTTTGCTATCTCTCTGATGGGTTGGTTTTGTTTTTTCAGGATAATGATGGCTTGCTTAACTGATAGTGACAGCTCTTTGGATCTTATATTGAGAGTTGACAGCAACGGATTCACTTGAAATGAACTCCGGACCTTTTATCTGCTTTTTGTAAATGGGATAATGAGGGAATAACACACATCTGGCCATGGAAAATCTGAGCAGCCAATTGTCCCATTACTTTTGGTAGTGGGAGGTACATATACAAACTGTTGTAATTCCTACACCTTTCACCTGATATGGATGTAAATACCATCAAATTAAAGCTGAAAGTCTGCAGTTAAAGCACATCTTGTTTCATTTCAAATCCATTGTGGTGGTGTAAAGAGCCAAAAAGATTATAATGTGTCGATGTCCCAATATTTATGGACCGGACTGTATAACACTTACTATTTACTCTATTCTAGGTTTAATATGGTTTCTGGTAGTCAGCCACCATGCATTAGTTGGTTCTATATCTAGAGCAAGTCTACTCATGCCCGTTCCCTACAAACTTTTACTTGCATAACTGTCTTTTATCATCTAACTTCTACTTATGTAACATGATGTATAATGCTCTGTTTATAATTGCTCTCTTTTTCAAATGCAATATTGTATCATCATTCCCTTTTGTTCGCTGTATAGCAAAAAAGGGGAACCCCTGGTGGTAGACTTTTAGGCATGTACAAACAATAAAGTTTGGGCGGCACAGTGGTGTAGTGGTTAGCACTCTCACCTAGCAGTAAGAAGGGTCGCTGGTTCGAATCCCAACCAAGACACTCCCTGCTTGGAGTTGACATGTTCTCCCTGTGCCTGCGTGGGTTTCATCCAGGTACTCCGGTTTCCTCCCACAAGCCAAAGACATGCAAGTAGGTTAATTGGCTTCAGTCCAAAAAAAAATTGACCCTAGTATATGAATGGGGACCTTGGATTGTGGGCTCCTTGAGGGTAGGGACCGATGTGAGTGTGCAATGTACAGGGATAGGGACAGTTGTAGGGACTCAGGTTGGACTGGTATCTTTATTCAGCCTTACTAACTATGAAACTAAGTAAATAGAAACAAGTATTTTATCAATTAAATTATCATAAAATCATATCATAGAAAGATAATATGAACAACATAATTATTGACAGTAAAAAGTGCAATTGGCTATATGACTTGTCACCCTACGAATTTCAGAGCGATGAAAGTTTCCTTTCTCAGGGGTGGAGGTGTAGCAAAAAGCACAGTTCTATTTGGAAAATACAGATAACAGTATTAAGACATGAAAGTAATTATTTGAATTGATGGTTTTTGTCAAGATCTCCAATTAGGGAACTTACAAATCAAGATAAAGTTTAGCATTAATATTCTATATTGCTACACATCCACCCCTGAGGAAGGAAACTTTTAGCGCTTCGAAACAGGGGAAACTAATCATTGAAGGCTATCGTCTCTGAACTACACCTTCCACAGATCCCTGCTTAATGAGGGTGGAAAAAGCAGGCGTTTCCCAGGTAAAAACTTCCTGGGAAGTGGGTGTAGTGCGTGCAGAGATAGTGAGAGGACCATGCTGTGGTACCACCCCAGGGAGAGAGAGACTGAGCCACTGGAAAGCCATTGCTGTGTGGGGAACCCAGAGAATGTAGAGCTGTGACCTGAGTGAGGAGGGACGGAGCCCACTGCCAGAATACAGACTTTGCCGTGCTACAGACTGGAGTCACCGTAGGCAACTCAGAGTGAGATGACACCTAACCAGAGAGACCACTACTACTGTGCCGCCATGCCTTAGAAACTGACTACACAGCTATTTTAAAGGCTCTATTGTTGCCTGCAGGCCTTATTGACTGTCCACAAGCATACCAATGGGGTCATTGGGCCCCAACACCAACTTGCTAAAGACTCAAGACTAAAAACGTTTCCGTGCTTGCAGTGACTTCCATTCAACCAGGTGTGCAAGAGGGGCTAAGGTTGTTTTTGGAGTTGAGGCTCATGACAGAGAACTCAAAATTACCAAGCGGCTTGTTTGGGGTAGCTCTTCGTAGGGATCTTCATCAGCACACCATGGTATAATGATATTCTTGTCCTTTATTTACATAAGAGCCTGTGATGCCTATTCCTTTACATGAATAAATTACAGGATTATCACTATACTAAGGTGTGCTGGTGAATATTCTTTATTTTCCTATGATTTCATGGTGGTTCCATCCACCAATTACCTACAGCACCCCACATAAACTATGGGTCAGCCTACATTGAGGCAGAGTCTTCGGCCATCGGTTCCAGTGACATGACATCTGGGCCGCTACATCAGGTAAATGGAACACACGCTGACTCAAGCGAGAGTGGAGAAGTGGCGTTCTTGTGTGATCTACCCAGGCTTTCTTTCTTGGTGCCTATATTAAAGTATAAATTCACCATTTCACAAAAAATAATAAATGCACATTTTTTTCCTTACATGCGTTTGGCTTTGGACTCCCCCCGGCATGGGTAGGCCCCATGACATCTTTGTGCATACGCTGGTCTGCGCATGCTCAGTGTTTTGTTCCAGCTGTCGGAGAGACACTTTCCCTCTGCAGTGCAGCCCCACTGCAATAAATGCACATTTTTTCCTTACATGCATTTGGCTTTGGACTCCCCCCGGCATGGGTAGGCCCCATGACATCTTTGTGCATACGCTGGTCTGCGCATGCGCAGTGTTTTGTTCCAGCTGTAGGAGAGACACTTTCCCTCTGCAGTACAGCCCCACTGCAATAAATGCACATTTTTTTTTGCAGGTAATAAAATGTATATTTATTATTTTTTTGTTGCAGGAGCCTGTAAAGCATTGCACCAGTGATCAGCAGATCGCTGGTGCCATGCAGGTCTCCTGCAGATCTGTCACTGTATCAGCTTCCTCGTAACTCGTACAAGGAACCGATACATGCTGATGGGAAGAATGAATGAACTACCACAGCACTAGGGTAGTTCATGGAAAACTACAAGTCGACAGCTGCAAAGGCTGCCGGACCATGTAGTTATCCATTCACAGAGAGCTACAGCGCCTTTCCGTAAGTTGACCTTTCGGGCATTCAAACTATTTAAGGAAGGAGAGGAGGAAATTGAAGCGTTCCTGCAGGACTTTGAGAGACTATGCCAGATACATGAAGTACTGTCCCAAGATTGGGTCGCCTTACTGGCGAGTAATTTAACTGGCCGAGCGGCGGATGCGTATCGGGCCCTGGAGGACCAGGACGCTAAAGATTATGACCGGGTAAAAGAAGCTCTGCTAGCCCGATTTGCCAACCATCGAGATGTTCAGGAAGAGTGCGGTGAACTTTTCGAGGCTGATCCCGTCCAAGCTGCTGCCGGAGATAATCGACAGCACCATCGTCAGGCAGTATGGGTTAATGGGCAGCCGGCCCAGGGACTCCGCGATTCTGGGGCTACGATTACCCTCATCCAGCCTCACATGGTTCCCCAGTCGGCCCGGACCGGTCAGACTGTTGCAGTCAGGGTAGCAGGGGGCAAGGTGCTACGTTTATCCACCGCCCAAGTTCTCTTGGATTGGGGCTCAGGGGAGCGACAAGTGCGAGTGGGATTACTACGTGAGTTACCTGCGGAAGTACTTTTGGGGAACGATTTAGGGCATTTAACTTCCTCATATGCCCCAGAGGCTGTCATGGCTGTGACCACCCGACGTCAGAGCCAACTTCAAGGCAACTCCACTCCTATGGGGACCCAGGTAAGACCAAATCCTCCTACGTTACCCCAACTTGACAACCCTGTGTCCTGGGATTCTCCCTCTGACATTAGACAAGAGACTCAGAGTGACCCAACTTTAGCTGGTTATCGGGACAGGGCGGGCAAGGATCCAGGGGGGTTGGGGGAAGACAGAATAGAGTGGGAGGGGGGGTTTCTTTATCGTTACACTGAGGGAATGGGCACTGGGAAGCGACAGGGTCCCCACAAACAGCTAGTTGTACCCCAGAAATACAGACGGGAGCTATTGCGGCTGGCTCACGACATCCCCTTGTCCGGACATTTAGGGATAGCTAAGACCCGGAGTCGGTTGTCTCATGCTTTCTTCTGGCCCAGGTTACATGCTGAGGTGCGAGAATACTGCCGGACCTGTGAGACTTGTCAGAAAGTAGGGAAGACAGGGGATCACCCAAAAGCCTCACTGCAACCCCTGCCGATCATTAGAGAACCCTTTAGCCGCATAGCGGTAGATATTATAGGCCCACTGGCCCGCCCCAGTGCCACTGGGAAGAAGTATATTCTTACGGTGGTGGATTACGCCACCCGCTACCCGGAGGCCATTCCCTTATCCAATATCCAGGCTGATACAGTAGCAGATGCCTTACTGCGGGTATTCACTAGGGTAGGGTTCCCCCAGGAGATATTGTCCGATCAGGGTACCCAGTTCACAGCCGAGCTGACGCAGCAGCTTTGGCGTCTCTGTGGGATTAAACCCCTCCAGAGCGCCCCCTACCACCCCCAGACTAACGGGCTGTGTGAGAGATTTAACGGGACCCTGAAGCAGCTGCTTCGGGCTTCGTGGAAAGTAGGAAGGATTGGGAGAAATATCTTCCCCATCTACTGTTCGCCTATAGAGAGGTACCCCAAGAGTCCACAGGGTTTTCCCCATTTGAGCTGTTATATGGGCGAAGGGTTAGGGGACCCTTAGACTTAGTGAGGGTCCAGTGGGAGGGGGTAGGGGATCCGGAAGGCCTCCCCATCCTTAGTTATGTCTTGGAACTCAGGGAGCGACTGCGGGAACTTACCGATCTAGTCCATGAGATAATGCAATCGGCCCAGAGTCAGCAGAAGGTTTGGTATGATCGGTCTGCGCGAAATCGCACCTTTTATATTGGACAGAAAGTCCTGGTACTAAAACCCCTGAAGCAAAATAAATTACAGGTCTCCTAGCAGGGCCCCTATCAGGTGGTAAAACAGCTGTGCGATACCACCTACGTGGTTGCCAGCTGTGCAGACACAAATATTAAAAGGACATTCCACATTAATATGATGAAGGCCTATCATGAGAGGACTGAGGCAGTAGCCGCCATATGTGCTCCTGCCACCGGGGACTCTGAATATCTACCGATGCTGGAGCTTCCCGAAATCAGTAACTGTTCCGGGGGTGTGGAATATATAAGGCTAGGAGATAGACTAGGATCCAAAGAACGAGAACAAGCCAGAGAATTACTCCAGGACCGGCAGGAGATGTTCTCGGCACTCCCTGGGTACACTCGCATAGCTGTGCACAAGGTAGAGACCCCCGGGCAGAAGCCCCTGAGACAACCAGCCTATAGAATTCCCGGAGCAGTGCAAGAAGGGATGAGAGCGGAGATTAGGGAAATGCTCGAGTTAGGGGTGATCGAACCATCAGCAAGCCCCTGGGCTTCGCCTGTAGTATTAGTCCCAAACGGGATGGCACGACATGATTTTGTGTGGACTATAGGCAACTGAATGACTGTACTGTGACAGATGCCTACCCTATGCCCCGAGTGGACGAATTGCTGGACAAAATAGCTCAGGGACATTATCTGACGACTATTGACTTGTGTAAGGGCTACTGGCAGATTCCCTTGGAAGCAGAAGCAATTCCATAGTCGGCCTTCATCACCCCGTTCGGCCTTTACCAGTTTCTGGTAATGCCATTCGGGATGAAGAATGCTCCAGCTACCTTCCAGCGGATGATAGATGAACTCCTCGATGGTCTGCAAGATTTTGCATGCGCATATCTTGACGACATCGCAATCTATAGCCAGACATGGGAGGAACATCTTAGACACCTGGGAATAGTGCTAGATAGGATCCGAGCCGCTGACCTGACCCTGAAGCCAGACAAATGTAATATGGGATGTCTGAGGTGCAATATCTGGGACATAGAGTGGGATGTGGGAAGCAGAGGCCAGAACCTGCAAAAATCGAGGCCGTCCTAAACTGGCCGGTTCCCAGAACCAAAACCCAGGTACTTGCATTTTTAGGGACAGCAGGGTACTACAGGAAGTTTGTACCCCACTATAGTGACATTGCCAAACCCCTGACGGACCTGACCAAAAAGACTCTCCCTAGACAGGTCCTGTGGTCCCCGGAGTGCGAGACAGCGTTTCATCAGTTAAAAACCGCCCTAACGCAAGCTCCCATACTGGCGGCACCCGATCCTAACAAACGCTTCGTCATTCATACAGACGCTTCCATGTTCGGACTGGGAGCCGTACTAAGTCAAGTTGGCGATGATGGGAAAGAGCACCCAGTGGCGTATCTCAGCCGCAAGTTGTTACCCGTGAAGTTGGATATGCTGCTGTGGAAAAAGAATGTTTGGCCTTAGTCTGGGCTTTAAAGAAATTGCAGCCCTACGTGTATGGACGCTCTTTTGAAGATGCAAATTAAAGACTCTGGACGGCCGCACTCCAAGAAAAATTCAAAAGCCTTTATTGGTAAAATATGGAATCACACAAAAATAGGTCACAGCAAAGCAAGAAAATCGCTAATGCATTTCACACTACCAAGAGTGCTTACTCATATGAGTAAGCACTCTTGGTAGTGTGAAATGCTTTTGAATTTTTCTTGGAGTGCGGCCGTCCAGAGTCTTTAATTTGCATCTTCATCAGCTTGTGCCGTGCCTGCACCTGGGTTCTCTAACCATAGGAACAGCTGTGGGATTGAGTTTGGGTGGATCATCCTGGAGCGGTGGATCTCTCCATACTACTGAATGTATGGACGCTCTTTTACCGTCATGACAGAGCACAATCCATTGATATGGCTTAACCGGGTGGCGGGAGAGAACGGCCGATTACTAAGGTGGAGCCTGGCTTTGCAACCGTACAATTTGACCATACAATATCGGCCAGGGCCCCAAAACGGGAATGCTGATGGGTTATCTCGACAGACGGACCTGGAACCTTAAGACTACTTCTCTTTTCCAACATCCTCGAGTTGACCCGTTCAGGGTCCCACTGTGGCTGTTGGACTGTTTCCCAGGAGGGAGAATTGTCATGAACACTGATGTATTTCTCCTTTGATTCTATTACACAGTGGGGGGTTTTCTGCAATGTCTTAAGGCTAACCCCCTCCAGACGTCTCTGTGGTCTGGAAGGAATGCATTGTTCTGTGTTTGACCATTTGTTTATGTACTTTAATTACCTCCTGGGGCTTCTCTGTGTCATTACACCTTATCAGTCCTCCTATTCAAGCTATCGGACCAATCCCTGCTGACCCTGTTTCAAGTCCTAATTTGCATGGCAGAGGACCTAATTGAGAACTACAGTCTACTTTACAATTGACCAATAGGAAAGTGGTTGTTGGGGGCAGGGTGTTCAAACTGATGTGTATAAAAGAGTGTTGTGGATCCAATAAAGATATATTTCTGTTTGAACTTACATACAGCCTGCCTGGTGTTTGTTCAGAGCCATCATAACTGGATTCGAACAGCACATAGCTGTAGTTTAAATCCCAGAGCATCGCATGACCGAACCATCAGATGTTACGATCTGCAATCTGATTCCATAGCCGCAGAGGAGTGTCGGGAGAGTGGAACCGAGCGAGCAGGGGCTCGTTACAATTAACAACATTGCATAGCTGCTGAAACACTAAAATAGAAAGAAACATTGTTTCTTTTTGGATCTTTCCGTTTCTTCATCTGCAGATCAAAGGGATGAAAAAAATGTTCCTCTGTTTAACCCCCTTATTAACCCTTAATTTACTCTTATCAGCCCTAGGCAGCTTTCACACATGCGGACCGTTCAGGTCTGCCTGTCAGTTTTTTTGTGGACCTGAACGGATGCTCCATACAGTTCTATGGAGTGATGGATGTCAGCGGTGACATGTCCGCCGACATCCGATCCACTCCGCTAAATCCAGATGGATGGAAACCCTATTTCCGGATTGGATGAAAACGGACAGGCGGATCCGTTTTCATCCGATTCCCCCATAGCGTAGAGAGGAGATCTGACAGGTCCATCTCTGCACAGTGAGGGAGGGGATCATGCTCTGCTTCAGTATGTAACTGCACAGTGAGCAGAGATGGACCCTGTCATCCGCTGGCTCAGCAGGGATCAACGGAGCTATTCCTGCTGAGCAAACATCAAAAACTGACATTATGTGTGAAAGGGGCCTTAATGACCTCCCTATTCTCCTCCATTTAATTATTATTTTCCTGCTTTTTTTGTTCACGTCTACGATAAAGAATTAAAACTTTATTTGCTCGCTTTGTTAGTGATTATTTTTACACATATATATTTACACATTTCACATTGAAAAAGCGCAAAAAAAAAAATTGTATTTAACCACTTACCCACTGGGCACTTAAACCCCCTTCCTATCCAGACCAACTTTCAGCATTTGGTGCTCTCACACTTTGAATGACAATTAGTCATGCAACACTGTACCCAAATGAATTTTGTGTTTTTTTTTTCCACACAAATAGAGCTTTCTTTTGGTGGTATTTAATCACTGCTGGGTTTTTTAATTTTTGCGCTATAAATCAAAAAAAAAATTCGGTAAAAAAAAATAAAAAATTCTTTGTTTCTATTAAAATTTATTGCAGAGTATTGGCGAGTATTGCAGTGTTGCACAGTGGTGGCAGAGTATTGCACAGTGATGGCAGAGCATTGCACAGTGGTGGCAGAGCATTGCACAGTGGTGGCAGAGTAGGCAGTGTATTGCGCAGTGGTGGCAGAGTATTGCACAATGGTGGCAGTGTATTGCTGTCACTGACCAGCGCTGTGGGCACTACACATGCAGCCCACAGCGCTGGTCCAATCTCATCCCTTTCCGCTTCTCCCCTCTCACTGTACCGATCGGTACAGAGAGGGGAGGGAGGAACCGGCGTCATGACGTGATGCCGGTTTGTGTACATGTGATCGCTCCGTCATTTGACAGAGTGATCACGTGGTAAACGGCTGCTATCAGCGGCCGTTTACCGTGATCCGTGATGCGCCGGGTCCCGAGGTCACAGATGTTCCCGAGTGCGCGCCCCAGGGGGCGCGCGGGAGCAAGTTTCTGGGAGGACGTCCGTAGGACGTCCACTCAGGATAAGCCGACCGCGCTGTAGCCGTCTTGCAGCTATGGCCCGGTCGGCATGTGGTTAATTTGTAAATAACATTTCAATGCTGTGTACCATTGCTGACAGCTGAAGTGAAATCAAAACAGTTGCAGTAGGTATTGGCGAGTACTAAACAAAAAAGTATCGGTACTCTTACAAAAAATGGTATCGGTGCATGCCTAGTACCTACCTTGTATTTCCGGAAATTACGCCCATGGCAAAAAGATGATCATAGGGGGCTAGCACAAGTTCTCCAAGAAGACCCGTATTTAATGGCAGATACCCCCTCTTGGTCACTTCCCCCGACACCCCATGCAGTGGCTTCAGAGACAACAAAAAACTTATGTTCGGACTCTCCCATCTAAACAGACATTCTAGCTGAACCAACAGGATTTGTGGCCATGCTCATGCAGGCAGTCCCTCCAACGCCCTTGGTCTCTCAATTTTACTCACTGTTGCTTAATGCCTCTACTCCAGAACTTCCATCATATGCGAGGGCCTGGGAAGTAGAACTACGGCACTCAATCTCCTTTGTGGATTGGCAAAAATGTTTTATTTTGACGCACAAGCTCTCTTTAGCCACTAAGAATGAGGAAAAAAAAGAGTTCAAATTGGTGACAAGATGGTACAGATGCACTTCAACTATACACCAGTACAACCTGACACTACCAGATACCTGTTGGCGGTGTCTTGGCTCAAAGAGTACCATGCTCCACATCTGGTTAGATTGCCCTCCTATACAGAGATTTTGGCACCAAATCTTTGAACTATACTGCAAGCTGATGGTGAAATCAATTCAGCCCTCACCGGAGGTAGTCCTCCTGTCTTTGCTCACTGGAATCTTCAAATCAATAAAGAAAGATGTACTGCCACACTTCCTGGCTGCAGCCAGGGTAGTGATTCCCCAGCACTGGAGATCAACAACCATACGTTCCCTGGATGATTGGGCTATTGAGGTAGACCGTATTAGGGACCAGGAACATCTGTTGGCTCAGGAATCTGGTAAGGACAAACAGTTCTCTCTCACTTGGACTTCATGGTCCATGTTCTGCTACTCAGAGTTTATCTCTTGGGCAGAAGGTGGCCCAGATGAAATAACCTCATAACCACAGTGGAATGGTTCTTATTTCTTATCTTTCTGCCCCCTCCGTGCATTTGTGTAGGAACCCATTAAGTATTGACTCTTCCTCACCCAATTTTTTTGCAACAAAGTGTGATCCCTGCAACATAATCTGTTAAGACATGCCAGTTTAGCAATATAAGTTTTGATGCTTTAATGCATAATATATACAGTATATCACAAAAGTGAGTACACCCTCACATTTTTGTAAATCAATTTTATTATATCTTTTCATGTGACAACACTGAAGAAATTACACTTTGCCACAATGTTAAGTAATGAGTGTACAGTAGGGCTGAAACTCCTAATCGATTATGAAATTAAATCGATTACTATTTTCATAATCGATTAATCGGGCAGTAACGATGGGGCTAAAAAAAACTAAAATTAGCCCTTTATTAGTACAAAAAGTACAAATAATCGCTACTGTAAATATTACTTTCACTGTTCAACAGTAAAAAAATGATCCCTTACAGTACCGATTATTTGCTCTTTTTGTACTATAAAGGGCTAATTTTAGTTTAGTTTTTTATATTTCAATTTTTTTATTGAGGTAAGTACAAAACAGTAACATATGTTTCACAAGTAACCAAGTTACCATCAATTTAACATATAAATGTTTCAACAGTGCATTTACATAATGCTTAATAGCTATCAGGAAATAGAAACATATAAACAGCATCTTCATAGACGTTACTCACGCCCTTAAGTAGGGTATGGTACTCGCTGACGTTTGTATAGGAATTACATTCAGATATTACAGTACCAAGGAAAAGAGTAGGAAGGTTTCAGGGCTACTAAATGCCCCTGTATAAAGATCCAGGGTTGGTTTTCTGTCCCTACTTATATAGGGTGTCCTGCCTTGTCTGCAACGTTTTATTCAAGGTATCATTAACCAGGTTATATAAATTATACCTTCAGATAACATGAAATAAAAACAAGAAGTAACAAAGAGAAAAGAGAGGGGCAGCAGAAGGAAGGAAGGGAAAGGAGAGAGAGATAGGGTGGAGGGGGAAAGAGGAAGAGGGGAGAGAGGAGGGGGGTCACCTGGAGTTCCTCTTTAGGTGGAGATGTGCTCGATCCAAGGATCCCAGATCTTGTTTGTTTTTTTTATTTATTTTTTTTTGCCACTTCAGTGAAATTTTCGGGAGACTTCAAATCAACTTCAAGTTCATAGCTGTCTCGTCGCTTATTCACATCATTGTAGCTAGATTTTATCTGCATGTTTTTTTTTTTTTTTAACAGGTAAGGTTTTAAACCCAATCAACACTTGTCCCCTCTATTCCTCCGTACTCCCGCTTTCCTGTAAACCCCCCTCCTTCCCCCCCACCCCCCTAAACCCCTCCCCGGCCTGACCAGTATTTGCTTCTCACCCGTTATGCATTAGGCTCTGAGTTGTTCCGTGTAACTCCATGTCTTTTTAAATGTCCTCCAATCCTGCCACTTATCTCTTTTGTCCTCCTCCATGCTTCCCATCTCCTCCTTTCCCCTTTCCATACTATAGATCCCTTCCACTTCATCTATCCATTCCCATATTGTTGGGGCTTCCGCCTCTTGCCATTTCTTGGGGATTACTTTCTTTGCCGCATTTAGGAGGTGTGGGATAAGTGATCCTTGGTACTTTTTGATACCTTCTTTTGTCCAATGGAATAGAATTGTCCACGGTTCATTTGGTACTTCAATATTTGTTATTTCTCTTACGTGGTGCAACACTTTCTCCCAAAACACCTTGATTTTAGGGCAACTCCACCAGATATGTGTCATAGTGCCTGAATCTCTACATCCTCTCCAGCAATTCCCTTGTTTATCCCGTTGGTATTTGCAAGCCTTGTCGGGGGTGACGTACCATCTTGAAAGAATTTTATAATTAGTTTTGGCAGACTTGTTATCGTTTGCAGACCTATGTGTTAGTTTCAAAACTTTCTTAATAGTGCTAATATCACATTGTATTCCCAATTCTTTCTCCCATTTTGAGATAAATGGCGGCATCCCCCCTCCCTCCCCGTCCAGTAGGAGTCTACCCCACCTAGATATCGTGCCCCTAGTGCTGTTGTTCAGACACAGCCTCTCAAGCGCAGTTAAATCTGTCGCTTCTCTCAGATGGTGAGGCAGACTCTCAGTGAAACAGGTGAGCTGACGGTGCCGCCACTCATCTATATCCTCAAACCCACCCTTAATTTTTAATTCCTGTAGTGATAGGATCTTCCCGTCCTTTACTATGTCCTTAACCTGTGTGTGTTCGTGTTTTATCCAGTTCCCCCCATTAATCTTCATCCCCGGTGCAAAAAAATTATTTTCTTTTAGGGCAATAAGTGGTGAGTTATAGTGGCCATTAAATTTTTTATATATTCCATTCCAAATCCTTAGTGCATTTAGTGTAAGTTTACTACTATTTAAATCAATTATCCTACATTTAGGGGGATTCCATATAATTCTACCTAAATGTGCCTTACTCAGGGAGAACTCTAAGTTAACCCATCTTTTTTCTTTTCTTTTATCCATTTTGTGATTCTTGAGAGTATGTTGGCTTTGTAGCATAGGGATATATCAGGGATTGCTAGTCCTCCTTTATTTTTCTCCTGTTTAAGAGTAGCAAAAGCAATTCTGGGTTTTTTCCCCTTCCATACAAACGACATTAGTAAGGCTTTAAGTTTTGCTAAAAAATATTTGGGGAGTGAGATGGGCATCATTTGAAATTTGTATACGATTTTGGGCAGTATGAACATCTTGAGTGATTGGATTCTCCCGAACCACGATAGAGATCTATATACTAGTCTTTTAATTTCGTTCTTGATGTCATCCAACAATGGGATGAAATTTAACTTAAAGATTTTTTTTATTGAAGTTGCTAATTTTATACCTAAATACATCAGTTCTTCCCGCCAGGGAAATTTAAAGTCCTTTTGGAGTATGTGTTTTTCTATGTTTCTAGTATTTATATTTAGAACCTCCGACTTCCCCTGGTTGATTTTAAAATTTGATAACTCGCCGTACTTTTTAATTATATTCATTAATCGGGGTAAAGTTACCCCGGGTCTATTAATGTAGAATAATACATCGTCTGCATAGGCAGATAATTTATGTTCCTCCCCCCCTATCCTGAATCCTGCTATCCCGGAGTCCCTTCTAACTGTGGACAGAAGGGGTTCAAGAGAGAGGACAAACAGGAGGGGGGACAATGGGCATCCCTGTCTAGTCCCGTTTCTCATTTCGAAGGGAGGGGAGTCTGTGCCATTGATCTTAATTGTCGCTGTCGGGTGGTAGTACAGCGTCCTGATCCACCTTAGCATATTTGGACCGAAGCCCAGTTCCTCTAAGGTCATAAACATAAAGGACCAGTCTACCCTGTCAAATGCCTTCTGGGCATATGTTGACAGTAGTAGACTGGGACTCCTTTTCTCCTTCTCATGTAAAAGCAGGAGCAGGGTGCGGACCCCATTGTCCCTACATTCCCTCCCAGGGACAAATCCGGCTTGATCCGGATGTACCAATTTGTTCATAAGGATTTTCGTTCTGCTTGCCAGGATTTTAGCGAAAAGTTTAGTGTCCGCATTAAGCAGCAAAATTGGCCGATAGTTGGAGCAGCACGTTCCGTCTTTGCCCTCTTTTTTTATAACCGTAATTGAGGCTAATAAGGCCTCTTTACTCATTTGATATTCTGTTCCCAGGCCATTCAAGTACTTGCATAGTCATGGGATCAAAATCTTCTGAAACCTCTTGTAATAGAAGACCGTGAACCCATCCGGTCCTGGGCTTTTCCCGTTCTTAGAATCGGCCAAGGCCCTGACTATCTCCTCTTCTGAGATTGTTCCCTCCAGCGCATCTCGGTCACTCTCTGTCATTTTTACTAAGCCCGCATGACTTAAAAAGGCCTTAGTTTTCCTATATTTTTCCTTTTCCTCCCATTCCTGTTCATGCTCATGCCCTTTGTGGTGTATTCTAGGGTCCCATTATCTGCCTGTATTTTCTCAATGAAATTTAAAGTTTTTTCTTCTGTAACATTTTTGCTAAATACTTTGGGGATTTATTACTCCCATAATATTTTTCCCTGGCGAGGTAGTAAAAATTTTTTTTTGTATCTTGTTCCATTAGTCTTTTAAATTCGTCCCTTTTGATTATTATTTCTTGGTATAGTGTTCTGTCGGGGTTCGGAGACATTTTGTGTTTCTGTTCTAAGTTGGATATTTCCTCTGTAACTTTTTTAATCTTCCTGGCCCTATCATTTTTTTTTTTTGCCCCCTCCGCAATCAAAATTCCTCTTATGTAGGCTTTGTGGGCCTCCCATAGGGTCTGCCCAGAGATTCCCTCTGTGTCGTTCGTCCTAAAATATTGTTCCAACTCTTTTCCTATTTTCTCTGCTCCTTCTGCGTCTCTTATTATTTCGTCATTCAATCGCCACCTGGGGGGTACCTTGCGCTCCGAAGCTATTTGTATTTTCATCCAGATCAGGGCGTGATCTGATAGTGAAATTATCCCGATGTTAGATTCGAGCACCTTTTCTAGTGATCTATGTTCCAAAAAGATATAGTCAATTCTGGAGTACGTCCCGTGCACAGGGGAGTAGAACGAATAATCTTTGTCTTTGGGATGTTGGCTTCTCCAAACATCTGTCAGTTGATGTTCCAATAATTTTTGCTTGACGTAGTTGCACGTTGCTAATCCCCTGCGCACGGGACGTACTATCCCATTGTGGATCTAAACAGAAATTCATGTCTCCCATCAGAATCAATGCTCCTTTTTTAAACTCAGTTAATTTTCCCAAAATTTTAATTAAATATGTCCCGGAGTTGCTATTGGGGGCATATATATTAGCCAAAGTAACTTCTGTTTCATCTAGTTTGCCCTTCAAAAAGAGATATCTTCCCTCTGGGTCCGACTTGCTTTTCTCCAGGCAAAATCTTATTTTTTTTGCGAACCCAATAGCTACTCCTCTACTTCTAGTAGTAACTGTGTCCCCGTAGTACCACATGGGGAATTCTTTAGAGTAAAGCTTAATGTTTGAGTCGTGTGAGATGTGCGTCTCCTGTAAATAGGCCACATCTGCAGCGTACTGTCCCAGTTCCCTCAAAATTTTGTGGCGCTTGTTGGGTGAATTAAGCCATTTGACGTTATATGTTATAAAATTTATGGTTGACATCGTTCTCTAGTAGATAGAAAAAATTCAAATCGTCTTGTCTTAGACTTACAAATATTCTGGTCAGGCCCCTTCCCCATTCCCTCCTCCGCCCACCACCCTCCCCACCTACCCCCCCATCTAGCTCCCTTCTCAGGGTCTGCTCCCCCCCCCAATCGGCCCCTCTACGGCCCCTGGCTCGCCTATGGTCCCGAAACTCTTGACCATCCTTGAGCCGCACTTCGAGGAAGCCTGTGCGTATGACCCTCCCCCTCCGCCCCGGGCCCGACGGGTCCGGGAGGGGAGGGGGGAAGGACACCCCGCACCCCCATCCTGCCCCCCCCCTCGGAATCCCCCCACCCCCCACGGCAGTCTAGCCATCTGACCAGCCCGGTAGCTCTGGAATCGGCAGGTACAACTTTTCGCAGAAATCTCGTAATTCTTCCGGAAATGTCAATTTTGCTGAGATCCCATCTCTGAAGCCCATTAGGCAGGCAGGAAACCCCCAGCTGTATCGGATGTTCCGAGTTTGCATAGTCTCCAAAAGGGGTTTTAAAAGTCGTCTTCTGGTCAGGGTCTCAGGTGCTAAGTCCATAAATACCTGCAGGTCTTCACCCCCATATTGTATTGTCGTAGGCCTCTTAGTCCTTGCCCAGATCTCAGCTTTATCCTCATAGTAGCTAAATCGGACTATGATGTCCCGTGGTCGTTCTGTATTCTGATCTCTAGGCCTTCCCACTCGGTGTATTCTGTCAGTCCTAGGGAATTCATCTTCTCCTTTATCTAATACCGGGCAGAAGATCTTTTGGATGATTGACTTAAGGTCTTCTCCTCTAGATTTGGGTACCGATCTAATTCTTATGTTTTGTCTTCTGCTGCGGTTTTCTTGGTCTTCAATCTTATATTGTAGTCTCCTCTGATTTAGCTGTTCTTTATAAAGCTGGTCCTTTAGTTTATTCATCTCTTGGGCCATTTTGTCTGTCTTTTCTTCAACTACTTCGACTCGTGTAAGCAATAGTCCTAGATCTATCCTCAAGAGGCCGATTTCAGCTTTTATTGCGTTTTCTAATCTTAGGAGCATCCTCTCCATCTCCCCTTTTGTTGGTGGCTGTTCTACCTCTTTAGGTTCTTCCATCTTGCTTTCGTCTGTTTCGCTTTCTGTGATGGGATCCGAATCCAGGGTCTCCTCTAATATTTTTTCTGCTCCTTTTTTTCGTTCGCTTTTGAGGTGGCTCTGTCTTACCGCTTCTGGATTTTTTGGACTAGCTCCTTGGGTCATATATTGCTTAATGGTGCTTTCCGAGTTCTTCTCTTTCAAATTTTTAGGAAGCCCCCCTTTTGTTGTTTTATTCGTGGACCTGCTCATATTTACCCCCTTTGTTTTGACTTTTCTTATTCGTTTACCCAGTTTTCTTACTTTTTGAGAGCTGAGTTGTCACCTAGCGAAAGCAGAGCAGGGGGGTTCCCCTTTTGTGATCTCCTTTCCCCCTTGGAGGGGTCTCCCTCTTTCTGCAGTAGCTGGTCCTACTCTGTTGGGGCTGTTTTTTTTTTTATTTATTTTTTTGTACCTCTCCCCGAGACCCACCTTTTCTCTGTCTAGTCCAGAATTGGGGGGCCCTTGATTTACTTCGGCCAACTAAGAACTCGAGCTCTGATGCATTACAGTTCTGTTATTTAAATTTTCTTTCCCTTTTTTTTTTCCTTTTTCTAAGATGCCAGAACTAGGCCTCCTGGGATAGATTCCGGTTAGTATTTCGTTGTGTTTCTCTTTTTTTCCCTTTTTATTTTTTTTTTTTTTTTTTTCCTTTTCCCCCTTGGTTTTAAGCAAGGATAGCAGTTGGTATGGACAAAAAAAGGCTGTGGGTTCAGCCATTTTGTTCCCGTAGTCCCTTAGGCTGCAGTTTAACTCTGGCGGCTTCAAAGAGAAGGGCCAGGCTAAAGTGACGTTTGGAGTCGGCTAGGGAGCCTTGTTCTAGCGTGTTTACAGCCACGTTCCTAATATCTGAGGAGCTTTGACAATAACCCACAGTCTCTCGTTCCCTCACCACTTGTTGCGCTGTCCGGCAGAGACACTAATACTCCCCTTTACTAGGGGGCCGCATGAGGGTAGGAACCTGAGATGGGGGGGGGTAAAAAGTACCCAGCACAAAAAAAAAACAAGAAAAACACCACTAAGGAGGGGCAGCTGGGCTCCGTTCCTTCCTGTCTGAACCCAAACCTATATCTGTCCGCACGACTAGTGCGGTTCCTTGGTGGGGTATTTGTATAGTGTTGTTTAACCGTTCCTGTTTTACTTTGGATGCAGCTTCCTCCTTCCACTCTCTTCTTTTCTTTACCCCTTAAATCCTCCTTCAGCAGCCTTTCTCCTCCCCTGTTTTTTTAGATCAGCCCTTTGCCCCTGTGTTGGGGGCTGATTGCACTAGAGAGTTAGTACGTTTTATTACTGTGCTTTCAGCAAAGCAGTAACAGCAAAACAGTAACATCTATTTGTATGGTGTCTTACGCATTCATCAGTAAAAAAGGGTATACAAATCAATTTCAGGCAAGAGTTCATTTCGTAGGTTCAAAGGGGAAAAAAAGAAAAAAACCTTGGTTCTTACCCCTTAGAACACCGGTGGGTTAATCCTGTCCTCTTGTTTTCTGAGCCACTTTACCCAGAATTACAGACATGTCATATACCCTTTTACCTGCTGTTTCTGCTCTTCTCACCATGTCTGGCCGTCCTGTATGCTGGATAGATGGTCAGTATTGGTCATATGGCCTCCGTGTTTGGTTCCATAGTGCAGGGCGTATCGCACAGGCTCCTCCCACCTTGCTGGACGGCGTCATCACGTCATCCGCATCTCACCCTATCCCAGATCTTGTTAAACATCTCTGATTTGTTGTGGAGAGTATAAGTAAGTTTGTCATTAATCATTATCCAATTGAGTTTGCTTTTTACTTGGTCTAGAGGTATGCGTGAATGTTTCCAGTTTCTCGCAATCGTTATTCTTGCTGCCAGAAAGATATAGGTGATGAGTTTCAGTGATTTTTTGGGGACCTCATCCGGCAATTTGTGAAAGAGTGCACTTTCTGGGGACCGACGAACATTGACACCTGTAACTGAGTTAATCAAATTATATATTCTGATCCAGAACCTGACGACCAATGGGCATTGCCACCAAACATGGTGCATGGTACCCATCTGTCCACACTGTCCAAAGCAATTAGGAAGAGGGGTGCATTTTTGCTATTCTTGTAGGGACTAAATACCACCGCAGCAACGTCTTATAGTTTGCTTCAATGAGGGTGGTATTAATAGAAATTTTGACAGTCGATGGGCAATAGCCTGCCAATCCGACATTTCAAGGGAGAGGTTCAGGTCACTCTCCCATTGGGTCACGTAGGACAATTTAGTGTCAGGTTCAGTAAGAGAAGAATAAATGGCAGAGCTCGGTCCTTTTTGATTGCTTCTATTTTGACAGGTCAGTTCTAGAGTGGTAAGAGTGACGGGTCCACCCCCCTTTTTAAGTTTGGAAGTGACAAATGAGGAAATTTGATTGTATCTAAAAACCTCAGTGGAAGGCATTGAAAAGCTATCCTTGAAATATTCAATCGAGTGCATTTGATTGCCACTAAGGAAGTCTTCAATTCTTAATAGTCCTTTATTAAGCCACCATTGAAACTGTTGTGGGGTAAGGCCAGGAGGAAATTCTGGATTACAGAATATGGGTGCTAGAGGTGTGTGATATGATGCAAGGGATGCTCTGTGTCGTGTCCTATCCCAAACCTCCAGTGAATGTGACAATGTGGGACACATTATAGGTGGGCGTTTGCGGTTGGGAAGCCACATCAGGGCTCCTATAGCAGTTGGGTGGCACGCCAGTGCCTCTACGTAAACCCATAGGGGGGCCAAACCTCTGGCTGTGTGGGTGAGTTGGGCTATCTGCGCTGAGTGATAGTATGCTTGTAGGTTGGGAAGGCCAAGTCCTCCCATAGGTTTAGGTGTGTAAAGTGTTTTCTTTCGTATCCGTGATTTTTTATTACCCCATATAAAACGTAGGACTTCCGTTTGTATGTGTTGCATGTCTCCCCTTGGAATTGACACCGGTAACGTCCGAAAATAGTACAGGAGTCTGGGTAAAAAGGTAATTTTTATTGAATTGATTCTGCCAAACCAAGAGAGGGAATAGTCAGACCAAGCGCGAAGATCTTCTTTAAGTTTTTTGAATAAAGGGGGGTAGTTGGCTTTGTACAATGTAGCTATTGAAGGGGTCAGCTGTATTCCCAAATATGGGAGGGAGTGGGGCGCCCACTTAAAGCTATATAAGTTTTGGAGGAGCTGAACTTCAGAAGGGGGCAAAGAGATATTAAGTGCTAGGGTTTTTTGTGTATTCAGGGTCAGGCCTGAAATTAATGAGAAACGATGTAGTAGGGATAAAAGTTCTGGAAGAGAGGTCTGGGGTTTGGTAATATACATAAGGACATCATCTGCAAATAATGAACATTTGTGTTCTTGTTGACCACATTGGAACCCGTGAATGTTGGGAAGGTAGATGATTTATGGCCTCTGATAGAAATTTGAGCTATCGGAGAACTATAAAGCGTTTTCATCAATGAGAGAAATGTAGATCCGAATCCCATGGTTTCAAGGGTGACAAAGAGGTAGTCCCAATTCAGGCTATCAAAAGCTTTATTAAGATCTAGTGATAGTAGCAGAAGTTCCCGATCGGGGAGATTATCCCAATTGGAGCGTGCCGCTGAGATCAGGGCGATGGATCTGCGAATTTGATCTAAGGTCTGACGTCCTGCGATAAACCCTGATTGGTCTTTATGTATATAGTGTTCTAAAAAGGAATTCATTCGGAGAGCTAAAATCTTCGTTAGGATCTTTAGGTCACAGTTGATTAGTGATATTGGGCGGTAATTGTGTACATCAGTGGAATCTTTGTTAGGTTTGGGGATTATGCTGATGTAGGCCTTGTTGTCATCAGATGGGACCATTGCCCCGTCCCTCAGGGAGTTAAAATAAAGAGTCAAGTGTGGGACCAGTTGTGCAGAAAACTTTTTATAGTAAATGTTGGGAAGTCCATCCGGACCCGGAGATTTGTGGAGTGAGAGAGATTTTATAGCGTCATTGACCTCCTCATTTGTAAATGGTTGGTCCACTAGTTCTCTATGGTCATCGGTGATGACCGGGAGGGGAAGAGTCCCCAGGAATTCCCTGATGGACGGGGGAGCCACAGTCTGTGGTTTCTTGTACAAGTCAGCGTAGAACCCAAAAAATTCATCAAGAACTTTTTGGGGGTTCTGTGAAAGTTGCCCTCCAGATAGCCTTATTTTGGGGAGTGTATGATGGGAATGTCTGGGAGTAAGTTTGTGTGCTAATAGGGATCCCGGACGATTCCGCCATGTAAAGAATTTATGGTTCGTCCATCTTAGCTGTTTCTCGGCCCTTGTAGTAAGGCATATGTTTGGTTCCAGTCGGGATTGTTCTAGTTTCTTAAATAGGTTGGGTGAAGGGGAACGTTTATGCTGTTTGGTTAAAGATTCAAACTCCCTAGTTTTGGCAGAAATCAGTTCAGCACGAGCCTTCTTTAATCTGGAGGCTAACTGAATAAATGAGCCCCTTATAGTGGCCTTGTGTGCAGCCCAGTTTGTGGCAGGGGATGTGTCCCCCGGGATATTGTTTTCAAAGTAAGTTTGTATGTGACTTGATATCTCTATGCAATGAGATTCGTCACTAAGTAGAGATTCATTTAATCGCCAGTGATTTCCTGTAATTTTGTTACTAAGACCTGGTAATTGGACCATAATTGGGTCATGGTCCGACCATGGGGTTGATAATATTTTCGCTGACCTCAGTTTTGGTATCACCCCCGAAGGGAGAAATATGTGATCTATGCGGTGTCCATGTGCCCTTGAATAATGGGAGTAGTCCCTAGCAGTGGGATTGGCCTCTCGCCAAGCATCCACCAGATCATATTGGTGTAGTGTCTGTGCGAATTTGCGACTTTGTCTGGGGGGAGATCGGAGACCTGAAGTGTGTGATTTGTCTTTAATTAGATCTAACGCTAGGTTAGAATCGCCTGCCAAAACTACAGCCCCTCTAGTTTGGGTCCTAGGACTTTTAAAAGGGCTTGGAAAAAAGGCAGTTTGGTTTGTATTGGGGGCGTAGTATACTAGAATGGTAACTAAAATTTCACCTAAATGGCCTTTCACTAGGAGATAGCGGCCTTCTTTGTCCTTAATGGTTTTAATCTCAGTGAATGGTACATGAGGTAATATTGCAAATGGGGCGCTATTTTAACAAGAAAAATTAGGAAAAACTATATATAAATAAATAAATAAGTATAGTGTGTTCTTCTAGCATTAAATGATCTCTCAGGTGGATTTCACTGTGCTTGTATTATAGTGTATATGTCCCTAAAATAAACAAACCGTGTTGGTTCTAATATATTAATATGTGTGCACTAATGCGACTTCATACATAGGTGGGATCAGAGAAAAACACCTCATAGTGTAATCTTGCTTTATGAGGTGTTTTTCTCTGATCCCACCTATGTATCCAATTTGACCTGAACTGATCTGTGAGGAGGAAGAGCTGTCAAAAGTATTGGTGTATCTGTGAACAGGCTAAGTCCTGTAAAAGCGCATTTGATTGTTTTTTAATTAAAGCAATCAACATCATCTGGTAAGCGGCCAGCTAAAATTTGTCTTATCACTTTGGGTGAAGGAAGAATTTGTTGTGGTGAAGGGAGTCACGCTACTTTGGAAGGAGTGAATTCAACACTCAACAACAAAAGAATTGCTGTCATGAACTTTCTTTTTTCAACTTTTGTTTTTTAATATTTTTAATATTTTTCTTATATTGTATATAAGGCTTTTTCAAGGAAGATATACACCCCTTGAGATTTTTTTGTATGCGGTGCAATTTGGTGATATAGTCGTATTAATTGAGCAATTGGTGTGAATATGATGTGAAATATTTTTTCCCCAATTTTGATAGGATTGAGCAATATATGTGGGAGCACGTAGAATTGTATAGATAAACAACTTCTGGTGTTGCACCACAAGTAAAGCACTATATATACCCTTTGAATTAACAGGCAAAGTTGCAGTCGCAGCAAATAAATATATCTAGCCTTGTGGAGAGATACAACATAAATTAGAATCACACTAAGTGTCACCAGATAGGAATTATATGGGCACAAGTTACTCTTTAGTGAGCACTGAAGTCGCATTAGCGCACACATATTAATATATTAGAACCAACACGGTTTGTTTATTTTAGGGACATATACACTATAATACAAGCACAGTGAAATCCACCTCAGAGATCATTTAATGCTAGAAGAACACACTATACTTATTTATTTATTTATATATAGTTTTTCCTAATTTTTCTTGTTAAAATAGCGCCCCATTTGCAATATTACCTCACTACGATAAATCTCACGATTTCAAAGGGAGCAGCTTACCATAACTTAACCACTTGCCTACCAGGCACCAACACCCCCCTCCCATCCAGACCAATTTTCAGCTTTCGGTGCTCTCACGCTTTGACTGACAATTACTCAGTCATGCAACACTGTACCCAAATGAATTTTTTGTCCTTTTTTTCCCACAAATAGAGCTTTCTTTTGGTGGTATTTGATCACCTCTGGGTTTTTTATTTTTTGCGCTATAATTGAAAAAAGACCGAAAATTTTGAAAAAAAACGCATTTTTCTTTGTTTCTGTGATACAATTTAGGAAATTATTAATTTTTCTTCATAAATTTTGGCCACAATTTATACTGCCACATATCTTTGGTAAAAATAACCCAAATTAGTGGAAATTATTTGGTCTTTGTGAAAGTTACAGACTCTACAATCTGTGGTGCGAATTATACAAAATTGATCACATCTGATGTACTGGTGGCCGATCTCATTTCTTGTGACCCGAACAAGCCAGGAAAGTACAAATACCCCCCAAATGACCCCTTTTTTGAAAGTAGACATTCCAAGGTATTTAGTAAGAGGCATGGTGAGCTTTTTGATGTTGTCATTTTTTCCCACAATTCTTTGCAAAATGAATTATTTTTTTATTTTCTATTTTTTTTCTACAAAATTGTCATTGTAATAGGTTATTTCTCTCACATGGCATGTGTTTACCACAAATGACACCCAAAAATAAATTCTGCTACTCCTCCTGAGTATTATGATACCACATATGTGGGACTTTTCCACAGCCTGGCCACTTAGAGAGGCCCAACATGCAGGGAGCGCCATCACGTGTTCTAGGAGCATAAATTACACATCTAAATTGTTGACTACCTATTACTTTTGAAGGCCCTGGAGCACCAGGACAATGACACGGGACACTGACGTGGCACTGATGACAGGTGGCACTGATGACAGATGGCACTGAGAGATGGCACTCATACATGGCACTGATATCACGTGGCACTAATACGTGGCACTGATGCGAGATGGCACTAATACGTGGCACTGATGACAGACGGCACTAATACGTGGCACTGATGACAGACGGCACTAATACGTGGCACTGATGACACATGACACTGATGACAGATGGCACTGATACGTGGCATTGATGACAGGCGACACTGATAACAGATGGCACGTGACACTGACAGGTGGCACTGATGACAGATGGCACTAATATGTGGCACTGATGACAGATGGCACTGACTACAGATGGCACTGGGGATGGCACTGGCAGATGGCACTAGGGATGGCACTAGGGATGGCACTGGCGATGGCACTGGCGGATGGCACTGGGGATGGCACTGGCGAATGGCACTGGGGATGTCATTGGGGACAGATGGCACTGGCGGATGGCACTGGGGATGTCATTGGGGACAGATGACATTAGGGACAGATGACATTAGGGACAGATGACATTAGGGACAGATGACATTAGGGACAGATGACATTAGGGACAGATGACATTGGTGGCAGTGGGCACAGATGGCATTTTTTTTTTTTTTTTTTTTTTGTACAACACTTACGGCGCTGCAGCCGTTCATCTCCCCCTCCTCACACGCTGTCTCTGTGTGAGGAGGAGGAGCGGCGCTGAGAGATGATCTCATATGTTTACATATGAGATCATCTCTCATTGGCCAGGGCGATCGCGCTGTAAACGGCCGCTGTTATTGGCCGTTTACAGCGATCTGTGATTGGCCGTGTCCGAGGGACACGGCCAACACAGAATTTCCCTGCTGCGCGCTCGTGAGCGCGCACAGGGAACGAGGAAAGGGGAGGCCGTCATATGACGGCCTCCCGGGATTTGGCATCCGCGCTGTGGCCGTCATTCGGCTACGGCCGGATGCGAAGTGGTTAATTAAGCACATGTTTGTTATAGCAATATAATCAATCTGTAATTACATAAGAATCTTCAAGTGCGGGGTTAAGACAACCAAGCAACGGTTGTCCACTTCTACAGTGAATGGTACATGTCTAGAGAAGCAGAGGGCAACCCCCCTCTTCTTTTCTGAAGCATTCGCAAAAAAACAAAGAGGGTATTCCCTGTGAAGGTATCGAGGGGTAAATGAGGATGTGAAATGTGTCTCTTGGAGAGCTACAATATCAGCTCCCAGGGATTTATAATGTGTGAAGGCTTTGATTCGCTTGGCCGGTGATCCAAAACCTTGGACATTATGGGAGAGCAGGCGGATGTTATGAGGTGTCAATGTTACAGGAGACATGGGAAACATTCAAGAGCAATTATATGCAGACTTACCCTTCGGTCTGTTGAATTCGGAGTTTGGATGTGTGGAGGAGTTGTCCAGGTGACCCTCGGGAAGGAACAGCAGTAGAGAAGATTAATATTAGGTTTAGGGGAGGAGAGAGAGGGGGAGGGTCTGGAAGTAACTGAAAGAGTAACAGTAGTAGAGATGAAAGGAGTGGAAAAGGGGGAAGAGAAAAATAATAAGAAATAATAAAACCAAGCGGTCGGACCAGGGGACTCCTGGTACCGAGTGACATATTTTAAACATGCTACTAAAAAGGCTTACAAACAGTATCCAATTAAAGTGCCCCAGGGGTAAACCCTGGGTGTGAAGGAGTCTCCACCAAAAACCAGTAATGGGAAGAGTCCTCCAAATAGGGAGTGCACATGGTCATCCCCCAGCAACAATAAAAAACTGGTAATCAAAAATGCGAAAAGCACATATGTATGTAGAAAACATCTTTGGCCCCTGCACCTCGCCCCAACAGGTTGATGAGGTCGTTTAGCCAAATATGCTTGATAGATAACATGATGTGTAAGGCAGCAAAAAAGAGAAAAAAAAAAATGCAAGAAAAAGTGCAAAAACTTAATGGCCGATTCAAGTGTTCCTAGCCAAGTAAGCATAGGTGTTTTGCTTCAGCAAAGTTCGACAGCCCTGTGTGGCGCCTAATGTCCTTCTTCAGGGACCACTGAGAAGACACCACGGCGGGTTTGAGTCAGTTCAATGAGAAAAAAAAAAAAGCCCATTCTCTTAGGGTGCACGGGATGTCGAGGTAAACTTCTTGGTCGACTTTGATGACCACAAGGGGGAAAGGGGAGGGGGAGGGGATTCTCTGGATCCAGATTGATTCCGCGATGATGGGTCGTGGGATATGAATCCCAATTTCAGTAGGATCATCTCACCTTCAGTAAATGATGAGAAGGAGTATGATTTGCTGTTGAAAGAAAATTGGAGACGAAAGGGATAGTTCCATCTGTAGCGAATGTTGCGTTGGGTCAATGGCGCTAGTAGAGGTTTGAGTGATCGCCTCTTTTGGATCGTGGCCTGTGAGATATCGGCGAAAATTTGAATCTTGATGCCATCTATTTCTAGGTCTGGGTTTTCACGGGCGTGACGCATCACTGCTTCTTTAATCTTGAAAAAGTGTGGCTTCACAATCACATCTCTGGGGGGGCCATCAGGTTTGGGGGATGTCAAAGCTCTATGGATTCGATCAATTTCCATATGGATCTCGTCGATGTCAGGTACAGCCGCTTGCATCAGAGATTGTGTTATGGAGATAATATCTTTTATGTTTTCCGGTATACCACGGATACGGAAATTGTAGCGCCTTGCGCGATTTTCAAGGTCGTCGATGTTTGAGTATGCGTCTTCAAGTCGATCTTGTAAGTCAGTGATCATATTTGAGTTTTGAGATTCTCCATGAACCGTGTCATCCATCTTGGATTCAATACTACTCAGTCTGCTACCCATTTCCTGGAAATCTTGTTTTATATCAGAAGCTAGTTTATCGGTAGCTATAGATAATTCTCTTTGAAGCAGGTCAGCAAAACGTGCTAATAAAATTGGGTCTCCTGAGTATTGTCCTTGTGCAGGGGGAACAGCGGGGGATTCTGCATTGCCATCTGATACAGATTCCTGGCTGCTGGGCTGGCTGTATATGGCTTCTGCTATCTCTCTGTCCAGGAGGGAGGATGTCTGTGACTCCAAGCTGGAGGACATGGCTGCAGTCTGTGAGGGAGATAGTGCAGGGGGGCTGGGTGGCAGGCAGTCTGTGGTTGTCAGCTCACCTTTGTTTGGAGAGGGTCTTGTGGGACACAATGCTGGGTATTCAGCCTCATAGCTCTTTGGGGCCTGCTTCTCAGTAGGAGGTGGCTGCTTCCCCTTCCCTGAGGCCTGCATGCCTCGTGTGTGATGGCCGGTCGCCCTCTTGGATTCCTGGGGTGTAGCGCGGGTCGAGATCCGGGAGCCGGTTTGAGGCTGGCTTCCCGGGTTCTGTGGCATCCGGAGTGTGCCTGGGCCCTTCCGCAGGGGGGTCAGGCTATCGCTGGGTTCGGGCGAGGTGTGGGGCTGCTGTTTAAAGCTGATGTTGCCGGGGGATGAGCGGAGCAGATCAGGTGGACATCCGCTCCGTCCGGCCGCGCATGCGCACTCTAGTTTAGTTTTTTAACACCAATATATTACTAAACATCTTGGGTCTGGTTCACACCTATGTGTTTTTTGGTCCCTTTTGCAGAAACACACTACAGTTTACTTATGGTTTCCTATGGGACTCGGTCACATCTATGCTTTTTTCATGGTCACATGTCCTTTTTGTCAAGGACTTTTTTCAAAGCAAAACGGTGCTTTTTTTGGTTCAATATACTTCAATAGAGAAGCTGCAGAAAAGCATGTTGTGTGTTTTTGCAGCAATTTGTGATTTTTAATCTGCCCAACAAATTGGCCAAAAAAAAAGCACAAAAAAAGCGCAAAAATGAAAATCGAAGCAAAATCGCGTGCGCAAAAATCAAAACGCACAGCAAAAAGCACTGCATAAACAGATCAAAAGCAAACTGTATAGGTGTGTACCGAGCCTTATGCGGCGTACACATGCTCAGACTTTCCCGCGGGATTGTCCAGATTGTCTTAGTCCAGCAGACAAACCGACGGACTTTCCAGCGGAGGTCCGCCGGACTTTCCGAGCGTGTGGACTTGCCCACACATGCCCAGACCTTTCCGGCGGACAATCCGCCGGAGTTTTGGTCAAAGTCCGCAGGACTTTTGAAATGAACGGACTTGCCCACACACGGAGGAAAGTCCGTTCATTTAGAACGAAACTCCAGGTAGACCGGACTAGCGAAGGCAGTCAATGCCGCCGCGCTAGCCCCGTCACCTGGTATGGATTTAAAGGGAAATCCCTACGCCGAAAAAACGGCGTGGTGGTCCCCCCCAAATCCATCTCAGACCCTTATCCGAGCATGCAGCCCGGCCGGTCAGGAAAGGGGGTGGGGACGAGCGAGCGCCCCCCTCCTGAGCCGTACCAGGCCGCGTGCCCTCAACATGGGGGTGCCCTGGGGAAAGGGGGGCCCTGCGGCCCCCCCACCCCAAAGCACCTTTTCCCCATGTTGATGAGGACAAGGACCTCTTCCCGACAACCCTGGCCGTTGGTTGTCAGGGTCTGTGGGCGGGGCCCCCCAGATACCAGCCCCCCCACCCTATGTGAATAAGTATGGGCTACCCATTCACCTAAGGAAAAAAGTGTAAATAAAAAAAATAAAAAAAACGACACAATTTTTCAAAATATTTTATTGCACAGCTCCGAGGGTCTTCTTCCGTCTGGCCGGACTCCTCCACTATCTTCTGCTCTTTTACCTAGCTCTTTCACTAGCGGAGGAGCCCGGCTTTCTTCCTCCTCGCTGCCGTCGTCTGGGGGTCTTGTTCCGACTTCGGGGGTCTTCAGGGGTCTCTTCTGTTCTTGCCGTTGGCCGGGGCTTCTGTTGCCGTCATCGCTGTCCCCTCTTACTGCTTCTGCTTGTTCTTCTTTCTTCATCGGACGCGGCGCTCTCTCTGGCCGGAATGGCAGAGACACGCTGTGATATGACTTATATAGGGACAAGGGCCGGGTCACATGCTCATGCCACATGGTGACCCCACCCCCATATGATGTCACAGTTCCAGCATCTTCCGGGACTGTGAGATCATATGGGGGTGGGGTTACCACGTGACATGAGCATGTGACCCACCCCTTGTCCCTATATAAGTCACAGCCATGTCACACAGCCTGTCTGAGCCATTACGGCCAGAGAGAGCGTTGTATCAACATCGGATGAAGAAAAAAGAACAACAAGCAGAAGGCAGCGGCGACGACGGCAACAGAAGCCCCGGCCACCGGCAAGAACAGAAGAGACCCCCGAAGTCGGAACAAGACCCCCAGACGACGGTCGGTGAAGACGAAGAAGAAAGCCGGGCTCCTCCGCTAGGTTAACCACTTGCCGACCGCCCCATGTAGATATACGTCGGCAGAATGGCACGTACAGGCAGAACCACGTACCTGTACGTGCCATTCTTTAGGCGGTTGGGGGGTCCGATCGGACCCCCCTCCGCCGGACCCCCCTCCGCCGGCGCTCGGCATGAAAAGCTTCCCCTTCCTGTCTATTGTATAGACAGGAAGGCGGAAGTGATGTCACGCTCGGTGCGCCGGTCTATGTGACCGGAGACGCCGAGCGGCGAACATGTTAAGGTTAGTGCACAACAGTACACTGACACCAGTACAGTTAGGCACACAAAACACCCCCCTGTCACCCCCTGATCACCCCCCAGATCACCCCCCTCCCCCCCAGTCACAGTGTCACTAATTGCAGTGATCATTTATTTACTGATCACTGCATTTAGTGTCAGTGTGACTGTAATAACTGTCAGGGCAGTTAGTTTTAGGTCCTAGGTAGCCCCCTACCCCCCCCTAATAAAGGTTTAACCCCCTGATTGCCCCTAGTTAACCCCTTCACCCCCTTTTGCCAGTGTCACTAAGCGATCGTTTTTCTGATCGCTGCATTGTGTCGCTAGGTAACCATTTTTTTTTTATTTTAACCGCCATGTTTTATATAGGTTCATAAATAGTTTTATAGGTCAGGTACCCCCATATTACAACCTAAATAAAGGTTTTAACCCCCTGATTGCCCCTAGAGTTAACCCTTTCACCAGTAATCACCGTATAACTGTCACTGGTGACGCTGGTTAGCCAGTTAGTTATTTCGTTATTTAGGTTCCCCGTCAGGTTTTTATATAGCGTCAGGTACCCCATATATTACCTAATAAAGGTTTAACCCCCTGATTGCCCCTAGTTAACCCTTTCACCCCCTTTTGCCAGTGTCACTAAGCGATCGTTTTTCTGATCGCTGCATTAGTGTCGCTAGGTAACCAGTTTTTTTTTAGGTTAACCGCCATGTTTATATAGGTTCATAAATAGGTTTATAGGTCAGGTACCCCCATATTACAACCTAAATAAAGGTTTTAACCCCCTGATTGCCCCTAGAGTTAACCCTTTCACCAGTGATCACCGTATAAAATGTCACTGGTGACGCTGGTTAGCCAGTTAGTTATTTCGTTATTTAGGTTCCCCGTCAGGTTTTTATATAGCGTCAGGTACCCCCATATATTACCTAATAAAGGTTTAACCCCCTGATTGCCCCTAGTTAACCCTTTCACCCCCTTTTGCCAGTGTCACTAAGCGATCGTTTTTCTGATCCTGCATTAGTGTCGCTAGGTAACCAGTTTTTTTTTGTATTACTGTTACGGGTGACGCTGGTTAGTTAGCTTGTTTTTTATACTGTCAGGGCACCCGCCATTTATTACCCAATAACGGTTTAACCCCCTGATCGCCCGGCGGGTGATATCAATTAGGTTTTAGGGTCAAATAAGGTCTGCGTCGCCCCAGGTTAGTGCCAGTACCGCAAACACCCACGCGCAAAGCATACACCTCCCTTAGTGGTATAGTATCTGAACAGATCAATATCTGATCTGATCAGATCTATACTAGCGTCCCAGCAGTTTAGGGTTCCAAAAAAACGCATTGTTAGCGGGATCAGCCCAGATACCTGCTAGCACCTGCGTTTTCCGCCTCCGCCCAGCCCAGCCCACCCAAGTGCAGTATCGATCGATCACTGTCACTTACAAAACACTAAGCACACATAACTGCAGTGTTCGCAGAGTCAGGCCTGATCCCTGCGATCGCTAACATTTTTTTTGTGGTAGCGTTTTGATTCAGTCGCTAACAGTCAGGAGCTTTTTTACCTGTGAATCTCAAAAAAATAAAAAAAAACAAAAAATAGTTGTCGTTTTATTGTTCTCTCTCTCTCTCTATTGTTGCTCTTTTTTTACTCCATTCTATTCTGCAATGTTTTATTATGTTTTATCATGTTTTATCATGCTTGCTTTTCAGGTATGTAATTTTGTTTACTGTGTTTTAGTGTTAAGCATTTTTTTGTTTTCAGGTGCGCCATTCAGTTGCAGCGCGGATTTATTTATCTTGACAGCAACAGCGTTTGCTCCCACGATACATAAAGCCGCGACTCCAACGCTGTAGGAGGTGATTTCACCACCACAGTTAAAAAAAAGAGCATATATGCCGAAGCATGGGGGCAGCAGGGGGCGGGGAGGAGCGATTGGCTCCTAATGCCACGTACATACGGTCGAAATTCCGACCGTGTGTACACGGCATAACTTTTGCGGGAGGATGCCCCCATGCATCGGCATATATAAATGGTGCATGTATGCCCATCATTAGAAGTGGGTGGATGAAGGGAGGTATTCTAATGGTGGGCATACCCACCAATCAATCTCTTTTTTTCGTTCAGCCAAGAGGCTGCATGAAAAAAAAAAAGATTACAATATATGTCCAGTATGTTGCTGGACTTTGAATGGTTATACCAGAATGATGCCTGCAGGTTTAGGTATCATCTTGGTATCATTCTTTTCAGCCAGTGATCGGCTTTCATGTAAAAGCAATTCTAGCGGGTAATTAGCCTCTAGACTGCTTTTACAAGCAGTAGGAGGGAATGTCCCCCCTCCCGGATATAAACCGCGCCATTGGGAAATTGGGAAAGCATTTTATCACACCAATCTTGGTGTGGTCAGATGCTTTGAGGGCAGAGGAAAGATCTAGGGTCTAATAGACCCCAATTTTTTCAAAAAAAGAGTACCTGTCACTGCCTATTGCTATCATAGGGGATATTTACATTCCCTGAGATAACAATAAAAATCATAACAAAGAAAAAAAATGGAAGGAACAGTTTAAAAATAGAATAAAAAAGCTAAATAAATAAAAAAAAAAAACTAAAAAAAAAAAAAAAAAGCACCCCTGCCCCCCCTTCTCTTGCGCAAAGGCGTACACAAGCGTTGGTCTGGCGTCATATGTAAACAGCAATTGCAGCATGCATGTGAGGTATCACCGCGAAGGTCAGATCGAGGGCAGTAATTTTAGCAGTAGACCTCCTCCGTGAATCTAATGTGGTATCATGTAAAGGCTTTTAAAGGCTTTTAAAAATGTATGTAGTTTGTCGCCACTGCGTGTTTGTGCGCAATTTTAAAGCATGTCGTGTTTGGTATCCATGTACTCGGCCTAAGATCATATTTTTTATTTCATCAAAAATTTGAGCAATATAGTGTGTTTTAGTGCATTAAAATAAAAAAAAGTGTATTTTTTCCACAAAAAATGCGTTTGAAAAATCGCTGCGCAAATACTGTGTGGAAAAAAAAAATGCAACACCCACCATTTTAATCTGTAGGGCCTTTGCTTTAACAATATATATAGTGTTTGGGGGTTCAACGTAATTTTCTTGCAAAAAAAAAAAATATGTTTTCATGTAAACAAAAAGTGTCAGAAAGGGCTTTGTCTTCAAGTGGTTAGAAGAGTGGGTGACGTGTGACATAGGCTTCTAAATGTTGTGCATAAAATGCCAGGACAGTTCAAACCCCCCCAAATGACCCCATTTTGGAAAGTAGACACCCCAAGCTATTTGCTGAGAGCAATGTTGAGCCCATTAAATATTTTTTTTTTTTGTCCCAAGAGATTGAATAATGAAAAAAAAAAAAATATATATATTTTTTTTACAAAAAGTTGTCACTAAATGATATATTGCTCAAACATGTCATGGGCATATGTGGAAATACACCCCAAAATACATTCTGTTGCTTCTCCTGAGTACGGGGATACCACATGTGTGGGACTTTTTGGGAGCCTAGCTGCGTACGGAACCCCAAAAACCAAGCACCGCCTTCAGGCTTTCTAAGGGAGTAATTTTTTTATTTCACTTCTCACTGCCAATCACAGTTTCGGAGGCCATGGAATGCCCAGATGGCATAAAACCCCCCAAAATGACCCCATTTTGGAAAGTAGACACCCCAAGCTATTTGCTGAGAGGTATTGTGAGTATTTTGCAGATGTCGCTTTTTGTCACAAAGTTTTGAAAATTGAAAAAAAAAAAAAAAAATTTTTTTTCTTTACTTTCTTCATTTTCAAAAACAAATGAGAGCTGTAAAATACTCACCATGCCTCTCAACAAATAGCTTGGGGTGTCTACTTTCCAAAATGGGGTCATTTGGGGGGGTTTTGTGCTATTTTGGCATTTTATGGCCTTCGAAACTGTGATAGGTAGTGAGGAGTGAAATCAAAAATTTGCACCCTTAGAAATCCTGAAGGCGGTGCTTGGGTTTTGGGGCCCCGTACGCGGCTAGGCTCCCAAAAAGTCCCACACATGTGGTATCCCCATACTCAGGAGAAGCAGCAAAATGTATTTTGGGGTGCAATTCCACATATAACTATGGCATGTGTGAGCAATATATCATTTAGTGACAACTTTTTGAAGAAAAAAAAAATTATTTTTTATTTTTGTCTTTATTCAATCACTTGGGACTAAAAAAAAAAATATTCAATGGGCTCAACATGCCTCTCAGCAAATAGCTTGGGGTGTCTACTTTCCAAAATGGGGTCATTTGGGGGGGTTTTGTACTTCTCTGCCATTTTAGCACCTCAAGAAATGAAATAGGCAGTCATAAATTAAAAGCGGTGTAAATTCCAGAAAATGTACTCTAGTTTGTAGACGCTATAACTTTTGCGCAAACCAATAAATATACGCTTATTGGCATTTTTTTTACTAAAGACATGTGGCTGAATACATTTTGGCCCAAATGTTGACTAAAATTGAGTTTATTAGATTTTTTTTATAACAAAAAGTAGAAAATCTCTTTTTTTTTCAAAATTTTCGCTCTTTTTCCGTTTATATCGCAAAAAATAAAAATCACAGAGGCAATCAAATACCATCAAAAGAAAGCTCTATTTGTGGGAAGAAAAGGACGCAAATTTCGTTTCGTTACAAAATTGCATGACCGCACAATTACCAGTTAAAGTAGTGCAGTGCGAAATTGAAAAAAGACCTCTGGTCCTTAAGCTGACAATTGGTCCGGGGCTGAAGTGGTTAAAGAGCTAGGTAAAAGAGCAGAAGATAGCGGAGGAGTCCGGCGAGAAGACCCTCCAAGACGGAAGAAGACCCCCGGGAGCTGTGCAATAAAATATTTTAAAAAAATTGTGTCTTTTTTTTTATTTACAATTTTTCTTTAGGTGAATGGGTAGGGGTACATCGTACCCCATACTCATTCACATAGGGTGGGGGGGGACGGGATCTGGGGGCCCCCCTTATTAAAGGGGGCTTCCGGATTCCGATAAGCCCCCTGCCCGCAGACCCCGACAACCAACGGCTCATCAACATTGGGACAAGGTGCTTTGGGGTGGGGGGGCCGCAGGGCCCCCCTTTTCCCAGGGCACCCCCCATATTGAGGGCACGCGGCCTGGTACGGCTCAGGAGGGGGGGCGCTCGCTCATCCCCACCCCCTTTCCTGACCGGCCGGGCTGCGTGCTCGGATAAGGGTCTGAGATGGATTTGGGGGGAACCCCCACGCCGTTTTTTCGGCGTAGGGATTCCCCTTTAAATCCATACCAGGTGACGGGGCTAGCGCGGCGGCATTCACTGCCTTCGCTAGTCCCATCTACCTGCAGTCACGTTCTAAATGTAAAATAAACAGATTTTCCTCCGTGTGCGAGGCAAGTCCGTTCATTTCAAAAGGCCCGCGGACTAGCACACAGACGGCGGGATTGTCCGCCGGACTGCCAAGTCCAGCGGACAATTTTATGTCTGAACTTAAAACTTAGTCCGCCAGACTTTTGGGAGGAAAAAGCCCGCCGCCGCCCAAACACGGGCGGATTGTCCGGCGGACTCTAGTCTGGCGGATAATCCCGCGGGAAAGTCTGCTCGTGTGTATGCGGCCTTATGCTGGCCAATTTTCACTTGTTTTTAACATTCTGTTTTTTAAAATGAATGTAATTTCTGAATGAAAACCACATACACTGTCTGAAAATTCCTTTGACCAAGAAGTTTTCTATTATTTATACATTTTCCTGTTTTCCTGTTTCCTGTCAGTTTCCATGTGGTTGAAAATGAACGTCGATTAGACCCCACTAACGATTAGAAAATCGAACAAACATTCTTAAAAAATTTTGTGTGGCCAGCATATAATATATTACAGTTCTGTTTGAAAATCTGCAAAAAACTGTCAACTGATATTTACCAGATTCAACCTCTAATGGTATATACAGTATATCTCTTCTGTCTGTTATTCTCAGAGTGGATTAGAGATTTTGCTCCCTACCATATAGTTGGTTATTTATAGTTATCACTGCATAGAGATATTTAAGAAGAAATTTTTTTTTTTACTTTCCATATTGGGTAAAATTATACTCCACACTTTTTGTAAGGTTATTAACCGATTAATCGAAACAATAAATCGGCCAACCAATCGATTATGAAAATAATCGTTAGTTGCAGCCCTAGTGTACAGCTTGTAAAACCGTGTAAATTTGCTGTCCCCTCAAAATAACTCAACACAGCCATTAACCTCTTCGCGCCCGGGCTATAGCCGAAAGACGGGAGGACGTCCTCCTGTTTACTTACGCAATGCGCGCTCCTGAGAGCGCGCATCGGGGAAGTTCTGTGCTGGCCGTGTCCCTCGGACACAGCCAGTCACAGATCGCTGTAAACGGACAATCACAGCGGCCGTTTACAGCGCGATCGGCGTGACCAATGAGAGATGATCTCATATGTAAACATATGAGATCATCTCTCAGCGCCGCTCTCCCTCCTCACACAGAGACAGTGTGCGAGGAGGGAGAGATGAACGGCTGCTGCAGCAGCCGTGAGTAAAAAAATAAAAATAAATAAAAAAAAATAAAAAAAAATAAAACACGAAAAAAAAAAATGTCCCACCTGTCCCCACTACCATTTGTCCCCAGTGCCATCTGTCATCACTGCCACGTCAGTGCCACGTGTCATCAGTGCCACATAGTGCCATCTGTCATCAGTGCCATATCAGTGTCACGTGTCATCAGTGCCACATATTAGTGCCATCTGTCATCAGTGCCACACATTAGTGCCATCTGTCATCAGTGCCATCTGTCATCAGTGTCACGTGTCATCAATGCCACGTATCAGTGCCATCTGTCATCAGTGTCACGTGTCAGTGCCACGTATTAGTGCCACGTGATATCAGTGCCACGTATAAGTGCCATCTGTCATCAGTGTCACGTGTCATCAGTACCCCGTATTAGTGGCATCTGTCAGTGCCACATCAGTGCCACGTGTCATTGTCCTGGTGCTCCAGGGCCTTCAAAAGTGTACTAGGTAGTCAACAAGTTAGATGTGTAATTTATGCTCCTAGAACACGTGATGGTGCTCCCTGCATGTTGGGCCTCTCTAAGTGGCCAGACTGTGGAAAAGTCCCACACATGTGGTATCGTAATACTTAGGAGGAGTAGCAGAATTTATTTTGGGGTGTCATTTGTGGTATACACATGCCATGTGTGAGAAATAACTTATTACAATGAAAATTTTGTGGGGGAAAAATAAAAATTATTTTGCAAAGAATTGTGGGAAAAAATTACACATTTGTTGACTCATAATCTGCTTCAGAAACATGGTATAATACATGTGTGACCATAATTTACTTATATTCTAACGCAGTTGAATCCTATTGTTGGTGATACCTGTATAAAAGAATGTAATCTTTACTTTTGCAATAAAGTAAGGTTGAATAAAAAAAATCAGGCTCCCACTAAAAAGATGTAGACATGGTCCCCCCCCCACTGTGGTGTCCTCCACCCATTTCTAATCACAATGTCTCCTCCCCTCCCCATACACACATCGCTATGTAGGTAGCATTTCCTACCTGCTAGCGTGTGTACAGCAGAGAGGTTGATCAGGAGACGGCATAGTGCTGGGTGGAAGGCGAGAGCAGGAGCTGCTGCAGTTAACATTGCATAACAAGCTGGTGATTGGTTGCTAGGATCACTGAGGAAGCTCCTACTCTCCATCTAGCACTATGATGCCTCCCACTCTGCCTCCCACCAGCCTCCACTGCTCTTGTTGCAGAGCCATGGTCACAATCCACCGCTAGGTATCCTGTGGTCAACAACTTAACCCCCGTCTTAGAGACTATAGTCAGGAAGGTAATCTGGTCATTGTAACACACCTTCCCTAGGCACAACAACATGGATACAGGGGCCCTCATGAAGGTGGGTTTTGTCAGGAAGACAATTCAGGCTCCCATGGCATTATGTTAATAAAATTTGACTTGTTCAGCATCACCCCATTAGCTAATTATTTATCATTAGTATATGGCTATGTAGGCACCAGGAAACAAATTGTTTCTTAATCGTACATCACGGGACATAGAGCCATAGTAATTACCATGTGGGTTATAGGCCACCTTGAGGTGATGGACACTGGCACACCCTAAGACAGGAAGTCCACTCCCTATATAACCCCTCCCACTACCGGCATGCGCAGGGGGGTGCCGGGTGTGCCTGGGCACACCCTAATCCCCTGACATACTTGTCTACACCTGGATGAGAGGGGCAGCAGGCGGCATATAGAACAACCGATGCTCTGCATTTTCCACCCTATAGCCATTGAATGACTTCGGGAGGAAGAGAAGGAGAAGCGAGCATTCAGGGGATGCATGGAGGAAAATGCCGAGCATCGGTTGTTCTATATGCCGCCCTGCTGCCCCTCTCATCCAGCCTGGTGCTCATCTGGTGTATGTTTTCATCGGCTACTGTACTAGAACTGCTGGCTCCTCCTCCCAGCTCCCCCCTGACTCTTTTGTTCTAAGTAACTGCTGCAGGATCGCCCACCCAGCTTCTCTGCAGCTCCGCCCATTGAATTTACAGCAGCAGGCAGATGGGGCATGGTGTCCAGGGGACTACAATAGCCAGCTGATCCAGTAGGAAGAGCGGAGAAGGTCTCCACTGTGTGAGGAGACACGTGAAGCCTGAAGGTAGCTGGAGACACAGCAAGCATGAAGTACCACTGAGCAAGTGAGTGCCACTGCTCCCATCCATCCCCCCACCCAGCACTGCCACCGATCCCATCCATCCCCCCATCCACAGATCCCATCCACACTGCTGCCATGCGCCCCAGCACTGCCACTCAGCCTATCTCCCCACTTAGAACTGCCACTAATCCCATCCCCCACCACTGCTGCGACTCATCCTATCTCCCCACCAAGCACTGTCACTGATCCCAACCCTCCACCACTGATCTCATGCCCCTCAACACTACCACTCGTCCCATCTCCCCCCCAGCATTGCTACTGATCCCCCCTTCCACTGCCACTGATTCCCCCAGTACTGCCACAAATCCCCCCACCACAGCCACTAATCCCATCAACCCCCAACACTGCCAATGACTCCCCCCCCCACCACAACCACCATCAACACCACTGATCCCATAAACTTTCCAACACTGCCACTGATCCCCATCCCCTCAGCACTGCCACTAATCCCCCACCACTGAGACTGACCCCCATTACCTCCCACAACTGCCACTGATCCCATCAACCCCCTAGCACTGCCAATGATCATGCCCCCCCTCTACAGCACTGCCATTGATCACCCCCCCTCTCCAGCACTGCCACTAATACCATGCCCTCCCCCCACCACCACTGCTAACTGATCCCATCTCCCCCCCACTTTCTCCCTCTGACCAGCTCTGCCATAAAATGTAAAATGTATTGAAATATAAAAAATTGCTTTAACACATTTCAAAATGTATATATATATATATATATATATATATATATATATATATATATATATATAATCTCTACACACGCGTTTGACCTTTGGGGTGCTCACCCTAATCCAATAGGCTGCGCACGCCTATGACTGGGAGTACCTCAGTTTTTTCACCAGTGTCTAAGGTGTTGGTCCCGAGTAAAGATGTGCTGTGCTTAGCTTCACTGGAGCAATCCTTGCTGGGGCTAGCTATGCAGCCGGATTCATTCAAAGTGTCTTTTTAGGCTTAATTGAATGGTACCCAGGCCTCGTGGTGGAAGAAATGAGGTTTAGCCCATAACGTATCTCTTTCTAGAGAGCTGGACTCCGGGATCCAGTGTTTTTGTTTTTTTCAGCCATAAGTTTATTCTGGCGGGGTGCCATTACGGGTCGAGGAGTGCGGATCCGCCGAGTAAAAAAACCTTCAGGAACTAGGGCCCCTTTTTAACGGAGCCCACCTTGAGGGGTGAAGATTGGGTCTGTTGGTTTTACCACAGAAATCCATACAGCAAGGTAGGTAAGTGGAGATTTCCAAGGAATTTTTACGTTTCTTATAAATTGTCCACTTTAAAAAAAGTAAATGTTGTCATGCCTAAAAGTCACCACTGGGGGCTGTATAGAGCACGTACCTTGTCATGCTTTCTCAGATCATGCTGTGTCAGCAGAAGCTGCAGCTTCCTCCAGCTAGCAGTCACAGGACTCCGGTAAGATGTTGGGGGGGGGGGGGGGGGGGGGGGGGGTTTCTCTAAAAAAAAAAACACCCCCCACCCGGACATAAAGGGAGAAGCCAGAGCGATTGATGCTGCTCCGCTCTCCACCACCTTTGTACAACGGTTTGTCATAGCCCTCCTCCTCAATGTCCCCCCCCCCCCACACACACACACAAGCCGATCCCAGCGGATCGGAGGCAATGCTCATATGCTTAGGGATCCAACGGATAAGAAGTTGGAATGCCTATTATAGAATAAAATAAAATACTTTTTCTCTAATGACTCAACCTGCGCTAGCAGCAATTGGTGTATGTCAATCATTGAGGGACCAGTTTAAACAGGTGCTCAAGGTTATTAGTTACCAGCAGCATAATGTTTAGCAATAGCCGCTATGAGAGATTATATTCAAGCCTCGCTCCTTACGCTTAAGCTGGTGCATAGGCATAGAATCTTGTGGCTGAAAGATTGGTCAGCCAAAGCGTCATGCAAAGCTCCTGGCTAGTTTTCTTTTTCTGTGAACAGCTGTTTAGGGATGATTTGGATAAATACATCCAAAAAAATGTAAGTAATCGTATTTAATTTCAAAAAAAGCTCCTTCTCCAGTGTCAGGAGCATCTGCCTCCAGGCAGTCACGATGGCCTCCACCGTCAAGTTCAAGAGCGGAACTGGAGCCTCGCTCGAAGTGGGGGGAAGACTTCTGCAGTTCTCACAGGTCTGGTAGGAAGTGTGTCGGGAGCCTACGGCCACATCACCCTGAAAGCGCCCAATCTCATCTTATCTCAGAGGCTAAGCAGGGTTGGGCCTGGTCAGTACCTGGATGGGGGACCACCTGGGAATACCATGTGACGTAGGCTGCAGATGGGCGACTTCCTCAATAACTCTAGGGTACAAGCTTGAGTTCCGAAAAAGTCCCAGTCTCCTTGTTTTCTCAGATCCCAGAGGAAAATAAGTCTCTCAAGCATTGGACCATCTTTTGTCTCAAAAAAATTGATCTTAGTGGTTCTCATGCAAGAGCATGGATTGGGGTTTTATTTAAAGGTGGAGAACTTCTGGCGTCAATAGACATTGCGGATGCATACCTCCATGTACCTATATTTCCTGCTCACCAGAAATATCTACGTTTCGATTTAGAAAATCTTCATTTTCAGTTTCAGTTTGTAGCTCTGCCTTTTGGTCTAGCTACTGCACCTTGAGTATTTATAAAGGTCCTGGCCCCTCCTGTAGCCGGATTAAGGGCCCAAGGTATAACGATTATAGCTTACTAGGGGTGCAACGGATCAAAAAACTCACGGATCGGATCGATCCTCGGATCAGAGTCACGGATCGGATCATTTTTCGGATCAGCAAATAATTGAATTTGCAAAAACCTGTGAAAATTCCGCCACCATATAGTCCCCACTGTAATATCCACGTCATCTCCCCCACTGCAATATCCACATCCTCTCCCCCACTGTAATATTGTCAGGGTATCGCCGAGTATTGGCTGGGTAATGCAGAGTATCGCCGAGTATTGGCTGGGTAATGCAGAGTATTGGCAGGGTATCGCAGAGTATTGGCTGGGTAATGCAGAGTAACGCAGAGTATTGGCTGGGTAATGGCGAGTATCGCAGAGTATTGGCTGGGTAATGCAGAGTATCGCCGAGTATTGGCTGGGTAATGCAGAGTATATGCAGGGTATCGCAGAGTATTGGCTGGGTAATGCAGAGTAACGCAGAGTATTGGCTGGGTAATGGCGAGTATCGCAGAGTATTGGCTGGGTAATGCAGAGTATCGGCTGGGTAATGCAGAGTATCGCAGAGTATTGGCTGGGTAATGCAGAGTATCGCAGAGTATTGGCTGGGTAATGCAGAGTATCGCAGAGTATTGGCTGGGTAATGCAGAGTATCGCAGAGTATTGGCTGGGTAATGCAGAGTATCGCAGAGTATTGGCTGGGTAATGCAGGGTATATGCTGGGTAATGCAGAGTAATGCAGGGTATATGCTGGGTAATGCAGAGTTTTTTTACATGTGATCGCTCCGTCATTTGACGGAGCGATCACATTGTAAACAGTGGCCGGGTGTACCAAGCTGGCCGCCGCTCCGGCGATAGGCCGAAGCCGTGGCCTTTCCTAAGGCCGCCGGATGTACCAAGATGGCCGCCGCACTCCGGAGCTAGGCCGAAGCCGCGGCCTTTCCTAAGGCCGAGGCCGCGGAGCGCTCCGCGGATCGCTAGGTGTGCCGATCAGAACGGAGTGACCCGTTCGGATCACGGATCGGCAATGATCCGTTGCACCCCTATAGTTTACCTAGACAATCTGCTCTTGATCGGTAGCCCGCTTAGACCAAAGTATGATCCACAGTCAACTACCTGGAATACCTAGGTTGAGTTCTCAACCTAGAGAAATCCTCCTTAAAAAAATAAAAAAAACTATCAAGGAGATTAGAATACCTGGGACTGATTATGGATACAGCCCAGAAAAGATCAGGGCCATAAAGGAACTGATTCAGGTGGTCAAGGCGAAGACGAATCATTCTATTCAACTTTACATGAGGTTGTTGGGAAAGATGGTGGCTTTATTCAAGGCTGTTCCTTATGCTCAGTTTCATTTGAGGCTGCTGCAAAACAGTATCGGCTTGGAACAAGAAGATCCAAGCTCTAGATTTTCCAATGTATCTGTCTCCAGGCTGCACCAAAGCCTCAGTTGGTGGTTGATAACCAAGAATCTGCAGAAGGGAAAATCTTTCCTACCAGTTACCTGGAAGATGGTAACAATCACCTTGCCCATCAACATTCTAGAGATTCGGGCAGCGCACTTGGCCCTGAGGGCCTGGACATTCAGTCTACGGAATTGTCCTGTCAGGATCCAATCCGACAATGCCACAGCAGTGGCCTATATCAATCGCCAAGGGGGGCACGAGAAGTCGTGCGGCCCAGAGAGAGGTGAATCATATCTTAACTTGGGCAGAAAACAATGTACCTTGCCTATCGACAGTCTTCATTCCGGGAATAGAAAATTGGCAGGCGGACTACTTGAGTCGCTAGCAGTTGTTCCCGGGAGAATGTTCCCTTCACCTCGATATCTTCCTCGCAATATGCCGAAGATGGGGGATCCCAGACGTAGATCTGTTTGCGTCCAGGTTCAACAAGAGAATCGACAACTTTTTATCAAGAACAAGGGATCCGCTAGCATGCAGAATAGATGCCTTAGTATTCCAGGGGAATCAGTTCTCACCGATTTATGCATTTCCTCCTATTCTGCTGCTTCCACAACTGCTTCACAGGATCAAGCAGGAAGTGAAAAAAAATCAGATTCTTGTGGCCCCGAAGATCTTGGTATGTAGTGATCATAAAGATGGCAGTAAGGGATTCATGGACCCTACCACCACATCCAGACTTTCTCTTGCAAGGTCCGTTATTCCATCCTACCTTACAAATGCAAAATTTAACGGTTTGGCTATTGATGAGACCCACATTTTGAAGAAGCGTGGGCTGTCAGGTTCAGTGGTACTTACCTTGGTTAATGCAGAGAATCTGGCTTCCAGAATCATAGATTATAGAGTCTGGAAAGCATTTGTCTCCTGGTGTGAATCCAGGGGTTGGAACCCCAGGAAGTAGGTCATAGGTAGAATTCTTGACTTCTGTAGATGGGGTTAGAAATGAAGTTGGCCTTGCGTACTATCAAAGGCCAGGTTTCGGTCTTATTTCAACAACCACTTGCTTTGCATTCTTTGGTTCATAGTGGAAAGTGTGGGTGAATAGCTGCGCCACCCCAAACAGTGGAACAAATAAATATTTTTATTGTTATGTATTCCGGAAGCAAATTTTTTTATTAAATGGAGTCCTAACCTGGACTTTCTTACACTATGAGGAGGCCCTCTTTCTTCTTTTTTCTTTATCCATATACTACTACGTGTCGAGTTTGATCCGTGCACGTCCTGTGGAAGTCTGACTGGCGAATACGTCCTGGTGAACCACTGGTGTCTGGTGAGTGTGGATTGACATCCTTGGTGAGCTCCACTCTAAACATCAATCCGACATAGGCGTAAGCCTGAGGATATCGAGCCCGATTGACCCCCAACCACCGGTTAGAGGGTCCACCTGATGGGGTAAGCGTACCGTATTCCCTTACTTCTACTGGTTTGCAACTGAATCCAACATCAAGAGGATATTGGTTCCAAGCTTTCTTTTAAGAATATCACTTGATATCAGATTGATTATGGACTTTACATACAACATAATTAATGCTTGTTAAAATTATTAGTGATATTTTGTTCATAGATGCCCTTATTCTAAGTATGGCCATTCACAGCTTCATATATATTCATATATATGTTTGATGTGGGCAAATGGTATGACCTCATAGGCACTCCTATCCATGGTGCGTTCCTGCACAGTGTCTGATATCTTCATCTGTGTTCTATGTGACTACAAAGTATGATCTCGTATGTTTACATGATATTACCTTACACCACAGTATGAACACTTGTGCATTATTTCACTAATTTTAGTCTTTTATATCACTCATTGTTTATACCTGAGGAGATGGCATCATCTCTATAAAGATTAGGGTGAGATCATCCTAATTTTCCTTTTTCTAGCACATAATTAGCATCTAAGTTGCCATTATTTCCAGTGTCGGGGGGTCTGACCCTTACTTTTGGCTATATGGCCCATATTTGATCGCACACACTTAATCCCATCTTCTGTGAATCAGTATATTTTATTTAGCGAATATGCCAGCGTCATTATCCCCTTTTATGAGGACAGATTGACGTGGCCGTTCCCACTATATATATCTGACTGAGATAGGATTTATTTTATGTTTTTACTTTGGTTCATAGCTTATTCAGGGGGTAACATGGCTTAATCCTCTGGTTAAGTCACCCTGAGCCCTTGGGGCTCGAATTTAGTTCTATCGGCATTGCTGAAACAGCCTTTTTGAGCCGATAGCATATTCCCTTGGTCCTTTTGACAAGGAAACTCATTTTCTGGTAGCCATTTCTTCTGCAAGAAGGGCATCAGAGTTAGCTGCCCTTTCTTGTAAAGAGCCATATTTGATTATTCACAAGGATAAGATAGTAATGCGTCCTCATCCTAACTTTCTACCGAAGGTAGTGTCTAGTTTTTATCCAAACCAGGATATTGTTCTACGGAAGGGAAATTACTACATTCTCTTGATGTGGTGAGAGCACTCAAGGTGTACTTGAAGGCGACTGCTCAGATTTGAAAAAAAAACTGATGTTTTGTTGTGTTGCCTGAAGGTCCTAGAAAAAGGAAAAGGCAGCATCGAAATCTTCATGCTGCCTGTGTGCTGCAGGCAGCAGTATAAGTCCTCTAGTCTCATGTTGCCCTAATTCTGTTGCGTCTCCCTCACCTCAGTTGGCATTGCTCTGGGACATCCCACATAGTTATTACTATGGCTGTGTCCCGTGATGTACAAGATTAAGAAAATAGGATTTTTATAACGGCTTACCTGTAAAAATCCCTTTCTTTGAAATGCATCACGGACAGAGGTCCCTCCCCTTTTTCTGATATACACGTGTATTGCTTTGCTACAAAGCTGAGGTACTCCTTGTAGTGGGCGGGGTTATATAGGGAGTGGACTTCCTGTCTTAGGGTGTGCCAGTGTCCATCACCTGAAGGTGGCCTATAACCCACATATTTACTATGGCTCTGTGTCCCGTGATTAGACATGTGCACACTGAAATATTTCGTTTTGGAATTTAGTTTTCGTCCGAAAAATAAATTTATTTAGTTACTCCCGAAATTAGTTTTTATTTATTTCGTTTTTCGTTAAAAATTGCATTCGTCCGAAAATCCAAATGAATTAAGGTCGAATCTGTCATTGAAGGCTTATGGTGTCTGTCGAAAGTTCAAAGAAGATTCGACAGAGCAGCTAAACTGTATGACTCTGTATAGTTTAGCTGCAATTCCACCCAATTCCAGCAGCAATCTTTCCTCTCTACGTCGAATCTTTCCTTTCTACGTCGAATCTTTCCTTTCTACGTCGAATCTTTTCGCTCTATGTAGAATAATCTTGGACTAATAGAGTTAAGGTTAGGCACATTCAACCACAGGTTCAATGGACACAGATTGTTATTGTCAGCGTCGAATCTACTATATATCGAACTGTTGTCACAACAAAAATAAAGCATTTGTTTACGTCGGATCTTTCGTTTTTCGGATTCTGCACTTTCGTTATCAATTGTTAAAACGATAACAAAAATACCTGAAATTCGGACGAAAACGAATGTACATGTCTACCCGTGATGTACTTCAAAGAAAAGGATTTTACAGGTAAGCGGGTATAAAAATCCTATTACATTCTGTGCCTAGCCATGGCAGCATATGAACCCACCCTTGGTCTCAGCAAGTCTCTCTATAGATTTTATCTGGTCCTGTAGATAGAAGATTGCTTATCCTGGAGTTCAGCTTTAAATATGCTGAGCTAGTGCTTACCAGATATTGAAGTAAAGCAGTTGCTTTGCCCTGCATGGGCAAAAACACAGGATCATTTTAAAGTTTTTAGATGGACACTTAAGAGAATTCACCTCACACTTTTTTTTTTTTTTTTTTTTTTTTTTAAACAAAGTTTGTTTACCTAAAACAGATTTCAGTGTTGGATAAATATTTTTGCTCAAGTTCCCAGGTCTTTTGGCTGTAGCCATTGCGAGGGATTCCCACTACTCATTTTAGATTTTCATTTTTAGGTGCTGGAATGGGTAAAGGTTTCAATCTATTCCCTTTTGAGAAGAGGCGACTAACCGCTTCCCGACCGCCTCATGTAGATATACGTCTACAGAATGGCACGGGCAGGCAAAAGCACGTACCTGTACGTCCCCTTTAATTGCCTGCCCGTGGGTCGCGCGCTCGCGACCCGGTCGGGAGCTCCGTGACCCCGGCCGCGGGACCAGCGGACCCGATCGCCGCTGGTGTCCCGCGATCGAGTTACGGAGCTGAAGAACGGGGAGAGGTTTGTGTAAACAAACCTCTCCCCCGCACTTCCTACGCTGCCTGTCATTAATTGGCTGTTCCCGGTCATCAGGAAAGCCGATCAATGACGTCAGACGTCATGCCCCGCCCCCTAATGTAAAAAAAACGTCACAGCCCATAAACCCTCCCCTCCCCCTAGTGGTTAACTCTTTCACTACAACTGTCATTTATACAGGAATTAATGCATTTAAATAGCATTGATTGCTGTATAAACGACAATGGTCCCAAAAATGTGTCAAAAATGTCCGATGTGTCCGCCATAATGTCGCAGTCACAAAAAAAAAAAAAAAAATCGCTGATCGCCGCCATTACTAGTAAAAAAAAAAATAATTTATAAAAATGCTATAAAACTATCCCCTATTTTGTAAACGCTATAACTTTTGCGCAAACCAATCCATAATCGCTAATTGCGATTTTTTTTTTACCAAAAATATGTCGAAGAATACGTATCGGCCTAAACTGAGGGAAAAAAAATGTTTTTTTTTATATATTTTTTGGGGATATTTCTTATAGCAAAAAGTAAAAAATATTGCATTTTTTTCAAAATTGTCGCTCTATTTTTGTTTATAGCGCAAAAAATAAAAACCGCAGGGGCGATCAAATACCACCAAAAGAAAGCTCTATTTGTGGAAAAAAAGGACGCCAATTTTGTTTTGGAGCCACGTTGCACGACCGCGCAATTGTCAGTTAAATCGACGCAGTGCCGAATCGCAAAAAGGGGCCTGGTCCTTTGGCTGCCAATTGGTCCGGGGCTGAAGTGGTTAAGGGGGGATATGATCAACATGTACAAATACATTAGTACATGTAGTGAACTTAGCGTTGAGTTATTCACTTTAAAGCGGTGTTGTACCCACATTTTTTACTTAATCTTATCCCATGCAGGTAATGTCACACATGCTCAAATGCCACACTAAAAAAATTATATCGCCGTAATTACCTTTATATCGAAATTTGTAGATGCAATTCCTGTCTCTCCTACCGTGGGAGTAGGCGTGTTCATTGCCTTTCCCCCGGCTCGCACTGTCTCCTGGGAGCTTAGTCTCAGGCTTCCCAAGATACAGTGCGGAATGGCGTCATGCTAAAGTCATGTGATGAGGGCGTGTCGAAATCGCCATTTCCTTGCTTATCTTCTTTGTATATGTTTGGTTGCCATCACAACAGGGGCGGGAACTTTCAACGCCGCCGCTCGTTGCGACGGTAACCCGGAATTAGACGGCGCTGCTCGCTGTTACCTGAGCATGCACGGGAACGAGCGGTGAATGCTGGGAGCACAGCATTCACCGCATCCCGGAAGTAATTGCTTGTGGGTTGCAAATGCCCACAAGCAAAATGGAAACGCCCGGGACAAATTTTTATAAGTTATTGTAAATGACTAAATCGGCGATCCGGGGATGAAGCAGCAGCAGGTGAGTGCTACAGTTAGTGTTTTGGCAGAAAACAATGACAAGAAAAAAAAGATAGGTCCACGGAATCCCGCTTTAAGGTCATCACAGATGACAAGGGGGCACTAAGTCTAGACGAAAAAAAAGATTACATCTCCAAATACGGAAAGGTTTCTTTACAGTAAGAAAATGTGTAATAAACTCCAGAAGTGGTTCTGGCAAGCTCATGCCTGTATTATTTCCTAAATGTACATAACTGGGTACTAACATTTATAGGTAAAGTTGATCCAGGGAAAATCCGATTGCCTCTCAGGGGATCAGGAAGGAATTTATTTCCCCTGCTATAGCAAAATTGATCATGCTTTGGTGGGGTTTTTCGCCTTCCTCTGGATCAACTGTGGTTATAGGATTGTGTATATGGAATTGTATTTTTATTTTTTTTGGTTGAACTGGATGGAGTCTTTTTCAACCTGACTATGCAAATTATCTGATTTCCATTTAGGACACTAGGGAGACTGGCCTGCGGGCAGGTTATCATTAAGGGCTCTTTCACACGGGGCGGATCAGTGCAGATCCGCCCCGTGGATAGCCGCTTGCTCAGCGGGGATCGCCGGAGCGATCTCCGCTGAGCAGAAGATGGACAGGTCCTGTCAGAGCGCCGCTCTCCCCTATGGGAGATCGGGTGACGACGGACCGTAGAGTCCGTCGTCACCCGATCCGCTCTGCAGACGGATGAAAAAAAAAATGGGGTTTTCCTCCGTCTGCAGAAACGGAGCATGGCAGGCACGGACGAGAGCGGGTGTCAGCGGATGCTCATCCGCTGACACCCGCTATCCCATAGGGATACCTGTATGTCCGTTTTTCATCCGAAAACGGAAGGGTGAAAAACGGACATACGGTCCGTCCGTGTGAAAGAGCCCCAAGAGATCATCAGCAAACAATTCTGGTGAGGGCGCTCCATCTAGTCAGTCTCTGGATGGAGTTATTTGACTTTAAGAGTATCTTCAAATTTTCCATTACCAGGGTACATAAGTGGTTATAGTGGATAGCACTGGCATGAATTGTAAAGAAAATTCAGAGCATACCATTGGTTCTCATCCTAGTTGTTGGGGGAGGGATATAGATAATTATATATATATATATATATATATATATATATATATATATATATATATATATATGGGCATGATATGGATTAGATAATCTCAATTACAGATTAGTTGTAGAATAGTTTAAAATAAAAATGACGGCTAACCTGATCAACACGGTTTTGGCTTCCATCGCAAGCACGAGGGGTTTTAAGATTAATGAGTGATAAAAACCTACTTGATCTTTGTGGACATGTGAGGTGTCAGAATTTGTGTGGGGGTGTTTGGGGGTTAAAAAAAAAAAAAAAATGTAAATAAAAAAATTGGCATTCATGTTATGGAAAATTGGCTGGTAATGTCATTACATGTGTTATTTTTTTCCATAAAGGAAAAAAAAATAAGGGACACAAGTCATTGTGACCTCCAACTTATACTACAATTGCAATCAGGCCCCAAAAATAACTACAACATAAGGTGGAATTTCTACTAAAACTTAAAAGCACAAAACCTCATATTGCATAATAATTTGAGGATCGTAAAGACTAAACTTTGGAACACCAATTGGTGCCCCTTATCCACAGGCCATATACTTTTACCCTTGATCATTCTCATGTTAAAAGCATAAACTAAGATCACCTTTGGGAACATGTTTCACCTGATTTTAGGATAAACCTGTAACTAGGGCTGCAACTAACGATTATTTTCATATCCAATGAATTGGCCAACTAATCACCTAAAAATGGGTGGTGTATAATTTAGTTAATATGTAAAGTTAAAAATACATTTGCTTTTTTTTTTTAAATATTTATATGCAGTGGTAAATATAAATAACCAACTATATGGTTGGGGAGCAAAATCTCTAATCCACTCTGAGAATACCAGACAGAAGAGATACTTTAACAGCACTGTATTTGCCCCCTTCCTGATTTATTATTTTTTGCATATTTCTCACACTTAAATGATTCAGACTATCAAACAAATTTTAATACTACACAAAGATAACCCAAGTAAATCCAAGATGCAGTTTTTAAATTATTTCATTTATTAAGGGGGGGAAGCTGTTTAAACCTGCCTGGCCCTGAAAAAATAATTGCCCCCTCCCAAGCTGAACTATCAATGAACTGTGTTTAACCACAATGTTTTGGAAAGCCAAGGTACATTTCACTTGCCACACCCAGGCCTGATTACTGCCAGACCTGTTTAATCAAAGAAATCACATAAATAGAAGCGATCTGACAAAGTGAAGCGCGCTAACTGATCACAAAAAGCCACACATCATGCCACAATCTAAAAAAAAAAATTCAAGAACAGATTAGAAACAAACATGTATCGATCTAGGAAGAGTTTCAAAGCAATTTCTAAGGCTTTGGCACTCCAGTGAACCAAAGGGAAAGCCATTATCCACAAATGGAGATAACTTGCAACATGCTGGAAAACCCCCAAATATGGATGAATTAAAACAATTCTGCGAAGTGTGGGGCAAAATTGCTCCACAGCAATGTGAAAGACTCATTGCCAGTTATCGCAAACGCTCGATTGCAGTTGTTGCCACCAAGGGTTGCACAACCAGTTATTAGATTTAGGGGGCAATTTTCACATAAAGCCAGGCAGGTTTGGACAGCTTTTTTGTACTTACTCAGGTTATGTTTGTGTAATAATAAAGTTCATTTAACCACATAAGCCCCGGACCATTTGGCTGGCAAAAGACCGATTCTGGACTGCGTCGATTTAACTGCGGTTTTTATTTTTTGTGCTATAAACAAAAAAAGCGACAATTTTGAAAAAAAAAAAAAAAAAAAAAGCAGTATTTTTTACTTTTTGCTATAATAAATATCCCCCAAAAATATATAAAAAAATGTTTTTCCTCCGTTTAGGCTGATACGTATTCTTCTACATATTTATTTTTTTACCAAAATCGCAATAAGCGTTTGATTGGTTTGCGCAAAAGTTATAGCGTCTACAAAATAGGGGATAGTTTTATGGCATTTTAATCGTTTTTTTGTACTTGTAATGGCAGCGATCTGCGATTTTTATCGTGATTGCGACATTATGGCAGATACATCGGACAATATTGACACATTGTTGGGACCAGTCATTTTTACAGCGATCAGTGCGATTAAATTGCTCTGATTACTGTAAAAATTACACTGGCAGTGAAGGGGTTAACCACTAGGGGGCTAGGGAAGGGTTAAGTGTGTCCTGGGGAGTGAATCTAACTGTCAGGGGGAGGGGCTGTGTTTGACATCACTGATCATAGCTCCCGCTCACAGGGAGCTATGATCAATGGCACTGTCACTAGGCAGAACGGGGAGATGCTTGTTTACATTAGCAACGCCCCATTCTCCCTCTCTGTGAGACGATCGCGGGTATTCCCATGGCGTGCGAGTCCGCGACCCGACTCGGAGGTCGCGACAGGAGTGTGCAATGGCACGCCAGGAAATTCAAAGGGACGTACAGGTACTCCCATTTGCCTGTCCGTGTCGTTGTGCCGATGTAAATGTACATGCGGCGGTCGGCAAGTGGTTAAGTGTGACAAATATGCAAAAAATTAAAATAAATCAGAAAAGGGGGCTTATACTTTCACAGCATTCTATTAGAGGTTGAATCTGGTAAATATCAGACTCTGAGATCAAATTTGTTAAAGTAAAAAAAAAAAAAAAAAAAAACTAAGACTGTTTTGGGGCTTTTCAGACAGAACTGTAATACATTATGTATGACAGACTCCCTTGTCATAAGCACATGCCTTGATGAAAGCTACCTGCACCTGCTGTCACTTATGCTGGCCACACAAAAACAATGTCTTCCTTCAAAAAAATAAATAAAAAATATTTTAAGAACGTTGCTTCAATCGTTAGTGGGGTCAAATTGACGTTCGTTTGACCACAGCTATGGGAAAATTCAAAAGCGCAGAATAGAAATAGAACTTCAGACCGTGTATGTGGTTTTCATTCAGAAATAACATTCAGTTTTTAATGAATGTTAAAATCAAGTGAAATTTTCCAAACTACATTCTTTCATTCAGCGAATGCACAAAGATTTATCGTATGAATACTCTAGTCTGAAAACCGATACGTGTATGGCCAGCATAAGGCTCGGTTCACACCTATGCAGTTTGCTTTTGATGTATGTTTTGCGTTTTTTTGTTCACGCGATTTTGCTGCTATTTGCGTTTTGCATTTTTTGTTTTTTTGGGCAGATTAAAAAAAGGCAAAAATGCACTACATGCTTTTCTGCAGCATCTTCATTGAAGTCTTTTGAACCAAACAAGAAAAAAAAATAAAAAATAAAACTGTTTTGCATTGAAAAAAAGTTCTTGGCCCTTTCCAAATATGCAGCAGATGAAAAAAGCACAGATGTGAACGTGCCTCATGGCAAACCATGTTAAAACTGTAGTGAGTTTCTGCAAAAAAAAAAAAAAAAAAACTCATAGGTGTGAACCAGGTCTAAGACTTTTAGTAGCCGCAGCATGCTTTTTCTTGTATCACCCGTCATCATGGGGTTTAAAAAAACTAAAATTAGCCCTTTATAGTACAAAAAGAGTAGATAATTGCTACTATAATATAAGAGGTTCATTTATACTGTAAAACAATGAAAATATATATATTAAATACACACAGAAGTAGGCTATATGGGCATTTTAACTAGGGGTCAGACATGAAGCTATATGAAGGGAGATAAAAATCTTTTAAATTAAAGTAGTACTAAAAAGCTGAGCTTTTTTTTTCATGGATATGAAAATTTTAAATATAAATGCACAATACTGGTAAAAGTTTACTTTAAATGTAGTTGTAATGCCCAATATCACCTCCAGTCCATCAACCTCCACCTTCTCTAGGTTCAGATGCTACTCTTCCCTGCACACAGTCTTTAACCACGTGCTTACTGGGCACTTAAACCCCCTTCCTGCCCAAACCAATTTTCAGAGCTGTCACACTGACAACTGTGCGGTCATGCAACACTAACCAAATGAATTTTTTTTTTTTTCCAACAAATCAAGCTTTCTTTTGGTATTTAATCACTGCTGTTTTTTTATCCTTTTTTGTGTTTTTTTTTTTTTTTCCTTTTTTTAACCACTTCCCGACCGCCCCATGTAGATATACGTCGGCAGAATGGCACGTACAGGCAGAAGCACGTACCTGTACGTGCCATTCTTCAGGCGGTTGGGGGGTCCGATCGGACCCCCCTCCGCCGGCGGGGACGGTCGGGATGGCTTCAGAAGCGATGCGGGACGAGGTAACGGCCAGTCGTTTCTGGCCACCCCCTCCCGATCGCTCTGGCCAATGGGATTCGTCCGCTTCCTTCCCCTTCCTGTGTAATTGTAAACACAGGCAAGGGGAAGTGATGTCACGCTCCTCGTGTCGGTCTTTCTGACCGGGACGCGGAGCTGTGAAGACATCAGGTTAGTGCACCAACACTACACTGACACCAGGCACACATAGGCACATATTTCACCCCCCTGTCACCCCCTGATCACCCCCCAGATCACCCCCTGCCCCCCCTGTCACAGTGTCACTGATTGCAGTGATCATTTATTTACTGATCACTGCATTTAGTGTCAGTGTGACTGCAATAACTGTCAGGGCAGTTAGTTTTAGGCCCCTTTAGGTCCAAGGTAGCCCCCTACACCCCCCCCAATAAAGGTTTAACCCCTTGATTGCCCCCTAGGTAACCCTTTCACCCCCTTTTGCCAGTGTCACTAAGCGATCGTTTTTTTTGATCGCTCTATTAGTGTCACTGGTGCCGCTAGGTAGCCAGTTTTTTTTTTTAGGTAACCGCCAGGTTTATATAGGATTATAAATAGGTTTATAGGTCAGGTACCCCCATATTACAACCTAAATAAAGGTTTTAACCCCTTGATTGCCCCTAGAGTTAACTCTTTCACCAGTGATCACAGTATAAGTGTCACTGGTGACGCTGGTTAGCCAGTTAGTTATTTAGTTATTTAGGTTCCCCGTCAGGTTTTTATATAGTGTCAGGTACCCCCATATATTACCTAATAAAGGTTTTAACCCCCTGATTGCAACCCTTTCACCAGTGATCACCGTATAACTGTTACGGGTGACGCTGGTTAGTTAGCTTGTTTTTTTATACTGTCAGGGCACCCGCCATTTATTACCCAACTATCGGTTTAACCCCCTGATCGCCCGGTGGGTGATATCAATTAGGTTTTAGGGTCAAATAAGGTCTGCGTCGCCCCAGGTTAGTGCCAGTACCGCAAACACCCACGCGCAAAGCATACACCTCCCTTAGTGGTATAGTATCTGAACAGATCAATATCTGATCTGATCAGATCTATACTAGCGTCCCAGCAGTTTAGGGTTCCAAAAAACGCATTGTTAGCGGGATCAGCCCAGATACCTGCTAGCACCTGCGTTTTCCCCCTCCGCCCAGCCCAGCCCAGCCCAGCCCACCCAAGTGCAGTATCGATCGATCACTGTCACTTCCAAAACACTAAGCACACATAACTGCAGCGTTCGCAGAGTCAGGCCTGATCCCTGCGATCGCTAACAGTTTTTTTGGTAGCGTTTTGATTCATTCGCCAGCAGCCTAGGAGCTTTTTTTCCTGTGAATCTCACTAGTGTACTACTAAATTTAGAGCCCAAAATGGCAAATCGCAAGTACACTAGTGAACAGGCCTACTTGTTTCTGAGTATGTCAGATAGTGAAGAGGAGGTCACTCATCTGTCACAATCAGGCTCAGAATACGATCCAGTAGACGACAGCGGCTCCATGACAGATAGCTCTGGCGACGAAGGTGAGGTCCCTGCTAAGGTCAGGCGTACCCGATCCCGATCTTCTGATGTTGTTGAGGTGCAGGAACCGCAGGTCTCTCGTATGGAGCAGAGAAGTACTAGCGCCGCTATTCCTTCTGGTGAACTGGCAAGCACCAGCGGCCTAGTACACCCTGGACGTAGTCAAACCAGCACTGCAGTAACACTTGGTGACGTGGCGAGTCCCATAAGTGCAGTTCAAGCTGGCGAGGTGGCAAGCACAAGTAGTGTCCCGCTGCCACCAAGAAGAAGACAAAGGCAGGTCCGTCGATCACATAGTGTCCTTCCTGCAGAATTCGCCAATCCTGATTGGGTGCCCACCACTTCTGCAGAACCCGTACTTCCCCCATTCACTGGCCAACCCGGTATTCAGGTGGAAACAGCTGATTTTAAGCCATCCGATTTTTATTCGCTGTTTTTCACGGAAGATCTCTATAGATCTATTGTGGACCAAAGTAATATATACGCTGGTCAACACATCGCCGCTAATCCCCAAGTGCATTCCCTTGCCAGAGATTGGAAACCAATTACGGTTTCCGAATTTAAGACCTTTCTGGGCCTTTCCCTCAACATGGGCATACACAAATTCCCGACTCTGAGGTCTTATTGGTCCACCTCACCGCACCACCATATGCCCGTGTTCTCTGCCTCCATGTCCAGGGCACGATACGAGATGATTTTGCGGTTCATGCACTTCAGTGACAATGAACTTTGTCGTCCTCGTGGAGACCCTGAATTTGATCGGCTCTACAAAATTCGGCCCCTCATAAACCACTTCAACCAATGTTTTGCAGCCTTGTTTACGCCCAATCAAGTTGTCTGCGTTGACGAGTCCCTGATTAAGTTTTCTGGCCGCTTGTCTTTCAAACAGTTCCTTCCCAGCAAGCGTGCCAGATACGGGGTCAAGCTCTACAAGCTCTGTGACAGGGCAACAGGCTATACGTGGAGCTTTTCGGTTTATGAGGGAAAAGATAGTCACGTAGAGCCGGAGAACTGTCCAGATTACATAGGGAGCGCTGGCAACATAGTGTGGAACTTGGTGTCACCCTTATTCGGAAAGGGGTACCACTTGTACGTGGACAATTATTACACGAGCGTGCCACTGTTTAGTCACTTGTTTGATCATCAGATTGGAGCATGTGGCACCGTGCGACCTAATCGCCGGGGCTTTCCCCAGCGGCTTGTAGATTCCCGTCTTAGGCTGGGGGAGAGAGCCTGCTTGAAGTGTAATAACTTGCTCGCTGTGAAGTGGAGGGATAATAGGAATGTTTTCGTTCTTACCTCCCTTCATGCAGACACGACAGTCCAAATTCGTACGGCGGCTGGTGTTGTGACGAAACCCCTCTGTATCCACGAATACAACCTTAATATGGGGGGGGGGGTGGACCTCAACGACCAGTTGTTGGCGCCGTACCTAGTTGTCCGTAAGGCTAGACGCTGGTACAAAAAAGTGTCTATTTATTTATTCCAATTGGCTTTGCTGAATGCTCATGTGCTATACGGAGCTTCAGGCGGGACGTTACCCTTCCTTGAATTCCAGGGAGCGGTTGTCATGGAACTCCTGTATCCAGGCGATTCCACACCTCACCATCCCCTACCAAATGCAGTAAGCCGGCTGCATGAGAGGCATTATCCTCATGTCCTCCAGAGTACCCCTACCCAACGAGCCCCCCAAAGAAGATGTCGTGTCTGTACCAAGCGCGGATTTAGGCGTGACACCCGTTATTATTGTCCACGCTGTCCTGACAATCCTGGTCTCTGCGTTGGTGAATGCTTTGAACGCTACCACGAACTAGTGAGGTTTTAGCGTAGGGTACAGCATTTCACAGGCTAGGATACACTTTCACAGGGTCTCAAGAATGCCATCGCATTTTGAGACCCGACCGTTGCAGTTAAAATTATAGTTACAGGGTCTCAAGAATGCCATCGCATTTTGAGACCCGACCGTTACAGTTAAAATTATAGTTATAGTTTAAAAAAAAAGTAAAAAAAATAAAAAAATAAAAAAAAAAAAAAAAAGTACAAAAAAAAAAAACCCCAAAAAAAATATAAAATAAAAAACCAAAAATAGTTGTCGTTTTATTGTTCTCTCTCTATTGTTGCTCTTTTTTACTCTATTCTATTCTGCAATGTTTTATTATGTTTTATCATGCTTGCTTTTCAGGTATGTTTTATTGTTAACCATTTTTTTGTTTTCAGGTGCGCCATTCAGTTGCAGCGCGGATTTATTTATCTTGACAGCAACAGCGTTTGCTCCCACGATACATAAAGCCGCGACTCCAACACTGTAGGAGGTGATTTCACCACCACAGTTAAAAAAAAGAGCATATATGCCGAAGCATGGGGGCAGCAGAGGGCAGAGGAGCGATTTTGCTCCTAATGCCACGTACATACGGTCGAAAAAAGTCCGACCATGTGTACGTGGCATAACTTTTTTGCGGGAGGATGCCCCCATGCTTCGGCATATATATATTTTAGGCACCGGTTGCGTTAACAAAATGTTTTATTTTTTACTATGTTTTTTTTTTTGGTATTTGCTTTGCAGGTATGGTATGGTAAGGTCTTACTGTTATACTGTAATGTTACTTTGTTTTAATGTTAACCATTATTTGCTTAGCAGGTACGCCATTCAGTTGCAGCGTGGATTTATTTATCTTGACAGCAACAGCGTTTGCTCCCACGATACATAAAGCCGCGACTCCAATGCTGTAGGAGGTGATTTCACCACCACAGTTAAAAAAAAGAGCATATATGCCGAAGCATGGGGGCAGCAGAGGGCGGAGGAGCGATTTTGCTCCTAATGCCACGTACATACGGTCGAAAAAAGTCCGACCATGTGTACGTGGCATAACTTTTTTTGCGGGAGGATGCCCCCATGCTTCGGCATATATAAATGGTGCATGTATGCCCATCATTAGAAGTGGGTGGATGAAGGGAGGTATTCTAATGGTGGGCATACCCACCGCGCCATTGGGAAATTGGGAAAGCATTTTATCACACCGATCTTGGTGTGGTCAGATGCTTTGAGGGCAGAGGAAAGATCTAGGGTCTAATAGACCCCAATTTTTTCTAAAAAAGAGTACCTGTCACTGCCTATTGCTATCATAGGGGATATTTACATTCCCTGCGATAACAATAAAAATGACAACTAAGAAAAAAAAAATGGAAGGAACAGTTTAAAAATAAAATAAAAAAGCTAAATAAAAAGAAAAACTAAAAAAAAAAAAAAGCACCCCTGCCCCCCCTTCTTTTGCGCAAAGGCAAACACAAGCGTTGGTCTGGCGTCATATGTAAACAGCAATTGCACCATGCATGTGAGGTATCACCGCGAAGGTCAGATCGAGGGCAGTAATTTTAGCAGTAGACCTCCTCCGTGAATCTAATGTGGTAACCTGTAAAGGCTTTTAAAGGCTTTTAAAAATGTATGTAGTTTGTCGCCACTGCGTGTTTGTGCGCAATTTTAAAGCATGTCGTGTTTGGTATCCATGTACTCGGCCTAAGATCATATTTTTTATTTCATCAAAAATTTGAGCAATATAGTGTGTTTAAGTGCATTAAAATAAAAAAAAAGTGTATTTTTTCCACAAAAAATGCGTTTGAAAAATCGCTGCGCAAATACTGTGTGGAAAAAAAAAATGCAACACCCACCATTTTAATCTGTAGGGCCTTTGCTTTAACAATATATATAGTGTTTGGGGGTTCAACGTAATTTTCTTGCAAAAAAAAAATATGTTTTCATGTAAACAAAAAGTGTCAGAAAGGGCTTTATCTTCAAGTGGTTAGAAGAGTGGGTGACGTGTGACATAGGCTTCTAAATGTTGTGCATAAAATGCCAGGACAGTTCAAACCCCCCCCAAATGACCCCATTTTGGAAAGTAGACACCCCAAGCTATTTGCTGAGAGCAATGTTGAGCCCATTAAATATTTTTTTTTTTGGTCCCAAGAGATTGAATAATGACAAAAAAAAAAAAAAATATTTTTTTTTTACAAAAACTTGTCACTAAATGATATATTGCTCAAACATGCCATGGGCATATGTGGAGATACACCCCAAAATACATTCTGTTGCTTCTCCTGAGTACGGGGATACCACATGTGTGGGACTTTTTGGGAGCCTAGCCGCGTACGGGACCCCAAAATCCAAGCACCGCTTTCAGGCTTTCTAAGGGTGTAATTTTTTTATTTCACTCCTCACTGCCAATCACAGTTTCGGAGGCCATGGAATGCCCAGATGGCACAAACCACCCCCAAATGACCCCATTTTGGAAAGTAGACACCCCAAGCTATTTGCTGAGAGGTATGGTGAGTATTTTGCAGATCTCGCTTTTTGTCACAATGTTTTGAAAATTGAAAAAAAAAAATTTTTTTTTTCTTTACTTTCTTCATTTTCAAAAACACATGAGAGCTGTAAAATACTCACCATGCCTCTCAACAAATAGCTTGGGGTGTCTACTTTCCAAAATGGGGTCATTTGGGGGGGTTTTGTGCTATTTTGGCATTTTATGGCCTTCGAAACTGTGATAGGTAGTGAGGAGTGAAATCAAAAATTTGCACCCTTAGAAATCCTGAAGGCGGTGCTTGGGTTTCGGGGCCCCGTACGCGGCTAGGCTCCCAAAAAGTCCCACACATGTGGTATCCCCATACTCAGGAGAAGCAGCAAAATGTATTTTGGGGTGCAATTCCACATATAACCATGGCATGTGTGAGCAATATATCATTTAGTGACAACTTTTTGAATAAATTTTTTTTATTTTATTTTTTTGTCTTTATTCAATCACTTGGGACTAAAAAAAAAAATATTCAACGGGCTTAACATGCCTCTCAGCAAATAGCTTGGGGTGTCTACTTTCCAAAATGGGGTCATTTGGGGGGGTTTTGTGCCATCTTGGCATTTTATGGTCTTCAAAACTGTGATAGGTAGTGATAGGTAGTGAGGAGTGAAATCAAAAATTTATGCCCTTAGAAATCCTGAAAGCGGTGCTTGGTTTTCGGGGTCCCGTATGCGGATAGGCTCCCAAAAAGTCCCACACATGTGGTATCCCCGTACTCAGGAGAAGCAGCAGAATGTATTTTGGGGTGTAATTCCACATATGCCCATGGCATGTGTGGGCAATATATCATTTAGTGACAACTTTGGGCAAAAAAAAAAAAAAGTTTGTAATATTCCCGCAACTTGTGGCAAAATATAAAATATTCCATGTACTCAACATGCCTCTCAGCAAATAGCTTGGGGTGTCTACTTTCCAAAATGGGGTCATTTGGGGGGGTTTTGTGCAATTTTGGCATTTTATGGCCTTCGAAACTGTGATAGGTAGTGAGGAGTGAAATCAAAAATTTACACCCTTAGAAATGCTGAAGGTGGTGCTTGGGTTTCGGGGCCCCGTACGCGGCTAGGCTCCCAAAAAGTCCCACACATGTGGTATCCCCGTACTCAGGAGAAGTGGCAAAATGTATTTTGGGGTGCAATTCCACATATAACCATGGCATGTGTGAGCAATATATCATTTAGTGACAACTTTTTGAATACATTTTTTTTTTTTTTTTTGTCTTTATTCAATCACTTGGGACTAAAAAAATAAATATTCAATGGGCTCAACATGCCTCTCAGCAAATAGCTTGGGGGTGTCTACTTTCCAAAATGGGGTCATTTGGGGGGGTTTTGTGCCATCTTGGCATTTTATGGCCTTCAAAACTGTGATAGGTAGTGATAGGTAGTGAGGAGTGAAATCAAAAATTTATGCCCTTAGAAATCCTGAAGGCGGTGCTTGGTTTTCGGGGTCCCGTATGCGGATAGGCTCCCAAAAAGTCCCACACATGTGGTATCCCCGTACTCAGGAGAAGCAGCAGAATGTATTTTGGGGTGTAATTCCACATATGCCCATGGCATGTGTGGGCAATATATCATTTAGTGACAACTTTGGGCAAAAAAAAAAAAAAAGTTTGTAATATTCCCTCAACTTGTGGCAAAATATAAAATATTCCATGTACTCAACATGCCTCTCAGCAAATAGCTTGGGGTGTCTACTTTCCAAAATGGGGTCATTTGGGGGGGTTTTGTGCTATTTTGGCATTTTATGGCCTTCAAAACTGTGATAGGTAGTGAGGAGTGAAATCAAAAATTTGCACCCTTAGAAACCCTGAAGGCGTTGATTGGGTTTCGGGGCCCCGTGCGTGGCTAGGCTCCCAAAAAGTCCCACACATGTGGTATCCCCATACTCGGGAGAAGCAGCAAAATGTATTTTGGGGTGCATCTCCACATATAACCATGGCATGTGTGAGCAATATATCATTTAGTGACAACTTTATGAAAAAAAAAATTTTTTTTTTTTTTTGTCTTTATTCAATCCCTTGGGACTAAAAAAAAAAATATTCAATGGGCTCAACATGCCTCTCAGCAAATAGCTTGGGGTGTCTACTTTCCAAAATGGGGTCATTTGGGGGGGGTTTTGTACTTCCCTGCCATTTTAGCACCTCAAGAAATGAGATAGGCAGTCATAAATTAAAAGCGGTGTAAATTCCAGAAAATGTACTCTAGTTTGTAGACGCTATAACTTTTGCGCAAACCAATAAATATACGCTTATTGGCATTTTTTTTACTAAAGACATGTGGCTGAATACATTTTGGCCCAAATGTTTGACTAAAATTGAGTTTATTAGATTTTTTTTATAACAAAAAGTAGAAAATCTCTTTTTTTTTCAAAATTTTCGCTTTTTTTCCGTTTATATCGCAAAAAATAAAAATCACAGAGGCAATCAAATACCATCAAAAGAAAGCTCTATTTGTGGGAAGAAAAGGACGCAAATTTCGTTTGGTTACAAAATTGCATGACCGCGCAATTACCAGTTAAAGTAGTGCAGTGCGAAATTGAAAAAAGACCTCTGGTCCTTTGGCTGCCAAATGGTCCGGGGCTGAAGTGGTTAACAAACATTTTATATTTTCTATAAAATTTTGCAAACAGGTAATTTTTCTCCTTCATTGATGTACGCTGATGAGGCTCCACTGATAGGTGGCAATGGTGGGCAGAGATAAAGTGGCTCTTCAGGACTGATGTCCCTTTCACAGAAGCCGGTGCTCAGCTTTTTTCCTCTCCACAAAAAAAAAAAAAAAAAAGCGCATCGATCTTCTGTTTACATCGCGTGATCAGCTGTCATTGACTGACAGCTGATCATGTGGTAAGGTGCCGGGATCAGCCCCTTACTCCGATCAGCCAAGTCTCATTGACTTGGCGATCACAGAGCGTGCCGTGCACGCCCCCCGGGCACACGGGAGGACGTCATATGATGGCGTCCCGGCAATGTAGGTCCGCGCTGTAGCCGTTATTCGGCTATAGCACAGATGCAAGGAGGTTAAAGTGATTTTTAAATAACAAACATGTTATACTTAACTGCTTTGTGAAATGGTCTTGCACAAAGCAGACCTAATTCTCCTCTTCTGGGGTCCCCCACCAACGCTTCTGGCTCTCCCTGCCTTCAGAGTGCCCCAATAGCAAGCTGCAAAGTATAGTATAGCGTGCCCCTATAGCAAGATAAAAAAAAAAAAACTTCTGCCTTTAGAACCACCCACTTACTGCCCAGCACTACATGTCCCATGAGGCATTGTTCCTCACACATTCACAAGTTCTCAGGCACTTACTGACATATGGATGGTGTACTGAGCTGTAAGTGTGCTGCACTGCCTCTTCCGACACGTATGGACGGTGTACTGAGCTGTAGGTGTGCTTCACTGTATTTCCGGATATGTAAATTAATTCTGTATGCAGTCCAACTAATCATCTGACCAATTAATCGAATATGAAAATAGTTGCCAACTATTTTCATAATCGTTTTGTTGTTTCGGCCCTACATGTAACATGTACCCTGTGCTGCAGCTGCTGCACGGTATGTATGGGTAAGCCAAAACACCGACAGTGTGTAGGAGATCTGCCAATTGCTGGTGCAATGCTTTCCAGGCACCTGTAACAAAACATTTTTTACCTGCAAAAAAAAAAGTGCATTATTTTTTTCCTAAAAAGTGAACTTATCCTTTAAGTATTCTGTAGGAGGAAAAAAAACATGCTGGAATCATCTGGTTAATAGGTTTTATTATTCTTGCACAATACAGAGAAAAGTCTAAATATTTTACAAGTTTTAGATACTTACATATAAAAAATAATAGCGGCAGATTTTCTTAATACACATTTACAGTCTAAATTTGAATCTAGTGTTCTGGATACAATGGTCAAAACACTCAAATTAAGAGCATGTTGACAAATTCATTAAACAGGCACACTTCATCTAGAGAACTATAAAAAAATAAAACATGCCAAAAGTTCTGAAGTACTTATTGGTAAAAATTAGTTATCCGATCTAAGGGATCCTTTCAACATCTTGAAAACCTCCCAATCGAAGATCACATTCAGAAATCAATACAAAAATATACACACTTGTTTAAAAAAAAAAAAAAAAAAGGTGTAGGAAACCAATGTAGTTTCTTCTGCCCAGCTAAACTCCGCATCATCACTGCAGTCAGCAAGGAAGACGGTTAGTCTGCTCATATCTCAGGCCTTCACCAATGCTCTTGCAAAAGCGATTCTAGGATTAGTGGATTCCTATGCAAATCGAAAAGGACCCAACATAGGCCGTTTAACCTTTTGTTCTGTATTAATTGGCCAAGGGGGTCAACTTTGTTGTGCAGTGCTGCAACCTAGTTTTTCAATTCCTTTTGCATGCAAGTTTTCATTTTGTTTACATATTTGATGTTGCATAAGCATTCTATGGAATGTCTTGGCTAGAGTGGAGAGGGATTAGAACATCTGTCAGTATTTACTGCCTTCTATGCCCCCATTAGGGAGATTTACTACCCTGTCTTTACGCTCAATGAAAGTAAAAACTATGGAAATTCCCCAAAAAAATAGGGGGGGGGGGGGGGTGGAGATCTGCAACAGGGCATGGGAGATTTTGCCCTTCTTTACACTTTGTTAAATTTTATAGTTTCTTTTGATGCCATGTATTGTAGAAAACTAAGCAGAATTTATCAAATTAGAAAGCAGCTGTAGGATATAATATACTCTGTATCCTGTGAAATGTTTAGTTGCTGACATTAACTGAATGTAGAATGAAGGAATATGGAGTAAGACCCCTTTCACACTGAGGCGCTTTACAGGCGCCATAGCGCTAAAAATAGCACCTGCAAAGCACCTCTCCTCTCACTCCAGTGTGAAAGCCAGAGTGCTTTCACACCGGAGCAGTGCACTGGCAGGATGCTCAAAAAAGTCCTGCAAGCAGCTTCTTTGAGGCGCTGCAGGAGCGGTTGAAATCAATGGCAGCGTCGGCAAAGCACCGTTCCAGCGGTGCTTTGAACCCTTTTTCGGATGCTAGCGGGGGTTAGAATCGCCACGCCATCGGCCAAAATGTGCAGCTAAGCCGACAGTAAAACATGGCTAAAAAGAGTGGCGCTTTACCGCCGATGCCCGGGGTGGCTCAGTGTGAAAGTGCCCTAAGTGCTACTTTAGCATTAGCTTAATGTAGAATGAAGGCATATGGAGTAGGTGCCATCTGTGTACATACACATATGTAAATAGGTTTCAAAAGAAATGCAGTTTTGGAAGATTATATATCCATTTTTTTTTTTTTTACCAATCGTTCTTTACAAAGCAGTCCAGAGAGGCAACAGGGTCAAAACGGCCATCACAAATTGAAGCGTTTTTATGCATACATCAATTGTTTAGTAGTTCAAAAACGGATTCGCCAACAATGTGTGCATCAATCACTATATAGAAGTATAGTTAAGATTTTTCATTCTCACTGGAAGCTGGCAGAGTTGAGAATAGATTGAGATATAGAATTGAGCCCACATGACAGTGGATGTAAACTCGATTCATTAAATTTTTCTTCTCTCTACAAAGCCCCGTGTCTTTCTGCTCCCCAGTCCCTCTGTTATCAGCATGATAACTTCTGACAAGTTCTCCGACAACCAAAATAAAAATCAGCCACAAGTTTGTCAGGCAGGGTGCTATACATAGATTAGCAGAGAGCTGGTCTATTCACAGCACAGCTCTGCACATTCCTTCTTTCCTCTGCCTATGTGGAGAGGTGGTGTGTGCCTTTCCTCCAATCAGCTGCCACACAGTGTATGCCAATACTTCACTCCCAGTGCTGACCAGGAAGAGAAAATATCTAACACGATGTGCACTTTCTAAAGAATATAGCAAGCTGAAGAAAACAGATATGCATGTAAAAACATATGTAGGGAGATTTGTTTCATCTCTGTATCATCTGAGGCTGTTGACTTCACTGGGTATATGTGAGAGTTTACATCCACTTTAAGCTTGATTTCAAGACCAGTCACTTTGCACAAGAAAAAAAGAGCAGCAGAGATTAGTCTATTACAAGAAAGCTCCTGCACAGAGGCAACATTTCACACTGAGTTACTGCACATATCTGAGAAAAAAAAACTAAGTAATGAACATGCCTCTTGGCATCTATTGCTTATGTTCAGCTTTAAATATTCAGAGCTAGCGTTTACCAGATCTTGAAGTAAAGTAGTTGTTTTGCCCTGGGTTATTATTACAGATTTTAAAGTTTTTACTGAACACGTGCGAAAAACTCAGCTCACTTTAACTTACATTAAAACACAGTAACTTTAGTAAACAGTTTGTTTATCCAAAACAGACTTCAGTCTTAGTGAAATCTTTTTGCCCGAGTTCCCAGGTCTATTGGCTGTAGCCACTGGAAATATGCAGCTGTTATACTAAAATTGAGCCCACAAGACATTAAGCTTGATTTCAAATTGTCCTCAGTGAATTTGCAAGTTTGCATAAAATTCTTTATATGGCACAAAAGCAGGAAAATATTTCTAAATAGCAACAGGGTGCAGTTTCCTTTTAAACATATTGCTGCTTTTTAGTATAAAGCAGCCTTTCAGTGTCAAATTACTTTGATAGCCTGTAAAAAAAGTCAGTCTGCTGCTCAGTCTCCTCTACCTTATTTATTACTCAAAATGCAGCATTGTAACTTGTAGTATGTCACCATGTGAGTGAATGGATCTGTGTCACAGATTTGTAAAAAATTGCCAAAAACAGAAAAGGCACCAGGATTTGCATGACTGAGTAAACATCAAACTCTAGAAATTGCTGACCCTGGATAATATCTACAGTGCATCCGGAAAGTATTGACAGCGCTTCACTTTTACCACATTTTGTCAGGTTGCAGCCTTATTCCAAATTGGATTAAATTCATTAGTTTCCTCAAAATTCTAAGAACCATACCCCCATGACAGCATAAAAAAAAGTTTGTTGAAATCTTTGCAAATTAAAAAAAAAAAAAAAAATAATAATGGAAAAAAAAATAATCACATGTACATAAAGTATTAACAGCATTTGCCATGACTCAAAATTAAGCTCAGGTGAATCCTGTTTCCACTACTTATCATTGAGATGTTTCTACAACTTGATTGGAGTCCACCTGTGGTAAATTCAGTTGATTGGATAGGATTTGGAAAGGCACACACCTGTCTATATAAATGTCAGAGCATGTCAGAGCACAAACCAAGCAATGAAGTCCAAGGAATTATCTGTAGACTTCCGGGACAGAATTGTATGGAGTCACAGAACTGGAGTAGGGTACAGAAAAATTTCTGCAGCATTGAAAGGCCCAAAGAGCACAGTGGCCTCCATAATCCGTAAATGAAAGTTTGGAACCACAAGGACACTTCCTAGAGTGAGCCACCCGGCCAAACTGAGCGATCAGGGGAGAAGGGCCTTAGGGAGGTGACCAAGAACCTGATGGTCACTGACAGAGCTCCAGCATTTCTCTGTTGTGAGAGGAGAACCCTCCAGAAGAACCACCACCTCTGCAGCACTCCACCGATTAAGCCTGTATGGTAGATTGGCCAGACGGAAGCAACTCCTTAGTAAAAAGCACATGACAGCCTGCCTGTAGTTTGCCAAAAGGCACCTGAAGGGCTCTGACCATGAGAAACAAAATGCTCTAGTCCAATAAAACAAAGATTGAACTCTTTGGCCTGAATGGCAAGTGTCATGTCTGGAGGAAACTTGGCACCACTCATCACCTGGCCAATACCATCCTTACAGTGAAGCATGGTGGTGGCAACATCATGCTGCAGGGATGTTTTTCAGTGGCGTGAACTGAGAGACTAGTCAGGATCAGGGTAAAGATGAATGCAGTGATGTACAAAGAGATGCTTGATGAAAACCTGCTCTAGTGCACTCGGGACCTCAGACTGGGGTGAAGGTTCATCTTCCAACAGGACAACGACCCTAAGCACACTGCCAAGATAAAGGTGTGGCTGCGGGACAATTCTGTGAATGTTCTTGAGTGGCCCAGCCAGAGCCCAGACTTGAACCCGAACATCTCTGGAGAGATCTGAAAATGGCTGTGCACCAACGCTCCCCATCCAACCTGACGAAACTTGGAGAGGTCCTGCAAAGAATGGGAGAAACTGCCCAAAAATAGTGCCAAGCTTGTAGCATCATATTCGAAGACTTGAGGCTGTATTTGGGGTCAAAGGTGCTTCAACAAAGTATTGAGTAAAGGCTGTGAATACTTATGTACATGTGATTTTTTTTAGTTTATTTTTAATACATTTGCAAAGATGTCAAACCAACTTCATTTGCGTTGTTATTATGGGGTATTGTTTGTAGAATTGAGGAAAATAATGAATTTAATTAATTTTGGAATAAGGCTATAACAAAATATGGAAAGAGTGAAGCGCTATGAATACTTTCCCAATGCAATGTAAAGAAAGATGGCTTTCTCCTTCTGGAGAGAAGAGTAGATTAAATGCATTGTTCAGAGACTTACAAAGATAAGAAACTCCCATGTAACTTATCACTGGGCAACATGAAAAAATATATAAAAACAAAGAAGGCACCTCTAAGTGCAGAACACAAGGACTTTATTAGCCAAAAGGGTTAAAAACACTTACTAAAAAGTAGTGGTTAAAAGGCTCATCATGTGGAGGAGTCAGGCAATGGTGGTAGTCCTGGGATGGTCAGGTCTGCAGCGGTGTGTTGAATGTCCCAGCTGTTCAGCAGAGGGAAGCCGCATCAGAGGATCAACGAGGAAACTGCCGTGCTGTTGTGAACCAGCATAGAATGCTGGACTCGTCAATTGCGTCACCGAAAGTGCGATTGGAACCAGCACGGAGCGAACGGTCCCGGAAGTGACATCTAAAAGGCAGGACGCATTTTAGAGTGACTGATAGGCTTGTGGAGGTATGAAGAAGGAGCCTTTTAACCACTACTTTAGTAAGAGTTTAATCCTTTTGGTTAATAAATTCATTGTGTTCTGCACTTCGAGGCGCCTTCCTCTTTGTTTCGTTTCACCAGACTTGTTGCTTTACTCTTGAAGTACTGCCTTAGTGTTCATAACAGACGTTCACCAGCCAGATCCTTATCAGCCTGGTTTGGGGACACTTTCTGGACAGATGCTGCCATCTAGAAGTGCCCTTCGTTTTTTTATACCATGAAAAAAATATATAGGTTGCTTAATCAGCTTTGAATTATTTTTTTATGTGCACTACAGTATCTGATTCAAACAGGTGGTGCACCAGATAAAAGTAGTCATACAGATAGCACACTTTAAAAAAAAAAAAAAAAGACTTCACTAAAAGACCAGTCTCTGGACATTTTGCTTTTTGGCAAGCTATATATCGATACTATGGGGCTATCGCAGTGGAAATCAGAATTCATCAGATCAAACATTGCCTTACCTAACTAATAACAGTCAAGTGCTAATATTCGCTAGCCTAGTAAGCAATTGGTGATGTAACAAGTACAGAAAAACTCTATAAGGGGACTGCCATTATACTTTTGTTATAAACATAAAGGCAAAGCAATGTTGGTTCAGATATTTGTCAGTTATTTCTAAAATTGTACAGTGATAACCATACAGAAAAGCTGAGTTGCAATTAGAGGCCCGGTGCCTTGAGCTCTGGTCTATTAACTACACTTTTGAAATAAATAAAAAGGGAAACGGCGCAAACTATTATTCTATATAAAGTGTTAATTATTCTAATATTAGGAGCAGCACCTTTTTTATAACACTAATTGCAATGAATAAGTGAGAAAAATAAAAAGGGGGCGCTACCTTATCAATATCACAAAACTGAATGCTTAATTTATAACATACTTAAATATTATAAAACCATAAATATAAAACAATGCATGCCATATAAAAATTATAAATGGTGTAATATATATGGTTTTATAATAATTTAGGTATGTTAATAAAGGTAGCGCATTTTTTCTCATTTACACTTTTGAAAATGACCTCAAAAACCTCAACTCTTCTTCCCAACACGGACAAGTACAACATTTCCAAAAATCTAAATCAACTTTGTAGTATGTGTGCAATATGAGTACAGAGTTCGAGTTACTTGAGCATGTTTATGTAGTTCTATGTATGCAAAAGGAAAAAAAAAAGTGAACCAAAAAACCAAGGGGTGAACCCCCACTGTCCAGTCAAATTTACTAAAGTGTGACCAACTCTGACCCTCTTTATGAAATAATTCTAGAGCAACAAAGAGAACCTGAGCTCTGGTCATACATTGTCCAATAATTCTTGATGGCACCCCCATCCATCAGCAAACCACATGCGTGTCTGTTCACGTCAAACTGCATGGTGTCGCAGCACAATGCAGCTCGACTTTATATATAAAAAAAAAAAAGGGTCAGAGACCTCTTTCCCTGCATTTCTCATGTGTTTAACATGACAGTGAGGAAGAACGAGAATCCAAATGTTTATACTTTTATGTTTACTCTCACTTCAACGCTTTTCTGTACTAAATAGAAAGGCATTGAGAAGTGAGAGTAAACCTAGCAGCACAAACATTGGGATTCTCACCCTTCCCCACTCTATCCTGTTGTCCAGAAATGAGCAAAAAATAATAAAAACTTACGGCTTTTTATCAAGCTAATTTCTGGACACCAGGATAGAGTGGGGAGGGGTGAGAATTCCAATGTTTGTGCTGCTAGGTTTAATCTCACTTCTCAATGCTTTTCTCTTTAGTACAGAAAAGTGGTGAGAAGTGAGTAAACACAGCAGTATAAACATTGGGATTCTCGTTCTTCATCGCTGTCATGTTAAACACACAAGAAATGCAGGGAAAGAGGTCTCTGACCCTTTTTTAAAGTGGAGCTGCACCAAACTACATGGTGCTGTGACACCATGCAGTTTGACGTGAACAGACATGTGGAATGCCGATGGATGTGGGTGCCATCAAGAATTAATGGAGTAATGTATGACCAGAGCTCAGGCCCTCTTTGTTACTCTAGAATTATTTCATAAAGTAGGTCGGAGTTGGTCACACTTTAGTAAGTTTGACTAGACAGTGGGGGTTTACCCCTTGGTTTTTGGGTCTCTTTTTCCTTTTGGTATAAATTAAAAAGCTTGCACATAAACTTGATCAAGATTTTTCAGGTTTCACTAAATTGCACACATCAGCACAGGTCCAATCACTTTGTATTATAGTAGGAATTGTTGGGACTCCCACATATCTGCCAAAGAGCAGTGGGGTTTTTGTGTGGGTCGGGAACGCACACAATTTTGCACATGTTCAACACACAGATCTGAACCAAACCTAACAGAGCCTCGAACAGTAGAAACCCTGCAGTAGTTTTAATTCTTCCCCACTCTATCCAAAACTATATACAAAAATGTTTTGGTTTAAAATACATGCCAAGAGAAAATTCCCATAAAACTAGAAAAAAAAAAAAAAAAAAAAAAAAAGGCCAAAGCCTACAGAACAATTTACAAACTGCTACACTATATTATCAAATTTTTTTCTCTTAGAAACCCAATACATTTCATTTTTTATTAAACGTCTAATGATGTAAACAAGCATTAAAAGGTTTCAAAACAAGATAAACCTCTAGATGCATAAAACCTACAAGTGCAAACTTTATTCTTAAATAAAAAAAAATAAAAATAAAAAAAAAAAGTCTGTAAAATTATGCACAGATACAAGCATGTAAACATGGCTACCTTGAATAGAATATTAAAAAAAAAAAAAAAAAAAAAAAAAAAAAAAAAAAAAGCGAGACAAACTTCCCTGGAAGGGTGCTTCATTCTAGGCTGTTTAAATCGGTAACAAAGTAATATACAAAGCTGTAACACTGGCAGTTTACATTTTCTTTATGATGTCATGAGGAAAAGACTTTCAAGCATGCCTAAAAATCTGTGAACAAAAGGCATACATAGCTTGTTAACCAATAAACTACTGAATAAGCACTAGATAGTATGCTACAGAAAAAACGCTATATTGTACTGCTAACCCATGGACTATTTACAATCTGTATAGGTATTGTGTAAGAAATGCAACTCCATTCTTAAAACGTGTTTTGTTAAACATTTCTGATCTTAAATTTAAGAACTTCCCTCAGTGTATTTGTGCATTTATTTTAAACCATTATGTCTGAATGCCAATAGAGGACCTTACACATTAAATCAGAACCAAGCCACCTGGGGACTCCAGAAGCACATGCCATAGCATGCAAGTATGCACTGCAAACTTGCACATAATGACAAACTTACCACTTAAATATGCCCTTTTTTTTTCTTGGAATCTTCTTCTACGCCAATGTCTTATTTGGCCATTGGGCGGCCAGTGATGATTGAACTTCCACGCATGAATGGTGGAATAACTAGGGTACACACTACATGTGATGCAGGCAGCGTATAAAAAAAAAAAAAAAAAAAAAAAAAAAAAAAAAAAAAAAAAAAAAAAAAAAACTGTTGGCAAACAGTCTACCTTCAAGCAATATTAGTTTTAGATGTATTTAGTGTTTGAGAAGGACTATGAAAGACAAATAAAGATCAATCTCCCAATGGCATTTGGGATGGTTATGCATTAAACATAACATTTGTATCTTTACAGTGTATAAATTACCTCCTGGCAGAAAATATGGTCAAAAACAATTCACCAATTAAGAATATGCAAGCAGTATTCGTTATAAGTTGTGCAACAAGTTATGCACACTCATAGTGAAACTATAATTAAAACTTTCTAGAAATGAAGCATCATTAAAAAAATATTTCATGTCTTTTGGCATCATGATATACCCAATAATTTGCTAAAATGCAATTGTGCCATGTCCTGTCACTTCAACCGCATTGCTCTGCTTGCCACATATTTGAGGAACCCATTGTGATTTGTAAAAAATGCAGTTATCTTGCATGTCTTGAACACCAGACAAATACTGGAGTGTACCTGTGTTTAAACACAATTAGTTATATTGTCCTAAAGTACCTGCCCTGAGAGAATGAACATAATAGCCGGCTGTTACATTGACCTAAGGCTTAAATACTTTCTAACACACAAAAACCAAGAATATGGCATTGAAGTTAGAAGTCCTTATCTGTATGCTTTGTTCCAGGTCAGCAACTCAAAGTATTAAAGCCTGAGCATCTAACAGCCATACAACTAGCAACGGCTGCAGATTTCAGATTTCCTTTAAAAAAAAAAAAAAAAAAAATTACACACACACACACATACTAATGTGTATGTGTGTGTAATATATATATATATATATATATATATATATATATATATATATATATATATATCAAAGCAAAAAATGTACTTAAGCAGTTAAGCTGTACACAGATTCACATGAACTGAAAGAGGTCTGCTTCTAGAGCCTTTTCCAATAGGCATGTTGCTTTATGATAAAGCTCCTTACATAAGATTATTTGCAAAAAAGTGTCCTAAACTAAAAAAACACCCTAAACGCAAATACTTTAAGTTGAAATTCATTATACAGTACAAATAAGAAAGGAGAAACACCACACCGTGGTCTCAGCTAATCTCTCTTCCCCCAACCTAACTTCCTAGACCATCATGTTCACTATCTTTGCAGTATGATTTTACCATCACATTTCTACCTTGTATTTGTTAACAATTGCCATCATATCTTCTGCTACAGTGCAGCTGTAACAATCTGTAAATCCTTAAACATTTGTGGCAGTCCAGAAGCATAGGAAAAACAATGCTGCTAGGCTGATGAATATAGTATGGAGACTTGGGAAGCAGTGCAGTTAGGGGGTTCTTGGGTTCCTCATTCAGCTCATGGAGGGAGGAATCAATTTTATTTTTCCTTCCATTAAGTCCAACAGTGTATAGCCAAGTTTTAGAAACTGCCCAACTTCAGGAGAGGAACTTATTTTTAATATAGCAGTGAATGTCCCTGTTTGAAAAGTATTTGTATAATTAAAATGAAAGCAAATTATGTGTAAACATTAAAAAACATGCATGTATTTAAAAGTTTCAGCACCTTTAACATATAAAGTAAGCAAAAAGGGACAAACATTTTTGATACAGAAGTGTTAACATTTTTACACATCATAAATATTCTTTCAGCAGTTCTTTGACTGAAAACAAATTGCAGGTGGCAATGGTTCCCTGGTGGGAGGAGAGGGAGAGAGAGAGAGAGAGAGAGAGAGAGAGAGAGAGAGAGAGAGAGAGAGAGAGAGAGAGAGAGAGAGAGAGAGAGAGAGAGAGAGAGAGAGAGAGAGAGAGAGAGAGAGAGAGAGAGAGAGAGAGAGAGAGAGAGAGAGAGGTCACTGTCCTGTGTAACATGTTTGCCCAAAGGACTAATAAAGTACATTACATGACGTTAAAGTGTTGTGCAATTCTAAAGAGCCTGACTGGCTTTGCAGTGCATAATCTTTGCCTCTCTGGGAAATCAAATTTATGTCATACGGTGAAAAAAAAAAAAAAAAACTAGCAGTCATTTTTTTTTAAACCCAAACCTGTAGCTGACTTTATGGGTGATTTTTTAACATATCCACTTTATATTATTGTTCAGTACACAGTACTTTTTACTGCATTGTAATTGCAGGAAAACATGAACGCACCCTTACAGTAGAATCTTTGCGCCGATTATACTTGAAAGACATACACACATGGCTTACAGACATGCATCCTCATATTCAAGTCAATTAAAAAGGGTTCTTTCACACTGTCTAAAACCCATATAAAAAAACGACTAAAACATGAATGCATGAATTCACAAAACATAATTTAAGGCTGCATAATTTTGCAACTGGTTCCGATAGTTTCCTTAAAGTGGGGAAGAGTAGGTTTGACCAAAATTATTGAATGTATCTGCATAAATCCTGGTACGGCATGGAGTTCAGGAGTATAGGAAAACAATCTGGAGAACAACCCATAAAAACACAGGTTTTTATGCTGTAAGCACAATTACAATAAAGTTTAAGGACTAGGTGATCATCATACTCCTGAGCAGAACACGCACTGTAAACATAAAAGTCACTTCCTACAACACTGGAAAAATAATTTTATAGCCAAACTACCTACAGAAGTTGGTGGGAAGAACAAATTGCCACTTTGGTGCTCAAACCAGTATGGCAAGTACAGCTAGCTAGAACTGTGCATTTTAAACATGCGCAAGGCAAAAACAAAAAGCCTGGGCTGTACAAAGTTTCCACCTCTCCATACAGTAGGGCTAACAGTCTGATTCAACCTACAAATACAAGGTGGATGCCATCATGTGGAATCTTCCAATGTTTTGTTAGACTCTTGATTGCGACAAAGCCGGTCCATTATGCCTTGCAACATTGGCTGCACAATGCCCAAGAGAGGGCGTTGAGAGGGATCCCCATTCCAGCATGCTTCCATCAGCTTCCAGGACTCCTCATCAAAGATGGCCAACCTCTCTGGACGCACACCTATGGTTAGAAGCAAAAATATCAGGTCCAAAGGCTTACACAAATACTTGTTACATATTTGAGCAACTTAAACTTAAAATGTGATTAAATAATGCAGAGTTTTTACCTTCTGTTAAAAAACTTAACAAAACTATTGACAGACCGAGACAGATCTGCCTATAGTGTTTATCTTGACCACTCACTCTTCCCCTTCTGTTCCAAGTTGGTCAGTGAGGCTGACTGTCACATTAGAAGATGGATATATAAAGAAGCAGGTCAAGCTTGACATTTACAATAATATTTGAGAATTGTGTAAAACTATAGCTGCCAATTTTTTGATCCGTTTATGTAGTTTTCAGCATAGGTTACTTCTTCCATGTGCACATTTTTATAAACGGGTTAAGTATGAATTGCTCAGGTTTGTGTAAGATTTACACTAAGCTCAGACTAAAACTTTAGTGATTGGGAATTTCATATACTTTACACAAGGATTAAATACAAGTAACCAAATCACTGGATTGTATCTTTTTTTAATATATAAAATAAAGGGAACTTACCTTTTCTAACATTGTTCCATAGATGGTCTTTACTTGAGCATCTTTCAAAGGCCTCTGGAAGTTTTATTGATCCTGAGCATATATACCAAAACAGAATCCCAAAAGCATAGACATCAACTGAATTGTCATATTTGCCTGGGAGACAAGCATAGAAAATATTTTAATCTATCTTGAACAAAATAATTGTGTTTGGTAAATACAGCATTATTAAAATATTAAATTGGTCACCAGATCAACTGCAGGCTCCAAAGCATTATGGATTGAAGTGGATGTAAACCTGATTCATTAAATTTTTCCTAGGCACATATCTGCAGTGTTTTTACATCTCTCTCCAAAGCCCTAAGTCCCGTGTCTTTCTGCTGCTCTGTTCTTCCATCAGCATGATAACTTCTGACAAGTTCTGACAACTTGGCTAAAACCAGACTGAAATTTGTGTCGGGTGGGTGCTATAAATAGATTAGCAGAAAGCTGATCTGTTCACAGCTCTGCACATTCCTTCCTTTCTCTGCTTATGTGGAGATGGGGCGTGTACCTTTCCTCCAATCAGCAGTCACACAGTGTATGTTAGGACTTCACTCCCAGTGCTGAACAGGGAGAGAAGATTTTTAAAACAATGTGCACTTTCTAAATATAGCAAGCTGAAGACAGCAGATATACATGTAAAACTTATGAAGGGAGATTTTTTTCATCCCTGTGTATCATGAGGCTGTTCACTTCACTAGGTATATGTGGGGGTTTACATCCACTTTAAGCCTACAATTTTGTATCTTTTAGCATGCCAAAATATTTGTAGTTAGGTTAAGCAATGATAGTAATTGATCAAATATTCTACTCTTCAAGTTGGTTGTACCACCATGGTTCTTCAATGTCTGAGCTCTGCAACTTTATATACGACCTTCCCGCCACCTAGCCTACTCATTCTATGGTCTGTGCAAAAGATTACTAAATAGCTTTGCATTACCCTTTTCCTTCTTTTGCTGCTAGGAGAGCCCAAGAGCCAAGTCAGAAACTGCAGCTATCAAATTTTTTTGCCCTGAATTCCTTTTCAAAAAAGGTGAAGGTGTTTGCTTCTAGCAAAAACATAGCAAACATTTTGTTTAAAGTAGAAGAATAGCCAAAGCCATTTTTGCTATACTTCTGGGGATCACATTAGTGCAGTTTGTTCTATACTCCTGCAACAGGCCACTCAGCCAGTCCAGGCTTTGCATCCCGATCGCACCCTATGCACAGCCAAGTGCTCCAGTGAGCGTTTGGAGGGCAGAGCACAGAGCCAGTGACTGACAGCCACCAGCTCTCTGAACACTGAGAACTGAGCAATCAGCGGTCTTTGATCACTCAGTTCCCAGTCTTAGAAGCTGTGGGGGCAGAGTAAACATTGGTTCGATGCTGCATCCGCCTAGGGTTTTTTCTAAAGCCATTCTTTAAAAAGTACAGATGTACAGATGGGAGATATCGGCTGAAGAACCTGTGTTCAATCTGTATGGGAGAGTATCTCGGCTCAGAGACCAACCCAGAGATATAACTGCATGGCCTCTGCTGAGAACTAGTGAATATAGGCAGATTAGAATACCTGTCTTGCAGGAAGAGACACAGCAGCCCACATTAACTGAAATCCTGCGCGCTGTGCAGCAAAGCACAGCATCTGTAGATGGACTAAAGGTTTGGGGGTCTCACTGAAACTGTCACTTATGAGACAGGATCTCCAGAAAATCAGGGAGAGGACCACGGCAGTATTAGCGAGGTAGAGGATTTGCTACCCCCCCTCACTAGAGATGCCAGAACTGCACTACAACAATCAGCACAGGCCAACGCTAAAACCGACAAGATTGAGAACCATCTCAGACGAAACAATGCTCGCATTGTCGGGCTCCCAGAGAAAGTTGAGGGCAAAGACCCCACGGCCTTCACAGAAGGATGGCTCCAGGACATATTTGGCAAAGAGGCCTTCACCACACTGTGGTGGAATGGGCACACCGCACGCCGCCAAGACCCCTCCCCCCTAGTAACCCACCAAGATCCATGCTGGCCAGGCTCTTGAACTATAAGGACAGAGAGATCATACTTGGACTGGCCAGAAAGAGGCGCAGTACACTATAATGGGACTAAAGTTTCATTCTACCCTGACTTCTCAGCAGAGGTGCAATGCAAAAGGGCCAAGTTTGCTGAGGTGAAGAAACGCCTGCAGAGAATTCAAGTCACATATGCAATGTTGTACCCGGCCAAACTACGCATTACTGCCAGAGGGCAATCCGCTTTTTTTGCATCTGCCTCAGATGCATCTGCATTGCTGGATCGCAATGAACAGGACCTCGGGAGGCCGAGAGGCCAACAGGGGAGACTGATGCCCATCACGTAAAGCCACAGGGTTGGTATGTAACCTGACATTTTAAGTTTACCACTTACAGTGCGGGATAATGTTCACCTTTTCAAAGCTAGCGCTTGACAAGAGCTTTGACAGAATACAATTGATCAAGATGAAACCTGAGTCAAGGTGGGGACGACATGCCCACAGGGACTTACAAATTTACACTGTGCCCCAGTTAAGGTGGGGTTATTTGGTGCCCTGTTGACACGAGTTCACTGAACGACTCCTGGCGTGAGGTTGGAAAGAGGGGAGTTTACCCTCGCCTCATGCAGGTATGCTGAATGCACTTGACAGACCAGTTCAGGACAGTTTTGTATTTTTACTGGTCACACAGACACACTGTGCTCTGAATCTATCATTCCTCAGCTACTGCCGTCACAACAGTCAAACTAAAGCAAACCACCGGTTGACAGAACTGTGTACCCATAGCATGATTGCTGCCTTACTGTTTCCCAGGACCGAGGCGCTGGGGCACACAGGCCCTGGACACAATACTTTACCATAACCAGCATGGCTGCCCCCCCGGTTGTAGCCTGGAACGTCCGTGGCATTCATGACCCACTGAAACGCACCATGATAAGCACCTGTTTGAAAAAGTTCCATCCTGCTATAGTGAGCCTCCAGGAGGACTCACCTCACAAAAGACACCATTGTTTTTTTGCAATATTCCTGGGTGGGCAAGACCTACCACTCCACCCACACCGCATATTCACGCGGGGTGAGTGTATTGGTACACAAATCCTTGGCCTACCAGGAATAGGACGCAATTACAGACCCTCTGGGCAGATACGTATTTTTGTATTGCAAAGTGTTTACCTTAACTGTGATATTTGCCTTTGTGTATATAGCCCCCCCATTCTCTAGAGAGATATTGCAGATTCTCCTGTCTTACTTGGTCGATAAGCCTGATGTCCCTACGCTGATCATGGGTGACTAACGGTTACCTGGATCCTAGATTGGATAGGAATCCCCCAGCCCAGCCTCCGTCTGGAAACAGTCACTATTTTGAGCCGCCCAATGCTGAAGGTGGGCTGGACAGATGTACGGAGGGCAAAACACCCAACAATTAAACAGTTCTCATGCTTCTCTAAAACGCATGGGTCGCTATCCCGCATTGACCTGTGTGTGGGGTCCCCCCCAACTACTGACCATGGCTATCACAGTGTTTCCCTAGGGGGGGGGGGGGGGGGTATCTGACCATTCCCCACTGGCTGCACACCTTGTCACTTGTCCCCTGGCTACTCTGGCCAGGGCACCGTGGAAGCTGAACGCCTTCTGGCTAAAACATTTTACCTCACATGAGCGGGTGGCGAAACAGATGGAACAATACTTTGACAACCGATTGCATAGCAATTTGATGCTGAGATGGGACGCCTTCAAGTCATGCTTGAGGGGTACATTCATAGCTGAAATTGCGGCCAAACGTAATTCATCTGCCCTACTGCAGCAGGTTGAAGACAAGGTGAGACAACTGGAGCTTGCATATGTTTTAGACCAGTCAGCCTCCGCGAGGAAGGCATGGATCTCGGGCCAGGATTCCCTGGACCGGGGGAGATCCTCCGCTGCGGAACGTAAAAGGTTCTTTACCAAACAAGCATTTTATGAAGAGGGGGAAAAAAAAAAAACAGGCAGACTATTGGCTAGAATTGCCAGATCTCAGCAATCTTCCTCTGCCATAGGAGCGATACGCAGCTCCTTGGGACGATTGGTGAATAACCCTGAACAAATAATAGCTGAACTAACATCTTTTTATGTAGCATTATACAAATCCTGTGACAACTACACTGACGAAGAGCTGCAAAACTATATGGGTGAAATGACTCTTCCAACTCTGACCCGCAAAGAGCGCGTGGAGTTGGGAGGCACCATTTACACTGGACGAGCTCGGCCCGGGGGGATGATGGGATCCCCATGGAGGTCTATACCCAATATGGAGAAGTGATTCTACCCAAACTACTTGAGATCTTTAACTCCTCGTTTAAATCAGGAAAGCTACCTACTACCATGACAACAGCCAACATTATATTACTACTCAAAGCAGGCAAAGATCCTAGCTCCTACAGGCCTATCTCATTACAGAGCGACGTCAAAATTCTGGCCAAGGTTCTGGCCATGAGGGTCAATAAAATAACCAATCTTTTGTCCACCCAGACCAGGCAGGATTCATGCCGTTAACATCTACTGCGACCAATCTAGGACGACTACTTGAACATGCAGACTCCCTCGGATTCCACCGGCCACAGAGCACTGTCTCTTAACGCCAATAAGGCATTCGACAGTGTGGGCTGGCGGTACCTGTGGGCTGTACTGGTTAAGTGTGGGTTTGGACCCAGGTTCATCAGATGGGTGATACTGCTGTATGACACACCACATGCTGCAATACGTTTGTCAGACAGGCTATCACATGCTTTTGCACTGGGCAGGGGGACCAGGCAGGGATGCCCCCTGACCCCCCTGCTGTTTGCTCTGGCTATCGAGCCCCTCGCGGCTAAGGGGGGGAACTGCCCACAGATTACAGGAATCCGCTATGGCGAACTGCATGAAAAAATCATGCTTTATGCCGATATGCTTCTCTTTCTAGAGGATGCAGATGACTCACTGACTAAGGCAACGTCCCTCATCACGGAGTTCGGCCATTTTTCAGGCCTTACCATAAACTGGTCTGAATCAGCCTTAATGTTTATAGATGGGACCCCCGGGCCAGGCCAGGGGCCCTCTTGCGCTGTACCCATAGTGACCACCTTCAAATATCTAGGCATACACATTTCCCCTAAACCAACAGAATTTTGCAAATTGAACATATACTCCATGCTAACTCGTTTTAGAGATAAAATATATAGAACAAACTTAAAATGTCAGTGGCAGGAAAGGCAAACCTCATCAAGATGATTCTGATGCCGCAGAGTGGTTAACTCCCTGTTGAGGCTGTTGTGGCACTCCAAACCCCCTAAAATGAAACTAGAGCAACTTCAATACCCCAAAAGGAGGGGGGGGGGCCTTGCTTACTACCTGGCCACTACAGCACTTGATAGGGAACATGGCCCCCTCACCGGCGGGCTCATCGGCAAGACTCATGCTACTCGGCCCCGGGGCGGAATCTATACCCGAGGGACTAGAAGCTCAACAATTTCAAAGGCCCAACAAACTAATGCCCACGTATACACTTCTTCAGAAGGTGAGGAACAAAACTAAACTACAAAACTTAACAGGGTTCACAGCTTACAGCCAGATATGGGGAAACCAAACGTATGCACGAGGCACATCTTTCATAATGGGACCTTGCTCTCTTTTAAGTACCTACAATCCAACTACGCACTACCCCCCAACATGCTATTTTACTATCTACAACACGTTAGGGCACAGGGGGACACTATGGAATGGAATCAGTCCTTCACTCCGGTCTTTTATATGCTGCAGGATGCATCCGACACAAAAAGGTATAATTTCTCAATGTTATAATATGCTACTAGAAGGGCACCCCATGAAGGCAGTTACACAATGGGAGGCGGATTTGGGGCCCATTGAAGGTGAACTGTGGAAAGAGGCCCTACAGGCAGTTAACATGTTAATGTGGCACAAAAGGTATCCCAACTATATATACTACTGAGAGTACACTATACACCTGTAAAGCTATACCAAAAATGAGCAGAATACCTGACCCACTATGCGGTAGGTGAAGAATGGTGCCAACCCTTGGATTCACACCAGGAAACATAAGCCCTCCAGACTCTAATATGATTCTGGAAGCTGGCTTCCTTGCATTAATCAAGGTAGAGATAACTGACCCGGATAGCCCATGTTTCTTCAGAATGTGTTTCAATAGCCAAGCCGTTAAATTTAGAGTTTTTAAGGCAGGATTGAATATCGGCCCCTGTGAGACGTAGTGGAAGGGACTGGATCCCCCACCACCATCATTACGATTTCTGCATACCAGAACATTCTGGGCCATGCTGGGGCTACAAGAATTACCGTCTTTCTTTCCAGCTTGATCCTGCAAAGAAGAACTGATCCCACAGGGTCACCAACGCATCTGTTCTGCAAGCGAGTGGATCCCTTGTCCTGGACACAAAGTTGACCAACTTCATGTTGAACCTGGATGCCAGAAGACCTACGTCTGGAGTCCCCCATTTTTGGCAAACCGGGACCATTCCCCCAGGAGCAAGTGCTGGCGGCTCCAGTAGTCCGCCTGCCAATTCTCTAATTCTCTACTTCCGGAATGAAAACTGCCGATAGGCATGGAACATTCCTTTCTGCCCAAGTTAGAATATTGTTCACCTCCCTCTGTGCTGCGAGCCTCTTGGTGATTGATATAAGCCACAGCTGTGGCACTGTCAGATTGGATCCTGACAGAACAGCCCCGTAACCTGAATGTCCAGGCCTTCAGAGCCAGACGCGCTGCCCAAATCTCTAGGATGTTGATGGGCAAGGTTCTTTACCACTGTCCCTGGACAGTTGACTTTTCTAGTACTGCTCCCCAACCTTAAAAAGGCTGGCATCTGTCGTTACCACCTTCCAGATAACTGGTCTCAGGGATTTTCCGTTCAGATTCCGGGTGGGTTACCATCCACCAACCAAGGCTCAGGGACACCCTTGGGGACAGCCGCATTGGCAAATCTAGAGCTTGAACCGTTTTGTTCCGGATGTTTTGTAACCGTATCGAATGGAACTGGGCATAGGGAACCGTTTCAAATTAAGCCACCATCTTTCCCAACAACCTCATGCAAAGGTAAATGGAGGAATTTATTATTTTATTTTTTTTTACCACCTCAGCGTTCATTGAAGAGACTTTTATTCAACTTAACGTTCATTTCTGTCTCTAACATTAAGTCACATCATTGTGGTATTTTCGTTTTTCATTTAGTCATATAATTTACCATCCCCCTCGGACCCTCCCGCACCCACCTTGCAATCGTTTTAGAAAGGCCGTTACTTATTGTTATTCTAGTGCCAAATACTCTGAGAAATTTATCGTGAAACCTCTTCTGCATATTTCCATGTATTTTTAAATTCTTTCCACACTATCCATTTATCCCTACTATCGCTACCCGCTTCACTCCTTTCCCCTTTCTCATCAATATTCTCTAGGTTTTGCATTTTATTTATCTGGAAAATTAGATCCCTAATTTTTGGGCACTCTGCTGCTCGCCAGTTTTTGGGGATGAGGTTTTTTGCTTCGTTTAAAACAGTGGGGATTAACGTATTTTTGTATTGTTTAACGGGGAGATCTGTCCCATAGAAAAACATGTCCATGGGTCATCTGCAATTTTCGCCCCTATGACGTCCTTTATTAGCTGGCGGACTTTATCCCAATACTTTTTAATGACGGGGCACTCCCACCAAATATGAGCTGTATTTCCCACTTGTTTGCACCCGCGCCAACACTCTGAAGATTGCTCCACTGAATATCTGCTCATTTTATCGGGAGTAATGTACCACCTAGCGAGGCATTTGAAATTTGTCTCCATCGACCTATTATCTACCGCTGAGCTGTGTAATCATTTTAAAATAAATTTTCTTCACTTTGTGTACTGCAACGTGCGCCTAATTCTCTTTCCCACTTTTTTATGTAGGGCGGGTCCTACAAGTCGTCACCCTCCGTTTGTATTCTGTATATTCTCCCTATGTTCTTTTTTGAATTTGCTTTTAAAAAAAAGCTTTTCTAATGGTCTATATTCCTCCTTCCCTCTTAATGGGTGGGGCAATTTTTCGATAAAGTAACTCAATTGGAGGAACCGCCATACATCTACTTTCATTAGCCCCATGTCCCTACTCAGTGTTTGAAATGTTTTAATTTTACCTTGGTTGTATTATATATCTTTTATTTGTGCATTTTCTTTTTTTATCCAATTTCCCCCCACCTCTTTTTTTCCCCGGTATGAAAAAATCATTTTGACTTAAATAAATTAGTGGAGAATTATATGTCCATTTTTTTAGTGCGTGAATCCTATCCCATATTTTTAATGCTGTATGTGTAATTTCGTGTGTACCTAATCCCATGCTTCTATAATGTGGTGGGTTCCAAATTATTCTTCCCAACTGTGTACCACTCATTTCTTTTTCTAATCTCACCCATCTTTTTTCATTGGCCTTCTTCGCCCACTCCATCACCCGAGTGAGGACTATTGCATTATGATATTTTTGAAAGTCCGGCATCGCTAACCCCCCTTGTTTCTTTCCCCTACATAAAACGCTGAAGGCTATTCTCGGTTTTTGATTATTCCATATATACTTTGATATTAAACTTTTCAAAGTTTTAAAAAATATTTGTGGAAGTGATATAGGGAGCATTTGTAGCTTATAGAGAATCTTTGGGGCGAGCACCATCTTCGTCGCATTAACCCTACCAATTCAGGATAGTGATGTTGCAGAGAGCTTTTTAATTTCATTTTTGATTTCATCCAATAGGGGTAAAAAGTTATTAACTATTTCTTTAACCGAGGGTGCTAATTTGACTCCTAGGTATTTAATCTCATTTTTCCAGGGAATGTTAAATTCTTTTTTCAGTTTGGTTTCTTCCTGCTTACTTATATTAATTTTTAAAATTTCGGATTTACTGGGGTTTATTTTAAAATTTGATATCTCCCCTTATTCCTTTAAGGTTTTTAATAGGATCGGAATCGTGATCCTTGGGTTAGTTATATAAAGCAAGACGTCGTCCGCAAACACTGCGAGTTTGTGTTCATCTGTCCCTACCTTAATCCCTTTGATGTCCGGGTTTATTCGGATAGCAGACAGCAGGGGTTCGAGGGATAGCACAAACAGCAAGGGAGATAGCAGGCATCCCTGTCTGGTGCCATTTTTCATTGAAATTTTGAAGAAGAGACACCATTAACTTTCACACATGCCTGAGGGTCGTTGTAAAGAACCCCTATCCATTTGATCATCCGGGGGCCGATTCCCATGGTCTCCAGAGTTCCAACCATGAGTCCCCAGTCTACCCTGTCAAATGCTTTTTCGGCATCAATCGACAGGAGTAGACCTGGGGACCCACCGTTCTCAAGCACCCGGAGAAGAAGAAGTGAACGCACCCCGTTATACCTCCCCTCTCTCCCCGGGATAAATCCGACCTGGTCCGGATGGACCAGGTCGGTCAGCCTTTCCTTCAGCCTGGACTCGAGCACCTTAGCGTATAATTTAGTATCCGCATTCAGGAGTGCTATGGGCCTGTAACTTGAGCAAAGGGTACTGTCTTTCCCCTCTTTCAGGATAAGCTTTAATGAAGCCTGCAAGGCCTCGCCTCCCATATTGAAATCTGACCCAAGACCGTTCATGTACTTAGCCAGCCTTGGAACTAGAATTTTAATGAAGGTTTTAAGCTAGAGGTGAAGCCGTGCTTTTGCCTACTTCTGTTTCTTTCAGGGCTTTGTATATTTCCTCTTCGGTAATAGGGCTATCTATACAAAGCCTTTCCTCATCTGACAGGTGGGGCAATTTGCTTCTATCCAAAAACCCTTTCCTTTTCTCTAAGTTTTTATTGTCCTGACTTTCTTTACTGCCCACCGAATATAAAGCTTCATAATAATTTTTAAACGCTTCAGCTATCTCCCTTGTTGTGTGCACCATCCCACCTCCGACCCCCCCCCCCCCCCCGCTGGTTTGAATTTTTTCAATGTAATTTAAAGGGTCTGTTTTTTTTTAACTTTCCCGCTAAGTATCTACTTGTCTTGTTGTCCCATTGGCATCTCTACCTCGACTTTATTAAATGTCCTGTTTATTTTCTGTTCTGTCAGGTCCTTAAGTTCGTCTCTTTTTAACTAGTAAATGGAAAACGTCCTGCTGTTGCCCATTTGATTTGTGTTCTTGTTCTAATCTTTGATTATCATTAGTTATCGTACGCATTTGTCTTTTTCTCCGGCGCCGATAGAGATGAGTACTCCCTGGATGTATACTTTATGCGCCTCCCATAGGGTTGCACAAGATATTGCCTCTGTATCGTTGGTACTAAAAAAAAATTCAATTTCCTTCTGGATCTGTTCGACCACTTTTCCATCCCGCAAGAGACTATCATCCAATCTCCAGCTGGCCGGTTGCCTTTGTATTCCGGGTAACCCAATCCTCATCGAGACCGGAGAATGATCTGAGAGAGAGTAGAAATTCCTATCTGTGAAGACTTGACTTGGTCCAGCATTCTATGTTCCAACACTATGTAATCCAGTCTTGAGTACGTCCCGTGCACAGGGGAGAAGAAAGTATAGTCCTGTATTTTCTCATGTTTTACCCTCCACACGTCAATTCGTTGAAATTGTTTCATCTTGTGTTTAAACTTTCTTAGTAGACCCTTACTTGTCCCCTGTGCCCGGGACGTGCTATCCTGCTCTGGATCAAGACAAAAATGAAAGTCTCCAGCCAGTATGACCTCCCCTGTCTTGAATTTGGCCAGTCTATTTAGGGTCTGAATCAGAAACCCTATAGGGTTTTTGTTAGGACAATATACATTTGCTAAGGTCCAAATCCTATCGCCTACTTTTCCCTTTATAAACAAAAAGCGTCCATCGGGATCTGTTATCCTGTCAAGTAATGTAAACCTAGTTTGTTTTTCAAAGCCAATTGCTACCCCTTTCGCCCTGCTTATAGGAGAATCCGCGTAGTACCACATCTGATAGTTTTCAGAGTTCAATTTTATATTTGTTTCCAGTGACAAATGGGTTTCTTGAAGAAACACCACATCTGCTCTGAACTCCTTCAACTCTTTTATTAATTTGGCCCTCTTAAGTAAGGTATTTAACCCCTTCACATTGTAGGTTACCAAGTTTAATTCTGTCATCAAGATCCTCTCAATGAGGTACTACGCTTTTTTCCTAATTCCGGCTCCTTTCTATTTAACCTCTTTTGGATTTGCAAGGTGGGCGTTTTCCCTCTCCCCCCTGTGAACCCCCCCCCTCTCCCTCCCCCTGGCCATCTCCCGGCCTTGGTTCATCCTCCCCCCGAACTAACCCCCCCTCTCCCACCCCCACCCCCCGGCCATCTCCCGGCCTTGGTTCTAAATGTGGGCACCCAATCTTTGCCCAACCAATGAACCATATATCCTAGGGTGAGGCTCTGACTGCGGCCCCCTGTGCCAGTCCCGTCCCTATCCTCCTCAAAGAGGGTACTGATAGGGTTGGGAGCAAGCATTCGTTGAGTCCCCCTATTCCCATACAGGCCTCCACTCTATTTGTCACTTTTAATTTTTACTTCCCAATTCCCCTCTAACAGATGGCCCATGTCTGTCCTTACGTTTAAAATTTCTATTTTTATTGAATTTTCTAATTTCGCGAACATTTCAGACTTCTCATCTTTTGTGGGGATTTGGGCAATATTCCTCTGAACTTCCATCCTGCTGATGTTCGAATCCATCTCATAGTCCGTTTCCTCTCTGGAGTAGGCTCCGAGCTCTTCTGTGGGAAGCAATGTTAATATTGGTTCCTTCTTTTTTTCTTTTGCCCCCTGTTGTTTTTTGTCTACTCCAGGACTTAAGCTGACTTCTTTTAAATATTTTTGGATCGTACTTAAATTTAGGCTTTCTTTTGGATTTTTTGCTTCATTGTTTTTTTGTGACCTTCCCTTCATTTTCCCCTCTGAGAGCTTTTTCCTCCCCAGGGTGGTCCTCCTTTCTTCCTCTTCTACTTCCCTTCTTGTGCCGTTTTCTGATTTTCTTTTAATCTCCGCCTGAATGTGCCCTCTGATGAGTTTATAAGTTTATCAGGTGTTCTAGTTATTTACTCTCACCACTCGCTCCTCCACAATGGTGTATCTGGTCAATATAGAGACCTTTCAAAGAAAGTTTTAAATGTTGAGCATATAGTGGTTTGGTCAGTTTATATATTCTACTCCAACTAAACAGGAGAGTTCGCATAAGCAGGTATATGGAGGTGTAAAGAAATAAAACAAGCGCTTTAAGATACGGTATGTAAGCTCTTCTTGCTCCTACCTTTCAATCCGCTATTTTAAGTTATACGCTTAAGACCATGCTCTGATGATTGGAGCTCGGACAAGTCTTAGCATACAGAATTAATTGCCCTACTGAGAGTGGCCAGAGAGAGAGGAGCAAAAAGCCCCTGAAAGTCCTTCTCTCACACGAATACCGTAATTAACATATGGTTCCTGGTTCCTGGTTCCTGGTTAAACTACGCGCTGAAATGCAAAATGACCATTTTTCTCCTTTTTCCATCAACCCTTAGCAAGACATTTGTACATTTATGCATAGCATTACTATTTCGGAGCCAACATGTACTCTCTTTTATCAGGATATGTCTGCCGGATCAATTTCATTTTTTTTTTTTTTTTTCACAGTATAATAATATACCTCATATATCCCAAATAGCCACTGACCCCACAATAAAAATACTGTCAGTCCTTCTCACCTTCTTCTTATATGACCAGTCTTATAATTACAGTGTCAGATTCTTCTCAAAACCTCTCCTGTTGCGAAAGCGATACTGAGCATGCGGTTCATGTTATGGCTTCAGACTACACGGTATAATACACAAGAGACAGTTTTTTCCTCCTTTTTCCAGCTGATTTTAGCAAGACAATCCTACATAGCATTGGCATTTCCTGGCCCCCATGAATCTTCCCCCCCCCCCCTTTCATGTCTGAGTATACTATGTATCTGTCAAGTCCTTTACAACACAGAAACAGCCAGTACCCTACCAACCGGTTAAGTTCCACCAACTTAAATATAGACACAGGGCTTTCAGAATTGACATAATATCCCTGCTGGATTAGAGTTATATGCTGTAATAGAACCGGGACTGATTATTTCTCTTTAAACAGCAGTGTTAGGCAATCAATCTTGACTGAGGGCTATCTTGCTGACCCCCCCCATGTTTTTTTCAACATATAGATGTACTATAACAAATCGGTGTAACAGCAGAGTCCCCAGTGCTTTTCTATTGTCTTACCTAGCCATATCGCGAAGTCCGTGATTAATTATCAGGGGGGAGGAGGGGGGGTATTCATTGACCTGTCACCAGGATAAGCCGCTATTTACAGCCCTTCCAGCTGTTGTCAATGTTCAGCGTGCATACAGAGCATGCAGGGCTTCCCAGGACATTCCCGTTCACAGTTCCTCCCAGCCCAGACTTCCCTGGAATACCTCAGACAGGGAAGAAAAACAGACAGCAGATTAAAGCTAGATCGCGGTGGGGAGGTGGGGAGACAAGAAGCGAGGAGAGGGCGGGGGGATCCAGTGCTAGGGACGACTTCGGCTAAGATAACCGCTTCAAAGGATACTCAGACTGGCACTCAGAACGCATCTACATCGATCCCTTTCTTGTCCCGTCACTCACCGTCTTTGCCCCCCAACTTGCCTGGCTCATCTGTCCCTTGCTGGAGTGTGGAGCTGCCATCACCTGCCGGTTCAAGGGGGGGGGGAGAGAGTGTGTCCCTCGGAGCTTAGCGTTCTCACACCACGCTTCGCTCCTGCTGAACCTCCGGGACCTCCTCCATCTCCTCTCTCAGGCGCCGCACTCAGGCCCCTCCCCTACGTCCGCCGCATCACCTCCCCAACCGCCCTTTTGTAACAGTATCGAATGGAACTGGGCATAGGCAACCGTTTCAAATTAAGCCACCATCTTTCCCAACAACCTCATGCAAAGGTAAATGGAGGAATTTCTTTTCGACTCGACCATCTGCACCAGCTCGCTTATGGCGTTGATCTTTGCCTGAGGCAAGAACACCTTTTTTCTGGGTTGTATCTATGATTAGGCCTAAGTAATCGAGCCTTTTTAGTGGTTTCAAGGAAGACTTCTCTAGGTTGAGAATCCGACCTAGATTTTCCAGGTATTTGGTTATAATGCGCACGCTTTGCTCCAAGCGGGTCACCGACCGGTCTATTAGCAGAAGATCGTCCAGGTACACCAAGACTGATGCCCTGCGCCCTTAGCCTGGCTATAGGTGGAGCCAGAACCTTTGTTAATAGCCGGGGTGCTGTAGCCAGCCCGAAGGGCAAGGCTACAAACTGAAAATGATGCTGTTCTACCTCGAACCGCAAAAACCTTTGGTAAGCGGGAAATATAGGAACATGCAAATATGCATCTCTGATGTTGGACGCCAGAAGTTCCCCTCCTTGTAGGATAGAAAGCACCGACCTGATCGACTCCATGAGAAAAGAGCGGACCCTCAGGAACCGATTCAGATTTTGAGCTCTAGAATGGGTCCAACATCTCCATTCGTTTTTTTCACCGTGAAGAGGTTTAAATAGAACCCCAAACCTTGCTCTTCTATGGGGATTCGCATGATCAACCCTTGAGCCAGTAGTCGGTCCAATGCCCGAAACAGAGATTGCCTTTTCCCTGGATCTTTGGGAACGTTTGACCTCAGAAAACGAGGCGGTGGCAACTCTCGAAACTCCAGTTTGTAACCTAGAGCTATTGTGGAGACTACCCATCTGTCCTGGACTTCCTCCTGCAAGACTTCTAAGTACAGAAGTGTTCCCCCCACCCTGTCGAGTGGAGGTGCCCCTTCATAATGAGGCTTTAGAATTCTGCTTTGCAGGCTTCCATCCCCAGGACTTTTTGGGCTTGGGCCCGAGGCTTTCCTCTAGACTCTGACGATGGAGGACATCGCGACTGCCTAGAGGCAAATGCCCCTGGCCCTGGAGATAGAGTAAGCTTAAATGAAGGGCGCTTATTCAGTCTTTTGACTGGCAAAAGAGTACTTTACCTACTTGAAATCCTTTGGATGTATTTGTCCAAATCATCCCCAAATAGCCGATCCCCATGAAAAATAAAAACAGTCAGGAGCCTTTTGCATGGTGCTTCAGCTGACCAATTTTTTAATCACAGGATCCTTTGCATGTGCACAAGCGCAAGGTGAGACACCTGGTGGATAGAATCCTTGATGGCGTTAATGGCAAAACAATGCTCTTGGCAGTTCGGCCAAGTCACCATGCCAAGCCACCATGTCAGTAACAATCCATGCAATCCATACATGCAAAGAAACCAAAACAAATAGGTTCAGCAATTAAGTTACATGTAATAAAATGGAATGACAGGGAAAAAAGTATTGAACACATGAAGAAAGGCGTGAGGTGCAAAAAGGCGTGGAAAGCCAAGACACCAGATGAAATCCATTAATTAGAAAGCAATCCTGCCCCTTGTCAGTGGAAAATATCAGCTGGTTCAGTCTTAACTGATGGGTGTCCAATTACCAAGGTGTCAAAAGAAACGTCTCAAGATGGGCAAAAGCAAAGAGCTCTCTCAAGACCTTTGCAACCTTATTGTTGCAAAACATACTGATGGCATTGGTTACAGGATTTCTAAACTTCTGAATGTTCCAGTGAGCACTGTTGGGGCCAAAATAAAGCTGCTAGAATGGCTCAGCCAATCAACTGACTTGAATCCAATAGAAAATCTATAGAAAGAACTAAAGTTCTAGCTGGTGAGCCAATTCAATATTGAACCCTACGAACCAAGACTGGGATGCCATTAAAGTTCATGTGCGTGTTGAGGAGGAAGAGATGAATGCAAACTCAAAACTGTTTCTCAGGATCCTATTCTTTGGGGTGAGGAAACTCATTGCCAGACGATGGATACATGAACAGTTGACACTAGGGATGTGGATAAAAATAATAAATGCCGATGTATTAATGTACAAAATGACCTATGAGGCTAGCGGAGCTCCTAAAAAGTTTAGAAAAGTATGGTTTAGCCTGGAAAGGCCCCTGGACCCGACGGGTTTACCCTTCCCTATTATAAAACGTTCCAACACCTAATGACAACTCACTACCTTGAGGCGTTCAATGCCATATTAGAAGGACACAGTCTACCAGCTGATATGTTGAGTGCCTCTATTACAGTGATCCCCAAACCGGGTAAGGATCCATTGCTGTGTGCCAGTTACAGGCCCATCTCTCTCCTGAACTGTGACATCAAACTCTTTACCAAAGTCCTAGCGGCTAGACTGAATGCCCTGCTGCAACGTATAGTAACCACAGACCAAGTCGGCTTTATCCAGGGTAGGGAAGCAAGGGACAACACTATCCGGACTCTGAACATTATAGCAAAAGCAAAAAGATCCCGCACCCCACTTTTACTCTTGTCCACAGATGCCGAAAAGGCTTTTGACAGGGTGGACTGGGTTTTTCTACGGGAAACCCTCAAGTTCGTTGGAATGCCCGACCCCATCCTGTCTTGGATAGCAGCCCTCTACAAAAATCCTACAGCATCGGTACGTGTAAATGGACACAACTCTGCCCCCTTTTCAATTACAAACGGCACTAGACAGGGCTGCCCCCTATCACCCTTGCTGTTTGTCCTCTCCCTAGAGCCGTTCCTACACCACATCAGAGGCAACCTTTCTATTAAAGGCATCCAAGCCGGCTCACGCCAACACAAGGTGGCAGCATACGCGGATGACCTATTCTTTGTCACAGAGCCTCTTATCTCCTTGCCATCTTTGTTACAGGAGCTGAAATGGTACGGAGCTCTATCCAAATTCAAGGTCAACCTGCAAAAATCAGAGGCACTGAATGTCTCCCTGTGGGACTCTACGGTGGCAAGGCTGCGCCCCTTTTTCCCATTTAAATGGGCTAAACGCTCGATCCAATACTTGGGAACAAAAATTCCCACAGATTTAAGCAACGTTTTTCCCCTCAACTACCAGCCTTCATTAACGTTAACCACAGACCTTAAAAGATGGGACTCCCTGGCCCTGTCTTGGTTTGGTCGCTGCAACGTCCTCAAGATGAACGCAATGCCAAGGCTCCTGTACTTATTACAAACACTACCTATCAAAATACCCCAGTCTTACTTTCACGCGGTTCGGTCAGCATTCATTAAATTTATCTGGAAAGGCGCTCACCCGCGCCTTAGCAGAAAATTACTGTTAAGACCTAAGCTTAGAGGGGGCATTGGTCTCCCGGATCCTGCCCTGTATTACACCGCAACACACATGGCCAGGGTGGTCAACTGGTGCAGACACGGCGACACGAAATTATGGGAAACACTAGAGCAGGCCGCCGGCGCCCCACTAGCCGGATTACCATGGGTAGAGAAAACCCACTATGCCCATCTGACAGCTCACCCTTTGATTGGCCCTACTCTAGCGGAAATGGATAGATTTTTTCGTCTCTCCTCACTGAGCAATTTCCCTTCCCCAATGACCCCACTTGTAGGACACCCAGGGTTCACACCCGGCCTCACTGACCCGACTGTCTATTCACAGGCCCTGCACGGAATCCTAAGGGCCTCCCAACTCCTACAGCCGTCGGGCTGGCCCCCTACAGAGACTATGTCCTCGGGGCGGGCTCCTTTAACACTAGATCATTGGAGGACTATTCAGTTCTCCCATTTTCTGAGCTCACTGCCCAAACCAGCGCTATTTAACCGAAAACTTCACTCTTTCGAAGAAATTTGTCTAGGGGAGGGTCCAATTCGGGGTTCCCTATCCACCGCCTATAAATCACTGCTAGAACTTCATGCCACTGAAGACCCCCCGTATCTGGCAAAATGGGAGAGGGACCTCGGAGTTACACTCTCGGTTCCCCAAAAAGACCGCATACCATTCTTTGCACAGAAGTCTGCTCTATGTAGCAAATACCAGGAGACCACATACAAAATAACTACACGCTGGTACAGAACCCCCTCAGTCCTGGCAAAAATATTCCCCAACCAATCCGACCGCTGTTGGCGATGTGGCCTTCATCAGGGTACTATCTTGCACATATTCTGGGAATGCCCATTGCTCAAAACTTTCTGGGAACCAGTCCTTAAACTTATACATAAGTTCACCGACATAGCCCTACAGGACAACCCGGCCGCTGTCCTGCTAAACCTTACCCCTCTATCAAGGAAACGATATAATAAATCCCTCCTCAAACACCTTCTTAATGCTGCACGAGCGTGCATCCTGCCTCTATGGAAACAACAAGCTCCGCCAACAGTGGCTCAATGGTTCGCAAGGGTGAGGGATATAGAACAGATGGAGGACTTGACCTCGGTACTGCGAGATAAGATGGAGGAACACCAGACCAGATGGTTTTATTGGGTCCAATACCGCTACTCCGATGAATATCAAGATTTCTGCCAGTAAACCCTATTACCTGACAGGCTTTGATGATCCTAGCTCCCGGGGGATGACACACCCCCATCCCACTGCCCCACTCCCCCTTTCCCTTTTTTCCCCTTTCTCTTCTTATTCTCCCCCCCACTCTCTCTCCACCCATTTCTTGTACTCTCCTTCTCACCTAAGTCTATCCCTGATTTCTACCTGACTTCAGGTATTTAAATAAGAAAAAATGAATGGTGTACTCAGAACCTAGCAATATACACGGTCATAAACTTCCGACAGTGACCTGGCTGGTCTCTCTCTCCCTTCAGGATGGAGAGGCTACCCCTAATGCTCATTAACTGGAGAAGACATGGCGACTTGTTATAAGCATCTCCTCTCTCTCGATACAACAATTATATGCCTTGAATCCTCCACAGGATACCTCAGAGTATTGATTATTTTCACGTTGTGATATATTGATCATCTAGTTTTATTAAGTTACCCCATAATTGTATCTGTTGCATACCTTTCAATAAAAATATTAAAATTGAAAAAAAAAAAAAAGAAAAGTATGGTTTAGATGGGTGGACTCTGAAGATACCTTGAAGGAAGAGAGAGAATAGAATACTTAATTGAGTAGGTTTACTCCCTTTTGTAACTATGACAGAGGGACGAATGTGATATTCTTTAGTATGAACAGAGGTGGGCTATAATTAATTCTACCGAAAAAATGACACTGAATAAGACATCCCTTGGGGTGGGAGTTTTTTGTTCTTAGGGGTTATTCAACTGGTTTTAGTTTAAAAAAAAAAAAGAGCGCAGAAATGAGTGGGAAGGACAGGGTTGGAATCGTATTTGGTTCAGACATGCAACCGCTCATATGTATAATGTGACTATTCTTATTGAATGTTGTCTTTCACGGTTTTGGATGTAACCCTTGTCAGATACAGTGTTTGCACAAAATACCTATGTGTGCAATAAAAATCTTCCAAAAAAAGAAAGCTCATGTGCGTGTAACTGTGTCCCAATACAGTAATTTATTGAGAGATCTCTCCCCAAAATATATATATATATATATATATATATATATATATATACATATACATATACATATACATACATACACACACACACACATATATATATATATATATATATATATATACACACATACACACAGATACATACACATATATACATATCTCTACCATTGTGAGGAGTACACCCCCCCCCCCCCTTTTGAATTTGTGGGAATGATGTGCATTTTGAACGACTTGTTTTAGTGACTTACTCCAGAAATGGAATAATGTAAACCATCTCTGTAGTTACAGAATCACACTGTTCCTTTCAGGAATTGTCCAGTTCAGATCTTGCCCTAGGTGGCCTGGGGAATTAATAGGTGCTAATAGGGGGTGTGTTTATATTGGGGGAGGAAGGGATCCACTAACTGCATGATTTATCTCCTCATATTTTGAGAGGAGAGTATCTACTTGGATCATCTGTCATGTTTTTTGGGGAGGTCCTTGACCAGTGGGGAATCATTCCCTGTATTAGGGATTTTTTTCTTCTGGTCTTTTAAAGGGGAATAAGGGATATTGTTATTGCCTTTTGTATTTTGCATATTTATAGCCATTAAAGTATATGTAGTATTTATATCATAGTTTGTTATTTTTCTTTTGAGTCAGTAATTTTTGAGAATACCCCCGATATACACTCAGTGAGTGCTACCTCTTGTCCATCACAGGCAGGATTCCCATATAGCCACAAATTGTACATGTTGCAATAGAACCTTATTCCAATCCCCTCCCCGCAGACCTGGATGTATATGGTCGAGGATTAGGAAGGAGATTCTGGGAAAAATTCCATTTAAGTCCCTCACTCAGGACGTGCGCCGTGGGACGACGTCACATCTGGCGTCTATGTGCCGGACGATGCAACGTCACCGTGCCCTTTCCATTGCCCCTAGATGCCGGATACCTTTCTCCTCGCCCTCGACATGGCGTGGCGGAGGCGCCGTCCACGCGCAAACGTCTCGGGATGCCCTTTTAATCCTGCCCCTCCCCATACTCCTGCCTAGGATTGGCCAACGGGCCCCACACACCTTCATCATTCCATGCTGTGCACCAAGGAGCGCTCAGGCCCACACCAACATCAAGCCTCATTCAAGGTAATCGCCTTTTGGCATTTATATAAAACGTGTATTTTTTTCCGCCTACAACTGAGGGGATACTAGTGGTACATGATAGAGCGACTTGACGTTCTCCTTCTGGCCCCCCTCCCCTATTTTCATTATATTATAGGCCTGGTACCTTGCCTTTCAGTGCTGTTGGAGTCTTATTGAAGCCAGTGTTTTTTTACCACTATTAAGCCCTTTTCTAGGTCCTAGAACTCCATGAGTAGTTGGGTAGGTATATTTTCAGTTTTTTACTCATATACAGATATAGCCAATTATCTTGGGGCTAACCCCTAAAGATTTGGTTCCCATACTAGATCAAGTGTGCTTTTTTCCTTTTGTTTTTTCTACAGCAATATCAGTCGCTCTGGGATTAATGTGGGGACTTTTAAGGGGAGCGCTTTGGGGCAACCTTTGTAAGTGACTCCCTGTTGGGTTTTTGATGCGCTTCACGTGCAGTCATAGTGAAGATATTTGCCAGCACACCATGGAACGACAGATAGCGTCCAAACGGGTGAATTATTGCATGATCATTCACAACACAAGGATAGTGCAACGTTTCAGAGTCACGCAGGACCCCTTCGTCAGGTATGTGATAAGTGTGGGGTGACAGTGAAAAATATTTAAAAAGCCATTAACCAATCCGAAAAAACGAGAAAAAACAAAAAACAAAGCTCCTCCCACCCCCAGACTGGTGTGACATCACAAATCCCGCCAAGACCGTTCAAATGTTTAAAATACATGAACAGAAAACACAGAAAATGTATAACAAGAGCAAGGATTAAAAGAAAGGACATGGAAGTGCCATTATGGTACCTTTTTATCAGTATTGTAGCGTTGGTCCCCAATCATTGTGGGGACAAACCAGCTGTCAAGGAACATCAGGATGCAGCGCACGATCCTGCAATGGATTGGCGCCAGCGCAGGGATCGGAGATTGTGGGGCAGATTACAGCAGAGATCGTGGGCCGCGCTTGCATAATGCAGCAGCGGTTTCAAGGGCAACCAGGGATGCTGAAGTGCCATAGTATAGCCAGGTTTACAACAGCCACGGCAGATCGTGCATTGTGCCGGTGGTAGCAGAGTAATCAAGAAAGATGCTGTGCTGGGGCCGATGTCATGGAAACGAGCGACGTCGGCGGACCCGGCCCCAAGACAGGATATGTCCAATCAAGGGAGGTGGACTGGGAAACTGAAGTGAGATGTGAATGGGAAAGAAGCAAGCAGCCGCAGTCTGAGAAACCAGGTAGTGAGAACGAAGAGGAGAGAGAGAGTGCGAGTGAAGAGAGAAGGAAACGATGAAAAGTGAAAAGAAAAGGAAGAATCGGGACCAAAGAGTCATGAAAACCAAAGCGAGAAAAGCAGAGTGATAAAGAAATTATAAATAATAGTAAAGAGCAAGAAAGAGGCAGAGTGGAATGTGGAAATTTAGAAATAGAGAAGTAGGAAAATAATGAAATAAAAGGTAATAGATAATAATAGATGAAATAAAAAATTATAAAAAAAAAAAAATAGAGAATTAGAATGAAAATAAAAAGGAGAATAACAGATGAAAAAAGTAAAAATAAATAAAACGTAAATAAAGAGGACAAAGAAGATGAAATGATAAAATGATAAAAATGATAAAGGAAAAAAGAAGAAAGAAAAAGAACAAGACGAAACCAGGGGAAAGAATGAAAAAAAAGATACGGAATTGGGGGGGGGGGGGGGGGGGGTGGGGTCTGGAAGAAGAGGGCTATCAAAACATTGCGGAGAACCTGATGGGCTAAGTTCAAACTGAAACTTCAAAGTACATGTATTGTAGGGAAAATGCAGGTGAGGTAATTACCACAATTACATAGCAATCCCTAAAAAAATGCCATAGGTACATCATCAAATCATCGCCAGGATAGTCAGAAAGAAAAAAAGGAAGAGAAAGAACTCAGTGGTCAAAGGAGAATAGTTTGATCATCATTCAAGTAAAGAACACAGGTCTGTTATCTCGTTCAAAAAAACAGGTGAATGATAGGTTGGCATTAAGTCCTCCAGGATGCACCGTGCCAAGAGTGTGGATCCAATAGGCTTCACGTTGTAGTAGTTGGTGGTCTTGGTCACCACCTCTGATGGGCTGTTCTATAACCATACCTCTTAGTTCATGCGTTTGAAAAAAAATGCACAGCCACTGGTTTATTATGGTCGATCTGTGTAATCGCCTCTGTTTTAGACAGGGCGAGTCTAATGTCGCTTCTGTGTTTTTGAAATCTCCTTTTAAAAGGGCCGGTCGTTTTGCCAACATAAGTGAGTGTGCATGGGCATTTGAGGATATAGATGCAATAGTCTGTGTTGCAGTTCAGATACTCTTATGCGATAGCAGTTACCCCTGCGTGGGTGAACGAAGTGTTCGCCACATATAAGGGAATTACACACATTGCAATTGTGGCATTTGTAGCTGCCGGTTTTCTGGGAAATTCTTGGTATGGTTTTGGCATATTTTTGTCTAGGATCAGCTTGTACGAGAAAGTCATGAAGAGTTTTGCTGCATCTATGTGCGATTAGGGGCACCGTTTTTAGTTCATATGCCAATGCGTTGTCAGCTCGTAGAATGTGTAGTACAATGCAGCTTTCTGGACAAGAACCGCAAAGCATGGCACATGATCTCTGCGTTTTGTCCTACAAAATGGATCAAGGTACTGGTCCAACAAAGAGGAAACTGCGGGCTGCAGAAATACAAGTACTTAAGACTGAGGTCACTCAAGCCTTTAGTTCCTCTTGTCTTGTCTCAAAATAGAAGCAAGTTCGGGATAATGACGTTAAAAAGGATGAGGATAAACTAATTTTGAAAAAAAAAAAAAAAAAAAAAAACTTAAGATATTAGACTATAAAACCGGGCAGGTTTTTGACTGGAAACGACGACACGTACAGGGAGCTCCAGCCAACAAAAAACTTTAAAGAGGTGTGCCCATCAAAAAAAAAAAAATTTTAAAAGTCAGTAGCTTTTAAGAATCGGACACTTACTTGTCTCATGGTCCAGCGATGCGGGGGAACGATGCCCCCTCCTTGTTCCCTGCTCCGCTCGCGACGCCGGCATTTTTACTGTGGGCACCCGGCTGTGGCTTCACAGCCGGGCACCCACTGCGCATGCGCAAGCGGCGCCGCAGATCGTGATACGCCACACAGTCATCTGGGACCTGTCACATGTCCCAGATGACTGACTGCCGAGGGAAAGTGACGATTCTAGCCCGGGCTGAGGAAGAGGCAGATTTCGTGGGACCACCTAGCAACAGGGAGAAATAGGTAAGTGAATTTTTTTATCCAATTTTTGTTGTCAGATTTAATGTCAATTTACATAATGTTGTCATTTTGGTGGAAACACCACTTTAAGCATACAGGCTGTTTATATTCACCGAGGTTCACTTTTGACTAAAAGAACAGTGCTTAAAATAAAAGGACAAAAATAAACATAAAAAAAAAAAAGCTAAACAAAAAAAAAAAAACACACCAAGTCCTCACAGGAGTTTAATTCTGGTACAGTACAGACAGAGGAGGTTGGGTGATTTGGTTCCTAGTTCGTACACATCCCATCTATAATTGTCCAGACCACACCTCCCCCGTCCCACCTCTCAATAGGCATGTCCTACTCCTGGACCCAATATCAATATTGAAGCCATGTTGTAGTAGTAACCTTATACCATCTACCAGTATCGACAAACAAATACAGTCCACTTTCCAAAGATTTAGATGTTTATATCAGAGAGGGGGGCTGACTCAGAATCAATGGGGTGGTCACTCTCCCTGTAACCACAATCAACAAGACCAATGACATACTGTCAACCGATGGGAATTTTTTATTCCAGTCTCCAAAAGGGAGCCTCACAATTAAAAGAAAAAAAAAAAAAGTTAGATGAGGTAGATAGTCCACGCTTAAAACAAAAAAGAAATAATTTATTCCAACTAAAAGACAGCACTATCAAAATGTATAATTTGTCACACACCCTCACAGCAGCTGAACAATTTCTACAAGAAAAAAAAAAAAAAAAAAAGAAGGCCTCAGCTTTTCCCCATCCACAGGGCCCAATAAATTCGGTCTGTTCAAGGATCTTAAATTTATTTGGTTGCTTACATTAACCTCTAGAGATCCGCACTATAGCCGAATGACTGCTACAGCGCGGACCTACATTGCCGGGACTACATCTATTGATGTCGTCCCGTGCATGAAGGGCGCGCATGGCGCGCTCTGATCAGCGAGTCCATGAGATCCCGACCCCTTACCACGCGATCAGCTGTCAGCCAATGACAGCTGATCATGTGATGTCAACACAGCCGGTAATCGGCTATTTGTTCTCCTTGCGCTGAGAGCGCGAGGAGAGAAAAAAAAAAAAAGCCGATCACCGGCGGCAGTGAGGGACATCAGTCCCGATCACTGCGATGTGCCCCAGCTTCTCAGTGCCCACAATCAGCGCCTGAACAGTGCTGTACATCATTGCCACCCATACGTGCCACCCAATCTGTCCCGACCCGTGCCACCCAATCTGTCCCGACCCGTGCCACCCATTTTTTGTTTAGCAAAAAATAAAAACCCCAGCTGTGATTAAATACCACCAAATGAAAGCTCCATTTGTGGGGAAAAAAAAATGATAAAAATGTAATTTGGGTACAGTGTTGTATGACCACGCAATTGTCATTCAAAATGCGACACCGCTGAAAGCTGAAAATTGGTCTGGGCAGGAGGGCGGTTTAAGTGCCCAGTAAGCAAGTGGTTAAAGCGACATTATGCTAGAAATGACAACACGATTCAGGGCAGGGATAAACCACCACCCGAAGGGGGTAATGACATTATACCAACACAATCTCAGGATGACATTTTGCACATTCTTGAAGATCTTTGGGCGGAAGGAAACAGTCAAACACAAGAACCCTTTTTGGACCCCGAGGTTAGACACTACCTTTAGACCACTTTCAATCCAACACAATCTAAAGGTCTGCACATAGAGACATTCTATCAGTCCGTGTATAGGGATTTTGTGAAGCTGTGTGACACTTCCTTTAGACAGAGTCCCACAAATTTAAGTGCACTCCGAGCGTCTAGCCCTCAAAGCTCTTACCAGTAATAAGGATATTATCGTAAAACCGGCAAAAGAGGTAGCCTGGTGGTACAAAACAGATCAGACTACCTCAGGGAGGCCCATCTGCTATTGGCTGATAATACCTACTCAAAACTTCCCTCTGATCCACTCCCTGGTTATCAGTTGGAACTTGTCAAGTTGGTTGAAGCCGCTTGGAAGTATGGGATACTTAATAAAAAAGAAAAATTATTTTTATTACCGGTAATTTCCAGCACCCCCTGCTTTTACCACCTTCTGAAGGTGCATAAAGCCCCAATTGATCCTCCAGGCAGACCAATTGTGGCTTGCACCAACATCTTCACCAGTGGTCTATCGGTCTACATAGATTTTCTGCTTTAGCCGATAGTCTGTCAACTGCCATCCTACATTAGTGATTCGAGCCATGTCATTGAAGTTTTAAAAGAATACTCTTGGCAGGAGGGCTATTTTTGGGCGTCTTTAGACGTTGCTTCATTAGATACGTCTATACCTCATGGGAGGTTGGCCTTGTTGCTGTCCAATACTTTAAGAATGGCGAGAAGAACTCCCTACAATCCAAGTTTTTTTTTTTTTTTTTTAAAACAGCATAGATTTTTGCCTCCGACATAATTATTTTACCTTTTTAGATCAGTTCTACCTTCAGTGCAAAAAGGGACATGGGAGCCAATTTTGCTCCAGCATATGCCAACCTGAACATGGGAGGAGTGGCATGTCTGGCCAACAATCCCTACTGTGAGCATATAGTCATTTACGGATGATATATTGACTGTTTCGCTCATTTGGAGTGGTGGCCAGAACCTGTTTTCTTCTTGTTACCCACTGCAACACAGACGCCCTGGGGACTTTCCTTCACACGTGTTGGATCCCACAAAGTTGGTGTTTTTGGATTTGGTTTTGTCCCATGACCAACAACCTACCAGCGTTAACCATCTGCACTATTACAGCTGTCATCACCCCACTTAGAAAAATAACATCCCCAATGAGCAGTTTAATAGACTAAGGAGAAATTGCACAAGGGTTGAAGATAATAATCTACAAGGCGAACATATGCAGAAAAAGTTCGACCTAGTCTGAGATGCTTTTCTTTCCCACATTCACAAGTCATCAAAAAATAAAAGTATAAAAAGTAAAGACAATCACTCTAAGGATATGGGTAACACCGTCAGATTCGTTTCTACATTCAATACCAAATAAAAGGACCATTTTCAAAACCATCCCTAAACACTTTATTTTTAACCACTTCACATCCGGCCATAGCCGAATGACGGCCTCGGCGCGGATGTGAAATCCCGGGAGGACGTCATATGACGGTCTCCCCTTTCCTCGTTCCCTGTGCGCGCTCACGAGCATGCAGCAGGGAAATTCTGTGTTGGCCGTGTCCCTCGGACACGGCCAATCACAGATCGCTGTAAACGGACAATCACAGCGGCCGTTTACAGCGCGATCGGCGTGTCCAATGGGAGATGATCTCATATGTAAACATATGAGATCATCTCTCAGCGCCGCTCCCCCTCCTCACACAGACAGCGTGTGAGGAGGGGGAGATGAAAAGCTGCAGCGCCGTAAGTGTGAAAAAAATAAATAAAAACTAAATGTGCCATCTGTCCCCAATGCCATCTGCCAGTGCCATATGTCCCCCAATGCCATCTGCCAGTGCCATCTGTCCCCAGTGCCACCCTTCAGTGCCATCTGTCCCCAGTGCCACATGTCATCAGTGCCACATGTCATCAGTGCCATCTGTCATCAGTGCCATATCAGTGTCACGTGTCATCAGTGCCACATATTAGTGCCATCTGTCATCAGTGTCACGTATTAGTGCCATCTGTCATCAGTGCCATCTGTCACGTGTCACGTATTAGTGCCATCTGTCATCAGTGTCACGTATTAGTGCCATCTGTCATCAGTGTCACGTATTAGTGCCATCTGTCATCATTGTCACGTATTAGTGCCATTTGTCATCAGTGCCACCTGTCAATGCCACGTATCAGTGCCATCTGTCAGTGTCATGTGTCAACAGTGCCACGTATTAGTGCCATCTCTCATCAGTGCCACATATTAGTGCCATCTGTCATCAGTGTCACGTGTCATCAGTGCCCCATCAGTGTCACATGTCATCAGTGCCACGTCAGTGTCACGTGTCATCAGTGCCATGTATCAGTGCCACGTGTCATTGTCCTGGTGCTCCAGGGCCTTCAATAGTGTAATAGGTAGTCAACAAGTTAGATGTGTAATTTATGCTCCTAGAACACATGATGGCGCTCCCTGAATTTTGGGCCTCTCTAAGTGGCTAGGCTGTGAAAAAGTCCCACACATGTGGTATCGTAATACTCAGGAGTAGCAGAATTTATTTTGGGGGGTCATTTGTGGTATACACATGCCATGTGAGAGAAATAACCTATTACAATGACAATTTTGTAGAAAAAGATAAAAAATAAAAAATTTATTCATTTTGCAAAGAATTGTGGGAAAAAAATGACATCAAAAACCTCACCATGCCTCTTAAATACCTTGGAATGTCTACTTTCAAAAAAGGGGTCATTTGGGGGGTATTTGTACTTCCCTGGCTTGTTCGGGTCACAAGAAATGAGATCCACCAGTACATCAGGTGCGATCAATTTTGTATAATTTGCACCACAGCTTGTAGAGTCTCTAACTTTCACAAAGACCAAATAATATCCACTAATTTGGGTTATTTTTACCAAAGATATGTAGCAGTATAAATTGTGGCCAAAATTTATGAAGAAAAATTAATAATTTCTTAAATTTTATCACAGAAACAAAGAAAAATGTGTTTTTTTTCAAAATTTTCGGTCTTTTTTCATTTATAGCGCAAAAAATAAAAAACCCAGAGGTGATCAAATACCACCAAAAGAAAGCTCTATTTGTGAGAAAAAAAGGACAAAAAATTAATTTGGGTACAATGTTGCATGACTGAGTAATTGTCAGTCAAAGCGTGAGAGCACCGAAAGCTGAAAATTGCGGAAGCAAGTGGTTAAACTGGACCAACGTCTGGCTCCCTGTTTACCTCCTAAACCACAAAATTACATTTAGGAAAACACGCACCATAAAAAAAACATTACTGCCCCTAGCAAGTTGTCTGTCGGACATCAGGACTTTTTGCTAACACAACAGGAATTTTCCAATGTCACAAAAGGTTGTCTCGCGTGCCAATGCATCACTCATGGGTGCTCTAAGATAGTTACAAATAAAAAGGTACCTCTTTTCCAATCAAGAAGTCCATCACTTGCTCTACAGAATTTGTCGTTTACATTCTGCGGGCCCATGCAAATTACTATATGTTGGTCGCACTATACGTACCCTTCGTACGAGATTAGGCGAGCATCGTAGATCAAAAAGGGCTTTGACAAGCATAGCGTCCCATGCCATTTTCTCCAAGTACACAATAAAGATTGTCACTTGGAAGTCTTTGCAATTGAGAGTATGCCTAAGGGTACCCTAAATGAGAACGAAAGAAAACCTTTTGGATTTATGATAGGTTCTCACACCGGGGGGGCCTCAATGAGAAATTGGAAATTCACAGCCTCATAGGATGCCCTTCATGTCCAATTTATTCAATTTTAGACCAACAAATCAAATACTGGACAAGTCGTACACATGGGTATAAGGACTTCATAATTGCTTTCAATTGCATAATGTCTTATCCTTTTTCCTAAAAAGGTACACCTTCCAGTATGTAGCCTCTTTCATTTCAGCATTATAGATGTAACAGTGTATGGTATGTCTTTCCTACCCTGTTAGTTTTTGACTAACCTTATTTTTCCCTTTCTTCTTTTTTGTACTTGTTTCTATATGGTTCTGTATTTGAACACATGCACAGAGATTGAATATATCTATATCTAGTTTCATTTTCTTGTGGAAAAAAATAAACTAAAATTTTTGCAGATTTTGCTTACACCCCGAGTCTGAGTGATGTAAAAGATATATATGCTAAATTTCAAAGAAGATTGTATAATATTTAGAGGTTGCACACTTTGATCGATTTTGTAAAAGTAGGCAAAAAATAAGATTTTTTCAACGTTAATTGCTTTTATTGGGAAAACTAGAAATCAAACTTAAAATACTATTAAAAATATACACTTAGATTAATAGGTAATAAGGTAGGCAAAACATGTGTTGTATTAATCAACTTTGAACGATGCATTCCGTCACATCGTGGATCCCAAACAATTCAAAGAACGTCTGTTTTATTAGTAACGAAATGGCTCAGGTCTTTTCCTTCAAAAATCATGTTTTTACCCTCTAATCATTTCACTTCTTTTCTTTGCAGGTTTGGTTTCTAAATTTTTAGTCATATTTTCCTTAACTTCCTGAGTAATTCGTTCGTCCAAAAAAGCCAATCCTACGTTTGTTTCCGACAGATACCAAAGGTGTCTCTTAGCAACTGTGAGAGCACATTTGACATCTGCATCTGGGTAAGTGCTCAAAAGCTGTAGCACAGGGGTCTTCAAACTATGGCCCTCCAGTTGTTCAGGAACTACAATTCCCATCATGCCTAGTGATGTCTGTAAATGTCAGTGTTTTACAATGCCTCATGGGATGTGTAGTTCCGTAACAGTTGGAGGGCCATAGTTTGAGGATTCGTGCTGTAGCATATCCAAATCATTCTGGAGCCCATCGACTTACAATTGCCTCATGCCAAAAGCGAACATGTACGAGGCTGACAAAATGTGGAACCTGTTTCATTCCTTCCAATTGTCGCTGAGGAATATTCAACTGTTTAGTGAAGGACAATTTTTTTTTTCACTCAAAAAAACGTTTATTGATCACAGGTATAAATATTTACATCCAAATATGCGTACATGTCGTAATGCGAAACAATAGGTATACATTAGGCGTCAGAATGGTAGGTATTGATACATTCAAACGTACTTATGTTATCAAAAACTGATTATATGTTAACACTTGACATTCTTTGCGAGCATAGGCCTGACATTGCTGAAGGATCAGGACGGTTAAGTACATGTTTCGGATTCTTGAAGCCACCTGTCCCATATCTTATAGTACTTTTCCGGGCAACCTCTATTGATAAAGGATTTTTTTATATGGGAGGGAGGCATTAATATCCGCCTTCCACTCTGATATCGGGAGGCTGCGGTCTCATCCATTTTCTCGCCATTACCTTCCTGACGGAGAATAGGGTCTCCTGGAGGAATATTTTGGTGAACTTATCAATGACGTTTAGGAATATCCCCAGAAGACATTGTTTTGGGTCCAGGGCCAAAGGGGAACCCATGCTGTCATGGCAGAATGTTACTAATTGCTCCCAGAATCCCTGCGATTTTGAACAGGCCCAGATAAGATAGAAGAAGGTGCCGTTGACTGTATTGCACATGGGGCAAGTGATAGGTTGATCTCTTTTGTATTTAGCTACTCTAAGTGGAGTGAGATATGCACGACGCAATATGTATATTTGTGACAATCTGAAAGTTTAGGGGAAACTTGTTTACAAGTTTCCATAGCCTCCTCCCACTCCTCATCCTCAAATGGACCCAGGTCACTTGACCATCGAGGTTTCAATCCATATGCTATTTTGGCTGAGTGTGATGTGCCGAGCATGCTATAAAAACATGATATCCGCTTTTTGGGATCTATGCCTTTAATAATTGCTATGATGGGGTTAGGAGTAGGCAATGGGAGAGAACGCGCAAACTGTGTCTGAGTTACATGTCTCAGTTGGGTGTATCTGAAGAGCATACGGTCATGTAGTGCAAATTCTGTTTTGAGCGTATCATATGATTTAATTTGATTGTTCCGTTAGCTATTAGATGGTGCATATAGAAAATGCCCTGTTTGAGCCAGAGGTGTGCATCTGGGAAATCAAAAAAGTTCTGTAACGCCCTGTTGTACCATAGTGGCGTGTAATCATTGAGGGGGGATATGTTCAGTTTGGAGACTGCCAAGTCCCATATGCGTTTATAGTGGTACATCAGTGAGTGTCTGTCCGGTCTCGTTCCCCCCCCCCCCCCTATAATGGCATAGATCGGGTCAGCTGTCGGTTAAGTCCACTTGGGGCTTTATCCACTTTGTCTATATGGTAAAGTTGGGAAAGTTGAGACGCTATATAGTAGCTGTTAGTCTGGGAGTGCTGTGCCACCCATCCGTGGGATTTTTGAGCGCTTGCCGGTTGAGTTTATGTCTACTTGTCCCCCAAACAAAGGGCTTGAGGAGTGCGTCGATGATCTTAAAGTATTTAAGGGGGTATATAAATCGGGGGGGGGGGAATCTTTGTTAACAAAACCATTTTTATCAGGTTGATGCGACCCCAAACCCCAAGAGGCAAGCAAGATCATACTTGTATCTTATATTTTTGATTAGGGGAAACAATGGTTCTATATTGAGCTTAATGTAATCCGCTGTGTTTTTGGAGGTATGAACCCCCAGATACTTAATTGTCTCTACTCGTTGTAGTTGTGTGGTAGCTTGGAATTCTGGGGGAGGGAAACTGTCGAGTGGGAGAATTTGGGATTTTCCCCAATTCATTTTGAGTCCTGAGAATTGTCCAAATAGTTTGATTGTTATGAGGGCATTGGATAGGGAGGGTCCGGAATCCGCCAAATACAAGAGAGTGTCGTCCGCATACATACTTCTCTTTTCAGTAAGGGGTCCTAGTTTTAAGCCTACAATTTCTGCATTTGCCCGGATGGACATGGCAAGGGGTTCCGCAGCCAAAGCATAAAGGGGGGATAGTGGGTAGCCCTGCCGCCTTCCTCTACTGAGGTCAAACCGTGAGGATGGCCACCCATTCGCCACCACTTTAGCTGTCGGATTCTGGTAAAGAAGCTGTATCCATTTAACGAAACTCGGACCAAAGCCATATCCCTCAAGGCATTTCCAGAGATAATCCCATTCTATGGAATCAAACGCCTTGGCCGTGTCCAAGGTGACTATTACCCTAGTGCCGACATTATCATGGGGGGCTTAGAGGTTGATAAAAAGGGAAACTGTACGGTCTCTAAAAAATGAAGCATAGGGGTCAGATCCCCTTGGGTTGTGGATGTGTACAGGTCTGTATAGAAGTCTCTAAATTTAGAAGAAACAGTGCGGGGGTCCGAGACAGGCCACCCTTGTGTGTCATGCAGTGTAATGACTACAGGTGGTCTATTCTCGCCGTGGGCAAGGTAGGCCAGACGTTTACCAGCCTTCTCCCCATGTTCAAAATACTTCTGTTTGCTAAAGAACATTTTCTGTTTGGCTTTCTCTTACTGTAGCTGAGTCACTACTCTGCTTTGTAGTTTAAGCATGTCAGCATGTTTGATAGAGGGGTCCTCTTTGTATCTTAGTTCTGTCTGGGATAGTTCCGTCACTGCCTTGTCATGGGCGGCTAAGGAGGTTGTTTTTATCTGGTTAATAGGGGTTTGTAAGGCATTACGGGCAAATAGTTTAAAAGAATCCCAGACTGCAGCAAAGGATGCCGAGTTTGCGTTCTCTGTGAAGAACCTACCGAGTTCAGTATCTAGTTCATTATCATCGGGCAACAATGACAACCAAAAAGGATTTGGGCGCCATGACCGTGGTGGTTTGTCTAAGGGGATGTTTAGAGTAATAGTATAGAGATTGTGGTCTGATAGAAGTCTAGGTCCAAAGGACGCTTCCAAGAGGTGTGGGGCAAGTCTCTGGGATATGAAAATAAAGTCAACCCGTGACAGAGTTGTGGGTGGAAGAGAAAAACAGGAATAGTGGCGTGTCTGTGGGTATTTGAATCTCCATGAAACTAAGATTAAATGAGGAGATATTTTGGAGAGTCTGGATTCACCTACTGTTCTTGAAGTAATCGGGGTAGTCCTTAGTCTGTATAGGTCCTCTTTCAATGTGGTATTAAAGTCCCCCATCCACACAACCTGAGCTGTCGGATAGCGAGTTATAAATTTAAAGCCTTCCGTTACTGTAGTGGTGGAGAATGGGGGGGGGGGGGACATATGAGGCTAGGATGAGAAAGAGCTCCCCAAACATTTTAGCAGACGCAAACACATAACGGCCCAGTGGGTCTGTACAAACCTCATTTAGTTCAAAGTGGACAAACTTAGCGATTAGTACTGACACCCCTCTGGAGTGCGATGTGTGGCCTGAATGATACGTCCACCCCACCCACGGCCTTCGGAGCGTCCGTTGGAGTGAACCCTCAATGTGGGTTTCAACCAAGGCAACGACATCCGCCCTCTGTTTCTTCAGGAATGCGAGGGCTGCCGAGCGCTTAATTTGGTCTCGGAGACCCCTCACATTCCAGGTAAGGAATTTCAGAGACGCCATTTGGAATTTGATCTAGATAGGTGCAGTAGCATACCATCAATGTTTGTCAAACTATACATTCGAGTCGCAGACATTGCCAATATCAGAGTAGTATAGTCATAGCATTTAGACAGTGAGAGACATTGAAATACCTGTGAATTATTTTGTCCCTGAGATTTTGAGTGTAAAAAAAACCCTCAACTTCCTCTCCCCCCTCCCCGCCCTACACCCACCCCAAACCAAAAAACTTGACCTGCAGTCCAATGAAAAACGATCTGTGGATCCATCTTGTGTTCAATGTACGCGGATAACCCGGGTAGTCTCGGTTGTATTTAAGTTGTTCCTCGGGCTGTAGCAGGGTCTTCATACTTGAATTATAGCTACCCGACCTTGGTGGAACACAAGTAAACGTGGATCTATGTTGTCCAGTAGTAGGTGGGCTGCATGTCACAACTGTGTGCAGGGGTAACTTCCGCTGCACTGTACATGTGGGTGGTAGGACTTTTATAGCACCAAAGCTCCTGCTACCAACGTAGCTGTATGTTACATTAGCCCCCGGAGGGAGGCAATGTTAGAATAGTCAAGCATATAAGGGTGATGTCCCACAATATTCAAGGCTGCCTGAGTTGCATGAGTTCAGGTGAGAACAAAAGAGGTGTGGGTGAACTGCTCTAAGGTGGCAGGCTGTGATGGCGTGTTGCACAATCAGATCAGCAGGTGTAAGTCACCAGGCCTTTAGGCACCTTATGCAGGGCTGGGTGAGTAAAGCTATGCTGTGGGTTTTGATGCATGTTAACTGATGTAAAAGTGTCACGAATAGCATACTAACAGGGGGTTCAGCCCGCCCTCTCCGGAACCGCTCTGCGTTCGATCCAGGTAATTAACTCTTCGGGGTCCTCGAAGAAGGAAACTCTGCCATCATGCTCCACTCGGAGCCTTGCTGGAAACAACATAGCATATTTGATGTGAAGCGATCGTGATCTGCGCTTGGCTTCCATAAAATTCTGCCGGCGACGCTGGACTTCAGCCGAAAAATCCGGGAAAACAGCAACTTTAACGCTTCCAACCGGTATATTGCCTTTCTCTGGCCAATCTAAGTGCTGCGTCCCGATCTTTATAGTTTGGCAATAAAGGTGCGAGGGGAGGCTCCCTGCGGCGGTGGCCTAGCCGGCATGCGATGCGCCCTTTCCACAGCTAGCATGGGGGAAGAAGGTTTCTCTGCCATATGTTGCAACAAGCAGCTGCTCCAGAAATGTGGTTCGGTCTTTCCCCTCTGCCCCCTCTGGGAGACCGATCAGGCGGAGATTACATTGTCTAAACCTGTTCTCCATATCATATTGTTTTGTGAATAACTGATGTATCTGCCCTGCATTCGGTCTGTGCATGCCTGTAACGTCGGGAGTGCATCCTCCATGAGGCCTACACGGGTCTCCGTTTCCTTGACCCGATCGCAGCGTTTGTGAAAGTCCTGCCTGATTAGCGATATATATACACCTTCACCTCTTCCATTTGTGCAGTAAGTGAGGTGCGGCATAGGGTGATTGCCTCCAGGAGCCTGTCGGTGTCTCCCGCCGCGTGCTCCTCGATGACCTTGTCAGCGCCGCCATCTACCTCCATCTCTCCCTTCTCATGTCGGCGGTATTGCTTGAGCTTGGCAGCTGCCGTTTTCTGCGCTTTCGACGGTGACATGATGTATGGAGTCTGGGGTTCCACCCGAGGTGGGTCAGGAGGTAAAATACTGCTCGTGGGGTGAAGGATGCCGTGGATTGCAGGATTAATGTGCGGAGCTATGCAGCTTGCGTCCAACTCCATGTAACGCCATGCCACGCCCCCTAGTGAAGGACAATTTTAAGTGCATATATTGCCTTTGCCATCCACCTTGCTTGATGCAGTGCCCCTGGGATCCTGAAACTGAAGTCGTATTTAGACCAACCTCATAGGTACAGGAGTGAGAGTTGTAATAACTTTGTAGTCTTCTGTTAGATGACTTCCGTCTTTTTAGGACATTTTGAATGTAGTTAACCATTTTCACTCTCTCTTCAAGAAAGCCTTGAATGCGACTTTCTTCATCCAGCATTGTTGTATATGACTTATCAAGTGAAGCCCACAGACTTTGCTTTGATCAAAGTGATCAATGTGTGTAACCCCTAAATATTATCCAATCTTCTTGAAATTTGGCATATATATCACATCAATGAGACTCGAGGCATAAGCAAAGTCATATGAAAATCACATCTTAGGAAAAATGAAATTTATATATATATATATATATACATATATATATATATATATACACATACATATATATACATATACACACACACATACTTTTGTAGTTGGGGTATTAGTCTGTTACACATCATTTTAATCAATTTTTATAATCAATGTTTATTACCCTTTTTTATTACCCCCTCTTTTCATCGAGTTTAAACAGGGGCTGTATGTGAATGTCATGTAATGATTTGCAACCTCTGCTAACAAATGCTATGGACCTGTGAGGAGGAGGGGTTAACGTCACTCGGTAGGTTCTTCCCTTTTTCCCCCTCCCACTCCTTAGCCCATTAGCCTTAAATGCCCTTGCTGTTGTTGCCTCCATAGCTTTGACAAAGCACAGGCGCGCAAAACATGTCAGCTATGGCAACCCTTCAGCTTGCGGTCCACCTCCATTGATCTGGTTCCTGTTCCCGGATGAGTGCCGACGTCACGCACACGCCCTCGCGCACGCCCAGTTCCTTCTGAAACTTTTGTCTCTCCTGGCTCGGCACTATCGCAGTGACGGATGTCCACATGCCATCCGAGCTAGAAGCCGTGCTTGGGGGACTACAGAGGTGAGCTCCGACCACCGCTGTGGCTGGTGGGCGCTTTCTCCGCTTCTCCATACCCATCGGTCCTGTGACAGCAGGCGGAGTTTCCTGCCACCCCACTCTTTCAGATTGGAGCCAGAGTATTCTTTATACACCTCAGGATTACTTCCATCCACCAGTGAACAGCGAATCTCCCGAGAGCAGTTAACCCCTCCCTTCCAGGAATATTTGGTGGTACCGTGTTTAAACTTTTTTTTTTTTGTTTTAAATTTAACTTTTTCTAGTGCAGTTACAATTTTTTTCCACTACTGTCTACACTCATACTCATAGCCCTATAGACAATGTTGGGCTCCAACTTAAGTGCAATAAAGTGTTTAATTGAATCCAAGGTGTACATAATTTTATATACGAATACATATATGGACATAGGTGATATAGAAAAAGTTTGGGACTTTAAATGAGGTACATATAGACATGTGCCTCCATCCCTATTGCTTTATGGAAAGGAAAAGTGTTGGGGGTTTTAAATGAGGTGTGTGCCCAAAGATTGATGCAGCGAACATAACCTTTTCCTATAGAAATACCCCGGATGGTCAATTGACCATCGGTGCTCTCTACACAGATCAGTCTCCCCCTGTTGTGGTAAATTGCAACCCATCGTGCATCGGTATGGCCCCCTCAGTTCCCATGGTGGACAATTATGGGGCGTTCTTTAGCCATCGATGTCCGGCACTGATGGTACCCGTTTGTGAGTAACTCCAATCAACCTTTTACTTTTGCCCTTATTTGGGCTAAAATTTCTATTTTAGGATTATTTAGATATAGTGTAATTTACGCATACTTACATACTCTTTATAGACAAGACGGCTTATGCCTGGTTCACGAAACGCGTAGAGTATATTCTGCTGCAACCCGTTTGGTTTTTAATACTTACTTTATGTACATTAATGCTCTTGCTCCGATTCTCACATGTATTTTTGCTGTATCATTGCTGTAGAGGCTGATTCTATGTAACGCTTTAATCATGTTTTAATGTGGTTACTATTGTTGACAGACTTTCATTAAAGATTGTCTTTCATGTGCATCTACCTTTGCATTATGGGTCAATGTATTCATACATAGGTTATGTTCGCTGCATCAATCTTTGGGCACACACCTCACATACATGGACATATTTTTTTTACTTCTTTTCCAATAGAGTGCCGCCTTATAAGTTTATGGTCACTGAAGTGACCATACAAAAACTATCAGAAATGTTCAGCAGGCTGCTGAACAAAAAAATAGCTCTGATCAGCGGCTAACAAACTAACGGTTAGAGGCAACAATTCCAGGGAAGATGATCCACGGAATATCCGACTGTCTCATGGGAGATCAGGAAGGAATTTAATTCCCCCACTGGAACAAATTGGATTATGTGTTTGTTGCCTTCCTCTGGATCAATTGTGGAAATAGGATAGTGTATATTGAGGTTGTGTGTGCGCGCTTGTTTTTATTTTCTTATATTGGTTGAACTAGATGGACTAGTATCTTTTCAACTTAAGAATGCAACGAAGCACATTGCCCAAGATTTATTTATTTTTTTACCTGAAAATAGTTCCGGTGCCATGTGTATAGGAGTTCCAACAATGCTGCCAGACATCATAGCCTCTGGCTTGCAGAAACCCAGGTCTGTGATTTTTGCTCTGTTCTTTTTGTCGAGCTATGAAAGGCAAAAAAAATAAATTATTATTATTACATGACATTTAGCACCCTATAGTTTAACATATAACGTTTAAAAACTGGGAAATTAGTGGGTCAATTACTACTAACATTTTTATAAAATACTTGACAGCAGTGGTCCCAAAGGCATGTGGTCGGTCTGGGATGTAGGGGTAAAATTTAAAAGGGATGTAAACCCTCTCCTATACCCCAGTGAAGTGAACAGCCTCAGATGATACACAGATGAAACAAATCTCCCTACATAAGTTTTACATGTACTGTATAGCTGCTGTCTTCATCTTTCTATATTCTTTAGAATTCATACATCGTGTTAGAATTTTTTTTATTTACAAACTTTATTGGGTACACAATTTTTACTTCCTCATTCAGCAGCAGAGTGAAGTCTTGGCATACACTGTGTGACAGCTGATTGGAGGAAAGGCACACACCCCCTCCACATAGGCAGAGCAACGAAGATACTTTCAGAGCTGTGCTGTAACAAGACAAACTGCCAATTTATGCCATCCACCCGACACAAATTTCAGGCTGGTTTTATCTCCTGTCTGGGAGAACTTGTCAGAAGTTATCATGCTGATAACCGAAGAACGAAACAGCAGAAAAAAAGACATGGGACAAAGGGCTTTGGAGAGTGAGATAAGAAAACACATACATACAAAAAAAAATTATATATATACACATACACACACATATATATACACATACACACACACACACACACACACACACACACACACACACATACTGTAGCAGAGCATCCCAGAGAGAGCCAGGAAAAGTCCTGTTCAGGGTTTATACGTCTCCCAGGCTCCTCATACGCATTCAGAAATCTCTGATCCATGATCCAGTTCGGGTCTTAGTCCTCTTCCCCAGGCTAATTTAAGCTCACCTGAGCAGACAGCCTTTGCTCTCTGCCTGGGACACACAGACACTGCTGGTTTATGAAGAGCAAAAGGTTGGTAAAAGCTGTTAAGAAGTTTATGCCGAAACTGACAAGCGGTAGGCTTGCTCAGCCTGGTAGTTAGGGCCTGCATATTGTGTAGTTAGAGCCGAGACACGGCTAGGATTTTGTTTTGCTATTTCTGTTATTTGTTTTCTGGAACACTGTACAGCACCTGTATATAGACTTGCATATAACACAAATAAACACAGCACTGTTTGTCACTACCTCACTGGATTTGGTATCTGCCTGAACAACTGCTCATCCAAGGGAGCTTTGTACCTGCTACCTGTCCCCCAGGTTACAATACACATACACCAAACTCAAATTTCATGAATCAGGTTTACATCCACTTTACATGCACATGGGAGGCGTTTTTTTCAGGCGCTTTAGCACTAAAAATAGCACCTGTAAAGTGCCAGAAAAAGGTCTCATCTGCAGTCCTAGTGTGAAAGCCAGAGTGCTTTCACATTGGGGTGCTGCGCTGTCCTGCAAGCAGCATATTTGGGGCGCTTTAGGAGCGGTGTATGCACCGCTCCTAAAGTGCCACTGCCCATTGCAATCATTGGACAGCGCCGCCGAAGCACCTAGTCAGTGGTGCTTTTAACCCTTTATTCGGACGCTAACAGGGGTTTTTAGTGCCCCGCTAGTGGTCGAAAAGCGCCTATAAAACGACGGTAAAGCACCGCTAAAACATGTGAAAGGGCTCTAAACCTCAGCAGCAACTAAGTTAAGTTTGCATGGGCAACCAACGCTGGTGTCAAGCACAGCGTCAGGAAACTGAATTCCTGCAGCTGTTTGTCTCATGTGAGCAGCTAGCGGCATCCACTGAGAATTGTATGCGACAAGTCTCTGGCAGCCATAGCTATCCATAACTGTCTGCACAGCTAGAGATCGCCGCAGATAGTTTTTCTCTTCATGTCAGTTTCCCTGCAATGTCCTATACAGTGCCTTGCAAAAGTATTCACCCCCTTGGCTTTTTACCTACCTATTTTGTTACATTACAGCCTTTAGTTCAAAGTTTTTTTTTAATCTGATATATATGTGATGATCAGAGAATAGTCTAAGTTGGTGAAGCAAAATTAGAAAATATACAAAAAAAAATTTCAGAAATAAAAAAACGATAATTGGCATGTGCATATGTATTCACCTCCTTTGTTATGAAGCCCATAAAAAGCTCTGGTGCAACCAATTACCTTCAGAAGTCACATAATTGGTGAAATGATGTCCACCTTTGTGCAATCCAAGTGTCACAAGATCTGTCATTACATATACACACACCTTTTTGAAACACCTGAACACCTAAGCAAGAGGCACCACTAACCAAACACTGCCATGGAGGCCAAGGAACGCTCCAAACAAGGGACAATGTTGAGAAGTACAAGTCAGGGTTAGGTTATAAAATATCCAAATCTTTGATGATCCCTAGGAGGGACATCAAATCTAGCAACCAATTGAAAAGAACATGGCACAACAACAAACCTGCCAAGAGACGGCCGCACCCCAATACTCACGGACTGGGCAAGGAGGGCATCAGTGGCAGCACAGAGACCTAAGGCAACTCTGGAGGAGCTGCAGAGTTCGACAGCAGAGACTGGAGTATCTGCACACAGGACGACAATAAGAGTGGCCAGGAGAAAGCCATTACTTTCAGCAAAAAACAAAATGTGACGTTTTGAGTTTGCGAAAAGGCACGTGGGAGACTAAATGTATAGCGGTCAGGTGATCTGGTCCAATGAGACTAAAATTTAACTTTTTGGCCAAAGAAAACACTGGCGCAAATCCATCACCCAAAGAACACAATCCCCACAGTGAAACATGGTGGTAGCATCATGCTGTTGGGATGTTTTTCAGCAGTCGGGACTGGGAAACTTGAGAGTTGTGGGAAAGATGGAAGGTGCTAAAAACAGGGATAATCTTAAGCAAAACCTGTACCAGTCTGTGTGATTTAAAGTGGTGGGACACCCTAAAAATGAAAACTACAAAAAATGTTAGTAACAATTTAAAAAAAAATAAATATATATTTTTTTACTTACCAGAAATGGCTGTTGCTAGGCAGATCGTCCTAATCTGCCTCCTCCAACGCCGCGGTGATCTTCTTCTTCCGTCTTCAGGTGAATGGGGCACGGTGTGTTGTGGGAACTGTGTCCCACAACACACCGCGTTCCCCATTCACAAATAACACTCGCGCATGCGCAGTAGGCCGCGCGCGACTCGCGCATGCGCAGTAGGCCGCGCGCCGACTCGCGCATGCGCAGTAGGCCGCGCGCCGACTCGCGCATGCGCAGTAGGCCGCGCGCCGACTCGCGCATGCGCAGTAGGCCGCGCGAAGCCGCTGCCCTTACTGAGGATGGCGGCGCTGGATCCGGGACGCCGAGGGACATCTCGGCCTCCACGAACGGCAGCGCGGGCGCCCTGGGAGGGTAAGTGTGCTTATTAAAAGTCAGCAGCGACTTTTTTTTTTAGCTGCTGACTTTAAAAAAAAATATTTTGAAGCTGAAACACCCCTTTAAAGCTAGGACAGAGGTTCACCTTCCAGCAGGACAATGAATCCAAACACACTGCTAAAGCAAAACTTCAGTGGTTTAAGGGGAAACATGTAAATGTGTTGGAATGAACTAGTCAAATCCCATATCTCAATCCAATAGAAAATCTGTGGTCAGACTTACAAGATTGCTGTTCACAAGCGCAAACCATTTTGCAAGGAGGAATGGGCAAAAATCCCAGTGGTAAGATGTGACAAGCTTAGAGACTTATCCAAAGTGACTTGGAGCTGTGATAGCCGCAAAAGGTGGCTCTACAAAGTATTGACTTTAGGGGGGTGGATAGTTATGCACATTGACTTTCGTTTTTGTCCTATTTATTGTTTGCTTCACAATAATAAAAATAAAAAATCTTCAAAGTTGTGGGCATGTTCTGTAAATTAAATGATGCAAACCCTCAAAACAATCCATGTTAATTCTAGGTTGTGAGGCAACAAAACCCGAAAAATGCCAAGGGAGGGTGAATACTTTTGCAAGGCACTGTAAATACCTATTCAGTCTGCTAGTGAAGCTCCCCTCATGCCACTTCGTGTAATGGTGTATCAATGATTCTGCACTGCTTATGAATTAAGAGCAGAGTCATCACTCATTTTAGCTGTTCCTTTGAGCAATACAGTGGCATGGGAAAATTTAGCAGGGAGCTTGACTACCAGTACCGTCAATGATTGGCAAGTCTGTAGCCCATCAATTGGCATCTAGCACACCTTGACCTGCCCCCTGCTTTCTGGATTGAGCACTAGACCTCTTTTGCTGAAACCCTCAAAAATGGCAATGCCTGGGAGACATCTCGTCTCGTTAGTTTATGTGGCTTGTGCATCCCATAGTAACTAGAATTGGTACTTCTTTAGACTTTCATACAGGAGCCATTAGTTGTACTTTAACTACTTTCTGCAAAATGACATACCTGTATAACGGTTGCTATTGCAAGAAAGCCGACCGTCGGCTCTAAAAAAAAACAAAAAAAAAAACACTAATTTCCACAGCAGCCACTGGCGCTAGTTTAAATAAAAAAATCAAAGTGTCAGTATTCAAAAACGCTGATCTTGGCATTTTGAATACTTTGAAGTGCGGAGGGGTTTGGGGTCCATAAAGAGCACTTGTCGCTGCCTATTACTGTCACAAGGGATGTTTACATTCCTTGTTACAGCAATAAGAAATTAAAATAAAAACACACCGCACACGTGGGTTCTAAGTAATTTTCTAGCAAAAAAATAATAACATTTTTTTTACAAGTTAAAATTAGTAACAGGCTTGGTCTTGAAGTGGTTAAAGAGCGATTCCACTTTTGTTAAAGTGATAGCTATCCATCTATATCCCTACATATACACAAAGTGCAGCATAATGAGTGCACCCCTTTTGAAAGGGTTTTATGGAACATTTGTTTAGCTCATGAAAGTAAGGTTAAAGCGGACCTTTAGTCATTTTTTCAACTTTCCATCTTCTGCCATTGTCGTTTTAACTTTGGATAGTAAAACATTTGTTTTCTGCCAGTAAATACCTTATACAGCCCACTTCCTGTTTGTCTGGTCATTATCCTAGGCTTATGACATCATGCACAGCTCCCGCTCTTGTAAGAGTTTGCGGAGGGGGATGAGTCATAAGAGCCAATGAAAGCTGCAGGGCTGCAGAGCTGGAGGTGTGTGTGTGTGTGTGTGTAAATCCAGGCAATGACCAGGCAGCAGCTTTAGCAGCCCACAGTTAAAACGGATGCAGCCAGACGTCGTAAAGGGAGGCTTCTGCAACATATTTAGCAACAGAATCACAGTATATATAAAATATGCAAAGTGGTTGGAGGGAAGCTTCAGAAAGGCATAGATGTTTTTATTACAAATTGTGAGCAGACTGTAGTTCCTCTTTAATATAACTTAGTGTCAGTGTTTCGCAAACTTTTCAGTCACAGCACTCTAAAATTCTGGACAATCTCAAGGCACCCCATTTTAACCACTTCAATACAGGGCACTTAAACACCTTCCTGCCCAGACCAATTTTCAGCTTTCAGCGATGTCGCACTTTGAAAGACAATTGCACGGTCATACAACACTGTACCCAAACTACATTTTTATCATTTTTTTCCCCACAAATAGAGCTTTCTTTTGGAAGTATTTGATCACCTCTGGGATTTTTATTTTCTGCTAAACCAAAAAAAAAAAAAAAAAAAAAAGGACTGAAAATTTTGAAAAAATATGTTTTTTTTGTTTGTTTCAAAACTTTGTAAATAAGCAAGTTTTCCCCTTCACTGATGGGCACTGATGTGGCGGCACTGACGGGCACTGATGTGGCGGCACTGTAGTGTAATGTATTGTACTGATGGATGCCAGTGCCAAACAATACATGCCAATCAGTGATGACCATTGTGGGCACTGACTGGCATCCCTGGTGGTCTAGGGTGGCACACCTGGTGCTAGGCATCCATGGTGGTCTGGTGGCGTCCCTGGTGGTCCAGTGTGGGCATCCTCAGGAGGGGGGGGGGGGCTGCGCTGATAATCCATCAGCACAAACCCCCCCCCCCCCATCAGAGGAGCAGGCGATCGGCTCTCCTCTACTCGCGTCTGACAGAGTGAGGAAAAGCCGATCAACGGCTTTTCCCCATTTACACTGATCACCCGTAATTGGATGCGGCTGATCACGTGGTAAAGAGTCTCCGTCGGAGACTCTTTACAGAGATCGTAGTTGCGGGGTGTCAGGGGGCAATATCCTGATCATGTCATATGACATCCGGTCAGGACATTGAAACCACTTTGGCCGCCGTCATTCTGCTATATGATGGGCGGCAAGTGGTTAAAGTGTAAAAAACAAAAAAGAGCCAATAGTTTTACATAATGCAGCCATAGCCACACGTAGAACAGTCAATGTTAGAGGTCATTTATTCTTCCAACGCAAACACTGACTAGTCGTCCAATGTTTCTCTCACTCAGCTAAATGCGACCCCAGTGCTGGAGGGGGCAGGCGAGAGGAAAACAAGGATGTTGTGCAAGGTACCCAATGTACTTCTAATCAACCAGTGACCATTATGGTTGTTACAACTCTGGCGGCTAGAAGGCTGTTATGGTGAATAATGAAACTTGTAGCTTTGTGTAGACTTGATCCACCTGCTAGCTTGTATACAATTTTTGGGCAAATTTTAACCACTTCAGCCCCGGACCAATTTGCAGCCAAAGGACCAGGCCCCTTTTTGCGATTCAGCACTGCGTCGCTTTAACTGACAATTGCACGGTCGTGCGACGTAGCATCCAAACAAAATTGGCGCTCTTTTTTTCCCACAAATAGAGCTTTTTTTTGGTGGTATTTGATTGCCCCTGCGGTTTTTATTTTTTGCGTTAAACAAAAATAGATAGAGCAACAATTTTGAAAAAAATGCAATATTTAACTTTTTGCTATAATAGAAATCCCCAAAAAATATATAAAAAAAACATTTCCTCAGTTTAGGCCAATACGTATTCTTCTACATATTTTTGGTAAAAAAAAATAAAAAAAAAATATTGCAATTAGCGATTATTAATTGGTTTGCGCAAAAAGTTATAGCGTTTACAAAATAGGGGATAGTTTTATAGCATGTTTATTAATATTTTTTTTACTAGTAATGGCGGCGATCAGCGATTTTTATTGTGACTGCGACATTATGGCGGACACATCGGACATTTGACACATTTTTGGGACCATTGTCATTTATACAGCAATCAATGCTCTTTAAATGCATTGATTCCTGTCTAAATGACACTGGCAGTGAAAGAGTTAACCACTAGGGGGCGGGGAGGAGTTAGGTCTGTGACGTGTGTTTTTTTACAGTAGGGGGCGTGGCTGACGTCTGACGTCACTGAGCTGGGCTTTCCCGATGACAGGGAACAGCCGATCAGTGACAGGCAGTGTAGGAAGCGCGGGGAGAGGTTTGTTTACACAGACCTCTCCCCGTTCCTCAGCTCCGTGACCCGATCGCGGGACAACAGCGGCGATCGGGTCCACTGTTCCTGCGACCGTGGTCACGGAGCTCCCGACCGGGTCGCGAGCGCGCCGGCGGCGCACGCGACCCACGGCTGGGCAATTTATAGGGGACGTACCTGTTCGTGCTTTTGCCCAGCCGTGCCATTCTGCCGACGTAAATGTGCAAGAAGCAGTCGGGAAGCGGTTAAGCATTTTGCAAGGCACCCCTTGGTTTAAAAAGGCTGACTTGGATAACAAGATCTTCAGTTTTACTCAATATTGTTTTTTGCATCAACTAATACACAGGCGGTCCCCAGGTTACAAACAAGATAGGGTCTGTAGGTTTGTTCTCAAGTTGAATTTGTAAGTCGGAACAGGTGCATTTTTCTAAGTGTAGCTCCAGCCAAAAAAATATTTAAGCTTTTTGGATAGCATAGGGAAGGGTTAACACCCCTGTAACGTTTGTTTTGGTGTCTGTGCTCCTGTTCAGAAGATTTCACCTCACCTTCTGTCCCAATGATAATTGGATTTTGAAAATTTGGGGTTGTTGTTCAAACAAGCCTTGGTGATAAAGCATCAGTGGAGGTACCTTTTTCCCCATAATAACTCTTACAGGAGTGAATTTCCCTTCCTAGGAGTAGATTCCCTCTCACTTCCTGTTGTCTCCCTCCATTCGTAAGTAGGAGTCGTTTGCAAGTTGAATGTTTGTAACTAGGGGACTATCTGAACCGCCACAACAAAAACTACTACATCTAGTATTTTGTATGACCTCCATGATTTGCAAGGACAGCGCCAAGTCTAAGCATGGAATGAACACGTTGGTGACATATTGCAACATCTATCCTCTTCCACTCTTTAACCACTTCAGCCCCGGACCAATTGGCAGCCAAAGAAACGGGCCATTTTTTGCGATTCGGCACTGCGTCGCTTTAACTGCCAATTGCGTGGTCGTGCGACGTGGCTCCCAAAATTGGCGTCCTTTATTTCCCCACAAATAGAGCTTTCTTTTGGTGGTATTTGATCGCCCCTGCGGTTTTAATTTTTTGCGCTATAAACAAAAATAGAGCGACAATTTTGAAAACAATGCAATATTTTTAGCTTTTTGCTATAATAAATATCCCCAAAAAAATATATAAAAACATTTTTTTTCCCTAGGCTGATACGTATTCTACATATTTTTGTTAAAAAAAAATTAAAAAAAAAATCGCAATTAGCGATTATTGATTGGTTTGCGCAAAAGTTATAGCGTTTGGGAGGCGCATGCGCGGCCGGACGGAGCGGATGTCCACCTGATCTGCTCCGCTCATCCCCCGGCAACACCAGCCTTAATCAGCGGCCCCACACCTCGCCCGAAACCAGCCATAGCCTGACCCCCCTGCGGAAGGGTCCAGGCACACTCCGGATGCCACAAAAACCGGGAAGCCAGCCTCAAACCGGCTCCCGTATCTCAACCCGCGCTACACCCCAGGAATCCAAGATGGCGACCGGCCATCACACACGAGGCATGCAGGCCTCGGGGAAAGGGAAGCAACTACCTCCTCCTCAGAAGCAGGCCCCAAAGACCTGAGGCTGAATACCCGGCATTATGTCCCACAAGGCCCTCTCCAAACAAAGGTGAGCTGACAACCACAGACTGCCTACCGCCCAGCCCCCCTGCACTATCTCCCTCACAGACTGCAGCCATGTCCCCCAGCTTGGAGTCACAGACTTCCTCCCTTCTGGACAGAGAGATAGCTGAAGCCATATACAGCCAGCCCAGCAGCCAGGAATCTGTATCAGATGGCAATGCAGATTCCCCTGCTGTTCCCCCTGCACAGGGACAATATTCAGGAGACCCAATCTTATTAGTTCTCTTTGAAGCAGGTCAGCAAAACGTCTAAAGCTACCGATAAATTAGCTTCTGATATAAAACAAGATTTCCAGGAAATGGGTAGCAGATTGAGTAGTATTGAATCTAAAATGGATGACACGGTCCATAGAGTATCCCAAAACGCAAATATGATCACTGACTTACAAGATCGACTCGAAGATGCATACTCGAAGATCGATGACCTTGAAAATCGCGCAAGACGTTATAATTTCCGTATCCGTGGTATACCGGAAAACATAAAAGATATTACCTCCATAACACAATCTCTGATGCAAGCTGCTGTACCTGACATCGACGAGATCCATATGGAAATTGATCGAATCCATAGAGCTTTGACTTCCCCCAAACCTGATGGCCCCCCCCAGAGATGTGATTGTGAAGCCACACTTTTTCAAGATTAAAGAAGCAGTGATGCGTCATGCCCGTGAAAACCCAGACCTAGAAATAGATGGCATCAAGATCCAAGTATTCGCCGACATCTCAGGCCACGATCCAAAAGAGGCGATCACTCAAACCCCTATTAGCGCCATTGATCCAACGCAACATCCGCTACAGATGGAACTACCCCTTTCATCTCCAATTTTCTTTCAACAGCAAATCATACTCCTTCTCATCGTTCACTGAAGGTGAAATGATCCTACTGAAACTGGGATTCATATCCCATGACCCATCCTCGCGGAATCAATCTGGATCCAGAGAACCCCTCCGCTTTCCCCCTTGTGGTCGTCAAAGTCGACCAAGAAGTTCGCCTCTACATCCCGTGCACCCTAAAAGAATGGGCTTATCTTCATTGAACTGACTCAAACCCGCCGTGGTGTCTTCTCAGTGGTCCCTGGAGAAGGACATTAGGTGCCACACAGGGCGGTCGAACTTTGCTGAAGCAAAAACACCTGTGCTTTATTTGGCTAGGAACACTTGAATCGGCCAATACGTTTTTGCACTTTTTCCTGCATTTTTTTCCCTTTTTCTTTTGATGCCCTACACATTATGTTCTCTATCAAGCATATTTGGCTAAATGACCCCATCTGTTGGGGAGAGATGCAGGGGCCAAAAATGTTTTCTAGATACCTTTAAGCTCTTCGCATTTTTGATTACCAGTTTTTTACTGTTGCTGGGGGATGACCATGTGCACTCCCTACCTGGAGGACTCTTCCCATCACTGGTTTTTGGTGAAGACTCCTTCACACCCAGGGTTTACCCCTGGGACACTTTAATTGAATACTGTCTGTAGGCTTTTTTAGTAACATGTTTAAAATATGTCACTCGGTACCAGGAGCCCCCTGGTCCGACCGCTTGGTTTTATTATTTTATTTTTTCTTATTTTTTTCTTCTCCCTTTTCCGCTCTTTTCATCTCTACTACTGTTACTCAGCTGCTTCTAGACCTCCCCCCCCCCTAAACTTAATATTAATCCTTTCTACTGCTATTCCTTCCCGAGGGCCACCTGGACAATTCCTCCACACATCCGGACTCCGAACTCAACAGATCGCAGGGTGAGTTTGCATACAATAGCTCTTGAAGGTTTTCCATGTCTCCTGTAACATTGACACCTCATAACATCCGCCTGCTCTCCCATAATGTCCAAGGTTTTGGATCGCCGGCCAAGCGAATCAAAGCCTTCACACATTATAAATCCCTGGGAGCTGATATTGTAGCTCTCCAAGAGACACACTTCACATCCTCATTTACCCCCCGATACCTTCACAGGGAATACCCCCTTTGTTTTTTTGCGAATGCCTCAGAGAAGAAGAGGGGAGTTGGCCTCTGCTTCTCTAGACATATACCATTCACAGAGACTAAAACCATCAAAGATAAAGAAGGCTGTTATCTCCTAGTGAAGGACAACTTAGGTGAAATTCTAGTTACCATTCTAGTATACTATGCCCCCAATACAAACCAAATTGCCTTTTTTCAAGCTCTTTTAAAACTCCTGGGACCCAAACTAGAGGGTGTGGTAGTTTTAGCAGGCGACTCCAACCTAGCGTTGGATCTAATTAAAGACAAATCACACAATCCAGGTATCCGATCTTCCCCCAAAGTCGCAAATTCGCACAGACACTACACCAATATGATCTGGTGGATGCTTGGCGAGAGGCCAATCCCACTGCTAGGGACTACTCCCATTATTCCAGGGCACATAGCCACTACTCCCGCATAGATCACATATTTCTCCCCTCGGGGATGATACCAAAGTTGAGGTCAGCGAAAATATTTTCAACTCCATGGTCAGATCATGACCCGATTATGGTCCAATTAACAGGTCTTAGTAACAAACCTATATGAAATCACTGGCGATTAAACAAATCTCTACTTAGTGACGAATCTCACTGTATAGAGATGTCAAGTCATATTCAGACTTACTTTGAAAACAATATCCCGGGGGATACATCTCCTGCCACAAATTGGGCTGCACACAAGGCCACTATAAGGGGTTCATTTATTCAGTTGGCCTCTAGATTAAAGAAGGCTCGTACTGAACTGATTTCTGCCAAGACCAAAGAATTTGAATCTTTAACCAAACATAAACGTTCCCCTTCACCCAATCTATTTAAGAAACTAGAACAATCCCGACTAGAACTAAACTTATGCCTTACTACAAGGGCTGAGAAACAGCTAAGATGGACGAACCATAAATTCTTTACATGGCGGGATCGTCCAGGATCCCTATTGGCACGTAAGCTTACACCCAGACATTCCCATCATACACTCCCCAAAATAAGACTATCTGGAGGACAACTTTCACAGAATCCCCAAAAAGTTTGATGAATTTTACGGGTTTTATGCCGACTTGTACAAGAAACCACAGATCGTGGTTCCCCCATCCATCAGGGAATTCCTGGGGACTCTCCCCCTTCCGGTCATCACCGATGATCATAGAGAACTAGTGGACCAACCATTTACAAGTGAGGTCAACGACGCTATAAAATCTCTCTCACTCCACAAATCTCCGGGTGCGGATGGACTTCCCAACATTTACTATAAAAAGTTTTCTGCACAACTGGTCCCACACCTGACTCTTTACTTCAATTCCCTGAGGGATGGGGGAACGGTCCCATCTGACGACAACAAGGCTTACATCAGCGTAATCCCCAAACCTAACAGACTCTACTGATGTTCGCAATTATCGCCCAATATCACTAATCAACTGTGACCTAAAGATCCTAACAAAGATTTTAGCTCTCCGAATTAATTCCTTTTTAGAACTCTATATACATAAAGACCAGTCGGGGTTTATCGCAGGACGTCAGACCTTGGATCAAATTCGTAGATACATCGCCCTGATCTCAGCGGCACGCTCCAATTGGGATAATCTCCCCGATCGGGAACTTCTGCTACTATCACTAGATCTTAATAAAGCTTTTGATAGCCTGAACTGGGACTATCTCTTCATCACCCTTGAAACCATGGGATTTGGTTCTACTTTTCTCTCATTAATGAAAACGCTTTACAGTTCTCCGATAGCTCAAATTTCTATCAGAGGCCACAAATCAGCTACTTTCCCTGTCCAACGAGGTACTAGGCAAGGTTGCCCACTCTCCCCCTTACTATCTGCCCTGGCAATAGAGCCCCTGGCACTGGCCATCCGTTCAAACCCAAACATTCACGGGCTCCAATGTGGTCAACAAGAACAAAAATGTGCATTATTTGCAGATGATGTCCTCATGTATATTACCAAACCCCAGACCTCTCTTCCAGAACTTCTATCCCTACTACATCGTTTCTCGTTACTTTCAGGCCTGACCCTGAATACACAAAAAACCCTAGCACTTAATATCTCTTTGCCCCCTTCTGAAGTTCAGCTCCTCCAAAACTTATATAGCTTTAAGTGGGCGCCCCACTCCCTCCCATACTTAGGAGTACAGCTGACCCCTTCAATAGCTACATTATACAAAGCTAACTACCCCCCTTTGTTCAAAAAACTTAAAGAAGATCTTCGCGCTTGGTCTGAATATTCCCTTTCTTGGTTTGGCAGAATCAATTCAATAAAAATGACCTTTTTACCCAGACTTCTATACTATTTCCGGACATTACCGGTGTCAATCCCAAGGATAGACATGCACCACATACAAACGGAAGTCCTACGTTTTATATGGGGTAATAAAAAATCACGGATATGAAAGAAAACACTTTACACTCCTAAACCTATGGGAGGACTTGGCCTCCCCAACCTACAAGCTTACTATCACTCAGCGCAGATAGCCCAACTCACCCACACAACAGCCAGAGGTTCGGCCCCCCTATGGGTTCACATAGAGGCACTGGCGTGCCACCCAACTGCTATAGGAGCCCTGATGTGGCTTCCCAACCGCAAACGTCCGCCTATGTGTCCCACATTGTTGTCACATTCTCTGGCGGTTTGGGATAAGACACGGCACAGAGCATCCCTTGCATCATATCACACACCTCTAGCACCTATATTCTGTAATCCAGAATTTCCCCCTGGCCTTACCCCACAACAGTTCCAATGGTGGCTTAATAAAGGACTTTTAAGAATTGGAGACTTCCTTAGTGGCAAACAAATACACTCAATTAAATATTTTAAAGATAGCTTTTCAATGCCTTCCACTGAGACTTTTAGATACAATCAAATTTCCTCATTTGTCACTTCCAAACTTAAAAAGGGGGGTGGACCAGTCACTCTTACCGCCCTAGAAATGACATGTCAAAATAGAAGCAGTCAAAAAGGACGGATCTCTGCCATTTATTCTTCTCTTACCGAACCTGATACTAAATTGTCCTACATGACCCAATGGGAGAGTGACTTGAACCTCTCCCTTGAAATGTCAGATTGGCAGGATATTGCCCATCGACTGTCAAAAATTTCTATTAATACTACCCTCATTGAAGCAAACTATAAGACATTGCTGCGGTGGTATTTAGTCCCTACAAGAATAGCAAAAATGCACCCCTCTTCCTCACCTAATTGCTTTTGACAGTGTGGACAGATGGGTACCATGCACCATGTTTGGTGGCAATGCCCATTGGTTGTCAGGTTCTGGATCAGAATATATAATTTGATTAACTCTGTTACAGGTGTCAATATTAGTCGGTCCCCAGAAAGTGCACTCTTTCACAAATTGCCAGATGAGGTTCCCAAAAAAAATCACTGAAACTCATCACCTATATCTTTCTGGCGGCAAGAATAACGATTGCGAGAAACTGGAAACATTCACGCATACCTCTAGACCAAGTAAAAAGCAAACTCAACTGGATCATGATTAATGACAAACTTACTTATACTCTCCTTAACAAATCAGAGAAGTTCAACAAGATCGGGGATCCTTGGATCGAGCACATCACCACCTAAAGAGGAACTCCAGGTGACCCTCCTCTCTCCCCTCTTCCTCTCTCCCCCCCCCCACTGTATTTTTCTCTCCTCTCCCTTCCCTCTGCTGCCCCTCCCTTCTCTCTTTATTACTTCTTGTTTTTTATTTCATGTTATCTGAAGGTATAACTTGCATAACCTAGTCAATGATACATTTGAATAAAACGTTGCAGACAAGGCAGGACGCCTTATACAAGTAGGGGCAGAAAACTAACCCTGGATCCTTACACAGGGGCAGTTAGTAGCCCTGAAATCTTCCTACTTTTTTTTTTTCTTTCTTGGTACTGTAATGTCGAAGGTTATTTCTATGCAAACAACAGCAAGTACCATACCCTACATAAGGGCGTGAGTAACTTCTATGAAGATGCTGTTTACATGTTTCTATTTTTTTTGATAGCCATTAAGCAATATGTAAATGCACTGCTGAAACGTTTATATGTTAAATTGATGGTAACTTGGTTACTTGTGAAACGTATGTTCATTGTTTTGTACTTACCTCAATAAAAAAAATTGAAATATAAAAAAGTTATAGCGTTTACAAAATAGGGGATTGTTTTATAGCATTTTTATTAATTTTTTTTTTTACTAGTAATGGCGGCGATCAGCGATTTTTATTGTGACTGCGACATTATGGCGGACACATCGGACATTTTTGACACATTTTTGGGACCATTGTCATTTATACAGCAATCAATGCTATTTAAATGCATTGATTCCTGTATAAATGACACTGGCAGTGAAAGAGTTAACCACTAGGGGGAGGGGAGGGGTTATGGGCTGTGACGTGTGTGTTTTTTTACATTAGGGGTGGGGCTGACGTCTGACGTCGTTGATCGGCTTTCCTGATGACAGGGAACAGCCGATCAATGAAAGGCAGAGTAGGAAGCGCGGGGAGAGGTTTACACAGACCTCTCCCCGTTCTCCAGCTCTGTGACCCGATCGTGGGACATCAGTGGCGATCGGGTCCGCTGGTCCCGCGGCCGGGGCCACGGAGCTCCCGACCGGGTCGACCCACGGCCAGGCAATTAAAGGGCCACGTACCTGTACGTGGTTTTGCCTGGCCGTGCCATTTTGCTGACGTATATGTGCAGGATGCGGTCGGGAAGCGGTTAAGAACAACCTCTTTTAGAGCCTGGATGCTAGATGGAGTTATGCTTGTCCAACACCAGCAGCACTCATGCAGTCCTACAGAAGGAAACTGCCACCACCATGCATTTATCTTTGTACTCCTCAACTTTGTGAGGCCATACAGTTTTGAAACCATCAGTTACAAAAAAACATTCATCTTGGTGTCATCACTCCAGAGTACAGAGTCCCAGTAGTCTTTCAGCATGGGCCCTTTGTCAGGCGGCTTTTTGTACATGGGCATTAGGAGAGGCTTCCTTTGTGGACAACACCCACGCATGCCAATTCCTCTGCAGTGTACGCTGTATTGTGTCATGGGAAAAAAAAAAAAAAAAACAAACAATCACCTTAGTCTGGCCCTCTATTTCTTTAGCAGTGATGAGCTTGATGTTCGAGTCGAACGCAAGTTCGATTTGAACATCAGCGGTTTGTAGACCATATGGGGCACTGGAGGGACGTTCGCCTACCGCAGAGCACCCCATAATGCACTGCGAGATTGCAGTGGATTAAAGGCTGCTGATTGGCCAAACCCTACACCTGACCTGTATGCTTTGGCCATTCACAGCATGATGTGCTATGAGAGCCCTCACTTGTTAAAAGCAGGATGCCTTCGGCCAATCATGGCTCAGGGGCTAAGTCCATGCCCCACACTATGCAAGGCTGCTTACACGGCATGTATTAAAGTGGTTAAGGGGAACCCTATGACAGAATTAGGCAAGAAAAGGGGCGTGGGGTCCCCCCAAAATCCATACCACACCCTTATCCAAGCATGCAGCCTGGCAGGCCGGGGAGGGGGGCGAGCGCCACCCCCCCTCCTGAACCATACCAGGCCGATTGCGCTGAACATTGGGAGGGTGCCCCCCAAAGCACCTTGTCCCCATGTTGAAGGGGACAAGGGCCTCTTCCCAACAACCCTGGTCAGTGGTTGTCGGGGTCTGCAGGGGGCCCCAGATCCAGTCCCCCCCACGTGAATGGGTATTTGGGACATTGTACCCCTACCCAATCACCAAAAAAGTGTCAAAGTAAAAACCACAAGAGACAATTTGACAAATTGTTTTTTTTTTTTTTTTAATAAAAAGGGTCCCGCAATGTACATCCACCATCAATCACTCCACCCCAACGGACCCAAAAAAAAAAAAAAAAAAAAAAATTAACGAGGTCCCCCTTCTGACATGTGACAAAGGGGCAGGGTCACCTGGTTACATCACCTGTGGCCCCGCCCTTGCCTTGCCAACTGCTAAAGAAAGCAGTTGGGAGGCCTCCCATAGAGGAGCGGTTTGCATTTTTTGATATTTTTCGGGTCCGCCAGGCAGAGTGATCGACTGGATGTACATCGTGGAAACCCTTTTTTCTTTAAGAACTTGTCAGATTTTGTGGTTTTTACTTTGACACTTTTTTGGTGAATGTGTAGGGGTGCAATGTAACCAATACCCATTCACATACATGGGGGGGCGGGATCTCTGATAAGCCCCCCACCCGCAGACTCAACATGGAGACAAGGTGCTTTGGGGTGGGGGGCCTGGTACGGTTCAGGAAGGGGGGGGGTGACTCGCTCGTCTCCCTTCACAAGGGAAGAAACCTCTAGTCTGCAGAACCTTGTGGCCAAAAGAAGCATCCACACATGCCTGCACATCCACTTTGTAAAATTTTGTGAAAGTGTGCACTGACGACCAGGTGTCCGCCTTGCAAACTTGCATTACTTGACGAAAGGCCCAGGAGGCACTCAGTGAGTCGAGTGCGCCTTGACCGGGAAGGGAGGAACCCAAACCTTGATAGAATAGGCCTGAGTCACAGTCTGCCTGATCCATCTTGAAATGGTAGCGAGGAAGCGGATAGCCCCTTCTTTGGCCCGTCCGTGATCACAAACAGCGAGTCTGACTTTCGAAAAGACTCAGTGGCCACCAAATACAGACAGCCCGTACCACATCTAAGGTGTGCAAGGCAAATTCCCTCGGATGTTGCTGCCTGGGACAGAGAAGGCAACACGATGTCTTCATTTGAATGGAAATCAGACAACCTTTGGAAGGAAAGAACGACAATGACAAAGCACCACCTTGTCCCTATGAATTACCAAGTAGGGCGTGCGACAGGATAGCGCCGCCAACTCTGACACCCTGCGAGCAGAAGTAATAGCCACAAAGGCCACCTTCTCTGATGGAGTGAGCAGGGGAATTTCTCAAATATTTTCAAACGGATGCTTTTGTAGAACCGAAAGTACAGTGGAACCACGGTTTGCTAGTAACGTGGTTAATGAGCGTTTCACAAAACGAGCATAGTATTTCTAAAAATCCTAACTCTGTTTGCGAGTGTTGTCTCAGCAGGATTCAGGGCAAAAGCAGTGTGTAATACTGGTCTAAGGTGGGGGGCGCCAGAGCCAAACAGCGCCGATCGTTGGTGTTCAAAAATGTGTGGAAAGGCCCAAGGACAGTTCGGCTGACCTCGGCAAACCTCGGAAAGGCTCATGAACGGAGTCTTTCCGAGGTCAGCCGAAGTGTGCTCGGGCCTTTTCGGCCATTTCTAAAGCTTTCCGGTGCCTCCGCCTCTGACCGCATGCGGTATTGCATACCACTGAAGTCAATGCAGAACAAATTTTAATTTCCATTGACTTCAAATGGGAAAACTTGCTTTGATATGCGAGTACTTTGGATTACGAGCATACTCCTGGAACGGATTATACTCGTAATCCGAGGTTCCACTGTACAAGACTCAAGCCCCACCGTGGCAAGGGAGAACCACATGGCACACTCCCTGAATGAAGGTACGCACCAGGGAATGCAAAGCCAGGGAGCGTTGAAAGAAAACCGCCAAGGCTGACACCTGGCCTTTGACAGTACTCAAAGTCCAAATTCTTTTCATAGTTACATAGTTGGCGAGGTCGAAAAAAAAGACACAAGTCCAACCAATGTGGGTGATTATATTTCAGTATTCAATTGTATATCCCTGTAGGTTGTGGTCATTCAGGTGCTTATCTAATAGTTTCTTGAAATCGATGCTCCCTGCCGAGACCACCGCCTGTGGAAGGGAATTCCATATCCTTGGCGCTCTTACCGTAAAGAACCCTCTACGTAGGGTAAGGTTAATTCACTTGTTAAACTCCCTTCTGCGAAAAAGTTTTCTCCCTATTGTGGGGTCACCAGTACGGTATTTGTAAATTCAAGCGTCTCTTCTTAAGAGAGAATAAGTTAAGTGCTTGCAACCTTTCCTCATAACCAATATCCTCCAGACCCTCCATTATCTTTGTTGCCCTTCTTTGTACTCGCTCCATTTCACATCCTTCCTGAGGACTGGTGCCCAGATCTGGACAGCATACTCTAGGTGCGGCCAGACCAGAGTCTTGTGGAGCAGGAGAATTATCGATTTAGCTCTTGAGTTTATCCCCTTTTCAATGCATGCCAATATTCTGTTTGCTTTGTTAGCAGCTTGGTATTGCATGCCATTGCTGAGCCTGCCATCATCTACTAGGACCCTCAGGTCCTATTCCATCCTAGATTCCCCCAGAGGTTCTCCCCCCAGTGATAAGATTGCATTCATATTTTTGCCACCCAAATGCATTATTTTACAATTTTCTACATTGAACCTCATTTGCCATGTAGTTGCCCCCCCCCCCCCCCCCCCCCATTAATTTGTTCAGATCTTTTTGCAAGGTTTCCACATCCTGCGGAGAAGTTATTGCCCTGCTTAGCTTAGTATTGTCCGCAAATACAGAGCTTGAACTGTTTCAGTCCCCCCCACGTGAATGGGTATCTGCCTGCCAGTTGTCCACCCCCGGAATATGAACGGCGGAGATGGCCGGGATGAAACGCTCTGCCCACTGTAGAATGCCAACTACAACACTCCTCCTTCCTCCCTGGTGGAAGACATAGGCCACCGCCCTGGCATTGTCTGACTGGATCCGTATCGGGAGCCCCTGAAGTTGATCAGTCCAATGATCCAGACTGTCTGAGTGCCAAGATGTTGATAGCTAGCCTGGATTCCTCCAGTGACCCTGAGCCAAGCTCATGCCCTGGACTCCTCCCCACCCGGACCGACTGGCATCGGTGGTGACCACTGTCCAGTACAGCAGGAGAAAGGATTTTCCCTACCGAAAATCCGGGGAATTAAGCAACCAGATCAGGGACCCTTTGGTTCCGTGACTCAGTAGAATCTGACTATCTAGAGACTTGGAACATTTGTCCCATTTTAATAAGGTCTCCCTTTGCAGGACTCTTGTTTGGAGCTTGAGAGAACGGGACCGCCTCGAACATAGACACAATCAGGCCCAGTACTGTAATTTCTGGAGTTTTTCCTGCGGAAGGAACACTCTGGCCTGAGCAGAATCCAGAGTCAGACCCAGATAAACCAATTTTGGAACTGGAATCAACGCAGACTTTTGTTAATTTATCAGCCACCAAAAATCTGCCAGAGTCTGAAACAGTGATCTCCAAGTCGCCCCTCAGGGCCGCTGGGGACTCTTAAATCAAAAAGGGTTTTATTACATACAAAATGTTTACAAGCAGTATGGTCATACAATCTCTCTCTACAATTGGGTTTACATTCAGAAATCAGTAAGATAAAGCAGCGAAAACATATTTTGCACCATACAGACATATACACCGTGTAGTAGTACCGCACAGTCCTTCTTACACAGAGTGTAGTAACTACCTTATGCAGTGCACCATCTATACCTCGCCCTTTACAGCAGCAGCCGTTTCACAATGAGATGAACTGGAGCCAACCCAGGGAGGTTTAGCCAATGTGCCCAAAATTTTATCAAACTTTCTCATACTGCCCCTGTGTTGATATATACATTTTTCTAATCCAATAGTATCACCCATTTGTTTCAGCCATTCTTTCACCGCAGGTGGTTCTTCCGATTTCCAGTACCTCAATATAAGATTTCTGGCCTGGAATAGAGCCCCGATTATCCCTATCCTAGAGGGGTCCTCCTCCGAAACATCATCCATGATACCTAGTAGGCAGAGTTTGGGGTGAGCCTTCAACTGTACCTGAAAGACACTGTTAATAGTGTCTATTACCTCCTTCCAGTAGGTGTGTAATTTGTGGCACCTCCACATGTGGATCAGGTTGCCATGGTCTCTCTTGCATCTACTACATATGGGATCCTCTTACCCCCATTCTCGCCAGCCTAGCTGGGGTATAGTGTACTCAGAGAAGTATGTAAAGTTGGGACACTCTGGGCCACATTAAAGGGAGCAAAGGGGAATCGCCGAAAGTGCCTCCTGAATGAATGATTTGTATAGCGTTGCAAATGCGAACTGAATCGCCTCAAGGTGCTTGTCCTCCCATGGGTTCTCCTCAAAGGCACCTATACCCCCCTCCCACTTAGATATGAGCCCTGCGGTGTTATCAGGGAGAACTTTGGTAAGGAGCATGGAGTAGCTACATGAAATGAACCCCTTCTATGTAGATAATTATTTTATACAATTAAAATTGGGTGTGGGATTCTGAATCCACATATCCCCATTTGTTTGGGCCCTCACTGCATGTTGGAGCTGGAGATAATAGAATAGCATGGAGGCCGGTTAGTTGAATTCAGACTGCAATTCAGTAAATGAACGCAGTTTCCCATCTCTGAATATTTATGTCAGGTAAATAATGCCATATTGCTGCCACCTTTTGCAATATTGCAGTTTTCCAGTTCAAAGTAGCGCTTGTTCTCCCATATGGGACTATATCTAGTAAAGCCCTCCATCTGCTGTATTGCTGACCTTGTTCCACACTTTTTGCATCAATTTGCAAGCCCTCCTCCACCTCCCAGTCTGTTTCTGCCTTCAGAAGATGCGTTACCGGGTCTATCAAATTGAGTATTGGGGTATCAGGGGGTCTCAGGATCCTAGCTATGTGTTGGAGTTGGGAGGCCATGTAGTATATCCATGGGTTTGTGATAGCAAGCCCCCCTGCCTCCTTTGGGCGTTGTAGCTGTTCTAGTTTAATCCTAGCGGTGGAGCTTAGCCAGATAAGTGACCTGAAAATAGAATTGATGACTTAACTGTTTTAGGGGGACAACCATGGGGGAATTGTGTAGTATACACAGTAGCTGTGGCATCAAGATCATTTTGATCAAATTTATTCTACCCACTGGGGATATCTTCAGTCTAGACCATACCTTCACCCGGTCTCTGCATCGATTCAGTAGAGGTGCCAGATTCAGTTTGATATAGTCTAGAGGGTTGGGTGTAATCTGAACTCCTTGGTCACAGAAATGTCCAAAGCTGATTCCTGTGAACCGGGAATATTATCCAATAGCATCAAGGCGGACTTCATCCAGTTGATCACTAATCCTGAGTAGTGGCCAAAATGACATAGCTTCTCGCAAGGACGCACTCGTGACGCCCAGCAAGAGCATGGTGTCATCCGCATATAACATGCATTTTTCCACTCCCTCGATTCGTGCACTTGATTTCTTTTTGAACACATTTCTCTTATGAATAGCCCTCTAAGGTAAGCCTTTAACGTCTAGCATCTCACCCCTGCATCCCGGTTGTCTGCCTGCTCTTCCCAGAAGTTAGCAATGTCTTGTATAAACCGAGGTGTTGACGGTAACAAATTAAGCCAGAAGGCATTAAGTTTCCACGGAGCTCTATTCAGTGTGGATGGGGGGGGGGGGGGGGGGGGGAGATCCATGATCAGAGGGGAATGGTCAGAGATTCCCCTCAGGGCATAGGCGATATCTGTAACCGGTCGTGCTGCTGCTTCAGAGCATAAACATAAATCAATGCGTGAAAGGGACATATATGACTTTGAAAAACATGAGAACTGGTATTTCCCAGGATTCCTACTCCTCCATAAGTCTATCCATCCCACCTCCTTCCCCCCACATCCAATAGTAAAGGTCATTCAATTTGTATTTTAGGTTTAGTGTCTGATTGTGTAGGTGTTGTAAACATTGTACCGTACTGCATAGACCGTTCCAAACTTTCCGAAGCTTTGAGCGCGGTTGCACTCCAACTGAGCCATGTACGTCCCAATAGATAATGGCCAAAAACATGACCACTGCGTGGTGTGTGGCCCCGGTCGCAGCCGTAGCCACGGGGGCACCCAGGCTGAGATGTAATGTGAGGGATTGTACCACAGGCATAGCTTTAGGACAACTGGTCCTATTCTCCGCTGGCATCACAACCGCCAGCCTGAGATTCACAACTGGTGAAACAAAATGCATTTAGCACTTAGTGTACCTTTTTTTGGTTTGCTCGTGGCATCACGCGTTCTCTCTGTGAGGGAACCGAGAGCAAAAAATCTGCTCTTGTTCCCGACATAGTTAACCATTGCACCTATATGTGAAAGGGGAAACAGGGCAGTTATTGGTCAGTCGTGACTTCCAGACTGCGTTAGGGCGTCTAACCCTGTAAACTTGGGGCAAGTCAATCCTCTTCTGCCACCATTCTTCTGGCCGGGCGAAAAGCACTTTCATTTATCTCCAACCAGGCTGAGGTGTCAAAGAAGTGGGCCTGGCCTCTTGCGGTAATACAAAGTCGTGCCGGATAAAGCATGGCGTATGGCGCCTGTAATTTTTGTAGCCGTTTCTTTACCTCTGTGAAACGGGCTCTCCTCTTCTGTACATCAGATGAAAAGTCAGGATAAAATGAGATGCGTGCACCATTAAACCTTATGTCTTGCTTCTCCCGCCAGGCGCAGAATGATTCCTCTATCCCTGTAATGCAACAAACGTGCAAGGATAGGGTGGGTGGATGACCTGGTGGAAGGGGTCTCAACGGGACCCTATGGACCCTCTCCACAGCGTAGAGAGGTGTGAACGCATCTTTCCCAAACACCTCCGGTAGCCATTTTTCAATGAATTTGGTGGGGTCTCTACCCTCTCCACAGCGTAGAGAGGTGTGAACGCATCTTTCCCAAACACCTCCGGTAGCCATTTTTCAATGAATTTGGTGGGGTCTCTACCCTCAATCTTCTCAGGGAGACCTACTATTCTGACGTTATTCCTTCTCATTCTGTTCTCAAGGTCATCTGCGCGTTGATCTACTGCAGTTACCATTCCGGTATTGTGTTGCGAGTCGATTATCAGAGGGGGGAGTTTGTCCTCCACATCGCTGATCCTGCTTTCAGCAGCGGTGGTTCTTTTCCTGATTTTTTTGTTTGTCCTGTCTGATTAGGGACACTTTCTCTTTCAGGCCAAAGTGTTCCTGCAGGGTATTCACTGAAGCATCACATTTATTAACAGCCCTCAGGATCTCAGCCAGTGTGGGTTGTAACTGCTCTTCCTCACTGTTCTCCTCCATGCCCTCTGCATGAGCTACTGTGGTGCTGTGGTTTGTGCACCCTGGAACAGCGTCTTCCATAGTGCCCTGTGCCGTTGGTTCCCCCTCAGTCTCTCTCCCCCCCTGGGTCGGCTCCTCCAGAGTTAAGGAGCCTGCCAGTTTTTGGGCATAGACGCTAATGTCTTCAGTTAGGGGGTCACGTCCAGTGTGCTTTGGAGTTTTAGAAGGTTTACTCAGTGTCCTTCGGTTTATCAGCACCTCGCTGTCCACGCTGCTGCGGACCCCCCGCGGCACCATCTTGGATTTCTGAGCGGTGTCCGTCTTTTTCCTTAGTCTCAAAACAATCATGGGTTCTGGCCAGACAAGTACCTCTGTGGGTTCCTTCACTGTTCCGCAGTCTGCTGGTGGCTTTAAAGGTCTGTATGGATGCCAGGAACAGGATCAATGCAGGGTTACAAGTGGGAGCTCTGTGAGGAAGCTGCTTCTCACATGCCATTCAGGCCACACCCCCTGCTGGGGACTCTGCTTGCAGCAGAAGGTCATCCAGGTAGCCCAGAACAGCAATTCCCCGCTGGTGCATGGAGCGCCAGAACCGGGGCCAACACTTTGGTGAAGACCCGAGTAGAGGCGAGAGCAAAGGGTAATGCCGCAAACTGATAATGCTCCTCTCCCACAGCAAAGCAGAGGAACTGCTGGTGCTGTGCACAAAATCTGAATGTGCAGGTAGGCATCCTTGATGTCAATGGATGCAAGAAAGTCACCCTGATGAAGAGATGCCTCCACGGAGCGAATGGACCACATTCTGAACTTCCGCACATTTCGGTTCAGGGCCTTGAGTTCCAGAATCGGACGTACCGTACCCTCTTTTTTGGGGATCGTAAATAGGTTTGAATAAAAGCCCTGGAAAGGTTCCGACACCGGAACAATCACCCTTTGGAGCAACAGGCCTTGCACTGCGCCCCAGAGGGCTAACAAGCGGTCCGGAGACCGATGCAGATTGGATGGAAAAAATCTGCTTGGGGTACAAGTCTGGAACTCGATCTTGTAACGAGACAGAATCACTTTGTGGAACCACTTGTCATTTATCAGTGAAGTGCACGGGCCCGGAAACCAGCAAAGACATGCCCCTACCCAGACAGCGGGCGCCTCTGCATGTCGAAGGAGCCTTATCTGGGGGTCTGGAGAAGCCCGCTCTCGGTTTGCCCAACCAGGGCCGCTTGGGACCTCCCAAGGGGAGCTTGAAAGACTTCAAGCCTTTGTCAGTGGACCCTGAGGCTCCTTCCCCTTCTTTGACTGTGGAAGAAAAGTACTCCCCCCCCCCCGTGACACTCTTGATATCGTGCGGCTCAGAGACCATGCCTTCCTGTCAGCCAGGTCTTTAACCACTTCCGGACCGCCCATCGTCGTTATATGTTGGTACTTTGAAAGAGGATATCGTTATGGCAGCAGCTAGCTGCCATAACCCTGGTATCCTCTTCTTCAGTGAGTGGTCCGGTTTAAGATCAAAGTGGTCTCTGCGGCGGATTCGCCACAAGATCACTTGTGGTGGGAAAGGGGGTCTCCATATTACTGCAGGGCGGAAGCGACGTCAAAACGTCACTTCTGCCCATAGCTCTTTGTTTTTTTCATTTTAATGTAAATATGAGTTTTTTTTGACCCCCATATCTCATATTTAAGAGGTCCTGTCATGCTTTTTTCTATTACAAGGGATGTTTACATTAAAATTAAACGATGTAAAAAAAAATTAAAAAATTAAAATAAAAAGGTAAATTAAGAATTTCATTTAAAAGCTCCCCAGCCAGAGGAGCTCGCGTGCAGAAGCAAACGCATACGAAAACGGTGTTCAAACCACCTGTCAGGTTTCGCTGCGATCGGTAGAACGAGAGCAATAATTCTAGCCCTAGACCTCCTAACTTAAAACATGCAACCTGTAAACATTTTTAAGCGTTGCCTTTGGAGATTAAGGGTAAAAGTTTGTCGCCATTCCACGAGCAGGCGCAATTTTGAATCGTGACATGTTGAGAATGAATTTACTCGGCGTAACATTATCTTTCACAATAAAAAAAAAACTGGCCTAACTTTACTGTTGTCTTATTTTTTAACCACTTAAATACCGGCGTATAGACATACGACGTCCTCTCATTCCCGGCCGTCTAGGGGGCGCGCGCGCCCGCGGCGTAGCTCGCAACCCAGTGCGTATGCCCGGAGGCCGCGATGTCTGCCGGGCACCTGCGATTGCCCGGGAACACAGCAGGACCGTGGATCTGTGTGTGTAAACACACAGATCCAGGTCCTGTCAGTGGATAGGAGACCAATGGTGTGTTCCCAGTACAGAGGAACACCGATCGGTCTCCTCACCTTGTGAGTCCCCTCCCCCCACAGTTAGAATCACTACCAGGGAACATTATTAACCCCTAGTGTTTACCCCTTCTCTGCCAGTCACATTTACACAGTAATCAGTGGAATTTTATAGCACCGATCGCTGTGTAAATGTGAATGGTCCCAAAAATGTGTCAAAAGTGTCCCATATGTCCGCCATAATGTCACAGTCAAGAAAAGAAAAAAAAAAAATCACTAGATCGCAGATCAGTAGTTAAAATTAAATTACTAGTAAAAAAAAAAAAAAAAAAAAAGCCATAAATCTATCCCCTATTTTGTAAATGCTATAACTTTTGCGCAAACCAATCAATATACACTTATTGCGATTTTTTTTTACCAAAAATATGTAGAAGAATACATATCGGCCTAAACTGAGGAAAAAAATCATTTTTTTTTAAATGGGATATTATAGCAACATTTCAAAATTGTCGCTTTTTTGTTTATAGCGCAAAAAAAAAAAAAAAAACGTAGAGGTAATCAAATGCCACCAAAATCAAGGACTGGGTACCCTTTCATGTTTAGGGTCCACTCCCTTGGACCTGTACAGCACCCCTGCAGGAAATGCCTTAGCGCTGTAGTGTCCAGGATTTACACTCTGCAGTGTCCAGCGCCCAGAGGCCACGTTACAGGCAAAACCTTGCAGGATCTTGAGTCTTTTTTGCGAAACTCGGGTACCATTTAACTAAGCCTAAAAGCCTGTGTCAAATGGATCCGATCAGTCAATCCCTTGATTCATTTTTTGTAACCGTTTGTGGAACTAGAGACCTGGAGCTCCGAGCTCAAACAAACCGTGCCATGCACCTTGCAGACACTGGTAAAAAACTAAAGTACTTCCTGTATGGGGAGGAGTTATATAGGGGATCACGTCCTGTCTGAAGACCTTTGGTCTACCAGTGTCCATACACCTAATGGAGTATAACCCAGCAGGTAATGAATATTAGCCTGTGTCCCCTAGATGTATGAAAAAGAAAAATGTAGAAGTAGATTATATAAATAGAGATAGATATAGATATTTCTAAACTGAATAATTGTGTTTATATTTTCTTGGGGCTATTAAGGCAAAAAGTAAAAAATAGTTTCTTCAAATTTGTCGCTTTGTTTTTATCGAAAAAAAGGAAAACCTGCAGGTGTTCAAATACCACCAAGAGAAAACTATTTGTGGGGAAAAAAAAAAAAAAAAGGGTGCCAATTTTGTTTGGGTACAGCATCGCACGACTGCGCAATTGTCAGTTAACGTGACGCAGTGCCGTATCGCAAAAATAAAAAAATTGCCTGGTCATTAAGGGGTTAAAAACGATTGTTTTAAAAAGGTATTTTTGCATTGCTACATGTCCCCGAGGGTAGTACCTGGGTCCCCATACACTTTTTATGGCAATAACTTGCATATAAGCCTTTAAAATGAGGACTTTTGATTTTTCATGTTCGTGTCCCATAGACTAAAAGGGTTTGCATGTTCACTGGAACTTTTTGCCTGTTCGAGGTGTTCTGGAATCAGGGGGTGTTCGGCCCATCCCTATTCTTTAGCTAACTGCAGTGAACTTACATGGCGATTTTCTTTAAACCTTATCAGAAGATGCTCCTGACGAGGCATTCTTTCAGTGGACGGCTTGGATGCCTGTGAGATGGTTGCAGTTCCATCTTTGGTAAATTTTTCTATCACTTGTGCTACAGTATTCTGATTGATAAGCAAAGCTTTGCTGATCTTTTTGAAAAGATGTAAGAAGGTGTAAAGAAATCATTTTCTTTGAGGCCTTGTGACATTTTTCTTCCATGTGGTGTCATTGCTGACATGAAAATGGAATAGAAATTATGAATAGACTCACCTGTAGTTGAATTCTTGTCAATTATAATTTGGTCTAAAATTTAGCTTTGCTCCTAATGGCCCGTACACACGATCCAAAAATCGGATGACAGATCGTCCGACTTTTTTTCGCTTAATAGTCGACAAGTAGAAATTGAATAGGTTATTAAAGTCACGAAACTTCTTGGACGACAAAAAAAAAAATATCGAAAGTGATGTCATGTGTTGTAATGGATGGACTTGTGTCTTTTTTCAATCTAACTAACTAGATAACTATATTGTATTTTCGGACAACTGTGCTGACTAAACGCAAATCTTACAATCTGGTATCGGTATGAGGAAAATTTTTGTGCTGGTCAGATCTAATATCGGATGAATTGTCGTAATTGGCTCTCGAAAGCTCCGTGCTAGCGATCCGATTATCGTACTAGCGCGTCGAAAGCTGTATTTTTCGTCTGATTTTCGGATTGTGTGTAGGGGCCATAAGACTTTCATTGGCGTGTATTAATTTTTACAACATGGTCTTGAATGAATTTGTTAGGAAAAATACTTTGTGTGTGCAAATTAACAAATCTTGGTTGCAATTAATGGCCCACATTTGTGGGAGTATTTTGTAGCATAGTGTCCCATATAAAATGTTTATTCTGAAAGAAAAAGTAAAGATTTTATGACACATCTGTTGGGGTGTACAATATATATATATTTATATTATATATCACAGTGCCTTGAAAAAGTATTCATACCCCTTGAATTTTGATTTTCCACATTTTGTCACGTTACAACCAAAAAAGCAATAATTGTGAAGTGGAAGGAAAATGATAAATGGTTTAACATTTTTTTTTACAAACAAATATGTGAAAAGTGTAGCGTGCATTTGTATTCACCCTCTTTTAATCTGATACCCCCCAACTAAAATCTAGTGGAACCAATTGCCTTCAGAAGTCACCTAATTAGTAAATAGAGTCCACCTGTGTGTAATTTAATCTCAGTATAAATACAGCTGTTCTGTAAAGTCCTCAGATTTGTTAGAGAACCCTAGTGAACAAACCGCATCATGAAGGCCAAGGAACACACCAGACAGGTCAGGAATAAAGTTGCAGAAAAGTTTAAAGCAGGGGTATAAAAAAATTATTTCAAGTGTTGAACATCTCACAGAGCACTGTTCAATCCATCATCCAAATATGGAAAGAGTATGGCACAACTGCAAACCTACCAAGACATGGCCGTCCACAAACTGACAGGCCAGGCAAGGAGCGCATTAATAAGAGAAGCAGCCAAGAGGCCCATGGTAACTCTCGAGGAGCTGCAGAGATTCACAGCTCAGGTGGCAGAATCTGTCCACATGACAACTATTAGTTGTGTACTCCACAAATCTGGCCTTTATGGAAGAGTGGCAAGAAGAAAGCCATTGTTGAAAGAAAGCCATAAAAAGTCCCGTTTGCAGTTTGCGAGAAGCCATGTGGGGGACATGTGGAAGACGGTGCTCTGGTCAGATGAGACCAAAATTGAACTTTTTGGCCTAAAAGCAAAACGCCATGTGTGGCAGAAAACTAACACTGCACATTTTCCTGAACACACCAATCCGATGGGAGAGTGTATCCTCGTGGGATTTTTAAATACTAAGTGTTGGCAACCCTATTTAAAAATCCCACAGAGGATACACACACTCCCATCGGAGTAATTCTTTTCTGCCATAGTTTGAAGACCCCTCGTTTAGATCAAAGCCTATTCAAGGTGTTAGAATGGTCCAGTCAAAGTCCAGACCTAAATCCAATCGAGAATCTGTGGCAAGACATGAAAATTGCTGTTCACGAACGCTCTCCATCCAATCTGACAGAGCTTAAGCTATTTTGCGAAGATGCATGGGCAAAAATGTCACTCTAGATGTGCAAAGCTGGTAGAGACATACCCAAAAAGACTAATTGCAGCGAAAAGTGGTTCTACACCTATTGACTCAGGGGGGCTGAAAACAGAATGCACACCATACTTTAACATATTTGCCATTTTTTACAAACCTTTATCATTTTCCTTCCACCCATCACATAAAATACATTTATGTTTAGGTTTGTAACATGACAAAATATGGAAAATTTCAAAGGGGTATGACTATTTTTTCAAGGCACTGTGTGTATTATATATATATACATATATACATACACACACACACACACACACACACACACAAAACACATTATACTTACCTGCTCGGTGTAATTGTTTTGCACAGAGCAGCCCCCGATCCTCCTTTTCTCGGGTCCCCTGCCTCCTGCCAAGTGCCCCGAGCTGCTGCGTGTGTCCATTCACGCACTGCGTGGCTTGGCCCAGTCTCCTGCTCTCTCCTCATTGGCTCACTGGCTGTGACTGACAGTAGCGGGAGCCAATGGCTTCTGCTGTTGTCCCAGCCAATGAGGGAAAGACCTGGGACAGTCTAGGGCTAGGCTCTCGTGCACATCGCTGGATCAAGATGGGGCTCTGGTGGGTATTGGAGGGGCTGCTCCACAGGTTTTTTTACCTTCATGCCTAGAATGAGTGCTGACTCAGTAGTGAAGTTCATCGAAAGTAGGATTTTTGGAAGAAAACATTTAGTAGAATGCATGATCACTACAAGTATCTGCGGGCATGTGTTTTTGGTTACCAACCTTGAAAACCCATACTGATAATGCACATTGGATTTTGCAGATCAACCTTACATTTTTTTTGTGGAGTCTGGCGTATACACAAGCACTAACCCATGAGCATCATAGAAGATCCTGCTCATAATCCTCTTGATTTGGATTTGATTTATGTATCGCCTAATGGTCACTCTGCTGGCCGTAGTGTTCTGGTGAGTGCAGCGTTTATGCGCAAGGTGGAGCACATATAAAGGACAATTCTGGCACTTTAGCACAATACTGGTTTGGCAATATATCATTGCACACTTGGACTTCGTACATATACATTTGCATATGGTTTGTACATTTATAGATTGTTTTTTTTTTTTATTCTAAGGCTTGTGCCTACCGTTACTCACATTATCTAGTGTCCCTTCGCATTTAAAGGGGCAGCAGCCTGGTCACATTTTTTTCTGGTTATTGGTTTGTTTTTTTGGGTTGGTGTGGCACCCTTTTATAGTTATTGGATTTTACCACCACAATACTTATGAAAGGAAAATTTGAGAGGTTGAAAACTCCAAAACTTGCAGAGCTGAGGTAATGCTCCTATGTTCCAACATCAGTCACAAACCCAAACCCTGCTAGCTTCCCCAAAACCTCTCAAGGTTCTCTAAACCTTGGCTTTAACAGCTATGCAGCTAAAGCCATCAAGAAGCTGGATGAAGAAATCTGACCTTGTCAGCATAGCTCTAGATGATCTGGCAGACACCAGGGGGCATATTCAAGCATGGGCGTCCGCAGGTAGGGGCAAGGGGGGTCAAGTGCCCCCCCCCCCTGGAATCAGGGATCGGATCTTAAATTCAGCACAGTTGCGTCTCTATCGAGGTGCCACACCTGGGTGCCAACCACCAGTGGGGTGACACCATTAAGGTGCTGTCAAGCCCCCCCCCCCCCCATCAGTGTAGTGTGACTTTGGGCTCTTTTCCCTGCTCAGTCCAGCAGAGAACTCGGACTGTGACAGAAGAAAGGCAAGCTGCGGGCTATCAGAGGTATCCCCCGCTCGCCCCACCCATTCTCCTGTCAGGGAGAAGAGACGGCGGCTCTCACCAGGTTCCCCACCCAGCTTCCTTCCCGCTCCGTTACTTCCCTATTGGCCATAACTGAGGGCCATTCAAAGGCGACTAGGAGAGGCAAGCTTCATGGAACATGTAGTCCCAAAAGATTGGCGGCCCCATTTTCCACAGGGAGGAGGCTACAGCTCGATCAAGAGAGATTGAGAGACTGCAGCCTGGAAGAAAGCTGAGGGAGAGAGTTCCAGGACAAAGAACGAGGAGTGTGCTGGGCGGAAGCCAGAGAGAGAGCAACGCTGCCCAGCGCCACAAGAGAGCCACGCTGCCCAGCACCACTAGAGAGAAAAAGACTGAGCCACTACCAGGGTACAGACATGCTACACTACTGAACAGTGTCGCCCCCGGGGAACCCAGAGTGAACGATCATCCAGCCGGAGTGACTACTGCTGTAGTTTCGCTGGGTCTGGTAAGAGGGCCTGTTGGCCATTATCCATTACTTATCCTAGGGATTGTAATACGTCTGCAGGCTCTGACCATAATATGATAATGCCTTTGTCGAAAAGGGGCGGTGCATGGGTGACCCTAAAATGATGCCCCCCCTGAAAAAAGTTCTGCGGACGCCCATGTATTCAAGCAGACGGATTTTATCCAAGTACCAAGTCCTTTGTGTCCAATCTGAGGCTGTGAAAATCATGGCGATATATAGTAAAAATTACCCTGTGAAAAAGTTGAAGTCTCAGTATATACATTAGATTGTCCCACAGAGCTCCATGGGCATCCATTGCTTCCCCAAACAAGTCCTTTGTCTTTGCAATAAAACTGGTCTTGTCTTTTCAGATGTGGCACCGTTAAATCTACAGCTTGTGTCCACTGACAGCTTTTGTGAGATATTTCCTTGGGCAATGACCAATTTCATAGGATCCAGGTACTACCAGCCTAGGTAAGCTACCTAATAATTCTCAACATGTGGTATGTACACTACTGATAAAAGCTGTAACATGCCTTTCTACCCAAAGGAGGATGTAATCTATGGCCTGCACTGCAGCCCGACTGAGCTCCACCTTGGTGATTCACATTAAGCTACTGCCAGAGACTTGTGTGATTTCACTCTTAAACCTAGTACACTGCTGTTTTTTTGTTTCAATCAGCGGGCCGAATGAAAAAAAAAAAAAAAACAAAAAAAAAAACTGTACCAACAATCCGATGTTAGAATAGCAATCTCCCCTGCTTTTCTGTTGTGTACCGACAGGAAGACGGCCCCCCTCCAGAACACACTGGTCGGGATCCGGTCGGCATGCCCCTTTGACAAAAGCAGGCCGAACAGCTGGCTTCAGATCCGACCGGCGCAGTACACGGGCTGAAAGTCGATTAATTTCTTTTTTTATTTCAAATTGTTATTTATATCATGAAAGAGGGCCACATGGAACGGCAAGTTACAAAGCAATACATTTAACAAAAGCAACTATCACAAAACCAAAATTTAACAGATAATGTCATGTATGAATGAAAAGTATGAAAGTCACATTTATTGCGCTGAGTTCAAATGTCGCTTCCCCTTTACCAAAAAGGGGGGCCGGGGGCTCCAATTGCGTCATGTGCTTGGAATTGTCATGTAGTCCTCCACACAGGAGGAAAACATGTGTTGGAGGTGTGATGTGGTGGGTTGTTCTAGTCCCATGGGCCTTTTTCATTTGTCTGTATAGTCTCCCCAATATGGGGGGTGCATAAAAAGTAGGATAGGCCTACTATAGGGATATAAGAAATGTAGTAGGAGAGTAAATAGAGAAGTGAAGGGAAGGGGGTTGTCGATTAATTTTTATTGAACTGCCCGATGCCACCTGACATTCGGCCCATGTGTACACGGCTTTACTGGGTGCCTGGTGAGACTGTCCAGTGAAGCAGGGGAGAGAATCATCTGACATTCCAGGACATTTTCCCAGTCATTTCAAAAAGGCAATAGCCCACCAAGGGTAGTCTTGCCAAGGCCTTCTTAGAGGCCTAGTGCAGTTATGGACAGATGAAGGCTCCAGCAGTGGAATACATATACTTTGGTATGGACTTTAAAGCAAGGGAATCCTCTTATATGCTGCAGCAGCTAATAGACGCTCACGTGAAAATTAGGCCACAAAAACATGCAAAGAGAACACACACTTTATACATTAAAAAAAAAAAAAAATTAAGATGTGCATTTATTTTTAAGAGCTTGTAGAGAGGACTTCAAACATCAATGTACACAGATTATAGTAAATAATGCATCAACATAGGTATTGTTACTTAATCTCACCAGAACATTCTTCAACTTGATGTCTCTGTGGACCAGGCCCTGACTATGCAGAAAACGGATGCCTTCCACCACATCTAAACCAATTTGTAACCGATCTTCCAAAGATAGGCCAGCCTAGGAGACAATGGAAAGTGGATAAGTTGCTTGTACAGTCACAGTATTTTTCTCCAATAAACCTACAATATATGCAACCTTTTTTAAAAACATGCAAGTGCTCTATTAATGCTATGCAAAATTTAAAGCTAGAATGACTACTGTGGTGTCTTTTAATAAAAAAAAACAAAAAACAAAACAAAAAAAAACAATCATTAAAAGAATACGATTTTAAAGCTGAACGCCAGGCTCATGAAAATGTTACCCTTGCAGTGGGGCACCTTTTGTCTAGGGGAAAGAAATAAAGGTAAAATACTTGCCCTATTTGCAAGATAGGTCCCTCAAAGTTGCTTCTCTTCGCCGCTGACTGGCTGTGAAAAAACAGTCCAGGATTGTACGCGAGGATGACGAGGGCCACCCCGAATCCCAGAAGCGTGGATAGCCATTGTTACACTCCACTCTCCAACAAATTAAAAAATGAGGCAAGCATTGTGATTATTCTTCTTCTCCTAGACATAGTTACTTTAAATGAGACGCAGGTCTCCATCCCTGTTAAATGCATGAAAAGGAGGGGTTTTGGGACTTTGAATGAGGTGGGGCCAAAGGATCAGTCACCATTGTAAAAAAATAGATAACATAATAACAAACCAAATGTTGGATAACCGTCAGATAATGTATACGCAATGATAGTTGCATTGTGAACAAGGCAACAACCCATATATGATGCAGGGCAATGAGCCTTCGATAGAAAAAAACAAAATTCTAAAATGCACGTAATCACAAAACTGCTGGATAAAACCATACTGGTATAAAAAGACCTCATTAGAGATTGTTATTTTGGTGCATGTCATGTGGTTTACACTCCATTGGCATGCGAGTATCCATTGGGGATGAGTGATTCTCTTCCCCCTTCTGTATACCCTCCCTTTTAACAATGCACACTGTACTCTATTGATCAAGCTATATTTTGTAGATTTTGGTGCAAACTGCCCCTAAAGTGAGTTTGATACACAACACGTCGTGCTTACGACATGCACCAAATTAACCATTTCTCTAATAAGGTCTTTTTTACCAGTATGGTTTTATCCAGCAGTTTTATGATTATGTGCATTTTAGAATGGTTTTATCATCTATTAAGGATCATTGCCTAGTGTCATATATGGGTTGTTACCTTGTTCACAATGTATCCATCATTGTGTATACATTCTGTGACTTATCCGACATTTGGTTTGTTATTATCAAATTTTTTTACTAACATTTGTTTACAACAGCGACTGATCCTTTGGCCCCACCTACCCACCTCAAAGTCTTTCAAAGTCCCAAAACCCCTCCTTTTTATCCTCCTAGACATAAAGCACATTTAACATATGCCTGTAGTTCAGCTTTAAGCCAAGGACGTTGTATAACCAAAGTCACAGTACAACAACTGATAAGCCCCCATGTTAAGCTCCGAAGAAAGATCTTCCTTGAGTGGAAACTACAAATGCCCATCATCCTGACAGTGCAGCAAGCTTAAAGGGCCACTGCCTGGACTCACAAGGCTGTATTTACACCTTTGTGCGCTTACCTGATCATTTAAATTAAAAAAGGCAAGACATCAAAACAGATGTCAATGTGCATGGACACAACGCACACTGACATGCGTTAATATGCAATGTAAAGTGCATTGTTACAAGTGTAAAAGTACAGCAATTTGCGTCAGCATCAACATAACATGCATTAGGCAAAAAAACTAACCAAAAAGACAAAATGAATCCAAAACTGTCAGGGCCCAATCAAGCTAGACTTAAAGCAGAATTACAGGCAACATTAAAAGTCACATAAAGTATATTGCTGTAGTCTCAGCAGAGCATAGCGCTAATGCCACATATTTAGTAAGCCCCTTAACAGTTTTAATACCCGTCGATCCTGGCAGTAAATCCTTTATTTTTTAATAAAGGTGTTTGTGACAGACCTAGCCGGGACACAGGCTTTTTGAGAGGACTAAATGCGAGCCTCCTGCCAACCGATTATGGGCCCTGGATTTTAAGGGGCACAGGGTAAAGGAGAACCCCAACCCCAGTCAGATTCAATGCTGTATATATGTGTATATATAATGTGTATATATAATGTGTTTTGAATCATGCTGTTGGGACACACTGTCAGATGCTAATGTCATGAACTCAAGCCACCTGTCTGTTGTGTTAATGTTTATGGTAATATGGTAATGTCTATTGAATAGTCATTCAAATGAGCTAGGAGCCTTAGAGTCTTGCCCTGAGGGGTCTTCTCTCAGTCAACTAGTCTGGGTCAATGATTAATTAGCTCATGCTAATTATGTTAGGTACTAGTCACATCGGCTGCTTAAAGGGATTAGTTAATTAGTTTATGTTAAGTTGTTACAAGTGTATTGTTCGAGTAATATGAGCAGGAGGGGGGATCTCCTCTTCTACTGTATATAAATGTCAGTTTTAGTTTTGTAATAAAATCAGTCCATGTTGGCACTAAGCAAGTCTCGTCTCCTTTGGTGCTTGGGAGCGGTTGGAATATCTGATATCTATAGCCAGACTGGAAGTGATATATGACAAACGCACTCAAGAAGAGTGTAGGGACGTTCCGTCACAGTGTTTTTAATGTAAGGTGTTCAGCAAAAAGTGTAACTTAGGGTGCTTACACTGGTCAGATTTTTAATTTATATGCATTAAAAGTGGGAAAAAAAACCCCACACCATACATAGAGACCTAGCTGGTGGCAGCATTGATACGATGGTGCGGCTGTCCCCCGCAGACTACACCGAGAGCTGAGCGATCAAAGACCACTGATAGCTCAGTTCTTGTGACCGTCAGTCACTGCTCTGCCCCTTCAGCACTCACTAGAATGCCAGACTGTGGAGGGGGCAGTAGCACACAGAGGCTGAGCTAGCTGCCAGTCAGTCTTCTGGGCAGATCCCCACATTGTCAGGATCCCTAAAGAGACTGAACCAGGTCTGACGCAAGCCAGCTGAATCTTGGTTCCACAGGAGTGTGGAACCAAGGGCACTCCTGTGATCCACAGGAGATGTACGGTCAAAAGAGCTTTGGACATACTTCTCCTTTAAACTTTTTTTTGTTTTGGGGTGGGGGAGGTGTAGCTGCAACCAATTAAAAGGAGTTCACTGCAGTTGAGTGGATTTCATCCAAATTCAAAACTGAATATGCAATCAGATTACCCACCTGATTAAGACAGTTTTCTAGTGAAATCACAGCATGGTCTCACTTTCAGCAGGATCGACGAGTAGTAAAACAGTATTGTAAGTAAGAGGACAAAGGCAGTAGACTAAATTATAAACCAGATCAGAAGCTGATGCAACATTTGAAGGATTCATAGATCCAACTAGGTTGGTTTTGCCCCAATAAAATACCTTCAAGTAATTTTTTTCTGCAAACAAATCAAGATCCTCACCCTAGCCATAGAGGGTACAAGAGAGTCCCACTTATGAAGGCTGGAACCAACTTTACTTTGTTAAAGATATGGGTGGCGGCCAAAGAAGTGAAGTTGTCAGATACTGACTTTTATGGGAACAAATTATCAGCAATTGCTGGTATCCCAGAAAAATAGGAAAAAAGTTAATCATGAAAACATTTCTTGAGAAAGGAAAAAAAAAGTCTTCTTGAAGTTCTTCTAACTGAGAAATTGGTTCAAGAAGTTTAGATTAAAAGGCAAAATCTAAAGTTAGAGGTTTTCTTCTTGACTAGAAAACTTGAAAAACTAATACCGTATATACTCGAGTATAAGCCGATCCGAATATAAGCCGAGGCACCTAATTTTACCACAAAAAAACTGGGAAAACTTATTGACTCGAGTATAAGCCTAGGGTGAGAAATGTGCAGCTACTGTAAGTGGAAAAGAGGGTCAACAATGCGTATTTGCAGCCTCACTGTGCCCATTTGCAGCCATAGGTCCCCTGAACTTCAAACTCAGTAGTTAAGGGTTAGATAGATGCCCCCCTAGCTGCAGCCAAAATTTGGGGTCTCTGGACCCAAAGGGTCCCGAAATGACATTGCTGCAGATGGACACAGTTGACCGACTTTGGGGCCCTGTATCTCGGGGCCACTTGGTGCTAAGAACTCCAAATTTGGATATGTTGTAGTGTTGGTTGGTGCACACCAAATTTGGGGTTCCTAGCACTAAGTGGCCCCGAGATACGGGGCCGCAAAATCTGGTCGGAAAATTTATTTTTTTGCTGCAGAAAAGTGCTTGACTCAAGTATAAGCCGAGGGGGGCACTTTCAGCACAAAAAAATGTGCTGAAAAACTCGGCTTATACTCGAGTATATACGGTACTTACCAGTTTGTCTTCCAAAAGGGAACCAAATTTCAGTCATGGAGTTTAAGACTAGTTTGTCAACTTCTGCAATAGAAAGCCGACGATTCCAGCTCAATCTGAGAGAAGTTTCTAACACTCTGAAGTGACAAATTCTTCAAAATTTTCTCTCTGCAATAGGTTAATAAAATAAATGCTGATAACACCTACATCTGTTAATATACATGCATAACATGCTTACCTTTAGTCCTGCGTAAAGATCTCTATGGAGACGTTCTGTGATTAGCAGAACTGCAATGCTGGAGCCTCCTCCATAACTATAATCAATTACGGAGCCATGCAAATCGACCAATCGCTCATGTTTAGGCAGTGACCTATAAGAGCATAATTGCACCAGTTATAGACATAAGTAAAGGGAGCAAATCAAGCCATTAGGTCTAAAAATTGAGAAAATTTAAAAAAAATTTACTCCTAAAAAGGAGCTAGAAATCCATTATAATTTTGCCTACAACCCTAATCAAGGCTACTTTGTGGAGCATTGCGCATAAAGATCACCCAACGCAAGGGGGATACTACAGGTGGAATCTGGAACGTCAAGCAGCACCACTATAGTTTGTTGCAGGTTACCATCTCGCTTGTACTTCTGCTACATTAAAGTTGTACCTCAACGTGTTGCATTCTACCCAGAATGAAATGCATGATAGCACTCCTTCATAACCAACAGGTTTGCAGGGATGAATAAAAAAAATGGTTTGATATACCGGCATCTACCAAGAACAGAAAAATATCTCAGTGTGGTCTGTGCCCTACAAAAAGTAATTGGAATACTAAAAGTAGTTATCGCAAAACTGGAATTTTTTTTTTGCATCCAATTTGTCATAGAATTACAAATACCATCTCTCATGCTTGGTAACTGGCACCAGGGCATTTTATACAAACCCATTCCAAATGTTCACTGTATACATTTACGCCTAAAATGAGAAAATCTTTATTTTTACTCCCCTATTATCTGAGCTCTGGGTCTTCAATAAATTGCAATCCTTAATACCTTATCCTGAAGATTAGTGAGAAAGTGTCCCTACAGCAGCTTTTTTAGGTTTGTGGGACACTGCACAATTTTTGCTTTGGTGAAGGGGGTAAAGACCCAGCTTCGATTAGCATACACAATTCGCACTTGCACGAGAAGCCGCTGCCCACCCGGAATTGTGCAGTGGCATGACATCAGCACAAGAAACTCCACCCCTCCTATTAATCGTTAATGTAAAAGCTATTGCTACAACTCGTCTACATCCCATTGGGAGGTGCTACCTGATGCAGACCTGGGGAGTGTTTTTTAAATGCACGTGGATGCTGTAACACTTACGCTGTTGTAATAGCAGCCATCCGGTCCAGTGAGAGTTGACTATTAGGGAGATGGCGATTGGCACACATTCTTCAAAGAATTTCTGCACGTGTGAAGGTGTCACATCTTTGCTTTAAGATCCATCATTGGACTTTTATACGGCTAATTGGGACTTTGTTTTTCTTTATAGGCAAATAGATTTTTTTTCACACTGGCCAAGCATGTCTCCAGACCTAAACCGAATTGAGCATCTGTGGGGCATCCTCAAACGGAAGGTGGAGGAGCGAAAGGTCTCCAACATCCACCAGCTCCTTGATGTTGTCATGGAGGAGTGGAAGAGGACTCCAGTGGCAACCTGTGAAGCTCTGGTGAACTCCATGCCCAAGAGGGTAATGCAGTGCTGGAAAATAATGGTGGCCACACAAAATGTTGACACTTTGAGCCCAATTTGGACATTTTCACTTAAGGGTGTACTCACTTTTGTTGCCAGCGGTTAAGACATTAATGGCTGGGTGTTGAGTTATTTTGAGGGGGGACAGCAAATTTACACTGTTATACAAGCTGTACACTCACTACTTTACATTGTACCAAAGTGTAATTTCTTCAGTGTTGTCACATGAAAAGATATAATAAAATATTTACAAAGATGGGAGGGGTGTACTCACTTTTATGAGAATATACACACAAACCAAGAAACCAAGAACACATCAAAGCACTACTAACCCCCTTAGATCTGCCCCCCCCCCCCGATTTGACCCTTTGGGCTGAGACTTTTGGTCTCCAGGAGGTTTGGCGGTGGAGACATCCGGAGAATAGGACTTATTCACATATCTCAGCTTCGCATAGATCAGGGTCTCGCATAGACCTACTGTTTGGGTCTACTTCTGCTCTCATGTTGGGGAGGTTTCCCATCTCCCGGCAGGTCTCTCAGACCACTCGCCACTGACGCTGGGCTTGACTCTTGGTGCCTCCCGTGAGCTGGGATACTGGAGGCTAGCGTCCCACTGAATAGACAATCCTCAAATTCAGGAATTAGAGCCCAAACTCACAGAATACTGACGCCTAATGAGGGGTCAGCTTACCTTGATGTGGCCTGGGGAGGCGGGTAAGGCTTATGCCCAAGGAGAGTATGTCTCCTCATTTAAGGCAGTTAGATCCGGCTTTGCATCACGGACTGCACAACTGGAACAGTGTGAAAGGACGGCACTGGAACTTTTAACGGGGAGTCCAACACCCGAAAATTATTTGACTATAGCGCAAGCGAGAAGAGATTTGCAGCTCCATTACACCTCGCTGGTGCACGGAAGTTTGTAGCCAAGCTTTTCAGATCGGGGACAAAAATGGCAAACTACTGGCCAACCTGGGGGCAGAACCCACACACCAGACAGTGATCCCTAGAATACAGACTTCCACTGGCTGCCAGGTTACAGCTCCCGAAGGTATATGAAGGTAATTTCATCTCTTTTACAATAAACTGTATGATGATCCATTCTCTGACTCGGTAGACACCAAGTTGGAGGATTTAGGGGGATTCACCTTACCTCTTATCCGAGGAGGACAGGGATACATTAGATAAACCCTTAACATGACAAGAGATAGAAGACGCAATCTACTCCTTGCCCAACAAAAAATCCCGGGCCCCGATGGTTTACATGGAGAATGGTACAAAAACGCATGCTGCCATACTGGTCCCCAAACTAACTCAGTTGTTCACAGATTGCTTGGAATCCGAGAGGTTGCCAGATAGTATGTATGAGGCACATATAGTGCTGCTGCCCAAACCAGGGAAGGACCCCATTTGCTGCTCATCCTACCGACCCATTTCACTGCTGAATTATAACCTTAAGATACTACCCAAAGTGCTAGCCAATAGACTCCTGAAGGTCCTACCATCCCTTGTCAACATAGATCAGACCAGCTTCATGCCTGGCAAGTCCACAGACAAACCTTAGACAAGTCTTTACGCATCTCCAGCTCCCACCTGAGAATGCCTCCCGGGTCCTGGTATCCCTTGACATCGAAAAGGCTTTCGATACCGTTAGATCAAGCATGTCCAAAGTCTGGCCCGCGTTCCGGTTTGATGTGGCCCCCACTTGGAATTTGCTTACATCTGTGGCCCCCAAAGCTCAAGCATGTTATGTTTTTATGCTGTTAATATAATTATCTTCTTTAGCCTGACAAATCCCGAGCGCCGCGCTCATTCTTAGTATGAGCCGTGGCGTGTGGCCGGGCGTGTTCGCAAGCCTATGTGCCCGAGCTATGAAGCCGACAGCGCGAAGAGCCAATCACAGGCACTGATTATTCCCGAACTGTGCATCTGCGGACTGCAGATGCAGAGAAATTTCACAGTGCCTGTGATTGGCGGTGGCGCTGTGAGCTTCCTTGTGGGCTCGGGCACAGACTTGTAAACACGCCCCGGCTCATACCAAGAATGAGCGCAGCGCTCGGGATTAGTCAAGCTAAAGAAGATAATTATATTAACAGCATAAAAAAAACATAACACGGTCAAGCTTTGGGGGCCACAGATGGATATACTTGGGGGGCCACATCAAACCAGAACGCGGTTCCTTTTGAGAGAGATAGAGATGGATATTTTTTTAAACTTAACACGCCTGAGTTCATTGTTACCCTGAGCGGAGAAGATGAGAAAAAAAAAAAAAAAATAAAATATATATATATATATATATATATATATATATATATATATATATATATATATATATATATATATATATATATATATATATATATATATATATATATATATATCTATCTATATCTATATCTATATATATCTATATCTCTTGAAATGAATAGTATGCCGTCTGCAATAAACTTTGCATAAAATATTAAATTTGCATTTCATTTTAATGTTCAAAAAAGGTCAGGCAAAATGGTCGGCCCTCACGCATGTTCACTTCATGAAATCTGGCCCTCTTTGAAAAAAAAAGTTTGGACACCCCTGCATTAGATGGTCATATATGATGCAGGTTCTGGAAGGCTTTGGCTTCGGCCCAGCTTTCCGGAAATGGATCTGCTTATACAAGACTCCCAAGGCCCAAATTAAACAAAATGGTAGGCTTTTGCCATCTTTTCCAATTAGGAGGGCGACAAGACAGGGGTGTCCTCTTTCCCCTGCGCCGTTTGCCCTGGCGATGGAGACCTTGGCTGAGGCCTTACAGAGATCGAGCGAGGTGTCTGGAATCCAGGTTGGTTCGATGGTCGAGAAACTAGCATTGTACGTGGATGATTTAATCCTCTTCCTCTGGGACCCTGGTCCCTCACTTTCCGGGGTGCTCCGGCTTCTGGACCGCTTTGCGACTCTGGCCTCCGAACCAACTGGAGCAAATCACTTATTCTACCCATAGATCCCGGGGCAAAGAAGCTCAGTGATCCCGCTTCACCTCTACAATGGGCAAGTACCATTAAATATCTAGGAATCAAAATCTCTTCCAATACCCAGGACTGTAGCAACCTTAACTTATCCCCAGTGCTGCAGTGGTGTAAACTGAAGGCCTGGGTGAACCTCCCATTATCACTTATAGGGAAAATTAACATAGTTAAAATGAAATTACTCCCGGTGTTGCTGTATATTTTACCACACTCCCCGGTCTGGATACCCAAGACTTTTCCAGCAATTGGATTCCACAGTGGCCTCCTTTTTATGGCAATCACTCCCGGCTAGATTCAGTAGGAAAATCTTGCGCATACCCTGGACACAGGGGGGACTTGCCTGCCCAGACTTTCACACCTACTATTTAGCGGCAATGCTCACTCATGCACATAACTGGTTGGTCTCGGATGACACCAATGGGGGCAGTCGTCCTAGAGGCAGCTCAACTGGGATCCTTTGAGGTACTTCGCAACGCCCTTTATAGGGGTCAGGGGGTTTCTCCAGTACTTTTAACACTGGCGATGAAAGCAATTAAGGCTTGGCACATGGTAGTGATTAAATCTAATTTGGTAAAGGCCAAATGGTCCCCTAATACACCGCTTTGGTATAACCCAAGATTGAAAGAATTCCACTCTCTGCAAGACCCGTGTTTGGGTACCCAGTAAGGGCATCAAGTATTTGAGGGATATCTGTGATGTGTCAGGGTTATTTACATTTGATAGGCTGAAAAATTCCAACTTCCGAACGCTTTCCTTTTCAGGTTCCTGCAGCTCCGCCATGCCTTTGACTTTCAATTCAAAACAGTTCAGATTTGGCTGGAATATGATGACGTGGAGACACTTTTGGAAGATGCTGATCTCTTAAAACCATTATCCCAAATTTACCAAGCACTTCTACCATCCATCCAGATCGGACTGGATGGTCTGCGTGATCTGTGGTGGGCGGAGGTGCAGGGACTGGACAGCGAGGACTGGGAAGACATGTGGGACTAGCCACTCCAGCCAATGGTTGCTACTTGGGATAAACTGATCCAATTCAAAATCCTACACAGGATCTACTATAAGCCCCAGCGCCTCCACCGCATATACCCAGCTGCTGGAGATGCTCTGGTACTCTTGCAGATTTCACGCATATATTCTGGGATTGCCCACAAATTCAGGACTATTGGCGGGAGGTAACTCAATTCATTCATAGTTTGACTACTATTGCTATTCCCCTGACAATTTGTGCGTGCCTCCTTGGCCTAGTGGAACAACTGGCATTTGCCAAAGCAACACGCACCCTAATAGGTATCCTGCTTTTCTATGCGAGAAAAGCCATTGTACTAAAGTGGAAGTCAACCATTACCCCCCCCCCCCCCACTCTGGCCTCATGGAAGCAATTCGTTTTTTTTTCTTCAATTATTTTATTTCAGCAAACATTCAAGAACACACATAAACACAAAAGATAACTTAATGTTTAAGTTCACACTTAGTTAAAAAAATTTTTTTATAACACTCATAGTAAATTAAAATTATCTTCTGAAATGCCACCAAACAACCCAGTCTCCTATCTACTTCTTCCTTATGGTCTCTGACCTGTCCTACTCGATTTTATACCATTATCTATTAACCAAAAAAAAGACAAAGCAAAACAAAAAAAAAAAAAAAAAGGAAGAAAAGGGGAGGGGGGGGGAAGGGGGTAGAGCCAGTCCATGGAGACACTCCCAGTGCGTCCACCACTCACAAAAGGTCCAAAGACAGAAAAAAGTGACTTGACTATCCCCAATAAGGAGGGTATATCCCTCCTCCGAGGCCATAAAGATATTCCAGGGTAACCAGGTCCTGGAATATTTCTCTTTGATGTCGTGCAGAAAGAACCAGATCTTCCAGTTTGCTAATCTCCCTCACTTTATGCAACCACATCCGTATCATCGGGGATAACTCCGACTTCCACATCAGTGGGATACAAGCTTTAGCGGCGTCTAAAAGATGACAAATAGATTCTTTATAAATCTTCTCTGGTATGTGGGAGGCATGAAGGAGATAGAAAGCCGGGTCGTCTGGTATTGTAAAATCTGTGAAGATTTGAAGAATACGTCTGACCTCTGTCCAGAAATTCTTTAATTTAGGGCACTCCCAAAAAATATGTAACATAGTACCTTTATCTTTCTGGCATCTCCAGCATAAATCTGAAGAGTCAGGGAAAAATGTCTTCAGTCTCTCTGGCATTCTGTACCACCGAGTAAAAATTTTAAAATTGATCTCTTGTATTTTCACACATAGACGATTCATGTGTGAACCTAAGGATGTGTTGTAATTGTATTGTGCTGAAGGTTTTTCCCAGCTCTCGTTCCCAATCACAGACACATTTCAGAGAGTCAGTTTCCCTTGCTGCAATTATTAGCTCATAATTAGCTGATAAGGTATGTGGCATTAGTCCTGTCTCTGAGCAGTATTTCTCAAATATAGTAGGGGGCCTGATGAACCGTCCCGGATCCGGGAGAGTACCCAGAAAATGAGTTATCTGGAGAGCATTCCAGAATCTTAGTCTAAACGATCCCTCTCGTTCCATCAACTCCAGGATAGTCCACCTCGTCCCCTCCTTTATGTAACTAGACACTTGTGTGTAACTCGTGTTCCCGGTGGGAAAAGGGGATTTTCTAGTATTGGATACAGAGGAGAGGTCTCAGGTATTATACCCATTGTTGGGAGCAAAGCTGCACAGATTTTAACAGTATTACCTATTAAAGGGATGTTTAATAAGTTCTCTAGGGAGATATGCAGCACACAAAGGTGCTCTTCCTAGTGGAACAGACGACTGAGCATATTCAATCTGTACCCAAAGTTTGAGGTCTATATGCCTATTCCAATCGATCACCCTACTGAGGTGTATAGCTTGGTAGTATTTACATATATCCGGCACTGCTAATCCTCCATCTCTCTTAGGGAGTATTAGTTGCCTATGCTGCAGCCTAGGCTGCTTATAAGCCCATATAAAGTCGAAAATTAGCTTCTGGCACCGTTTAAAATATATAGATGGAATATTTATTGGAAGAGCCTGTAGAAGATAGACATTTAGGGAGAATACTCATCTTGATGATATTACAGCGCCCTAACCATGAGTGCAGGCCTGATTTCCATTTGCCCAATAGGGTCTTCACTTTCTGAAGCAATGGGGGAAAATTTAGCTCAAAAATCTTGATTATGTTAGATGGAATTAGCGTACCCAGATATGCAAGTGCTTTATCTGTCCATTTAAACTTAAAATTTTGTTTAAGTTGTTCAATTGATATTTGAGGGCAATTAAGCCCCATTGATTCTGATTTATTAAAATAATACGGAGATTAGACAGCAGGCTATATTTCTCAAACTCCTTCATTAGGTTTGGGATCGAAATCAGGGGGTTCGTAAGGGAGAACATCATATCTGCGTAAGCCGAGATCTTAAATTGAGCCTTTCTTACGTGCACTCCTGTGATGTCTTGATTTAAGCGAACTATGCAGAGAAACGGTTCCAACGACAGGGCAAAAAGGAGTGGCGACAGGGGACATCCTTGGCATGTCCCATTTGAAATCTGGAAGGTTTCTGATAATACTCCATTGGCCCTAAACCGAGCCGCTGGACGGGAGTAAATGGAAGTTATTCCATCTCAACATTTTAACTCCGAAGCCTCCATATCGTAGAACTGCCAGCATAAAACTCCAGTTCACCCTGTCGAAGGCCTTCTCTGCATCTGTATTTATAAATACGCATTGTGTCCGAGTTTTATTCACTATATGCAATAAATTAAGAACCTTCGTAGTATTGTCTCTTGATTCCCATTTGGGAACAAATCCTACTTGATCCAGATGTATCAAGTTTGGGATATACTGTTGGATCCTATTTACCAAAATTTTGGAAAAAAGTTTAAAATCTGAGTTAAGTAAGGAAATCGGGCGATAACTTCCGCAGGAGGTCGGATCCTTTCCCTCCTTCGGTATTACCGAAATATGGGCTAACATTGTCTCCTTTGTAAATGTAGCAGCTGGTCCCAAAGCATTAAAAAATGTAATCATATTGAGCCAAAGATTGAAACAAAATCTTATAAAATTGAGCTGTGAACCCGTCAGGACCAGGTGCCTTACCCAATTTAGTAGCTATTACAGCTCCTTGAAGTTCTTCTACTGTTATAGGCTTTTTAAGGTCTTCTCTATCTGCATCTGATAGTTGAGGCATTAATGACCGTGAGAGAGATGAGTCAATTTGAGCTTGAGTGGGGGGTTTAGTCTGAAGATTGTATAAAGACTTATAAAATTCCTGAAACTCCCTAACAATATCATGTGGCTTTGTAGCCTTGGGCCCATTCGCTGACACAATATGTGGTATGCAATTCATTGTTTTCTGTTATCGCAGAGTTCTGGCCAAAAAACTCCCACATTTGTCCCGACTCATACGAAAACTTCCTACAAATTTGTAATGCAGCCTTAGCCTTGAAATATAGAAGGTCTGCAATTTGTGTCCGTTTCACCTGGAGATCTTTCTCTAAAGATATAGATAGGGTCCGTTTATGGCGAATTTCCAAAAGAGCCAGTTCTACTAGTAATGTTTTTAGCTGTTCTGTCCGCTTCCGTTTAATCCTGGCCCCATGCTTAATTAATACCCCTCTAATGACCGCTTTGTGTGCTTCCCATATAATTCTGGGATCGCAGTCTAAAGTGTCATTAGTAACAATTCCTTAGTTACATCTTCTAGGATTTCATTGTCCTGTAGAAGGCTCTCATTCAGTCTCCACTGGATTGGTCCTTTATGTAGAGGGTCTTGTAGTTCATATCTCATAAAAATAGGTGACTGGTCTGACCAGGTAATAGAGCCTATCGTGACTTCTCGTATTGAATGAAGTTGGGCATGTGGAATCAAAAAGTAATTAGTTAACGCAATGATACCCCTCTATGAAGCAACATATCCGAGGATGCCCCAAAAAATATGACAAGGTCTGGCATTTGTGGACAGACTCAGATTCCACAACAGATCAGCCCTCAGAGGATCAGCCCAGATAGATCTCCTCTATCTCTGTCTAGCTTTGCTGAGCGCTGAGGCCTAGACCCCAGATGGATAGTCTGAGATGCTAGCCTAAAAATCAAAACCACCACATTTATTCCCAAATGTCCCTATAGAGTCCAGGGCCAATAATTAAAACCGAGAGACAGCCCCCAAGAAACATCTCATATCAAAATCCTACCACGTGTTACCTGAGCAGTGATTGTGTTTAGTTATGTTGCTTTTAGATAATATGGGAATAGTACTATGTTATGCACATGACTATGTGCATCGGTTGGCCGGGGTATGCCCCAATGGCCCTGTTTTGTACTGCCAAAGAAAAATTTTCAATAAAGAGAAAAAAAAAAAAAAAACGATGTATAAAATAGAACAAAAACAAATAAGAAAACCATCAGACCCCCACACCAAGTGGAGGACAAAAAAGAAAGAATTTAGATGACTCAAAGAAATGAGGATTATTTCACATGATGAAGTCGCATAGAAGCTATGATCATTTAGAGAGATATATTCCCAATACATAGGTGACCAACAACAACCAAAGAAGTTGAGTGCACGTGCTCAGCATCATATCCAGAGGTTGTCTTTGGGAAATAGACGTACGAGTGCTGCCAGCATCGCTGCAGAGGTTAAAATGTATTTGAATACATGGGTTGTCCTTTGGTTACTCTGTGTGTTGACAGACACCCCAATTGTATGCATGTAATGTACGGGTGGGTGTGCAGAATCCTTTAAAAACTGTCTATGATTTCCAGACAGCTTGTATAACGGTGTAAATTTGCTGTCACCTCAAAATAACCCCACAGCCATTAATGTTTAAACTGCTGGCAACAAAAGTGAGTACACCCCTAAGTGAAAAAGTCCAAGTTAAGCCAATTAGCCATTTTCCCTCAGGTGTGAATGGGGAGCAGGTGTGTTGAATTTGGTTTCAGCGCTCTGTCATACTGATAACTGAAGTTCAACATGGCACCTCATGGCAAAGAACTTCAATGACTTTTTTTTGTTCAGAACTGTTGCTCTACATAAAGATTGCCTAGGCTATAAGAACCTTGCCAAGACCCTGAAACAGCTGCAGCACGATGGCCAAGACCATACAGCAGTTTAACAGGACAGGTTTTACTCCGAACAGGCCTCGCCATGGTTGACCAAAGAAGTTGAGCGCACATGCTCAGCATCATATCCAGAGGTTGTCTTTGGGAAATAGAAATACGAGTGCTGCCAGCATTGCTGCAGAGGTTAATCAGACACCCTCTGATTAAATAATGCTCGTGTTTTTACAAGACCCACCTACCCCTTTTGAGAATTGACCTGTTTGAACCCCATCCATGAATCACTTGATATCTAAAATGTAGTACCATACCGGTGGGGGTGTCTGATTACTCCTGATTGGTGGTTTGGGTTATTGCCCAACCACCAACTGGGATGTCTAACGCCCCTTGGACGCTTAATGCTTTGTGGTTACAATTGTTGCCCTCCCATGATCAAATTTCCCAACAAATTCACTTCCTTCCAAACGCATGAAAATCACACTGACTGATTACTGGTGTGGGAGGCAGTCAAAACTTTTACATGGTATCTTTATTGCAGAAATCAATGTGGTTAAGCACTTGTCCTCAGAATTACTTGATAAGGTTAAACTTGACTATAATACCACTTCCTTGGATGCCTGTGAGGTGTGCATGTCGGTACAGGCTGCTTTAGACGGCTTCACGTCACCTATAAAAGGTTCTTAAGCAAACTAGCATTCTTTGAGGGGGAGAGGACTGGCCATTTCTTAGCTAGACTTGTGCACTTCCAGCAGGCTTCCCCCTCTATAGGGGCCATTAAGTCCAAACTAGGTCAAATAGTGAACACTCCTGATCATGTTCTTGCTGAATTAACAGCCTTCTATGAGTATTTATATAGCTTGCATAGAGAGCACTCCTTTGCGGATACGGTTCAGTATATACAGGTCATCTTCCACCCTACTCTTCCTAAAACACACAAGACAGTTAGATGCTCCTATTACACTGGAAGAGCTGCATCGGGCGAGCAGTTTTCCCCAACTGCAAAGCGCCTGTGAGTGTTGATCTGCCCATGGAGGTATATGCACAATATGGGGCTCAAATATTAAAGTGGATATAAAAAGTCTACACACCCGTGTTATGTCATCAGATTTCTGTAATGCAAAAAAAAAAAAAAAAATTTCAGAACGTTCTCCACCTTTAAAGTGACATTTAAAAAGTACAGCTCAGTTGAAGAACAAACTGAAATATTTTAGGTGGAGGGAAGTAAAAATAAAATAAAAATATGGTTGCACAAGTGTGCACACCCTTAAATACTTTGTTCAAACACCTTTTGATTTTATTACAGCAGTCTTTTTGGGTATGAATCCATCACCATGGCACATCTTGACTTGGCAATATTTGCCCACTCTTTGCAAAAACACTCCAAATCTGTCAGATTGCGAGGACATCTATGCACAGCCCTCTTCAGATCACCCCACAGATTTTCAATCCGATTTAGGTCTGGGCCACTCCACAACTTTAACCACTTGAGGTCCGCGCTATAGCCGAATGATGGCCACAGTGCGGACACCGAGACACGGTGATCACCGATCCGAGTAAGGGGGCGATCCCGGCCCCTTACCACGTGATCAGCTGTCAGCCAATGATTTCCTATATCATGACCAAGGCCGCTGTTCCAGTTGAAGAAAAACAGCCTCAACGAATGATGCTGCCACCACCATGCTTCACTGTGGATATGGGGGGTTATTTACGAAAGTAAAATTCACTTTGCACTACAAGTGCAAACTACAAGTGCAAAGTGCAAATGGAAGTGCAGTCGCTGTAGATCCGAGGGGGACATGAAAGGGAAATAAAAAAAAACAGCAACATTTTAGCTTGCACATGATTGGATGATAAAATCAGCAGTGATTTCCCTCATTTCAAATCTACCCCTCAGATTTACAGCGACTGCATTTCCAAGTGCACTTTCAGTGCAATTTCAAGTGCACTTGTAGTGCAAAGAGGATTTGCATTTCATAAATAACCCACATGATGTTCTTTTGGTGGGTAATATGCAGTGTTTTTGCGCCAAACATATCTTTTGGAATTATGGCCAAAAAGTTCAACCTTGGATTCTTTAGACCATAACAAAAATTTCTCCCACATGCTTTTGGGAGACTTCAGATGCGTTTTTGCAAAATTTAGCCAGACTTGGGAGGTTTTTCTTTATAAGAAAGGGCTTTCGTCTTGCCACGCTACCTCATAGCCCAGACATATGAATACAGGAGATTGTTGTCACATGTACCACACAGCCAGTAATTGCCAGATATTCCTGCAGCTCCCTTAACTATTTAAGGACTGGAAGGATTTACCCCCGTAATAACCAGGCCATTTTTTGCGATACGGCACTGCATCACTTTAGCCGACAATTGGGCAGTCGTGCGGCGCTGTACCCAAACAAAATTTACGTCCTTTTCCCCACAATTAGAGCTTGCTTTTGGTGGTATTTGATCACTTCTGCAGTTTTTATTTTTTGGGCTAAACAAAAAAGTGACAATTTTGGAAAAAATAATGGCTTACTTTTTGCTAGAATATACCCCCCAAAAAAAAAAAAAAAAAACTAAAATTTCTTCCTCAGTTTAGGCTAATGTATTCTACATATTTTAAAAAAATAAATAAAAAAGCAATAAGCATATATTGGTTTGCGCAAAAGTTTTAGCGTCTACAAAATAGGGGATAGATTTATGGCATATTTTTTTCTTTTTACTTGTAATGGTGGCGATCTGCGATATTTAGCGGGACAGACATATAGGGAGATCCTCGTTCTGCCTCTGTGTGGAGCGATCACAGGTGGCCATCGTGCCTGCCGGACACACGCACCTGCTATATTACATGAAGCCATGTACAATGATGGCGATTCACATCATAGCGCTGCGGCGGCTGGTCTTTAAGTGGTTAATGTTGCTGTAGGCCTCTTGGCAGCCTCCCTGACCAGTTTACTTCTCGTCTTTTCAATTTTGGGGGTAGGTCCAGTTCTTGGTATTTTCACTGTTGTGCCAATTTTTTATTGACACGATGATGGTCTTCACTGTGTTCCATGGTATATCTAATGCCTTGGAAATTCTTTTGTACCCTTCTCCTGACGGATACCTTTTAACAATGGGATCACTCTGATGCTTTGGAAGCTCTCTGCGGACCATAGTCGAATCTTACATCAAAAGCCAAGTAAATGTCAGGAAAGGCCTACTAGAGCAGCTGAACTTTACCCTAGGTTCACACCTATGCGTTTAGTGTGTTTTGCAGTTTGCAGAAACACACTAGTGTCCATTTAACATGGTTGCCTAAGTTCACATCAATGCATTTTGCGGCCGATGCGTTTTTGGAAAGGGACAATTTGCGGGTAATAGACTTTAACGGAACTGCACCAGAAACGCTTGTTGTGTTGGTGATGCGATTTCATGTGTTTTGCGTTTAACACTGTATATAGCTGATTCCTAAGCAACGGCGTGGGGTCCCACCCCAAGGTCTATACAAGGTCCTTCTGGTCGGTTATAGATTTGGAGGGGATCCCCCACGCTCAAGAATAAAATATTAAAATTCGTTCTGCATGCAAATGGATCCCTTGTTCTGGCCACAAAGTTGACTAACTTCATGTTGAACCTGGACGCTAGAAGATCTACGTCTGGAGTCCCACCATCTTTGGCAAACAGCCCGAAATATGTCAGGGTGAAGAGACCATTCCACTGCGAATAACTGCTGGTGACTCAAGTAGTCCGCCTGCCAATTCTCTATTCCCGGAATGAAGACTGCCGATAGGCACGGAACATTCTTTTCTGTCCAAGTTAGAATATGGTTCACCTCTCTGTGCAGAGAGACCTTCGGTGCCCCCTTGGTGATTGATATAGGCCACAGCTGTGGCATTGTCGGATTGAATCCTGACAGGACAATCCCGTAACCTGAATGTCCAGGTCTTTAGAGCCAGACGTACTGCCCAAATCTCTAGGATATTGATGGACAAGGTTTTCGGTTCTTGACCACTGTCCCTGGACAGTTGTCTTTTCTAGTACTGCTCCCCAGCCTTAAAGGCTGGCATCCGTCGATACCACTTTCCAGATGACTGGTCTGAAGGATTTCCTTTCAGATTCTAGGTTAGTAACCACCAAGGGAGGCTTTGGGACACTCTTGGGGACAGCTGCATTGGCAAGTCTAAAAGCATGAATTGTTTTGTTCCAAGCAGACAGGGTATTGTTTTGCAACAGTCTTGAAATTGAGCATATGGTACTGCCTCGAATGAAGCCAAATAACAAATGTAGGTGCAAGAATCCTTGATCATCAATAGGTATCTCCCTGTATCATGGGAAGCCTATATAAATAAATAAAAACAATAATTCAAAGCAGTATGCACAAAAAGTGTAGATAAAGTCCATGAAACAACCAATATAAATCAGGTTATAGTCTATAAAAGGAAGTCAGTCCAGGAGCATATGAGAGACTTTATCCACATTACAGCACAGGGCAGCCTTCAGGGTAGAACAGAAACCATGTTCAGGGACTGTAAGCAAAAAACAAGTGGAGAAAAAGCGCCTCTGGGTGTAGTAGTTTTGGTAAAAGGAAATTTTATTACAGCAATATCAATGCACTCACATTTGTGAAGATAGTAAACAGCATGGTATATGTCTCTCAGTGGCGGCTCCCCAGCGATGTATAACTGTCAGCTTTGTCCATGCAGTTCCATAGAAGCACTTCCTGTGGATGGTAAGGGCCGGCTCCGGAAGGCGGCCTCAAAACGAGGCTTGGATAGCAGGGAAGCGACGAGCTCAGGGGGATGACGTCAAAGATGGACGCGTTTCGTGAGCATGCGCACTCGGATGTAGTGACGGGTCGCACTCCTTTCTCAACATTAGGACATAAACCAGGCTAGAAATGAACAAGCTTATAAAGGAAAAAGGGGAGGGGCGGGGGCGGAACTAGCAGAGAGAAAAAAAAAAAAGGGGAGAGAAGCACAGCTGGCAGACATAGTGTTATTAGTGTGAAAAAAAGGAAGAGGCTAACAGAAATAAAGGATGAAAGGCATGAGCATGAAAATCGCATGGACATGTATGAGAGACGTATGTGAGATATATACATATTGGAAGCTATAAAAAGATAAAAAATGATTATCTGTGCATGATGTAATATAAATTTATATAAGATATATATATAAAAAATTATTATAAAAAAAAAAAAAAAAAATACAAAAATTATTATAATCAAGAAAAAAAAAAAAAAAAAAAAAAAAATATATGTATACATATGTATAAAAAACATAAATAATACCCAATATGTAAAAAGAGTATATATATTAGGAATATTGATCAGATGACAATCGCAATTGTCACATGCCCATCCATATGTATATTTGTCCACATGCGTCTCCATAAGTGTAAAAGTCAGGTAAAAACAGGTAAAATCATATATCATATATACATGTCACATATCGCAGAGCACCAAACCTGAAATCAAAGATTGCACCTAGTAAAGTTCACTCCAGTTGTCCATCACCAAATAGACCCGTCCTAATACCCCTGGTGGGAATGTTCCGGTGCAACAAATCTCAATGTAAAACATGCAAATACGTGAAGCATGGTAAAAAATCCTTCACGACAAAAGGAACAACATATACTTTGAAAGATTTTTTTTTTTTTTTGTTGTTTACAAACTATTTTATTAGGTGCAAAAGGTGGTACAAAAAGAGTACAAAAATATGTCGAAACATTGACAGTAATAACAAATTTTACATATGTAACATTGTAAGATACAAATGATTGAGTTGGTAGTCTTAGTTATGGTACAAACATTTTGATTATGGTATATAATACATTATTACGAGTATACTGGTACTGGTGCTTTATGTGTAGACATTCTCAGGATGGATTAAAAAAGGATATGGAATGTTTTTTTAATTGCTCTTCGGATTATGTTGTCTATGGTTTGACTTGCCCATGCGGCCTAGTATACGTGGGCCGCACCATAAGGGCCCTCCGGACTAGATTCAGAGAGCATAGGAGATCAATCGAAAGTGATAAAGACCCTCATACTGTACCTAGGCATTTCACTCAAACACACCAACAGTCCACCGATGGACTGGAAGTGTGGGTCATAGAGCAAACACCAAATTCACTCCCGGCTGCAGAACGATTCAAAAAATTATGCTCAAGAGAAACTTTTTGGATATATACACTGGACGTTCTCGCACCCGGAGGAATGAACGAAGGAATCGAAATTTCTACCATCCTATAGACTATTGATATATAGTGCATTTTAGACCTAGATCCCATTATAATCACATTCACATTTTTTTTAGATATGCATGTGTTCCTATATGCTTCTCTTCTGTATATGTTTTTATGGCTACATGGTTGAGCCTGTGTGTTTCTTATCAACTAAAAAACACACATATATATGATATATGATTTTACCTGTTTTTACCTGACTTTTACACTTATGGAGACGCATGTGGACAAATATACATATGGATGGGCATGTGACAATTGCGATTGTCATCTGATCAATATTCCTAATATATATACTCTTTACATATTAGGTATTTATATGTTTTTTATACATATGTATACATATATTTTTTTATTTTTATTTTTTTCTTGATGATTATAATAATATTTTTTTATTTTTTATATAATTTTTATATATGCTCTATATATAAATTTATATTACATCATGCACAGATAATAATTTTTTATCTTTTTATAGCTTCCAATATGTATATATCTCACATACGTCTCTTATACATGTCCATGCGATTTTCATGCGATTTTCTTGCATTGATGAGATTTTGTTGCATTTCTTGTATATCTTGTTCATTATGCCTTGCACTTCTTTATACCCTTTCAGATTAACTTACCATAGACCAATTAACCATACTTTACCCACTGTATCATATTGGTAATATATAATTTAACTAGCCCATATCACATATCTTCATCAGTTCCTTTTTTTTTTTTTTTTTCTTTTTCTGCTAGTTCCGCCCCTGCCCCTCATCATCTTTTATCTTTTTATAGCTTCCAATATGTATATATCTCACATACGTCTCTTATACATGTCCATGCGATTTTCTTGCATTTTTTTTCATTTTCTTGCATTGATGTGATTTTCTTGACTATTTATTACTTATTATTATTTATTAGTATTATTATTTTTTACTTATTCCACACACACACACACACACACACACACACACACATATATATATATATATATATATATATATATATATATATATATATATATATATATATATATATATATATATATATATATATATATATATATATATATATATATATATATATATATATATATATATATATATATATATATATATATATATATATCTTATGCTACATACATGCCCCTATTTCACATAAACTAATTAGCTTTTTTCTAATATGCTTACAACTGTTTGTTTTTTTCTAAAAAAACATTGACCCCAGAGATCCTTAGTGCGATCTTTTATTTAGGTATGTGTTTTCACATACAAATAGATCATCCGTTTGTTCTAGCTTTTTATTCCCCTTTTTTCCTTTATTTCTGTTAGCCTCTTCCTTTTTTCACACTAATAACACTATGTCTGCCAGCTGTGCTTCTCTCCCCCTTTTTTTTTTTTTCTCTCTGCTAGTTCCGCCCCCGCCCTTTTTCCTTTATAAGCTTGTTCATTTCTAGCCTGGTTTATGTCCTAATGTTGAGAAAGGAGTGCGACTCGTCACTACATCCGAGTGCGCATGCTCACGAAACGAGTCCATCTTTGACGTCATCCCCCTGAGCTCGTCGCTTCCCTGCTATCCAAGCCTCGTTTTGAGGCCGCCTTCCGGAGCCGGCCCTTGCCATCCACAGGAAGTGCTTCTATGGAACTGCATGGACAAAGCTGACAGTTATACATCGCTGGGGAGCCGCCACTGAGAGACATATACCATGCTGTTTACTATCTTCACAAATGTGAGTGCATTGATATTGCTGTAATAAAATTTCCTTTTACCATAACTACTACACCCAGAGGCGCTTTTTCTCCACTTGTTTTTTGCTCGAAAGAAGCCACCATGGCTCCTAGCAACCTCATGCAAAGGCGAATGGAGGGATCGCCATTTGATCTGACCATCCTCACCAACTCTCTTATGGAGTTGACCTTTGCCTGAGGCAAGAACACCTTTTTCTGGGCTGTGTGTCTATGATCAGACCCAAGTACTCCAGCTTTTTTAGCGGTATTAAGGAAGATTTCTCTAGGTTGAGAATCCAACCCAACTCTTCAGATAGTTGGTTGTAGTGCGTACGCTTTGCACCAAACGAGTCACCGACTGATCTATTAGTAATAGATCGTCTAGGTATGCTACGACTGTTATGCCCTGTGCCCTTAACCTGGTTAGAGGTGGGGCCAGCACTTTGGTGAACACCCGGGGTGCTGTGGCTAGCGCGAAGAGCAGGGCTACAAACTGGAAATGCTGCTGTTTTAACTTGAACCGAAGAACTTTTGATGAGCGTGAAATATAGGGACATGCATCCCTGATGTCCATTGATGCCAGAAGTTCTCCTTCTAGAAGGATAGAAACTACTGACCTGATATTCTCCATGCGAAAGGAGCGGATCTTCAGGAACTGATTTCGATTTTTTAGATCTAGAATGGGTCTGACATCTCCCTTTGGTTTCGGTACCATAAAAAGGTTTGCATAAAACCCCAAACCTTGCTTCTTTGTGTGGATCTTTGGGAACGCTTGACCTCAGGAAGAGGGATGGTAGAAAGCCCCGAAATTCCAGCTTGTACCCTAGCGTTACCGTGGAGATGACCCATCCTTCCTGACGTTCTTGCTTCCCAGACTTCTGAAAATTGCAGAAGTCTTCCCCCCACCTTGGTGAGGGGGGTTGCCTCTTCATGATGAGGCTTTAGGATTCTGCTTTGCAGGTTTCCGACCCCAGGACTTCTTTTGAGCCTGGGTTTGACTCTAGAGTGTGACAGCTGAGGCAGTCTCCCCTGCTTAGAGGCGGAAGCCTCTGGCATAGGGGAAAGAGCCTGTTTAACTGCTTCCCAACCGGCGCACGGCGATGTACGTCGACAGAATGGGACGGACAGGCATAAGGGCATACAGGTACGTCCCCTTTAAGATGCCGCCGTGCCATCGAGCGCCGCGGGGATACCCGCAATCGTCTCACGGGAAGGCTGAACGGGGAGATGCGGAAATAAACAGAAGATCCCCGTTCTGCCTAGCAACTAGTGACGCCAATCTCTGCTCCCTGTGATCGGAGCAGAGATCAGCATTCACTAGCTCACAGCCACGCCCCCTCACAGTTAGAAACACGCCTCTAAGAACATATAACCCCTTCACTGCCACCTAGTGGTTAACCCCTTCACTGCCACCTAGTGGTTAACCCCTTCACTGCCACCTAGTGGTTAACCCCTTCACTGCCACCTAGTGGTTAACCCCTTCACTGCCACCTAGTGGTTAACCCCTTCACTGCCACCTAGTGGTTAACCCCTTCACTGCCACCTAGTGGTTAACCCCTTCACTGCCAGTGTCATTTACACAGGAATCAGTGCATTTAAATAGCACTGATTGCTGTATAAATGACAATGGTCCCAAAAATGTGTCAAAAATGTCCGCCATAACGTTGCAGTCAAAAAAAAAAAAAAAAATCGATGATCGCCGCCTTTACTAGTAAAAAAAAAATAAAAAATGCTATAAAACCATCCCCTATTTTGTGAACGCTATAACTTTTGCGCAAATTAGTAATCACCCATTGCGATTTTTTTTTTTTACCAAAAATATGAAGAATACGTATCGGCCTAAACTGAGGAAAATTTTTTTTTTTTTTTATATATATTTTTGGGGGATATTATAGCAAAAAGTAAAAAATAATGCGTTTTTTTCAAAATTGTCACTCTTTTTTGTTTATAGCGCAAAAAATTCAAACCGCAGGGACGATCAAATACCAAAAGAAAGCTCTATTTGTGGGGGGAAAAAAAAAAGGACGTCAATTTTTTTTGGGAGCCACGTCGCACGACGCAGTGCCGAATCGCAAAAAGTGGTCTGGTCTTAAGCCAGCAAAATGGTCCGGTCTGAAAGTGGTTAAATGAAGGGCGTTTATACTTTCTTTTGACTGGCAAGAGAGTACTTTTCCCATTAGAAATGGATTGGATAGATTTGTCCAAGTTTTCTCCAAATAGTCGCGCCCCATGAAAAGAGAGCCCAGTTAGGAGGCCTTTGCATGGTGCTTCAGCTGACCAAATTTTTTTACCATGGGATTCTACACATATGCACGAGCATAAGCGTAAGGCGGGATGTCTGGTGAATAGAATCTTTAATAGCATCCATGGCAAAGCATAATGCTTTTGATAGTTCAGCCAAATCCCGAGCTTGTTGTGCAGGAAGCTCTCTAAGGGACGGTTTAAATTGGTCCTTTAGGGATTGACAAACGCTTATTGCAGCAAATGCAGACTGAGTATTGGCACCTACCATGGAAAAAGTAGATCTTAACAGGGATTCCAACTCCTTATCTGTTGGATCGTTAAGCATCTGTGCATTGTCTACTAGACAAGTTAGGTCTTTATTCACATTGGAAATCGCAGGGTCAACTGCTGGCATTTTCCATCTTTTTGGAGAATTTCTCCTCCAGGGGCTAGAGAATTGCAATTTTCTTAGGAGGGAGAAAATGCTTATCCGGGTGATCCCATTCAGCAAAAATAAGCTGTTCTAGTAATGCATGTGCAGGAAATGCATGCAAAGGTTAAGAGGGTTAAGGAATCCAAGGAAGAAACCGAACTTTCAGGAGACTCCGTGAATAAAAGACTAATCTTTCTTCCAGACCCTGTAGGGAGGAGGAAAGGACATCTTCAGTCATGTATACAGGGGCTGAGATGTGAGAAGCAGTTGCACCAATTTGTTCCAATGGCTCACCCTGGCTTGCCATAACTGGTAATTCAGGCGAGGATGAACGCATAGAAATGTGACTCGGGATCCTATCGCCTGGGGGTGAAACCTTTACTTTTTAGTTTTTTGTGGTGTCTTTTTTGGTAGGCATAGTCCCAAGTACAAAAACAGAAGCACTATACAAATTGCACTTAATCGCTGAAAATAGTCAAGACATTTAAAGCCGCTATAAAATTCAGCCTAGTGCTGGGGAAAAGGTGTCATTCCTGTATCAGTAATGCCAGTTTACAACCCTCATGTCCCACAGCTCTTGTGTCCTTGAGGAGAAAACAAGCAGCCTGCAACACGTCAGCCGAGGAGAGACTGTCACAGCTGTGTTGTATTTTGTTTTTAGCCTGCCGTGTGTCCTCGTGGACAATAGAATCTTGAGCAATGTCCCCTTTACAAGAAACACTCCCTTGGTTGTCTGGTCCAAGCCCGATTTCTATCAGGGATCATTCAACTACAGGAATTACCCTTAAGATCACTATCAAAACACACCTATCTATTAATAAATTAATTGCCTGGCAATTAACTGCCAGGACCCCAAAATCAATTTTTCTTTACAAATGCTTTCAGCCCGATGGACTTCAGGAAAGCTGGTAGTTATACCATACCATATATATACCATATACCTGCAATCCAATCAATCCTAGCGCGCGGCATACCAGATCACAACATTTTCTACTGTCTTCAACACAGACAGGTAAACCCCTTTGACCCATCATCTTTGGTTGCAAGAACCTCACCCTGCTCAGACATGGCCTTTATGCTACCTGCAACACACTTCCCACCCAAAGCATTATGTGCCCTCTTTCTTGAATGAATAGGAAAAAGATCTTATTCAACAATTTACACCAGAATAGGGACCTTTTGCACAAATCTTCTATACCCTCTAGGCTTTAGGAGTCTGGCTAAAAAGGTATTAACTAGATGGTACAGGGTGCCTTTGAGATTACACAGAATGTTTCCAGGTTTTAATCCTTACCACTGGAGATTTGGATACCCTAAAGCCCCATATACAGGCCGAATGTCAGAAGACAACCCGCCAACGTGTGTATGTTGGTCTGACGTGCATGCTGGAAAACTGACAGAGCGCTAATCAGAGTTTTCTGGCGGGGGGGCTGTCCCACTGTCCACACACAACAGCTCAGCGGGGGAGATTGCTGAACAAACAATGCATGGTTAGTACAGCGGCTCTGACTAAAGCTGTCTTTTTTTGTGCAACCAAAAAAACTAACACTGTAGTGTTTACCCGGCTATTCGTTTTTTTCTGGTATTTACCAAAACATATTCAAACTATAGTTCTATCAACAGTTTGGTACGTTCTGAGGAAAGAAGAAAAGCAGTGATGAGCTCAGCGACATAAAAAGGCCTGGACATCCATGGAAGACAACAGTGGTGGATGATCGCAGAATCCGCTCTATGGTAAAGAAAAACCCATTCACAACATCCAGACAAGTGAAGGACACTCTCCAGGAGGTGGGCATATCATTGTCAAAGTCTACAATCTAGAGAAGACTTCATGAGAGCAAATACAGAGGGTTCACCACAAAAGGTGCAAACCATTCATAAGCCTGAAGAATAAAAAACTCCAGATTAGACTTTGCCAAAAAAATAAAAATCTAAATAAGCCAGACCAGTTCTGGAAACGGTGTATAAAATGGTTGCAGTTATTAAAATATGTGCTTGCTATTCATGTTCAACACCTTGAATTAAAGCTGAAAGTCTGCACTTCAAATTAATTTGGATTGTTTCGTTTTAATTTTATTCTGGTGGCATACAGAGCCAAAAGTATGAAAAACTGAGTTACCGTCTATACTCGAGTATAGGCCGTCCCGAGTATAAGCCGAGGCCCCTAATTCACCACAAAAAATGGGAAAACTGCATTGACCCATGTATAAGCCAAGGGTACAAAATGCAGCAGCTACTGTAAGTGGAAAAGAGGGTCAGCAATGCCCATCTGCAGCTGCCTGTCCCCTGTACAGACCCCCCCCGTGTCCCCATTGCAGCCTACCTGTGCCGATCTGCGGGTCCTGTGCCATCCGTCCTTGTGCCCTCCGTCCTGTGCCCTCTGCCATCGGTCTCTGCTCGGTCCCCGCTCTGTCAGCGTGTACGGCGCTATATTAAAATTAAAAAGACGTGCCTCCTCCTCCTCGTCGTCCGTGATAGGAGAAACGCTGTTTTCCCAGCAGTCAGTGCGCAGTGTTCCGCCTATCACGGACATTCTCTCATCCTCGTCCATGAGATGAGAATGACAGGCCATCCGTGATAGGCGGAACACTGTACTGCTGGGAAAATTAGTGTCCGCCTATCACGGACGGGCGGAGGCGGCGCAGCTTTTGAACGCTGCCGTCTGTCTACATGACAAGCTGTTCATGTAGGCAGACGGCGGTGACTCGAATATAAGCCGAGAAGGGGACTTTCAGCCCTAAAAAATGGGCTGAAAATCTTGGCTTATATTCGAGTATATATGGTACTTACCGGTAACATCCTTTTCCAGGAGTCTTTCAGGACAGCCACCTTAGAGAGATCCTGGCTCCTCCCCTCTTAGGAAACACCGCCTTCCATTCAGAATTTAAGCCTCATCCTCCCGCCGGCCCCTCAGTTCTTCAAGAGTACCTCCGGCCAACTGGGGAGACACAAGAACACGTCAAAACACCAATCTTATCTTACCTGACGGTCTTATGTGATGAGTCCTCAAAGATATCCAACAACCTGGGTGGGTACTGGTGCTGCACTGAAAGACTCCAGGAAAAGGATGTTACCAGTAAGTAACTCAGTTTTTTCCCAGTCCATCTTTCAGGACAGCCACCTTAGAGAGGATAAGCGAGCACCTTACCTTAGGGTGGGACTACCGCCTGTAGCACCTTACGACCAAAGGCATGGTCTTTAGCTGACAGGAGATCCAGTCTGTAGTGCTTCACGAACGTAGAAAAGCTGGACCACGTCGCAGCTCTACAGATCTGCTCTGGAGAAGCACCAGCCCACTCTGCCTGAGAAGTTGCCACTGCCCTGGTTGAGTGCGCCTTAATCCCAATTGGGGGTTCTAACCCCCCTAACAAATAAGCCTGACTAATGGCTAACCTTAACCATCTGGCTATTGTACGCCAAGAGGCTCTGGAACCTTTTCTGGTCCCTGAAAATAATACAAACAGTCTTCTAACGTCCAAATTATGAAACATATGTGCCTGTTCCCTCACAGGATTCGAACAGAAAGTAGGTAAAACAATTTCCTGGCCTCTATGAAACTTAGAGGCTACTTTTGGCAAAAAGGCCGGATCCGTCTTAAAAATCACACGGTCCGAAAAAACCTGAAAAAAAGGTGCCCTAATAGAAAGGGCTCACTCTACCAAAAACAGTTTTGAGAGTGATCAACCTTAACCACTTGCTTACTGGGCACTTTAACACCCTTCCTGCCCAGACCAATTTTTTAGCTTTCGGTGCTCTCACACTTTGAATGACAATTACTCAGTCGTGCAACACTGAACCCAAATTAATTTTTTGTCCTTTTTTTCCCACAAATAGAGCTTTCTTTTGGTGGTATTTGATCACCTCTGGGTTTTTAATTTTTTGCGCTATAAATGAAAAAAAGACCAAAAAATTTGAAAAAAAAAAAAAAAAGCATTTTTCTTTGTTTCCGTGATAAAATTTAGCAAATTAATTTTTCTTCATAAATTTTGGCCACAATTTATACTGCTACATATCTTTGGTAAAAATAACCCAAATTAGTGGAAATTTGGTCTTTGTGAAAGTTACAGACTCTACAAACTGTGGTGCGAATCATACAAAATTGATCACACCTGATGCACTGGTGACCTATCTCATTTCTTGTGACCCTTACATGCCAGGAAAGTACAAATACCCCCCAAATGACCCCTTTTTTGAAAGTAGACATTCCAAGGTATTTAGTAAGAGGCATGTTGAGCTTTTTGATGTTGTCATTTTTTTCCCCACAATTCTTTGCAAAATGAATTTAATTTTTTCCACAAAATTGTCATTGTAATAGGTTATTTCTCTCACATGGCATGTGTATACCACAAATGACACCCCAAAATACATTCTGCTACTCCTGAGTATCACGATACCACATGTGTGGGACTTTTACACAGCCTGGCCACTTAGAGAGGCTTAACATGTAGGGAGCACCATCACGTGTTCTAGGAGCATAAATTACACATCTAACTTGTTGACTACCTATTACACTTTTGAAGGCCCTGGAGCACCAGGACAATGACACGTGACACTGACGTGGCACTGACGACACGTGGCACTGATGACACTGACGTGGCACTGATGACACTGACGTGGCACTGATGACAGGTGGCAGATGGCAGCGGGGACAGATCACTTTTTTTTTTTTTACTTACGGCGCCATCTCTCCCTACTCACACGCTGTCTGTGTGAGGAGGCAGAGCAGCGCTGAGAGATGATCTCATATGTTTGCATATGAGATCATCTCTCATTGGACACGCCGATCTCACTGTAAACGGCCGATGTGATTGGCCGTTTACAGCGATCTGTGACTGGCCGTGTCCGACGGACACGGCCACAGAACTTCCCTGATGCGTGCTCTCAGGAGCGCGCATTAGGGAAGTAAACAGGACGTCCAGGGACGTCCTCCCAGCAGGGAGCATCCTCGCTGCAGCCGTCTTTCGCTATAGCGCGGGCGCGTAGTGGTTAAATTGCAAGATTCCAATGGTTCAAACGGCTACTTTGTGAGGGCCTGTAGGACTAATGAGAGATCCCACACTGGGAAGGGGGAGACTGACATGTCTCTGCCTACTCAGGGCTCTAAAAAACCTCACTATCCATGGGTCTGTTGCTAGATGTTTTTCCAGAAAAACGCTTAAGGCGGATACCTGACCCTTCAACGTGCTGAGGGCCAAACCTTTATCCGCCCCTGCCTGCAGAAATTCCAAAACTGCTACAGAACTGCGCACATCAAAAAGAGCTTTCTGAGCACCACTTATTGAAATGTTTCCATACTTTCAAGTAGATGGCCTGCGTTTCCTTTTTTCTGCAGCTTAGGAGATTGGCTACTAATCGATCCGAAAAACCCTTGCCCCTCAGCAATTCCTCCTCAGAAGCCAGGCTGCGAGTTTCCACCGCTCCACCTGAGGACAGCAGATTGGTCCTTGAGAATGAAGGTCCCCCTGGACTGGTAGTATCCAGGGAGGTTCCACCGCCAGCCCCTTCAAAATGGAGAACCACGGCCTCCTGGGCCAGTGAGGAGCGATCAAGACAAGTAGTGCTCTCTGCTTGGAACTTCCTTAACACTGCCGGAATCAGAACAGGCGGGGGAAGGCATAGCATCTGGAGAACCACCAGCTCTGTGCCAGCGCGTTCACTCCTAACGCCCCGTCCCACCTGTTCATGGAAAAGAAGAGACCTGCCTTTGCGTTTTCCCTTGAGGCGAAGTGATCCACTGCAGGAACTCCCCACTTCCGGGTTACCATTTCGAAAACCTCCTGTTTTAGAACCCAGTTGCCTTCTCTCAGCGTTTTCCTGCTGAGGAAATCCGCCACCTGATTTTGCTCCCGCTTCAAATGAATCGCAGAGAGGGATAGGACGTTGGCCTCGGCCCATCTAAGAATGGCTTCCGCCAGGACCCATAGGGTTCTGCTCTTGGTGCCCCCCGCCTGTTGACGCAAGCCACCACCGAGGAGTTGTCCGACCGGACACTTACATGTTGTCCCTGAAGTTCCCCCTGAAAGGCTCTGAGAGCCAGGTCTACTGCTCTCAGCTCCCTCCAATTCGAGGACTTCCCTGATTACTTCCTCCCCCAAGTACCTTGTACCATCCGGGAGTCTAGGTGCGCCCCCCAGCCAGCATCAGTTGTCACAATCCTGGACACCGGTAAGACCCACTCCAAACCCTGCCCCAGATTTGCCCCCTTTCTCCACCACCAGAGGACCTCTTGACCTGGGTTGGAATCTAAACCCCTGGCTGTGGTCCCAGACTCTCAAAATGAATAGTTGCAGAGGGAGGAAATGTAACCCTGCCCACTGAACTGCTGGGAGTGTGGAAGTCAGTAAGCCCAAGGCCGACATCACCTTTCTTACTGAAACCTGACAGTTGCCTTGGAGAAACATTGCCTTGTCTACCTTTTGGATCTTTTCCAAAGGAAGAAAGATGTTTTGCTTTGTTGAGTCCAATACATAACCTAGGAAAACCATCCTTTGGGAAGGGACAAAGTTGGATTTCTCCAGGTTCAGGAGCCACCCCAGGTTTTCTAAGATGTCTCTTGCTACCTGAAGGTCCTGAATCAACTGTTCTGGGGAAGGAGCAAAAAGGAGACGGTCATCGAGGTATGCGACCACCGAGATGCCCCTGAGTCGCAGGAATGCCAGAACTTCTACCATGACTTTGGTGAAGATCCGGGGGGACGAGGATAGCCCAAAGGGAAGAGCTTTGAACTGGAGATGCAGCACCTCCTCCAAGGTTTTCACCGCCAACCTGAGAAATCTCTGGTGGTTCTCTGCGATGGGAATATGCAGATATGCATCTGTTAGATCTATCGATGCCATAAAAGAATTCGGTGGAAGAAGTGCCTTCACTGAGTAAACCGAATCCATTCGGAACCTCCTGTAGGTGATAGAGACATTCGGAGGCTTCAGGTTCAGGATGAGCCTGAACTTTCCCAAAGGCTTGCAGACCACAAAGATGTGGGAGTAGAAGCCTCTGCCTGTCTCTCCTGTTGGGACCCGTACCACCACCTCCTGTTTCTCCAACTCCTGAAGGGAGGAAAGCAGGGCAGCAGACTTTTCTGTACACCTTGGCATCTCGGTAACCAGGAGTCTTAGTGGGGGGAGGATCTGAAAACTCCAATCGGTATCCTCTTCTGATGATCCCCAACACAAATTGATTGGAGGTGATCATTTCCCACTGTGGGAGGAAGGCCCCCCAACCTTCCTCCCACTGTGACCCTGTCATTGGGACTTTTTGGGCTGTTCAGGAGGGCGAAAAAAATCACTCCCCCACGCCCTTTGCCCTTCTGCCCCCAACTTTTCTTCTGCCGAACAGTTTTTGGGGCTTCAAATTTTTTCTGAGGGTGAGCCTCTCTCTTAGACTGCTCCCCATACTTCCTTTTGACGGGAAAAGCCTTTTTCTTAATCGGCCGTGCGATCTAAAACGGCCTCCAGACCTGGTCCAAATAAATCCCCTGTGATCCCACAGAGCTTTATTTTGGACGCACTGTCCCCCTGCCAAGTCTTCAGCCACAGGGCTCTCCTAGCTGAATTGGTCAGGGCTGTAGACCTTGCGGACATTCGTACAGATTCAGCCGAAGCATCCGCAATGTACGCCACTCCTTTAAGCAGCATTGGGAAAGAAGCTAAAATGGTCTCCTTTGCCGTCCCAGCTTCAATATGCGCTCTGATCTGTGTAAGCCAATATTCCATATTGCGCGCCACCACTGTGGCTGCCATGGCAGGCTTAAGGTTTCCCTGCGATGAGTCCCATGCTTTTTTCAGAAGTGAATCCATCCTTCTGTCCATGGGGTCCGAAAGTACCCCCATGTCCTCAAAGGCCAGATCGGTGTGTCTGGACACCTGAGAAAAAGCGGCGTCTAGCCTGGGAGATTTGTTCCAGACTAGCGCCTCCTCTTCAGCAAAAGGAAACCTTAGTTTCAATGCCCCTGAAAAGAAAGGTTTCCTTTCGGGATCCTGCTATTCTTTTTTGATGGCATCGATCAAGACATAATGGACCGGGAACAGTCGCTTTTTCTGCTCTCCCAGACCCCTGTACATCTGATCGTGAAGCGACAATGCCTTCCTTTCCTCCTGAATACCTAGAGTGGTATGGATAGCTCCTAGGAGCTCCTCCACTTCTTCAAAGGAAGGTTTGTACCGTGAGGTTCTTTTTGATTCACCATCCAGCCCCTCTCCATATCACTCCCCCTGGGAATCTGAAGCGGCACTGTCCACCTTTTCCTCAATCTCCTCTCTGGAGCCCTCTGGGTTCTCCCCACTAGCCGGGGGAACATCAGGTGGGTTAGGTGAAACTCTGTTGTACTGGTGGAGGGGTGCCCTGGGACTAAGGCAACTGGAAACTAGAAAAAAATGCCTTGAAGGACTGGAAAGTGCTAGAAAGCTCCTTTACAGATGCCGCCAGGTCTGCCCCCTGCTCTGCTGCCTGCTCCCTCACTAGCCCATCAATACACTCTTTGCAGAGTGCGTTGGTCCAGGACTCCCCTAACGAGGCTCTGCATGAAGGGCATCTCTTCTTAGAACCATGGGGCGACTTGCTTGTGGCTTTCTGAAACACACAAATATAGAGAGGGCAGCATAAGCCATAATACACCAGCGCTTACTCAGAGGACCACCAGGAGGTTCCTAGGTTCCTAGCGGTGTCTCCCCGCCTGAGGAAACACCATAACTGAGGGGGCGATGGGAGGATGTGGCTTAAATTCTGAATGGAAGGCAGTGTTTAAGAGGGGAGTAGCAAGGGTCTCTCTAAGGTGGCTGTCCTGAAAGACGGACTGGGGAAAATTGTGCCTGTGTCTGTGGATTCATCCTTTTGGACTAAGATCTGTGATTTGACCTAGCAACCTAAAGTGTAAGTAAACCCCCCCCCCTATCGTTTTCAGCCAAGGAAGCTGCCATCTTTGCCTCTGTTTAATCTACAACTGCCACAATGCGGCACATGTGATCAGTTATGACATTAGCCATTGGTTGGTTTGACAGTTTGGTTGAGAGCACAACCAATAGGAGTGTTACATTTCCGGCATGTGCCGGAAATGAAATTGTTTTATGGATGGGTTTTCTTCCGCTTTAAGGGCCTATCCCTTGTAGGCAGACCTGCTGTGGTCCTCCTACATTTCAGCATGTTATCAAATGGAACTACTGCTACTGCCTGGCAATTCATTTCTTAAAGGGGAAGTAAACTCCAGGGTCCACCCCCTCACCCCTTTTTTCCCGCCTGCAAATTAAAGGCATAATGTGCTAATACACATCGCATACTAGCACATGCGACTTCCCTGCAAATGAAGCCTGCATCATCCCATGCTGCATCCAACTTCGCCCATCTTCCTTCAAGGGCAGCGGACTCTGCCTCTGACTGGCCGGAGCCACATAATGTCACTTCCGTGCATGCACGTAGGAGCCGCCGGTCACGGCATACGCTCTTAAAGAAACGTCACTTTACCACTTTGCCATTACTTCAGAGCGCATGCGCCGATGACATGGGCACAGTATACAGTAAATATCTCCTAAACAGCGCATGTTAATGAGATTTACAGTACCTACAGGCAAGCCTTATTCTAGGCTTATCTATAGGTACAAATCATAATGGAAGGTACACAACCTCTAACTGCTGCTAGGACCTGTATACCAGCTACCTTAGAAATCTACCGAGCCCCCACAATAAGTCAAAGCAGTAAACTATATCATGAATATGGAGGACCTAGAAGAAGAAAAAAAGACACTCACTGGGGATGTTATTTGTTTTTCCTCTTATAAATTCCTCCTTTATATGTGGTTGGGCCCTCTCTGGGTGTGTGCACTCCAGGTCCTAGGCGGCGTCCCGCTGTAGCACCCCCAGCGGGGCACACGGCAGGCACGGCGACCAAACAACGGGGCCTACGAGATGTCACGTCCACTGAAACGGCTACCCACGGGTCCGTGTGTGGGCCAGATGGATGGAGGGAGGGAGATGGAGGAGGTGGGAAGAAACAAGGGGGGGGGGGGGAAAAAGGGGGGGGGGAGGGGGGAGAGGGGGGAGGAGGGGGGGGAAAAGAGAGCGGGGGGAGGAGAGGGGAATAAAAAGGGTTGCCTTGAGGTCCCTTGTTCTGCACACCTGTCATAGGATCCAAGATCATATGCTTAGATATATAGCATGAAAAGATTGCCACATCAACTGGACAATATCTAGTGCACTTAGAACAGTGATGGAGAGAAATAGAGTTTCTAAGGTAAGAAAAATGGATGAACGAGAGTTTTGCCGTTGATATACTTTTTCATAATAATATCAATTTATATATTACTGTATCTAGACTCATGGTTAAAGATAGAAAGGGGAAAGGCAGAAGAAGGGGGGACAGAACAAAGGCAAGAGGTGGACGTGGAGGGAAGGAAAAGCTGGGGAAGAGTGTGGGAACTAAAATGGGGGGGGGGGGGGGGGAAGGGGGGGTGGGAAAAAAGGAAGGGGGGGAAAAAGAAAAACGGGGGAGGGGGAGGAGAGGGGAAAAAGAAAATGGGTTGCCTTGAGGTCCCTTGTTCTGAACAGCCAAAAGGACAAAAAATGGGGGGGATAGGGGGGGGAAAGGGGGGGGGGGGGGGGGGACAATATCTAGTGCACTTAGAACAGTGATGGAGAGAAATAGAGGGAGGGGGGGGAGGAGGGGAGGGGGGCGGGAGAGGGGGGCCGGGGAGGGGGGGGGGGGGGGGGGGGGGGGGGGGGGGGGGAGGGGATTGGGAAGGGAGGGTGAAAGGGGGGGGGGGGGGGGGCAGGGGGGTGGGGGGGGAGGGGGGTGGGGGGGGGTGGAGGTGGGGGGGGGGGGGGGGGGGGAGCGAGTGGGAGGGGGAGGGGGGGGGGGGGGGTGGGGGGGGGGGGGGGGGGGGAAAAGGGAAGAAGGGAGGGAAGAAAAACGGGGAGGGGGGGGAGAGGAGGAAAAAGGGGAAAAACGGGGAAAAGGAGGTGTGAAGAAGGAAGAGCCAAAAGGGGGGGAAGGGGGGGAGGGGGGGGGGTGGGGGAGGGGGGAGGGGATAAAAAAGGAAAAAAGAAGGGGGTTGAAGGGGGAGGGGGAGGGGGGGGGGGGGGGGAGGTGGGAAAGGGGGGGGCGGAAGGGGAAAGGAGGGAAAGGACCAATGCATGGCTAGCACATGTATGGGTAAACAGAAGGATGCTGCAGCATCCACATGGATAGGACGAAAGAGAATGGGGTGGGGCAGTGGGGAATGCGGGGAAGGATGTGGTGTGAAAGGTGAGGGGTGAGGGAAAGGGGGGGAAAAAGGAAAAGAGCAACGGGAAAAGGGGGGGGGGGGGGTGGGGGGGGGGGGAGGGGAAAAGGGGGGGGGCAAAGGGGAAGGGGAGAAGGGAAAGGGGGAAGAGAGAAAGGGAGGGGGGGGAGGGGGAAGGAAAGGGGGAAAATGAGAAGGGAAGGGAAAATGGTGGGGAAAGGGAGTGAACTGATTGGGTGGCAATGGGAAGAAGGAAGAAAGTGAAGGAGAGGGGAGGTGAAAAAAGAAAAGAAAAATGAGTGTGAGTGAAGAAATAGGGGAGTGTGATTATGATGTCGATCAGAGCACTGATGCTCGAAGGAGTGCTGTGCTAATAGTGCTGGGGATCTGAAAGGATCCTGGAATAGGGATATGTGTGGGTGAGAATGTGCAGGGATTACGTGGAATGTGAAGTGTGAGGGGTGAGGGATGAGACCGTGAGGGAATGTGGGCATATGTGGGCATAAAACGGGGGAAGAAAGGGGAAGGGAAGGGCAAGGACAGGAAAAAGGGTATACCAATGTGTCAGATCTAAACGGACAATGTGATACAATATGTTATAGAATTACCTAATAGAGTAGGTGTATCTTGCTCAGGTTGTGGGGTGGATGTAGACACCCGTACGTTGCAGACCAAAATATGCTGTGTTGGTTGCAAGTCCCAAAGATGAAGGATGCCCAGTCTGGGAATAGAGACAGAGTCATCTACAGTAACTGAAGTTAGTCCCAGAGAGGGATAGAGAAGCGTAGAGCGAAGAGAGATTCTACTCACTGTGTGTATGTGGCGTAATGCTTGGATCATCACATGGAGATGGATTCGTTTGACCACCCCGTGTGGTATTTATGGGTAATACCCAACTGGAATCAGGTGTGCATGTTTGGACACCATCAGGTGTTCAATCAGGGTATCCCCAGGAGAGGGGAGGAGGGAGGAAAAGGGGGGCGGGGGGACAGGCAGGGATGGGTGGAGAGGGGGAGTGAAAAGAAAAGGGGGAGGACAGGGGGCATAATGGGACATCACCTTCCATCTGCCATTCCTATGTCCGCCTGGCCCGCCCGTCCGTGGGAGCCATGACGGCATCAAAGGCCGTCTGGAGTGATCTCCCCGGCGTCCGGGAGGTCCTTCCGGGGTCGCGTCTGCTACGCAATCGTCGCACCGGCGTGACGTCCCGTATCACGCGCACGCACGCGGCCGCGCGCATGCGCAGTGATCGGGGGAGGTCCGATTGCGTTCCAGGACGCCGCCAGCAAGGGAAATGGTTCACCTCCATTGCTCCTCCAATCATGTTCCCTCAGGGCGACCTGGGCGGGCCCAGGCCCCCTGACGGTGAACCATTTCCCTTGCTGGCGGCGTCCTGGAACGCAATCGGACCTCCCCCGATCACTGCGCATGCGCGCGGCCGCGTGCGTGCGCGTGATACGGGACGTCACGCCGGTGCGACGATTGCGTAGCAGACGCGACCCCGGAAGGACCTCCCGGACGCCGGGGAGATCACTCCAGACGGCCTTTGATGCCGTCATGGCTCCCACGGACGGGCGGGCCAGGCGGACATAGGAATGGCAGATGGAAGGTGATGTCCCATTATGCCCCCTGTCCTCCCCCTTTTCTTTTCACTCCCCCTCTCCACCCATCCCTGCCTGTCCCCCCGCCCCCCCTTTTCCTCCCTCCTCCCCTCTCCTGGGGATACCCTGATTGAACACCTGATGGTGTCCAAACATGCACACCTGATTCCAGTTGGGTATTACCCATAAATACCACACGGGGTGGTCAAACGAATCCATCTCCATGTGATGATCCAAGCATTACGCCACATACACACAGTGAGTAGAATCTCTCTTCGCTCTACGCTTCTCTATCCCTCTCTGGGACTAACTTCAGTTACTGTAGATGACTCTGTCTCTATTCCCAGACTGGGCATCCTTCATCTTTGGGACTTGCAACCAACACAGCATATTTTGGTCTGCAACGTACGGGTGTCTACATCCACCCCACAACCTGAGCAAGATACACCTACTCTATTAGGTAATTCTATAACATATTGTATCACATTGTCCGTTTAGATCTGACACATTGGTATACCCTTTTTCCTGTCCTTGCCCTTCCCTTCCCCTTTCTTCCCCCGTTTTATGCCCACATATGCCCACATTCCCTCACGGTCTCATCCCTCACCCCTCACACTTCACATTCCACGTAATCCCTGCACATTCTCACCCACACATATCCCTATTCCAGGATCCTTTCAGATCCCCAGCACTATTAGCACAGCACTCCTTCGAGCATCAGTGCTCTGATCGACATCATAATCACACTCCCCTATTTCTTCACTCACACTCATTTTTCTTTTCTTTTTTCACCTCCCCTCTCCTTCACTTTCTTCCTTCTTCCCATTGCCACCCAATCAGTTCACTCCCTTTCCCCACCATTTTCCCTTCCCTTCTCATTTTCCCCCTTTCCTTTCCTTCCCCCCCTCATTCCCCCCCCCCTCCCTCTTCTCTCTTCCTTTCCCTTCTCCCCTTCCCCTTTGCCCCCCCTTTTTCCCCCTTTCCCCCCCCCCCTCCCCCCTTTTCCCGTTGCTCTTTTCCTTTTTCCCCCCCTTTCCCTCACCCCTCACCTTTCACACCACATCCTTCCCCGCATTCCCCACTGCCCCACCCCATTCTCTTTCGTCCTATCCATGTGGATGCTGCAGCATCCTTCTGTTTACCCATACATGTGCTAGCCATGCATTGGTCCTTTCCCTCCTTTCCCCTTCCGCCCCCCCCTTTCCCACCTCCCCCCCTCCCCCTCCCCCTTCAACCCCCTTTCTTCCCAACCCCTCCCCTCCCCCCTCACCCCCTCCCCCTTCCCCCTCCCCCCCTTCCCCCCTCCCCCCCTTCCCCCCCTTTTGGCTCTTCCTTCTTCACACCTCCGTTTCCCCGTTTTTCCCCTTTTTCCTCCTCTCCCCCCCTCCCCGTCTTTCTTCCCTCCCTTCTTCCCTTTTCCCTGTGACCCCCTTTCCCCCCCCCCCCCCCCATTTTAGTTCCCACTCTCTTCCCCAGCTTTTCCTTCCCTCCACTTCCACCTCTTGCCTTTGTTCTGTCCCCCCTTCTTCTGCCTTTCCCCTTTCTATCTTTAACCATGAGTCTAGATACAGTAATATATAAATTGATATTATTATGAAAAAGTATATCAACGGCAAAACTCTCGTTCATCCATTTTTCTTACCTTAGAAACTCTATTTCTCTCCATCACTGTTCTAAGTGCACTAGATATTGTCCAGTTGATGTGGCAATCTTTCATGCTATATATCTAAGCATATGATCTTGGATCCTATGACAGGTGTGCAGAACAAGGGACCTCAAGGCAACCCATTTTCTTCTTCCCCTCTCCTCCCCCTCCCCCCCTTTTTTTTTCCCCCCCTTGTTTCTTCCCACCTCCTCCATCTCCCTCCCTCCATCCATCTGGCCCACACACGGACCCGTGGGTAGCCGTTTCAGTGGACGTGACCTCTCGTAGGCCCCGTTGTTTGGTCGCCGTGCCTGCCGTGTGCCCGCTGGGGGGTGCTACAGCGGGACGCCGCCTAGGACCTGGAGTGCACACACCCAGAGAGAGCCCAACCACATATAAAGGAGGAATTTATAAGAGGAAAAACAACTTACATACCAGGTAAACATTCCACAGTACAATATGATATTATACTATGTGAAAGGAAAGGTCAATTGGAGATCTATTTCTTTTTTGAATATGGAGGACCTTACCCGGTCTCTTAGAAAGCAAGTACAGCGAGGCATGATGCCAAATCTACTAAAAAATTGTTTAGGTTACCTTCCCCTGGCAATTGGTTACTTGTTCATAGGTGACCAATTGCTCAACTGATTTAAATACCAACATTAAAATAGTGAACAAAAGTACAGTAGTAAGAAACGTTTTGGTTTGGTAGTCACCTCATGTAGTGAAATTCTAGAGCAAGATCATTCCAGTGTTTTTCATCTGGAGGTACAACAGACTTCAAAGCACAGGGAAAGTGCCCACCCCAGCTGTCACACAGATAGACGACACCATACTGGCCCCTTCCTAGCTCACGTCCTAGTTTTGGTTTGCCTGACAGGGAGAAAAAAAAAAAAAAAAAGGATTATAAATATAAAAGCCACAAAGGAATATATGGTGGGGCAACTAAAAAGCAATATAAGAAGCATGAGTGTCATCCAGGGAGGGATGGTGCCTGGCTGGGGAGGGAGGATGAGCATGGGGATGCAGTGTTAAGATGGTTGTTGGACAGACACGGTACGCAGACATACAGACACAAAGATTATATACATGTGCATTTGCGTTCAGCTTTAAATATTCTTTAAATAGAAAACTAACCCAAAAAAAAAAAAAAAGGAAAAATTCAAAAAAAATATCCTCAGTCATGTTACTTACCATGCAATAAAACATCCCGCAGAGATCTGCTCTCCAGTGACAGACGGGCCAGACGTGGTGCATGTTCTTTACGAACCTTTAGCCAAAGATCTTCGGTTTTCTCCAACCTGCCAGAGTGGCCAACTTCTAGCTAAAAGAAAGAAACAGGGTTGAGTGTGAATATATTGTGGCAATGATGGAAGCTTTACTTTTACTCCTTTCGATCAATTGATTTCATCTGTAGTGGAAATCCATCACAGCATTGCCAGAGAAGGCATTTTTGATCAAGTTATAGCACACTTTAACTGCGATACTCAAGACAAGGACACTATCTAGACTATGTATGGCAAATTGCTGTGAGATTTAACTGGTAAGTTTATGAAATACTTCCAAAAAACGTATGGCCAGGATAAAGCTGTTTAAACAGATTCCAATGAGTTATACATTTCTTACAATCTCCTTTAAAATTACCAAAATAAGTAATGTGAGTGTCGTCCTAAACAACGCTTTCAATTATCACCTCCAATTAGACATGTGCATTGCCGAAAAAATTTTTTTACTCATTTTTCTATTCATTCGTTATGATCGAAATTCGTTATTTTTCAAGTGAATTCGTAATGTCGGGAAAATTTTTAATTTGTTATGTTCCATTTGTTTAGATACAGTATTCAAAAATTCTAAATAACTAATAAGTTAAAATTATAGGTATTGGAATTGCATTTCAAATTTGGCCGATTATGAACGTAACGAATACCGCATCTAAATGAATGGAACGTAACGAATTAAAGTTTATTTTGTAACATTTTGTAAAATAGTGTATAAGTTCCGTTCACTAACAGACAAATTTGAAAAGGAAATTCCAATACCTGTAATTTAATAGTCATTTTGTGTTTTCAGATTTTCATCCTTTTGCATTTTAGAATTTGAAATATCCCCCGACATCCCTTCCTCCTCCAGTATCCCCAGTATACAGCTTTTAGCTTCCACCTCCAGAGATGTCCCAAACACCAAGTTTATTTTCCCTACTACATCTCTCCAATATCTATGTAGTCTGGGACAACGCCACATCACATGCACCAAGTCGCCTCTTCTATCTCCACATCTCTGGCATTCTGAATCCTGTCTTTTCCAAAACAAAAATAACTTCAAAGGTGTAGAATATGCCCTATTAATCAGATCTAGTTGAGATACGGTTTGTGAGGGAGATAAAGAGACCTTAGCCCCTAATGCCAACACTCGGTCCCATTGTTCCTCAGTTATGGAGCCCCACGTCCCTCTCCCACTTTTCTTTATTACCTGAGTTTACCTCACTTTCTTGCACTACCCCCCTTATATGGCCATACACGTCATAGATTATCCCTTTAGTTGTTTTAATATTTACTATTTTCCTAAGTAAGGGCATTTTATGCCACTCTACTCTTTCCTCTAAATTGTGCCTCCAGAGCATGCCTAATTTGCAAGTACCTGAAAAAAAAAAAAAAAAAAAAAAAAAAAACAATTTGGGACATCATATTGTTCTCTTATTTCCTGAAATGTTTTCTATCTCCCCTCCTTATATAATTGTGCCAAATATTAGATGCCCTTCCGGTCCCATTCCTCCATTTTCCCCATTACTTTCAATTCCTCTAAGTTTTTATTTTCCCATATTGGGGTAAAATTTGGAGAATCCACTATATCCCAGTATTGTTTTAACGTTTTCCCAACATTTTACCATTAATTGTAACGTTGGACACCTGGAGCCGAAAGAGTTGGCCTCTACCGCCCCCACAACCGTGCCATGAGGGGTATCATTCAGCAGAAGCTGGTTTCCTGCCTCATGGTCCTCTGGTAAATTCCTTCCCTTCATATAATGTAATTGGGCTGCTAAAAAATAATACCTCATGTTCGGGACTGCTAAGCCTCCCATTTCTTTTGGCCTCTGCAACACTTGTAAACTAATCCTTGCAACCCCATTTTTCCAGATTAATTCTCTAAATACGCTTTCTATTTTCTTATTTTTCTGTGTATTGCTTTAGTTTAAGCGGAACACTAGAGATAAGCTACTTTAGAGTCGAAGATACAGTTGAAATCTGGTGTATGAAGACTGATAAAAAATACCCACCTGTTTGAGAGAAGAAGCAAATGCTTCATGAGAGCTTTTCAGACGCTTACAAAACTGACTGCAAATACTCTTAGCAAGCTTGGATGCACTCAGGCCCTCAATTGCATCCTGCGCCACTTTCCGCTTCCACTCAGATGTGATAGAAGGAGGACTAACCCATGTAATGCGCTGTATTATCTGTAGAAATGACATGTGTTAGCATTCGGATTTTTCATACTCCAAATTTTACCTTACCAATAGGCAACCTGACATTCTTTATAAACAAACAAAAAAAAAAAAGAAGGAGAATGTTCAGTTTACTCCTTGTGCCCATACAGTTTTAAGCTCTCAATGAGCACATTTCAACTTCTCTTCAGTGTTCACTAACCCCTCTCAGACATCTTTGCTGTAGTGCTCCCCATGTTACCTGTCGGCTACACTAGATAATTCCTGTGTACAGCTTCACAACTCCACGTCTCAAGTGTTTACACCTTTAGCAGCAAGTAAATACGTTAAGGGAAATCTGCTGGGAGCTCAGTTCCAACTGACATAAGGACACCAACAGAAATACATCCCTATACATACCTGGCCTTTTTGCCAGATGTTATTGTGGTATACTGAAGTATAATTACAAGCATTTCAAAAGTGTCAAAGGCTTTTATTGACAAATTACATTAAATTTTTTTTTTCCAAGACCTCTGCAATTCACCCCGGCATGCAGTCAATTAACTTCTCGGTCACATCCTGCCTCAAGGCAGCCCATTCTTGCATAATCAATGCCTGGAGTTGGTCAGAATTTGTGGGGTTTTTTTTTTACCCGCATCTTGAGAATTGACAAGTTCTCAATGGGATTAAGGTCTGGCAATGGACCCAAAACATCAATGTTTTGTTCCAAGCCACTTCATTATCACTTTTGCCTTATGGCAAGTTGCTCCATCATTCTGGAAAAGGCATTGCTTGTCACCAAACTGTTCTTGGATGGTTGGGAGAAGTTGCCCTCGGAGGATGTGTTGTACCATTCTTTATTAAACACTTTTTGCCTAAGAATATACATTCTTAGGCAAAAATTGTGAGTGAGCCCACTCCCTTGGATGAGAAGAACCCCACACATGAATGGTCTCAGGATGCTTTACTGTTGGCATAACACAGGACTGGATGGTAGCTTACCCCAGTCCTCAGCAGTCCAATCCCTGTACCTTTTACAGAATACCCAGTCTGTCCGAGGTTTTTCCTGACGAGAATTTGCTTCTCTGCTGCCCTTATTGAAACCAGGCCATCCTCCAAAAGTCTTCGCATCACTTTGCATGCACTTACACCTGCCTGCTGCCATTCCTGAGCAAGCTCTGTACTGGAGGTGCCTCAATCCCGCATCTGAATCAACTGTAGGAGACGGTCCTCGCACTTGCTGGACTTTCTTGGGTGCCCTGAAGCATTCTTCACAACAATCAAACCTCTCTCCTTGCAGTTCTTGATGATCCGATAAATGGTTGATTTAGACGCAATCTAAGCCGCAATATCCTTGACTGTGAATCCCTTTTTGTGCAAAGCAACAATGACGGCCTGCGTTTCCTTGCAGGTAACCATGGTTTACAGAGGAAGAACAATGATTTTAAAGTACAACCCTCCTTTTAGATAGTTCCATAGTAGGGAAGGTTGGATAAAATCCATCCAGTTCAACCTGTGATGCGTCGATAATCATTTCCCATATCCCTGTATGTTGTGTCCTTTAAGATGAACGTCCAAGAGTCTTTCAAAAACCATCAATACTTTGCGCTGACACTGCCAATTGTAGAAGAGCTTTCCACATTCTTACCACCCTGAGAGTGAAAACCCCCGTGCAGCTTAAGGTTAAACCGCTTCTCCAATCTCATTGTGTGGCCACATGTCTTCTTACGCTCCCCTGAGACTGAATAGCTTTTTCCAATGCTGGGATCACCATTGAAGCGTTTGTAAATCACCATAATTTCCCTTCTCAAGCGAGAATAAATTTAGTGCTTGTAGTCGCTCCTTGCAATTAAGTTCCTCCAATCCCCTTAATTTCATTGTCCTTCTTTGGACACTCGCCAGCACATACCTTCTGAGAACTGGTGACCAGAACTGGACGAAATACTCCAGGAGGTGGCCAGCCCAGAGTTTTAAAAAGTGGCAGGATTATAGTTATTTTTTTTTTATAATTTATTTTTCATGCATGCTAATATTCTGTAGGCTTTGGTAGCTGCAGCCCGACATCACATGCTATTGCTCAATCTATCTTCCACTAGGACCCCCCCAGATCTTTCTCCATCCTTTATTCCCTTAGAGATTCCCCCCCTAGCAAGTAGTTTGCATTTATGTTTTTAGCCCCCAAGTGCATTACTTTACATTTCTCCACATTAAACCTCATTTGCCATGTAGTTGCCTATTCCATTATTTTAGTCTTTCTGTAAAATTTGTATATCCTGATGTGAAGTTATTGCCCTGCTTATTTTTGTGATGTCCGCCAAAATGAAGATTGAGCTATTATTTAAGGTACTTCTATAGCGCAGGCTATTTACGCAGCACTTTACATATACATTCACATCGGTCCCTACCCTCAAGAAGCTTATCATCGAAGGTCCCTAACTCGCATTCATATACTAGGGCCAAATTTAGACAGAAGCCAGTTAACCTACCAGCATGTCTTTGGGTGTTGGAGGAAACCGGTGTACCCGGAGGAAACCCATGCAGGCACAGGGAGAGCATGCAAACTCCAGGTAGGTAGTGTCATGGTTGGGATTCGAACCAGTGACCCTTTTTACTGCCAAGTGAGAGTGCTACCCACTACACCACTGTGCCGCCCTATGCATCACATCCATCGTTTATGAATAAATTAAACAGAATTGGTTCCAAGACAGAGGCTTGGGGTAACCTACTCTTTCCACTCTAGACCAGTCTGAGTACACGTTAATCACTATCCTTTGGATGCGCCCCTGTAACCAGTTTTCTATCCATGAACAAACCTTATGGTCCATACCTGCAAACCTCAACTTTTAGATTAAGCGTTTATGGGGAACTACCGTATATAGCCGAGGCACCTAATTTTACCACAAAAAACTGGGAAAACTTATTGGACTCAAGTATAAGCCTAGGATGAGAAATGTGCAGCTACTGCAAGTGGAAAAGAGGGTCAACAATGCCCATTTGCAGCCTCACTGTGCCCATTTGCATGCCTCACTGTGCCCATTTGCAGCCATAGGTCCCCCAGACTTCAAATTTGGTAGTTAAGGGTTCCTAGAGGCCCCCTACCTCACCCCTACAGCCAAAATTTGGGGTCTCTGGACTCAAAGGGTCCCGAAATGACAAAGCTGCAGATGGACACAGTTGACCGAATTTGGGGCCCCGTATCTGGGGGCCACTTGTTCCTAGGAACCCCAAATTTGGATATGTTGTAGTGTTGGTTCCTCCACTGGGTTTGCACACCAAATTGGGGTTCCTAGCACCAAGTGGCCCCCGAGATACGGTGCCCCAATGTTGGGTTGGAAAATGTCAAGCACTTTTCTGCAGCAGAGAATGACATTTTCTGAACAGACTTTGGGGCCCCGTATCTCGGGGCCACTTGGTGCTAGGAACCCCTTTTGGTGTGCAAACCCAGTGGAACCAACACTACAACATATCAAAATTTGGGGTTCCTAGCTCCAAGTGGCCCCGAGATACGGGGCCCCAAATTCGGGTCAGAAAAGGTCATTCTCGGCTGCAGAAAAGTGCTTGACTCAAGTATAAGCCGAGGGGGGCACTTTCAGCACAAAAAAAAAAAAAGTGTGCTGTATAACTCGGCTTATACTTGAGTATATACGGTATATCGAATGCTTTTGCAAAATCCAGATGCACCACGTCCACAGGTTTCCCCCATCTAGATGGCAGCTCACTTCCTCGTATAATAACAGATTGGTCTGGCAAGAACGACCCTTTGTAAAGCCTTTTAAAGCTTCCAGTATGTTGTTGTAACTCAATCAGTATTACAGAGTGATTTCCAGTCTTGTTCTGGTCAACACTGACACCAGTGTTAACGAGAGAATCACTGACATGTCAGTTGTTCCTTTTGTGACAGGGCTGAAATGCAGTGGCAAGGTTTTTTACATAGCAAAGAGGGACTTTGCAATTAATTGCAATTCATCTCATCACTCTTCATAATATTTCACAGTATATGCAAATTGCCATCCTAAAAACAGTTTTCAGACTTTGTGAAAATGAATGTGTGTCAAAACTTTTGTCTACGGCTTTACATCTCCCAGGAGCTCACACAGTGGGTGACCAGACTCTGGAGTCAAGCCTTCATTGTTTTTATGGGAAATTAATGTATGGAACAGGAAATTAGGAGCACACTGGATTTTCACAAAACAGTTTTTTTTTGGGCTATATACACCAAGTAGGTAAATGCATTTTTTTTTTTTTTTTTTTTTACATTGTGTACCTAAACCCATTTTCAGCCTACATCACAAGGTCTATGTCTAATAATTCCTGCACAGGGTCAATTTTTTTCAGTTAGTATTATGTTAACGAGGATCAAAAACTTTCATAGATAATTATACTTTAAAAAAATGTAGAGACCCTGGCAAGGAATGGGCATGTAATCTGTGCCTACTACACTGATGCGCTGAAGGACACGATAAATACACTTATCAAAAATATTCTTGGAACTGCATATTTTGTTTGGGACTTCTTTCCTTGGCGTACAAATTGTCCACCAGGGACAAGGATTGATCGTTTGCACATATCACCTATTCTCATTGTGAATCCCAGCACAGTGTGAGGGGGACTTCAGGACATGGTTTTACCTATAGCCTTTACACATGGCAATCTTTCATATACAGACTGAATATAATCCTGATCACTGCACTTACATGCTTCTATAGCTACCTAGTCTGTTTACTACATCGGATATCACTGAGGACAAGTGTTTGTTCCATTTTGTGCACTTTTCCAAAATAATTAAGGTCCCAGTTGATTGGTCTAGGACCATGTCTCATCCATTCCTTGGAGGAATTCATCCAAGCATCGACTTCTATATTACACAAAATATCCATCCCTCTGCGTTGGCATAATTTGAGGGTATATATATTTTTTTCATTGGTTATGAGAGAGACAGGCAGTTTTACCTGTATGAATGTCACGATTGAATAATTTGGATTTTAAACTTGGCTTTTCTATTTGATATAAATACAATTTTTGCAATTCCAATATGTACAGTGGGCTATGTTTATAGGTACACAATTGGATAGGGAGAGCTCATATAGGTCTTATTCTGAGTTCCACACACACACACACACACACAGCAAACAAATGTAATAAAAACTCAATGAAATCAAAGTGGACAGCAGCATCTAAATCACCAATCCGTAGTAGGATGCGAACAAGCGCCAATCAATTAAAAGTTAGCTGTCCTGTGTCAAGTAGAAGTTAATAAATCACCCAAGACAATATAAGTGCATTAAACATATGATTAACTCATCCTAAATTGATATCTGTGCACATAAAGTTCATATAAAAAAAATGTGCAAACACTGTTCAAAAAAAGTTATAAAAAATATAAAGTGCAAAAAGGTGTTCAGATTTTCTAAACATCAAAAGCTCCTAAATAATGTGCACCACCGAAGAAAAAAGTGCTCCCAATAGAAAAGCACTACAACCAATTAAATTAGCTTTTTACCAGCTGCTTTGATCCCACAAGATCACTAGATCTTAAGCAGCTATATACACCACAATCTTGCATGCAAAGGTTCCACAATCTCCTAAGCCAAGATAGACTCCATGGAGGAAGTTAAAGTATTACTAAACTCAGGGCCCTGCATTCACTATAACTGGTCTCCCACAGTACACAGAACATGGAAATGCAATAGCTTTAGCAAATATAAACTGCTAAATACCTTTACTCATCAGCAGTATATAGCAGCCTTGTGACTTAGTTTGTGGTTAAAGCTTGTAGGAGGAGGAGTTTTTATTCTCCTCTCACTTTCCTATAAGGCTGCAGGACCGCTTACCCTCTGTCTGGACAGTGCTAAGGGGCCCCCCGTGCTTTTCACATGCACTCACTCCCAAGAAAAAAAAACACCCTAAAAAAACCTCTAGCAATATACACAAAACCGAGCATATGCAGCTTGTCACCTTCCCTCAATATAAAAAAGAAAATAAGTGCAGTGCAAAAATAAAAGTTCATGAACAATTAAATTTGTGGAATGATGTGGATGAGAACACCGGTGACTGTTGTAAAAATCACAGTGACAAATCCTCCACCATACGAAATAGGTACTCTTAACGAGTATGTAGGACCATCAAAATGGTCAAAAACGCATTGGTCCCACTCATGGGGTGAAGATCAGACTCCAATCCAGCCAGGTGATGACCAAGGAACAGAGATGTTAGACCATAGGATGATCAAAAGCACAGGATCTCTTGAGGGGTGAAGGTATGGCTCCAATCCAACGAGTTAGCAACCAAAAGAATGTTCATGCAGGTATAATGTTGAAAGAATAAAAGGTTACCAAATGTTAAGGGGATGTCCCAAAATATATGCCACTACAATAATATGTATAGGTCTGAAAAGTTATACAAAAAGAGAAAAAAAAAGATAAAAATATAAAGAAAGGAATCAAACTATTAATGGATATCCCAATCCATATTCAACTCTCCTGGGGAATAAGATTTCAAACAATAAACCCACCGTTTCTCTTGGGGAAATAATTCTTAATTGTATGCCCCAATGGAGGGGGAGTAATACTATCAATACCAAATCACTTTTAGACTCTATGGATCCCTAATCTGATGGAGGGAAAAATGGCAAGATAGGAAGGGATTTAAAGAACACAGACTGTTTGCCAGGTGTTCTCCCACTCGCACACATAGCGTGCGTGTGGTCCGCCCAACATATTGTAGACCACATGAACAGGAAAGGAGATATACTATACATTTGGTTGCACAACTAATGAAGTTTTTAATTTTGTATGTTTTTTTGTGTGACCTCTGATGTGAAGGACTGTGTGCATATAGTAGTTCTGTTTCTTTGGGTATTGCATCTCCTACGGGAGTAGAATCCGAGGTTCCCAAACATAAAATTGGCTGTTGAGGTCTTTCAATGATGTTGGGAGCTATACCATCCCTTATAGTTTGAGCTTTCCTAAAGATTCATTTTGGACAATCCCGTAAAAGAGGTCCCAGAATGTTATTAGCTAGTACTCCAATGATTGTTAGATTAGTCCATAAACTATGTTGTCTAGAACAAAATGACCAGCTGAAATCCTTAACATCCAGGGCTTTCACCCTCGGTGTCAAGGTTTTTCTATCCATATTGCCAGTATTTTCAATTACCTCCTCCAAAGTATTCATGTAGCCCTTTTCCAGGAATCTGTTCTTTAGAATGCCTGTGAAAAATAATCTTCCTTCCTTGAGCAGTGCCTACTGATATGCGGGAATTGTCCTTTAGGCATAGCATTCAGCCATTGAGGATGGTGGCAGAGTCTCTTTAAAAAAGGTTATGCTCAGCAAAACACCCTGTTCTTTGACCAAAATTAATTTAATAGATTTAGACATTTTCAAACTATTTATAGGAGAAAGATTCTCCAATCATTGGAATATAGCTGAGCCATAAATGTGCACAATGGCACATCACTTCCTTTCCACAGAAAGAGGGAGTGATCACTACAGCACCACTATTTAAGCAGGCATTGATTCATAGAAGCAAAAATGGTCCCTTCCTCCCACAATGCCATAAACAAATTGGTGAGGGAGAAAATTTAGCCCCCATTGCTACGCCCATTTTTGGTACTTATTTTATTTAAAAAAAAAAAAAAAAAGCGTATCAGCAAAATTTAATAGTTTTAAAATAAAATCTATTTGGTCCACCGGAAGCGATGAATCACCCTGTAGGTACCGTATATACTCGAGTATAGGCCGACCCGAATATAAGCCGAGGCACCTAATTTTACCACAAACAACTGGGGAAAACTTATTGACTCGAGTATAAGCCTAGGGTGAGAAATGCGCAGCTACTGTAAGTGGAAAAGAGGGTCAACGATGCCCATTTGCAGCCTCACTGTGCCCATGCAGATGGACACAGTTGACCGATTTGGGGCCCTGTATCTCGGGGTCACTTAGTGCTAGGAACCCCATCTTTGGATATGTTGTAGTGCTTATTCCACTGGGTTGGAATACAACATTTGGGGTTCCTAGCACCAAGTGTCCCCAAGATATGGGGCCCCAAATTCGGGTCAGAAAATCTCAAGCACTTTTCTGCAGCAGAGAATGACATTTTCTGAACCGACTTTGGGGCCCTGTATCTCGGGGCCACTTATTGCTAGGAACCCCATCTTTGGATATGTTGTAGTGCTAGTTCAACTGGGTTTGAATGCCAAATTTGGGGTTCCTAGCTCCAAGTGTCCCCGAGATATGGGGCCCCAAATTCGGGTCAGAAAATGTCAAGCACTTTTCTGCAGCAGAGAATTACATTTTCCGAACCGACTTTGGGGCCCCGTATCTCGGGACCACTTAGTGCTAGGAACCCCATCTTTGGATATGTTGTAGTGCTTATTCCACTGGGTTGGAATACAACATTTGGGGTTCCTAGCACCAAGTGTCCCCAAGATATGGGGCCCCAAATTCGGGTCAGAAAATCTCAAGCACTTTTCTGCAGCAGAGAATGACATTTTCTGAACCGACTTTGGGGCCCTGTATCTCGGGGCCACTTATTGCTAGGAACCCCATCTTTGGATATGTTGTAGTGCTAGTTCAACTGGGTTTGAATGCCAAATTTGGGGTTCCTAGCTCCAAGTGTCCCCGAGATATGGGGCCCCAAATTCGGGTCAGAAAAATGTCAAGCACTTTTCTGCAGCAGAGAATTACATTTTCCGAACCGACTTTGGGGCCCCGTATCTCGGGACCACTTAGTGCTAGGAACCCCATATTTGGATATGTTATAGTGCTAGGTCCACTGGATTGGCACACCAAATTTGGGATTCCTAGACCCAAGTGGCCCCGAGATACGGGCCCCCAAAGTCGGGTCGGAATTTTTTTTTTTTGCTGCAGAAAAGTGCTTGACTCGAGTATAAGCCGAGGGGGGCACTTTCAGCACAAAAAAATGTGCTGAAAAACTCGGCTTATACTCGAGTATATACGGTAATATTTTACCACTGTTATCCCCTTCTCATAGGGAATTATTGTGTAAAGTGAGGAAACATCTGCCGTTAATAGCAGGGATGTTTACATTCCTTGTAATAGGAATAAAAAAAATAAACATTTTACATTTGTTTTATTTACAAGTGCCCAAACCACCGCACACAGAAGCAAGCGCATACCTATGTCGCATATGTAAAAACGCGTTCAATCCACACATATGAGGTATCGCCACGAATGTTAGAGCTGGAGGATACATTGTATCCCAAGATCTCCTCCAACTCAAAACAGGTAACCTGTAAATAAAATTTCGAGCGTTGCCTATGGAGGTTTTTTTTATTTTTAGGTACGGAGATTTGCCGCCATTCCACGAGTGTGCGCAATTTTAAAGCGCGACATGTTGGGCATCTACTCAGCATAACATCTTTCACATTATACAAAAAAAAATGGCCCAAATTTATTTATTTTTTTAATTCAGGAAACCGTTTTCTTCCCAAAAAAAGGTGTTGGAAAAATTGCTGCGCAAATACCGTGTGACATAAAAAGTTGCAACAACCGCCATTTTATGTCCTAGGGTCTCTGCTAATATATAAATGTTTGGGGGTTAATTTTCTAGCAAAAAAAATATGTTTTTATTATTTTTATGTAGAAGCAGGTTTCTAAGGAGAGACATCATAGGTGTATTTGATTTAGCTAGTAATGACAACTCCGATATCAGGGTTCATGAGGTTGAAAAATTGAATGACTACTAAGCTACACATTTCTTGGGACATTGCATTATTGGAGCCTTATAATCGAAGAGAAAAGGACCCCTAGAAGTCTTAGGTGGAATTGTTATAGCTGGTAAATTAGTAAAATTAGCCAAACTGAATGCTGAAATCAGTGACATGAACAATAAAACAACACCTTATGTCGCTGATTAACTAGCTGAGATCCGCGCTATAGCCAAATGACGGCTACAGCGCGGATCTGTTGTGCCGGGAGCACGTCATATGACGTCCTCCCCTTCTGTGCACTCTAGGGAGCGCGCGCTCTCGCCGTGTCACTGGGCACCCGATTCGCGTGTCCAGCGGCCGCGATGTCCGCTGGGCACCCGCGATTGCCCGGTAACACAGCGGGACCGTGGATCTGTGTGTGTAAACACACAGATCAACGGTCCTGTCAGAGGAGAGGAGCCGATGGTGTGTTCTCTGTACAGAGACACACCGATCGGTCTCCTCCCCTTGTGAGTCCCCTCCCCCCACAGTAAGAATCACTAACAGGGAACATAATTATCCCCTCCCCGCCCCCTAGTGGTTAACCCCTTCACTGCCAGTGTCATTTATACAGCAATCAATGCATTTAAATAGCATTGATTGCTGTATAAATGACAATGGTGCCAAAAATGTGTCAAAAATGTCCGATGTGTCCGCCATAATGTCGCAGTCACAATAAAAATCGCTGATCGCCGCCATTACTAGTAAAAAAAAAATATTAATAAAAATGCTATAAAACTATCCCCTATTTTGTAAATGCTATAACTTTTGCGCAAACTAATCAATCTCTAATTGCGATTTTTTTTTTACCAAAAATATGTAGAAGAATACGTTTCGGCCTAAACTGAGGAAAAAAAGTTTATATATTTTTTGGGGATATTTATTATAGCAAAAAGTAAAAAATATTGTTTTTTTTTTTAAATTTGTCGCTCTTTTGTTTATTGCGCAAAAAATAAAAAAACGCAGAGGTGATCAAATACCACCAAAAGAAAGCTCTATTTGTGGGGAAAAAATTATAACAATTTCATTTGGGTACAGTGTCGTATGACTGCGCAATTGTCATTCAAAGTGCGTCAGCGCCAAAAGCTGAAAATTGGTCTGGTCACGAGGGGGGTTTAAGTGCAAAGTAATCAGGTGGTTAAGCACATCTCCTGTACACTATAAGACTGAAAATGGGAGTGTGTATACCCACGCACCAATGGCCAATAGGAGAGAAAAAAAATCACCTATATTGAATTTAAATGGAAAACAAGTGTGTCACATGTGTATACTTTTAGGATATAGGACATGAGCATCAAAAAGCAGTGATTCATAATTATATTTCCCCTACTGCAAAAAATGGGAGGTGGAGATCCAGCCCCTAGGGGTATCTATATGCATCACAGGAGCCCAGGTAGGGTTACAATTGGAAGCATAAGAGTTGTCCTCTTTACCTTGAAGTTATTGGCATCTCCCAACCATAATCAATATAGCCATCTTCTATTAAGTGACAATGTATGGGCTGTTCTATAATGATGTACTAAACTTCTATATCTCCTGTATAGTAAAGAACTGCAGGACATGATGGCATTTTTGTACTCACCGTAAAATCCATTTATCTGAGTTAAATGACGGACACTTCGCTTCCTTATTCTTGACCATTGGACGTCCAAAAGCAGTCCCAAAGAAAAATGAGGGCTGGGCAAAATAACCCAAGGCTAACCACAAGAGCCCTAACCGGGTCACAGGAGCCCCATCTGAAATAAATGTTTGAAGAAGAAACACCCCTCAAGGAGGGAACCCCCCCCCCCCCCTCTTAAACAGCAGCCTGCAAAACCTTGCGGCCAAAAGCAGCATCCACAGATGCCAAACTACTATCCACTTCATAGAACTTAGTAAAGGTATGCACTAATGACTAAGTGGCCGCCTTGCAAGCCTGTGATATTGGCGCTTGATGACAGAAGGCCCAAGATACTAAGCACCCGAGTAGAATGTGCCGTGACAGGGAAATAAGGAACCCGACCCTTAAAAGAATAAGCCTGCATCACAGTGTCTGATCCATCTGGAGATGGTAGCTGAAGAAGTGGCCAGCTCTTTCCTTGGTCCATGTGTAACCAAAAAAAACAAGTCTAAACTCCAGAAGGACTCAGTAGCTGCCAAATCCAACCGAATCACATCCAAGGTATGCAAAGCTAATTCCTTGGGATGAGACTGTTTTAGACAAGGACAGCAACACAATGTCCTCATTCAAATGGAAGTCAGAGATAACCTTGGGCAGAGATGACGGACAGGGACAAAGAACCACTTTATCCCTATGGAGTACTAAATAGGGACTACAACAGAATAATGCCACCAACTCCGAAACCCTGCGGGGTGAGGTAATAAGCCACCAAGAATGCCACCTTCTGGGACAACGTAGGTAAGGGAATCTCCTGAATATTCTCGATAGGAGGTTTCTGGAGAACCGATAGCACCAAGTTTAATTCCCATGATGATAAAAGAGACTGTACAGGCGGAGCCACATGTTGGACTCCTTGAATGAAAGTACAAAGGTGGCTGGGGGGGGGGTTGCCGAAAGAAGACTGCTAAGGCAGACACCTGGCCCTTGATGGTGCTCAAAGCCAACTTCTGCTCAGTGCCCTTTTTAAGAAAAGCTAAGATCCGAGCCACAGAAAAGGTTTGAGGATGAACGCCAATCGACTCACACCAAGAAATGTACGCTTTGCCCATACGATGGTATCTTACTAGAAGTCGACTTCCTCGCCTTCACCATAGTAGGGATCACAGATCCCGACAGACCACTATCTCTTAGTACCTGGCTTTCAATGGCTAGGCCATTAAAACCAGTTGCTGTAAAGCAGAATGGAAGCTCAGCCCTCGGTACAACTGGTCCTCTGAGAGGTAGCTTCCAAGGGATGTTTAAGACTTTTGCCTTCAGTCCTTCACAGGCACTGCAGAAGAGGAAGGTGTTGGCCCCACAGTGGCACATCTACCAGAGGAACTCACGAGATTGCCATGAGCCTCAGTTACCTCCTGTTGAACTTAACCTGATGAAGGGGCTGACGTTTAAGAAAAAACGACTAACCTGGTCAGCATTCACTCCAGAGTCGGACCCAGGTAGCCCAATTTCCTGGACAGGGGAAGAGGGGACCTTGGGTAGTTCGGACATCACCTGAACCTTTACAGGAATTATATCCACACAAGGAGACACAAGGCCCCTCCCCCCGAAGAGGACAAATTCTGTCCCCCTTTTTTGTACCCCCAAAAAGGTTTAATTTGTGGACCCCCTTGACGCTCACGAAGGAGGTCCATGAATCTGGAAACCAGCGAAGATGTCCCCCCACCCCAGCAATGGGTGAGGGCAGACCTTCATGCTAAAGGAGTCTTGTCAGTGGATCCGGAGAAGCCTGCTCTAGGGTTACCAGACCAAGATTGCTTGTAAAATCCCGGGGAAGACTTGAGATCAGTTTCCTTGATCTACCGTCCCGGGAGCCTGGAAGAATTTCTTATGGGCCGAGAAGGAAGGCCCTGTCTTCGACGAGGCTCCTTCCCTTTCCTAGATTGAGGCAGGAAAGTACCTTTTCCCCCCTAACAGGCGCCTTGAAAGGGCAGATCAATGAGAGCTTTTTTATAGGCTTGGTCTTCTGACCAATTTAAGCCACAGCACACGTCTAATCATCACCACTGAAACAGAAAGCTTGGACAGCACAGGAGCTGCCTCACAAATATACTGTAGCCCATGGACCAACTGGTCCGCTAAATAAACATAAGCAGCGGGAACATGCTCACTACCCAGACTGGACACAATGCTGATCCAGCCATAGTAAACCTGCTGCGTGCCACAGCCTCCACTTTCCTGTCAGCCGGGTCCTTAGAGGACGGGGATCATGGTTGCTTTATTCAACCTGGAAACAGGAGGGTCCACCACTGGTGGGGTAGTTCACTTTTTTAAAAGTGATTCTTCAAAGTGGTAGTGTACTGAGAAACATTTGGGGACCACAAAGGGTGACTTTGGTTTTTTTCACATTCCTTATAGGTAAACCTATCAAAATAAGGCAGATAAGGAAACATCCTTGGTGCGCGAGGTGACTTATGCGCACCAAAAGGACACATCTGTGGCTCCATCAGCCGCATTCTCCATCTTTAGAGTCTCCCGCACCACAGTAACAAGTGCGTCCACCAGGACTTTTTCACTCGCTGCAGAGACCGCAGGGGACGTATCCTCACTAAATCGGGCAAGTCAGGGGGCGAGATATTAAACCCCCATGGATGGGCCACGTCCCCGGGTGCATCAGGCTCAGAATCCGATGATCCAGACTGAGCAGGGGAAGGTGGGGATGCTTCCTCCTGGGTCTTTGCCCATATGCTACTTCCACCCGGTATACCAAGGACTGCTGTCAGCACAACCATGGGAAGTTGGGGCTCCAAGGGACCTGCCACCTCCATGAGGGGGATCAGTGGGTGAGATGTAACCCTGAGGCTCCATAGGGAAGAAGACCCTGCAGTACAAAAGGAACTTTGGCACCACTAAGGGACACCAATGGCCAGGGTACCCATTAGAGGGAGACACACAAGGACCCCCAAAGACTCACCCTACCAAACGGAGGAGCATCGCAATTCGGACCCTGCAACATTAATGTCGGCATCCATTTCATATATCCCAGGACAGGAAGAGAAGCATAGGGGATATGTCATCGAACCACCCAACTCAAACATGGCTGCCGGCCGTTTGACATGCTGAAGCATGCTGCCAGGATCCTCAGTGCGTTCAACATCGCTGCACCCTCTGCACCGCTGTGCTCTCTGCACTGGGACCCCCAAACTGCACACTACCTCACAACCTACACACAGCAGGGCATGCACCTAGGGGGTCTTCGCTGCACTGCCCCCCTCCGCCATACCACCAGGGCAGGACACACACCACCCAGAAGCGGAATTGCGGGGGGAGACCCGCCAGGGGTCTCTGCTGCCTACCCTGGGACTCTCACCACTCCATGGGGGGGTGGGAGCCCAGTTTAACCAAAGGGACTTTAGGATGAGAGGAGGGATCCTGCAGGCAGGTCCGACCATCCCTGGAGGGAGGGTACCTGCGTCCACCCCAAAACGCATAAAGGGGGGATTGTACTCATCGATCCATGTTGCGGGTGACCCCCTAGACAGAACCCCTCACCACAGAAGTGGGCCAAGGGACCTCTGCGACTTGGACCAGAGCTCATTCTTATGCAACCCTGTGAGACGTTTAACTCGCGGCCCACCCCATGTCCGTTGAGGCTTTGACACGGCCGACCTATCGCGTAGCTGTGGTCTGCGCACGTGCTGGCTGCACTGGGAAGACCACTTATCCAGCCCGTCGCCCAGCAGTTGATTGAAGATCTTCCAGGAGAAGATGCATGGAAGAAAGACAAAAAGTAAAATTTGCTAGGACCAAAAGATCCCAGCAAGGAGCTAGGTCCTTACTCCTGACTAGACAGAAATAAACTGAATACCTAGAGCAGGGAGGGGGTTATATACTGACTGAGGACAGCACATGGGCGTAGCCAGGTGTTTTTTGTTCTGCCTAGTTCTACTCCTGCAGAGGTGATATAACACAATGGTCAAGATTAAGGAGGCGCTGTGTCCTTAAAATTGGAGGCATCAGAGCAAAAAAAAAATAAAGTATCTGAAGAATAGGGAAGAATATCAAACCCAGCATGTTTTTAAATGGCAGGAGGGTTCTAACCCTGCACAATATATTCCTCCGCCAGTTGCCCATGTTCAGGGGAATCCCTCACAAAACTAGGGGGGATAATAGCCAAATTGGTGCACCTTCCATCCACTCCTTTGGTTAGGAGGAAGCAACCAGGATTTAAACCCAACATTTTACTCCACAGAGAGGACGCGCCAACAATAAGGGGGTGATATTATCCTGAGGATAGGGAAATTATCAACCCCCAGAACAAGGCAGAGCAGAGGGTTTCAACAGACCCATGCCACAGCGATCCCCTGGCTGGAGACAGCAGATAAACCACTATGGGAGCTACCAAGGTCCTCCTGCTTTACAATATTATAGCCCCATGCCAGTGATTAATCGGTGCGCACCTCTAAGTGATTAGGAAAAGGAATGTTGGGATGATTATCGGCAGAATTCCCCTTCTATTTAGCAGAATGACTACACGGGATACAGGGGTGCCTATAGCAATAATGGTACATGTAAGGGGGAATGGAAATGTAAAAAAATTTAGGACGCACCAACAACCCACAGAAGAGGCTAGGCTGTAGGGGAGGAGGAAGGAAACCAGGCCAAAAAAAAAAAAAGTAAAAATGTTCACGGCATTTTTAACCACTAGCTGAACAGCCGAACAGTTTAACTGCGGCAGGTTGGCACGGCTGCGCAAATGGCTGTAGCTACAAGTCGGCTTTTTAAGATGCTATAGCAGGCGCGTGCCCGTAGAAAAACAGAGAACACAGTTAACCCCTTGAGCGCCCTTTATTACTAACCCCTTCCCTGCCAGTGACATTTATACAGTAATCAGTGGCTATTTTAGCTCTGATCGTTGTATAAATCTCAATGGTCCCAAAAAAGTGTCAAAAATGTCTGATCTGTTCGCAGCAATCCCGCCATTGTGTTTTTTTTCAAAATTTCAGCTTTTTTTTTGTTTATAGCACACAAAATAAAAGCTGCAGAGATGATCAAATACCACCAAAAGAAAGCTCTATTTGTGGGGGGAAAAAAGGACATAAATTTGGTTGGGTACAACGTCACATGACCGCGCAATTATCAGTTGAAGTGATGCTGGGCAGTATCGCAAAAAATGGCTTGGTCAGGAAGGGGGCAAATCCTTCCGGGGCTGAAGTGGATAATCTCAGTGATGTAGTACTTAACCAACCTGACGTTAATATTTAAAATTTTAAAAAATATGCGACTTGACGTACACAAATTTGTAAGAAAACAATATGCGGAGGCATTTTATCCAATCCGGTAACTAGGAATTGCACCAATCATACTACAGGTGAGGTTGTTCATCTTGGATTGGGCAATACCTCTTTAATCCTCTAGGTCAGTGATGGCGAACCTATGGCACGCGTGCCACAGCTGGCACGCAGAGCCATCTCTGTGGGCACACGAGAGGGTCCAGGACAGAGCTAGAGGTCTCTCTCTCCTCTCAGCCCCCCTCCCTCTTTTTCCATCCCCCCTCTTTGTGTCCCTCTCTCTGTTCCCCCTCTCTCTCAGCATCTCTCTCGCACTCCTCTCTCTCTGTCCCTCTTCTCTCTCTCTGTCCCTCTTCTCTCTCTCTGTCCCTCTTCTCTCTCTCTGTCCCTCTTCTCTCTCTCTGTCCCTCTTCTCTCTCTCTGTCCCTCTTCTCTCTCTCTGTCCCTCTTCTCTCTCTCTGTCCCCCTTCTCTTTCTCTGTTCCCCCTCTCTCACACCCTCGCTCTCTCTGTCTCACATCTCTCTCTCCCTCTCTGTCCCCCCTCCTCTCTCTCTGTTCCTCCTCTCTCTCTCAGCTCACCTCTCTATCAGCCCCTCTCCCTCTCTCTGTTGCCCCTTTCGCTCAGCATCTCTCTCACACCCCTCTCTCTCTGTCCCATCTCCCTCTCTCTTTGTCCCCTCTCCCTCTCTCTTAGCCCCTCCCTCTCTCTCAGCCCCCCCTCCCTCTCTCTCAGCCCCCCTCCCTCTCTCTGTTCCCCTCTCTCTCAGCATATCTCTCACATCTCTCTCTCTGTGCCCCCTCCCTCTCTCTCTCAGCCCCCCCTCTCTCTCTCTGTTCCCTGTCTCTTTCAGCATATCTCTCACACCCCTCTCTCTCTGCCCCTCCCTCTCTCTTTCAGCCCCCCTCCCTCTCAGCATCTCTCTCACACCCCTCACTCTCTCTGTTCTCTCTCTCTCTCTCTCCTCCCCTCTCTCTTTTACAATCCCCCTCTCTCTCACAACCCCCCCTCTCTCGCGAATTGCCACGTTGGCACTTTGCAACACGAATCCAATGTATTCATTTCAGTTTTGGCACTCAGGCTCAAAAAGGTTCGCCATCACTGCTCTAGGTAATATACTGGTTAATTTAGCAGTCTATAGTGCTTAAGGATTAGATTAAGGACAAACGAGAAAGAAATTCAGTCAGGTATAGAATCATTATGTAATAGAAATAATTAAGCAATTTGCCCTGCTAAGGGAGGCAGTATTGTTCTGTTGAAAAAAAGGATTATAGGAGTGAAATTTAGAATATACTATCCGATTGAGTTACATTTGAAGTCTTAAGTAAAGATCCCATTCATTCAGCGATGATGTCCCATCACGACACCCCTATGACTCTGATTCCTGAATTGATCTCTCCTACAGGTGAATCTATTACCTCCCAGGAGGGTATCCTGGGGGAGTTTCAGGCCTTTTATCAGACACTATACAGTACCACACTCCCGCAGGATATGACTCCTGGCGAGATGGCGCCTCTCCTAGACCCCCAGGCTCTGGGGTGGCTATCAGACGAGGAGAGGTCCCATCTAGTCAGATCTATCACTGCAGAGGAAGTACATGCTGTTATTAACACGTTGGCAACTGAAAAGGCCTCGGGACCAGATGGTCTACCCGTCAAATTTTACCGGTCTCATGCAAATCTTCTGGCCCCCCTGTTGGCGGATCTATATACCCGATGTCTAGAGGAAGGGGTGCTCCCACCCTCCATGGCAGATGCGCACATCATCTTAATCCTTAAGCCCAATAAAGATCCCAAACAGTGCGCATCTTACAGGCCCATAGCACTTCTCAACGTTGACTTCAAAATTCTGTCTAAATTAATTACGGTTAGACTCAACCCGCTACTGCCCTCCATTATAGACACAGACCAGACTGGATTCATGGCACACAAATCGACGGATATCAACCTCCGCAGACTGTTCACCAACTTGCAGGCCAAACATGACAATATGGGCACTAGAACGGTTGCCTCCTTTGATATCGAAAAGGCATTCGATTGAATGGCCATTTCTCTGGGAAACTCTGCAGAGGATGGGATTTCCGCTGGTTTTTATTGCCTGGCTGCAAACCATGCACAAATCTCCAAAGGCGGCTGTCAGGCTGGGGGGCGACATCTCTCCCCCCTTCCCACTATCCAGGGGTACCAGGCAGGGCTGCCCTCTTTCTCCAGCACTGTTTGCCATTGCTATGGAACCGGTGGCGGAGGCACTACGGGTCTCGCCCCACATAAAGGACTAAAATTAGCATGGCTGGAGGAGAGGGTAGCTCTGTACATGGATGACCTCCTACTATTTCTGAACGACGCAGACTCCTCCCTTAGAGGAGCGCTGCAAGTATTAACGGAATTCTCCAAAATAACAGGACTACGGGTGAACTGGACAAAATTCCAATTGCTAGCTATTGACCCTGAGGCAAAAAGACTAGCCCCGCCAGATCTCCAACTGCAATGGGTAGACGAAATGGTGTACCTGGGGGTGCGCATCTCGAGAGACGCATCCAGCTTTATCCCCCTTAACCTAGAACCGGTGGTCCAAGGAGTGAAGACCAAACTAAAAGCCTGGGAGAACCTTCCCCTATCCTTATTAGGCCGCATTAACTTAATCAAAATGAAAATCATACCTAAATGTACTTACCTATGCCGTAATTCCCCACAGTGGATACCTTGCAAATTTTTTACGAAATTGAACCGCATTTTCTCTTTCTTTCTCTGGGGCCCAAATCCCCCTAGGTTTAAATTGTCCACACTGATGCGTCCGGTGTCGCGGGGGGGGGGGGGTTTGGCATTTCCGGACTGCCAAAAATATTTTCTGGCAGCCCAGCTGGTCACGGCAGTTTGGTGGCCAGTGTCAGACACGTCCAACCCTGCGGCAGTTCTGGAGGCTGCGGTGGTCCGTTCTGTGGAGGCCCTAACACATTTACCTCTCCGGGGTCCCAAGGCTCCATATGATTTGACCACCTCCATGTGCACGACTCTGAAGGCATGGAGGGCGGGACTGAGACTTGAGAAGTTCCCACGGAATGCAATCTCCCCTCATGCCCCCCTTTGGAACAGCCCTACCTTATCCCATTTTTACACACTGCCGGACCCCAAAATATGGGCTAAGTGTGGTATTAAACTGGTATCTGACTCACCTCAGGCTCCGGTATACACTCCTTTGATCACCTGGTGTCCCACAACAATGTACCCACCGCGCATCTATTCCGCTATATGCAAATCTCTCATGCGTTTAAAGCCCAAATAATACCCAACGACACGCAAATAGTGCAATCCGATCTGGAGAGGGTCACAAGATATGAATGCACCAGAAAACCGACTTCGGTCCTGTATGCGCATCTCCTTAGGGTCTCCTCTCCGGATCTGTCAAAGCTCCGCCAGCGATGGACACATGACATTCCGGGACTAGACTCCGAGGACTGGGAGGACATGTGGGATTTCCCCTTCAAAATCCTGATCTCACTTTGAGACCGTATCATACAATACAAAATACTACACCGGGCATATATAACCCCGTATAGATTGCATAAAATGAAAACCTCCTTGTCCTCGGAATGCTGGAGATGTACAGGGGATCCGGGCGACTTTATTCATATCTTCTGGTCCTGCCCAGCAATTAAAAACTACTGGTCACAAGTACTATCTGTAGTACAAGAAGTGGTGGGAATAGATATAGCCCTAACCCCACAGATATGCCTTCTAGGCCTAGTAGAAGAAGAACTAGCCCCCAGGATCGCAGAGAGAACTCCGATAGGACTCCTGCTTTTCTATGCCAGGAAAATGATCACTCTATGTTGGAAAAAACGTGCCCCACCGTCCACAATGCTATGGAAAACACATGTCAATAAAGTACCATCACTATATAAGGAAACATACCAAAATAGGGGATGCCCCAAAAAATACGATAGAGTATGGGCCAAGTGGCTAGCGGAGGCCTCCACGGCAACCGCGGACTGATTGAGCATGTACATAACACCACTGTACGGGTGGATGTGATATTGCTACATTGAGTGCCTTTTTATGAGTTATAAACTCTGATACAGGTTCATTTGATATCTATTATGGTCCCTTGGGTCTTCACTGAAAGATCTGATCCATGGATATTTCAATTGAGTGGGAGCCAACACAACACTAGGTTGGTTGTATGTTCTTTTCTTGTAGATGTGCTACAGCTGTTTGTCACTAATAATGGAAGCAGTCCAATTGCCGGCTGGCACTGACTCCTGCGTGGGTCTAATTCCAAAGCTGTGGCAGGTTTACTGATGTTTGTTATTTGTTTGTATGTTTTTATACTCTTAATAAAAAGAAAAAAAAAAAAAAAAAAAAAGGATCCCATTCTGTCAAAAATTGTTAAGAGGTTCTTCAGAGGGTATTTTGGATAAGGAGATAAATTGTCTGCAACACCCTGGATTCCTGTTCTATATATTTATCCCAAAATACATATGCGTTTGTCCAAGATGGATTAATGGGCAAAACTCCAGCTTTCCTTAAGAATACAACAAATTATTTAAGTGATGGTTTGGAGTAGTGAGGACACTCTGCTAGTAACAGAGGTTTCCTCATTTTACACAATTCCTAATGAGAAGGGGATGACAGCGGTAGAATTTTACCTATGGGGCGATTCACCGATTCCTGGGGACCAATTGATTTTTTATTTTTTTTTAAACTATTACATTTTGCTATGGCACATTTTTGATACCAAGGAGATTTTTATTTATAAAAAATGGGCATAGCGATGGGAGCTAAATGTGCTTCCTCGCCAAATTTGTTTATGGCAATGTGGGAGGAAGGGACAATTTTTGCTTCTATACATCAAGGTCTGTTTAAATGGTGTAATTGCACACATTTATGGCTCAGCTCAATTCCAATGATTGAGGAATCTCTCTTCTATGAATGGAGTTTGAATAATATTAATTTCTTCGAAATTTTCAAAGACCAGGGTGTTTTGCCGAGCAGAATCTGCAAAATGCAGCTCGCAATGGATACATTCCGGTTGGCAGCTGCCACCATCCTCAATGGCTGAATGCTATACCTAAAGGGCAATTCCAGTGTATCAGGAGGAACTGCTCAAGGAAGGGAGATTAATTTTCACAGGCATTAATTCTAAAGAACAGATTTCTGAAAAGGGGATATATAAAAAAATACTTTGGCAATTGAAAATACTGGAACTATGAATAGATAAACCTTGACATCAAGGGTGAAAGCTACAGATGTTAAGGATTTCAGTTGGTCATTCTGTACAACTTATTCTATACAACATAGATCAGCCAATAAACCAATTAAACATTGGTGAGTACTAGCTAATGATAAAATTATGGGACCTTTTACCAGAACATCCAAAATTAATCTTTAGGAAAGCTCAAATTATAAAAAAAGGGACAGTATAGCTCCCAACATAGTTGAAAAACCTCAACAGCAAATTATGTTTGGGAACCTCAGGGGATTCTACTCCTGTAGGAGATGTAATATCTGAAGAAACATTACTACTCTACACACCCAGTCCTTCACATCAGAGGTTACACAAAGCATACAAAATTAAAAACTGCATTAGTTGTGCAACCAAATGTGTAGTACATCTCCTTACCTGTTCACGTGGTCTACAATATGTTGGGCTGACTACACGGACACTATGGGTGCGAGTGGGAGAACACATAACAGACATTAGGAAGGGCTTTAAAGAACACAACCTATCTCGTTATTTTTCCCTCCATCACAATAGGGATCCATCCAGTCTAAAAGTGATGATTGGCATCGATAATGGTCTGCCCCACTGGAGGGGGAGTAATACTAAGAATTTCCCAGAGAGAAACAGTGGATTTAACATTTGAAATCTTATTCCCCAGAAGGGTTGAATGTTGATTGGGATATCAATTGTTGCATTAATAGTTGACTTTCATTTCTTCATATTCTTTTATATATTTTTTTTTATATCTGCTCTATAAATTTCCCATATTTTCTGCATAACTTTTTAGACACACATTGTTTTACTGGCATATAATTTTGGACATATCCTCCCCTTAACATTTGGTAACATTTATTGATCAACATGCATATTGCAGCCCTCTCTCATATGAATATTGAAGTTTCTACTATCATAAGTTTTTATAGGGATTTTTAATATAATATATATTTTAACATCTGTAAAAGGAAATTGGGTGTACCATGATCTCAATAGCCCTGAAGTACTATATTGGGCTTGGGACATACAATTAATATAAGTGTATGCAAACAATTTTGGCACCACTAGATGGCGCCATTTAAAGTGCAAGTTCACCTTTCCAGAAAAATATGTAAAGGTGAACTTACACAGGACCCCGGTGGTACACCTTATTGCTTCACAGAAAAGAAAGCAGAACTACCTTTTTGCACACATACACAAATAACCTTTTGCACAATTTATATGGACTTTATTTAAACAGATATGTTTATTTAGGATGAGTTCCATCAGATGTTTAATGCACTATTGTGTCTCGTGTGATTTATTAACTTATACTTCTAGCACAAGGATAGCGCACTTTTAATTATTGTTTGGTTGGAGAATACTGTATTAACAAATAAAATGGGAGATTGGCAACAAAGAAACAAAAAACAGCGAATGACTAATAGGTAAATGTAAAAAATGAGCCTATACTCTGACTGGTATGTAAATCTATGCAATATTTTATATCTAATCCGGCTAAAGTTGTAATTTATTTTTAAACCTTCCATTTTGTAATCCTGAACATAAAGAAAAAATTGACACCAACCGGTGCATCACCTTTTACCCACCTCTGTATACTGTTTTGGAAGACACACACAGGCACACAAGGAGAAATGCACTCGGTGGCCAGTTCAGGCGCTGAACTGAGCAGTCATTGGACAGCTCAGATCACAGAGTTGCTCTGTACCTTGTACATGGCAAAATATAAAATATTCATATGTACCGAATATAAAAAAAAAAAAAAAAAAAGATATAATAAATATATCTCTATATCTATCTCCAAAACATTTAATCTATTGCAGCTTAAATGTAGTCGCTGCAGTCGGTCTCCTTTAAGGCTCCCCCCTTAGAGTGTCTCCATAGTGGTTGGAGGAACAGCGGAGACGCCTTTGGACAGCAGTATTGTCAATGTAGAAAGAAGGTAGTCTTAGATGTCTTAGCAGATTTGAAAAAAAATCACACACATAGCCAAACTGCAGCTAACACTTTTTAAGCAGTTACAGCAACTTTTTTCCCCCTTTGAGGTAAAGGTTTTACTGAATAAAAGCAGTCCAGCATAAGTAACCCTGTCAGTGTGAAATAGTTTGCCTAAACAACATTTTTGTTGGAAAGCATGGTCTGTTAAAGAAAGTTAAATATAACAGACTTGCTGGGTGGACCAGAATTACAGGAATTCCATCCAACATCCCTTATAAATCCTCATCACCAAGCTTTACCTGTACAATCTGCTCCCACACCATTCTGGTGACAGTGGATCCAGAATTAAATGTGACCTCCACATGGTATGCAGCATTCAATATCTAGTGAAAAAAAAAAAAAAATAAATAAATAAAAACAGCATGAACCTTGGCATGCAAACAGTTACTAATTTCTATAGGAATAGATAAGTGTTCTAAATAATAGGAATTCTGACTTAACGTAAAATCTTTCTTGGGAGTGCATTAAGGAACACCAAATGTATTGTTATAAGGCAGTGTTGCCAACCGCCCATAAAAAGATTTACGGGCAGCCAGGAAAAAAACGGTGCACCTTTCTCCTGCCCGTAGCAGGAGAAAAGTGCCAGTAAAAAATGGTGGCTGGCGCGAGACAAAAAGTGACTGTAAGTCTCAGAGAGACAGAAGCCAGGGCCCAGCCTGGGGTAGTAGAGGAGACTAAGGCCCCTTTCACACTGAGGCGTCTTAGGCGCCTGTATAGCGCCGGAAAAAAAGCGGGTCCTTTCATCGGAGGGCTTTCACACTGGAGCAGTGCGCTAGCAGCATCTTTGGAGCAGTGAAGGAGCCGTGTAGTCACCTACCCATTGAAATCAATGGGGCAGCGCAGCTATACCGCCGTCAAAGCACCACTGCAGCGGCGGTTTTAACCCTTTTTCGGCCGCTAGCGGGGGTTAAAACCGCACCGCTAGCGGCCGAAAACCACGCTAAATATAGTGCTGCTTTACCGCCGATGCTGCTCCCGCCCCAGTGTAAAAGGGGCCAAAGAGTTAGCGACTCATTTCAGTCTCGGAGAGACAGGCAGGCTTCAGCCGACAATCTCTTCTTAGCAAAGGGCAGGCTGACAGGGGAGGTGGATTGCATGGTGCACTGCAGGAGCACAGTAGGAGGACACGGACTGATGTGGAGAGATATGGTAATCTGAAGGCCGCAGCCTCTGACCATCTCCTGTATCCTATCCGCAGCCTCTGACCATCTCCTGTAGGATAAAACCCAGTCGCCAAGCTAGAGCCATCTGACCGAGCCCTGCACG